>JAEQBA010003137.1:0-2400000 GCA_019434445.1 Phalangium opilio
GAGAAAACCCAGAGCAGAAAATGGAATACTTTATAAGTATCTAAGTCATCAACCAAACTATAAGAAAAGCAAAGTTAGTTTCAAAGCGGGGTTATTTCCGCAACCTATAGTTTCTTTAAAATCTCCAAAAACCTCAACCCAGTGACCTGGTATCGTGACCTCGCAATCTTTTATACAGTTACTGGTGCAAAGCCCTAAAAACCTGTCAGAACCTCTTGTACAGAGACGATTGATATTTGAAAGTTATTAACAAGTCAACTAGATACAAGACTACACTAGTGTTCGCTTTACGAGAAAACAGAATTCATCAAAGGACTCATACTCATTTTTGACAGAAAACTCTAAGGCCTATCTCTCTACATATCGGATATTCCTTTTTCAAGTAAAAGGGAGGGCAGTAGCCCACCCCGATTGAGAAAAATGATAGAAAACCGGGGGTGCACGCCCCCTTTTCTCGGAAGATTTAGTCCAATCGTGTCAGAATGATGGAAGAGGCTTAGCATTGCTTGATCCGGCAGGAGAAGGCCTGCATCCTTCGTCGTGTTTATTGTTTAGAGATTTTCTTGAGAGCCGCAAAGGCTTAAGGATAGAGGGAGTCGGAAGACGAACGAACTACGGATCGCTTCGTCATTTGCTCTAAGCCTTTGTCCTCTGTTCCATCATTCTAGGCCGATATTCTTACGTTGAAAAATTGTTTCTTTTTTACTTTTAATTAAAACATCGGGTGGCAAGGGAGTTTAAGTAAAAGCATGTGATAAATGGTCTTTCTTAAGCCTTGGTATAATACAACACAACAACACGTTTCGGGGTGTACTGCGCAATTGAGATTTTAAAGAGAGGATAAATGCATCCGATTTGTATTTCTAATCCTCGGGGACAAGGGTAGACAAAAGAATGAGGGCGAAATTCGACGAAAAATCCATTACGATTACCAAGAATAAATACAGCTAATCGGAATCATTTGTGCCCCCATGCTAATATCTATGCGCGATATGTGGGCCGGGCTCATTTTATGACATCTTCTAACTGCAATTTCATTGGTTCGTTGTAACGAAAGGTCAGACGAGTACCCAAGATTCAACAGATTGCAAGATAGATTATTCGCGAGGTAAAATTCGTCACACATAACAATTAGCCTAGCTCTTCGTTTATCACGTGACTACATTTTACCGGTAATTCAATTGCAACCCATTCCATCCTTCCGCTTTGGGAGGTTGAAAAACTCAACATAAACAAATCGAACTAAATTATATTTCATTTTGCCATCCCTTTAGAGAAGGAAGAATCTTTTAAGAAATTAAGTAGTAGATGGTGTTAAAACGAAGCAACAGGTACAAACGAAAATTTAAAGGTTCGCTAATTCGAAATCGATGTTATAACGAGGGGGAAAAGCAAGACAGTTGTTTAGCCTTATCTTTCAAAGCAGTTTAAAGCAAATTTTACTTCCGAAACGTGTATATTACGTTCAAATATGTTTATGGAAGCGCCTGGCCAGAATAGATGGCTTGTTATTTACCGCCCTCTTTCCATGGATCAATAAACTATCGGACATGACTCTCAAAAACTTTCGTATCTCCAAAATACGCTCAACTCTGTTCACTGCAAAATTAAAATTCACTTTGACATCAGTTTTGAACATATGAAGATCATTTTTGGTGAACCAAAGGTGATCTTGAAACGTTCGTGAGTGCTCTATAAACGTTAAAATACAATCTAATATTTTTAGAAAGTGATCTTTATGTGAAGGTTGGTGATCCTTAAGCGTCCTTTAGCAGTCACACATAAAGGTATGCGCTTGAACACTGACAGATCACTTCCTACATTAATTTTTGTACCCTTTATAACAGTTAGAGATCAGCAAATCCCGTGTCTTGAGATCACTGTTAGTGATCTCAAGGCACATTATAATTAGTTCTCCCTGCAGTAAACCCATTCGCGTTTATCTGAGAAAGAGGCAGCGTGTAAATTTATAATTGGCCGCAGAGTAGAATTTATGTTTTGAATTTTTATTTCCGTTATGTTAAATACTTTCGGTTTTTCTGCATTAATAGTAAAAATCAGAAGTACATTTAATTCTGGTATAATCAGGAATTCGGTATAATTTATATTAATTTGAAGGGCGTTGCAAAATTTTCTGGCAAGAATACAGCAGCATTATCTGTTTCTAAGTTCGGTCTGTTATTTCCTTTTCGTGATGTTCGATGTGAGAGTGACGTCATGTAAATACTACAGATTCGCGTTTCCTCGCTAATGCCTTTATTATTTATTTATTTATTTATTATTTTTTTTTATTTTTTATTTATTTATTTATTGGCTGGGTGCTATTTTTTGCCACCATATGGAGTAGTATATTTTGGAAGTTAGGCATATTTAATTATCACTCCATTAAAATTACTCCACGCAAAAATACCAATGGAAAACGGCCCAAGAAGCAAAACCCTCCCAACTCTTTTGCGACAAAAAGCTGTTTTTTTTAAGAATTTTAAAGGGGTCGGACATTGTCTATAGCGATATATGTACCGCAACTAAATATCAACTTAAAAAGACGAATATTACAATATGTTTTCACCCTTTTTATGGTGACTGACTGACACTAATAAATATACAGAAAAACGCTATCGTTGGAGCGTTAAGGCTGCAAATTTCTTCGATTTAAATCATAAATGTCCAACCTCTCTTTTTTGCAGTATAAGATCTCTTTATTGTAAAGATACCAGACCCAGTTTTTACTCAAATAGTGGAAATTTTGTAAGGGCGTGGTCTTAAAAGCACCTGTGGAGTGTGGACTATAGGGAAGCGGCAGCTCCCTGCCTTTGGCTTTATTAGCGTCTATAGGAAGATAACATGGAGTGCCAACTCCCTATAGGGGTTAAGAAAAAACTCTTTTTGTTCTCGGAAGCGCCTAGGACTCTAGGAATAGGGTAAAGGGGACATCATTTTCGGTGATTTATTGCTCGGAACGGTACAGTCGTCCGCGCGGTGGCCAAGGCCATTATTTCAGTATTTTTTATTAGGCTTAGTCTCTTAGAAGATTTGAGGAAGCACAGCAAGCATTTCCGTTCTGGATATGTGAGATTAATAATTATAATAATAATAAGGTGATAAAGTTCTAACTATTTGGTATTTAATTAGTTATAATTGTATAACGACGGCGATTGTTAAGTTAGTGTGATCATAAAAGACTTTCTCCGTGTTGGAGTAAGCCTCGTCCGCTGCCCAGTATCTCAGTATTTTTTGATTATACTTAGAAGATTTCATCTTCGTCCTTAATTGTTAATAAAAACGTTTTGTGGAAACAGCCGTGCAACTCGAATATTTCATTTCGGGGTAAGTAATTCATTTATTAAATAAAAACCAACCACGTGTGGCACGCCGCCATTCTCCTTATGCCAAGAGCCACCGCTAGAGGCAGTGCGTATTGGCTGGCCTCCCGCGTGTTGTGAATTCTAGTTCAGCATGGCGTTTGGTTTTTTGACCCAAGGGGTTGTTACCGAGAATGACGGCTTGCTCCATGCGGTTGGTTTTGAATTCGTCTATTGTTAATAATAAGGTTATAAAGTTCTAAATATTTGTTATTTAGTTATGATTGTAACGACGGCATGCATACCTTAAACAATAAATTTTAAGAGCAATGCCGCGTCGATAAGTTATGGTGTAATGAATAAAAATTAATTAATTAGCCTAGTTATTTTTTGAAGGCCAAAAGTTTTGTAGTGGCGTTAAAAATGCCTGGAAATCGTGACAAATTTGCTTGCCAAATGTGTAGTTTCAGAACGGTTAGTGTAGCAAAATTAAATCAACATACAATTAAGCAACATAAGAATGAAAGCATGTTTAGTATTTCCTGTAGAGTTTGTCCTTATAAAACAAACAGTTATGGAGCTTTTAAGGTGCATTGCCGTCGTTATCACCGAAATATTTTGGATATTAATCATGTGGACGAAGCTGTGCCTGAAATGGCAGCTGAGGATGAAATGGAACTTGATGATGGTAATTACTCTGACCATTCAAATGAGAGTCCACCTAATAGACCTAATCCTAACCCAATAATTGACGAGGATTTAAATCCAGGTTCTAAGTCCAAATCCATACAAGCGTCATTGGCTTATTTTTTCTTGAGATTAGAAGGCAAACACGGGCTTAGCAAAAATGTTATTAACAGCATAGCTCAAGAAATTCTACAATTATTTAATGACATTTCGGAAAACCCTGGTTTAAGAGATGAGATTTCTCGAGTTATGGAAAGCGTAGATAACAAAGATATTAAGGATAGCAAATTTGATGCATTATTTGACTTTTCAACCACATTAAACAGAATGTTATATGATGCTGGTAGACAAAAATATTTTAGGGAAAATTTCCATTTAGGAGATGTGATGCCTTTGTATCTTGGCACGAGAAGGACTAAGGTTAAAGGGAGATTTGTACCTAAGAATGTTTATGCGTACTGCGTTCCTTTCTTGAATAGTATCAAAGCTTTACTAAGAACTCCTGATGTTAAATTTTGGGTTGAAAATTCTCACGACAGTGATTCAACCGTTATGAAAGATTGGTGCGATGGTTTATATTACAAAGAGAACGCTATTTCAAGGTCAAATTGCCTCCAAACTGTACTTCATGTCGATGATATTGAAACAGTTAACCCCATAGGTGTTCATAGGAAAACTCATAAGTTGACAATTTTTTCTTACGAGCTTGCGAATATACCTCCCCAGTTCAGGTCTAAATTGCACACTAAGCAACTCTTAGCTATTGTAAAGTCTGCGGATGCTAAGGAATTTGGTCTGAAACTAGTGCTTTCCGATTTTATTGAAAGCATGAACAATTTAGCCACTGGTATTGATTTGCTTGAAGATGGAAACGTTTTTACTGGAATGATTGTTGGTACGCCTGCAGACACTCCAGCATCAAACCAATTATGGGGTTTCAAAGAGGGAGTTGCCTTTGCTAAGAAATGCTGTCGAACTTGTCTAGGCGAGAGACCTGATATTTTTGAAAATTTCCGAGAGACTGATTTTCAGCGGCGGGAAACTGGTGATCACCTAGAAATGTGCGAAATTCTTTCTGAGTGTGAAACTGAAGCTGCTAGAAAGCACTGGAGTAAAGAATATGGGATCAATAGTCTCTCCCCCCTATTTTCAATTAAAAATGTGTCATTAGAGCTAGCCGTCCACGATCCAATGCATGTGCTTTTAGAAGGAATAGTGTTAGTCACATTGAAAGTTATGCTTGCTAATTTCGTTAATGAGGAGAGTTTTTTTGATATAGCTTGGTTGAACGCCCAAATTGAGAGATATGATTACTCCTATCTAGAGAAAAAGAATAAACCCACTAGAATAGAATCTTCAAACTTGTCGCATGAAGGGCACATATCGCTCTCGGCATCTGCAGTTTTAACTATTCTAGAAGTACTACCGTTTATTTTAGCATCTAAAGTAGCACCTGACAACCCGAAATTAAAAAATTTTGTGTTATTGGCGAAAATAACTTTTTTGAGTACATCCCCTTATTGTTTAGAGGAGAGTGCCGAACAATTAGAAAATGCCATTCAGCTTTATAATGAGACATTTTTGATCGAATATCCAAATATT
This sequence comes from Phalangium opilio, assembly GCA_019434445.1. Lineage (NCBI taxonomy): Eukaryota > Metazoa > Arthropoda > Arachnida > Opiliones > Phalangiidae > Phalangium > Phalangium opilio. The sequence goes on from JAEQBA010003137.1 coordinate 5,592, forward strand.
AACCTAAAACCAAAGTTTCACTACCTTGTACATTTTCCTAAACAAATGAGGCTTTTCGGTCCATTAAGACACCAGTGGTGTATGAGATTTGAAGCGCATTTTAACGTTTTTAAAGGTCGAAAGTGGGGTTCTTTTAAAAACATTGCTCTTAGCATGAGTCGCTTTCATCTCTTGCGAAACTGTTTCTTTCAAAACAGTGTAAGTGGGGCTCCAAATAAAAATTTTTTGTACGGCTCTGATGAGGTAAACATAGATAGTGTAATTCTGCTCGGTGATCTCAGTGATGAAATTAGACATCTGATAACTCCTTTCTTGGATGTTGATGATTTACAAATTTATGTTATAAAAGAATTTGGGGTTCATGGTCATGTTTATAAACCAGGAACAGCACTGTCCTTGTCCTCTCTAACTAGCGAGATAAGAGAATTTGCTGTAATTCATGGTATAGTTGCAACGAAAAGAAAACAATTATTCATTGGCAAATCAACACAAGTCATTGGTTATCAGTCTCATTTACATGCTTATGAAGTAAGAGTAAATGATGATGAAATTGTTATACAAAGAGATCAATTAGAAAATCCATGGCCACTAACCCTTAGAGTACTAAATTTTAAGCATTTTATAGTAGATAAATATTCATGTTTAATTGAATAAATCTATCAACATTTTAAGCGGCAATCAAAAGTAAAATTAAAGGGATAATGAAATAGAAAAACAAATTTTTCATTTATTTAGGGTGTTAAAATACGCTTAAAAACATCAATGTAATTTATCAAAACTTTCTCTTTAATTCGTAATCAATTTTGAAAGTTGTGATTTCAGCTCACTAAGCCTAATTCAATTTTGCTACAAATTCTTAAGGTGTAAATTTCTTTAAAAGAAAGGAATGTACTTAAGTCAATGACCTGAACTCACTCTTTTCTCCGGTCAAATCCCGCTTCAACGATGGTCAAACTCAATTTCAGCGTTATTATTGGAATCAATTTATGCAATCCGATTAAATCTTGCTCCAAATATAGGTTTCTAAAGGATATCCAACCCTTTTGTAAAGCTAAAAACAACTTTATAAGCTTTAGAAACCTATTTGGAGCAAGATTTAATCAGATTTCATAAATTAAGTAAAATAATAGCGCTGAAATTGAGTTTAACGAGCGTTGAAGCAGGCTAAACCTTGACCGGAGAAAAGAGTGAGTTCAAGTCATTTTTGTCGCCCCCCTGATTGGCCACAGCAAATTCCTTTTTTTTATGCAATACATTTTGTATCAAAGTTTGGCTTAGTGAGCTAAAATCACAACTTTAAAAATTTATAATAAATTAACGAGAGTTTTGATAAGTTATATTGATGATTTTATGCGTAATTTAACACCCTTAATAAAAAACTTGTTTTTCTATTCCATTATCCCTTTAAAGACTACATTATTACCTTGGCAATTTAGCTCTATTTGCTAGTACCCTGCACCATACCTGGAAATGCTAGATAGCCGAGGCTGTAACCGTGGCGCTTGTAAAGAATGCGTTGGAGAATGCCTTGAGTATGAAAAACCAAGCACGACTGAAAATAATGGGTGTTTGTATTGTGCCTGCCCCCCAACCAAGCATGAGAATGGTAATTCTTATTAATTTGATTCTGGATTATCATTTTTATTTAATTAATCTTCAAAATATTTTACAGCTTCACTGAAAATTGCTACACGTGAAACTGAAAATATAACTATGGAAAAAGTCAACGTTACAAAAGATCTATCTACGAAAAATGACCCTTTAAAAACAGCAAATAAGCAATATAATGATGGAAAACACTCATTTAAGGAAAGTGACGAAGAAACGTCACAGAACACGGAAAAAAGTGTTGAAAATAATCGTCATGATGATCAAACTGAAATTTCAGCTAAAAATAGTCCAGATAAAGGTGAAATTGTTCAACCAAATGAACCAAGTTTTTCCAATGAGGAAAAAAATCCGAAAAAACGTAATATCGACGATGCAAATCACCAGAATGAAGCAGTTTCTGGAGACAGTATTGTTCAAGTGTCAGGGAAATCCGCTACCAGATATTCGGTAAATAAAAATTTCATATAAAATTCATGGAAAGGCTTGTGTTAACATTTTAGATTATAATACTTATTGTTTTTTTAACCAAAGGAATTGGATTTCCCGAAATTTTCGCCTTTGATTTTAAGTGCTTTGGAAACAGGCGTTCTCAACATTAATCATGACTATTGGAGTGCTTTTATCCAAGAATGCAGTGCTCACTATGTACGTGAACCAAATGTGTCGAATCAAATTGTTTACGCCAAAATTGGGATGCAAATGACAGCGCAATATCCGTGTATAAAAGCTCCAGGAACAAAAGCTTGGGTAAACCTAATTATATTGAAAATATCAAGAAAAAATAGAAGCGACACGTGGAATATTTAGACTGCGGGAGAGAAACAAAACTGAATCGCTTCTATTTTTTCCTCTTTATATCAGTCATAACTCATATGAGATTTTAAGTACAAAATTAGTTAGTCTCTTGCGGTTCGTATAACCGTTGGAAAAATACCGAAATAGGCTCAGATTTTTAAAATTTCAATCTAAATAATTTCAGAGTACTTTTACTTCCGCTTTAAGTTTGAGAATGAGAAAAGAAAGATGCAAACTAAAAGTTAATAGTAGAGCAGCTAAAGACCCCAAGGGTTTTCTTAAAATAGCAAATGTTGAAGTAAATGGGGATTTATTATCAAGACCAACTGAACATGCTAGTAAAAAGAGAACCATAAGTCACTGGTATGAAAGAGTCTTTTTTAACTGACATTTATCAGTTACGCTGGTTGTGCAATAAATTTTTTTAATCATAGTTATACAAGAGATAACTTCAAAGGGGACATTCTATCAGGAGAAAAATATGATGAAGCTATAAGTAACATGAAAAAGGAGTATCAAAAGCCAAAAGTTGATTGGGGTTCAATGAGGGCATTGTTGCGTCAAACATTTGCAAATCGGTCTGGATACTTAAAAAGCATGAAAAACCTTGATATGAAGGAATTATTAAGACAGTATCCATGCTTCGAAAATTCTAAAACAGTAAGAATTAAATATAAATCTGCGCTTCCAAATATTTGCTTCATTTCTTTGATTTTTTTTTTACTTTCTATCATCTCTAGCTTTTGATTGAACTTCGTTTAACATTAGGAACAGAATTATATGAAAAATGTTTCAAAAACCTGGATGTGTTTGTGAAAGTTTTGCTTGAAATCACCAAGTCGGATCTCAGCTCAAAGGTGCGTCTTTTGAAAAATCCGATAATTATGTCTAGAGCATATGTCGACTGAATTATTTCTCCCCTCTTTTCGTCTTTAGTTGGACCGTAAGCCATTTGAAGCCTGGCAAATTTTTGAAAATAAGGTTGCGGTGACAAATACTAAAGGACCGAAATCAATCCCAATTATCAAAGAAGTCTCGGTAAGAACAGATTATTTTTCTGAACCCATCATTTAATGGGATAATGGGCAGAAAATTATTGCTTCACGAACTCTTTATCTTAAATTCAAAAGAAAATTTCCTCAAGCTCTAAGTAATACAAATATAAAGATCATGTATATTACAGCCAGAAAAGTTTGAAGAAGAAGCATCTGATATGAGCCATGGGCAAGTAATGGCTCTTGTCAGTTTTGAAGGAAATATTCCGAAGCAAGGTGCTATTGTGGGACTAGGAAACATCGTCCAAATTACGGAAAAATATGTTGAACTGAGAAATATTCTACACTTAATAATTGCATACCATTATGCTTTCGAAATTGACTACCCAAAGCAATTTGTACAGGCAATGGGCCTAATGGGAAAATTTGTTTTGTCTCATAATTTTTATAAGCTTGGTACCAAAGCCATTAAGTTGGAATTAGAAATTTCGAAAATTTGGAAAAATATTGATAAATAAATGGTGTTTAAAATTAAGTCATCTTAATTATTTTAGTCCCATAACCCAAATAATTTTTATAGCGTACCAGAAGCGTTCTTATGTGTGTGAGTGATCTAAAATTAAGACAAATGCGATCTTTGCGGTCACTTGCAGCACACTGTCACATCGCTCTCAGTTGATCACTTAGCAACGTAAAAAGTACACTCTTTTACGCTTCCAGATTGCTATTGATACACTGTCACATCGCTCTCAGTTGATCACTTAGTAACGTAAAAAGAACACTTTTACGCTTCCAGATTGCTATTGATACACATATTATAAGTGATCCCAACACGATCTAGTGATCTCAAATTGAGACAGAATTGACTAATCCGATAGTGATCCTTTTGCGATCTCTTAGTGAAAATTTATTTTGCAGTGTTCTCTTCACTTCTTCGGACACGAATCATTTTATAGAACTGCCACCATGCCATCAATCATTCAGTATTTATGGGGCTAATTATTTTAATTATAAATCCTTTTAAATTAAATAATTAACTCATTTGAATAGCATAAGTATAAATAAACACAAAATTACATTACCTTGACCTTATTAAATTAGAATTTTATCCTGGTTCGCGACACGCGTCTATGTAAAGTTTTGTTATGGATATGACTAGTTGCGTGTGACGCTACCGTGTCATGTCCAGCTTTAATTGGGCAATGAATCTTCTTACGTAATACAAGACACTTTAAAGCCATTAAGATGCAATGGCGGCGCCACACTTAGGCGATAGCCTACTTTAAAATTTGTGAGCCTGATGACAGAGCCTAATATTGGTCTAGCAAATTATTTCGCGGGAACCCCAAATCTAGCTTTATCCTACACTGAAAATAATTCTTTTAAAGTCGACTATACTTCTATTTTCGAAATATGTTTATGGCAAATTCAGATTTATGAGAAAAACATACGTTTAAAATGTGGTGTAACTTTAAAAGTAGTACTAAGAATGGCCCTTTAAAATACTTCAATATAAACAAACGTTATTGTTAACGTCAGAGTCTAATTAGCTGAAAAACGGACTGCCAGTTTTTCACCTTCAAAATAGAGCTTTGCACTAGCAAATACTAAAACCAAGAAGCGATATCTAGTTCACTAGGGAGGAAGTATAAGATGCCTAAGTATTCGCGCGCCATAGTCCCAGTCCCCCTTTCAAAACACAAAGGGGGGGGGAGGAAAAAGAGGCCGGGCTATTTTGCCTCTCCTAATTATTCGCGCGCCATAGTCCCAGTCCCCCTTTCAAAACACAAAGGGGGGGCGTAAAAAGAGGCCGGGCTATTTTGCCTCTCCTAATCATTCGCGTCGCGCTGACGTGAGTTTTCAAGAACCAATGAGATGCTGGTTGAAATTTAGAGGCGGGGGATTAACTCCGGACCTACGTTTGGACTGGAGATAAAGCTGGAAATGTGGATAATTTAAACCTTCTCCCTAGTAAACTAGATATCGCTTCTTGCTAAAACCAAAACCCATGTGAGAACAGAGAAATTCAGATCTGCTAATTAACTACACGGCTAAAATCATTCTCTATTATAAAGTTCCTTAAACACAAACTTGTTGCAATAGACTACAGAATCGACCGATCAGCCCTCGAAAATTGAGAATTGAAGAGAAAGAAAGATTATTCTAAAATTTCACTTTCCTCGGCAACCAAAATTAAAAATAAAACATCCCGAAATATTTTTCTCCTCATCTCTAGTGAATTTCCCCCACCTTTTTTTAGCAAACCACGAGGAATTTTTGACTAATGAGGCAACCAACTCTCTGTTATCAAAGGAAGCTACTTTCTTCTTCGCCGACTCCCAAGAAACTCCCCCCCCCCTTTCCTTTTCCAGGTTTAATTACAACTGACTCCGTAACCTCTAATGAGAATTTTCTTCCTCGAGAATTATCTGATCTATAAATATCTCATCTGTATTGAATACTTCTTAGAACGATTGCCCAAATTTTTAGACGAAATTAAAACGAAAGGGGGGAAGGAGGGTAAAATTTAGACTTCGTCGGAACGCGTTGAGGTTGTGAAGATACATTTTTAGATACCTCGTGTCTTGGCCTTGGTGTTTAAGTAGAAGGCAACCTCACCGACGCCCCACTGAACTAAACCTAACCTAACCTAACCTTAACACATGGCTCTAAAAACTGTATTGAAAATATGGCCCTATCGGTGCACAGTACGTAATTTTCTATCCAAAGTTCAGAGTTCATGATGATTAAAAATCATACTAGGTTTTAAACTTGATTTAAGAGAACCGTAATTAAAATGAACTTACAGTAATTAGTGTGGTTGAAATCCAGTATTTGGGTACTAATCTTCAGTAAATGATGGACGAAAAAACAAGGGAGAATTTGTCCAATTCGGAATTGAAAGTTCAGGGCAACGCGCCAAGCCAACGAAACCGTTCAAAATAATATTTCTCCAATGTACAATGTACACGTACATGTATACCACGTTTACTTTAAAAGTCTAAAACTCCATATTATCTAGGCCTAAGTCATTCACAATTAAGTGTTACATTAATAAAATTATATTATATTACATTAGGAATTTTCCGGATAATTTCCTTCATCAAAATTCGATACAACCGAACGCATGGCCGTCTTCACGTTAAAATGAGCGATTTTTTCAGTAAAAAAGTAGACCGTTTGGCTTTGTTTATGACGTAATTTAGTCTACTATGGTATTATATGATTTCTTTTTCTTGATAACAGCGGAGAATTTGACAACAAAGAAAAAAAATTTAATATAATATAACATAAAAAACAGGGGGGAAGGTTAAAAGTGCGGTTCATCTACTCTTTGTATTTTGACCTTGGCTAAAGGTTTATACACAGTATTGTCGCATTGTTATGCTTTAATAACGCCATTTAAATTGTTGTTTAGAAAACATCGCGTACCTACTTTCAAAAGTTGGGAATCTTCCAAAATTTAAAACTTATGGCGTAATTTTATTCCAAACACGATTTCAAGTTCCCTCCCCCCCCCGCCTGCTAAGGATAAAATATGACCTTTTAACCCTTTTATCAATAAAATATAGGCGTTATTGTAACTTTTATTTTAACGAATTTTAAAAAATAATCAGGGATAATTAATGTTTTATTATTAAAGGTATCCCTGCCTTAATATGTTAATAGGCGATTTTAAAAATGACGTTTCACAGGTGCGCGCGCAGAAATTAGGGAGGGAAAAATGCCTTCCATCTCTGCTCCCCCCCCCCGCTACATATTTTGTATAGGGGACTATAGAGTGCTGTCAGAAGCGCCGGTGTGACGTCACCCATGCTGTTTTTCGATAAAGAAAAAACGGTAACTGTCATGGCCGCCCATTGCTAAAGGCAGACTCGTGACGTTTAACCTTGGATCTGACGTCACAACTGACAGCACTCTATTTGAAAAGGCCTATAGCAGGAATATAACCATGATACAGTTAACTAGCGCCCCCTAGGCTCCGAAAATGTAAGCGTAAAATTACGGTTGAAATTAATTATAATAATTAATTAGGGTCATCCTCTCACAATATGCGTCCTTATAATTAATCCCTTTAAAGGAAAGATAACCCCGTATACATTCAAACTTGGCGCCAAATTTCATAATGTTATAGAGCCAATTAAGTCAAAAGCGCCATCTACCAGCCCCAAAATAACACAAAAACTTTGAAGTAATTAAAACGTTTCATGATTTATTTTTCATACTTAGTCCATAACATTACGGTTGAAATTAATTATTATAATTAATTAGGGTCATCCTCTCACAACTTTCGTCCTTATAATTAATCCCTTTAAAGGAAAGATAACCCCTATACATTTAAACTTGGCGCCAAATTTCATAATGTTATAGAGCCAAATAAGTCAAAAGCGCCATCTACCAGCCCCAAAATAAGACAAAATTTTGAAGTAATTAAAACGTTTCACGATTTTATTTTTCATACTTCGTCCATAACATTACAATTTTACATTCAGCAGTTAACGCGTCTGCTAGAGGCGCAAAAATAAAAGTGTTTGTTTTTTTTCCTTTACAATTACATGAAAAATTGTATAGAAATTGAATACAAAAATAAAGTCAAAGGGATAGGTAAACAACCAAAGGAATAGTCTCAAGTTCAAGTTTCCATTTTAGCTTCAACCTTCTCGCTCTTCCCTTCAGCAGAACTATCAGCTTTAGGCTCAGATTTTACATCTGAATTTTCTGCTGTTTTTCTCTCCTTAGATGGAGGCTCATTTTCAGATTCATTTTGACGTTTACGATCTAAAAAATTAATAAAAAATAATATTTCTCTCAAAATTAATCGAGTATAATTAACCAATTAATCGAGTATAATTAACCAATTAATCGAGTATAATTAACCAATTAATCGAGTATAATTAACCAATTAATCGAGTATAATTAACCAATTAATCGAGTATAATTAACCAATTAATCGAGTATAATTAACCAATTAATCGAGTATAATTAACCAATTAATCGAGTATAATTAACCAATTAATCGAGTATAATTAACCAATTAATCGAGTATAATTAACCAATTAATCGAGTATAATTAACCAATTAATCGAGTATAATTAACCAATTAATCGAGTATAATTAACCAATTAATCGAGTATAATTAACCAATTAATCGAGTATAATTAACCAATTAATCGAGTATAATTAACCAATTAATCGAGTATAATTAACCAATTAATCGAGTATAATTAACCAATTAATCGAGTATAATTAACCAATTAATCGAGTATAATTAACCAATTAATCGAGTATAATTAACCAATTAATCGAGTATAATTAACCAATTAATCGAGTATAATTAACCAATTAATCGAGTATAATTAACCAATTAATCGAGTATAATTAACCAATTAATCGAGTATAATTAACCAATTAATCGAGTATAATTAACCAATTAATCGAGTATAATTAACCAATTAATCGAGTATAATTAACCAATTAATCGAGTATAATTAACCAATTAATCGAGTATAATTAACCAATTAATCGAGTATAATTAACCAATTAATCGAGTATAATTAACCAATTAATCGAGTATAATTAACCAATTAATCGAGTATAATTAACCAATTAATCGAGTATAATTAACCAATTAATCGAGTATAATTAACCAATTAATCGAGTATAATTAACCAATTAATCGAGTATAATTAACCAATTAATCGAGTATAATTAACCAATTAATCGAGTATAATTAACCAATTAATCGAGTATAATTAACCAATTAATCGAGTATAATTAACCAATTAATCGAGTATAATTAACCAATTAATCGAGTATAATTAACCAATTAATCGAGTATAATTAACCAATTAATCGAGTATAATTAACCAATTAATCGAGTATAATTAACCAATTAATCGAGTATAATTAACCAATTAATCGAGTATAATTAACCAATTAATCGAGTATAATTAACCAATTAATCGAGTATAATTAACCAATCGAGTATAATTAACCAATCGAGTATAATTAACCAATCGAGTATAATTAACCAATCGAGTAATTAACCAATTAACCAATCGAGTAATTAACCAATTAACCAATCGAGTAATTAACCAATTAACCAATCGAGTAATTAACCAATTAACCAATCGAGTAATTAACCAATTAACCAATCGAGTAATTAACCAATTGAGTAATTAACCAATTGAGTAATTAACCAATTGAGTAATTAACCAATTGAGTAATTAACCAATTGAGTAATTAACCAATTGAGTAATTAACCAATTGAGTAATTAACCAATTGAGTAATTAACCAATTGAGTAATTAACCAATTGAGTAATTAACCAATTGAATAATTAACCAATTAATTGAGTAATTAACCAATTAACGATAATTAACTTATCAATCATACCATTCCTATCGTTTCTATCATTTCTGTTATTTCTATTATCTCTTCTTCCACCCCTAAAGCCCCCTCGACCCCTACCACCCCTTCCCCCTCGTCCACGTGAATCTGAAATAAAAGAAATAAAAGATTTTAATATAAATTAAAATTAAAGAGAAATTAAATATTGATGATTAAAAACTCATTTTCATTACTTCTGGAATGATTTTTACTCTTGTACTTCTGTTGTTTCCTCTTTTGGAAATCTTTCCAGAAAGAAATTTCATCTTCCCCTTCTAAAAACGCAGCTTCAATTTCCGAATCGCAGATTTTAAGTTTAGGCTCTTCGTCTGCTCCTTCTTCTGCTTTTTTCGCTTGTTCCAAAGCTTGTTTGGCGCCATCTGCATTGGCAAATCTAACAATAGCCTGAAATAAAATGCTCCTAAGTTAAAAACTAAAAAAATTTAATTAAATTAAAATATTAAATATACTAACTTCAGTTAAACCACGTGCAAATTCAACATAGGCAACTTCAGCATGCGGAGTGAAGGTCTTTTTAATGTCTTCCCAGCTTGTTTTACTATTTAAATTCTTTAATTTTAATAGACATCCTTTTTCAAAGCTTTCAACATCAAACTAAAAAGATAATTAAATGTTAATAGACATTAAAATAATTTACAGGGTTCATACAACTTTTGGAAAACAAATTTCCCTGAGATTTATGGGAGGTTTTTAACCATATACTTCCCTGAGTTTTCCCAGGTTTTTCCCGTATATGGACTCAGTATCCTATGGAGCAAACGTTAACGAAGGGGGGGGGGGGCAAATGGGACTATAACATAATCAAAGGACATTCCCATATCTCTAGTAGAACCAGAGTTATGAGCCTCCAAAGTATAGTGTAATGTTAATCCTATGGAGGGAATGTTCACGAACATTTTGCTTAAGTACTCGGCCCCTGTTTGACGCAAATTTCCCTGATTTTTACTAAAAATTCTAAATTTCCCTGAGGTTTTTGTCAACTATTTATTTCCCTGACTTTTCCATAAACCAGGTTTTCCCTGTTTTCAATTCCAGGTTTGTATGAGCCCTGTAATTAATTAAAAATAATAATTACCTCTTCTTCCTCTTCCTTCTCATCTTCATCTTTTACTTCCTTTTTGGCATCAGTGGAATCATCTTCTTTCTTTTCATTTTTACGCTGAGCTTTCTTTTCTTGTCTCTTTCTGCAATATTAAAAAGCAAATTAGGTTAATATTAATTAATTAATTAATTATTAAATTAAATATTAGTTGTAAAACTTACTTAACAATTTCTTCATATTCTTTAGTTTTCCTTTCAGCATATTTGGCACGCCATTCTCTTTGTAAATCAACACCGGTACTCGTATATTTAATTGAAGGAATGGCCATGAATTCTTCAGCCTTTTCTTTCGCGGTAAATAAGGCAAAAACCGAGCCTTTAAACGAACGTTTCTCATTTTTAAGGCGACGCATAAAAACACTCTCTACATCGTAAGATTTGAAGAAATCAACAAGTTGGTTCATTGTTGAGTCTAACGGAAATCCTTTCTGTAATATTATTTGGTTATTGAAAATATTAATTAATTTAATTTAATCAAGTTATTTCAAATTCAAACTTACAACATATATAGTTCTTTTCACTTCTTCCTCTCTAATCTTTATTTCTCCGGTATTTACAGGGAGAGGTTTATCAGGGTTACGTCTGATTTTCTTCTTATCATCGCTAACCTGATTTTTATTTAAACTCCGTTAATAAGTTTAAGAATTAAGAGTTTAAGAATTTCAAAAATTAATAAGGACTTACTACAACAATATTATTTTCAGATTTTGCTAAAGCTGAAGTAATGACATCAAAATCAGTAGATAATTCTTTTAGGCGGTTAAATTTAACCAAAACATCTAATCCAACCCCTAAACAACAATTATTAACACCTTTAATAACTTATAATAATAAGTAACCTTTAATTACTTACACCCATCATCCTTTTTAGTTTGTTCTAGCAAAAATTTATCCTTGACAAGATTAATATTGCCAAAATAATATTCAATTTGTCTGATAATGTCTTTATCGAGAGTCGTTTTTTCCGTTTTTTCCTCGGTAGGTTTAGTTACAGGAGCAGCTGGAGTCCCCGTGGTTCCATTAGGAGTTTCGTCGACAGCCATAATGATACTATCAATTTTTTAGAAACGCTTAAGTTAATGCCAAAGTTAAATTTACACCAGAATTTCTGAAATAATCCCAATCCAAATCCAAATCCGATTATGATTAATGCATTGCTAGGCCTAACACGTGTTTAAGGTACCAGGAAATGCTAAGCCTTTGCTAACGTGCATGAGAAGTTACGATAAAAGAAGCGGTTACTTACGAAATTACGGATTTAAAATGCTTTTTACTAACGAAACAGCTTATTTGATAGTCTTTCACAAAATTAATAACCTCAGAACCAACCAAAGTGATTTAATTCTGTATAAAAACTGGATTAAATAATTACTCCTCCGTTAATAACTCAAGAGCCGAGTCGCCGAATGGCAGGGATGCCAGATTGAAAACCTTCAACCCGCCAAAACCAAATTGGAAACAAGCCCAAAAAACCGCCAATCTATATTTCAAAAAGAAGCCCAAAAACTGGTTAAGATCTAAACAATCCAGCCAAAAAACAAGCCAAAAATTTATCGTGAAAATTTGGAATTTGTTTTTCTTTTAGAAATTTCAATGCATATTACATACTGACACCATTTTTAAAACCCAAAACAAAATGAAACCACTTTATTTAACCATAAATTGACGAATTATAAGCTACATAAATGGTTTGACAGTACCATTTGTCAGTTTTTTGGGCATTTTAATGATATTCGCCTATTGGCCGGTATTTTAAGTACAGAAAGCCAAAGAAAAACCCCGACAAGCCCAATTTCCAGCCTACAGCCCACCCGTTTATTTCCGGCCAATATTTTTTAGAAGAAGCCCAATTGGCGGCTTTCCAGCCCAATATGGCATCCCTGAATGGGCCAAGCTAATAATATAAGGCCCCCTATTGGTCAAAAATTGCGCTATAATGTGGGGTCACGAGGAAAGGTCAATTACGGTACGGATTTTCGAAGACCGTCCGAGTTGGTGATTAAAAAACTTTATTTTTTCTTTAATATTTAATTTTATTTCTATATTATATAATTTTTTATTGAAAAACTAAACTAACCCTTATTAGTTTTTATAAATAAAAAACATAAATATAAATTCACTTTATATATAAACAATGAAGGACCCTAATTTAAATTACTTTCTGTAATCAAATTAAATTAAATATAAGTGTATAAAGTAACGCCGCGCGTTAATACTCTTTTAATTATCCATTATTTCAGGTGCAAATGAAACCCCGGAAACGATTTAAATGTGAAAAATGTTGTTAAACAGAGGTTTTTCCATCATGTATTTCAAACAAATTAAAATTAGGCAACATATTTATCTATGCAAAAACATATTAACACCACAAACATGCTGTAACATACCATTAAATCGAAAAATATCCAACAAACCTTATTTCATAGATTCGGCACCAGTTAAATTCGCCCAAGATGCTTTAATCACAATACATGATTTCACATCTTTACCATGGTGGTCTTCTATCATAATTTCAGTTGTTGGTTTACGCATGGTAACCACATTTCCATTAGCTCTATACCAGAGTTACGTTTTAGCCCGGTTTGAGAATTTAAAACCCGAAATTGACAAAATAGTTGAAGAAATTAAGAAAGAGATGCCCTTAGCTGTTGCTAAATTTAAGCTAAACGAAAAAGAAGCCAAAAATTTATTTCGACGTAGCGTAAAGTCCCAAACAACAAAGCTGATAATTAGAGACAACTGCCATCCATTTAAGGGTGCTGTATCCCTTTACATACAACTCCCATTATGGGTTTGCATCTCATTGGCTCTGAGAAATTTATCACTTTTATATGCCCCTGAAAGCGTTAACGTTCAAAAAGCATACACGCAACTTTTAACCGAGGGAATCTTATGGTTCCCCGATCTAACAATCATCGATACAAGTTTAGCTTTGCCCGTAATCTTGGGTTTAATCAACCTGACGACGATAGAAATTCACGCGTTACAAAATCTACGAACCCCTCCAACACGTCTGAAAAGATGGACTAAAAACTTTATGCGTGGGGTTTCAATTCTGTTAGTGCCCATTGCCGCTACAATGCCATCGTGCGTTTGTTTATACTGGATTACATCGAGCAGTTTCGGTTTAGCGCAAAATTTAATCATACAACAACCGAGAATCAAAAGATATTTTGGAATTCCAATAACTGCGATGGAAGATTCGAAACCCATGAAACATTTGAATAAAGAAATTAGGAAAAAAATATCAAAGTTGTTTAGAAAAGAAAATGCTTAGGACCTGATCGTGTTCCGATTAGAATTGTATTAATATATATTTAAATTATTACGAATAAATTGTTTAAGTTTGAAAACTATATTAAATGATTTAGATGTTTCAATAAGTTATTTACATCGAAATACTAAAAACATGGATTTTTACATGATTTCGGACAAGTTTTAACACGAATTTCTATTTTAGGTTATGAAGATAACCAAAAGCGTACTTGTCCATTTTGTCAATTCAAATTCAGCTCGAGAAATGCAAGAAATAGACATGTGCGAAATATACATAAAAGGGAGGGACGTTTAACGTGTGATGTATGTGGTGCAACATACAGTCGAAGAGAACATCTAAAAAATCACATGAGCAATAAACATGATATGACTGAGTAAAAAAAATGTGTTAAATTGTCTCAATAAATATATATTTTTCACAAGTTACTAACTGCACAATAAAGATATTTATTTTCTTCGAAGAGTTACTTACGTTTTATCATTATTTTTGCATTCGTGACTTACGTAACGTTTACTTACCTTGTTAAAGTTTTGGCAACTTTTTTATATATATTCAACAGAACTCGGGCATGGAGAGGTACCAGAGTATTGTTGCACAGCTTGCAGTGACACGTTCTTCTCAAGAAACGCTCTAGAAAGGCATTACATGCTGGAAAAAAATTGCGGTGTTATACAGTGCAAAATATGCTCAGCTTGGTTTCATTCACTGGAACTTATAAAAAATCATTTAAAAAAAGCTCATACGCTTCAAGCCATAAAATCCGCGTATTCTGGTTTCAAATTGTATTAATACGTCGCCGTTAATACTTTGTTAAATTCTCTAAAACTTATGTAATTTCCTGTCTTTAACACTTTCACTTTTTTTACATTTTGATACACGAGGTATTATAGCCATCCATATTAATAAAGAATCATCAACATAATTCATCCAAACGATTGTTGGCCTAAAATAGAAGCGAAATTGTACCATAGCCTCGTAATACTCTCCATAAGTATGTGTTAGCTACAGACATAGTTTTCAAAGTCCGTATTGCAAACCTGTACTGATGGAAAGAATTATAAGGTACCGTACCAATAAGTTCATAAGATATGTTCAATAAGTTTCGTCACTGGTTACAAACTGGAGCTTGTCATGAAGTGACGTAACTGCAACGTCTTAGTTGCCTGGTGATACGGTGTTAAGGGCTTACGACAGACTAAATTGGAAGATGGACTGCGAAACTAACCGAGTGTAGGACTTCAATTCTCGCTTGTCGTTCTCGAACTCAGGGCTCCCACATAAATTTCTTAAAATAATAGTGAAAAAAGAGACCTTTCACGGTAAAAATAGGGTAAAATAAGGACCAAATTCTTGGAAATAGGAACCAAATAGAGACCAATTCAAAATCAAAATTAGATCTTTATTTGTACGGAAGTATCACAAAAAAAGTTGGGAAACCAAAATAAACCTCTCCGAGCCAAGACGAATTTACTTTCTAAACACAGTTCCACCAGCCAATGAGAAAAACCGGAAAAACATAGTTCAAATTGGCGAGATATTGCCAAGGTCATTTGTAAAGGTTAAAGCGTTTAATAATTCCCTGTGGATCGGAGTGAGAATAGTTTTACTGTTGCAAAAAATTTTAGATGGAATATTAAAAACGGGAATTTTTGAAAATAGGGTGGTTTAGAGACCAAATGGCGATTTTAGGGTGGTTTAGAGACCTACCCAAAAAGTAGAGACTTTAGGTATTTTAGAGACCAGATGGGAGCCCTGCGAACTAGCTCGAGCTGTAAGTCTCTAGCATTACCAAGTATAGGTTGTGTGATACTTATGGAACATATCTTATAAACTTATGTTGTACCTATAATTCTCTTCAAATTATTTATCCAACTTTTGAATATTATTTTCATCATCATAACACCTATTTCTACCTCGATTCTTATATATATATTTCTTTTTGGTATAAAGTTTTGATCATATCACTTTTTGAAGGGACTATTCAGAGGCCATTACGTTTTTCATTCTTTAACGCGTCACTAATAATTTGAAAACGTTTGTGGGGGTCACGCTCACGCAACATCTCTATATAGAGACTTGGCAATTCGGGCCCCCTGTCGCCATTCTGATATTCCTGTTTTTTGGCAGGAGAAATTTGGAAAAATTACTTTTAAAAGTGCGTGTTGGGCAGACTGATATTTCATACTCCCTTTAAAACATTTATTTTTTGAAATATTTACCTCACTTATATAACTGAATTTATAACCCTTTATGTGAAATCGCACCCATTATATATTATTTTCAATAATTTATATTGAAAAAGCCATAAAAATGCTGATATACCTTAATTTATACAGCTGCCAAGCTAGAAGGGAATGGTTTCTATATATAAACATTCTTAAGCTGCCATATATACTCTAATCAACATCATTTCAAAATGGCTCAAAAAATGGATTGTTTGTTTGTTATAGTTATAAATATATATGTATCTTGTATTTGTAAATAAAGTTATAACTTTGTTATAAACGTTTTACCTCCATTCATTATGCTACGCAGACGAAAGTGGTAAACGTCATCCCTACGTCACTTCGAATTTTTGATAAAAGGGAAACATACATACAGCTACTTAGAATCATTGCGTAGCCATTTTTACTCAACGTATCTAGGCGGATTTTATGGGAAGAGCTAGACCTATCATTATATATGACGAATTTACCTCGTGGAACATCTATCTCGCAGAGCCTGATCTCGAGTCCCGTTGCTACTAACCAATGATATCACAGTTTAGAGAGACGTCAGAATTGAGGCGAAACGGATAGTAAGTTTTCAAGCCCGGCCCACAAAACCCGTATAGAAATTAACACGGTGCAACATATGAGCGCACAATGATTCCAAGTAGCTGTATGTTATCCTGTATTCCTGTTGTAACTAAGTCGAACTATGTTAGATTGTTTTGGAGTTTTGGCATCTTTATTTAGGAACCTTTAAAACAATGAACAGTGAAAGGGTACACTAGAAATAAAAGAAGAACTTTGTATTACCACAGTAACGTTCATAAGATATCTTCCATAAGTATTACACTTCGTAATGCTAGAGACTTATTAACTTATGGTGTTACTTGTGGTATTACCTTACAATACCCTGTCTGTCAGTAACATTAAAAGAAAATTTAATTAAAATTTGTTGGGTTTCTTTACGTTCTTATGCTCGAGTGAAATATGCAAATTTAGAATCATCTGACAACTGTACCGGCGATGACACTTGTTACAAACGAAGGCGGATGACAACTTCGGGGTGATTTCTTTCACAGGTGGAGTTACTGTTCCGTAGCAGAGATTGTCGTAGAAATGGCGGCCATATGCTAATAAATAAATAAAATAGGTAATTATTCATATTTAACAACAATTTTAAATCAATCAAATGGTGTTAATTGAAATAAATGAACTCGTAATTCACATTGATGAAATTTTATTGTAGTTGAATATCTAGCTTGATTTTTATAAAATAAATTGTTAATGACTAGGCATATTTATAGTATACATTGAATCTGGCATCTTATGGAATAGCTTCGTATCTTGGAATAGAATTTGTCGTACGTTAGTTCGAATTTTTGTGGCGTTGAAGCATGGAAATTTCTGCGTCAGGTAGTTGTATATTTCGTTTAAGTAAAGACATTTTGTAGGAGAGTGGTTCAAAGCAATGGCAACTAGCATTTTGAAGGAATATGGCGGTTTCGTGTTAGGGTCACAACTGTACGGTGCGATGTCTTCTGGAGTTACTGACATAACCTTCATTAAAAACTCGACTTTCCGAGTTTCAAAAATAGAGTAAAAAAAATTTATTAATTTTTTGTTTGAGTTTAATTATTTATCTGATTACATAAACTACGCTTAAAAATGCCTAAACTCAAACCTGCCTGATACATCATGTTGTTGGTTAGGCATTTCACTAAGCGTACTTCGTCTTAAAGGGATGTACAATCCGTTATGTAGGGGGCGGGGCCTATTTGAAGCTTATCTTCCATCAAATAGAGCTCTACACTCTACAGGGCATGCGTGAAGTTCGCAGCATTATCCGTGGGTGCATTAGGAATGGGCAAATGTCAATTCCATTGAATCTATCCGCTAAGTCTATTTACGCTTCAGTAACGTGGCCTACGTACTACAGGAATAGTACAGCTACTACTTCAAAACATAGTTCTGCCCCCTACATAACGAATTGTACATACCATTAGCCATAAGTTTATAAGATATGTTCCATAAGTATGACAATACCTATACTTCGTAATGCTAGAGACTTACAGCTCGAGATAACTAGTTCGAGGGAGAACGACGGAAGCGAGAATTGAAGTCCTACTCGGTGGTTAATTAATTTTGCAGGACTTTCATCTAGTTCCTATTTAGTCTGCATTATTAAGCCTTTGACAGCGCCTCACCAGGCAATCATCGCTTTACCTCAAATCTATGACCTACTTCAATCACTTCATGACAAGCTCCAGTTTGTAACCAGTTATAAACTTACGGCCAACATAACAACTTACGTTACATAATTTTAAAGCAAAATTTACACACCATCTTTTTGAGTTTCCACATATTTTCTTGTACATCGAGCAACAGGCAATACATTAAATCTTTCGACTGTTCTTCTTGTTCTTCTATAATTACCAGCTTGGCCTAAAAATTAAAATTAATTTAATTAGAAATCATAAATTATCGAATTCAATCGGTATGCCGCCTATCACCAAAAAAACCCATCTCCCAATTTCTAATGCATAATTGCATACATTACCTCCCAAGTACCTCAACAAATAAACTGCGAGTGAGTGATAGTAAAACCACCATTTTTTAAATTAATTTTAATACAGTTACAATACCAATTAATTTATTATGATGTTACACAGGTTCGTTTTTTACACTGAAAAAATCACCAGTATAATCGTACGTTGGAGCTAGACTCCAAAAATGGTTCCTATTGTCACTGAGCCAATTCGGACCGACAAAATTGGAATTTTTAATGAAATTTTGTTTCTGAACACTTAAAGTCTTTCGAACGCAATTTTTAAAATTATTATTGTAATGTGCGTGGTAAAAGGGAAATCTCTTCGTGATGTAGTGGTATATTTCTTGAACAGTTAGTCTGCCAGTACAAGATGCTTGAATGGACATGCCAATCAGGGTTTTGAATGAAAGTGGTGGTTTAATTGCTGGGTTCAAGTAGAGGGGGTGAGGTGTCAGGTCTCCTTTGAACACTGATTCGTCAATAACTGAAATATATCAACATAGAGAAAGAAATATATATATATATATATATATTAACTTGATTTCTCAATATGGCATAAATGGTTAAGTTTTGGTTACGAATGTATATTGAATCACACAGAACAAACATAAGAGTAAAAATTAAACGTAACGTTTATTTGTTGTAACTAGGGGATGTAAAAACGAACATGTAATGATTGTGAATTTTTCCAAAAATAATATTTAGTAAAATGTTAATAAAAATGTTGTAGTACAATATCTGAAGTCAAGGGTCTAACGTACATAAAATCATTTGAACATAATGATTTGTATAAAAAACATTTGGATGATCGACCACGACTGTTTTGTTATTTAATACATAGCGTTTAACAAGAAAAATTATAACAGAAGAGACGCTTGGAATATTTCTCTCTTCATCTCTATTGTGAAGGGAAGACACTTTTAGAAGTCTGATAAAGAAAGTGATACGATTTCAATGGCACAAGCTCCGTAATGATTCCCCCCTGTCACTTCTATCTTACCCACGCTTTTAAAAAATAAAACTGAAACTAAAATCACGAAAGAGCAACCCTAAAATTAAAAATTTATAATAGCGCCTGTGATTATATCATAAGTTTATAAGATATGTTCCATAAGTTTGTCAAGGTTACAAACTGGAGCTTGTTATGAAGTGACGTACGTCATAGATTCGGGGTAAAGCGACGCCTGGTGAGGCGCTGTCAAAGGCTTAGTACAGAATAAATAGGACCTAGTCCTGCAAAATTAACCATCGAGTGTAGGACTTCAATTCTCGCTTGTCGTTCTGTTAGAACTAGCTCGAGCTGTAAGTCTCTGGCATTACGAAGTATAGTTATAGCGACATACTTATGGAAAATATCTTATAAACTTATGATTATATCCATAACTTGTGACAAGCTAATAGTTAATTAACAACATAAAAAATTAATTAATTAAGACGTAACACTAATTTTTTGTTCAAATAAAAATTAGAAATTAATAAATGATTAAAAAATTGTACATTGTAAATAAATGTATGAAATTAATTTTACAAAACGATGATATCACGTTTGTCTATTTAAAAAAGTGTCAATGGTTCCCCAATGATGGTTGTCATCCTTCATAAAAATATGTTTCTCTCGACTGAGAGTTTTTCGGACATTATTCTTAAATCTAACCAAGTCCGTTTGATAAAATGGAAATTTCATGAGTATGTAGTTATAAATATCTCCTAAAAATAGTATTTTATTCGGGGATGATTCGAGGGCCATCAAAATCATGGCTCGATAACTAAATGGAGGACGTGTCTCGGGGTGATTGGTATAATGGGCAACTTCTTCTTCGTCGTGGCATCCAAACATCTGTTGCAAATAACCTAAATGTAAAATTGAGATTTGTTAGTAAATACATTAATAATATTAGCGTGCATTAATTTCAGGCTTGCTTAAATTTATTGATTGAATTAAAGCGTAACGTTTTAAAGACTAATTTATATTGTACGGTAAAATCTACAATAGCGAGCGTTTATTTACAAATACACCATGTCATCTTAGCTTCATCAATATTCACCAAGTGACAACCTCATTGTAACTTCACGATAAAGTTAAAATTTCAGTAACGTACCAATAAAAATTGGTACCGAAAGACGATATCATCCTTTTTGAAAATGCGAGTTTCATTCTGACGTGGGAACGTACCATGAAAACGTCACATGTGTTACCCTAGGGCATTACACATCAAACCGACTAGTTTTAACAAAAATTTTACATCAAAGATTTATAATTTTTAAAAAATCAGGGATAAATGAGGTAAGATGGATTGGAAATGATAATGGGCGACCTTCGGCATGCACCGTAACTCTCCCAGTGTACCTCGCGCACGCTCCTACCCTTAATTCGTAGGCGATTGTTAAGTGCTGCCACGTAGCGCCATTGTATTTGTATCAGAACTAGCTTCTATTTTTAAGACAGAGGGGGCGTCCTTTACGTTTCCGTACTGTACGACCCTACCTAAACGCCTAAAGAGGATGCTGGGAGGACTATGGTGCCGTTCCGTTGGTGGGGGTACAGAGGCAACGTTATAGGTATGGGGGCTACCACTCCATCCCTATCTCCTTCAAGATTAAATGAATAGAATTGAATTATTTTAACCGATTCGCGAAAAATTGTTAGTGAAAACAAAGCCACATTTTTTTCTTTTCATTTCAATTGTCATTTTCAGTTCTCACCCGCCAATGGTGAGGTAAATTGGTGCTTACGGTAAAATTGCCGTAATTTCTCGGATTTATTTCTTTAATAAAAAACTTTTTGCTTTTACTCAAGGTAGCGGTTATGTCTTTTTTCCACGAATCATTTTGTTTCGTAGCTATAAGATCCTGGAAATTTTCCCTAAAATATGTGTAAATCTCGCTTGTGGTCAGTCTTTGATTTGGTGAAGATTTTATAGCCATGTCTATCATTTCCTTGTACGAATATTTGTACATATTTCTTTGGACTCGTAAGAAACTATTTGACGTATTTATGCATCGAGGTCGGTTTTTTCTGGTGACGTCTTTCGATGTTGGGCAGTCATCGGCTATGGTAATCGTGTATGGATCCTGTTCGTACGTCATTTGCGATTGACAATCCAAGTTTAGTAATGACGTTGCGTCATCATACGTGTAGTTGTATGTTCCTCCTAGAAAAATAACCAAAATTAGAAATAATATTTACGAGTTACGGTGTGTTTAGGTGAAATAAGACAATGTAGAAGATTTATTATAAGTAAATAATTTTTATGAAAAAATGTGTCTTTCAGAATTAGAAAATATTTACTTAGATTTTTCTTAAAATGTTACAGATTGTATAGTGAATTTGAAATTTAATAAATGATTTCTATGTATGGTAATATACAGTACATTTTGAAGATGTCACGAATTTTAAGGTAATGTTCTATAATAACCTAAGGAATATCCTGTGTTTGGAAACAATTAACTCTTTAATTGTTTCACTTTCACTTAAAATCATACGCGATGACGTAATTCGAATCTACAATGGTTATCACCAAGAACCCATATAGGAACTGAGAATGTTTGACTAGTAATCTTATGTGCTTACAAATTCATCCGCAATTCAAGTGGAGAACAGGGGGGGGGATATAGAGAAAATCCTGAGATCATGGCACTATCTTTGAATGTTCTCAGGCCTAATATGCGTTCTTATTACCACAGATATAACCAATGTTAATTTCCTTATCTTGAACAAAAAATCTTATCTTAGATAGAGACAATTTGTGTAAGCAATGTGTTAACATAAACCTTTAACCAGATAACCAGATCTCAACGTGCACCGAAGAAGAGTCTTACCTGTCAATAGACTATTCCACTAATTACTTGAAAGAGAAACCAACGCCCACAGGCGGGAGGCCGCCATCTTGGGTTATTTCCCTGGCGCCAGATGGAGCCCGAATTCACTATACAGGCAATAGGATAGTCGACTCGAATGCCTCTAGCGGTGCTTCTGGGCGCGAGGGAATTAACCCAAGAAGGTGATCTCCTCCGCCACCTGTGGTGTTTGCTTCTTTTCTAGAATCAATGGAATAGTAGACCTATTTGACAAATTCGCATAACAGATAACATAAGAACTTTAATCCTTAAATTTCCAATAACAAGAGCCGAAGAAATTCACCTCTTTCTCGTACCTATCTTTCTTCTGACTAATAGTGGCTCGCAAATGATTTTTCCAAGCATTATCACCACTTTCGATAAATTTGGGATAGTTTTTCTCGACATAATCGTATATTTCTTTTATAGTCATCTTTTTATGGGGTGTTGAATTGAGAGCCGAATCTATTAGAGTTTTGTACTGTAGAGAACTAGTTTTACTATGGGTATAAGCCCTGCGAACATTGAAGCTCTGACGCGTACTACTACTATGCGGGTTACCAGTAATTTTGGACAGTTTAAGTTCATAGTTTTGCGGTCTTCCAAATGAGAATGAGTCAATGGTTGACCTAGTGTTACGTTGACTGTACGTAAAATATTCTGAAAAAATAATTTTTATAGTTACATGAATTGTTTACTGCACCCAATTACAGACGAAATTGTAGCACCCCCTGGTGGCTTTTTAGAGAACTAAAAGACAGATTGCCTAGCAGGGAGAAGTCCGGGAATATTTTTTAAACTAATCCTTGGGACCAGTGACCACCCCTAGTGTCCAAAGCAATTAACTTGGTCCTGAGGACCAGTAACCCCCACTCCTAGTGTCCAAAGTAATTAACTTGCTCCTGAGGACCAGTGAGCCCCTAGTGTCCAAAGTAATTAACTTGCTCCTGAGGACCAGTGAGCCCCTAGTGTCCAAAGTAATTAACTTGGTCCTGAGGACCAGTAACCCCCAGGAGCGTCCGTTGAAGAACTACATCCAAACAATTTTTAAATGGAGTGAATACATTAAAGACAGTACCTAAATTCGGACCACAATAATTTTTATTGTTATACCTAATTTAATTAATATAAATTAAATCGATACACAATATATTAAAATTAAATAATAAATAACGATGATATTAATTTATGATCAATCTTGTTTAATAATCCAATAAGATTTTAAACCTTTAACCGGTTTAACTTTTGTGTAAGAACATTTTCTACTCAGCGTAGATCTGACGGTAGATTTCCATTTAACATTCTTTGTTAAATGTGGAAAATGTACAGCGATGAAATAATAAATTTCGTAAAGTAGTAGACCATTTCCGGGACTCGCTTGCAATGCCACGTCAATGGCACGTTTAATGGATCCTACTGGATATAACACATCATATAACATAATTAACCCAAGTGTGTTTTCATAATTAAATTAATCATGTTAAAGATGTAATTTAAATAAAGACGAAAAATTCTTCTTCGTAAAAGATTTATATTTATTCTCGCAATATATATATAATTTCTACATTAAATTGTTAAATAGAAGCCCATTTATATGGAGTAATATATTCCGTTATATTATAGTTTTATGTCGACGACCTATTCTTGCATGTCACAGGGTCGTATGGGTCTTACCCCATTCGCAGGATACAACTTTTATGGCAAGGGAACAAAGGAAGGACAACAAACCCTAAACTCAATTAAAAGTAACTCTAGGCTTAAAGGGAATAGAACTTAGGCGCAACGCTTTCTTTACGGATGACCCCCCAACAACAAACCACTAACTAGCGCCAAAGACTAAGGCGGTAAAAGTCTGAAGCTTCGTGCAGTGTACTATCAAGAAGTGATATCTAGTTTATTAGGGTGAAGGTATAAATTCGCCTCATTTCCAGCTTTATCTCAAGTTAACCGAGTCCGGAGTTAATCCCCGCCTCTAAATTACAACCAGCATCTCATTGGTTCTTGAAAACTCACGTCAGCGCGACGCGAATGACGAAGATTACGTATTTTCCGACTGAGGAGAGCAGCGAAATAACCCGGCCTCCTTTTATGTCCCCCCTTGTATTTTGAAAGGGGGACTGGGACTATGGCGCGCGAATACTTAGGCATCTTAAGCCTTCTCCCTAATAAACTAGATATCACTTCTTGGTACTATCTCGCACGATACCCAGTCACGTGGTTATGGCCTTCCCCTTACATTTACACTTTATAACTTAGGGATAAAATGTTTTCTTAACAAGGGAACTAAAGAGGAAAAAGAGGTTTAAAAAATTTAAATTCCTTTTCAAAATTTCTTTCATTTCACTTCTGACTCAATCATTTGTTACCTCACACCGTTTCAACTGACAAAACATTCTTCCGGTATAAATATAGACTATATGGTTACTATATTAAATTGTTATAAATCATTATACATGAAAATATCCTTAATGTTACTTATGCTATGAAAATAATAGTAAAATTATTTTCTAGGAAAATCTCGCTAGGATCTGATTTTCCAGTAATCGGCAGAATATGGAACTCCATCAACAGTAATTTGCTCCTTTTCGTAGTGTTTATTCATAGTTAGGGTAGCGCGTATGCTTTTCTTCCATACTTGCTTTCCTTTTTGCATTACAGCGTATTCGGGATAATTTTGCTCGATGAATGCAAATATTTCTTTCGTTAAAAGGCGCTTTTCGGATGACGAATTGATAGCCATGTTTATCAATTCACGATAAGACAGCTTTTTACTTTGTTGCAATGATAACATACACGATTCTATTTGTTTCTGTCTTTCGGAAGTACTGACGTACGACATCTCTTGTTGTGTCATATCAAGAGCGGCATTTTGATACCGCAATTCCTGCTGGGACGTATCAACACCGACAGTATTTTGGTACTGTGATTCTTGCTGGGTCGTGTCAACAACTGCATCTTGATATATTTCAGTTGGTTCTAATTTCACTTGGACGTTCTGCGGTCTGCTATAACCAAAGTATCGAAAACCTGAAAATAATTACAATACGTGTTAGTATAAACGATAATACAACAAAAATTATGCCGGTATATTTGAAAATACCTGATGTGTACGTTTATCCCTAAATCTAAGTAATAATTATTTGTGTTGTTTAATTATTTAAAAAAAGTACTAGGATTCAATTTGCATTTTAATGCTTAATGTGTGTCAGTTTCACGCATGTGATACAGTACTTTGTGTTTAATTAAAACTGTACAAAACAAATTGAATTAAAACGAGAACAACGGAAAGACTTCAAACTTGGATTCGTGTACCATTTTTCACACATAATCATGTATATTTCGTTAAAAAAATGGAGAATGTGTTTAAGAGTACATAAGAAGCATTAACTACTGTCGACAGATACGGGGCTATATAAAAAGTAGTTCTCTAACAGTAACTACGTTCACCTTGTACATTACAATCTATAACCCCTTGACCTACGGTTTTGAAACTAGTTTTGTAGGAATGTCATCTTAAACAGTAGATGCTCATTAAGAAGGAACTTTCGAGTAGGCGGCTACCTTTCAAAATGGCGGCCTGATATTTTTAATTATATTTACATGGTTTGCAGTAAGTGTTTACAAATAAATAGCGACTTCCTAGATATTTTGGTCTTTCTCGTCATATATCTCTGTAAAAGTCAAACAAATTCTCATTTTACAGCCCACATTAATGTTTATAAGTCACTAATGCTTTGTCAAAATTTTCCAATAAAACAACCCTAATCCGCGCAGTTCTTTAAAATAACAGTCCCTCCTTGCTAAATTTGAACGAATGGCTGCTTTCCAAATTGCGTCTTCAGTTTTCGTGGTGCACTCTGGGAAATTCTCCTCAAAATATTCATAAACTTGACGGGTAGTCAGGCGTTTATACGGTGATGAATTTATCGCAAGGTTAATCATTTCTTTGTATGACTTTCTCTTGCTTTGATTTTTCCCATGCTGCCATGGTACAGTAAATACATCTTGCGAATAACCTCTGACGAACTGATAGTCTCCTAGTTCAGAAAATTCAGAAATTCACGCGCACAATATTTAGTACTGTACATCGAGGTGCAGAGTATTTTCATCAATAATATATGAAAAATATAATTTTTTTTTGGTAGTTGCATTCTGATGACGAAATTATATGACCAATCAGGAAACCCCTACACAGATTTTACGTAAATCTCATTAATGCATACAACTAATGGGAAACATTGTGTCCCTATACCTCCCACGTTTTGTGGGTCGGGCTAGAGTACTATCCGTCACGCGTCATAATTATAACGTCTTTCTAGCTGTGATTTCATTGGTTGGTAGAAATTCGTCATAAATAATGATTAGCTCTTCGCACAAAACCCGCTGATAGAGGCTACACTATGATTCCTAGTAGCTGTATGCATTCCTGGTAAAATTGATGAATTTCAATTTACACATTTCGAGATATATCTGCCTGGTTCTGATTGGTCATGAAGATTAAACGTTTAAAAAAATTTCCCAACGAAAGATAATTTGATAAAAACTTTAATTACATTAATAGTTACTTTGATAAATCGATTCATGTGGATAATTTAATTACGCCACACAAATGTTAAGAGAATTTAGCGTTAGTTAGTTATGTTAACAAACTAGCATGCTAAAACTATTAATCGTCTTTTACTCCCTTCAATGGCCAAATAAAACAAGTATTAGCCTATTTAAAATGCCATTATGAACACTAAAAATACTTTTTTATGTATTACACTACAAAACACATTCATCAAACACAATTAACATTAACATTGACGCTCTTCAAAGTCCATTGAGTACGAAAGCCTTTAGATGGCTTAGCTTTTTCGAAGAGTCTTTGGTTATTACTTAACGTAACCCCAATATTGTTTTTCAAATTGTCTGTGGTATGGTATTTTGTAATACAGTTGGGAAACGTTTCCACAATACAAGTAGCCATTTCCGCCACAGTTAATTTTTTCTCGTGAGATGAAGAAATAACGAAACTTATCATATCTCTTAAAGGTTGAAGTTGTTGATTTTGAACCACCTTTAGGAACGGATTATGACGGTATTGTTTGCAACCTATAAAAGTTAAACATACACCATTGATAAAAACGTGAAAAGACTAAATAAGATTAAACCTAATGTTTGATGTGTTAGGTAATGCATTTAACTATAAAGATTAAATTAAAATAAAATTCTTTAGGTTTTTTTCAAAGTCCACCGATATCGAAAAGTTTTTTCTCCGTAAGCCGATGATGGTCCAATTTTGGTGAAGATGTTTTTGTTTTTAGTTAACGTTACGGCGATATTGTTTTTTAATCCTTCTAATGAACGGTATTTATTTGTGCACGTCGGATAGTAATGCTTGATATATTGAAGTATTTCCACTAGAGGTAATTCTTTGTTAACCGATGACAATATAGCCGAGATAATCATATCCTTTAATGGCACCGTTGTTTGTTTAAGGAACAACACTTTGTTTCGATTTCCAATTTGCTTCGGGATATAAGGCGAAAAACCTAAAAGGATTAAATACACATTTCTTCTAAATCGCAGGGAATTAATTTAAACTTGAATTTAATGGCATGCGGAGATTGGAAAATGTTGGAAAACATGCGAAACAACAACAGAAGTGAATCTTGTTTGTTATACTGTGTAAAAAAATATCGTGTTATTTATTATTATTTTTTAATACTTGTGAACACAAAATATATTTTATGCATTAGATTTTTTGAAATATACACAAAATCTTAAACTTCAAGCATTTTGAAGGAAATGAAATTAAAAAGTAGTTAAACATGAGTATCACGGTTTTTATTTACTAATTGTTGAGGTTCTGAACCGTGCTGAAATGTACGAACTGTTTATGTGTATTTTTGCCCATAAAATTGCGTATACAATTAATGTGGGACAGATAAAGCAAGACCATAATTAGTCTGGTTCTTCAAAATGAATGTTCAATGAAAAATATGTTGAAATTAATAATAAATTCTTTTTCAAATAGTCAACTGAATGTCTACTTCAACCAGGGATAAGAGAGTTGAGATGGATTGGAAATGATGATGGGCGACCTGCGGCACCGTATCTCTCCCAATGTACCTCACGCACGCCCCTACCCTTCGGTAGGCGATTGCTAAGTGCTGCCGTGTAGCGCCATTTTATTTGTGTGAGAACTAGCTTCCATTTTTAAGATGGAGGGAGCGCCCTTTACAATTTCGTCCGGTACGACCCTACCTAACCGCTGAGGATGCTGGGAGGACTACGGTGCCGTAGGTGGGGGTACACAGGCAACGCTATAGGTATGGGGTTTCCACTCCATTCCTCTCTCCTTCAAGTTTCAACATGGTTTTGCCTTGAAGGAGAGAGGGCTGGAGTGGTAACCCCCATACGGATAACGTTGCCTCTGTACCCCACCTACGGAAAGACACCGAAGTCCCAAAGTATTCCCAGCGTCCTCAGCGTTTAGTTAGGGTCGTAAAGTACAAAATCGTACTTCGTCTTAAAAACAGATGCTACTTCTGATACAAATATAATGTCGCTAGCCGGCAGCACTTAACAATCACCTATAGTAGGGTAGGGACGAGCGCGAGGTATACTGGGATAGTTAAGGGTACCCGCAAGTCGCCCATCATCAAATCCACTCCATCTTACCTCATTTATCCCTGCATTAAATAGTCTCTTTCTATAAAACTAATCTCCAGTAATGCAACTGGTTACAATTTTTATCTAAACAACATTGGTTTCGTTCACACTCTTTAACAAAACATTTCTTGGTCGTTAAAATATTTCTAACACTATTCCTCCACCAAGTTGGACATTTTTGAATAAACTCCGGGTAACAATGTTCGATAAGTTGGCAGACTCTACTAGACTGCAGTCTTTTTTCGCCGGACGTTTTGAAAACGGATACTACTATGTTTGTCACCGATAAGTTTGATGTCTTCAGGAGACGAGGTTTAAAAGTGTACGATCTTTGCAATTTTGATCTCAAATGACTTCCGTATCTGTACGCGACTTGAGAAATAGTTCGAGAGAAAAACGTGTTACAAATCTGTACATGATAGAAACCATGTGTATTTAAATGTGTTAACGGCCTAATGAAAGAATTATTCATGCCAAATATTTTTAATTTCAAAGATGCTTTAATTTAAAAATTTGTTTTACATTAATTTTCAGACATCAATATCAGGTCTATTGTTGTCCAAAATTTATGCCAAACCTCTTAAACCATTTAACAAATTAAATTAACTGGATGTTAATTAGTATTAAATGTCACTTAACTGCCTTCTATATAAACCCGGTTTCTATAAAAAATAAATTAGATGTTAATGCTTAGTTATGATTTAATAAAGAGATTGTCGAAATATCTCACCAGTTTTTCAAAAGTTATCCTTGGACACAGATTTACGGAAAGTATGATAGGTTTATGGTTTGAGATAAAGACTTAAACAGAAAATATTACTGAAACATTTATTACAATATTAATAAGAATAGAAAAATGAGATTTAAATTAATAGTAGATTTAGCACATTCTTTGGCGTAATTAATGTAAGTTAAAAAATAGGTATAATACTAGCGGCTTTGAACTTCTTTTCAAACCCTAGCTAATCATTCATGAAGAGACTTGGAAGAAAACCTGTCTTTCTACAGAAACTTTGGTCACTTTAACCAATTCTTAAATTATTAAATTTTCCCGCAAAATACTAGAACTTCAGGTTAACTTCTAAATCTTAGTTTTCACGCAAAACACTAGAACCTCAGGTTAACTTCTAAAACGTAGTTTTGCCGCAAAACACTAGAACCTCAGGCTAACTTCTAAAAATGTAAGTTTGTAACACAGGCATTTCAACGACTAGGTATTAGGAAAAACCTCAAAAAAATGTAAGCGATAAACTAACGCATCTTAATTTCAACAACAAAAAAACCAGAATCTTTTTTCCCAAAAATCGCAGTAAATCAGGTACATTTGTGACCCTTATCTTTCATGAAGCGACTTCGAAGAAAATATGTTTTTCCTACAGAAACTTTGGTCTCTCTAAGCAACTCTTAAATCCTTAAAATTTTCCCACAAAACGCTACAACTTTGGGCTAACTTCTAAAATATCAGTTTGTAAGTAACACAGACATTTAAACGACTACATAACTGACTAGGTTTTAGGAAAAACCTCAAAAGAAAAAAATGTAACCTAACGTATCTAAATTTCAAATGGAAAGAACAAAACAGTAACCTTTTTTTCAAATATCGCAGTAAATCAGGTACATTTGTGACCCTTATCTTTCATGAAGCGACTTTGAATAAAACATGTTTTTCTACAAAAACTTTAGTCTCTTCAAGAAACTCTTAAATCCTTAAATTTTCCCACTAAACACTAGAACTTTAGGCTAACTTCTAAAATGTAAGTTTGTAAGTAACACAGGCACTTAAACGACTACATAACTGACTAGGTATTAGGAAAAACCTCACAGGAAAAAAATGTAACCTAACTTATCTAAATTTCAAATGGAAAAAACAAAACAGTAACCTTTTTTTCAAATATCGCAGTAAATCAGGTACATTTGTGTTAGTAATATTAGGAATAATGTATAAGGAAACGTAAGCAATAAGCTAACGTCCCTAAATTTCACAAAACAAACGAAAAAAATACAGGAACCTTTTTTTCAAATATCGCAGTAACTCAGGCACATTTGTGTTAGTAATATTAGGAATATGTATAGGAAACGTAAGCAATAAGCTGACGTATCAAAATTTCACAAACAAGCCCCCCCCCAAAAAAAACCAAAAACAGGAACCTTTTTCCAAATATCGCAGTAAATCAGGTATATTTGATTTGAGATTTTGTGTTAGTAATTTTAGGAATAAGGTATAGGAACTTTTGTAACAACGAAGTTCAATTCGCATTATTTTGCCAATTCATCAACTATCTTCCAATAATTCCAGCGGCCATTTTCAACTGGTTCTTTAACATAATGCTTGCTATTTGAAAGAATAGCTCTTATACGTGGCATCCACGTATTCTTGTCACACGTGGTATAGTACGGGAAGTTTTCCGTTATGTAACTCATAATGCTTTTGGCGGGAAGGCGCTGTTGTTCGGAACTTTTAATCGCCATGTCAACTAAAGTCCGCATTGTAAATGGTGGCTTTGCCATCAACATCCTATCATCAGGAACAAATGAAGTGTATTCATCCACTTTTGGTTTTGGTAATAATTTTGGGCTCCTTTGCAGTTTTTTTCCTTGTTTAAATCTGAATTTTGGTGGCAAACCGCTCAGTTTCATTTTAGGTTTCGTGGTTTTTCTCATTGAAACCCAATTCAAAGCTGAAAGAAAAAATGTTCATTATTTTATTATTTAAATCAAGAACAATTAATTTAAGTCCGCAAAATAACAAAATTTAAAAATTTGTAAGATCATTTAAGACGCATGCGTTAACTTGAATGAGGGAGCCCAGCCAAAAATTTTAAAATTCTTTATAGGAAAAACATGAATTCTTTTCCGGAATTATAGGATTTTAAAGGAGAAAAAATCATGTGTTTTTATAGAAAAATATAGGAATAAAAATGCATGATCATATATAATACTATTTAGGCTTAAACCTTGTAGAAAAATCTCTAGAAAAAATAATGAATTTAATTTTACTTTGAAAATTCAGAGGAACTTAATTAAAATATATAATATATAAAAAATTCTGAGCGAACTCCGCAATTTCGGTCAAATCTAGGCAAATGTGATCTCGATAAAAGAGCCAACTAAATTAATTTTGATAAATTTGATGCTAAACTATACGAAAACTTCCCAAACTAAGTCAAAAATATATGATATTATTATACATTTCATGAAATTATAGCATAAAATAATACTACAGGTTCAAAAATATAGGATTTTATAGGAATTATATATAGGACCGCCGGGGATCCCTACTTGAATATTAACAGAAACAATTGAATTAGACAAAAATAATAAAACACAATACATGCTTTTAAAATTGTATGAAAAATATTTTTATTTTTATTGCTATTATAATAAGTGTAAATAAATTGTAGACCATAATCTCAATACATAAACAACAACAATAAACACAAATGAAACCCCACCCCTGTATGTAATTTTTGTAATTGTAAACAAAAATATTAATTAATTTAATAAAATGCATTGAAATACTGTCTATGTTGCGATTTCAAATGAATTTTAAAATGATCAGTTCGACCGAATGTTTTTGAACAAAACCGGCATTTTTTAAGCTTCCCTTGTTGATGTCGCGATTGTATGTGACGCGTTAAGTTGCCTACACTAGAAAGCGATACATTACACAATGCGCAAAAAGTACGCCCGGATCTTCGCGCTTCTTCAACTACAAAACAAATTAAATACGAAAAAATTTAATTCGATTAACGGCCAAAGCTAACTATATTAATTAATTAAAGCAGGGATAGATTTAATTTTAGAAGTAGGAATGGAGAACAGAGTAAGTAATCTGAGCGCGCGTCGAAGTCCCGGACCCCCCTTTAGCCGGGACGAGGGGTATGAAAGAAGAGGCGGGTGGGTCATAGCGACAGAGGTAAAAAGGAATTACGTGTGTATTTTTCGCCGTCCCCATTAGCAACGTCATCAAAACGTATAGTTTTAAGTGAGCCTATAAGATAATTTAAACTTTTCGTTGCGTGTTGGAGGGAGGGGCGCTATGAGTCGGACTGAAGTAAATATTAACCGTATATCTCCATTCCTTCTTCTAAAATTAAATCTATCCCTGATTAAAGTTAACTTACTGGAACTTGAGACGGATTCCGGTAAAAATTTAGGCGCGTAAGTATCGTGAAATTCCAAAAAGTGTCTCGAGTATTCGTCTAAAGTTGGTATTGATTTGCTACACAGAAAACACCATAATTCTCCTTCAAATTCTAAAAAAAGCATATTATTAAATAAATAAAAACACCTAATATAAATTAGCTTAATTAATTTATATTATATTTATTCCTAATCTACATTAAATATTTCCGGTGTATGTATAATATATAATTAAATAAATTAGTCTTGTTTAAAAATTTAAATATCTTTTAATGAATCATTCAACATACCCTGTTTTACAAAATTTTCCCCGTTATAAGTGAAAAATAATTATTTATATATATATTAACCATTAACCATACATTTTTAATACTTTTAGGGTTAAAAATGCTTAACTTTTTAAGGATTTTGAGAATATTAACAATTTTTTAATATTAAAGTACAAATATAATTAATTCCTTCAACCATTTATAAATATTTGAGCTATGTAGAAACAGTTTCTATTCGTCGAGCAAGTTATAACGTTTCATTTGACCTTTTCACCTTTCAAAAGAGTATCGTTCGATAACTATCAATTATTTTGATAGTTAAAATAAATTAAAATAAATGCTTCTATATTAACTGGCCAAGATCATATTGAGTTCTTTAGTTTTAACGATTATTGAAAAACGTGTACGAAAATTAACCTATGACCTTTCAAAACTGGACTGGTCACATCATATAAATCACAGGTGATTTAAATTTTTCTATGAAAATATGATTAACACGTAAATATTAATTGAAATAAAAATGTAAATGTCTAAGGTGTAACAAGTTTATTGCGGCGCAATTTCGTCAACCTCTGCAATAAGAACTTTTGCAGAAAAAAATAATCACAGATTTGCCCTAATTTCTTGAAATCTCCGAGTTAAACACAACTTTTCAAAAGAGGTTTTTATGTATAAAATCACAGATGCGGGCCGCCCATCCAAAAATATTTATTGCATATTGCGCCTAATTTAACGCTATAACTTGCCCAACAATAGTTTAAAAAGGACGGGCATAATTTCATCGATGATTAGAGCTTAATCTGCGCAATGTCATTCCAGCAGATTCGATATTTGATTTGGGCAGTAAACCAGCGCGTCTTCTGGGCTCCACTTTATCTTTAAAACTGGTTAAAACCACCTTATAATTGGTACTAGGCCTTTCGTGAATTCGCATATGTATCTTCATATTGTCTGATCTGGTAAATTCTCGATTGCAAACTTAAAAACCAAAAACAAAATTGCTAAAAATTAAAAAACACCGAATACGCGAAATAACTGAAAAGATATTTCGAAAGTATAGTGACAGGAATACATACAGCTACTAGGAATAATTGCGCCTAAATACCTCCCATGGTAATTTCTACGCGGGCTTTGTAGGCGGGGCTAGAGAACTTACTAACCGTAACGCCTCGTAATTATGACGTCTTTCAAACGGGTTTATAAGGGTTTGTGGGCGGGACTTGAGAACTTACTTTCCCGTCACCTGATAATTATGACGTATTTCTGTTGTTTCATTGGCTGGGAACTCCGCGAGGTCATGTGCCCGCGCAAGGTTCAACGCGTAGTGAGATAGGAAATTCGTGAGATAAATTAGTCATATCAGGGACAGATTTAATTTTAAAAGTAGGAATGGAGAACAGTGTAATCTGGGCGCGCGTCAAAGTCCTGGACCAACTTCCCCGGGACGGAGGGGTATGAAAGAAGAGGCGGGTCATAGCGACAGAGGTAAAAAAGAAATTTCGTATTTTTCGCCGTCCCTATCAGCAACGTCATCAAAACGAAAAGTTTTAAGCGAGCCAATAAGATAATTTAAAGTTTTAGTTACGCGTTGGAGGGAGGGGCTCTATACTGGGTGGTCTGAGTCGGACCGAAGTAAATACTAATCGTTCCACATTCCTACTTCTAAAATTAAATCTATCCCTGGTCATATATAGTGATTAGTATAGCTCCTCCCTTTAAAATCCCCCTAGATAAGGAGACTCATGGCTGCTACACAATGATTCCTATTAGTCGGTATGTACTCCTGATATTGGTAATATATATATGTACTTTTACAAAAAAATTTATTTCCCCCATGTTGTCTACGGATGTGTCTAGTTAAATTTCCAGCTGATGACGATGTTGAAATGCACAACGGGCATTGATACAATCCTTGCTCATTTCGTTTATACAACATATCTGAAAAAACCAATATCTAATTACGAAAAAAATTGACGTTAAATTGTAATTAATGCATTAATCCTGTTAAGCTTTACTGGTGCTATCGGGTGTAAGATTAAGTCAATATTACGTTTCATGGTAATTAATATTTATTATAACAAGACAATGGATTATATAATTTCTAATGGAATAAGTTTAACAAATTAGTTTAGTTTAATTTTGGCTAAATTCGATCGTAAAAACAGAGTTTTTATAAAAATCAAAAAGCACAGTATGAGTAACGATAACTTGAACTAAAGTGTATCATAAATATTCCACGTTTCTAATTTCTCTTGATTAATATAGGCCTAATTCGATTAAAGTTAATTAAAATTGCCCAAACGCTAAAGAGAGTCGAATTTTCAAAGTGTTAATTTGGTCCCAAGTTAAGTTGCTGTTTCAGCAAATTAATTAAAAATGTAATGGTTACTAAGGGTTTAATAAGATATATTTTTAACTTATGATAGCATAATTATTCTTCTGCCACAACTAATTACCCCTTCACAGTTTTAATGTTAGTACGATCGCTGCATAACTTAAAAGCTGCCAAATAACACGCTACGCTACAAATTTTGAAAACGCTTTCATAGCACCATAAAATGTGTGAAAACTAAATGCAAAACATTAAACTGTTTATCTATAACTAGGTACGTCTATAAGTTCCTAAAATTTAAATAACTTCCGAAATTAATTTAAACCGGAAATATTGTACGTCACACTTTCAATTCAAGTTACCGTACCAGTACCACTTATATCAACCATTAATCGCTAACCATCTATACCATCTCTATCATAAAAAAATTTCCGTAGAAAAATATATAGACTTAATTAAAATAATTCATAATTATTTTATTTCATGTGAAAATAGTAAAAAACCAACCAGGTTAACACGTAATGTCACTAACGTCAGTAGAACATTGTAGTAATAATAATAATAAAAAAAATTATCAACATTAACACCGAAGGTCTTAATCTTAAATTCGATAAAAAAATATATATTGGCCTGTAATTACGTAAGTACAATTGTCTTTCATCAACAATTAAGGGGTGTGTGTGTATGTGTGTTAGTTAAGGTATATTATTAATTATAACGAATACTTTCTAAGATTTCCGTGATAAACATTCAAATGAGTCGTAAGTACGCTCTTTGTTTCAAAATTCATGTTACAAATGTAACATTTAAGTTCGTTATTATCGTGAAAGGTTCGATTGTGACGCTCTAAACTGTTGATTGACAAAAAATTGGAAGGGCAGAGTTTACACCAGTACCGCATTCTTCTAGCATTCTTATCATAAACAGATTGGGCTGCTGAAAATAAAACATTTGTATTGTGTTAAAAAATAACAAAGCTAGCTCATCTCCGCAGTCACTCATCATCACCCTAAATACATGTCTACAATTTGGGCTTACGTGTGTTTGTAAAAAATAAATTATAAGTCAATAAATAAATGGAGTGAACGATTTATTTGATAAAATATTTAAATATATATATTTTTAGAAAAATATGTTATTATTTATTTTAATATGATAAACAAAATAATTATTATGAAAAAAATATTAGGTACCTGTACCCGAGTCTACTATCACCTCCCCTTCACCCGTTTTAACCTTTTTGAAGTTACGTAAAAATTAGAATGTGTGACAATTTTTTCTAATAGCAATCCGCACCTGGCAGAACAACTAACAACACTTTCTTTCTTAAACAATACCTTAATTGTGTCTACCACACTTTAAGTAGAAACATTTAAAAATAAATCAATAGATTATAACCTAAACAAATTGTACTTTGACGAGATACGCCAATCATAAGGCTTAGCAGAAGGCATCATCTCGTTTCTGCAAAGGCTTAGCGTAAGCCTTAGCAATCTAAATATTTATTATTTCCCCACAAAACCCTGTATATAAAATACCGCCAATCTTTCATTAAGTATAAGGCTTAGGAGGCATCATCTCGTTTCTGCAAAGGCTTACGCTAAGCCTTGGCAATCTAAATATTTCCCCACAAAACCCTGTATATAAAAATATATTATTTGTTGTCACACTTCTGGTTTTTACGCGACATTGTTTTTAACCTTTCATTTTTTTATCACAAAATAAAACCCCTCTCAAACTAAATTCAAATTATGAACTCTTCGTTTGTGTTCGCGTAAATTATCGGCTCGGTTAAATTGCCGTTTGCAAATGTTGCAAGCGACTAATTCTTGACTGTTGTGCAGTTTAACGTGTCTCTTCAAAGTGCCTTTACTCGAGAAATATTTATTGCATATATTGCAGGTTAAGGTCTCCTGGCCGCCGATGGGCTCAGTTATCAAATTACCGGTACTTTGTACGAGAATACCGCCTTTTAACGGTGGTATATGTTTTGGGTAACGCATGAACCGTAATAAGTCTTTTCTGGGATCCTCTAAACGAGAATATAACAAGCCTGTGACAAATTTTAATATAATTAGTCCAACGTTTTTAACATCAAATTTTTGAGCCACGTCTGACCAATCACCAAAAATCCCGACGTGCAATTATTAGAAAAAATAAATGAAGAGGGTAGATTTTGAAAAGGTCGAGCTGTAACTTTTATCAAATGTTAAAGATAAATAGACAGAGTAGTAGGTAACAATTGCAACAATTAGAATACAGTTCCCCCAAAAATGTCGTCTTCACATTGTGTGTGAAAACTTTACGCGAGTGTTCAAAAAGACGCAATACTTGGTTTTTTTTTTTGAAGTAGTGCATAATAATTATTATAAAATGTCTTCATTTGAACAGGGATCATACAACTTTTAGAGAACCGATTTCCCTGAGATTCACACAATTTTTTCCCCCAATTCCCCATAGTTTTTTCCCCGATATATGAAATAATAACAACGGGGTGGGTTTTTTCATAGTCTAAGCAACCCCTTCAGAGAAAACTAACTCAAACCTCACACATTTCCCTGATTTCAATGAATTTTACTAAACAGTCTAAATATCCGGAGTTTTTTGGTCAACTATTTATTTCCCCGATTTTCCCAGGTTTGTATGAACCCTGTTGAAGTAATCATTCCCGTGCAGTGATACCGATGGGAGATAACATTAGGCGGGACTATAACGATATGATAACATCTTTCACACAACTCCGCCACATTTTCTTAGGACCCCTTCAACATCTTTGTGTCAAAAATTTGCTTTCATCCCGTTTTTACACTTAAGTGAGAAGGAGATAAGCGCCAGAAATAACATGAGAAAAGAATTATCACCATAAGCGGAATATTATTTCAATTATATATTAATTTCCCCATTGTGTGCAAGTTTGGTTTGGAAGAAAGGTTTTTTAACAACTTCATTTAGAGAGAGTCAAAAGCATGATTTATAGCCCTACCACAATTTTCTTTGGTTTCCCATTTGGAATACATACAGCTAATCGGAATCATTAAGTAGCCATTTTCTCGTCACACAAATTTTAATTTCTATCTGCATTTGCAGGAATACAGACATAATCATAAGTCCGCCTTAGATAAGTTGAGAAAATGGCTACACAATTATTTCCAATAGCTGTATGCCTTTGCCTTGCTATAGGTTACGT
This sequence comes from Phalangium opilio, assembly GCA_019434445.1. Lineage (NCBI taxonomy): Eukaryota > Metazoa > Arthropoda > Arachnida > Opiliones > Phalangiidae > Phalangium > Phalangium opilio. The sequence continues at coordinate 44,964 of JAEQBA010003137.1, forward strand.
TATTTAAACTCAATCCGCCACCTAGTTAAGTTTAATCCCTCTCTTCCTCCTAGGTTTAATCTCAATAAAACCTTAAATTATTCTGTATTACTTCAACAATTGAAGCCTAATTGGTCATCGTAAACCGCGCGTGAAACTTACTGCCTTTGCACCAAAATGGCGTATTAGGTTAATGAAATAAGTAAAGAAAACTTCAGTTGCATGATATCAATAACTAATTACAATTGACTAGGAGAGAGTGAGGGGACTCGCTATCAAACAAGGGGCTACTTCATTACCCCTTTAAGAAAGTAAGATTGCGGTAGGTTTATTCAGAGCAGAGCAAAGTAAACATTTAAAGGGAGTATAAAGCAAACAGGCAAGATAAAGCTGAAATTTGTAAATAACAAATTTGTAGGAAATTTGAGTGTTGAGATAGATAAAATCAGAAGGGGATAATAGAAGGATGCCACTATGTATTCTCTTAATACTCGACGATTCATCCAGGGGTGACTTCAGATGAACATCGCACTCCATTACTGTTCGGTACTAAATCCCCAGTTGCAATCAACCCACAAACCTTTGCCTTGACATGGGATAAAAATCCACAAGCGCATGCGCCTTGGCAAATAGTTAAGCACTAACAGAGTAAATGAGGGACCTATTTATCCTTCACGTATTTGATTCGGTTTAGTAACCGTATATAAAGGTTCTGTTGAGAAGAATCCCGTTACAATTACACCACTTAGTGGTACACTTCTCTCGAAAGAAAAGTATTATGTACTTCTGATAAAATATAATTTTATTTAATATCCAGCATGGACGAAGTACTATAGATCCCTAAGAAGTACTAAGACAGAATGCAGATTTTGATTAATTATTATATTGTACTAATAATTACGTATTTAATTAAAAACACACAGAAAATAGGCGAGAACTAAATATTGTAATTAAAGAAAATTTTAAGTTCCAACTCTAAATAAATAACGCAAATGAACTACAGATAAAATTTCTGGCTTTCAGTGTTTGTGAGACAGTTTAAAAAGGGTTATTTCTATTTGTTACGTTTATCACAAACTCAAAGGGGTAAAATTGCTCTTAAAAATTGAACTCCATTGCTTTATGCTCCCTTTTGATTATTATATTTAAAATCATTTCCCACTCCTCAAAAACCTGGATTCAGAAGCATATTTATCATCCAGTTCACCAACAATTGCAAAATAATTACGATCCCATAAAAACAAATTCAATTTCAGTTCACCACAAAGAAATTCCGATCCCAGAAAAGATTATGTAGTAAAAAATAAATAGGAAGAATTGGTTTCAAACCTTGACTGGAACCAGGAGGCAGTAGCTGACGATTCTCTTGTGAAAAATTACTGGGTCCCGCACTGATGGAGAGGCTGGAATCGAAATAAGGAGAGTTGCTATCGTCCTGACTCAGATGAGATTGAGATGAGGTGTCATTTGGTGATACGCAACTGGAGGGTTCTTGATACGAAACCATCATTGTTGGTTTGACGTCTGAAAACATGCATTGTATTTCAGTTTTTTTTTTTTAAGGTTTTGGAGGTCAAGCTAGACTAGAAATTAATTAAAACTAAGCTTTTAATAAAACTATTGCAGGGTTTAGACGAAATTTTTACATTGAAAATCCGTGACAAAGTTTTGCCAATAGAGAGCTTTCAGTTGGAGGAGGAGCTGACTTTCGTGACATAATTTACGCTGCCATATTGGTGGGTTTAAAGCAGTAATGAAGCTGAGACCACCCAATATGGCTACCAGAACAGCGGTAAGACTTGGGAGGGTGTGACGTACTACTATCCCATCTGAAACCTCTCTATACCCCTGACCATTTTAAGGTGTTTACCAGAGCCCACTTCATCCTCACACCTGGCCCATATTTTGCATTACTCGAAGTATGATTTAATATCCGAAACAAAACCCCCGACTTTTTAGAACAAAACTTTAAATCCCTCACTTAACCAGGTTCCGTAGGAACCCTGTAGGAACCCTGTATTGTATACACCTAGAAATATCCTGCAGGGCCCCCATCTGAATTTCGAAAATATTTATAGGAATTATTGGTGTTTTTTCATGAAAATACAGGAATTTATTATAGGTCGTTTTATGCACAATTATAGAATTATATAGGACACAAAAAATAAATTCTTTTTATTTAAACCAGTACTGCGAAAATATTTCCCGTAATTTGTGATCTAGCAAATGGCAACTAATAGACTCCCTATTAGCTGTCCCCACGTAGTAAAGTTCAGAACACTGAACGTTACAGTTCTCAGAACCATAATATACGGACGCATTTTTACTTGTTAAGCTAGAATGTTAGGGAAACCATCCCCATTTTACATTTTTTAGACCCTAGTCCTGGTTTAACGGAGGGGTTGTTTAAATTTCGTGCAAATCACAAAATTATAGGATTTTGAATTAACTATAGCACCTCTGTATCCTGGCAGAGCCACTGACAATTCGGAGTATGGGGATAAAGGTGGACCGATTTGGTTTACGAGATTAATAGCACTCAAAATTAATTTTAAACAGGGTTCATACAACTTTCAGAAAACTGATTTTCTTGACATTTCGAGTTGTTTTTAGTTGAAGCAACACCCTACTCAAGCCAAACAAATTTCCCCGATTTTCCCAAAATTATTACTCAACCATTTGTTACCCTGATATTTACAGGTTTGTATGAACCCTTTTAAAGTAACTGAACCATCTCAAATTTGGTTCCTAAAACCAGGTTTAATATTGAAGAGTATAATTGATGGACCAATTAAGACCAAAATTATTTAATAACAAATAAGACAGAGTGGGTTGATACGTGTTAATATGCGGATCTCATAGAGTTTAGATGATATGGTTGACGTTACAAAAATTTCTAGGGAGAGGGGGGAGCTAAATAAGAATAGCTCCTCCCCTTTCCCCCCAAAATGGCGAACTTAACAGAGAGGAAGGTTTGAGTGACCAAAAACCGCCTGGTCTACTAACTACAAGGGTTTTTACACAGGGTTCATAGAACTTATGGAAAACCAATTTCCCCGAGTTTCCCAGGTTTTTTACCATATAAGTAATAACAATGAGAATGGTTTTTTAACAGTTGAAGCAACCCCTTCAGAGCAAACTTACTCAAAACTTCCCTGAATTTTACTAAAATGTTAACTTTACAATTTTTTTAATGTCTGAGTTTTCCAGGTTTGTATGAACACTGTTACTGAGCCATAAGACCACAACATATGAACCCTTTGGGCACATGGACCTATGTTGAATAATTTTTTTTTTTTTTTTTTCATAAACCAAGATTTGATGATACAATTTTAACCACCCCACAGTCAAATTTTCTTCACAAAGCTCAAATTCAATTATAATTCAAAACCCTCCCTCAAAACTAAGCTTTTAAGGCATGCATTCCCTATTTCAAACAATAATAATAAACAAAACATTTACCTTCGAGGTTTCCCATTGTTAATGCTGGAGTTAAAGATTGAGCTAAATTAGAGTCATCAGATCCTTGTGTTGTTGAATCTTCTGTCTGTCATAAATAAACAAAACAGAACCCAAGATTTAACCCCATCACCTTCACCAAGATTTAACCCAAATAGGGAGCTAACAGTTCTGACCCTGAAACGTCACACCCTTCTATCTCTTACTGGAGTTTCATCCCCCCTAACGGTTGGAAACAGTATTCTACGCGTAAAAATTCCAACCAGAAAGGAGCTGCGTGACGTCAGACTATCTCTTCCCCCTAGCCAGTTGTTAGCTCCTTATATCTCCGCCCAAAGATAACCTTTAAAAGCTCAAAACTTACCCTATTAAAATCATCCTCATCACTTATTTCATCTTGGCCTTCATCTCTTTCAGAATCACGATTGTCCAACTTTTTACTCAAATCAATATGACGTGGTTTCTTTCTTTTTCTCGACTTATTAGAACTGGGAGACTTTTTCGGATCACTTTGCACACCACTAACAACACTTTCAGTCACAACTGACGGACCAACTTCATCAAGGGTCGTAGTAAGAGGCAAGGGATGATCGAGTAGCGGTAACGGTAATGGAGGAATCTCATGATTTATTCTTTTTTGATTAGTTTCAGTGACGGATTTTGGCTGGGACGTTTTATTGGCATCACCACTAACAGTTTGAATGTTCGGATTATTCGCGAGGTCACTGGAAACTTCGGCTAAGCCTTTAACTTTCAATGTTTCGGCAGTTTTTAATAAAGTTGAGAGGCTACTTTGAGCTACATTCACTTCCCCTTTGTACATAAACTCGATGCACGCTTTTAAATCACTGTAGTTAATGTTGTTTAAAATAATTACGGGATGTTTACACGGATGATTCGTAAACAAGTTTTGAAAAAACGGGCTACAAGCCGAGAGTATAACTTTATGAGCTTTTAAACACAATCCTTCACAAGCTAACGTAACGTCCGAAAAAGATTCGTTTAACATAAAAGATTCGAAAACCGCGACTAAATTTGAGCTGTAATTGTTCCATTTTAAACAAAATTGTTGCGTCGTACCCATTATGACCGGATTTGGAACGTCGGGTTGGTCAGGTTACTCAGGTACGTACGGAGATTGTTTTGATATTTTGAATGCTACCGTTAAGCCTTGGTCCTTAATCCGGTATCGCGACTATCGCCACGGCGTTATTTAATAAATTAATTGAATTTTTTACCTTTATCACAATTTTACTATGGAGCATTGAATTGCAGCATTCCCATGGTTATTTTAGCGCAGTTAATTGAAATTTTAAATGAATAAAATTCAACAAAACGTAATAAAATGCGCGGGGAAAACCACCGTGAACGTAAACCAGGCCCCTACCCAAGATTTTCCGAAACAAATATGGCCGCGATAACAACCCTTGAAAATGTTTTCTGTCGAAGGATGTAAAGGGGGAGGGATCGAAATGGACACGTCGTATCTCTCAAGGCGCCTTCACATAACTCTACTTTCGAATCATGAACAACTCGAATTTTTACTATATATTTGTAAAACAATTTTGCACGACTCCGAAGCCACCAAAATTTTCGTTATAATCTGCTCTAGGAATTTGGTCACTTTAGAGCATGCAGAAAAGTATTGTCAGATAATAACAAGTACAATTCAACTACTATCTACAGACTGAAAAGTTCAGGCTTGTGGGATGGTGTCAATTCTGGCTTGGTAATTTCCCCTCTCAAAATATTGGCAACCCTGAAGTGCACTGGGGCCTGGTATAGTTCATAAACAGGGAGGAAATTTCTAACTATTAGAAGTCTATAATCAGTTCTTATCCTCTTGTGTTTTAAAAAGTTGAATAGTGGGAAAGGGCCTTAAGGTTTTCAGGGCAGTATATCTCAAAAGAGGTCATTAAACCTTATACTCTTCTTTCTTCATTAAATTTAGCATAATATAGAACAATAATTTCGTAGTTTAGTGATATTTGAAGGCACAAAGTTTTTATTTGTTCTTCACAAACACATTACGAAGGAAATGTGCATTACGTGGGGGGGGGGGGGGTAATAATTAATATTAAAATAATATCACACTATCCTGGACTAAAAACCCAGTCCCGTCGCATATTATAGAGCTTGGGTTTAATTTATATCGAATAGAATGGTTAAACTTATATCCTTGAATTTGACAGACTACATTGGGATAACCCTTACAGATAATGTTCTGACAAGTGTTGCCAGTCATTTGAGAGCGCAATTCAACAACTGACTTAAAAAGTAGTTTTGTTCGATTCAGATAATTCAGTTAACAAACCAGACTACATGAGATGCTCTTATCAAACCACTGGCAGCAAGTTAAGAAACGGGTGGGGTTGATAATTTCCTTAACCCTTACCTTACGCGGGTTCGTTTAAAACTTAGGCGCCACCCACAAACCGTGACGCTCTTTAAGGACTAGGACTGGTTTACACTTGAAACCCATCTACTGGCCTTGAATTTGAATTAATGCATTGGAACCAATCATTTACAAATTTCCAAATCTAATTAGGCTGCTTTAATTATATAATTTGGGCGCATAGATTAACTACCCCCAGCCGCTACAATAAAGATGGGAGTCTTCAAATGGCTTATTTTCTGAAACTAATTCTCTCATTTGCATATTTAAATTTTTCTAAATCTAATTTCCAGTTTGTCAATAGCTTAGACAGGGTTGCCACGGAATTTTCAGAACCAAATTCCCTGACTTTTCCAGGTTTCCCTGAAATTTTTCCTGACCTTTTAGGCCGAAAGTGTAAATGTTTACAGCACGTTTAATGTGCTTATAATTAAATAACCTCTCTACATTAAGTTTTCCAATGTATTTGTTGCACCAAAATGAATAAAAAAACATTTAAACTATAAATAACAGTCTAACATTTTTTTAGAGAGCATTTACTTTACAAAAACAAATTCTAGTCATTTTTAAGGATTGTTCTAGAGTTTGTGTTAAGAGAGGATGACCGTGGCAACCCTGCCAACCAACAAAATTCCATGCATGCTAAGAATCGGTAATTTACCTACCTCACATCTTTTGAATAATTAAGCCAGGTCATTTCACTGATTAACTAATATCTTTTATGCGGCTAAGGGTTTAAAAACTAATATGAAATTGTCGATAGCAGGGTTCATACAACGTTTGGAAAACCGATTATCCAGAGTTTTCTATCCCCCCCCCCCAATATGAGTTTTTCAGGCTTTTAATTTATTTGGAGTAATAACAACCGGGGTGGTTTGTTCAGTTACAGCAACCCCTTCAGAGCAATCTTACTCAAACCTAACAAATTTCCCTGAATTTTAGTAAGTTCTAAAAATCCCAGTTTTTTGTCAACTATTAAGACCCATTTCCCTGAGCTTCCCAGGTTTGTATAAACCCTGGTTAATTTAAAGCAACGAAATTCCCAGCATAATAAGAACCGACAATTAACCTCTCTCACACCTTTTAAATGATTAAGCTAGGCTTTTCAGTGATTACCAATATAAACTTTGGCTAAAGGTCCGAAAACTAAAACACAATTTGAAATGGTCAAGCCTTACGCGGTTTTCCCGGAGCAATATTTTACCGAGAGTTCAAACATCACTTTTACCATCTGAATATGTAACTATGGCAGACCTGCAATAAGAAAATTACACAACCAACATATTCCCCCTGGGACTCAGATTCAAATAGTTTAACCTTTCTTTTCGATTTTCCTTCACGTTTTAAGGCCCAATTGTTATTGTTCTAAGTTAATATCGTAGTTTATGTAAAAACATGGCACAAAAAGCGAAGCGATTTTGGTGTTTGGTCAAACATCGCTTGAAACTTCATCCAGTTGTGGTTGTTTGAACATAAATTCTGACCCCTATTGAGCTCATTTTCAAATTCCCAGACTTCTACCATCTTAAATATTAAGGATCAAAGTTGTTCAAAAGATATAACGGTAGTCAGGGTTCATACAACTTTTGGAAAACCCACTTCCCTGAGTTTTTCAGGTTATTTACGCATACATGAAGTAATAACGAGTGGTTTTAATAGTTCAGAGCAAAATTACTCAAACTAGAATGTCCCGGATATCCCACTTTTTTTTTAATCTACTTCCCAGTTTTGTATGAACCCTGGCAGTATGACGAGCTGGACGAACCTTGTCCCACTAAACCTAATACCAAAAGCTTTTCGAACAATCGGAAAATTCACCTACTTAAAAACATTTCATAGCTAATGTTTGATAAGGAGTTTTATCCCCCTATAGTTTACTGCTTAAACAGGGTTCATACAACTTTAGGAAAACAAATCTCCCTGAGATTTCCAAGTTTTTCCCCCATATACTTCCCTGAATTTTCCAGGGTTTTCGCGTATATGGAGTATCTTATGGAGCAAATGTTAACGAAGGAGGGGGGAGCAATTAGGATTATAATATAATCAAAGGACATCCCCGTATGTCTAATATGAGCAGAGTTAAGAGCCTACATCCTATGGAGGGTATGTTTACGAACATTTTGCTTAATTACTCGGCCCCTGTTTGACGCAAATTTCCCTGATTTGCCTGAATGTTATTAAAAATTCTAAATTTTCCGAGGTTTTTGTCAACTACTTTCCCTGTTTGTATGAACCCTGTTACAATGAATGCACAGTGAAAATTAACCGCCTCATTCCCACTTCTTTTTTGAACTAAGTTTAACAAGACTGACGTTTTTCCCTGATAATTTGAATAAAACATAAATATGTAGAAACTGACTAAATAAACTCGTAATCTATTACGTTACAAACCTTTCACATCTCTAGACAATAACCTTTGGTAAGCATTGCATAATATTCCAGTTTACCAGAATGACATTATGCTACTTATGCCTTAGAACTTTCATTTCCCCTAAAAACTTCGTTAATTCTAATACATATCTTTCATATTTTAGAGTGCAAATAAAGCCTCTGCCTAAAATATCATTTATAACAAGCCCTCGATAATTCAAGACTCACGCAAACTACAACGATATCTACTTAAGTGTCTCTGCGGTTATAAAATACCTGGCTAGCAATTTGGCTAATATACTTGGGGTTTTGGATAACCAATCTAATAAACTTCGAGCAACCACTGTGTTACTTTTATATATAACCCTTATAATTGAACATTCTGCAACACTACAAATTTTTGTTAATTTCAACCATTTCCTACCCAATAACAATTTATTCTAGACTTTCTCTAGTATCGTGGGCAACGTTTCAACCATTCCTGGAGTTTGTCTTAACTAACCTAAAATTGGGCCTGTAGTTGGCTAAGCGAGGTTTGAAACCTTTGCTGTTCAATATTACCCCTTGACAAGTATCGGTTCCATAATTGCTTATTTCCAACGACTGCTGTTAGTAATCGAATCAATTAACTAGCCTTAATTTTCCCATGAACTTCCACTATTTCTGTTCAGTACCTCCATTGCCTCTACACCTTTCTAAATTAATGAATCGGACCCACAATTTCTAATTTTCCCATGTCTAAAGTTGCGCCTGTATTTGTCTAAGTGAATATAACACCCTCGCTGTTCATTATTACTGCTCACTATGCTCTAACTTGCTATGAGAATCTTCCACAATAGCAATTTTCCCCATGAACTGCAGCTATTTCTTTTCAAGGGGTGCTGTTAAATTCTCATCTATTAACTGGCCTGAGATTGGTCCAGTAAAACACCTCACTATATTCTAACTTGTTGAGCATCGGTTCCACAATTTCCAATTTTCCCATGAACTTCCGCTATTTCTTCAAGGGATGCTGTTAAAAATTTAATCAATAACTAGCCTAAAGATTGGGCACGTAGTTGGCTAAGCGACTATAACAACCTCACTGTTCCAAAATAAATTTTCCCATCGCTAAACAAGGGTTGTTTCAAACCCAATCACTTAACTAGGCTGCGCCCGTAGTTGGCTAAACAAGTACCCTAACTGTTCAGTACCTCCATTGCACCAGCACCCAAGTTAATGAATCCGTCCCACAATTCCTAATTTTCCCATGTCCAAGGTTGCTCCTGTAGCTGGCTAAGTGAATATAACACTCACTGTACAGTATTACCGCTCACTATGCTCTAACTTGCTATTAGAATCTTCCACAATTGATTATTTACCCATGAACTTCGGCTATTTCTTTTCAAGGGATGCTGTTAAAATCTGATCAATTAACTGGCCTGAGCTGGCTAAGCGAGTATCACACCCTAACTATTCAGTATTAACCCTCACCATCTTCTAACTTACTATGAGCAAAGGTTCCATAATTTCTTTTCCCACGAACTTCCCATTTCTTCTCAAGGGATGCTTTAAAAAAAATCTAATCAATTACCTAGCCTAAAAGATTGGGCACATAGTTGGCCAAGCGACTATAACACCCTCACAGCTCCAAAATAACAAATTTCCCTTCGCTAAATAAGGGCTAATGTTTCAAACCCAATCATTTAACTAGCCTAAGACTGCGCTCCTACTTGGCTTAACTGTTCAGTACTTCCATTACCCCTAACTTTCTAAGTTAAAGAGGATCGGTCCCACAATTTCGGCCAAATTTTCCCAGGTCTAACGTTGCGAACTTGCGCCTAAGTGAATATTATAACACCCTCACTGTTCATTACTACAGCTAACTTGCTAAGAGAATCTTCCACAATAGCTAATTTCCCCATGACCTTCCGCTATTTCTTTTCAAGGGATGCTGTTAAAATTTAACCAATTAACTAGCCTAAGATTGGGCCTGTAGTTGGCTAAGCGAGAATCTGTGCCACAATAACAAATTTTCCCATCGCTTTACTCATCCCACTTTCTAATCAAGGGCTGCTGTTTCAAACCAAACTATCTAACTAGCCTCAGACTGCCTGTACTAAGCTAGACTGTCCAGTACTACCATTACGACCACAACTTACGAGCCCCACAACAATTACCTATTTCCCCATCCTGTCAGTTCACTCTCCAACCCATCAAATTACACTTCTTTAAAACGAATTAAGACCCATAATCCTACAGTACCCTTCCAATCTACCCTATACTTCAGCTAATTCCAACTAGGGTTAATCTGGGAAGAAATGGCTAAAATAAGTCTACATTGACCTAACAAACTAGCAGCGGCCTAACATTGATATTTCAGAGCCACCTTCCTCCCTTAACCCTTCCGTACCTAATAAGTTCTATCGAGATGCTTTCTCGCCCATAACTTTCACAAGTTTCCCAGCCACATATTACCCGCTCCCAAGAAAACCGTTCACCTAGTGTTAATATACCCTCACTATAATATAATGCTCTAGTACCAAAGATTTTGGCGTTATAGTCCTTAGTTGACACTACCCTCAATAGCTAGACAACTGTTAAACCTGCCGTTCCTAAGATTACTCAAGACCAATCTCCAAAATTGAGGGAAGGATACTTAAGTAGCCAACTTAGCTCACGGTTGCCTGTAACTGTTACTCGTTAACTCACTGACCATATATTTAACTGACCAGTAACATTGGTATATTCTCCACGAACTTGGGACACTTTCAATCCAATTCTAAGATCATTTCGACCTTACCTTTAATATTGCAACTCTTACCTTTGCAAGAACGATGGTGCATTGAAACCAAACCAAATACTTAAACACTACCATAACCTACAAAATTTACCTTTCAATTTTCACAACTAAAATATTAATCTCCTCCACTGCATAAACAACCATTTCATTTGACACTGCCTCATTTATCCATCAACCAAATCCCACTATGAAATCATTGAACTACGAACAAAATAAAGCTGCCTCTAATTCTTCTCAATTTCCCTAAGTGACTTCCCCTGATCTTTTCAATTTCACTGTGCAGCTTACACTAACCTTTCCCATTCTAATAAACAGCATTACACTATCAAATGGCTACCATTAAATCTTTTAAATTCCACTATCAAATTGCTACCATTAAATCTTTAAATCTTAACTTCCCTGTCGAACTAAAAGGCTACCATTAACTATTTAAATTTCACTATCAACTAAATAGCTTCCATTAACACTCTTAATTCCATGTCAAGTGCCATCTTATACTCCCTAAATTTACAATTAATCTTTAGACCATAACTTCACACATTTAAAGTGCGTGGTTTCAATGCAATAAGCTGTACTTCCTTTCCATAATGTCATCAGTAAATCGCCATTTCTTCTTGCATCACTTTCCAGGGAAATCCAACCTGTTTATGGTTACTACCTTTAAAAATACTACTTCACAGACCATTTAACTTTCATACTTCAATTTGAAGTCAGCTTTCTAATCTCAATATCAATAATCCGGTAAATATTTTTAAAGGTAGTAAACACATGGAAAAACATGCAAAACCTTCGCAGGTGCGCGTAAAAACAAAAGAAAACGAAACAGTAAGCAATTATTGAAGTCCAATTAATATTAATTCGTAACACCTTGGCATTACGAAATTAATATCAATTAAGAACTTCAGTAATTGCCTTTAAAACTTCGGCCACTTTCGGCAATTTTTTTTTTTTCTCTTTGCCAAACTTACAATATTTCGATTGTTTGAAAGTTTTTTGAAAAATTAAAAATTTGAAGTAAAATTTCGTATCAGGATCAGCAGCTCGCCTTACCTTACCAATTTCGAAAATTCAAGTTTCTTAAAATCGGCTTAAGAATAGCGATTTCAAACTTGGAAATTTTAAACGTTATAGTCGGAATAGGCTTAAAAAATAAGATTTCCAAGTAAGCTTAAACTAAATTCGTCGTAGTCTGAAATTAATCAGGCTACTTAAAATATAATTACAAGAAAATATACCAACCAATTGGAACTTAAATTCTTGAAGGACTTCCATCTCGATTTTCTCCAACCACAGCAACCACGTAATTTCTTCTGCATTTCATCTTCGTCAGTTCAGCTTTCGTTTAACGCGTTTTTAACCGATTCATCGCGATTTTAACTATCCTTAACACATACCCCTCCCCACCAACCCAAATATTCAAATTTCCGTATGCTTAGAAACAGAACCTTATTTGAACAGTACATTTTGCCAATTAAGCTTGCCTACCATTATAAATTAAAATCCTAATTATTAACCCTCAAATACAAACCCTTTTCACCCAATTATAAACTAAACCCCATTTAACCCTTCAATATAAACCCTTTTCACCCAATTATAAACTAAACCCCATTTAACCCTTTAATATAAACCCTTTACACCCAATTATAAATTAAACCCCATTTAACCCTTTAAACCAAACTCTAAAATTGAAGTTTCAAGTATGCCTTAATTTTCAATTATATCTATTGTTTGCTAACATGATATGCTTAAAATATTTAGGCTTAAATCCAAAGTTTGCTTATATCTAAGTAGTTAAAAACAATACCACCTCTTGATGAGTTTCCATGTTAGAGCACCACTTTTTTTTACCTTCTGTACTTGTGTGTCACTTCTTCACCATTTGACGTTCCTTGCGGATATTTTACCAACTTTTACCATCAACACCTCGCGATATATGTTACCAAACTTTTACAATTCGACGTTCCTCGCGATATATATAATACCAAACTTTTACCATGAACACCACGTGATATGTTACCTAAATTTACCATGAACCTCGCGATAAAATTACCAAACTTTTACCATCAAAACCTCGCGATAAATGTTACCAATTTTCACCATTTTCCATCAAAACCTCGCGATAAATGTTACCAATTTTCACCATTTTCCATCAAAACCTCGCGATATATCTTACCAAACTTTTACCATCAACAAACCGCGATGTATGCTTTTCCCTTTCCCCCAACTTAACACCTCTACTTTACCATAACAGGTTACCTTTACCATACATACCATAATTATACCAACATTTTCCTTTGATTCGATGTTCATCATATTTTCACCTTCACCATACTTATTGTAGGCGTTTTTACCATGATTTTTACCTTACCACGCGTATTTAAAACCCCTTTTAAAGCAGGTTTTCGATAGTTTTACCATTTTTACCTTTACCTCGCGTATTACTTAAAAAATTCTAATAAAAGTAAGCTTAAAAAAACTAAAAAAATATCCTTCAACTTCACACCATTCATTTTCTCAATCACCGGAGATTCAACTTTCAAGACAACACACTTAATTGTTACTTAATTATATATAAGTTTGGTTCAATTCTCACTCAACACCGACTCAAATCTCACACACACACACACACATCATTCAAAATTCACACTTTCAGTTGTAAGTTTTGAGATAGGCGTAAAATTACAATAAATAAGCTTAAAAACTAAATATAAGTTTTTTTTTTGAAAATTTTGGACTTTTTGCCGGCCTGAACTAAAGTACAAACGTTACCATCGCTTTTAAGCATACAAAATAACCAGCGATCGTTCAACTTTGACCCAGACCGGACGTAGGAGAATTCATCCCTGGTTAATTACGGACTTTTTAAAACCCGAAAAGAACCAGAGGTTACAGAACGAAACGTGATACTTACTTTTTAATATATTTTTAGATTAAATATAAATTCTTCTTAATCCAGATTAGATTACGTTTTTTAAACCAGTGAGGTTTTTATAGGACGCGAGTTGAATGAAGAAGTTCGTTGATTACGCGCTTGATCCATTTTAGTTTAATTTAATCGCGATTAAGTTTCAGGATACTCGTTGATATAAACGCGCTTAACAATATCGCGATTGTAGGAACTTAAAATTAAAATTAAATAAAATTCCCCTCCCCATAACCCAAAAACACTCAATTAACACTTAAAACTTAAATGGGCTTTAAATAATAATCAATTAACTTGCTATCCTTACTAATTAAACCCTAATCAAAATTCCCATTAAAATTGGGAATATTAAAATTAAATTAATTTAATTCTACTTACACTACCTTAACCTAACTTTAAAACTCGCTAATTATAATTAAACTTAACTACCATTAACTCTGATGAAGAAAATATATTAGAAATATTCTAAAAAAAAATAATAATACTTAAATCTATTATAAGATAAATTAAATTAATCTAAATTAATTAAGCTAAGCCCATTCATTAAAATAACAAAGTTTAAATAACATTCAAAAATAAAATTTAAACTTGTCAATAAATAACATAAATAACATCGCGATAAACAAATAATGTATGCCTTAAAAACATAACAAAAACTAATTCTGGGTAAAATATTCAAGTTACCAAAAAACCCAGCTGCCGATAACTTTTCATATAAAAAAAAACCGGGTTTTTCGTTAACTATGTAGGTTTAGGCCTATAAAGTTCTAAGAAATAATCTTTAGCGTTCTGCGACAATACCGCTCTATAAGCATTAATATACAGAACAGGCAAACACCGATTTGCTTCACTGTCGAACTTTGGTTCGTTCGTTCGAATTCAGTTACAGGGAAATTTTAGGGCATGGTCGCAGAAACGCAGATACGTGAAACAGAAGCTTACCTTGGCCTGCTGAAGCTGATGGTTGTTTGTCTTGTTGATAATTACTGGGACCAGCGATAGCCGGCATGGAGTTTGGATCCATGTACATCGTCATGGAATTGCTATCGTCTTGACTATGATGAGATGAGGTGGCGTTGGGTGACATAGGAGGTTCTTCGTAGGAGACTAGTGCAGTGGGTTTGACATCTAAAAAACGCGAATTTAAACGCAGACGACAAGTTCAATAAATTGTGCAATAATAACGAACCAATAATTGAATTGGCCCAGTCTTTGGATTAAAGAATGTATCAACAACATACACTTTGTTTATACAAATTGTTCGAGAAAATCACGTGACTATATTAACTGTGGCGACTGAACTTTTGAACTCTAAGTCGCCAAGCAGTATTTGCTAAATTCTCTACTAGCACAAACTTTCAGATTTATCTATGGACCAGTTCAGTCTAATTTGAAATTGCCATATGCGTATATTAAGGTCAGTTTCCGAGCAGCAAGTCCAGCTTAAAGGTTGCCACAAAATTCTCAGATTCAATATAATTGCCTGGACTTTTCACCAGTTTTCCCTAACCTTTATGTTGTCTCTCCTACAAACTTTCAGATTTATTTATAGACCAATTCAGTCTATATTTAGGTCAGTTTCCGAGAAGTAGGCCAAGCCTAATCACTCTTTCTGAAGGTTGCCACAAAATTCTCAGATTCAATATAATTCCCTGGACTTTTTACCAGTTTTCCCTGACCTTTATATTGTTCTAAATACTTAATATGGGCGACTTAAGTAGACATTTTCGTTTAAAATCGCATTTCACGTAAAACACAGCAGTATCTGATCAAACATGATCTTGCTAAATCCGCGTGTTAATTGTCACCAAGACAATTGAATGGTTGAACCAGACATTTTAAAAACTATAATAAAATTCCCTGACACGTGGCAACCCTGTTAATCATGGAACAAACAATCCATTCAAGTTTTAATTCAAATCATCATAAATTTCAAAACATCAATCGAAATTCCGCGTAATTTATTCAATTCTTCATATAAGTCACATGAAAATGACATGATTTGTGACCATTGTAACAAAAATTGAGGTAAAAAACCAACAAACAAATGTTAAATCTTGACTAAAAGTACTTTTGTGTGACCAAAGCACCAATATTATAAAATATTTTAATAAATCTACTATCTAATTGTTTCTGCATTAATTAAAATAAACCAAACCGGTTGGTAAATGGTAACTGACTAGCTAGATAGAGATTGTGACTGTGATTGGGCATTCATGGATCTAATGATCAAATTCCTCTTTTCCTTTTGAACACGACACCATAAAGAAGTGTAAGGAATATTATAAAACCGCGCCATTTTCCGTAAAGACTTATTATAGACCGTAACGGCTCTAACAGCCTTATCCATATTTTCATTATATTCCTTAGAGCTAACAGGGACGACATTAGGCGGTCCCGATAAGGTCATAACCTTTGAAATCTTATATTTAACAGGCCTGACACCGCTAGTAGTCATGGGCCTATTTATAAATCTAGCCACCGTTGTATTTGTATTTGTAATTCTACTTGTATCTTGATTGATCTCTTTTTTAATCCACGGAACAGTAAACTGATTCCCCGAAGTTGATGGCTCATTAGTCCAGTCTGCAAATTAAAGGACGTACGTGTCACCACTTTGTGTTTAATGAAAACAATTAAAATTAACGAAAATATTTAAGCGACTTGAGCAAAGAATAACATATTTAACTACAAACGTGATTAAATTCTTTGCTAAGTCATTATTTTCATTAATTAATTTTTAAGTGTGACATATACGTTCTTTAATTGCTATAAATTAAAATAACCCCAGGAGCCAGAGTTAGGCTTATTTTAAAACCAAATTTACTAGTTATAAATTGTTAGTAGATGAGATGGTTAGTAGATGAGATGGTTATAGAAAATGAAATAAAATAAGACTCCTTTAAATTTTGAGATGGTCCAAACTCTTATTAAGTCATTAAAGCCTAATTCAAAAGATTCCTGTAATTGCTTTAATTAGGCTTAGATATTTTAGCCTTGTACAGACTCAGTGGTTTAATATGAATGATAAATATATCATTAACAGTGCATTTAAAACTATCCTGACACTTTTGATGTTAATTGACTTGTATTATTATCCTTTGTCCATAATTTCTGCTATTAATCCTACTTTATTAATTAAGCCTTGTTCAGACTCAGTTATTAAATATTAATGATAAATAGATCATTAACAATGCATTTAGAACTATCCTGACACTTAAGTCTGATCTGAAGTGTCATTGGAACCAACCAATCTGATTTTCAATTTCAAACTTTGACAAGTTCATTAATTAAAGTTGTGTCAAAATGACAAATTTCCACATCTTGTTAAGCCTTTGTCACTATCTTGTTAAGCCTTTGTCACTATCTTGTTAAGCCTTTGTCACTATCTTGTTAAGCCTTTGTCACTATCTTGTTAAGCCTTTGTCACTATCTTGTTAAGCCTTTGTCACTATCTTGTTAAGCCTTTGTCACTATCTTTGATATTTCAAAGTTCCCTGTCGTCTGCAACAGTGGGCCTCAACTGTTGCAGCCAATTTATTGCAGCTTTTTTTTAATTAAAAGCCAATTTATAAATGTAAAAACTAATTTAAACCAGCAACATTTGTGCCAAGAATAATTTTCAAATCTTCATTAATAATTTAAATTAATGCCAAAATTAATTTAATCTTTGGCCAGAATTAAATACTTCAAAAGTTTTAATAAATAGGCCTAACCCGTCCCTAACTAAAGTAATGACCAAAAACATTCTTTGGCTTAATCACTAAGCCAAAATTCACAATTCTTTAATTAATTAAGCCTAATTAAGGAACCATTCAAAGCCTTTATCCAATTCTCTTAACCAAATCTCATTTACCAACAACAAAACTGGACAAACTGGACCAAATGGACCTAGCAAAGTGTGTACAAAATGGTTTTTTAGTATTTACCTTCAGGCCTGTCAACGAGATCTACAGTTTCCGGATTCATGGTGGCAACAGTGGTATCGTAAGAGCGACTTTCAGGAACATTAATATTGTTATCTTTTGATGTGGCATTCGTGAGCATGAGTTGAGATGAGACAGGTTGGACCTATTGTGTTCATTAAAATAATAAGATTAGAATCTACTGAGTCTATGTTACAACAAGGATGGATGGTTGATTCAAAAAATAAATAATGAGACTTACGTTATCAGTGGTCATATTTTGTTCCATCAAAGCAGCAGGCTCAACGTAGTCTCCTACAATTGTAGCCTCCTCAATGATA
Organism: Phalangium opilio; assembly: GCA_019434445.1. NCBI lineage: Eukaryota > Metazoa > Arthropoda > Arachnida > Opiliones > Phalangiidae > Phalangium > Phalangium opilio. The sequence goes on from JAEQBA010003137.1 coordinate 63,118, forward strand.
ATCCTGGAATCCTTTAAAATTAAAAGGAAAAAACAAGGGTTAATTCCAAGCTACATAGTATAAAGCCCAAAAGGCATAAAAGGGGTGTTATTGTTCATAGACTATGCAATTGGCACATAAGCCTTGGCTTTAAACACCTTGTTTATTATAAATAGGGTGTTTAAAGCCAAGGCTTAAGTGCCAATGCATAAATAGGGTGTTTTAAGCCAAGGCCCAAGTGTCAATTCTTTGCAAAATTATATAAATAGGGTGTTTAAAGCCTAAGGCCCAAGTGTCAATTCTTTGCAAATTTATATAAATAGGGTGTTTAAAGCCAAGGCCTAAGTGTCAATTCTCCAATGTGTATAAATAGGATGTTTAAAGCCAAGGCTTAAGTGCCAATTCTCTATCAAATGTGTATAAATAGGGTGTTTGAAGCCAAGGCTTAAGTGCCAATTCTTTGTAATGTTTATAAATACTAAATATACACATTTACAAAGAATTTGCACACTTAGCCTCGGCTTTAAAACCTATTAAATGCATAAGGAATCGGCGCTTAAGCCTTGGCTTTGAACTACATTTATAGAGAATCGGCGCTTAAGCCTTGGCTTTGAACCGTATTTAAATACTATACATTTGTATAGGGTTTAGAGCCAAGGCTTAAGGGCCGATAATTTAGTTTTAAACTTAAGCCTATGCCTCCGCTCCCCTAACCTTAATTTTAGCCCTTTGACTCTAGCATAATTTTATTTCTTAATTTAAACGTTAAAATTTATTACTTTAAAATTATAAAAACATGCAAGCTTACTTTGGCATTTCTCGTATCACTAGGTCCATCAACCACTCCGATAGATGAGGAATCGTCTTCAATCACATCAGCCGAAACAATTTCTTGGTTCTTAGCCGCAGGTCCCTGATCGTCAGTCTCACTGTCATTTCCGCCGCCACTTTGCCCACCGCGATTCTTCCACTTTGTCCGTTTTCTTTTTCTACCCGTTGGTGAGTCGGAAGATGGCCTGACAGAACTGTCTATGGTTTGTACAATGTTCGCGACGTCGGACGAATGTTGAGCTTGAGGATATACTGGCACTTCTTGCTGCACTACGCTACCGCTGCTAGATTGTCCATCTTCGCCCGAAACCTCGGCTAACCCTTTGACTTTTAGGGTTTCCGCGGTTTTAAGTAAGGCCGATAAATGCGCTTGCCCAACGTTGACTTCTCCTTTGTACATAAAGTCTATGATAGCTTTGAGGTCCGCGTAACGAATGTCTTTTAAGATCACAATTGGGTGCTTGCAAGGATTTTCTTGGAACAAGCTCTGGAAGAATGGGCTACACGCTGATAGGACCATTTTGTGCGCCTTCAAACTCAAACCGTCACACGCCAATGTCACATCGACTAATTGTTCGCTCGTTAACAGCGTTTCGAACACGTTTAACATGTTCGAGCTGTGATTGTTCCATTTTAAACAAAATTGTTGCGAAGTTGTACCCATCTTTAGGCCGCGTTTACAAAATCATAAATAATACTTCAAAAACCTAAACGCGCACCAATAAAAAAAATTAAAAAACAGGATTAGTGCTTGAATAAATTCAAATAGTAAAGTGAATTAAATTTAAAAAAAAAATCTAAATCATAATTACAATTTAAAATCTATCTAACTAATTCAAAAATTAACTAGAATTAATTCTTAATATGAAATAAATCCTTTTAAGTTTCCAAAATTTGTCTTCAAATGGGCCCGCCCTAATGGTGAACTTTATTTAAAATCAATAAAGCTAAGAGCCAGAGTACGGCAAGCCGAAAAGCCGGTACAAACCGGTGCCTCACTACAACACTAAAATGGGGGGTTGAAATATACAAGCCGGTTCCGCCCCCCTTCTTCCCGGATCGAAGATCGGCTCAAAAATGGCGTCAAAACCGAGAACGAGAAATTTCGGGGACCGACGCTAACCGCCAAAAATTTCCGAACTCGGGGAAAAATTTATTTCCTTTCATAAAACTATTCGCTACTATCACTAAAATATTCCGCAATAAACTACGATCTAACCGCTAAAATAAATCCTAATCTATTCTAAAAATACCGAAAACATCCAAGATAAATTTTTCCCAAAATGGCGTAGTTGCAAATGTGCAACGCAACGGCCAAAAAACCTAATTTCCTTAAAATCTTGAAAATAACCGGGAAATTTACTAATTCTCTGATAATATCGTTCTCCCTAACAATTAATCATTGTTTCTAGCTAACTTAAACTTTAATTTGAAAGACTATCTTACTTCGTAACATAAAAGTTACCGGCGATGCGGAGCGACGGATAACAGCAACGTTCCCTCAGCTCGTCGTCTTCAACAATAACGTTCGAAAACGCAAAGATGGCTGATCTCCAAGCGAGGAAGACGGTACTTTTCCTACTACAGCACTCTGCCAAGCTCCTCCTCTTGCCCGCGCGGTTTGGTTTCCACCGTACAAGAATAGTAGATACTGTAGTGCTACTACGGGATCATAGCGTCTTTCTGATACCCAATGAGTGAGCGGGGCCGGATGGAGAATGCCCAGGGTGGGTTTTTTGCCCCTATGTTTTCGAGGAAGGAGCAATGGCGTCCTTTTTGGGTTTTCAACGATTTTAGAGCCGTTTTTTAACCGGGGTTTTGCAATAAAGGCACTTTCAAGGATTCTAGGAAAATTTTCAGCCATTTTATGATACATTTTTACAGAAAAAACGCAGATTTTACGCTGATAACAATTAACTTTTTTAGTTTTAATCAAAATTTTTGTACACATATTTGTTATATTGTTTGCGGGTTTTTAATCAAAAAATTTATTATTTACATTAATTATGACGTCATCTGAAGCTTGAAATTAAAGTATTTAGTGGGTTCCATGTTAAATATTTTGAATATTTGATTAGAATTTTAATCTCTGACGTCATGTACATTTAAATTACTATTACTAGAGTCCCTGTCAATTACCATAATTAATACCTCATGACCTCGACTTTGTTTACGATTTAAGGAAGATACGTAGGTAATTGTATTTGTTGATATTGATAACGTGTAATTAAGAATGTGTTTGTGGAAATTGTTTTTCAGTATTTCACATACTCGCTACTGTAATAAAGCATGATGAAACTTAACCATGTGTTTACTTAAATAGGCTTATATCCAAAACTAATTTATTATTGAATAACATCTAAAACAACTAAATCAAAATCATTTACAAAAATTCTAATAAAGTTCGCCATTTTCCTTATTTTCTCAAACCCATGGAGTGCGTAGTCAAGAGGGTGGACGAGAGCTCGAAAGCCGCCATTTTCTACCAAGTCACGGGCAAAAGGGGGTGGTGCGGCCCCTGTACATAAAAGCCTGGCATATAATAATTGTATGTTGAAGCTTAGTATGGGAAACGTTCCCCCCCGCGCCCGCGCATGTGGTGCAGGATCGCTCCTGCTACCCTAACCACCCCTGAGCGCCTCTACGCCTGTTTCTGAGCTGAGTGCAAAGTAATCAATGGCGTGCCACGCTGAACGCTGACGTTGCCTCGAATATGATCTTGATGCAGCCGTAGGAGAACCTGGGAAACGAGAGAGAGAGAGAGGAAAATGGTGGCCACGCAATGGCAGGAAATACGGCCTACAGCTCTCTCCCCACCATTTTCGCCCAAGCTGCAGAAATGCGGCGCCAACTAACCGGTCTCTCGTGCTCGGCACTGAGGCCCGGGAATACTCTCGTCCTTTCTGCACTCTTGCTCCTTCCTTCTCGTTCTAATCGCGCCATTTTCTTTCCGCGCTGGAAAAGTGGGAGGGAAAATGCTTTGTCCTTTTTCCCGCCATTTCTCTCTCTAGCTTGAAACCGGAGTATAAAAACAAGATACAGGGGATAATTTTCTTACATATTTATTTCAGAATATGTTATGCACTTTTTTCTTATGAATTTTGAGGGAAAAACCCCGATTAGTAGAATGACCACATATATCGCATACATGTAAATAAGGAACCGAATGTTTTTCACGAATATGCCGATTCAATCCGTAATCTTGACTAAATTTTTTACCACACACCTTACATGTAAAACCGAAATTACTATTCGAATATTTATAAAGAACATGACGATTTAGTTGAATCTTTTTTCTTGGAACTGAAAATATAAATATTAAAAACAAATATTTTAAATTATTATCTACAGAATAAATATTTTTTCTTTTCTGTTAGAGAAAAAAACACTTGATTTATTTTTTATAATATATCTTTATTATAGGCATATTTTTCTTCAGAATCATCTGATTCAAGACTAGATACAGGGTGTTGCGATTTTCCTGACTCATTTAAGGAATGAATACAACGACTTTGGTGCTTCTTTAAAGCGAAAGAACGACTGGAATTAAATTTAACACTAATTAATTCTACAATTTTATATTAATAACCCGTTAAGTATAAAATTTATACCTATAAGATTTGCCGCACAAACATAAATAATAATTCTTAACTTGGTCGTGGCTTTCCCTTATGTGACGTAACAAACTTTGACGTTGAGAGAAACTAATAAACAACATTATAGTAAAGGTCAAGAACGTTAAATAATTAAAGAAATAGGCGAGGGACAAATCACTCTTCTCTTATGTGTGATTCATTTTATTATTGTCAAGGTCAGGGCAAATAATCCGTAAATCCCTTGAATTACAGGGTGTACAGGGTGTGTTAAAAGTCCATTGCAAATAGACTTCAATCGAGGGGCTAGTTACTTAGCGTAATCGGGGTATACGGCTTTACATTAGACTGTACTAAAGGGATTTCAAGCCCTGCCCTTGACAGTAGTAAAATGATTACGGGTAATCGATAATCGGTGTACAGGAACTCTGAGAGTGATTAGCCCCTCGGTTTCAATACGTACCTAGTGTTACAAAACTCGCAAACATTTTCACTTCCAATTTTGTCCCTCCTATTCCCCCGTTGTTCAAATTGAGATATAATGCTTTCTAAAAACTCTACAAAAAATACATTAAACAATTTACTTATTAATATATTTTTTAATTTATCTATTAGCCTAATTATCAAAGGCTAATTAAGGCCTACAGAAACTAAAAGAAGGGGGTGGGTCCTTCACTAACCTCCCGCCAATATTAGACCACGTTGACGTCTATAGATACTTTCTACTAGTGTGGCTATAGAAAATCCCAACCCTTTATCTCAACTTCAACTTCCTTTTCAGTGCAGTGTTGCCAGGCCTGTGATTCAAATTAGCCAAGTACTGGGTGAAACTGAACTAATACCCTTTTTCTCTAAATTTTATTTTTTTGGTTCACAAAAGGCCTGGAAACACTGTAGTGAAAACTATTTATAAGGTTCCTCCCATATCTATAAGCATCATGACAATTCAAAAGAATTCCTTGTGTCACCTCTATAATTTCCTAATTTCCTGTTAAAAGGATTAATCAAGCCCACAGATTTAATTTAAAAATTATTCATTTGTTAAAACAGTTTATTATTTAACAAAAGAAGGCAAAACTGACAGGAAAATTCATTTACAATTACCAAATTATTAAAGGTTAAAGTTCAGATTAGGGATCCGGGATAGACCCATTGAGATTTGATGGGTTTATGAATGGCGTCGACGTGTCTCTTCAACGTGCTATTTCGTTTAAAAGGCATGTTGCAAAATCCACATTCAAATGTTCTCGGCATCGCGCTGTGATTTTCTCGTTGGTGGCGTTGTAAATTCTGTATTCTTGTAAATTTGGCTTTGCAAAATTGACAATTAAAATAATTTTCCTCGTTTCTTTCTTCATGAGTGTTAAGTGTTTGAAACGGAAATCCTGTAGATAAGATTAAAAAACAAACAAAGTACTGTTTACACAGCTTTAAAATACAATAATGAAAATAGCAAATATAAATAATTCCAGTAAAGTTTCGTAAAAAATGTTTTGATTTGTTAAAACAATTTATTGTATTAAAAACAAGCGTTATTTTCGAATCTTTCTCGCGTCATGAACCATATTCAGATGTCTATTCAACGTGCTATTTCGTTTAAAAGCCACATTACATAATCCACATTCAAATGTTCTCGGCATTGCAACGTGACTTTCGCGTTGATGACGTAGTAAATTCTTATTCCTTGTAAATTTAGCGTCGCAAAATTGACAATATAAATAGTTCCACGCGTTCCTCTGGTTCCGAATGTTAAACGTTTGGAATGTAAATCCTATATGAATAAATTAAACAAGTATATTGTTTAAACATTTTATAGGTACATTCCTATTTCTCTTAAATAAATAAATAAATTCCAGATTTAAGTATACTTAAGCCTCACGTGTGTGTTTAATAGACAGAATGATTTAGTATTTTAGAAAATAATTTTAATATCAAAAATCAAATGAATAAATATAACAATATCTTTATATTTTAAATAAAACACATTAATATTTTAATTAAAATTTGTTAATTATAACGCGATAAGGATATCTTATCATGTATTTCGCTTTCCATTTGGTTCTTCGGAGAGAGAAACATGGAGAAATTAAATCAGGAGAGGTAATTTATAAAATAGTTAAAATTGATTCCTGAGTGAACCTCCCTCCTAAGAACAAGTGGAAAGGGCTCTAGACCATTCCATTAATAACTTAAAGAGAAACAAAACACCACAGCTAGTCGCCATTAGAGTCTATTTCCCTCCCACCAAGAGGCAGCCACTACACGTGGGAAGCTGGCTTCGCACTACCTATTTTGTGTTTCTTGGCTTGGCGCCAGTGAAATAGGCTCCGATGCTCACTAGCCTAGCGGGGGTTTGCTTCTGTTATGGCATTAATGGAATAGCCTATTCATTTATACCGTGTTACGTTACACAAGGGTGTTCCGAAAGTCTGTACCGTCTTTTGAATTTTTTCCCGCATTTTTGGCAATAATATAATTTAGTTTCTCCATGGCATTCTCTCATATGGCGTCTCATGGCGTGATGGTAACTAAAGGACGCTTGGCAAATGGTGCAAAGATGTTTCAAAGATGGGTCACTAATGTATGTTGTACGTGGCTCATGGTTAAACATAATATCTAACAGAATTTGGAATCAATACACAAAAAAGAATAAATAAATTAGAACGTATTTCGGAGAGAAAAACAAAACAAAAATTGAGATATTAAAGGGATGGTGAAACACCTAGGCTTAAAAATAATTTATTCGAAGTTAATGTTTATATATATATTCTTTAATGATATATTTTGTCTGAAAACAATGCTTTTAATTACAAATGAATTAATTAACCCTAACACCCGACGTGCGGTGCAATTTTAATACGTTAACGTAATTTAAGTGACAAGGCCCCAGTTTTTTTTAGAAAGACATATGGTTATGGTGGGTGCTTTTAGATAAATATTTGTCCTAATTTAATTTCACATTATTTTAATTGATCTCTAATTATATTCTTCTTCTAAACCGTGAACCGTTTTTAAATGAGTACGCAATTTGTATCGTCTGTTGTACTTGCAAGCGCAATAATTGCAACCGAAAGGGTTGGGTTCTTTAGCGTGTTGCTCTCTGACGTGACGTACAAGAGATCTTCTAGTATACATTCCCTAATAATTAAACAATAATAAGTGAATTAATTCTTTGGCTATTTTTAAATTGGATAAAATTTAATATTTAATCTTACCCCACATTCATCGCAACGGAACATTAGAGGTACGCCATGTTTTTCCTTATGATGGCGTCTGTTAATTACGCATTCAATTAAATAAGATTACCGGATTAATTGTATCCTCATTAATTACCTTAAACTTGTGCGTTGAGCAAATACTTTCCCACAATCTTCGCAAACGTGTTTTCCGGTTTTTGTGCGCAAGTGCAATAAATAATTGGTATTTCTACCTGTAATATATTTTTTAAATACGGTTAATGTCGATTAGTTTAACGTAACAGCGTAGGGGACGACACTATACTTTGATTAGAAAGTAATCAGCTTAACGTATTGACTAAATGAATAAAGAAAAGATGGTTTAACCGCCTTATAAAGTGGTATAAAGTTAAGTTGATATAAAATAAGTTTAAAATGCCGCTCCGTGGTGTCTGTTCTCTCTTTGTCAAATAAATAAAATTTTACTTTTTAAATAAAATAAGAACAAATAATGATTTTTTTAAATTTATATTTATTATTTTTTTTACAAATTCTTTTGTGACGTCATTGTGCACGTTTAAATTTTGGATACGTCTTTACAATAAGGTACATGATGGCTACCCAAAAAAGGCTTATTCTGGATGATAGCCCTTAATGTGTTTCTGATATCTGTAAGCTCTGACAAAAACCGCCGAACATTTTTCGCAGACAAATATTTTGCCCGAACTTTTCCCACTTTGTGACAAATGTTTTTCCCTCTCATGTCGATTTCTTGAATAATTCCATTTGAAATACATAGGACAGTAACGACATTTGTGACTTTCTTCCGAAGACCCTGTAAATGTTTGCACTTTGTTAATTTCCGATTACACTTTTATCTTATTATCGAGTGTAAATAAAAAATAAAAGATTATATTTGGGTTTGTAACAAAATTCATCAGGAAATAATAGAGGCGACAAAAGGAATTCTTATTGGGATAGTTTCCAATAAAGGCGTTTAGAGAAAAATCCATTTCTTCTCTCTCAGCTTTAACTTCAGCGCAATGTTTTCACGGCGGTCTCTGTACAACAATTAAGTACTGATTCAAACTGAACTGCTAGCCTTTTTCACAACTGACTCAATAACGACCTGGCAACACTGAAGGAACGGCAAAATCCCTTAAGTATACTATAAACGACTGTAGTATCTACACAGGGAAATAAGGATTATGGCGTTACCTCTATAATTTCCTGTTAACCCCAGGAATCTTATTTGGTTCAGTGTTTCACCCTCCCTTTAAACTTATGCCTCGTCATTGGTAAAATCCTGGGAATGTTATTGAAGGAAATAACCTGTCCAAGTTAAAAAGAAGAAAAACATTTCCTCCCTTGCCTCCCTCAGCCACACGTGTCCATCCCAAAGTCAAATTTCCAATCTTTCAATATAAAGCCACCAAAGAGAGAGGCATTTATGCCATTGATTTCTGTACTTATACCTCCTGCAGATTCCGCGAAGCGTAAAGATTGTAGCCATGCATGCAAGAAACCTCTTTCAAAAGAGAGTTCAAGCTAACAAGGCGTTGCCCGTGGAAACGTGGCGGTCCTGCTGCACTCCCTGGAGGTGGCAGCTTAGGAGGAGAAGAGGAGCAGTGGCTGGTGGTGGTTGGAGAGTGCGTGTACTGGAATCGTAAATCAATGTCACCTGGTACTGGTACCGAAGGCGGGAAGATCCTACGCTTCGCGTGTTACAACTGCTAGGTGACGTTGAGAGAAATACGTTGGAGGCTCGCATTGGGGGTGTAGCCATGAAACACGCTGTCGTTATAAAAGCACGCCATAAGTTCATTACATCGTCCCATGAATAAAATCAGTACCAAGACGATGGGGCTTAGAAACAACCAAAATTACATCATAATGAACTCAAGTAACGAAAATAGGGAGGTTATGCTGGCGCAATTGACTAGTGGCGGTAGAGAGGGGCGTAGACTGTGTAGTCGTCCCTCAGGGGGCGCTCTTGTAAGGGGGGATACTGTACGCGCCCAGTAGAGAGATGACACTGAGCTAAGAGAAAGAAGGGTATGACGTTTGCATACGTAGTACAGCTATTACTCCATTGCACTATCCCGGTAACATTAGCTTGTCTATGAGTTGGGAAACATAATGGTCGCTGCCAAATTTCAGTGTCTAGAAATCTAAGTTCAGTATAACCATGATAGAACCTGAGGACATACCTAGGGGCCAGTCACTCGGCGTATTCGGTGTACATTCTGTATCTTTTGCCTATGCTAAAGTGCCAATTCTGAACCACGCCTTTCCTCAGACACGTGCCCATGACGTATTTCAAATAGTTTTTACCCACCCGCTTTACAACCCCTTTAAGAACAGACCCTATAATATATCAACACTTCAGTGATCGATATTTCTGGGAGAAATGATTCAATTCTCGTTCACTGATGAGTGGGAACGTAGGAGAGGGCAGGGGGGGTGTAATAACACATCCTGCGTTGTAGGGCAGATAGAGCCTGAAAGGCTGAAACCATGCAGAGAGAACGCGAGAGAGAGAAAGAGTGAGAGAGCAACGAACTCATGCCCCTATCCGATTCTATAGGCTATAAACACTGAGCATACAGTCCTCATTTTGGTGAATTCATTCACAGTAAATGTTACATGAATACAATGATATAGAAATACGAGGGTCTTTAAGCCTTAGCCTATACTGTAAAGTGGAACGGTTACGTTTCAAGCATGATGGCACAGCTTTAGGGGATAAAGGAGAGGACGCCATTGAAATACTTGAGAGCGTCTCTCTCTTAGTATACAAAATATAATAGTATTTTCCCGCGTCGCTTTTATCTGTAGCTTGGAGGACAAAAGTGAGATGGAGTAGAGAATTGTTGGTGTCACGCTCCTACCTTTGCTGTTGTGTAGCCACAGCCCCTGAGCCCACATTTAAAATTAGAAGTTAGTTCTGATGAATTAGGTCCTATTTTTAAGACACAGGGGGCATCGTCGACGTTTACGTTACAGTAGCAGTGGATGTTGGGAGGACTTTGTTGCCGTTTCGTAGATGGGAAAAATACAGAGGCTACGTTGTAGGCACGGAGATTTACACTCCATCTCACCCCTATCCTCCAAGTCTGTAGAGCTAAAACAACAAGTGGTTTCTTGTATGATGTTATATTCAATGTCTATAAGAAGTGAATTTATTTCTTGCGATTATTTTCGCGTTCTGTGTTCAATATTACCAAATAAAGAACGTAAATTACTTTAAAAAAAAATTCACAAATATGGGAAACAGAGAATATTATTAAGTAAAGGAGAAAGTGGACTAATTTTCGATAATAGATAATAAACTTGTTTGAATAATTTCTTTTATTCGGCATATCAAAGTTAGGTGAGGTTAAGATAAACATCTCCTTTGATAACTTTCAGGCCCTTGATGTAGGAAACACATTAAGGCCAACAATACTATTAGTATTGAAAGTGGTGAACTGTCATTTCGTGCGTAACCTGTAAGAACGTATTTTGGGCTTCAGATATTTCATTTAATAATCTAACAACTACCTTTTGATCCTTCCAATGAAACTTCTCTTTGCAGAATGAGCATGAAAATCTTGCCAGATCATCTTCTTTTTGGGGATTGTTCTTCGTACCGTCTGAATAGGGGATAGAATTTAGTTATTCTTATTTATTGAAATATTTTATATTTATACAGTATAGTCAAACTTACAGAGCCTTTCCGTTTCTAACTTATGATATTCTACGTGTTTGTCATAAAAGGTTTTCTTGACGAATTTTGCATTGCAAATTTCACATTCATACGCTATAAAACATTAGATGAAAATTAATTACCTTTTTTTATTTCAATCAAATTCTAATTGGTTCACTTACAGTTAACGATGTGCTTGTAACGTTCGTGATTATCTCTCCTGTACCTAGCACTGAAAGTTGCTTCGCAGTGACCACATTTATGCATAGCTTTACGTCTACGCGATTCTGCAATAAAAACGTCACACGAATTGCGTCATAAGTATATCCATCCTAAAGTTGCCTTTCATTGTGTTTTATAGAAAGACGTAGTCTTGTTCTTTAAAAAGTGAGTTTCTTTGTCGCGATTATTTTCGACTTCTGCGTTTAACCAAGAAGCGATATCTAGTTTATTAGAGAGAAGTTATAAATTCCCCACATTTCTAGCTTTATCTCCAGTCCAAACGTAGGTCCGGAGTTAATCCCCTAAATTACAACCAGCATCTCATTGGTTCTTGAAAACTCGCGTTAGCCTGACGTGAATGACGAAAATTACCTATTCTCCGACTGAGGAGAGACGAAATAGCCCGGCCTCCTTTTACGTCCCCCCTTGTATTTTGAAAGGGGACTGGGACTAGGCGTGCGAATACTTAGACATCTTATACCTTCTCCCTATTAAACTAGATATCGCTTCTTGGGTTAACTTACGAAATAAAGGAATGTAAATTGCGACTGTTAATGAGTTTACAGATCAATAAAAAACAATAACATTTTATTTGACTTATGAAAAACATAGCGTACGTTAAGTATAGAACAAGTATTATGATATGTTTATATTCGATTATTTTTCGATAACCGATCACAATGAAACAAACAAACAAACAAAAAAGGATGCGCGAATGAATATTTTCTTTTGTTCTGCGCATTAAAGCTAGTTAAAGTTATGTTTAACTTCCATTTTAAGATCGCAAACGCTCATAAACACAAAATTATCAATTTTGAAACCCATTTCAAGTTTCAATGTTTCCATCCTTTATGGAACTCTTTAATATCATCGTTTCATGTGGTACCTTCACTCTAAATAGCTTAATTACAGGCACTTTCAATTTAAATTCCGAAACCGATTTCGAAACGTCTTTCTTTTTAACGGATTTCTTTACCATCGAGGATTCGGTATTCGAGCACTCGGTCAGAAGTTTCGAAGCCGGTTTCGAAAAGTCTTCGTTTTTATTGGTGAGCATTTCCATTGAGCTTTCGATTGCCGAGTACTCGCTAAGATCGAAAATGTTGTCTTGGTGACAGGTCCTTTCGTGAACAACCTGTAAAAACATTATCTCTAAAAATTCTTTTCAAAAGTGCAAATGAACATATACTCTTGCACATCTATTTTCTTTTTTTATTTCATTATCTACCCTAATTAACGATAATTTTTAATGAGATTGGATCTAAAATGGCTACCTTTTGATCCTTCCAATGAAACTTCTCTTTGCAGAATGAGCATGAAAATCTTGCCAGATCATCTTCTTCTTGGGGATTGTTCTTCGTACCGTCTGAATAGGGGATAGAATTTAGTTATTCTTATTTATTGAAATGTTTTATATTTATACAGTATGGTCATACTTACAGAGCCTTTCCGTTTCTAACTTATGATATTCTACGTGTTTGTCATAAAAGGTTTTCTCGAAGAATTTCGCATTACAAATTTCACATTCATATGCTACGAAACATTACTCGAAAATTAATTACCTTTTTATATTTCAATCAAATTATAATTGGTTCACTTACAGATGTGCTTGTAACGTTCGTGATTATCTCTCCTGTACCTAACACTGAAAGTTGCTTCGCAGTGACCACATTTATACACTATAGCTTTACGTCTACGCGATTCTGCAATAAAAACGTCACACGAATTACGTCATAAGTATATCCTAAAGTTGCCTTTCATTGTGTTTAGAGGATTTTTCTTACCATCTGAGTAGGGTATTTTTCCAAATTAGGAAAGAATACAAATTAAGGTCTACTCAGACGATACAACCTTTTGACTCATTTAGATTTGTCAACTCAAGTTGAGTAAACTAGTTGGGTCATGTGAACAGAAGTTGGACAATTTGACCCATTTTGTAGAGTCAAAAGCTGTATCGTCTGAAAAGGCCTTTATGAGAAACATATATCGTCTTACGGAATGATGGAGGGTGTTGTTCGATATTCGAGTACTCAGGCTTAAGTATCGAAATTGGTTTCGAAGTGGCTGGAAATTCCATCGAGCTTTCGTTATTCGAGCACTCGGACAGAAGTTCCGAAGCCGGTTTCGAAAATTCTTCGTTTTTATTAGTTTGTATTTCCACTGGATTTTCGGTATTCGAGTACTCAGACTCAAGTATCGAATGTGATTTCGAAGCGCCTTTATGTTTAACGGCGGGAATTTCCATCGAGTTTTGGTTATTCGAGCACTCGGAGAGAAGTTTCGAAGCCGAGTTCGAAAAGTCTTCGTTTTTATTAGTTTGTATTTCCACTGGATTTTCGGTATTCGAGTACTCAGGCTCAAGTATCGAAAGTGGTTTCGAAGCGCCATTATATTTAACGACGGGAATTTCCATCGAGAAAAATTCATTGAGATCATCCTTCTTCTGCTCTTTGTTCTTATCGTCTGAATAGGCTATAAAAATTAGCAATTTTTACTTCAATATAAATTATATTTATGTAGATACATTTACATTGTTTTTCATTTTGCAATTTATGATATTCTAAGTGTTTGTTCAAATTCGATTTGGTCATGAATTTCACGTCGCAAACAAAACATTCATGCACTAAAAATAATACGTGAAAATTAAATACCTTTAAATTAAAATTAAGAAAACAAAAATGCTAATTAGTTAACATACTTTTTGGGTTAATTATACGAGGAACGTTATGCTCGTCTCGAATATGATTGAGCAAATATTTCTTTTCAGTGAAATATAGTAAACAAGAACCACATTTATGTAAAACTGAAGTAAAAAGAAACAATGTTAAGACCACGCGCTGATGGTAACTCGAGTGTCAACGAATATTTTTACTTGTTTTAGCAAAAGGCTTTGGTAGAATTATAAGGTTGTTATTGGCATTAGCTTCAATGTTATTTTCACTTGTTAATTTGGGAAAATCAACTCCTTCTGTAAAAACAATTGTATAAATTAAACTTTTTGGCCTTAACACTCCATTAATGTCTTGCAGAAAAAACAACACAGTTGGCGATAAACCGCCATCATTGGTTATTTCCCTCGTGCCAAGAGGCAACGCGAGATGGAGCCCGAGTTCACTATACACTCGGGAGGGTGGCACACTCACGCTGCCTCTAGCGGTACTTGTTGGCACGAGGACAATAACCCAATAAGGCGGAATTTAAATCTTTGAGGTACGAGACCAAAACGTAATCCTGAACACTATTGTTAGACACAAATTAAGGCATAATATCGATTCATAACAATGAAAATAATTTTATTTAATATTTTCATTTTTACAAGTGTTTTAAATGAGGTGGTACGTTGACGCAAATGTTCCTGATATGATTTTGCAAATTATCCTTTCTCGTGAAATGAAACAAAAAAAGGATGCGCAAATGAATATTTTCATTTATTCTGCGCATTAAAGCTAGTTAATTATAAAGGGATGTTTAACTTCCATTTTAATATCGCAAACGCTCATAAACACAAAACTATCAATTTTGAAACCCATTTCAAGTTTCAATGTTTTCATTCTTTATGGGACTTTTTAATATCACAGTTTCATGTGGTACCTTCACTCTAAATAGCTTAATTACTGGCACTTTCAATTTAAATTCCGAAACCGCTTTCGAAACGTCTTTCTTTTCAACGGATTTCTTTACCATCGAGATTTGGTTATTCGAGCTTTCGCTAAGATCGAAAATGTTGTCTTGGTAACAGGTCCTTTCGTGAACAACCTGTAAAAACATTATCTCTAAAAATTCTTTTCAAAATTGCAAACGAACAAATATTTTTGCACTTCTATTTTCTTTTTTTCATTTCATTATCTACCCTAATTAACGATAATTTATAATGAGATTGGATCTAAAATGGCTACCTTTTGATCCTTCCAATGAAACTTCTCTTTGCAGATTGAGCAGGAAAATCGTTTCAGATTTTCGTTTAGAGGATTTTTCTTACCATCTGAGTAGAGTATTTCTGCAAATTCAGAAAGAATACAAATTAAGGCCTACTCAGACGATACAACTTTTTGACTCATTTAAATGAGTGAACTTAAGTTGAGTGTACTATTTGGGTCATGTGGACAAGTTGACCCATTTAGTAGAGTGAAAAGCTGTATCGCCTTTATGAGAAACATATATCGTCTTACGGAATGATGGAGGGTGTTGTTTGATATTCGAGTACTTAGGCTTAAGTATCGAAATTAGTTTCGAATTGGTTGGAAATTCCATCGAGCTTTTGTTCTTTGAGCACAGCTCGACCAGAAGTTTCGAAGACGGTTTCGAAGAGCCTTCGTTTTTATTAGTTCGTATTTCCATTGGTTTATCGGTATTCGAGTACTCGGGCTTAAGTATTGGTTTCGAAGTGGTTGGAAGTTCCATCGAGCTATTGTTCTTTGAGCACAGCTCGGACAGAAGTTTCGAAGCCGGTTTCGAAAAGTCTTCGTTTTCATTGGCGAGCAATTCCATTGGCTTTTGGGTATTAGAGTACTCGGTCGTAAGTTTCGGTACGTTTTTATCCTTAAGGGCGTGCGTTTCCATCGAAGTTTCGCTATTCGAGTACTCGTTAAGCTTCGCATATTTGCCTTTGTGAACGGTACTTTCGTGAGCGATCTGTAAAAACATATTTTTCAATTTCACATTTTCACGAGGCTATTACAAAATTTATTCGAGCTTTAATACAACATTTTTACTATGAAATTAACGATAATTTTTAACGAATTCGAATCTTAAATTGCTATTTTACCTTTTGACGCATACTATGAAACTTCTCTTTGCAGAAAAAGCAGAAAAATTCATTGAGATCATCCTTCTTCTGATCTTTGTTCTTATCGTCTGAGTAGGCTATAAAAATTAGCCATATTTATTTTCATGTAAATTATATTTATGTAGATATATTTACATTGTTTTTCCTCTTGCAATTTATGATATTCTAAGTGTTTGTTCAAATTCGATTTTGTCATGAATTTCACGTTGCAAACAAAACATTCATGCACTGAAAATAATACGTGAAAATTAAATACCTTTAAATTGAAATTAAGAAAACAAAAATGCTAATTAGTTCACATACTTTTTGGGTTAATTATACTAGGAACGTTATGTTCGTCTCGAATGTGATTGAGCAAATATTTCTTTTCCGTGAAATTTAGTAAACAAGAACCACATTTATGTAAAACTAAAGTAAAAAACAATGTTAAGACCACGCGCTGATGGTACCTCGAAAGTCAACGAAAATATTTACTGGCTTTAGGCTTTGGTAGAATATAATGGCTCTTATTGGCATTAGCTTCTATGTTATTTTCGCTTGATAATTTGGGTAAACCAACTTTTTCTGTAAAAACAATTTGCATAAATTTAACTAATTTGCTCTAAGATTAGAGACTAATCAATTAATTAATTGCAGAGAAAACAACAAAGTAGGAAGGTGGCCGCCATCTTGGTTATTTCCTTTGCACCAAGAGGCAACGCCAGACGGAGCCCGAGTTCACTATACACGCGGGAGGCTAGCCTCTAGTGTTGCTTTTTGGCACGATTAAAATAACCCTAGCAGACGGAATTTAAATCTTTGAGTTACGAGACCAAAACGTAATCCTAAGCACTATCATTAGACACAAATTAAGGCATAATATCGATTCATAACAGTGAAAATAATTTTATTTAATATTTTCATTTTTACAAGTGTTTTAAATGAGGTGGTACGTTGACGCAAATGTTCCTGATATGATTTTGCAAATTATCCTTTCTCGTGAAATTACGAAGGCAATATTGGCATTGGTAACTTGATTTACCGTGTCTTTCACGTTCGTGACGATTTCTATTGTACGTGTAAGTGAAAGTTACATGGCAGTAACGACACTTATAATTACCAGTAATTCCATCTGATTCTGCAATAAAACGTTGCACGTATTGCGTCAAAAATATACCCCAAAAATTGCATGTGTAGGTAATATTCAAAGATAGTTGTCTTAGTTCAAAAAAGTAAGTTTATTTTCCGCGATTATATTAAAGTTCAGTGTTAAAAATTACAAAATAAAAAGACGTAAATTGTGACATTTTGGTCCTTTTTGCAAATTTTTTGTCGTTTTGCAACATTTTTTTGCCATTTTTTCCAACATTTTTTGTCATATTTGCAACATTTATGTCAGTTTTTACAACATTTATGTCATTTTTCCAACATTTGCGTCAGTTTTTACAACATTTATGTCATTTTTGCAACATTTTTGTCATACTTGCAACTTCAGATATAATACATATAATGTGAAACATTTCTTGGTTTGCGATATGATTCGGGATGTTTTTCGCGCATGTGTCTTAGATTTGACGTTCTATGTCGAAACTCTTTATCGCACATTCGACATTTAAACATTTGCACGTTTTCATCGACACCTGAAAATTATTAATTACAAATTAAGAAACCGGAAGTTCTTATTTGCGAGTAAACAAAATCTATATCCTTAAATTGAGAGAATAATTAAAATTGGCACAATATTTAAAATAAACAAATAAATTTTATTCAAATAACTCCCGTTTAAATTTCACGTGAAACGCTAGCTAGTATGACATTGAATGATAGATTGTTTCACGAGTGTTCTTTTATAACGTGTTGAATGTATTCGTCTCTGTTCTCGAGGCTGTAGTGACACCGTTTACACACAACTCTTGCTTTGTAGGCCTCAGGATGTTTCAAACGGATATGCCGTAATGTACTGGATCGATAGTCAAAGGTCTTGTAACATATTTTACATAAGTTGTCATCCGAAAGACCTACGTTCACAAAACAGATTACGATTAGGACTTTAAAACTTCGGCACTGAAAGTGAATTCTTGTAAATAATGAGCTAATGATCAAAATTCAGTGTAAAGACACAAAAGACTCAATGCAAATAATGATTTAAAATGGTATATTTATTCATTTCCTTGAAAAAGTATAGTTTCTACAATGGTGAACATAATGTCGGAACCATTTCTATATTCCTTCACATTGACTTAGGTAAACGACCCGAGAACCTACGATGAACGGGCGTATGTTACTGTGAACTCGAGTCGTATGTTTTGCACTAATCGTTTCAAGTGTGCATGGTTACGAGAAAAAACCAAGATCACAGCAGTACAATCCAATTTTATCTTTAATTGTTTTTGGGTCTTAAATGGGTTCCTGGTAAAACTGTTTTTAAGTAACAAGACATTTATTTATTGTTTGCAAAGGAAACTTCTCAATCCTCCTCAATTCTCTCTTTCAGGATGGATGGTATAAAATATATTTCTCTATAGTTTGGTATTTTAACGTTAATATCACATAATGAAGAGGTCTGTTCATGAACCAAGGCCTAGGCTAAGTCAGCCTTTCTCTACTGGTCATGTTGATACCATGCTCTTTCAAACAATGACTGTACAACGTATCCTTATTTGAAAATAAATAGTTCATAATTGTGAACTCGAGAGTACACTCTAGATAGACCGAGGGACTAATCACTCTCAGATTCTCTGTGCACCAATTATGGCGAGTGATTAGCCCTCTGTTAAGATTTAAATCTAGCTAACCTTCCTCGAAAATGATCTTCCGCAGATTGAGCATGTTGGTTTGAAAGTCTGATGTTGCTCGCGCTCGTGTCTACAGTAATTAATTTGGCATTAATTTAATTCGTAATTAGTTCCCATTGAACTTACCGTAATCGACTCTGATTGTAGGCAAATCCCTCATTACAAAAAAGACACCTGTACTTTTTGGGCATACCATAATCTGAAAAATTATAAATACATTTTGTCTTTGACAAATGCATACGTAGAAGATATTGAACTTATGGCTTAATTATAATAGTTGGCTTAATTACAGTTATTAAAGATAATTAGATAAATCTTATTATTAAAAATAATTTATTTTACAGAAGGTTTTCAAATTAATATAGTTACCGAAACTTCATTAAAAAATTAGGTCGATTTAAGTAAGTACAGTGGAATATAAAAAATAGAGGTAATTAAGTCAATATTTAAAGGGTTACAAAAGTATGACACTACCTATAATATAATGCTAGAGACTTACAGCTCGAGCTAGTTAGAGAACGACGCGAGAATTGACTACACTAAGGTTCACAGTCCATCTTCCTATTTAGTCTGTACTAAGCCTTTGACAGCGCCAAAACCAGGCTTCGCTTTACGAAAAATCTATGACGTTTCAAATATGTCACTTGGTTAATGAGAATTAACCAATTGACAAACTTATGGAACATTTCTTATGAACTTATGCAATGTCAGATAACGAAGAGGTCTCCTTATGAACCGAGGCTACGTCAATCTTTTTCTACTTTTCATGTTGATCCCATGCTCTTTTAAGCAATGACTATACAACGTTTCCTTATTTCAAGATAAACGGTTTATAAATTTTGTTAAACAAAGGTAACCTTCCTCTAGATAGACCAAGGGGCTAATCACTCATTTTTTTTGTAGACCGATTACGTATTACCAGAAGGGGGTGATATAAGAGAAGTATTATATACTTCTGGTATTACGTACTGTCAAGGGAAGGGCTCCTAAAGACTTTACATACACTGATTACGCCGAGTGATTAGCCCCTCAGTAAAGATTTAAATCTAGCTAACCTTCCTCAAAAATGATCGTCCGCACATTGCGCATGTTGGCTTGGAAATCTGATGTTGTTCGCGCTCGTGTCTACAGTAATTAATTAAGAGTTAATTTAACTCGTAATTAGTTTCCATTTAATTTGAAATTTACCGTAATCTACTATGGTTGTAGGCAAATCCCTCATTGCAAAAACGACACCTGTATTTTTTGGCCAAACCATAATCTGAAAATATTTTAAAATAAAATTGTCTTTGGCAAACTGCATACGTGGAAGATAACAAACTTATGGCTTAATAATAATGCATGTGTTATATTACATATTTAATGAAGTTAGAATTTAGTATTAAAAATAATTTATTTTACAAAAATATTTGTTTTTTAACCAAAATAGATTTCAAAATTTCGTTTAAAAATTTATAACATTTGAACTAAGAAAGTACAATGGAATTTGATAAGAAAATAAAAGGTACTTAACATTTTTAAGGGATTACAAAAGTTTAAAGTACCATCTGGCTTTTGGTCCTTGGGTCCTTGGACCCTTGGTAAGTAGCTTTTTAAACACTGAACTCTCAGCATACCGTTTAAATTTTAATCAACATATATTAACCGAGGCCTAAACATCAAAATTTGGAGTCTTTAAAAAATATGTTAATTTTAAGAACTATTTATAGCACAATGTCAACAAAAATGGCCGATATCCAAAGGCCATAACCACGAGGTAAAACCAGAAATACACTACAAGTCTACTTGAACCTAATTACTCATTCAAACAATACATTTTAACTCACATTTCATTTTCGTTTATCATGCACCATAACCTTATGAATTTTAAACTGAATTAACCGATGAAAATGAATGTTACATATTTTACAATACAAATTAACTTGGGAAACGTCTGGTTTAACGGAGGTCACAGCGGAACAAGTGTGTGTTTTAAGATTCGAAATGTTCAGCTTGCAAATTTTGCATCGTAAAACATTTCGGTTTTGAACAGCTTGCCCTAAAAAATGAGCGAAAGAAACGTTATTTTTTTGGTCTATTCAGATTAGTTTAAAATACCATAAAAAAGTAGACCAATATTTCGTCTACTAGCAAAAGCAAATAGAAAATAAAGGAAAGTGTGGCATTGTAATATTTCCATTTCGAATTTGAGTTAATTTAATTTCTATTATCAAAAGTAAATACATTATAACAAGTATTATAATAACAGTCTTATAACTGCGACTTTTTTCCTGAAATGTTTGAAACTTTTGTAATAACAATCAGCAAGTCTTATATCTTCGCGCAACGATTATAAGTACAACAAATAGTTATCGTCATTTTAAATTTAAAATTAAATATGTTGAAAAAACGTTACACGCGTCAGCGTTTGACGAATGATAATTATTTACTTAATTGCATGATAATGCAACAAAGAGGATTGAAACGAGATTAAATCTTACTGCCGCGCTTATTACTGTTTATGCTTCTTTCTTTTATGTCTAAATAAACTGGACCGATCAATATATGAGAGAGGACATTCGTTGCAAAAGTATTTCATGCGTGGTGTACTGGGCTTCTTTTGTGAGGAACTAACAACATTCAATTCACCAGAAGCAGTTGAAACACCATTGGAGGTGATATTGTCGCTTTTGGTAGAATTTGATGGGCCCACCTTATCACCCTCGTCTAATTGTATCACAACCTCTTGGGAATGTAAGATTTGATCTTCGCCGATTACTTCCCTTTCTGATAGTTGATTCTCCAATAATTCGTTGTTGTCATTATCACCTCTATCCTTGTCTTTGGAAGCATCACGATTATGATCATTTGCGTGAAGATGTTTGATGTGTGAACGTCGGTTACTTTTATTAGAGTAAATCTTGTCGCAATATTGACAAGGATATCGTCTTTCTCCACCCACGACTATGTAGTTAAATTCCTTGGGTTTTTCTTTATCGACATCAGGTTTCTCGAGGGTTGAGGACTCGTCCGAATGCCTCATTAGATGGTGATACGCTCTACCGCTACGTGTCGTGTAGCTCATACTGCAATATTTGCATTTAAACTTCAAGTCCGTCTGGATCTGTCTTTGACGGAATTTGTAGTTATGCTCATTAACGTTATGGGCCAAGTACACGTCCTTTTGTGTAAACGTTACTTTGCATTTTTTACATTTGACGCTCCAATCAGTTAAATGTAGGTTTCGTTCGTGTCTAAGACGATTTAAGGCCGAGTTGAAAAATAGACCGCAGTATTGGCATTGTTTATCTGCAAGGAAAGTATTATAAACAATCGAATTAGGTTCAATTCTGGTGGCTTTTATGGACAGTTGGTTTAATTATAAACTAACGGAAATAAACGAAGAGACGTATTAAGTAATCTATAATTTTTAATTTACTTTTTAAATTAAACTAAAAGAACATATTGACGAAATGAAATGTCTTATTGAGATTTAATCATTTTTTCCGAACGTAGTTGTTGAAACGTTGTGTTTTTCACGGTTATGTCGACGCAAACTTGAGTTACGATTGAATCGCACGTGACAAATGGTGCATGCGAAGTAAGGTGTTTGGTTGGAATGTTTCTCTCGTATATGTCTCAATAGATCTTTTCGATATCTAAATCGTTTACGAATAATTTTGCAGCTTCCACACTCAAATGAATCGCCATCAAAAAGTTGACCTAAAAAACCCAGGATTAAAATAAATTTTTATCATTTGTTCTGAACTTAGACATGGTTCTCCGCGTTCAACAATACAGTATCAATGATATCAATATGAAAAAACTTTATTTCCAAATGTTTCAGTTGTTTATACAATACAGGATGAATTTATGGTTCTTTGGTATTTGAATTTAAGATCCTTAAGCTGTTATCACAATGTGCCTAACCAAACAAACGTTGTTGAGTCTAAAATATTTCTCTGTTGGCTTGTAATAAGAAATGTTGTTTATCGAAAATAAACTTCATGACACAATTTAAATAGAGATTAGTAGTTCTAATTGCCAACATAAATACCATGGACTCCCGAGCAATGTCTTTGGTAGTTATAAAACCGACTAAACACACGTTGGCAAGCATTGCACTTGTACTCGGGGACCTCCTTCTTGTGCTGTTCTTTCATGTGTCGTTTAAAATTAAACATCTTTGCGAAACTCTTGTTGCATTCATTGCAGTGCGTTTGTTTTTCCGCTTGTAATTCTAAACACTTGTTGCAGTCCTGGCAGGGCATTTGTTTTTCCGCTTGTAACTCTACAAAGTAAATAACCTTTCTAGAGTTTATCTTAACATCATTAATTTAACTTAACTTAATTATCTTAAATAAAGCGTAAATTAATATGAAACCTTTTATTTTTGAGCGTCAAGTTACAATTGTAATGTTTTGAAAATTAAAATTACAAGTGCTAAATGCAAATTTTATGCTGAGCTTGACAATGCCTGGTTAAAGACGAACCTCGTGTGAACGTTTGTTGACATAGTGGACACTTAATTTCTGGAATAACATTTAAGTGTTTTTCCTTCATGTGTCTCTTAAGATTGGAATAATTTTGAAACGATTTGCCACAAAGAGAACAAGTTGCTTTATAAAAATCTGAAAAAAAATAATTAATTACTTATGTCAGCATTGAAATTATTTAAATTCGTAGCATTTTGATTAAGTGTATTTTCAAATAAAACTACAGTATCCGCATCATTGAGTTTTATTTTTAATGTAAGAAATTAAATTTCGTGATACACAAAATTCATTGGCAAGCGTGGAGTGGTGTGATTTAACTGTGCAAATTAATTTATTTCCGTTTAATATCGAGAAAGTACATGTCTCGATGTTTATAAATTTCTAATCCATCTTTGTTGGGGTGGAAACATCGTTTGTGCACTTCCAAATATTCGAGTTGCAAGAAATTCCAGTTACATAACGAACAATAACAGGCGGTGGGTACTCCGCGAAGTGGTTTTACGCAAATATGACGATCAAGTTCAATTTTGTTATCGAAAAACTGGAAACACGTTTGGCATTGAAATATGTTTGGAGACAATTCTGCAAGTATAGAAGAAAAACAAAAACGCCACATTGTACAATTACAATTAGTGTATTAATTAAAACAAATAACATTTAATGTACTTCCATTATCATGGCTCTAATCTTACCATCGAAGGAAATTTTTTGTTTTATTTATTCGTAAATGTTAAAAACTTGTTTCATTGTTATTAAAACTTATTAAAAACTTTTTTAAAAAAATAACTGCTACTTCATGGTCCTCATATTTAAAATAAAGATAAGGACCATGAAGAAGCAGTTCTTTAAAAAAAAAAAAAGGTTTTTAATAAGATATATTTATTGTTAATAATGTTATTTTTGGTACAGTGACGTATGAGTGAAATATGTTTTGAATGCAATTACACTTTTCTTAAAAATTATTTAAATTCCGCATTAACTGTTATTTCCTGATACGGGAAATTTTTGGATTATGAAATTTATTTGCCCCTTTTATCAAGAATGTACATGTCTCGTTGTTTATAAATTTCTAATCCATCCTTGTTGGGATGAAGACATCGTTTGTGCATCTCCAAGTACTCGAGTTGCGCAAAATAACAGTTACATATAGAACAGAAATAGGTGGTGGGTACCCATCGTACGGGTTTTAGGTGATCAAGTTCAATTTGGTTATGGAGAAACTGGAAGCAAGTTTGACATTGGAAGGTATTAGTCGACTCTGCAATTATACAAACAAAGAAGGAAGGGCCCAGAGTACAACAGCAGTTAGTGTATTAATGAAAACAAACAGCATTTACTGTACTTACAATCTCATGCCTTAATGATACCATTACCAATGAAGCTAATAATACTTTTGTGAAATTGGTATATTTATTGTTATTTTACAAATGTCATTTTTTTGTACAATAACGTATGGGTCACATAAGTTATACTGATGTTAAAAACCATTTAAATTCAGTATTAACCGGTGTTATTTAGTGATTTGTTTTTAATGTTTAACAGATATTATTTATGAAATAAGCAAAGAAAAAGTTAATATTTTATCGTGTACATCGCAGCCCAGGAAATAGAAACATTTTTAGCCCTGTACTAGATGGTACAAATTATTAACTTCAACAACAGTGAAGTTTAGGCTCTCAAGTACGACTATCTGTTATAATGTTGCGATTTATTCCAAAGGCCCGAACCCGGAATGTGCGGCTAAGGCGTGTATTTTTAATTGATCTACCCTGCTAAAGGTGGTACTACAAATTTTACAAGTAAACATTTTTCGATAATGCTCTGGGTGTTTGTCACGCGTGTGACGGTACAGGGAACGTCTGTGACAAAAACTTCGGGGACACAACTGACAGTCAAAAAACTCTTGGTCTTGTTCTTGCCTGTCGTCCCGTTCCAATAATATAAATGATTCCGAAACTGCAAAATAGAAAAAACCCAGAGAAAAAGACTTCAACTTCTCTTGAAGTATATCACGCTCAAACTACAATAAACCATCAGGGATAATAAGACGATATAATTGAAAGAAAACACCTTTGAATTAATAATTAATTAACTAATTAACAATGTGAAATAATATAATATAAAAGATTGCGTGAAATTAATATGTAGAGCCACTCGGACTTGGTTTGGTTATATGCACGTTTGAACAACACTTTTACATAATAATGTTATGGACAGTTTCAATGTGTTTCGTCAAATTGTCTTTACGAGTGTAATGTTTTCCGCAAAATGAGCACGAGTGCCCGCTGTTTTCACTATGTAATTCTCTGGTATGTCTCATGACGCTTCTCTTGGTTTTGAACATTTTCTCGCAAACGTAACACTGGTATATGTTGTTTTCCGAAGTTTGGGATTCTGAATCTGGTTAAAAATGAAAGTGGATGTGTTACATGATGGAAAATATGGCAAAGGACTATAATTACCATCCGCGAGTGGTGGGGAAGCGGCTCTGCGCACGGTATGTTTTCTTTGATAGGGTACGACAATTTGATGAATTGCAAACATATGTTTTCTGTGACGATCGGTCCTGGTAGACTGGTACGGACAATGGTCACACTGGATAACCTTTTTGATCTTGTGAACGGTGGTTTCGTGCCTGATTCGGGACGTATCGTTGGCAAATGGCAAACTGCAATAACGACAAAAGCAGTACTCGACTCCTTCCTCGAGCCTAACGTCCCCTTCCTCTTCTTCTCCCTCTTCGTCGACGCCCTCTTGACCTTCTTCTCCCTCTTCGTCGACGCCCTCTTGACCTTCTTCTTTGGAACCGGAACTCCTATTTTCTTGTTGAACACCTTGTTCGAAATCGGTATCGTAATCATCTTCCTCGTCATATTCGTCGTTAAAATCGTTATTCCCAGTTTCGTAAGGACTATCGTAAGCTGGTTCGTCATCCATAGCGTCATCCTCTCCTTCGGTTGATTTACTTATGTCCGCTAAGAGACCGGCCTTGGTAGCTATGGTCAGTATATCTAAATAGGGTTGGGGAGGAAAAATGGTTAGTTCTATTCCCGAAAATTAAGACTTGCCTGTAAACATCGATGTGTTAAAATACCTATCTAGAGTAAAAAATATAATGGAAGAACAAAGGCTTAAACAAATAAAAATAAACATGTTTTATTAAAGTATTGCTTGCACTACTTGGCGACATTTGTTTTGGCATTTTCAACGCAGGAAGCGATATATTACAGGTCATTCATTCTTCATGGCAACAGAGGGAAACGTTGGTGTATTTCAGTCCAAGTCTTTGATACCATGAACCGCGCGTCTATGAACGGCAAAAAAGCGTATCGATGAAAAATGTTGGTTGCACAAATCACAAGCCAGGCGTTCATTCTGATCAAAATGTTGGGTCTTTTCGTGACGGCATCGGCCGCTTGGAAAAGCAAAAGTCGCGTCACAAAATCGGCATTTTAATTTCTGCGTCGACAAATTGCTTTCCGTTACATTCCACATGAACTCTGAAAAAATAAAACACGTTATTATCCGCTCCAAACTTTAAATAATTAATGCTAATTAGTTAACGTTTGTTTAGAACATGAGGAATGAACCACCAATAAATTTTAAACTTCCATGTATTTATTCAACTTACAAAAATGAGTTTTTTTTTTTAAATTCATTTACAAAAGCTGAAGCAATAAAATGATTTACAACCTCTTTCGCGATCTACAACTGCCATACTTCATGTGTCGCTTTAAATGTTCCAATCTGTTGGTTCTGTAAGGACAAATATCACACGCCAACATCTTCTGCATGTGTTTAGCTTTCACATGTCTGGTCTTCGAGTTAGCGTAGCTAAAGGTAGCACCGCAGTATTCACAAATGTGAATACCTGAAATAAAAAAAAAATTGCGTAAGTTTTAGAGTTGACAATGATGAACCTTTCAATCTGTGTGTCCTGTGTATACATTCTGACATTGATAACCTGCATGTGTTCATTAGTTGCAGTGGTTTATTTACGCGTTTAATGTCGAGCCGTATTGCCTGAATGTAATCAAACAGCAAGGGGCTAACCACTGCACAATGATTACGGCTTACAATTTTTAATTACAGCATTGTCTAGTGTTAGGCTACAGTCAAAGACGTCTTATGAAGGTACAGCGTGTCCACCGATTAAGCTTAGTGTTTGCCTCCCCCCCTTGTCTAGCAGCGAATTACAAGTTTAATTAACAAAATAAACCCTACTCAAGATTGAAACCTTAGGTGTCGTGTATCATTATTTGCAATAAACCTAAAAACAGCAGAAAAAATAGAAAGTGTATAAAGAATCCACAACCGAAAGGGGAAATAAAGAGCTTTATTTCAGTGACAATACTATAAGCAAAAGAATGTACATCTATACTGTATCTCAATTCATATAAATACATATACTTGCCTCGGATTATCACGGTGCTCGTAATTAAACTAATTAACTAAACTATATAGCTTAAAATTTCTTAGGGACTACATTAACACGTGGTACTGGCACGAACATTGAGGCTTTAGGTCGGCCAGGTGGTCTGACGTTACCAGGATGAACGTTACGAACATGACGTCGAAGATTGGCCGAGTCCGTATAGGACAATGGGCAAAAACTGCATTGATAGGTAGTCCTGGTTTTCACCATATCAGTCACTTCACCCACCCATTTGAACAGATGGATACCTTGAAAATGTTGGGACAAAAAATGGTTATTACGCGACATGTAACGCGATCATTCAAACCAGGCAATCAAAACAACTAAAAGTCGCATGCCTATATGAAATAAAAAATGTTAAATTTTTTATTAGAGTCAATAAAAATCCAATTAAAGATTATAAAACAACTTTTTTATTTCAGTATTAAACTTTCACCGGTTTTCCAACAAGATAAATTTCGTAAAAAATTGCTCAAAAATAGATCTATTATTCCGTTTTGAAATTCCCGTATTATATAAGTCATTCTTATATAAAAATATATTTTGATTGCAATTATTCAATAGGCCTAATTATTTTTTTTAATCCCTTAAAGCACCATTATAACAACTAACTTGCTTTCTAGTAACAATTGCAAAATATAACCATACCCATAACCCATAACCAACCCGATATTATTAATAATTGTTCAATTACATTTTAAATGTGAAAAAGGCTTAGCAAGGGCGATGAAGTTAGTAAACTGTAAGCAATGAATTATATACAATGGATAATGCACATCAATCCTTCATCACCGACACTAAGCCAAATTCTAAGTATATTTATCACTTTGTTAAGCCTTGTAGAAAAATACCAATCTTAAGGCATATGTGAACTAACTTAACTTTGATAACATTTTGATAATAATGGAAGTGTACCTAATCTAGTAACTTTTAATTAATAAAAAAAACGGAAGGGAATAATTAGAGAAGGATGACACTTGGTATACTTTCAGTGAAGCATCATTAGGTTTACCCCCTCCATCTTACCTCTTGCCCCCTGGTTGCCCGAATTTTCAGGGTATTTTTGAACTCACTGTACAATCCTGCACTCATATGACTCACTTCTCTTATTATCCCCTTCTGATAATAAAAATGAAAATAATAATATTAATATTTTCAAAAACTTAAGAAATGAAACTGTTTGAATTTGATTTGTTCCCGGACCCGTATGATGATGGTCTAAATATTTTATGGACGGTTTGTTCGTGGAGTCTTAAATGATCGCTACGACCGTAGGAGTTTCCGCAAAGGTCGCAAAACATGATACTGTTCTCGTGTTTGACGCGTTGATGACGTCTCAAATTACTCCTATCCGTGTAGGAGGCGTTGCACAACGTACATCCGTAACGATTCCCCGGAAGTAGAATGTAACCTCCTAAATATAGTAGTTTTTATTAATAAAACAGGATGGAAAGCCGCCATTGTTTTAACTGGCGTAGAATTAGAAGCAACAATCATTGTCCTACCTACTAACATTATCTGATAGTGTTTTTATTTAAATATAGAAAACATTTAATAAATTGCAATTTAGTAATAATAATTAATTTTAATGATATAAATATACAATATTTGGTGCAGGGTTGAATTTCGCAATTAATAAAATCTTTGGTGTTTAAGCGAATGATGACTAAGTTTATGTACAATGAAGAGATCTTATTTTTAAAATGCGGAAACATTTTGCACAAGCAACAAACAATAAGGCTTTGACACATCTTATTCACACTAATAGGCTTAGGAGTAATGACTGACTAGTTCACTGCAAAACAGTTGATTTGGGGGGCATGCAGTTTTTAAGTAAAGCTCGATATTTAAAGCCTACGAGTGAGAACAGGTCGCGCCACTTACATGAACAGGAATACATACAGCTAATTGGTATCATTGCGCCCTCCCCCGTATCTCCCTTGTTAATATCTATGCGGGTTTTGTGGGCAGGGCTTGAGAACTCACTATACGTCACGCTTCATAACTCTTCTTACCTCTCTTTCTTACAGTGATTTCATTATTTGGTAGCAACACGAGATAGAGGTAAAACTCGTCAAACATAAAGGTTAGTCCAGCTCCTCCCACAAAACCCGCCTAGATACGTTGAGTGAAAATGGATGTAACACAATGATTCCAATTAACTGTATGAACAACAGCTTTTTACGTGCAAAGTGTCATCAAAAATTGAGCTATGAATAATAGGAAGTTAGGCTTATTAGCTCATTTGGAAGGAGTAAGCAACGACTTAAGCCTAATTTGAGAACTACATAAATATTAGGTATTAGGTAAACATCGTCATAGATTATGAGAAGATTTGCGATGGTGTTGTAGCAAATCTAATCTAGTGTAAGAAAACCCGCAAATTTCGCAGAAAAATAGAGATTTTTGGTGTTTAGTTCTTTGGTGTCTTCTCAAACTTGAACGGTCCGTGTAGGCAGCGTCGCAAAATATACAACCGAAATCTTTTCCAGCTTTCTTCTTAAATGACTTGTTTTTAATACGGTATCGACCTAAATAAAAGAATACTGAATTAGATTAAGTCCACTTTAATAAAAAAATAAATCAATAAAATAAAACGCAACGCATTTACAAATATACTCACAGCAATTGTACTTACACTGAAATAAAATCAAACCCAGATTCTTTGGCAAAACATTTCAACTTTATTATTTCAAATAAATTCGTGTTCAATATATATAAAAATAGTGATGCCCCCGATAACGATAACAACTCCCAATAATAACCACATGAAAATGCTTATAATCTGTACCCATAACCGTAAACTTGAATTTTATAATAAGTAATCTTTAGATGAACATTTGGAATGTGTTAATTAAGACATTCGCCTTCTATTCCATTTCAATCCCCATGTTTAAGGCCGCTAATTGGTCCAAGGCAATACGTCTGGATGGAATCAAAGTAGCACCGGGTGGTAGATGCTTTAATTTTATATGACGTCGCAAATTACCTTAATTAACGGTTGAAAAAACATTAAAATAATTTCATAATTAAAAACTTAAAATTAATTAAAAATAATTACGTTTCTCGGTGTAAGCTAGAAGACACAATTCGCAAGTGTAAGTTCTGGCTTTGGCGCAAAACCGTTTCTTTCGCATGTGATAGTATTTTCTTAACATGACTGAAGATTTTACATGATACATGATTTTGGAAACGAAAAGCATAAAAAATATACAAAACATAAATGTGTTAGTTTCTTATTAATTTATTATTAATGCAAAAGAATATATCATCTCCTGTTGCCTAAATTATAATTAAGATAATGCCTATTAAAATTCCCTTGCAAAATATCATTATTTGAAATATATAGAATCGTATTTATTTATTTATTTTGGCAGTTGACGAAATGTATGTAATACATGAATTTTGTTATTAAATACGCAATACAAAACAAAAACTAAAAATTAAAACAATGCGGACGGTCTTGAGTTAAATTGGACACACATTCTCATAAGGCCATGTTATTAATATTTGTTTGTTTGTTTGTTGTTCAAAAATATATATTTATATATACTCTAAACCATCCTATTTATATCCTCCGCCGAATGTATATAAATAATCAAATGTATAAAACCTAATAACATACATGTATATGTTATATCCCTCAGAAAAATAGTAGATTGGGTAGTTGCCCCATCGATTATGAAGTTTAGTAAGGCACATAAGTCCTTTATGTGACTCTTCGGTGTAAAAAAGGGGGTAGACATACGAGGGGGTTGATAGCCGTCTCTGCGTACTCTCTGGATCGAAAACGCCAGAGGCAGGCGCCGAGAGGCGAGATGGAAGGCAAAATGTTCCCCCCGTGTCTTTCCCTCTTATTTAGACCGAAGAGGCTTACGCTATGTCCGCTGTTGAACGTTGAAACGCGAGGAACTGACATTAAGCTAAACCACCCTCTATATAACACTTTAAATTTATATTTGGCGCAAAATTGAATCGTAAGGTTCTGAATTTTAAAGAATTATTCAATAATCAAATGTAGTAAGATCTCGCGTAATTTTACGTCTTCCAACAAATTTTTCAATTCCATGGACGGATCTCAGGTGTCTACTTAAAACTTCAACGCGTTTGGAAGCAAAAGGGCAGTAGTCGCAAATGTATTCCGGTGGGGCGTCGCAATGCTGCTCTCTCACGTGTCGTCGCAAATTTCGGGAACACGCAAATCCTTTTTTGGAATTTGTTATTTTAATTAATATACTAAGGAACTTAAAACTTGTTAACTAGGGTCGCAAAATATACCTCGGCCACACACTGGACAGGCCCGGGAACTTCTCGAATAAGTACTTCCGGCATCAAGGAGCTCAAGGGTAAGGTTTTCCTTCTTAATACGCGTCCCGGCGATGTTGCGAAGCTTAACTGAAAATTTTGTAGGGTTAATTACGTAGGTGACTTGTACAAGAAGATATAATAAAAGTCAATAAAAACAGAGGGTTATACCTAACAGAACTTCCCAAAGAGGTTAAATACCGATCACCAATCGCGATTCCGAAAAGTATACACCGAAATAAACGAAAGATTTGTTAGTTTATAGCCCAAATGTTAGCCCGGAGCTAAATAGGCCCAAAACTTTATTTTATGAAATGATTTTTAGAAAAAAATATATTTTGATTTGTACATTAAGGCATAAATATTTCCAACACCATTATAAAATATCCAGCACCAAGTTATTTTATGAAAATAATCTGTATCGTTTTTAGTGGAAGCCATTAAGGTTATCAAGGATGGAATTTACTTCGTGATGAGTTTTCTCGTGCATTTTGACATTGTCTAGTCTGTTGTAGATACGAGAGCAAAATCGGCATCCGAACAAGGCCTTTTGCGAAGCATGTTTCGTCTTATAATGTCTCGTTAAACTGCCTTTAAGAGTAAACGCTGCGCTGCATTGTTTGCAGTAATGCAGACCACCATACTCTTTTCCCTGAGAGTCTTCGCTAACTAAGTAATCTCCGGTAGATTCGCCTTCCGATGAACCTGAAAGAACCAAGAGGTAATTAGTATCCGTTCCTTATAAAGTGTCAATCGTACCAGAGAATTTTTAGACACTTCCTGCCACCAAGTAACCATTGGAAAAAAATTAGGCATAATTAACAATCTTAAACCTTTATATCTATTTTTCGAGAAAGGTTAATATCACGGTACGGAATTGGTACTGAAAGGGTTGGTCTTATTAGGAATTTATTTATTTAAAGAGTTTCGTGGACTTTTTCAACAAATAAAATCCCCTCTTACCCTACGCAATACCTTAATAAATTCACATTAATTACTTAAGAAAAATATTTGATTTATTCATTCATGTTATATGACACGTTTTACATTTTATTCTCTTATACTGTCACCAGGAATCTTGTGGCCTTCAAAGCTTATTTAAACGTTTCTATACTTCGGTGGTTTGATATTGTGAACTGATGATTCGTGAAACCTTAGATTATCTAACCGGTTGAAGTTAGAATCACATCTTGTGCAATAAAACTTAGTCTTGGAATCGCTGTGTTTCACACGCAAATGTCTATAAACCGATCCTTTTGTGGTGAAGGGCTTGTAACATACTTTGCACGAGAACATTATCTCATTGTTTACCACTACTTCCTGCGTTAACATTTCTCTGGGTATTCCTGGTAAAATTAAAAGTAAACAACTATTTAGTAGAATACAAATTTAATTTATGACCTGAATTGTAATTAGTTGAAAGTCTCGCGTCGATATTTGACAGTTATTGGCGTTACGAAGTATTAACTATACACATCAAATGAATGATACGTTTTATTGCAATGGCAATTTTATACATTAAGGCAAATTAGTGATTAAGGCATGTGCGATTTTACGGTGGCGGTTCAAGTTGTCCAACCGCATGTACACAGTTCCGCAAATATTGCAAAAGTATTGCGTTTTAATGTGTTTGCATCTGACGTGTCTCCTATAGTTACTAGTGGTGGAAAATGCAAGACCGCACACGTTACACGATCTGGTATCAGAAATATTATCTAAAGTATGAAAAAAATACCAATGATGACGGATTTTTTATGACAATTGAAATATTTTCGAGTTTAAAAAAGGAATGCAAGATGCTCAATTTATAAAATAGATAAACAAACGTACATCTTATGAACTTATGGTAATAAGAATGAGATCTAGGAATGATGAAATAAAATGCACCCTCCCTTGTTACAATTTATTTGCATATTTTGTATTTATACATCGTTTGCAAAATATAAACTGTTTATTTCCATTTCATATCGTGATAAACTTTGTAATGCCGTCTCATGGTATCTCTGCGCGTGAAAAAGTCTCCGCATACTGTACACACGAAGTCCTGTTTATTGATGTGTTCATAATTTTGGTGACGCAAGAAACTGCAGCGAGTTGAAAAAACCATGTCACATATGGTGCATGTTCGTTCGGCAACTGGTTTCCCAATGTAACTATGATCTGAACCTGAAAGTTGAAGATACCATTATTCAGCGATTGTTCAGTGAAATGCTGCGATTTTCAAAATAAGTTTTTTTTAATTTGTAAGCTTAATTTAACGCGTCTTTATAGTAAGTACTTAACTACAGTGAACTCGGTAGCGAATTTTTACAAATAATGGATTATTTTATTGTCATTTGAAATAATCTTAATAACACTTTAAATTGTCTCGCTTCGAGAAAGCAATTGTTCCGGGTGACTTTGTTTGTAATGGCTATTCAAGTTGTCTTTTCGATTGTAAATAGCGCCGCAAATTTTACAGGCAACGCGTAAATTAGTATGTTTACTTTTCATGTGTCTCAAGTAATTAGATCTTATAGTGAAGACCAAGTCACATTCTCTGCACCATCGGTCAGGTTCATCAATGACACTGAAGGCTGAAAAACAATTAAGTGTGGTTAAAATTTATTCAGAATTGTTCTTCATGAAAAAATTGTACAATAGACAAATATCGTGTAAAACGTATTTAATGATTGTTTCAAAATAATTATAACTGTACATTTCGTTTTGCGTCAATTAAGACGGAGAACTATGTCGCAAACAATGCAAACGGGGCGTATATCAGTATAAAATAAATTAGATCTCAGAGTGAAGACAAAGTTTTGCGTCAAGATGGGTGACAACGTTTGTAATGGCGATCGAATTGGTCTTTTCTACGGAAACCCGAGCCACAAACTTTACAAACAACGCGTGTATTACTATGTTGACTTTTCATGTGTCTTAAGTAATTACATCTGATAGTGAACGACATATTACAGTATTTGCACCATCGTTCAGATTTTCTTTTTCCAATCACATTGATGTCTGAAAAATTAAAGAAAAAAGAAAGAAACATTTTTTCTTGTCACTTAATTATTCTTTTAATTTCGCGTCTGTTTATATACATTGAGCTAGTGCTGTTTATGAGTAGTGACGGCCTATCTCCGTATTGTGACAAATTTTGTAATGCCGTTTCAAAGTATCTTTGCGACTGTAACGAACTCCGCATATTTTACAACCGAATCGTAATGGTGTCTCCCGGTGTTTTGATTGAATGTGACGCAAAAAATTGCATCGTTTTGAAAAAACTCGATTACAGGTGGTGCATGATCTGATGGCAGCTGGTTCCCCTTCGCAATTAAGATCTGGAATGTGTATACCTTTTAAGTGACGGCCTTTATCAACAGTTGCCTCTGGTTTTTAAAGATAGTTGGCCAGTTAAGCTTACATAAATACTTTATTAATCAAATATTTGGTTATACATTTCTTTGGCAAATGATTGACTAAATAGACCTTAGGTTAAAGTGTGGTCTAAAGGTACAAAAAACAATAAAGGAAGACTTCAAACACAACAGCAAGTAAGTGTCGTTCGTCATCAAACTTGTGGTCCAAGCGAGAACCAGACGAGCCTAACATTCAATCGATTTTGTATGATTAAAGTTATAACTAAGTTTACTATGTTATCTATTGTGTAAATAAACATTTGGTGTATTTATAAACAATTTAAGCAACTTGTTGCCATCGTAGAAAATGAAAGTCAACTTAAATATCTATCGTATGCTCTACATTGTTGTCTGCCAACATTTGGTTGAACTAAATCTTGCTAATTAAATTCTTGGCAACAACACTATTAAAAATTTCGCAATCTATGTTGATGCTTTCGAT
This sequence comes from Phalangium opilio, assembly GCA_019434445.1. Classification (NCBI taxonomy): domain Eukaryota; kingdom Metazoa; phylum Arthropoda; class Arachnida; order Opiliones; family Phalangiidae; genus Phalangium; species Phalangium opilio. Next base: position 99,225 of record JAEQBA010003137.1, read on the forward strand.
GGAAGGTCAAAGAGTCTTTCCTGGAATAAGTTCGATTACATATATCGCACTTAAATTGGAAAGTATTTCTGCCGTGAATAGTTAGAAAATGACGCTTCAAAGAACCAACGGTTGTAAATGACTTGTAACAAACGCAACAAAGCTTTTGTCCGGATGCTGTTCGAAGCATACGAAATTGCGGATAACCTGCAAGAAAAACATTAAATAATTAATAAGTGTTCTAAGGGATAGACTTATATATATATATTGCGACTTGAAACAATCACAACACAAAGTACGACACTTACCTAAATATAAACAACAAGCAAACAGTTGACAAAATTAAGATTGCAAGACGATGCAATTGTGAACGTAATATTTATTTGCAGTTTAATTTCTCCAAAATACATTACAGTACGGATGGAATAAAGATCATATTCAAGAGTGGTGAGTTTACTATTTGTTCTGTTAATTCCGAGTCTCTAATTTTTACGATATTTTCGTTTAGGCCTGGCTTCACCACACCATATATTATGTGCGTAGCCTTTATGGGCACTCAAATTGTCCCGTCTGTTGTAAACATTTCCGCAGATATCACAAAAGTGTTGTTGTGGTGTGGTGCTATGTTTCACAGCTTTATGTCTAACCATTCCTCTCCTGGTTGTAAAATGCATTCCACATAAATTGCACACGAAACGATCATCACTAAACGACCGTGACAATTCAAAGTAATTTTCGTCGTCGAAATCTATAAATTAAAATCGCGGTCAATGAGTCATGAGTCCATGAGTAAAACACGAGATAGTCTTGATTGAGAAAACGAAATAAACGTAATTTGAAATGGTTTTGCTTAACTGTGTTTATTTTTTAAATCTTACAAAAGATATTTTTTCAAGTCTTGAATTTGTGATTATTTCACATTACAATAGTTAATTCAAGTAAATTTTCACATTGAAAATTTACTGGGGTATGTTCTATGGGTATATCCAAAATGAGTCTTCAGAAGTCGAAGTTTGACGAAAGCCATTCCGCATAAGTTACAAATGTACTCCCCATTTTGCGACATTCGAACAGCTATCAAATTTTCTAAAAATAGATACGGCATTAGCATAATTTATTACACAAGATTTGTAATATGTTTCAATTTGTACCTAAAGTTGCCATACATAAGTTAGGGGTTTAATAAATAAAGCGACTCATGAGTTGACACTTACATTTATTTATATATTATTTTAAAACCAATTAATATTCAATTACATTTGATTTAAATGGCACACATGGCGTACTGTTGAATAAGTTGAGAGAGAAATATTCAAAGCTTAAATTCATTTTAAATACCTACTACTTCCTAAAACAATTTATCTCCTACAATTTTCAACGAACATGGTGTACTTCTCGTGAAGGTTCAATTTGTATTAACGATCGAATATCTTGTTGTAACACATAAATTCACATAAATTCATTTAAATATAATTCAAAAACCAGTTTCCCAGAACAATTTTCAATGACACTTGATACTAAGCCTATTTCATTATTTCATAAAACACAAATTACTTTGGACAATTTTTAGAATAACACGTGATTTAAATTTTGCACATGGCGTACTTCTTATGACTGTTCAATTTGTCCTTACGATCAAATATCTTGTTGCAAAATTCACAAATATGCATTTTGCGATATTTTAAATATTGTAAATACTGTGCGTCTTGCGCTTGATTGTTGCAAAAATTCCGCAGAAACAATGAACAATCTGGTCTATACTGTCCGGCCATTAGAGCTTTGAAAAAAAAATATTTAATTCAATTAATATAGTTAAATAATAAATAAACTAAAAGACAACAAAATGGAACTCTGTGTTGACTTCAGTTGCACCAAATAAACAACTACAGTCGATTTAAATATTCTTAAACTTTTATTAGATCTTTTAAATCACCGTAATATATCGATCCATACCCGTATTACATTTTGCTGCTACAATATGCTAATTTATAAGTTTTCATGATGTTTGCTTCTAATATGAAATGCCACGCTGTCCGATCGATTAAAAACTCTGTAGCAAATATGACATGAATATTTAGGTCGAGATTTTAAATGTCTATTAAAATGCCTGTTCAGAGTTGAACGGTCGTAGAAAGTCTTGTTACATATACGGCATAATGGACGATCTGTAAGATATTTTAATAAATTAATTAATATCTGCTCTAATTACGACGAAAAATTAAAATATGGATGGTTTGTTTAAAGCGTAATTTACCTCAAAACTTCTGTATAACTTTTAAAAAATAAATATTTTTTAAATAATATTATAACAAAAAAATTAATTTATTCAAAATTGATCACCATAATTTCTAACATAATACTATTACATAAGAAATTCTAAAAGCACTGAAAGGTTAATAATTATAAAATGAGTACCGGTATGTGTATTCCTTACAATGTTTAAGAAATTGACCGAAAAACAACTACGAAAATCACAATAAATTGTAAATGTTAAGCCTAACTTGAAATTAAAACTGGAACACAAGTGTGATTCAGAAAACATGGAAGAAGTACACATTTCTCAGCCAATTTCTTAAACCCTCAAAATATTCGAGTTCCACTTTTGAGTATATTAAATAGTTATATTTGATTCGGTTTAGTTCAATTCATTTCAGTATTTCATCGAATCAAGTCCAAGGATGATGGTAATTGTAAGGGTTGGGGTTCAAGTATCCCATTTCGTCACACTCGTATTTGGTAACGATGTAGTTTGTTTGTGGTGCACTATCAAACGTTACGGGGCTGTGGTTAAAAAAGGCCAAAGGTTAATGAAAGTATTTAACATAAAAGTACGGAATTTCAAAGTCTTACGGAGTGGAAGGTTTTAAAAATTTCTCCATTTTCTTTTCCAGGGTGAAAACGGGGCTTTGAGTTTGAAATTGATCACGTCGTTTTGTTCTTTTGCCTGATTGGAAGGGAAGATACACAGACAACAAATCGATATGAATAAAACTGGACAAACAAGAGTTGTACGTGTTCATACAACTGTGTATTGTAGAAAGGCAAGTTTTGTTCAAAATGTATTGCATTGAACCACAACAGTAAATATATGGAATATCAAATAAAACCATTTTATCTCTTGAAAAAGTTTAAATTACTTAGAAGAAAATCTATTAATAAAGTTCAGATCAATAAAACCATCAAAACATCCCGTAGAAATATTACATTTTTTATAAAATAACAATTTGGTTTCCTGTTGTTAACGAGTGAAGTATAATTTCATAGGCACGTAGTTAACATTATGTTTATTTAAGGCACTTATTTAAGTAAGGCCAGGAAATTATAGAGATGACAAAAGGGAATACTTATTTCCCGTACCGGATGAGTTAAGTATGAAATGTGGGCGGATACTGACGTCAGTAAAGCGATACGTCACAAGCTCCTCCCCACAGCCAGCTCCGTAATTTCCCGTTATGAGTGATACTAATACTAAAATCTATCAAAAATATCATGACGTAACATCATCGATTTGAAGCGTGTAAGGTGCGCTTATGAGTCAACAAATTGTCGCGTCTTGTAAATGGTTTGTTACAAACGTCACAGTTGTAACATTCGCGTTCGGTATTGTGACGTCTCATGTGACGGTAAAGCGTCGACCTATCGTAGAAGCTCTTTTTGCAGTGAGGGCAAGTCGGTAAGCCACTCACGCGAACAGACTTGTTAATAAACGACTTGAATATGAATTCTTGGACAAAATCTGAAAGAAAAAAATTATATTAGTACATGTCCCGTAATTGTAACTTGGGAGAGATTTCTTCAAAAATATTCGTAAGACGGGCCTAAAATTTGTAACGGACGTTTTACATTAAAAGCACATTTTACATTTGAGAATAACAGCAAATGATTTTTATTAACATAGTTGCTCATATTGTAAACACAAATATTTCATAAAATCTTATTTCGTTAAGTGCCAGATTTGAACATGCAAAAATTTGCTTTGTGCTTATCTCGATACCATTTTCTAGTAAATGATTTGAGACATTGATCACATTGGTAGTACTTTTGAGACGAATTCGTTGATGCCACCGCCAGACACGAGTCATAAACAACGTAACCTGAAAAGGGTGGGAAGGAAATGTTAAGGGCTGCGCTGTAACATAACAAGGCCTAAAACTCAAAATTAAAGAAAATAATAGTAACTACTACGTATTAATTATAATGTAATTTAATAACCGTCTTCAACAACATTTCTAATCGTGGCGATAAAGCGAGCGCCTTGCTTTAATAACCTTTCGAACATTAACGACGTGAAAAACGTTCGCGGTTTATTTGGTGTTGCTCGACGTGTCACATTGCACGTGAGAGTGAGACATGACGCCATTTAACCGACTAAGAAGTAAATTTTCCACGAAAATAAGCATCATAATTTTGAATATTGATACGGTTTCTAAATGGAGTTCAATGTAGAACAATAAGTTCAGTTCCCATAAAATAACCCGAGGATAGTAATCAATATATATCTCTCAGCTAATTGCGTAATAAAGATGATAACAAGATTGGTAACTCAGGGTTTATCCGTTGCAGATTGTATAGAATAATTTGAAAATATATTTAATCAAAATACATTTATTTTACAATTAAAATATATTACAAGTGGGACCCGAGGTGGATTACAACGGTATTGATCTATACAAAGCAAAAGCTGCGGGAGACATATTTACATAGTATTGTTTTCTCGTTACCAGTCTGATAAAATTAACATCTTTAAAAATCACTTGGCACATTTTAAGAATGTCAGGTTTGTAATTTAGTTTGTATCTGGTGGTTCTCGTGAGCCGCAAATGAACTGACGATGTCGATCACGGTAGTGTTTTTGCGAAAAGGATTTAGAACACAAGTCGCAATTGTAACGGCTTTTCGTGTGCTGTTCCCTGTGACGTCGCATCGTGGAGACGTCGAAAAAAGCCTTGCCACAAACATCGCACGTTATCGATTTATATTTCGCCCCTGATTTGTCTTTTGATCGTCTCCTCGACGCAGAGTTGAAGCGATTTGCAAGTCGAATCCACATGAAATCATCTAAATATTGGCATAACAATCGCGGTGAGTTAGTAGTAGTTGTCGACGCTAAGCGACCTAAGCCTTACAAATTATTGGGCCAAGGATAAATAAATTCGAACACTTCTTTTGTTTTATCAAAATACGTTTTTATTTTGCTAAATGCGAATGGTACAAATGGAATCAATAATTTGTCGGATAAGACTTACAATTAGGATAATGTCTCTTTATAATATCTTCTCTAGTAAATGCTTTACCGCAAAATTGACAACAAAACTTTGGCCTGTCTTTCATATGTGTCATCATATGACGTTGTAAGTTGCGTTTCGATTGGAACATTTTCTCGCAAATTGTACACGAGAAATTGTCCGCAACGTCCATTGCGTAGCTAAGTAACGAATTCTTGAATGATCTAAGTGACCTTCGACCTGGAATTAATTTTCACTCTGGTTAGTGAAGTTACATTTTCACGAAATTATAAAGTGATTCAGACACTTAATAATAAAAACACGTCAATGAAGTATTAAAAATAAATTTTTATTGAACATTAAAGATTATGCCAGTACAACGAAATAACGTTTGGCGTTGTAACACTTAATGATAAAAATATGAGATTATAAAAATAGCCTTAAATGGTACCATTTTAAAAAATAATATAGATTGATAAGCTAGAAATGTGGCTTTCAATTCATCGGGAGCTTATCATTTGGCAGATTTCTTCTCCAAAAATAGTATCAAATTTAAAAATTGTACATAAGCCAAACTTAATAATTTTGTAAGGCTTTTTGTAACAATGATTTCGAATGTCGAGTAGCTTCGTGTTTCTTGAGATTATCCATTCGATTAAAAGTTTTGCCACAAAATTGACACGAAAATTCAGGTTGAACTTCAGTATGTATAGTTTTCATATGACGAATTAGAGTATATCTGTCGAAAAAGGCCTTGTTGCAAAACTTGCAAATGGCACGACGTGATGGGTATGATCTTGAATTAATGCTCAAATCAAAACCTAAATGGAAAAACGCGATAATCTTCGAATTAGAAAGGGTATAAAAATCATTATGTATGATCGTGAATTGTAATAAACTAAGACACAACAATGGTTGGTTGACAAATAAATAGACACGTTTAATACACGTAAGTAAGACTATAGTACACTGTGTTACATGGAGACGGCTATTTAGTAGTTACTTTGGTTCAAGCTGCACAAAGAAAAGTGTTCATCACTTCAAGAATTTCATACAAATGAAGAGAACTCTCCAAGGGACACTTTCCCGAGCATAATGAAGGTTAATCCACTTGGTCCATGAATTCCCGATGTTTTAAGAACATATGAGATTGCAAATTATCTTTGCGTTTAAAAAGTGTCGGGCAATACAGACAACTCAATTTTGGTCTTCCTATGTGCTTGTCAGCTAGGTGTCGATTCAAAGTGTAATTGTTGCAGAATTTTTTATGACAAAAATGGCAAGTGACTTGTTTGCGAGGGGCTTTACGTAAATACACCCCATGCACACTTTGGTTACCTAAAAGAAAATAAACAATCTCTGTCAATGATTTGTTCCAGGTAAAGAAAAAAACACACAGAAATAAACAAAGACAAAAGCGTATATCAAGAAAAGTTAAAGCGAGCGTAGGTTTTGACAGACGTCAGACATTTTTAATAAATTTTAACAGATAAATATATTATTACATTTCTTTTTTTCGTAAGTTAATGGAACGTATTTGTTTTGATCTTCAATCTTGAAATAATGTATCCGGATGGTTCATTGCATAATGAGTTCTAAACGAATCTTTTCGTGAAAATTTTCTGAGGCAAAGGTGACATTGAAACTCTTGCTTCTTAACCGAATGTTTGTCTGCCATGTGTCGGTTTAACGTAAAGCGTCGGGAAAATTCTTTTTGACATATATCGCACCACCATCGACTGCTAGCACCAACGTCTTTGTCGTCAAACATGTCAGAAAATGATGTAGAACCTAAAAACCAATTTTAATGTAAATCCGCTCGAAGTAAGTCCTGACTGACTGATAATCAACGCCCAGCTCAAACCGCTTGCCCTTGAAGGCTGAAAATTTGCAGGAACGTTACTTATAAGTAGTAGGCGCGTACTAGGAATGATTTTTCCAATCCGCAGCCATCTTAAAAAATGGTGCCCAGAAACGTAAAAAATCTTCTCTATGCAACAAAGTCCGCGCTTTTCAACCGATTTCAAAAATATTTAGTACACTGGTTTCCTTAACCTATAAATGGGCTGAATGGTCTTTTGGGTTCGATTTGTTGCCATCTTTTTAAATGGCGGCCAAAAACTTAAAACCCTTCTTTATAAAATAATGTCCGCGTGAAAAGTAAACTTAAAATACCAACTATAAAACACTTTAAATCGAAATTTTTATCAGTTGTCTTTATTGGTAGGCAAATATGGTACATGACGTTTGCCATCTAAATGTTGCTTGATCATGTGTCTATTGGCGTTATCTTTTCGAGTAAAGGTAGCACCGCAAATTTCGCAAGTATATCGCAAAGTTGGATTTTTATCAGTTGAACCAGCTACACCCACAAGTCGCCCGACGGAAAATCCGCTGAGTCTGGTCGACCTGATTTCAATGAGGTTAGAGGCCCGTAATGGTACTGGTACGTGAATGATCGGTGGTACTTGAGTTTGCGAATCGCTACTCGCATCTAAAAACATTAACACGATATCGCGCGTTAGGGTGGAACAATGAGACGACGAAGCATGCCATCACAACATTGTAATAATTAAATTGACAAGACGACATCGAGGCTTAGCTAGCACACTGTTCTTTCTACAAAATCTAAATGAAACAATGGCACCAGTTGATGGGATATTTTTTTATTAGAAATTAACAGGGTTACAAAAATTTCCTATGCCATAATAGATGAGCAGATTATTATTTGTAAGGCACTTCAGCAAGGGTTAAGTTGACGCGAAGATGATTTTAGGATAATTTCATTTTTGACTTTCCTTCATGTGACAATCCATGTACGCTCTTCAAGTGACGCGAAATACCATCTTTTCGAACAAAGAATCGTCCACAAATGTGGTAAGTACCTGGTCGTCGACTAGGTGCTTGTTGATTGTAGTGTTCAAAATTTTTTGTAGTTTTAATTATTTTGACTACAGTTAATTCGGTTTCTTGATTACCAATTTTTAATGATGTTCCAAGCAGAATCGTGCCTATAGCTTCAAATATTTCACTTATTGTGAGAATTGTAGGTTATTAAAGACCATGCCAATTAAAAAATATAGGTATAATTTATTTGTAAACCGTGTTATACATAGTAAAAAATAGGGCTTAATAAATATTATGCTCCATTGGAATACATCGAAAATGTAACTATAATAAAAAATACTCTAACAAATTCAACCAGGGACAGGTATGTTTCACTCGATTTCTATTTAGATCTCTAATAATCTCGACCAGGCGGATGATTATGAGAGATAAGTGGCTGGGGTTGACCGCACTTATTGTCTGTTAAAAGGCATCCTTTACATTTCAAAGAACTTCGAGGGCAACGCCACCGTATTTTGTGTAAACCCTTGTAATGTACGCTGTATTCGTAACCTTGGTATATCACGTTTATGTGCTGTTTCTTATTCACGACAACTTCGACCTTATCTGCGCAATTTGAACAAATAAAAGCATTGAATCTTTCATTTTCGATTCAAGCAAAATGAAACAATAAAATGCCTAACTGGAAAGAGGGACCGTGTAATTGACTATAAAACAATTGGTAAGACAATTAAGTAACTGTTTAGCTTTAATCAATGATTTTGAAATACATTGGTCGCTACGTGAGATAGACTAGGTTCTGGATTGTGCGAGTGGACGTGAAGGAGAGTAGGTTGTCCATAATTGTTATCGGTAAGCAGGACTCCTTTACACGATAATTGTCTATTCTTCAGGCATCTCCATCTCATGTGTTTAAGTCCATTATATTTAATACAATATTCGTAACCCTGGTACCTAATGTTGTTATTATTCTTCTTGTTGGGTACGACGATAACTGTGTCTAAACAAAAGAATACTAATTAATATATGATCAAATGAAAACCAAAAATAAAATCATAAATTGAACATAAGTTTATAAGATATGTTCCATAAGGATGATAGCACCTATACTTCGTATAGTGCTAGAGTCTTACAACTCGAGCTAGTTCGAGAACGACAAGCGAGAATTGAAGTCCTACACTCGGTTAATTAATTTTGCTGGACTTCCATCTAGGTCCTATTTAGTCTGCATTACTAAGCCTTTGACAGCGCCTCACCAGGCGTCCGTCGCTTTACCTCGAATCTATGACCTACTTCAATCACTTCATGACAAGCTCCAGTTTGAAACCAGTGACAAACTTATGGAACATATCTTATGATGAAACAATAATACAGTAACCATAGTTTTTAAAAATAAAATTTTATTTATTTCTTTGATTTAATTAAAAGACATCAAGATGGTGGGTGATTATGAAAATGGGAGGTTCTGGGATTCGTTAAATCTAGGCTGGTTGTTAGAATACCCTTGCAACGACTCCCGCAACTTTTTATGCAACGCCAACTGATTGTCGAAGTCCCTTTGTATTTTAAGCAGTATTCGTAACCGAAAAATTTCAAGTTTTCCGTACCCTTCTTATTCAGAACGATTTGTATTAGACCTAAAAAAAGAGTGCAAGAAAGGTTAAAAGATAGAACTCGATACGCATGTGTGTGCAAATGTCAACATCACCAAGAAATATTCGTAAGTTTATGGTTGTTAGTAGCTAAATCGAAATAAGTAAGCGTTCCAAGGAAAATGCTTAAATATTCTGAGAAAATCAAACTTTATTGAAGAAATAAAGAATATGTTAGAAAAATATTAAAATTCGGGTGGATGACTATGAAAGGATGTACAATGAGGATTTCTTAAATCGTTTGTGGTGAAAAGGGCCCCGTTACAATGGAAACCGTTTCGATTTTTGGCGCATTTCCATCGGGTTTGACGTCTTATACGATGTAAACAATAACTGTATCCTTGATATTTCAAATTCGCCGTGCCCTTTCTGTTCCGCACTAGTTCAACGACGTCTGTTAACGTCTCTGTAAAAATCGGCGTTTGTAAATGATATTTACAAACTTTTATTTAAAAGTAAAAAATATTTCCAGAGGCTCATGTAGATGTAGTTTATGTTTCGGTATTGTTTAATTTGTGGTTAGTAAATATAGGATATCGTTCCACAAGCGCATGCGCCTTGGCAAATAGTTAAGCGCTAATAGAGTACTTAATGATGAGGGAACTATTTATCATGTATGTGCTTCGGTTTAGTAACCGTGCTCTAAATGTAAAATAATGTTGAGAAGAATCATGTGACAATTACCCACCACACTTTGTGGTTTGTACACTTCCCTTGAAGAGAAGTATTATATACTTCTAAAGATACTTATCGAGTAATATTTTTAAAATACACTAATGTTTATTGTGATCTCGATTATGCATACTACACTCTGTACACTTTTACAAAACGTCAAGGATAACAATTTTATTAACATGTTTTGTTTTATTTAAAAACCGGCAGATGAATATGTTTTGTTGGGGTTCTGGGATAGTTAAATTCGTGGTCAGTAATTAAGGTTCCGTTGCAACGACAAGCCGCACCCCTTTTGATGCAACGCCAATTGTAAAAATTTGCCCCTTTGTATTTCAAGCAGTATTCGTATCCCATGTATCTGAGGTTACGAGTACCTTTCTTATTCACGATGACTTCCACGTTAAATCCTACAAAAAGCGTAACAAAAATATGCCACATTACTCACGAACATACGTACAGACAGTACTTGTACAAATGAGCAGGCCTTGTTTGAAAAAATTGTTATTTTATTTTAAGTATTCACGTGATTTGTAAATACATTTTTTATACTCGGGTTAAGCCAAGAAGTGATATCTAGTTTATTAGGGAGAATTATGGTATAAGATGCCTAAGTATTCGCATAGTCCCAGTCCCCCTTTCAAAATACAAGGGGGGACGTAAAAGGAGGCCGGGATATTTCGCCTCTCCTCAATCGGAAAATACGTGTAATTTTCGTCATTCGCGTCGCGCTGACGTGAGTTTTCAAGAACCAATGAGATTCGGGTTGTAATTTAGAGGCGGGGATTAACTCCTGACCTACGTTTGGACTGGAGCTAAAGCTGGAAATGTGGTGCGAATTTATACCTTCTCCCTAGCATAGTAGATATCGCTTCTTGAAGAACATAGTATTGTTTTCAATTACGATATTTCGCGCCCTTAGTAAATAACAATTTGTAATGGCACGTGATTTGTAAATACATTTTTCATACTCGGTTAAGCCTTTTTTCTTAATTTCAAGTTATAAATTCCTCGAGCTGTAGCAATTGATATAAAAGTTACGTTTAACTTTTGGTACATGTAAATATTTTGCAACTATGTAGATTTCGAGTTCTAGGATTGGATAAATCGTGGTCAGTAATTAAAGTTCCGTTGCAACGAAGAGATGAATTTCCTTTACCGCATATCCAAGTTGTATGGGACGCTCCCTTATATTTGAAAAAATAGACGTACCTCTTGTATTTTAAGTTATAGTTTTGTTTCTTGTTTAACACGATCTCAACTTTATCTAAAACATTATTAAAAATTAATGTTAGAGTAGGCCAAGGTTATATTTAGGATTAACTTTTATTAGCTCACACAAAAGAATATTGTCTCTTTAGAAAATACCAATTTTATTTCTTTATAAAAATAGGTGGATCACAGTCGTCTGTAGTGTGAATTATAAAAATGATCATGGCGTTTTGGAGGCTATTAATTTTTTATGTGCGTTTAACACAAAGTGAATTTATGTGTTTCGCACAAATGTTTAAGAGTATTTTTAATGTAGATACGTGTCTCGAAATATGCCTTCAATAGTTTACCTGGGTAAAAACCTTGAAGTTGATGAAAAGAAGTATGTTATTTTGCATATCTATATTATTTAGTGTATACTCTTTAAGCGCCTTGGAAGTGACAAAAAATTTCCTATGGATGGTAGGCTTTTATAAGCTTAAAATTATAACAACATTACAACGAAAATTGAGTAAAAAAATATGAATTTATTGATTGTAATATGAGTTTTGAGTGATCGCTTAACATAGCTCCATAAGTTAATAATTCATGTTCCATTAAAACCACTAAGGAAGGTTCGAAGTACTAAAAAGCTATCTTAATTGTGAAGTCAGTGCCCAGGTGAAACGTCAAGGGCTTAATTTTGGCAGTAAGCCGCCATGTTTAGTACCACTTTAGTTCTATGGACAAAAATCATGCGTGACGTCACACTAAGGCAATTGAGATAGCTCTAGTTGGCAAGAAAGAGTCTGGCTGGCGTTGTTCTCAAACCAGCTCTTACAATAAATTTCTGGAACATGAATTAAAAACCAATATCGTACGACAATACACTCAACTTAGGCAACGTACGCATAATAGCAAAGGCAAATAGAATGTGAGGCAGTAAGTGACCTAACAACTTTGATAGCAAGTAAGACTCAGCGTCGTAAATAACATACTGGGTACTACGAAAGACTTTCATTTCCCCACCCGCGCTTTAACTTCTATTAATTTCATTTGCCTTTGATAGTAGCTACGGATACATGGTAACGGATCTTGGGTAAAACTCAACAGTTGGAGGGTGATTGTGCGTCATTAACAAAAATGGATTTTCGTAGTTTTCATCCGTGAGCAAACATCCTTTACATTGAAAGATGGAATGATTTTTCAAGCAACGCCAGCGCAAGTTTCGTCGACTCTTGTAGTGCATACAATATTCGTAGCCCCTGAATCTCAAGTTATTTTTCATTTTCTTGTTAAGCACTAATTCCACCATATCTATAAAAATTGAAGGACACAAACAGTACTTGATAAATAAACAGCGAACAATATCACTCGAGTCTTATCTAATATAACGAGCACTAGTTTCAAGTTCTATCTACTATTACTTTTGTTAGGAATACATACAGACAATAGGAAACATTGTGCACCCATATCTACCATGTTAATTTCTACATATGGGGCGGGCTTGAGAACTTAGTAACCGTCAACCCTCATAATTCTGATGGCGTCTTTCTAACTGTGGTTTCATTGGTTGGTGGCAACGTGAAGTCAGATGTGCAGCGAGATAGATTATTCACAAGGTAAAATTCATCATACATTATGATTAGTCTGGCTCCTCCCACAAAATCCGCCTAGATACTTTTATAAAAACGGTTACACAATAATTCCTAGTAGCTGCATGTATTCCTGCTCTAGTTTATAAGTGTATTTTGGGCTTCAAATGTAATAAAAACAACTTCACATCCGCCTTCCGTTAGATTACGTTGAAAGACTTCGTAAATAAACCAAAATGAGTCAAATGATAAGAATAAATCTTTATTTTAAATTAAAAAAATTGTAAGGTCGTTTGTTACACTTAATTGTAAAGTCTGCTATTACGGGGTATAACAGGAGGATGATTGTGAGCACATAAGATCTTGGGCACACCGTATCTAATTCCAGTGCTCAGTAACCCATTACACGTCGCGTCCGAGTTACAACGCCATCGTATACTATGAGACCCTTGTTTCAAATAAAAGATGTACTCGTAACCTTGATATATCAAACAATCTTGACCATTTTGTTGCGTTATAACTCGTACTCCTTAATGGGATAATAAAATAGTTATGTGTCAGAATATGCTTTAAATTAATGTTCGAAAAAACCGGGTTTTATTGGGTTTTTTATATTTAGCAGCTGCGTGAATTGTTGTCATTCAAAAGTCACTACTTAGTAAAAAGGAAAAAAAAAATCAAAAATGTTGCAATGAATATTATTAAAATAATATTTTTGAAGTTGCAACAATAAATATCTATCTTTAAAAATAATTATTTTAGCATTTAAATGCATAAAAATTAAAGATTTTAGTGATGGGTTGTATTAAGTGGGTGGGTTTTTTTATGCTAGATAAAACCCAATAAATACCGAGGTTTTTTTTTTCTTTTTTTGGATTAGAACCCTGGATATATAAAATTATACCTTTATCTGTCCTATGATTAACTACTAAGGTTAATTTATAGAGATTGTTTTAGGACCCTACGCGAGCCCGATAGAGACGTTGAAAGAAATTTGAAAACAGACTACAATCTGATTTAAAACGGTAGCTTTTATTGAAATAAATATTGCGCGTGGTTATGAGGATTCAAAATTTGGGCGTGGGTTATATTTTCGTTGGTAAATATGGAACCCTTGCATTTATTATAGTATCTCCTACTACATCTCCATCTAAAACCGCCATTGCAAGTGTAATGGATTCCATATTCGTACCCTTGAAAAATTACGTTTCTTTGTCCACGTTTGTTAAGCACGATCTTCAATTCATCTATGAGAGTTAAAAGGTTTATTAGTATAAAATCAAACTTGCACATATCAAAAATGATCTATAAATAAACAAGACTTCAAAGTTTTGTTTCAGTCTTTAATTTGTGACTAGAGATGATTAATCGATTGAAATTGAAAAGCCACACATTACACTATTTCCTTTTACCCCTGTTACACGAAACTTGTTTTACAACGGTTAAATCCGGATGTGTACTGGCGAAAAGTTCTTCCTTAAAAGATGGTTTATGATTATGCGGAATCCAAATATCTGTCGGGTTTTGGAAATTCAAATCCGTTCGGAATGTTGATTTGCAACCAACTTTCGTACTGCATTTCCAAGTGATAAATTTAAGTCCCTTGTAAGCCATGCACCAACGGTATTTGTTATGATAAATGTAATATCTCTCTCCAAGGCCTTTAAACGCAGTGTACTGAGGGTCGTTTACGTTTACAATTTCTAAAAATTAAATTTAATATTTAATCTTATATATTTAATTCATTAGCTACTGGCAAATATTTTCAGGTAAGACTCTGGAAATCCCCATTTCATGACCCGTTAAACATCTTTTATTACGTAAGGTTTACAAACTGAATTGAATTATTTTTTTTTTTGGAATAAATTGTTATTTCTCTTTTTTCTTGGACAGACAATGAGGTGTTAGTAGTTGCGAATTTTAATGCAATTTAAAGTTAATCAAAAATAAAGAATCTGGTTTTAAGAATGAATTTAAAGGACACTTAACGATTAATAATCAAATTGTATGATTGAAAGCAAAACGAGAATTTAACGTAACAAAAATAATAATAATAATAATACCTTTAAATACCCGAATATTAGATTTCTTATCGAATGTTATCTAATTAACATTCTACAGACACAAGAAATATTAGGAAAAAAAATGACTACATATTCATGGCGGAAGCCCATTGTTCCATCTCCTTGACAGATGGTTCGTGGTTATGTTCGTGACGAAGTGGCGAAGGATTTTGGTAATTCAAATCAGTGTAGAAAGCGGCGCTGCAGTTGCTTTTAGTACTACATTTCCATCTGATGGACTTCTTTCCCACATACTTGATGCACCATCTATATCCTTCGTAGTAAATATAGGTTCGCGCGTCTTCTTCGACTCCTTCAATCACCGTCACGGTGCTGTTAAAACCGTCATCCTCGCTAGAGGCGGAGCTTGAAGGACCCGCTAACCCTGAATTATCCATTGACTCTCCTGTTACGAGTGAATCTTGCGTTTGTGAAGTTTCCCCCATCACTGTGACGCCTTCCGTTTCAGTTGGATTGTATTCCACAAGAAGAAACTGTTGTGGTTCCATATTACCAAGCTGTTCCGTTTGTACGCTGTGTTCCAAGTGCTCAAGGTTTTCAGTCTCTACGTTATGGTCCAGGTTTACAATTCCATCAGGATCTTCTAGATTATGTTCCATTTGAACAGCCTCGTCCGTTTCTACTACATGTTCCAAAAATACGAGCTCTTCCGACCCTACACCGTGTTGCACGTGTACAAGCTCGTTTGCCTCTAAATTATGTTCAATCTGAACAAGTTCTTCAGTATGGTACACAATCTCTTCAGATTCAATAACTTCTTCCATTTGTATAATATGTTCAGCTTCATCAACTTGTTCCATTTGTGGAATATGTTCAGTCTCAACAACTTGTTCCATTTGTACAATATGTTCAGTCTCAACAACTTGTTCCATTTGTACAATATGTTCAGCCTCATCAACTTGTTCCATATGTTCAGCCTCATCAACTTGTTCCATTTGTGGAATATGTTCAGCCTCATCAACTTGTTCCATTTGTACAATATGTTCAGTCTTATCAACTTGTTCCACTTGTACAATATGTTCAATATGTTCAGTCTCATCAACTTGTTCCACTTGTACAATATGTTCAGTCTCATCAACTTGTTCCACTTGTGGAATATTTTCAGTCTCATCAACTTGTTCCATTTGTGGAATATGTTCAGCCTCATCAACTTGTTCCACTTGTACAATATGTTCAGGCTCTAAATGAGGTTCTGAAATTGAAATATCTTTATTAAATTCAAACCACCATGAGTCACCTCGTACAGTTTACAAAATTTATGAAGTAACAATCCCAACAATATCCTTGCCTCTATTTGATTAAAAATAACAACAATAAAAAACTAATACTTCTACCGCGTAAAAGATTGAACATGTCATATATTTATTTATTTAACAGCGTAAATGTACAAAAATATTTAAAAATATTTATTTATTTTTTTAAAAACAGATAAATTTATGTCCAAAATTCGGGATGTACTGGGCGTGGTTCGTGATTATGTCTTAATTGCACCCTTGTCGGATAGTGATAATTATAGTCGGTGTAAAACGACGCTAAACAGTTCGTTTTAGGACAACGCCATCTGATTCTTTCCTTTGTATATTTATGGATGGTATAAACGTATTCTTTGTAGAGTATTTTGGGGCGATCGCCTGGCATTATGCTAAATTTCGTGACGTCAATGAAGTCGTCTACAAATAATAAAAATAATTAAGAATTTGTTCTCTATCACAATATCACTTCACGAGAAAAAATCTATCTTTTAATTTTCTTATGTGAAAAATAAGCGAGTGAGTTATCTTTATTCGTATAATTTGTGATATATTTATCACTTATACAACATTCGTATTTCGATGGTATCAATTATTATTCTCTTATATAATATTCGTTGGTATCAATTAATATTCCCATGTTTCCACAAATTTTCTCGTATTCAAGATCCAACGTTGGATGACTGTGCGTGATACACTCTGTAGTAATAATTCGGTACCGGCTGTTTTCATTGCACCTCGACCATTTTATCTCCATTCGAACAAGGTAATGTATTTTAAAATCGTATCCATAGTAAAGCAGTTAACGCGAACCTCGTTTATTATTAATTTCACCAACGTGAAATAATAACTCCAATAATAAAGAAACAAAATAAATCAATTGAAATGGATTGCAATGAGTTTATTGAAAAAACTGACAATTGGTTTATGAAATGAATGACAATTGACTCTTGGAAATGAGTGACAATTGACTCTTGGAAATGAGTGACAATTGACTAAATAACATGAGCGACAATTGTCTAAATAAAATGAGCGACAATTGCGCGAATAAAATGAGCGACAATTGCGTGAATAAAATGAGCGACAATTGCGTGAATAAAATGAGTGACAATTGCGTGAATAAAATGAGTGACAATTGCGTGAATAAAATGAGTGACAATTGGCTCATCGAAATGAGTGATAATTGACTCTTGGTAATGAGTGACAATTGACTCTTGGTAATGAGTGACAATTGACTCTTGGTAATGAGTGACAATTGACTCTTGGTAATGAGTGACAATTGACTCTTGGTAATGAGTGACAATTGACTAACATGAGCGGCAATTGCCTGAAAAAATTAGTGACAATTGTCTGAAAAAATTAGTGACAATTGTCTGAAAAAATTAGTGACAATTGTCTGAAAAAATTAGTGACAATTGTCTGAAAAAATTAGTGACAATTGTCTGAAAAAATTAGTGACAATTGTCTGAAAAAATTAGTGACAATTGTCTGAAAAAATTAGTGACAATTGTCTGAAAAAATTAGTGACAATTGTCTGAAAAAATTAGTGACAATTGTCTGAAAAAATTAGTGACAATTGTCTGAAAAAATTAGTGACAATTGTCTGAAAAAATTTGTGACAATTGTCTGAAAAAATTTGTGACAATTGTCTGAAAAAACTTAGTGACAATTGTCTGAAAAAACTTAGTGACAATTGTCTGAAAAAAATTAGTGACAATTGACTCATGGAAATGAGCAACAATTGACTTGTTGAAACGAGTGAAAAATATTAAACGAAATAATAATGAATTTATGGAAATTTTTGATTGAAAGAATTTTCGGCAAATTTGACGCTTTTGGCGATATGCAACGCAATTTCTTCTTTCCCCTTTGGTTCGTGATCATGTTCACCAATTTGTATCACCGAGCTTGGATCCTGTTTGAAGGTCCTAATTTTAGCTTTACATCCCTGTTTAAGTCTATTACAACGCCATTCAATAAGATCGGAAACCAAAGTTGTGTGACCACGTACACCCAACGCGCAGTACATGTAACCTTGAAAAGCCACGTTAGGATTATTGTATTTACTTCGAAAGAAAATCATTTCATCGTCATCATTATCTGTAATTAAAAACATAGAAATGGTTAGTAAATAATTTAAT
This sequence comes from Phalangium opilio, assembly GCA_019434445.1. NCBI lineage: Eukaryota > Metazoa > Arthropoda > Arachnida > Opiliones > Phalangiidae > Phalangium > Phalangium opilio. The sequence goes on from JAEQBA010003137.1 coordinate 117,861, forward strand.
AATAAAAAATTTATTTGGAGAAAATGCTTATGAACCGCGTAGTTTGTAAGGCCTGAAATGAGCGCGGGTGCAAAGTTGCACACCATCATAAAAGGTGTTGTGTATTTATGTAATTTCCAATATTTGTTTTGTAGTTCTTGCTCACCAGAACAAAGCTTTGTTAGTAAGTAATAAACAGACGACAAACATTAATATAAACCAACCATTTTATTCCTTTAACCAATGGCTATATAATTTTTTATAAATATTAATCTTAGTATATATATATAAGAAATATAATATATATCCAAATTCCAACCAATATATATCGATATATATTGCAAGAAGGCCGATAATTAACGTAAAAAAAACCATTTCCAGTGTGTTGTTAATAATTAATATTTTCAATATATAAATATATATATATATATATATACACTGGCCAACCGTATCACGTGTTTTGGGAAGAAGTGTCTCTCGTCACAACACTTCAAGAACCGAACATTTTTCACGTAGCTGGTAAAGTGGCAAGTTCTAGATGAGGTCCCTTGTACTTGTGTCCTTTCGGATGATTGTGTTCGCGTACTTTGGGTATGGGGTTACGATAAAACTTATCGGTGTACATGGAAGCTTTACAACCGCTACTACTTTTGTTGCAACGCCAAGATATTTTCTTGTGGCTGATATTGTGTATACTGAAACTGCAACCTCCGTATACCACGTTCAGCTTTTGATTACGGCTCTTGTAAAATATCAGATGTTGATCCGAGTCTGTGAAAGAGTTCAAGTTTAATAAGTAGAATTTCACATCAAGTCAATGATGCATGAGCTTGATGTCACGAAGAAACATTAAAATGGTACACCACGTTTTTAATAAATTTATTTCAGGAAATGTTATTATACATTGTGTTAAGACTGACATCCCTTTGAAGCAATTCGATTTCACAGTGAAATACTGATCATTCCTTCAGGTACATGTCTGGATTTGATTTGTCAACGGTGACTTAACATTTCGACGCACAACTGTTGAGACTGTTATTCCATTGAAGTAATTCCATTTCACAGTGAAATATGATGAAGCACTGATCATTCTTTCAGGCACATGCCTGTCTAGACTTTAAACTTCGATGCATCTGTCTTCTGACGTACTGAAGTAAATCATTGAAATCCCATTTTCCAATTTCAACTTCTGAATTTGCATGATATGTTACTTCATGAAAATTACTATAAGAAAAAAATTAAGTTAGTATCTGTTCAAACACTGTAATACAAATTAACCTTAGTTACAAATGAAAGCAGGCGATTCCTTAACCGGTTTTATTATCTTATATATTATTTAAAGCGTTACATTAGAAGCAACTTTCACAATTTACGTCCACGTGGGTGATTATGCATTTCGTTTCTAGGTACTAGATTTTCATAGGTTACATCGGAAGAAAGTGTGGCCTTGCAACCTTCGGCGGTACGATTACATCTCCAAGCTATCTTATTTGTACCGGTACGATGTATGCTAAATCTGTAACCATCGTAGAGGACATTCATTTTCTGATTACGACTTCGGTAGAAGGTAACTTGTGGTCCATAAGAATCTGAAAAGAATTAGCCCAAACGTTTGCCGTCAACGTAGGGCAAGCAAATGAAGCGACATTAAGTGTAGTAATATTAAGCAATAAGAACTTTGGAAATTTTATTGTATAGCTTTTTAATGTAAATAAATTTACAGATTTAAATGAAAATTATTATTGACCACTGAGAGGCTTTTGTAAGCATCAATGGTAAGTACCATCGAAGATTCTTGGTTATCTTCCTTGGGGATAAGTTGCAAGCATACACGAAATTATAAATAGAATCAGCATAAAGTTTATTCAATTTAAAATCATAATACAGCTAGCTAAGATTATTACAGATCAGATATACTATAACCGAGAAAATTCAATGATATGTGGTAAGTTTTAGTACTCTACCGCTGAATGTTTCTCCGATTGCGGATGGTTATGTTCTGTATGTTTGGGAACAAGATTGCGATAAAATCTATCCGTGGATAATGTGGCTTTACAACCCTTAGCATTGCGATTACAACGCCACGATATCCCCTTTGTGCTAAACCTATGAATGCTGAAACTGTGTCCTCGATAAAGTACGTTCATTTTCTGATTTCGACTTTTGAAAAAGACCCAATCCGCTTCGTAACCTGTGAATAGTTTTTCAATAGCGTAAACTTGTAGTTAAGATGAATTAGATTTTTGATAACAAGTGTCGTTTGAATAAATTTAAATGAAATCAATTAAGTAAGATTACGTTTATTTCAGTGTTAAGTGCGTGATGTTAATACAATCCAGAGTCAATGTTCAAGCGAATTCTCAGCTTCCAACAAAGCCTTAAGAAAGTGTTAGTGTAGAGTATCACCTGTTTTTAAAAGGAACTAAGTAACATTTGCCTTGATTGATTTAACGCATTTTTATAAGCCAAATTTTGCCACGTTCTGTCAGACCTTAGTGGTACTTTGCATCCTAAGGCGCGTTTATGACAAAGTCATATTTTCTTAGCAGATACCTGATGAAAACTAAAACCGCGGTCGTTCAAAATAACGTTCATTTTCAAGTTAAAACTTCAGTTGCATGGTTACTTTTTACGCGTAACAAATTTTAAATAATTGACGAAACACGTGTAACTTGAAATGAATTTATTTGTCGAATGGAAGGATTTTTAAACAACGTACAGTTTCATACACACAGAATGATAATATTCCGATGTTACATGAACAAAATTACAATACAAAGCCACGAATTACTTCATTTTTGACTGATGTATATTGAAACAAACACAATTTAATTTGCCATTCGATACAGACGCAAAAAGGTTTACATAAACAGAAACCACCACCACATTTAATAGAGCAAGTAGGGATGCGAAGTTTAAGTTCGCTAAGTCGAATTAAGGTACAGACACACATTTTTTTAATGTTTTAGTTAAGTCAAAATTAGATTGAGTGCAAATTTTCATTTGGATCGAAAATTTTCAATTTCGGTTTCATATGATTATGATGCAAGTAACGAGGTACCAAATTGCCAAATTTGGTGTTAGTTGAAAACGAAGCTTCGCAACCTTTCGAGGATTTAGTGCAACGCCAGTAATATTTATCTTTCGTTTGACGATAAATGTTAAAAGTGCAATCTTGATAAATGCCGTTCAGAGTGTCATTTTCATTTCTGTAAAGCACCAAGTCTGAAACGAGATCATGGCGAATTGGAATCAGTATCGGTGATGATAAAAACACCCCATATCAACATGATTTAACACCCATAAGAAAATAAAGACACGGACAAAATACATTTTAAATATTTGAAAACTTTATTCAATAAAATTTCTCAGTCCTTAAATGGCCACCAACGTTTCGTTCTAGCCCATTCGTTTCTTTGATTACAAGTATGCGGTCTGTTTGAAGGTACGATATTTTGATAGTTATTATCACTGATTAGTTTCGCCTTACATCCCAGGCTTTGACTATTGCATCTCCAAACAATATTATTTTTGTTTTTGTAGTGAATTGTGAATCCGTAGCCATCGTAACGAAGATTAATTTTTTTACTACGACTTTCAAAAAATGCGACATCAGGATCTCTATCTGTAAAAAAGACACAAACTTTGTCAGATAACGTTCTGGGTTTACTTTTATCAATCCTTTCTTTAATCGCACTGCGTTTTGTGACACGAAAAACAAATGCAAACCAATTTAAGAAGGAAATAATTTTATTTCACAGTTTAGCCTTATATTCTAATTTATCCCGTTCGAAGATGATATACGGAGATTGGGGATTCCGCAAGGCTATTTTCAATATTGAGTTGTGTAACAAGTTTTCATTCTGTCTGGTTTCGGGTGATTATGTTCGTTGTTTTTGGTGCGGATGTTATTATATTTCTCATCACTAGTTAATCTAGCTTTACATCCACGTTTATGCAAACTGCATCGCCAACCAATGGTGTTTTTGCCTTTGTAATGTATGTTGAATCTGTAGCCTTCGTAATTAACGTTAACTTTGTTATTTCGACTTTCAAAATACAACAAGTTCTTTTCCATTTCTATAATTCCAAAATCTGTAAAATGTACAATAATGAGTCAGATTGTGTTGATTTTGAGTTCTTATTTACAAACCAAGAAGTAGTAAGAAATAAATTAGAATATGTATAGGGAAATGCCAGAAGGGCGGGGCTTCAAAAAGGCTCCTCAAATTTACATCTACATGGTGGAGGATTTTGATAAGTAGAAGGCTAGTGGGGGAGTGAAGATAATTGGGTAAGCAAATGTCTAACGTTTCGTAGGAGGTTTTTATTGCCTTGTCTTTATAAACCAATTTTATCAAGGAATTAAAAGTACGAAATTTCATACACTCGTGATTTTATTCATTTTTGGATGTTTATAATCATTGATTTAAAATGGGAGGCCTCTGTAAAATTTTACCCAAATAACTATATTTAAGCGATTTAGGATGGTTATGTTCCCTATTTATCTCTGTAAAATTAGAGTAAGCTTTATCACTAAAAAGTTTCGCCTTGCAACCATTTCCGGTGCTATTACATCTCCACGAAATCCTATCGTTGGTCACGTGATGTACACTGAACCCATATCCATGATACACAACATTGACGCCTTTGTTCCTGTGACCTCGATAAAAGAAGATGTCTGAAATGATGATCTCACGTTACTTGCCTGACTTGATCTAACGCGAATAAAGCCTAACACAAAGAGAATAATGCAGAAAACTGTGCAATAACTAAGTTCACGGTACTACAGCCCAATTCCATCTTTGCACGTTCTACTGCCCTACATGGGTTCTTGGCCTCGGAAGCAAATGTAGACTGTTTTATACAGAATCACAAATACAATTTTATTAACAATATTACACAAGTTGCTTCGCGATTGGCACGCAAAAATCGGTTCTCCTGTACCTATTTCCAGCTAATGGATTGTAAGAAGGTGGATGATTGTGTTCGTATTTCGATGGCATTGGGTTACGGTAAAATCTATCGGTGTACAAGCCAGCTTTACAACCGCTACTTTTTCTATTGCAACGCCATAATATTTTCTTTAGGCTGACGTGTGGAATACCAAAATTATATCCGGCATAACCTAAATTCATTTTCTGGTTTCGACCTTTGTAGATGATAACTTGATCGTTGTCATCTGTGAATGAATGGGGGATCAATATTTAAATATTTGCTATTATCAAAGCCTATCATCAATGCTTGACCTTTCTTATCGAAGATTTTAAGTTCTGTGGATAACGTATTACTAATTGAGCATTGTAATAAGTCAGAATCAAATGTATATTATTTTATACATTGTCATACTCATACAAATACAGTATTTAAAATTTTCGCTATTACATAATTTCCGTCTTAAGTTTTGGTACGCAAAAATCGGTTCTTCGGTACCGATCTCCATTTAATGGAAGGAAAGAAGGTGGATGATTGTGCTGGTATTTTGACGGTATCGGATTTCGATATGATCTATCTGTATACAAACCAGCTTTACAACCGTGACTTTTTCTATTACAACGCCACATTATTTTTTTGGAGCTGATGTATGGTATGCCATAATTAAAGCCGGCATAGCCCAAATTCATTTTCTTGTTGCGACCTTTGTAGATGACAACTTGATCATCGTAATCTGTGAAAAAAACGTTGACAAATCTTTAAAATATTTGTAATCTATGTTAACTCGCTTGGATCATTACATCAGCTCAATAGTATCATCACAGCTAAACTTGCGTTTGTTCCAAAAAACACAATAAAAAATGGCAATGTTTTCCACCAAATTTAATCGCCCAATACGTTTCTGATTTCTTTAAACTATCTTAAACATAAACTCGACACCTCAGTCTGAAGAAATGCGATAAACATTAACACTCGTAAGGCATTTTCATATGAAACTATTTTAATCCACGAATTTTACAACATTGGAGCGATATTATATCTCTGCGATTTTGGGTGATTGTGGAACTTACATTTAGGAACAACATTCTTATAATTTTTGTCCGTGTACAGAGTAGCTTTACAACCTTCACGCGTCCTATTACAACGCCATGATATCCTTGAAGCGCTATTATGGTGAATACTGTAACTGCATCCTTCGTAAATTATATTCATTTTATGGTGTCGACCCTCGTAGAAATAAATCTCTGCGAAACAAAGTCATTCTCCGTGTTAGTCATGTCGGGGTCTCTGGGAGTCAATGTAGCAAATTGATTAAACACACTGGAAGAGTCGATAACTCCTTAGAAATGTAAATAAAATGAACATGCAACACATTTTTAAATGACAAATTTTATTTTATTAAACAGATAGTTCAACTACAACTTGGGCACGATTTTATATCGTGTTGATTTCGGATGGTTGTGAAAACTTTTATTTTCAACAACGTTTTCGCAATTTTTGTCAGTGTATATGGAAGCTTTACAACCGCCACTTGTTCTATTACAACGCCATGATATCCTAGTGGCACTGTTATGGTGAAGGCTGTAACCATATCCTTTGTAAATTACATTCATTTTACCGTTTCGACTCTCGTAGAAGTATATCTCTGCGAAGCAAATTCGTTCTTCGTGTTAGACATGTGTGGAGGAAGTTAGATTGTAAAATAAACGTTTCAAATTTACAATAAAAGTGAATTGCTTAGTTTCATCATGCATAAATTAATTTTAAATAAAGTTCGCATGTAAATGAAGATTGGATGGAAGAATTTTATTGAAATTTGTAATATCAGCGCAACATTTAGCCTCATCATGGCTTATTGAATTGATTCTTGGAAACAGTTTGTACGCATAATTTTGTATCTGGCCGATTTCATATGATTATGATAAGTGTTTTTCTGTATAAAATTTTGTTGTAACTTGTCACTGATAAGGGAAGCCTTGCAACCGTTTCCCGTCCTATTACAACGCCAAACGATCCAATCTGCACAATCGTAATGTTTTCCAAACGAATACCCTTGGTAAACAACGTTCAATTTCTGTCTTTTCCCTTTATAGAAGGTTAAATCTTGTACGGAGATTCCTACGCGAAAAAAATAATTTCCTTCCGTTAGTTCATATCCTATTAGGCCCATAAATGTAGAATAAATCTACACAGACGTGAGAATAATTGTATGAAAATATATATATCCATTTATTCATTGTTTCTTAACTCTTTTCGTTACATCAGAGGTTGTACATAACAATTTAAAACTATAATCTTTGTATTTCAAAGGTTTTGGGTGATTATGTTCCTCATTTTTTATCACGAATGATCGATATAATGGATCACTTGAAAGACCGGCTCTGCAACGCATATTTCGGTTATTGCAACGCCACGCCACATTTTTAGAACCTCGGTAATCCAAACCGAAACCATACCCTTCATAAATTGCCATCATCTTGCGGTTTCGACCTGCGTACACTAAAACTGCAAGAAACATGCCATCTATGTATGTACAGTATATAACTGTTGAACTTAACGTTTAGCTTGATATAAGCTCCACCCCTAGATAACGGATCACTTTAACTATTCAGTATTTAAGTATCTAACTGACGAAATAGAAGAAAATTCCATGCAAACGTTTAACGAAAATTGAATATGCACCAGTGTATTATGAATTTTTAAACTCTTTTATTTGGGCTTATTAAGAAGAGTTTGATTCTTTATCCTTATTTATCAAAAAGGTTATTGACAATAATTTGAGAGCGACTGTGTCGTACTTTCTCGACGGTGGGTGATTATGATACAGTTTCTTCGAGACAAAAGTCAGTAAGTTTATGTCGCTGTAAATCATAGCTTTACAACCGAAATTGTGCTTATTACAACGCCAAGCAAACTTCTTTTGACCCCTGTAAGCGATGCCGTATCGGTAACCACTGCAAAACGCCAACAACGCGTCATTTCGACCCTCGTACACCAAAACCTCTGTAACAAAAAACGCGTGTGCTTTGTTTAAAACTCCGTAGGGTGACACACTGTACCCTCTTAATACTTCAGTTATGTAACATGATTCTTCCCAGGCTTCAGAACATTTAAAACTTTAAGAAATTTATATTATTCGTGTTTTATTCGGTCTTGTTCAGTCATACATTGTTTTGGTCAAGTGTTTGACCTTAGAGAATGCGGATGACGGCTTATGGTTGTGTTCAGTGTTCCTAGGGGTGAAGATGCTATAGGACATATCGCTGTGAAGATACGCCGTGCAACCGGAACTGTGATTTTTACAACGCCAACCGACCCTTTTCACACCTGGACTATTAATTCCAAACGCGTAACCTTCGAAAAACACCGTTGTCTTGCCATTTTGATCTTCGACAATTACAATTTCCGGCATATTTTCTGTAAGAGAGTTAGTACCAATGTAAATATCCATTCTCATTCTTTTACTATTACGATTAATTCGGGGTTTAAATTAATAAAACTCGTGCATAACAAAAAATACACAATTTTCTCTTTTATTCCTTAATTGCATTTGCCATTTTAATTACAGTGCACGTTAGCCCAATAACTTGTAGATCCATATTACGGGTATGATTGTGGTCCTTGTTTTTGTGAACGAATTGACGATACATTAAGTCGCTGAACAATGAAGCCTTGCAACCGCCACCGTGGCGATTACAACGCCATGATACTTTGTTGGTGCCAACGTGGCTTTTACCAAACGAATAACCGTTGTAGTAGACGTTTACTTTCTGATTTCGGCTTTCATAAAAGAAGATGTCACCCGGATTCTCCGTTAGATCTAAAGTGAGAATATTTCTTCGTCAAAATGGTATTTTTCTTCCCATTGTGTTGCGTAATTCATAGTTAAATTTGAGTTTCGGTACAATCGCTTTTGTAAAAAGGTAATTTTATTTCAATTGAAACTACATGAACTTCACTTTTAATTCTTTTGGGGGAGGGGAAATGCTTATTCTGTTGCTGTCAACAAACTACTTGTCGAGAAAAATTGTAATGTACCGTAAGTATAATTGTGACCATCTTAAACCGATTTCAGTTTGTAAAACACATTTGGAAATGTAACTGACACTACCCTACCTTAAGCATTTCTTAAGTAGACCGTCAATGCAATTGTAATTTTACCAATTTCAATAAAATATTTGGGATAGAGAGAAAAAACAATCGAAGTATATATTTTTTTCCCTAATTATTTGACGAACGCTTTTCGAATTTCAAAGTGGCTTCTCTGTTTAACTGCCAAACCGTTGGAAGAAATCATCTTGTGATGGTTATGATGCTTATTTTTTAGCTCAAAATGTTTATGTAATTTATCGCTTGAAAGCGTCGCTCTGCAACCCGCTCCAGACCGATTGCAACGCCAAACCACTTTCTGAACGCATTTATACGCTATTCCAAACGTGTTACCATCGTAGACTATGTTTAATTTCTTATTTCTACCTCTGTAGAAGATCATTCCAAGTTCTGAAAGCGAATAGATAATTAAGCCAGCGCGTAAAATTAATTGTAATTGCCTATGTCAAACAAATTAATGATAATTAGGTTATGGTTGTTACTATTGTTATTGATTTTATATTCATTCTATCAAATTTATGAACAAGTGTTTATTCCATTCATTCCATACAGATCTCAGTATTAAATACAATGTTGTTTTGATGAAATATGCGAGCTAGTTGCTTTGGTGTTATTTTGGGATGATTGTGATCCTTTTTTAATGTGAAATATTTATGACTTTTATCGCTGGATAATACAGCTTTGCACGCCATTTTCCCAGATCCAGATCTATTGCAACGCCAACTATCCGACCCAACACCGGCGTATTGTATTCCGTAAGTATGTCCCTCGTACAGCACATTTTTCTTATTATTGCGGCTCTCGTAGAAAACCAATTCACTCCCTGCAATTAGCGAATAAATGATTTGTCAATAAATTTAAACAAAAGTTAGCCGGTTTCACATACCAAAGAACATTCACTCATTCATTCATGCATGCATTGCTTAATAAGTCTAACTGTAAGGTAAAACCATTTCTTAACATGCATGTTCACTGCCTTATTCCAAGCAATTGTTTATAGAAAAGTAAGCTGCAAATGAAGTAATAATTAAATGACGAACAGAGTTTTTTTTCCTATAAAAACATATTTATTTCATCATAAAATAGTTCATGTTGTGAAAGGGTATATCGCATTTACATTATACCGTTCTGATTTAGAATGGTTATGTAAGGCATTGTGCGGTACCACATTTCGGTACGATTTGTCTGTGAAAAGAGAAGCCTTACAACCCGCGCTATTTCTATTACAACGCCACGATATTCTTTTCGAACTAACATTGTGAATTCCGAAACTGTATCCTTGGTAAATGACGTTCAGTCTATCCTTTCGACCCTTGTAGAAGATAATTTCTTCTGTAAAAGAGTCTATTGTCAATTAGGGTCAATTTTCTATTTGAATATTTTCTAAAATAATCGGAATGTACTATCCTCAAAGCGGCATTACCAAAACCCATTAATTCGCGATCACGGAATCAAATGATATTCAAAATAAATAACCTACACAAATTGTAAATTTCAGTATAAATCAGACCAACACACAATTTCATCACAGATATTTATTAAAATCGGTAGATTTAATTACAATGACTAATATTAATTTCCCATCGCAGCTTGCAACTCAGTGCTTTTCATGCATGATATTTAATCAAACTGTACCCAATGCTTTGTGGACGCTAAGCAAGCTAGAGATTCAAGCGTACGATGGATTGAACTTCTTTATAGTTGACTGGTGCACTTAACTAAAACTCCATTGACCATACGGGCCGAGATCTTTCCGATACAAAATGGTTATGGTCTTTATTTCTCACTTCAAAGTTAGTATAATCTTTGTTACTGGTCAGAGTAGCTTTACAACCAAGTGCGGCTCTGTTACAACGCCACGCGATCCTCTTGGCACTTCGGTAATGTATACTGTAATCGTGGCCACGGTACTCAACATTCAGTTTACCGTTTTTGCTCTTGACGAAGAGAAATTTGTTTCCCTTACCATCTGAAATGGGTTAATAAACAGGTCTTTAGATTCTAAAATAATGCTGGTTTGCAAATAAAATTGTGCGATTTCAGATGATTTGTTTGTGAAATGGTACATAGCTACGGCATGATTTTGTTCGGCAGTAATTTTATTAATTGTTCGTTACTCCCTTTGCAGAGGTAAATTTCTAGTTCAACAAATGTAACGAACAACACCTAGATACACCTTAGTTCTTGGTATAAAGAACGAATTGAATTAAGTTTAAGGATTGAAGATTTGGGTGTCATTTAGCGATATTTTCCGCTTCAATATCGAGCAATTTCCCAAAGTTTTTCGAGAAAACTACAATTCACCAAATATGTTTTCGAGACAATTATAATTTATTACATTACACAGCAAAATGATAAATAATTACAGTTAATTTAATTTGTAAAGAAATACGATCGTTTAAATTTATCCGAAGGTGGAGCCGGTTTCGAGTGACTATGTTCAAACACTCTATAAACAAAATTTTGATAATCTTTGTCGCTATAGAGTGAGGCTTTGCATCCGGACCTATTACAACGCCACGAAATCCTTTTGGAACTGACGTTATGTACTCCGTAACCGTATCCACCAAAGAAAACATTCATTTTCTGATGCCGGCCCTTGTAGAATATCATATCTTCTTCGTCACCTAAACGTTTGTGAAAGTGACACACCAATGTGAGCGCAAGTGTAATGTCCAAATACAGGATTTATGTGACTCAATGTTAGTGTTAGTACGGGTGAACCCGGAATTTTCCCCCCGAACCCTTTACCCACGATGCAAAATGTAGTCGGGGTTAAATTTTGGTACTAGGAAATGTTACATAAAAAACGGTCTGATTCGTCTCAAAATAAGTTCTACTTTACAAAAAGCAGAGAGGGTAGCAATTAAACAGACAACAGTAACAGAGGCAAAAGTTCACCATCATCCTAGTCCCTTAATGCCCCTTTCATTTACAATGGCAACATTTGGCCCTTCATGGGAATCGCCCCCCAAATTCAACAATTTTGAAACATATGACATTGTCTTACTCATACGTGCGCAACCCCGACCAGTTTTTTTTAAGGATACCTTGACCCCAACTCTGATTAATATTTCAAAACACAGTCAGTTCATTTCAAAAAAACTTTATTGAAATAATGTTACACGTCGAGGTGTACTTCAAATTGGCTTCTCATGTATTTACTCAATGGATTGATTGGTGGTGGATGGTTATGTCTGTCTATCGTTCTTGGGTAGAAATTCTGATTATTTGAGTCACTATACAGTGAAGCCTTGCATCCTGCACGTCGTCTATTACACCGCCATAATATGTTATTCGCGTTGTCTCTATGTTTCCCGAAACAATATCCATGATACAGCACGTTAAATTTCTGATGTCTGCCTTTGTAGACTATAACTTCTCCACTGACCATTTCTGCAAATTTATTTTAGAACAGTCAGGTACAGTACCTCTTTAGACAAACCATTAAAGTGATGTGGTTTTTATTGTTAAATGGACCACAAGTAGACGTTACGATTTTAACGTTTATTTAAACTTTATTGAAATAATGTTACACGTCGAGGTGAACTTCAAATTGGCTTCTCTTGCATTTACTCAATGGATTGATTGGTGGTGGAATGATTATGTTTATCTACAGTTCTTGGGTAGAAATTCAGGTTATTTCTGTCACTATACAGTGAAGCCTTGCATTTTAATTGACGTCGTCTATTACACCGCCACAATATGTTACTGGCGTTCTCTCTATCCTTCCCGTAAGAATATCCATGATACAGCACGTTAAATTTTTGATGTCTGACTTTGTAGACAACAACTTCTCCATTGACCATTTCTGCAAATTTATTTTAGAACAGTCAGGTACAGTACCTCTTTAGACAAACCATTAAAGTGATGTGGTTTTTATGGTTAAATGGACTACAAGTAGACGTTACGTTTTTAACGTTTATTTAAACTTTATTGAAATAATTTTACACGTCGAGGTGTACTTCAAATTGGCTTCTCTTGTATTTACTCAATGGATTGGTTGGTGGTGGATGGTTATGTCTATCTAAAGTTCTTGGGTAGAAATTCTGATTATTTGAGTCACTATACAGTGAAGCCTTGCATTTTAAAGCACGTCGTCTACTACACCGCCATAATATGTTATTCGCGTTGTCTCTATGTTTCCCGTAACAATATCCATGATACAGCACGTTAAATTTCTGATGTCTGCCTTTGTAGACTACAACTTCTCCACTGACCATTTCTGCAAATTTATTTTAGAACAGTCAGGTACAGTGCCTCTTTAGACAAACCATTAAAGTGATGTGGTTTTTATGGTTAAATGGACTACAATTAGACGTTACGTTTTTAACGTTTATTTAATCTTTATTGAAATAATTTTACACGTCGAGGTGTACTTCAAATTGGCTTCTCTTGTATTTACTCAATGGATTGGTTGGTGGTGGGTGGTTATGTCTATCTAAAGTTCTTGGGTAGAAATTCTGATTATTTGAGTCACTATACAGTGAAGCCTTGCATCCTAAATCACGTCTATTACACCGCCAGAATACGTTACTCGCGTTATCTCTATGCTTCCCGTAACAATATCCATGATACAGCACGTTAAATTTTTGATGTCTGCCTTTGTAGACTACAACTTCTCCACCGATCAATTCTGCAAATTTATTTTAGAACAGTCAGGTACAGTACCTCTTTAGACAAACCATTAAAGTGATGTGGTTTTTATGGTTAAATGGACTACAAGTAGACGTTATGTTTTTAACGTTTATTATGAAGTTATCATTTTTTAAATGACGAATAATATATGGTATTGTTACATTTAATACATAAAATCAGGAACGCTATTTCAATAATCGTCGGCTTAAATTATTTAAATAAGATCCTTAAATAACTAACCCCCCCCCCCTCCCCAAATAATAAAATTCTTGAATATTTCACGAAAAAATAGCAAGATTCTAGAGTACTACACCGAAAGAAAACCAAATTTCCAAAAATATTTCACCGACAGAATAGCAAATTAAAATTATTTGTAAACTCACCAAACTTCGAGTATATATGCTAATACTGTTTAAAATGGCGGCCATGAAGAATCTGGGTGACCGATACGGGCCTTGACCGCACAATCAACTCCAGAATTAAAATCACTCAAGTTTTTCAAATTTACCTTAAAGTTTGGGTTCAAATTTAAAGTCTAGCGCGTTCCTCAACGATTTCTGCGTATTTTAACACAAAAATTAGAACATTAACGACGACTTAAACGCGATTTAAATCCATTTTAATTTCCGACGGCGACCACATATCATTCAGCCATTTTTTCCAAGCACAACTCGGGGAAGACGAAGGGTGACCTACTAGAAAAGTATCATTTACGCGATAGCGGGGTATTTTCTACCAATTATTGTAGTATGATTAAGGGCTCATGGGATTTTTGTTGTTGGAAGTAATTAATGCCGTTTCCCATTGTCATTTTCAATGGAGTAATTTTATTGGAGTGAAAATTAAACTTTCTTTAAAAGATAATTGATTTAAGCTAGGTCACCTTGAATATTTCTCTACAGTGGGAGATTATAGGCTTGGTAGTAAATGGAAAACAGCATTTGATTTCTATTTGGAGTAATCATCCCATGTTATCATTCCGTACAGCCTAATGCTGTTCTGCCACTTGTAGTGTAGCATTTATAATGTAAAAATAAAACGTTAATTCATTAAACTGAAATTCCTACATGTTTATAAAACATTATTTAATGAAGTTTTTCAAAAACACACTTTACATTTTGTCATTCATACTATGCATATTTGAAAATCGGTTCTTTTATACATCCCCAAGATATTTCTTTGTTTTGGGTGATTATGTTCAACATCGGCTGATTTAAGTCTAAAGTTTCCATGAAGTTTGTCGCTGTAAAGACGAACTTTGCAGCCAATAGCGTGTCTATTGCATCGCCATAATATGTTCTTAGCATTTACCCGATGATATCCGAAGGTATTTCCTTCGTAAATCACGTTCATCTTCCCATTTCGACCCTTGTAAAATGTCATTTCTATAATTTGGAACACAAGTTTCGAGTCAAAATTCAGTATTTATCTTGCCATAAGTTTATAAGATATGCTGGGACACTACATATAGGCCTACTACGTACTGCTAGAGACTTATTGAGAGCTAGTTCGAGAACGACAAGCGAGAATTGAAGTCCTACACTCGGTGGTTAATTTTGCGTGAGTCAGGACTTCCATCTTCCTATTTAGTCTACATTACTAAGCCTTTGACAGCGCCTCACCAGGCCTCCCTCGCTTTACCTCGAATCTATGACCTACTTCAATTACTTCATGACAGGCTCTCAGTTACCAGTGAAAAACTTATGGAACAAATCTTATGATCTCACTTAAGCCTAATTAACAATTTTGGTCAAGAACAATGAACGACTTAGTAGTTTAAAACCTTTATTTTAAACATTTGTTTATTTACATTAACTGAACTTCAACACCACTTCTTTTGTACATCGATAAGCTATTGCTCATTTTTGGGTGGTTATGTTCAGTCTCTGATTTATACCAAAATTTTTCGTGCGATTTGTCGCTGCTAAGGCAAACTTTGCATCCGTGAGAGTGTCGATTACACCTCCATAAATGGGTTTTAGAGTACATCTTGTAAACTCCGTACCCGTGTCCTTCGTACATTATGTTCATCTTTCCATTTCGGCCTTTGTAAAAGGTCACTTCACCTATATTTTGTACAAGTGCCAAATCATATTAAACTCAAAAAATAATATTATTTATTAAGCCTAACAGTAACAAAACGCGTAAATTCTGGTTCAAGCGGGTTTAAAAACACATTTTTATTTCAAAAAGAGATGTTTCACAATATTTCAATTGTAGTTTCAGAACTTAAATGCATATTCCGGGCTAGAAGTTTTAGTTTGAAATAATGAATATATATAAGAATTGTAAAGATAATTCTATTTTAAAATATTAGCGATATGCTTCATTTTACGATGGTTATGTTTTGTGGATGATTTAGGTTTAAAGTTTTGGTAGAATTTGTCACTTAGAAGAGTAGATTTACAGCCCTTTGAGTGTCGGTTGCATCTCCACGTAACATTATTATTGCCTTTATAATAAATTTCGTAGCCGTGTCCTTCGTAAACACCGATCAACTTGCCATTTTTACCTCTGTACAGCATCGCATCTACATTTGTAATAAGATACTTGTCACGTGACGCAAAATTCCCTTATTACAAAGTAAAAAATACGCATTGAAATGAATTAAAAGTAAAACATTCAGTCATTTTATTAGAAACTGGCAGGATAGATTTTAGTTTTATTTTCAGATATATTTACAAGCGTACAAGTAAGTTAGCTAACAACGATAAGTTAGTCCGAAGATCCTTTCAGGTTTTGGATGATTATGATGGCTTATTCTGTGCTCAACATTAGCGTAATTTTTATCAGTGTAGAGTGCGGCTTTGCACGGGTCTTTAACCGCGCATCTATTGCACCGCCACAAAATTTTCCGTAGCCCTTGATGGTGAATTACGTAACAATATCCTTGATAGAACATATTTGTTTTGTTGTGTTTACTTGTGTAGAGAACAACTTCTGTAATAAACAACTAATGTTGTACAAGAGTTTAAAAATATTCCTCGAATTCGACAGTAAATTTCGAAACATCGTTAAAAGGCAAATTTTATTCAACCTTGCGCAATACATAATATATAGTTCGTTGTTTTGAGCAAAAACAACAACAAATACAGTACATAGGAAGGCATTGTTTAAGTAAAGCAGGTGACTACAAGAATTTATAGATAGTGTTACTAAGAATGTCAAAGATGATGGAAAGCATTATAGGTGGATATTAAATTCGAGGAAACAAGGTATTTTGCTTGCGTGGTATTATGAAAGCTAATGATTGGCTGAGACAGGAATACATACAAGTACTAGGAAGCATTGTGCCACGTATCTCCGATGTTAATTTCTATGCGGGTTTTGTGGACTGTGCTAACCCTTCCCACAAAATCCGCCTAGATACATTGAGAAAATAGATACACAATGATTCCAATTAGCTTTATGTATTCCTGGCAGAGACATTCAAGATAAAGATTGGACTAGGTTCCACTTTGAGCGGTGGCGGTCATACTTAAGTACCACAATCTATAAATTCCTGGGCGTAATGATAATACTTCAATGGACTAAACATAGATATTTGTCGCTTTGGGATGGTTGTGTTCCTGATTTTTAGGAGTAAAGTTGCGGTACATTTTGTCACTGTAAACTGAAGCTTTGCAACGAGCACCGTTATTTCGTCTATTACAACGCCATGTTATTTTGTCAACAAGAACGTGATGTATCCCGTAAGTGTAGCCATGGAACAAGACTTTCATTTTCTCATTTTTATTTTTGAAAACGAAAACTCCAGGTTGATGTTGTTGATTGAGTTCTATAAAATGCGTAAATGTAAAAAGGGTTATTTATATCTTTGAGGAAACTGATCAATAGTGTAATGTAATTTTTAAATAAGAAAAACAAAAATAATTATGTATAATATATAATTAGTAATGTAGGGTATAACTTAATTAAATAAATAAATTTTGTGTTATATGCTTTTCTAGTAACATAAACATAATACGTAGTTATCATAATTTATTTTGGTCAACTAAAAATTTAATTAAGATATAGGACTATTTCAAAGCTATATGAGTAATTAAAAAATTATCTTATCAACAGAGGAAATTATAGGAGTATGAAGAAATTATGTTATTATACATAGTTTTCACCATTTACACCAGGAGTACAGGCTACATGGTGGATAAAGTGAAGTGCTCACCAAGTAGCCTGGTATAAATGGTATTAATCCTCATAGTCTGAAAACTATGTATAGGGCCTTAATATTTTATGTTCCACTACAAAACTATGACAATGGTATATAAACCAATGCCTTAAGAATGAGTTAGTGGTTTTTGCAAAAATAATTGTTGAAGCTTTGAAATTTTGGAGGAATAAAAAAATCCTGTAAAATGTTTCATTTGCAGGGCAGCTTATGTGGTGTTTGATATTAGCCTAAAACCTGAGCCGAAACTTTGAGAAGATATCGGATTTCATACAATAATTGTAGATAATACATATAGTAGTGTAAGTATTATAGTATTACTGATAGGAATACACTGTTATATTCCACAACCTAAAATGGCAATGGTATATATATATATAACCAATGCCTTGAAAATAGGATCAGTGGATTTTGATTTATGTTAATTTTTTTGCGTATGTAATAGGCTTGATTGTGTAAAGAAATTTGAATTATATATGAAATAACAATACGAAAAACAGCTTTATTTGTTTGTAGGTCTGTCTATCTGTTTGTAAAGCTCGATCTGTTAAAGGAAATTAGCAATGCATATATGGTAGTAGAATTAAATTATCGTTTATGCCTTTACAAAAAACTAAAGACTAAGTATAATTACTAATTTAATCAAAACCTTTTATTTCTAACATTGTAGTTACAATTGAGCATCCATTAGTTAAGTATAAAAATTTGGCTGACATCTGTGACTTATTTGTACCTCATATTATGCCAACAGTTTCAAAAATAGATAATATAAAACTAATTAATATTTCCTAAACTGGGAAATAACTCGGAACTTCAATTAAATAATAAAAAAATCCCCAATAACAATTAGAGATAGTCATTGTTTATCCAATTTGGAATTCGGATACTCTTGGTTTTTTTGGTCTTTCATGGCTATGTTCCTTTGTCCTGATTATAAAATTGAGAAATTCCTTATCACTAAAAAGGGAAGCTTTACATCGCACATTTCCCGGTGTTTTATTGCACCGCCATATAATCCTTTTGGCACTAAGACTACTAATACCGAAGCTATAACCATCCCAAGCCACATTAATCTCTTGATTACGATTTTTGTACAGGACAACTCCCTCAATTGCTTGACCCTCAACTACGTCATTACCTAAATAAGAAATCATAGCTGTTACCGTCACGTTTCTTTATAAATAATATCAAGACCATCCAGTAATTACTGGCCTTGCAGAGAAACCACTATACATAGGTTATTTCCCTTGAGCCAAGAGCCAACTCGCACTGCCTCTTGCGGCGCTTCTTGGCGCGAGGAAAATTACCCAAGAAGCTGATCTACCCCACCCCTGGTTGGTTTGCAATAATTAATGCAATGATCTATAAATTTAGAAATAACTAAAAAATAAAATGGTGCATCTTAATTTACATATTTAGTGATACCGTAATTTACATAAAAACCTTTATTAAATATTACAATTGTTTTAATTGTCTCGAACGTGTGTGTTGGCAAGGCTATCAATTGGATTTATTTTTAATATTCATAGTTTTCTTAATACTATTTTCAGGTATTGGATGATTATGATCAGTAGTTCTGGGCTGAAAATCTTGCAATAAACGATTGCTGTATAAAGACGCTTTACAAAATCCTGCATTTTGACTACAACGCCATAATATTCTATCAGCACTTGTGCTAAAAACTTTGTAATTTTGGCCCATGTAAAAGGCGTTTAGACTACGTGTCTTTTCATTTCTGTACACCACAGTCTGTGGACTTGTACCTGCGTGTAAAAGGACAGTTCTGAGTCAGTTTTAACTCGAATACGACATCTGAAATGGTTTTTATAAGTTTTCAATAAACATTAGGCAATTATGTAATACTTTATTTTTCATTAGAGTGATGTGAGAACAATTTAGACGTTATTCCGGTTTGTGCTAAGAATGGAACTGGATTTTGTTGGTAAACCTTAGTCGCAATGCAGAGTTGCTTCCCAATAAAAAGGGTTCTTAACATTTAATCAAAAACTCCGTTATGAGTTACGAAAAAAATTAAATTAAATGTAGCTTCTCGTTTCGATTTTCTGTAAGGGAAAAACCATTGATCAGAATCAATTCTATAATTAATTAAATTATACATGTATACATTGCATATGACGATTTCGGTCGCCATTTTACAACATGTCGGCGGATCAAAATTTAAAGGGATACTCCGAGATAGAATGTTTTTCTTTTCTCTAGATCAAAGTATCCCTTTACAAATTCTATGCGAAACGTATGAAGACTTAATTATGACACATTCGTGTGCATATTTCCTTAATAGCAGCCTAAGCTGCTGTAGAACAAAAAGCGCAATAATCAACAAATCTTCCGACAGCATAAGTGAAATAATTTATTACGTTATACAATTTTACACACACACGACAATAATTATATAATTACATATCATACAATACGGCATTGACATTGCGGTACATTTCAAAATTGCACAACTTTTTTTCCTCAAGTGGAGGATGATTATGGACCTCGTTTTTAGGCGTGAAATTATCATAGGCTTTATCGCTGTAAATGGAACCTTTGCACCCCATCCCGCTTCTATTGCATCGCCATAATATTCGCTGAGAACTGATGCAATGAATGCAATAACTATAGCCACGGTACAGTACATTCAATTTCTTCTGGTTTTTCCCTCTGTAGAACAGCACGTCTAGAATTATAAAATTTTAAATAAAAAAGTTAAGTAATCGTATTAAGAACATACGTAAAACACTCTATCAGCAAACGATAAATTTAAGCATAGTCCTTCTTAATCATTATACAACACTGAAAGTTCTTTATTTGTTCTTTTTTACAGTCATATTGTTGTTTATGAAGGCGTATCGTTCAATTTCATCTCGACTCATTAATCTATTTGATGAGTCAAATTTAGGTCCACCTCTTCGCATTTGACGATGGTTATGTTCAGCAATGACCATAACAGGATCTCCGTAAGATTTATTGGTGAAAAATGACGCTTTGCAACCAATAGCGTTGCAAGTACAACGCCATTGCACACGATGATTGGTTACGTGATGAATACCAAAACCGTAACCTTGGTAGACTATGTTGACTTTGTTAAACCGGTTTAAGTAGTAGATCATTTGATTTTCCATACCTAAAGGATAAGATTCAAGAATTAAGTGTAAGATCCGCAATTTTGTAAGGCTATGTAGGAAAAGAAGATTGTACGCCTTGATTTGGTTAAAAACCTTTATTATACTTGATACAACTATATGCGAGCTAATATGGATTTTGAAATAATAGTAATTTTTCTTTTGGGTGTTCATTACAAACTAGATTAAACAGGGTGCTTCTGATAAGTCTGCATACTATACATTAAGGGGGATGTTCTTAGGGAAATGAATTTTCAGTCAAAAATGTAACTTCTATCTCCTTAGTGCCACAACGGACACTGTTTTCGAGTTATGATTTGATTGGTGTTTTAGGGATGACCCCTTAATTAAATTAGAAATCATTGTCTAAGGGGTCATCCATAAAATACTCAAATCATAACTCGAGTAACAAGGGCCTTGTGGCAAAATGTCATAGATACAAGTTACATTTTCGACTCCAAATCGATTTCCCAAAGAACATCCCCTGCCCTTAATTAAAATCAGACTTATCAGTTGTCATAAAAATCTTTCAGGTTTACAGCAAATACAGTTTAATTAAATGTTAAATCTTTCTTCAGGAGGGTGCGTATGTGGTAAGTATAATAGTAATTTTTTTTGACACTCTGGATCCGTTTGAATGGTACCGACACAGCTTGACTTCTTGTAGCAACGCCAAGTTTTGCATTTTTTCCCTTGAAATCTTAAGATGTATTTGAAACCCTGATGAATTATAGTATTCTTCGTAATGGTATCAATACGTTGTCCTTGTCCAAAGATAACTGTGTAAAAATGTTGGGGAGTCAGTGACAGCTGAATGTACCGGATTTTTGTTTACGCGACAATTAAAACAAAGAAAACAAAAACCCGAAACTAGTAACGTTTCAAGCTTAACAACAAAATTAAAACTGGAAGCAATTTTGCTTTTAGTATGTATTTTTATTTCGGTTGTATATTACAGACTAGATCTGGAGCATGGTTATGCTTAGCTTGAACTTCCTCGGCATTTTCATAATTTAGGTCAGTAAAGAGACCACCCTGACACTTTCTCGAGTGACGGTCCTTGCATCTCCATCTGATACGATTACTAGTGGCCGATTTGTAATGAAGGTTATAATAATAACCACGGTAATAAAGATTGGGATTACCCTGACGGTTAAAGAAAGCCACAGCTTTATCATTATAATCATCTGTAAATATAAAGGGGAAAATATTGCGTGAGATGTATCCTTAATTATACAAGAATACGTCCTGAGTCTTGAGTGATAATTAACACCAAGCCCACTTGAAGGTGAAAGTAGTAGCAGAAGGTGACACTCTCACCAAAAGTCCTTGACAATGAATTTTTATCCACTTTGTAACAATTTTATTTTAAGTATAGACAGTTTTAAAATGCCCAAAATTGTATAATTGTTTATTAAATAACTATACATAAAAGCTTAAAACATATAAATAAAACTACAAGACCGGCGGATGGTTGTGCATTACATTTGGTACAGGATTATAAGGATTAGTGTAATCCGGATCGGTAATTAAACTAGCCTTGCATTTCAATGAACCTTTACTGCATCTCCATCGAATTTTGTTTACACCTTTATAATGATCGCAATAGGTATAACCTTTGTATAGTATATTTGGTCGCATATGCCGGCTTAAGACAATTTGAACTTCATCCGGATCTAAAATTACACAAGAAACAATAAACCGAAACAAAAATGTGATTAGTATCGGTTCAAATTAAAATTAGGCTTAAGATTCAAAGGTCAATTTAAGAAATGATGAATTATTACGATTGGCACAAGGAGTTTATTTCATTTGTATGGTACATACACCCTCTGAAGGGTGATTATGATCAACGTTAGTTTCTATGGGATTTTGATAGCTTAAGTCGGTGAAGAGGCCCCCTTTACATTTTTTATTATGGCGGTCTTTGCATCTCCATCTAAGGCGACTGGTTGCAGCCGATTTGTAATGGTTGTTATAAATATACCCGCGGTAGGAAACGCTAGGATTACCTTGACGGTTGTAAAAAACCACCACCGCATCTCCACCTGTAAAGAGGGAGAAATTGACTGTGTTAGAGATACCAACAAATTTGAAATATAAACCAAAAATTAACCCCCAGTAGTACATCGACACCGACACGATGGTCGGTTCAGTTTTCAAAATGTCACACAATTTTGGGTGGCATGGATCGACAGGCGGTTCAGTTTTAGTAAAGTCACACAGTTAGAGCAATGGTTGGTTCAGTTTTTGAAATGTGACAGAATCGACCCAACAGTCGGTTCAGTTTTCGTAATGTCACACAGTCGGGCCAACGTCGATGCGCTACTGGGTAAGCTTCGCAACTCTTCACTAAATTTAAATCTTTCGATATTGTATTTGGCGAATGGTTGCGACTGAAAATAACAAACGTAAAATAACTTTCAATTTTGTATGGAATATCGGCATTAGAAAAGTTCCCAGCATTTTTAATTTCTTGCATGGTAAATCATTTTATTAAAAAAATAGAATTTTTTCCAAAATTTAACAAGATTATATAGACTACCCTATATTATATTATACTAAAGTAATCAAGGTGTCTAGGTGACGGTACACCATGCACCATTACTTTGTGCATTCTAATGTTATCAGCCCTAGCAAACGCCTTTCCGCAAATATCGCATACGCCAGGCCTTCGACTTGGTCGAACGTAACAATTGCCGTCTTCGTATCTCTTTCTACCTTGATATGAAATACGTATACCTGAAAATTTTGGAAGCGAATTTTTTTTAATTGTTAGAAATGGAAACATTGTTATTTTATTATTAGTTGCAACAAAACATCAAAATAAAATGCATTGTATTCATTTATTTCTGGTTTTCAGCAATAATACATCTGGTTTTCATCGGTGAACAAGAAGCATGTGTCTTTTCATATTTTCAACACGACTGAATGGTCTTCCACATATCTGACATTCCCCTGGTTGTCGTTTTCGAAGTCTTTTACGTTGTTGATTTGTGTCGATGATGAAATAACCTAGAAGAATCGTTAGTTGGTGAAGAGATACCAATATATAAACACGAATTTATAATGTACAAATTCTTTATCAATTTTAAAGAAATGTTTGCATTGATTGCATTTTTGACTCATTTTTTATTTTCAGTTTGTGGCAAACCAATTTATTTAGAATATTGCAAAAGTTTTCCACATTTACGTAAATATATGCCGAAAGTGCAACCTCATTTTGTGCATTCTTAAATTATCAGCGCGAGCAAATGTTTTCCCGCAAATATCACATGCACTAGGACGATGACTCGGTCGAATATGTGGATTACCATCGTCTCTTTTTCTTCTACCTCTATATTTAACAAGTAAACCTGAAAATTGTTAAGGGAATTATTTAATTAATAATTAGATGCAAAACAATTTTGTAATCGAAGAAAAAATAGGAATTAATGTCAACAACTTTAAAACGTATTTTAAATTAAATTTTATTTTGTAAATAGTTTCTTTCTTTCTTTCCCAATTGTTTTCAGTATTAACAGGAATACATACAGCTAATTGGAATCATTGCGCCCCCATGTTAATATCTATGTGGGTTTTGTGGGCAGGGCTTGAAAACGATAAGTCTATCTCTTATCACAAAATCAGCCTAGATGCGTTGAGTGAAAATGGATGTAACACAATGATTTCTATTAGCTGGTATTATCACATCGGGTTTTCATCCGTGAACAAGATTTATGTGCCTTTTCATATTTTCGGCGCCGCTGAAAAGTCTTCCGCATATATGACACGCCCCTGGTTTTGGAACTTTAACCCTTTTTCGCTGATGATTCGTATCGGTGGTGAAATAACCTAAAAGATTTGTTAGTTGTTGACGAGTTGCTAATATCTAAAAAAAGTGCCATAAAAGTGATTTAAATATTGTCAATAAAAATAAAAATAATAAAAATATAAAAAACTTTGCTTTCGCTAGAAAATGTTGAATTGGAACATAGAAGAATTGCACCAGGAATAAATATAAATATTTGAATGGCGCGAACCCGTTAATAACTTAAAATGTTTACATCGTAATCACGTGATGTGTTTGTTTGTTGTTATTGGTAATCTGGCATATTTTGATTCAAACAAATAAACAAATAAATAACGAAACCAAATCTTAAAAATAATAAATAAATATAACCTATTTTCTGTAAAAAGTGAAATTAATAATTGTGTGTTTGTAAAACGCATGCAAAATAAACAAAACGATCAAATAAAACAAAACAAAAATTTAACCGCTTTTACTACATGATAACTGTTTGTCATAAAACGTATTATTTACAAATGTTGTTTTTTTGATTATTATAAAGGCTATTTAATGTTATGCACCGTTTGTTTGTGAACTTTAATATTATCGCTACGAGTAAAAAACTTGCCACAAATGTCGCAATTACCGGGCAAACGGCTTTTACATCGATCCAAACTACTGGGTCTTTGTCTGGGTTTAATCGACATATCAACTACAAATGGAGATATCTTTCCACTGCGGTATGCCTTCGGCCACTTTGATGAGAGATTCAATACCGAACCTGTAGTGGAAACAGTTATAAATTAATTTATGAAATTTATTATAACAAATCAAAATATTCCCTCTGATCAGGGATAGATTTAATTTTAGAAGTAGGAATGGAGAACGGTTCGTATTTAATTCAGTCCGACTCATAGACCACCCAGTATAGAGCCCATCCCTCCAACACGTAATGAAAATTTAAAATTATCTTATTGGCTCAGTTTTAAACTACGTTTTGATGACGTTGTTGACGGGGACGGCGAAAAATACGTAATTCCTTTTTACCACTGTCGCTATGACCCGCCTCTTCTTTCATACCCCCTCCGTCCCGGGGAAGGGGTCCGGGACTTTAACGCGAGCCCAGATTACTCTGTTCTCCATTCCTCCTTCTAAAATTAAATCTATCCCTGCCCTGATATATTATAATTTGTGCACTACTACGAGTAATTAAAAATGCGGCAATTAAAATTTTGCAAACAATTTTTTGAACAACCTGTTTATTATTATTATTCCATTTTGGTAAATACATCTTGGTTACAGTTAGACGAGGGTCAAAATAGATTTACCGCAGCACAACTTTCGTATATCCCTTAGTAAAACAAAATCCCGGATAAAATTTTTTAAACAATTGTAATAATTACGTGTTCACCTTATTGAAATTGTAACAGTGATTGTTACACGTGATTGTGAGAAGACTACCTACTACACGCGTTGGTGGTTACTTTGTTTTAACCCTAATTTGGAATTCGTTTTTTATAAAGGTAGACTTGGGAAGTATAAATCAACAAGTTATGATATATTTCAAAGATTGGGCATCTTTTCTTGTAGACCCTATTTTCTTTCAATATAATATCGCTATGACGTGGTCGCACCAGTCTTTCAAACATTCTCTCCAACGTAAACTAAAATTTTCATACAGGATCCTGTTTATTTCCGAAACATATCTGTATACAACTTCTATTGAATTAAATGTAAACCTATTTTAAGTTCAACATTAAATTAATAATAAAAAAGTTTAAGAATGTAGTTTGAAATTTAAGTGTTCAAAATCAAAATTTTATTGTGTAATTGTTACGTAATTGATCATCTAAAACTTTGTAAAATAAAAATTTGCATATTTTTAATTCATTAAAAGTTGTATACTCGTATTTCGAAAGCCAATTGGACTTCGGCAAACCATTCTTTGTAATACTCTAGACAAACACTGTAAAACTGCATGTAATTAATTAAAAAGGAAGACTCGAAGAAAACAATCTAAAATGATCTCAAAAATGATCCACAGATATATCTATACTTTTATTCAGGAATACATACAGGTACTATGAATCACTGTGTTCCGTGTTAATATCTATGCGGCTTTTATGGGCCGGGCTTGGGAACTTAATTTACTCAATTCTGACGTCTTTATAACAATTGGTTGCGACGCAGTTCCTAGGCACCCTCGAGGTGCAACGCGCGCGAGATAAGTTAATCGTCATACCTAATGATAAATCTAACTCCGCCCACAAAATCCACCTAGATATGTTGAGAAAATGGCTACAAAATGATTCCAAGTAGCTGTATGTATTACTGACTGTATTTATTATAAAAATGGGGTTTAAAACTTTGTCAAAACTACGTCCGAGTTATTTGAAAAATACTAATTAATAAAAACGATTAAGGAAGAAGATAAACATTTTATAGTTTGTTTACTATTAATTGTTTATTCCTAGAAAATTTTTATTTTTTTATTTTTTTTTTAAAGTTTATGTCGAATTTTTCCATATTTTTCCTTATTAGTCTTCGAGAGTTGCATTTAAGAAGCGTCAAAGTTCAAGTTTCCACCACGACTTTTAATTAATCCAATTAAGATCTGCTTTCTAAGGTACGAATTAGGTTCCGGGCAATAAAATGGTTCGTGATTATGAGGCATTTTTCGTGTTGGATTTTCATATTCCAACGTCGTAATCATACTGCCCTTGCAATTTTGATTCTGCCTCAATGCGCAACTCCACCATTTGTTGTGTTTACTCTCGGTGTTCTTCAGGTACACAAATCCTTCGTGGTAAATGTTTACTCCACCTCTCGAGTTGGGAATTACAACCACTAATGTCGCGTTGTTGTTGCAATTGAGTAAATAAAAAAAGTGGAAATAAAACACATATTTAGTATTTGATATAAGTTCAATAAAAATAGCCGTACATATAATGCCAGTTCAAATTAAATAAATAAATAATTAAACAACAAGCTGTACAGTAAGTCACAGTGAAAAATGGTGGCAAAACAATTGCATTTTTTTTTTCATTCTTTCTTTGGTTCTAGATTATAAGCAAATCATAATACTTTCTAGGTAATTTTGTTTTTTATTAGTTAACCTTAATTACTGATGAACATTTCATGGTTTTCACAAGTCAATTGTAACGTTGGCTCCCACGATTGTTTCGGGGATAAATTCAAAGTTGTTTTCAATTAGTGGAGTATATGGGGGATGACTATGTGAGATTTTAATAGTGGGATGACAGTTATTCAAGTCGGTAACCATAATTGCCGGACATTTGAATGATTTTCTATAAGAGCATCTCCAACGTATCGTTGACTTCGATATACCCTTTTTCGAATACGTGTAACTGTTGTGCATCAAGTTTTTAACTCCAGATTTCTTCCATATTTCAATAGCTGTAATGAATAATTATGTGGTTAGTATAGAGAAGTGAAGTAAACCTTATGATTGAGATTGATCCTACCAAATTTAATAAAGTACGCCATTTTGGTTTCCTTTCAATTAAAGAGTATTATGCGAAAATAATTTTTTAATAATAATAAAAATAACGCTAACATCAAAGGGTTAATGATTAAATATAGTTTTCTTAACAGTTTATTACAAAAAAAAATTAATATTTAATACAAAAGGTTTTTTTTATAAAAATTACAGAAAAATATTTTAATATACCATTGGTTAACAAATATTTACAAAAATATTTGCACTTAGAGTTACGGTTCAGACCACATATAATTATACCTTAAAATAACGGCCTTTTTCTAAATATAAAAGGAAATTAATATTAAAAAAATAAATAAACGATCTCTTATTACAAAATAATTAGCATTAAATAAGTCTTAAAAACGTGGACTACTGAATACTGCGCCATCAGCCATTGGTTTGGTGGCTTCTGCTAAATCGAACCACTTACCCCTACGGGATTGGTTGAATTCTCACAGGCTGAGAGAGGTTCGGGCTAGCAGACGCCACTAAACCAATGGCGGGTGGCGCAGTAGTCCTTGATTATTTTTAAGACTAATTAAAAATGCTGATTATTTTGTAATAAGAGAATTAATTTTAGTTTTACTTTTATATTTAGAAAAAGGCCGTTATTTTAAGGTATAATGTTATATTATCGGACCTTTTTCATTAACAATTCACCAGTACCGATAATCCATCGGTTCCGGCATCCAAACATCTTCAGCTTCAACAATGGCGGCCGATTTTGAATTGTCGTATTGCTCATTCCATTTATGAGTATGTGGAGTTTTAACAATTGGATTTGAATAATCAACGTTAGTCGTAATGGCTCCTTTGCACTTATTCTTGCGACGAGACGAGCAAATCCACCATATTTTATTTTGCATGTGACAATGTTTAAAATAATTGAAACCTAGATGCGTTATATTCGATCCGCCTAACCTGTTCCTCGTCACTATAACTAATAAGGTGAAAATCAAATTAAAAAATAAATTAAAAACAAAATAAATATATATTCATACATACAGGGTGTTTCTGATAAATGTGATATAAATTAGGAAGGGAATGTTCTTTGGGAAATGGATTTTGAGTCGAAAATGTAATTTAACTTCTATCTCCATTTTGTTAGCCACAAGGGACACTGTTTTCAAGTTAAGATTGATCATCAAAGTATTTTACGGATGACCCCTTAAATTTAATTAAGAAACTGAAGCAAGACAATGATTTCTAATTTAATTAATTAAGGGGTCATCCCTAAAACACTATTTAAATCATAACTCGAAAACAGTGTCCCTTGTGGCAAACAAAATGTAATAGATAGAAGTTACATTTTTCTATGGTCAAAATCGATTTCCCAAAGAACATCCCCTTCTTAATTTATGGTATGCAGACTTATCAGAAACACCCTGTATATTAAAATGCCTATGTAAAACTAATTTCAATCTAAACCTACGCATAGTATTATTATAATCATATATGAAATTGTTAAAGAAAATTGTTTTAATTTTTTTTTGGTTTTGAAAATAACTACGTACACAAACAAGTTACAGAAGTAAAATAAACAACACTACGCGTAACAAGTATCGTGGTTATGTATTGAATACAATTTAAGGTTAGATCCTTCTATACTAGTCGATAAACTAGCTTTGCAAAGCATTTTTCGACGTAAGCTGCATCGCCACCAGATCCTGTTTTTGACCTGTGAATGCTTCCAATATTCATAGCCTTCGAAATGTAATGTCTGTCCTCCCCGACGATTACGGACGCATATTACTGTCAATAATAAGTCGGTTTAATCTGGCTATTATTTATACCGGAGTAACCCATTGAAATATTGACCCTTCCCACAAAATAAAGAATTTTCAAATTTAGTAAGAAAGGGATACTTATTACTTAATTGAAACAAATATATTTAATCAGAGCGTTTTGACCATGAAACTTTCATCAAATCATAATAATAAAATCATTGTTCATAATGATTAAAACAATCTACAGGGTGTTTCTGATAATTTTTCCATAAATTAAAGGGGATATTCTTTGGGAAATCAATTTTGAGTCGAATATGTAACTTCTATCTATGACATTTTGCCACAAGGGACACTGTTTTCGAGTTATGATTTAAACAGTGTTTTAGGGAAGACCCTTTAATTAAATTAGAAATTATTGTCTTAATTAAATTTAAGGAGTCATCCGTAAAATACTTTCACCAATCTTAACTTGAAAACAGTGTCCCTTGTGGCAAAATGGAGATAGAAAGAAGTTATACATTTTCGACTCAAAATCGACTTTCCAAAGAACATCCCCTTAATTTATATCAGACTTATCAAAAACACCCTGTATACTACATTTAACACCATTATTCATTAATTAAGCTAGTAAATTATAAAAATGCACCGAGTTAAAATTTCCCCATAGATGTAAAATAAAACTACAAAAATAATTTTTTGTGATTAAAATTCTATTATAACGCTGATACAGTAATAATAGTTTTATTGAAGCGTTAAAGTGGCCTTTCAACTTAAGTTTCTAATACACAACTAAGCTAAGTATGTTTAGTAATCGGGGTTATTGAAACATCTTGTGGCAAACTAATAACAATTGGTTTCAACATATATTTTTCAGTGGAGGTTTTAGTTGGCGTTACAATCTTTTTACGTTTACGCTGAACTTCCCCCCGTTTATTGAGAACAGAAGCTTCCGTTCCAGGGGGATGGTTATGAGGTTGGGCAGCCGATCTTGGGTTTTGTCCATCTAAATCAGTGAAACAGGCTCCGTAACAAATTCGAAAATGACTGGCGCAACGCCATCGTAGCTTGTTTCTCATAGCTGAGTGTCTCCAATAAGAGTATCCTTCGAAGAACAATGTTTTACCACCCTTTTGATTTTGAACTTCTTTAACTGAAAACAGAACCAATCAAGGTGCTTGTTACTAATCTACAGGTACAATACGTTATGCTGAATCAATGTCACGATACGCGTGGTGATTGATTGAAATTAAACTGTTGAAATGTATAGTACACTATTTTATTTCAGTTTTATTTTTTGTGTGACATGAAATTGGACTTAAGTTGATTGGACTTGACTTCCATTGGCGTCTCAAAATTTATAAATTACTGAGATTCGACAGGGAGAATGTAACTCAATAGGATACGAGATAAAATAATTATACAATGCTTGGTAAGAGTCTAATACTGGATTTTAATAGCAGAAAATTCGCATAAATTTCCTATTTCAAAATGCAGTTGCTTCTAGAGTAAGTAATGGGATGGTTGTGTTCTATATGCATTTGAGCATTTTTTCCATACATATCAGTCAAAATGGCGCCTCTGCATTTCTTGGCGTTAGAGAAGCTGCATCTCCAGCGTATATTCCCATCTTTTAAATCAGTGTGTTTCCAGTAACGATTGCCTTTGTAAAACAAATTGGTGCCTCCCAGACGATTAGTAAACATATGCGTTGATTCTAAATAAAAGGTAAGAAAAATACTTAGTACATGTCCGACCCCATTTAAAACAATTAATAAAAAAATTAGATAACCCATTTTTATAGGTAAAAATGGGATCAATTTAAACTCTAACACCTTTTTGATTTATTATAATTTTGCGATAAGAAATACAAACATTTTTTATATCCTTTTTTTTAAAAAAAAAATATTGATATTTTAAAATTTTTCTGGTTTTTTTTTTATAAATTTCAGTGTACATTGTATCGATTACACGTACAACCCTGCAACCCTTCAACCAACCAACCATTCATAAAAATACAGAGCAGCGGCGTAAAAATACTGTTAACAGTTGATATATTTCTCAACAATAGAGATTATAATAACCACTAATGACTCTTTGTTATTTTTATTAATAATATTTATAAACCCTTTTTACCCCAAAATACCCATTTTTTATTTGATAACTAACCTTAAATGCCTTTTTTTCCGATAAACCACTCGTGTAAACGAAACTAAATGACACGGTAGAAACCCGAATATATAATTTATTTATACCTAATTGTTCTTGGAATATAAACCTAATAAATGGATTTGAAAAACAATCATAATAGTTTTCACTATAAAAGGGGGACATGAAATTTCCAGTCGCGATACGATACTTGGAAGAACTTATGGATTAAAGCGATTCCCGGCTGTATTTAAGTTTAGGCAAAAATGCCCACTAGATGCTCACATAATCTGCTACTACGAACTTTCTCGTGACGTCACACCCTCTCCCACCTCGGCTTTGGCGGCGACCATATTGGAAGTCGTCGGCTCAGGCCATACAAATTAACATATCAATATTGACGTCACGTCCCCTGTAGCTCCTCCCTTCTCAGAGGTGGAGAACCAGCTCAACTCAGCAAATGGTAATTTTATCTCGTCTATAACGAGTTATGATTGGTTCATGCCATTGGCAAGATATTTTTCCCGTGCAGAAGATAATGGCGCTTGCCACAAGAGCCGACATTCGCTTTAATCATAACATTATTTTAAAAAACAAAAGTCAAGTACAGGAGTTATATTGCTATTAGTGATTTTCGCACATAAGACAAGTGATCTTATTTCACTATTGCTTTTTATGTTTAGTCTTCGAACTGGTCAACTGGCGTTTAAATTTACTGAGTAGTGCAATTAAGTGCTTCTCTACTACTGTATATATTTAAGTTAACACTGCTCAAAGGACAGTAATGAGTGCGGACCCATTTTAAAAATTAGATGTTTAGTCAACCATTTGTTGTGACCTATAAGATGCCATCTAAATTGTATTGGTGTCATATATCACAAAAATATTATTGGGTCTCATATAAAGTGGTGCGGATTTACTTGCGTAAATATTATGGTGGATTAAGGAAATTTCCGAAGCCCCTTTATATTGAAAACTAGGCCTAAACAACCGTTAGTTATTCGTATTCCTCCTCCGGTGGCGAAGCCGGAGGTAACGGTGGTGAAGCCGGAGGTAACGGTGGCAATAGCGCCAAGGGTGGTGGTAAACGTAACTGAGGTAACTGTTCTAGCAAGCGTAACTGAGGTAAGGACTGCTGCAAAGTTAATTGCGGGATAGACATAGCTGCGGGCATAGACATAGTCGAGGGCATAGACATAGTCGAGGGCATAGACATAGTCGAAGGCATAGACATAGCCGATGGCATAGAGATAGCCGAGGGCATCTGCCTGTTGCGGGCCGCTTCTTGTTCTGATCGAAACAAGGACCTGAGAATATCAGCGGGTCGCAACTGCTCCGGACTATGATTGTGCTCTACCCTTAGACTGGGATTGGTGCACTCTAGTGTGGTGAAGAGGGCGCCGTTGCACATGAAGTATTGGGAGGTGCACTTGGTACACCGCCAGCGAATTCGACCTTTGTGC
The DNA here is from genome assembly GCA_019434445.1 of Phalangium opilio. Taxonomy (NCBI): domain Eukaryota; kingdom Metazoa; phylum Arthropoda; class Arachnida; order Opiliones; family Phalangiidae; genus Phalangium; species Phalangium opilio. The sequence continues at coordinate 151,428 of JAEQBA010003137.1, forward strand.
TGCGAATGTTTCCAGTACGTGTAGCCTCCGTAGAAAATACTTCGTCCGCCTCTTTTGTTCAGCAGCTCGATTACTATTTTGAATCAAGTACAAAGCCCAATTAATAACAAACTTCCAAGGTCCATTGAAACCACACATATAAAAAGCCACCAAAAGCCACGAGTTCTAGCTACGCAATAAAATAAGGAAATGTTTTCCTAAGGCACATTTCACCTTTTCCGACACATACTAAGCGAATTCACCGGTGTATATCTTAACATTTGATATATATATATAACTTTTGTAAAATAATTGCACTTGTTGAATATTTAACATTATCGGAAGGCAGATTGGTATACCTAATGAACCCCTAACAATTTTGAACATTTTTCAATTTTAACTACGCCTAACCCAATCTAAATGTTGAGCATTATCAACTTTGTTAACAATTGCACTTTTTCATAGTATATTTCTCTTGATATGAACGCCATGGTTATAATTTTTGGGACGCGAAACTGATGTCAACTAGATCTATAATTTCTTTGTGGCTGTTGGAGCAATGTCTTCTTAAATGTTCTTTCCTAAAATATTGTTTGTGACAAAAAAGGCAGTGATATCTTTTTCGATCCCTCTTGTCTCGATGAGTGTCGACGTGTCGAGGTAAACTGTCGTTAAAATAACGTCCGCAAACTGGACAAGAACCGCTAGTTTTAACACCAGTCAACGTTCCATCGTAGCATTTCTCACGACGAAACAGCCAATCGCAAAAATCTGCAAAAAAACGCGAAAATTGTCAACTTCTTACACGAAAAATTCTATTTTCTACCGGTTTGTCTTCAAAGGCTTACGATCTCATGTTCTCAATCTAGCGGGTATTGGTAGGAAAACGAATGAAGAATAACTATTTCACAACTTCGATAAGAAGTTTGAAATTTTTACTGCAATTGTACATACAAGAGCATTAAAATGTTCATATTCATAACTCTTTTTTTCTTTCGAAAAACCCTCAGAACCAAGATATTTTAATTAACCAAATAGCTTGCATTTTTCGTCATCGGGTTTAACGATATCAATAAAGAAAAGTAAATATTAACGTCTTCGAAAGTAGAATTTAACTAAAAAATCCTTTACTTTTGACTTGTGGTAATAACAAATATTTAAACACTGTTTTGTTTAAAATTAAACGCGTGATTTAAACTGAAATGCTTTGACCAATTTCGGGTGAGTTCCAACGCAATGCCTTTTCATATGATCTTTACGCGTAAACGACTTTACGCAAAAGGGACACTGAAATCTTGATCTGTCCCCTTCATCCCTGTGCGTTTCCAAATGGCGCAAAAAGTTGCAATTGGCAAGAAAGCGTAGGCAAATCGGGCACTGGCGCGCATCTCGGCGCAAACCGTGCTCTTCATATTGCCCTGTAAAAACATATTGACCTGTACATAAAATTGACAATAATATGTCAATCATCATTAGTTTTTACACATAGGGCACTAGCCTAGATGAGTAACATAATGCGTTTGCAATGTTTTATTGGGTATTGAAATAAACAAGGGAATGCCTTATACTTTCGGTGAATATTTACATATTTCGTTTACACGAGAAAATAATACGAATTCATTTTAACGAAAAACAAAGACAAAAAAATTTCATTGATTTAAAGTTAATTTGTGAAAAAATTTCATTATGGTTGTAAAGTTGAAAAAAAAATGCGATTGAAATATTTTGAATTAAAATTAAAATATTCGCTTAAAAATATTATTACGAATTCATGTAAAAAATGAGTAACTAAAGCGTTACGAAATTTGAATTCCAAAATACGAGTACACAAATACACTTCTAAACTAACTGTAGGTATAAATGTATAACCAGTAAGCTAGCTATGAAATTAATCGCAATTAGTATAATTAAACAGAATTTCATGACTAGCTTTGGTCACAATTGAGTGCGTGAAATTTGTGAAAAAAAAAAAAAAGAATCGATAGTTTATTTGGAAACAGTTTCATCAGTCTTTGAATTGGTAGCAGAAGCTGGAGATTTATCTGTAACTTTTTCTGGTACTTTTCTTATCTCTCGAGGTACATATTTCTCAGGAGGGATTGTCCTCAAAACGGCCGTCCTAACAGGGGTGACTACAACTCGACCTGGTTTAATGAACCTACGACCTCTTATAGCCAATCTTGAAGATTCTCGAGCAGGAACACCCTGAGGACTCTTAAAAATACCTTGAGACGTTGAGGGACCCGCCAAAGGAAAAACCTCACTAATGGGTACATCATTATTCCCCTCCGGTACAACCTCACTCTCATCCTCTGGTTCTCTCTTAATAACAGAAAGCCATTCAGTAGCTGGAATATAATCATCCAATTTCTCTAACTTAACAGTAGCGTTAGACCCTAATGCGGATTCGTTATTAACAGAATACTTACGCGGTCTGCCCCTTTTCCTTTTAACTACGTTGAGTGGGAAATTAACATCTCTATTTTTACGTGGCCTACCACGTTTGCCCACTTTTATAAAACTAGGGACCTTGTTAGCTACCTTTACAACATTTTGAGTCGATGTACCTTCCCCGGCATCTACTTGAGTGTTTAACTTCGACACATTGGTAATTTTTCTTGGGAAATAATACCTCGACGCGTATGGTTTGTAAGTGGCTTCATTGGGGTTCTTACGAGGTCTACCGCGTTTGCGCCCGCTTTGAAATGGATTGTAACTAGTGGGTTTGGGCGTAGGAGTAGGGGTGCTGTTAGGTTTAGTTGGCAATGGCATCATTTGAGAGAGAGATCGAGGACCATTTGGATTCCAGTATCCCATAACTGGTGGCGGTCCTGTTGATTCACCACTTTCTTGTTCGGTAACGGAGGGTAGTATTGAGAGTTCAGTCGATATCTGATGTTTGGCCTTCCCGGACAAAGTGGGTACTTCTTCCAAAAGTTCCAGGAAATTAGTTAACGGTGGGTGAGTGTGTTTCACAAGTAGATAAGGATCCTTGAAGTTAACGGTATGTAACATTCCGGGGCATTTCTCGTCGATGGTGCAACTGCAACGCCATTTGTTATAGTATGATCGGTACAGGAAACCATCGCAGAAAATTAACGGGTCCCCTTTCTTGTTACGTCCCACCGAAATAACTGCGTAAAATAAAAATATAAGTGGTTAGTACACAATTTTTAATATAAAAAAAATTAGATAATTTGTACAAGATCATTTTTGCTAGCCACTGTGTAACATTCAACAATAAGAATATAACATTTTTATTTTGTTCTCCTAACTGCAGGGAATACAAATAAGTAGTTCTTTTAAAATATACTGTAACTGCAGTTTTGTTAAAATGTAACAGTCACATCAGGATGGTTATCTATATAGTGCTTTTTCAAGTGGTCTTTTCTAGCGTAAGTTCGGTAGCACATTGAACACATGAAACGTGGCCTATCTTGGTCGTGAGTTTGAAGGTGTCGATTGAAATTGAATATTTTCAAGAATGTTCGAAAACAAAACTGGCAAGTCAATTTTGTTCGTAAATCTGAAATCAATTAAGAGTTTGTTTATAAAAAAATATTTATCAGGTTCTTATTTGAAATTTGCACTGTTGCGAATGAATTTTGATGTGATGTAAGAAAAATGGTTGCAGGGTTTGTAGCGTTGTTTTTCGACTACCACAAGGGTTAGGTAGTTTTAAATACTCGAGAATGTTAAGTTAGGTTAGTTTCGTTACTTCAAAAACCGAAAATAGAAATTGGAAAATGAAAAAAATCAAAAATATTTAATTTCATCTTATTGTGGTAAACAATTATAGTTCGCAAGTAGCGTTTGTAGAATCTTGAATTAATAATGGAGAATTAACGCGTTTCAGCAAAGGTGGTTTATTTTCCTGAAGTCATTAAAGCTAAAATCAATTTCTTATCCGGGGCTCTCAATTCGTAATCAGGATTAAAACTCCAAAGTGACCAACGATCATCACCCTTTCGGACAAAACACCGATTATGGCTCAAACAATGCCTTAAACTATTCTTCCACTTGGATTTAGTTGTAGCGAAATATTTGAATCGATTCTTGATATAACTGTAGATTTCCGTAATAGTCATTTGATTTCCTTTGGCTTGAAGCAGGGCCATAGCAATAAGAACCTTTAAAAAATTTACCAGTTAAAAAATATAGTACACGTTTCATTTGCACAAATCGACATTACCGTGTAAGTATATGGGGGCTTCTTCAATTCATCTTCATCATCGGAAGTTGTAATAATGATCAAGTCGTCTTCGTTATCGTGCGAAGGCGATCCTATGTTATCGATAGCTATCGATAACTGCGAAGGCGATCTTTCGTTAATATCGATTGGTATCGATAAAGGAATCAATTCGTCTTGATTAATGTTGAATTCATCATACCGACGTAATGTAATATAAAATTCATTCGATTGCCTTTCAACTTCTACATCTGAAAGAAATTGTTATTTGGTTAGATAAAACATAATTTCTTTTATAAGATGTGAGAACCCATTTCAGGTTTAATTAACTCATCATATCGGGTCGTTATAAGCCTGCCAATATGGCAGTGACGTGAGAGAACCGTGAAAAGCCTCGATATTATTACTCATATTTAAATTAGCTAGAACATGCAACTTCTTATTAAGAAATATAAGAAATAAGACAAACATGAGTTGACAGTTTTATTAATATTTTGTTTTTCAGTATTGAATGATATCATTTGGAAAATGGTCATAAGCTCTATGAATGAGGTATATGTATTACTACTGTATATTTTAAGCAGTAAATTTTATCGTAGACTTCATTATTAAAAGGTTAATTTTTTTTAGCTGAAAACATTAATGAACACGGACAAATTTTTGGGATACATAAATACTACTTGTTACATATTGACTTGTAATCATACATTATTTTGAAATTGGTATTACACAAAGTGATATTTGCTAATTAGAAATCCACTATTACGGTATATGTTTTGCCACTGCATATTTGTATTGCAAAATAAACAATGATAGTCTAAAAGTGCACGGTGGTTAAGTAATATTTGCAAACTACCCTGCATGATTAAGGATTGAAAGTTTACAATGAAAGAAATGAAAATGTATGAAAAATGGCACAGGAAATAATATTAAAAAAATAAAAATACACAGTCTGATCATTTTTGGCATCAGAGTGAAAGAATATGGTTTTTTGAAATTGAGAAAACATTAAAATAATTAAGAAATAAATAGTAAATATTAATTTTAACGTCTAGGTTTACGTCGAAAAACCCCATTTTCAAACATTTTTTCACCATCCGCGGTTAAAATCCAATGGCTACCAAATTTATCGTAACTAGTAAGGTCCCTGGGCGCTTTCTGGAAGCAAGCGTTTAAACTTAGATTGTGTCTAATGCTATTTCTCCAATCTTTTTTGCTTTTAGCGTAGTAAGGAAACCTCTGCATAATATAAGAGTATATTTCGCTAAGTGTAAGCCTTTTGTCCCTCGAATCTCTGATAGCCATGGCGATCATAGCTAAGTAAGAGTATTTAGGCTTAACATCCGGCCTGGTATCATCATCGACACATACGCTATAATCTCCTATCAAAGCTTGACCATTCAAAGAATCGTTAATGGAAGATTGGTGATAATTGTTTGCGACAAGGTATTGTTGGTGTTGCGATTGCAGGTAACGTTGCCCTGCAAGAGAGAAAAAAATGCAAGTCCGAAATGATCAATCGGTATTTAAGTTAAGAAGCAAATATCGCGTAAGGTGGTAAATACATTAATAATATTGTTTAAGTTTTTTTTTTTGTTTTTTTCATAAATAGAAGTAAAAATGGCAAACAACACGAGACTAGGCTTATAGTTTATCTGATTTTTGAAAGAAGTTTGTACTATTGGGTTAATTAAACATATTTAACCATGTTGAACACCGATGACTATTTATACACACGTAAAGGCACTTTTTAAAAAATCTTTGTCTATGCCTAGACTTTTGGGCCGAACGTTTTGTTGGGATGTCTTCGCAAATAAATTAAAACCTGAAAAATTCAATTTAATTATAATTAGTATAGGTATGTTTGATTTTCGGAATTGCATGGTATATTTTACTAGGGATACTAACTTGATAGTGAAGTGTCTGATGAATAAATATTTTAAGGAACATTATTTTCTATGTTTAAAATTGTAGTTTAGTGTAAATTAGCTGTCTTGATTCAGAATCCAATAGCAGCCTCTTGATCCATCAGTTGACATACGTGGAAGTTTTTGGAAACAACTGTTCAAACTGAGGCAGTGACGTATGCTGTTCCTCCAATTCTTCTTACTCTTAGCGTAATATGGGAATCTATCCGTTATGTAGTTATATATCTCGCTCAATGTTAGTCTCTGATATTTTGAGGTTCGTATTGCAGTTGCCAAAATTTCGACGTAGGAGTAAGGAGGTTTCAATTCGGAATTAGGGTCGAATGTAGGAGCTTCTTTGAAGAGACCCAATTCTTGTGACTTTTTTCTAACTTCTTCTAAAGTAGACGCTTTGAATTCCTTCCATTTTAGAAGTTCAATTTCCAAATCTAAAAGAAAACATAAGTTTTGTTAAAAAAATGTTAATTTCAGAACTATTTTCGCTTACGATTACAAATTATATAATTATATAATTTAACACTGAAATCAACGTCTTGAAGCTTAAAATTTAATTCTTAATGATACACAAAGACAAACAAGCTAATTAACACGCACAAATGTTAGTTAATGACACATTTTTGATAGTGAATATAGTTTAAGAATTCAGAGTAAACGACTACAATTTTGAGGAGATTAACTTCGTAGTTAAATTGTGTTGTCATAATCGCTTTTCCGAACTCGTTTTCCGCATAATTTGCATTGATAAATAAAAGTTTTCTTATTAAATGAAATTTTTCCACCGCAAAAGCAGCAAACAAGTTCCATCGGTTTCATTGCATAAAAACCTAGAAATTCACAAAAACAAAAAAGTGTTTCATTAGTACGTGCTCTGATGTAAAATGAGTTTCGGAATCTGAAAGTTACTTGGTACGGCTTTAAAACATCTAATTCCAGGTGTGACTTAATAATGGCAAATGTTGCATTCAAAACAACTTCATATAGTTGTTTAAATGATTTTAGTATTTCACGATCGAACATAAATTATAAGAAACTCTTTTAAATACATCAAGTCTTGACACACAATCATAACAAGAAATCAAACTAAATTATGACTAAAATTGGTACACAAATGGCACTATTTAAGGAATATATTTCAAGCTCTATAATAGTGTTAATTAGCCGCTGTCGTAAGTCTCCTCCATATGTTCTTTATGTTTGCTTAACTTATGTTCTCTAACATAATCTTTCCGAGAATACTTTCTAAAACAAATATCACACGCGAATCGTTTCCGGTTTTTGACTAAATGACGTTCCATGTGTCTTCTTAAGCTGCTTTGATTGAAAAACTGTTGATTACATAAATCGCAAGTAGGTTGAGACTGTCCAGCTTGTTCGTACAGGTTGTTGGCATCTTGGCAGTTCAATATTAGCACTGAAAATAAACAGAAATAAGATTTATAATACATGTTCTACTTAAATTATAATAGGTGTAAGATTGTTTTGTACCTTGTTGGAACGTCTGCTTTATAACATTTCAAAAATATACTGACTGATATTAGCTGATACACCCTATATAGTGTATACTGAAATAAAGCCACGTTATATATGTATCTTTGCTGTTAGTTTTTTATAAAATACATTTATTTTGCAAAATGTTAATGTTATATTTGAACTTTTCAAGAATATTTTGTACATATATATGCCATACAATTAAATAATGTTGCGGCATTGCAATATTTTTTCACACTAGTTAGCTTTTGTGAGTGGTTAAAAAATAAATATCACTGTATCATGAAATGAAATGAAAAAAAATGTACATTGCAGTACACATACAAAATGATTAGAGATTCACACTAAAGTTTTAATCAGTATGGCATTTTTAGGCCTTTATGTTGTCTATCAATGTGTCGTTTCATGTTATCTTTACGAGAGCAACAATACCGACAATATGGACACTTAAATCGCGATGGCCCCGTTATGTGTATAAATTCGTGTCGTTTCAACGCCGATATGTTCGTAAATGGCTTCATACAAATGGAGCAATGAGTTTTGTCATTCTCAACAATTCCATACGGTATATATCTATCTTCGTTATCGTAATTTAAACCTAGAAAAACAATCCGTATTAAATTCTCGTTAGTTAAGTTAGTAATTAATCAAACACACTATCTCCCGAAAAAGAAAATATTACGCGACAAATTTCACAACATTTTTAATTATATAATTAATTTTTTTAACAGAGCTTTCGAACATTATCGAACTTATTATATCGGTTTAGGATGAGTTTTCTTATTAATATGTCGCAAGAAATTATATCTTCTCCCAGTAACGTAGGAGCAAAATCGGCAAGAATATAAATGCCCCGGCAATCTCTTCCCAGAAAATTTCGAAACCATATCGTCAATCATATCACAATCCAAATTTAAGGCTTCTTTTTCATCTGCTTCTTCGATATATTCTAATAAAGAATAAATATTAATTTTAATCTCTTAACTGTAATACAGATGATGTTTCTTTTAACACTCGGAGTAATGTACAACGTACTACAGAGTTATATAATAATATTTTAATACCGGTTAGAACTAAGTACAAAATTATACTAATATAATTTAGGATGTGAGCCCGCCTTTTTAATATGCCTTCTAAAATTAAATCGTCTAGGTGAAAAGTAATCGCAGTATTTGCAAACGTAAGGTGCTCCGCGCTGTCGTATATGAGCGTACAAATCGACAGCTTCGTTGGGTACATCATGGGTATCCATTATCTCCCATGAACCCCAACCTAAATAAAAATATAATACAAATTTAACTGCGCCATTATAACATTTGTAAAATGTTCCTAAATTCATAATAAAAATATTGCAATTTGATTGTAAAATATTTTATTGACTAAAAAACGACTGGTGATATTCTTTAAAGCAATTTTTCTTTGAATCGTAACACAAGGCGACTTTGCAGTAAGAACACTGCGTTTTGCTACGTCTTTCGTATTTTAAGTTTGTACTGCAAAGTATGCATCGTCGTTTTGTGCTTGGGACTGGTTTGTGATGTTCCGGAATATGATGCCCCAATCTATACGATTCCGTTAAAAATACTGCACCTAATAAACAAAAACAATTTGAATCATTTATTAAATAAATAAATAAATAAATATAATGTTTAATTGTAGATGCTAATATTACGTCTCGAAATATGTTAAATATGGCAAACATTTTATTCTTTCTTTTGAGAAAAAAGAAGTCATCACAGGGTGTAAGTAAATAAATAAATCAATTAATGTGGTTTGGTTGAATGATTAGTTAATTAATTAAATACTAGATGGTAATTATTTTTTCTTGTGCAGTAATCTGTAGTGTCTGGTCATACTGTCTTTCCTGACGCTGCGGTACTTGCAGATTTTACAGATAAAACCCTTGTAGTCCGCGTCATGGATAAGCTCGTGTCGTTTCAAGGTACTGTAGGTGCTAAAACTCTTCAGACAGATGGGACATTGATTGTTGGAGTAGAACGTTTCCGCCAAGTGACTTCGAAATGTATCAGGTGTGAAGACTTCGTACGTGGGTTTGAAGCCTGCGTTTAAAAGTCATATTCCAAAAATATATATATATAATTCTACATATTAATACTGAATAAGTTTGAAAGAAAAAGTGTACGGGGTAATGTTTAAGTGCTGTGAGAAGAGATGTAGTATGTAAACATTCGAGACTTAAAATAATCGCATCTAATGACATAATTTATTTTTGTCTTTTGGTTTTCTTTTCGATCCGTTTCAACAAGTAGGCGACTAAGGCCCGTTAGTGAAAACTTAAGTTAACAACAAGCTTTAATTGTCAAAATAAAATAATAAGACATCATGACCCTACCCGATCCGATATCTGCATGGTTTGCTTAATTAAATTGTTAATTTTTTCTAAATAAAATATAATGCAACTTCATTTATTTTTCTAGAAGCGAAGTTTGTGGAACATGAATATCATGGCACACACTTGGTATGAATTTCGTTTTTTAAACGTTTCAACAATTGCTAGGTTATATTTGAGAAACGAAGGAACTTAAACATTTAAATTTTATAGATCCTTCAGAACTGTTCAATGACGATTCATGAACCCTAGGAGAACATCTTGCGGCAAATAACTGTTTAAAGGGAATATAAGCTATAATTTCTCGAAGGTTTGCGTATTGTTTCCAGATCTTTTAGTGTTTACTTCTTTGGTTTTCCCCCCACAGTTTTGGCACTCGTTGCCAGGGTTTTTGTGAGTGTGTGTGGAAGGGGATCCTCATTAGAGAAAGCCTTCTGTTTCATATTCCCTTTAAAAAACCGTCCCCCCAAGTGATGTTACCCAGAAAATAACCCATTTTTTTGTAAATTCCAAATAAGGGTAAAATATCTCACGAAAATATGAGACCTTATTCATCTACCGTTTGATTTTCTCAAAACTCCGCCAAATTCATGATCACCTAACAAATGTGAAAGGCTTGAACAAAACGAAATTCATTCTTATATAACCGGTGCTCAAAATAAAACCAGTATTGTGCTTATTTAGCTTAACAACTTGTCTCAATTAAACACAAAAAAGTGCTCTGAAAGTAAATAATAATAGTTTTGTATCTCTACTTTAAAAATGTGTTATAACTATAGTAAAAGCAATATATATATATTTCTCTTAATTTGTGACGCGTATAAATAAAAATTATGTTTATGTTTTTTTGGATATAAGCTAAATATATATATTTTTTTCGCCAATTATAGCGAAATGACTACTACCCAGGCCTACGTTTTGGGCATACGCAACACTCTAGGATAAAATATAGTTTTATATTTGATTTTATTTTCTTTATAAGTTTTCTTTATAATCTCAAATATGCCTGCCTACGCGGACTTAATATATTCTTGTTAATATTTATATAGGCTTTTTAGATTGACTAAGAAAATTTTAAACCACTTAAATTTATTTTTTGTGGTTTCTAAACTATAGGCTTCGTATCAAGTTTAAAAAAACTTTCAACTTGGCGCGGCGACTAATTATTTTTTTTTTTTTGGTTTTTTTTAAAGGCACATTTATTTTAATATAAAACCGCGAAGCTATCTATATACATATATATATATATATATATTTAAAGGAATAGGACAGGTAACATAATATTATACCTTTAAAAACGGGTTTTTTCTAAATATAAAAGGAATTAAATATTAGACAAATATTAATCACCTCTTATTGCAAACTAATTAGCTTTAAATTAGTCTTAAAAATAATGGACTACTGCGCCATCCGCCATTGCTTTAGTGGCGTCTGCTAAAGTGAACCTCTCAACCCAACGGGATTGGTTGAATTCTCACAGGCTGAGAGAGGTAAGAGTAAGGTAGGTAGATAAAGAGGTCGATTTAGCAGACGCAACTAAAGCAATGGCGGATGGCGCAGTAGTCCTTGATTATTTTTAAGACTAATTAGTAATTGTAATAAGAGATAATTAAATTTTTTTTGGGATTTAGAAAAGGGCCGTTCTTTTAAGGTATAATATTATGATACCATAACCCTTCCTTTAAATTTGACTACTCATGGAGTGATATTCGTCAAAACAGTTTTTAAATCTGTCTCGACAGAGAGCTACTTGACACTTTTTACATTGTATCAAGCTTCTGCGTTGCATTTTTTTGGCGCTGCATACGATGCACCGTCGTCTAGTGCATGGTACGGGAATGTGACCTGTACCGATTGATTCAACTTCCTCAATTTCTACCGGTCTTATAGCGGGCGGTCCAACTGACTTTGATTTGCTGCTGGACTTCGTTACGGTATTAGAAGCCCAATTCTTTTTAAAATTTTGAGGTAGGCCACTTGAAGACGCGAAAAAAGACGATCCGAAGCCAAATATATCAAAGACATTCATTGGAAAGACATTCATGTTCATTGCCATCGTTGGAAATGGAAAACCTGTAAAACAGATTAAAAAAGATGCAATTTTAATTAAAAAAAAAGAATAATAAAATATAATTTTCCAATTAAGTTTCACAAATTATTTTTTAAACAATGAACTGAAATATCTCGCAAAGCAAAGGATTGGCAAACTTTACATAAAACTATATATATAATATATATATAAGTTAAATACTAATCTGTATAATTAAGCTAAAACATTCTTAAATATCTTCTTAATTAATATCTTATTGATGTTGTCCAATGTTGCTGTGATTTTGCTCATTAATTTTGAACATCATTTAAAATTTCTTCAAATTCAATATCTGAAAGAAAAAAAGGAAGATGTAGTATCTGTTCTAAACCCAAAATTTAAAGTAATACTCACAATCATTACTCATAATTTACATTTTTCGTAATAAAAACTATCGAAATAACCTACAAGAAAATAAAATGAACAATTAAATATCTGTTCCACAATTTTCAAAAACATCAAAACCCTTGCGTTTATGCAATTAAATATACGTTAGAATAATTTTAGTAACATTATTAATTGAATTGCAATCTTTTTTAATGTCTTGAAAAAAAAAAACAAATACCGGTTTAACATAACTCGTCTCTAACTATTTTAATTTGTTTTTTGATTTTAATATTGATCTATCAGATCAAATATATAACATCAGCACCGTTTTGAGTTGTTCGAGATACGTTTAAATATATGTAAAGGCACAGGGAATTTTAATACAACCCAATGAAAGTTTGAGTTGATGATATCATTTTGTTAGTAAAAAGATTGTTTTGAACATCAAAATTCGTTATTTTGATTTGACAATCATAACTATAACTGCTTGACAAGGCGCGGTCATTTTTAATACAACTCAATGTTTACTAAGGCAAAAATGGTTGTTTGAATGTTTCAACATCAAAATCAAATTGTTTGATTTCATAATATTAACTAACTAGTCGTAACTATAACTGCTAAACAAGGCGCGGTAATTTGTGATACAACCCAATGTTTACTTAGGCAAAAATGGTTGAATGTTTTAACATCAAAATCTGTTTGATTTTATAATATTAACTAACTAATCTTAACTATAACTGCTAAACAAGGCGCGGTTATTTGTGATACAACCCAATATTTACTAAGGCAAAAATGGTTGAATGTTTTAACATCAAAATCTGTTTGATTTCATAATATTAACTAACTAGTCGTAACTATTACTAAGTCAATTTAACGAATATAACATTTATAAGGCCCTCTGTTAATTAAAAATTAGTAATGAATAATGTTAATTTGATTTTTATATAAATTTTTGATCACAAGATAGATAGCCAATAATTTTTGTCCCCATAGCTTTGGGTATTACGAAACTTTACAAAGAGTACTTAGAAAATCCCCCAGAAGAAAAAAAAACCATAAAACATTGCACGTTCAATAAATTTCTATGAAAAACATTTAAGTTCCCCTTCAAAAAACAACTGTTCAAAAAGCACCAGTATACCCAACAAATAATAAACATACAAATAAAGCCTAAGACTGTAGTTTTCATATATTTTTTTTTTAAATTTTAGCTCAATCGTCTTAAACCAGAAAAGACACGTTGATAATTCCTCATCTAAACTACTCATCTAACACTAAACTAAACATATTCTACAAAAACGCCAACAAAAAAAATCTTATTTTTGATTAATAAAAATTAACATAAATCTATGCCTAATTGCATTTTAACATATAGAAGTTAAATTTCGTAGACCCAAGATATTTTTTTAATGTACAATATTAATTCTTTCGCGTCTAATAACCGGGATAATAATGATTGTTAATTTTTTTAAATTTCATCAACAATCGTGTAAACATATTTACCATACAGTTGAGTAAACATATTTACTAATATAATATAATTAATTCATTTTAAGTCATTAATGAACAGGAAAAAAAAATTGCTACTGATTTTTTAAATCAGAGAAAATAATAAAAAAAGTACCGTGTAACATTGTTACGTATGACGTACCTAATACGTCATGAATTGAAGTGCACTTTAAGGCAATATGATGCTGAAACACACCCGAGTTTCGAAGTATAGTCCATTTTGAATTCATATAAAGGGGTATATTTTCACTCTTAAAAATATATATATATATTTGTATATACTTTTAACAGTATCGTATATAGATATATCTCTTAGTAATATTTCGTAGGCCTATATAAATTTTGGACAGTTTTCTTATGTTTTGTTTTGTTAAGTGATTAGTGTTCTCTTTTTCTTCATTTCTTATAAAAAGTGTATATTATATAAACTAGTATTGATTGATTTTCGTCACTCGGTGTAGCTATCATGGTCGGAATTCGTATTGTGGTTTTCTTGTATGTGAGACTCCAATTTCTCGCATGTATTGAAAACTTGTTCGCAAAGAGGACAAATGTATAGATTCTCACGTTGCATGTGTTGACGTCTTATATGACGTAGTAAATGGTCTTTCCTATTGGTTGGTGGAAGTAGGGAAAATGGAAGAAATGTATTCTTTGTTAAAATCTGTTCGGTTATACAAAAGTTTTCCAGGATTAACTAGCCCAAAATGACGACGTTATTGGTTTGAAATGATAACAGTAAACAAATTCCCTCTTGAACCTAACCTAACCTAACCAAGTTGAACTAGAACTAATGTGGGTGATATTAACATGCATTTTCTAAATTTTATGATAAGCACTAGAAATATAATAGAGATTTACCGAAAAACCGCATTTGAAAACGTGTAGCACCCTTTCAAGTATACATTGCATATTTAACATTTTTCATGTTCAAATTAGGCTTCGCACGAAGAAGTATATGAGAAATTGAATCTTAACTAAACGCCTGAGGTGCAACACGTTGACGTATACGTTTTTCGGTTCAATTACTGAAGTGTTTACACCTTTCAACACGTTACGCAAGAAAATGTTAGATTTTTCACTAATTTAGGCCTATGGGTTAGTGTATTGTACATTTAGAATTAAAAAAGAAGTATATAGAAACCTAGATATAGTTCGATGACATATGTTACACTGATAAGTTTGCCGTGTTTGAGGATAGTGCGTCAAGGAATGACGATTAAGAGCTGATCTCGTTGCGAAAGTTACATTGCACACCTTGCACCTCCATTTACCAGCAACCGCTAGAAGAAGCCCAGCTGATAATTTCACTGCAAAGAAGATTTATTTTTTTAGTTTCATTATAAAATTGAAATTAATCTAATTATTTTCAAATTAAAATGAAAATAACGATCAACAAAACAAAATATAAACTCATAAATAATTATAAATATATATAAATAAATCAAAATAAACAAAACCAGGCCATAACTTGAACGAAAACAAAGTATTGTTTGTATTTCACTAACCTCTTTTTAATAAAGGTTGCGATATTTATTTGTTTCATTCTAAGTTTGTTTTTGATTTTTTGTAAATCCGGATCAAAATCTTTTTAATTTGTTTTCTTAGTAACTATTAGTACATGACGTTAAATTATACCTAACTGTGATTGTTTTTCCATACAATAGAAATTCATACACAATTAGGTAAATTACAACAATTATTTTAGAGTGTGGATAATTTACACTTGGAAATAATTTTGCTTTTTGGATAAACCTACAGAAGTTTTGTAAAATTTGTAATACAGTGGTGTTTATTTTTAATTACGGAAGATTTGGTTAGTAGTAATATCTCTTCTTAGCTAATTTCAAGAGAGCTGCTGTCATAAGTATTTTTAGACCTAAATGGGAATTAATTAATACGATTTAGCCTCGTAATTAACATTAAATTGTTTTTCTTCATAGTTGAAAAACAAAACCCTATTGTAGGCTACATCTATAACATCGTGGAAGCTCGGCAAATAAGAAATATTGTATTATAATTCGCTGTCTCTAGGCAATAATTTTGATAGCGAAAAAATGGAATTGAATTTGTCGTAAAACAACTAGGCTTTCTGTAGACAAAGTAACTTAAAAACTTTTAAGAAATAAAACTTTCTTATAAATAAAAATTAATTGGTTGGCATCAAATCACAAATATGACACTAGTTGAATATTTTCTTTTTTAGTTTAGTTTTAGTTTAAGTTTTTTCCATGACTCTTTAACTCTCTTTGAACGCAAATTTCATTTCACCCTTTTTCGATTGCACTTGTATACCATGTACGCTTTGAATATGAGCTCTTAAATTATCAACCCAGTTAAAACGTCGTGGGCAAAAATTACCTGCAAAATAATAATTAAAATTAAATGTATTGCCAATTTAGGATAAGAATTAATTATATTACAAGTGTGTTTATGGAAGTTGGGGTTATGTATGCTTCTATGACGGCGTACGGTAAACGCCGTCGAAAATGTTTTGAAGCAAATGTCGCATTTAAATGTAGGTCCGATATTAATATCAGTTGCCTGCTGTTGCAATTGCAGTTGTTGTTGATGTTGCTGTTGTTGCGAAACAAATTTTTTGGCCTTTGCCACAATCTTCATTTGACTTCGTCCGAGAGATCTGCTTCCTCCAAAATAACTGACTATTCCTAAAATAAAAATTAAATTTCATTGCTTTATTTAATATATTAGTCCGTATATTAATTACCAGTAATCATGCAAACAGTTATTTTAATTAAAATAAAATTAAAACACCACACATTTAATATGGGGACTTATAAAATGTTAGTATATATCTTATTGCAAATACAACTTGACGGGAAATTATTTTATTCCGTTTATATATAAACTGTATACGAATTTTGTGTTAATTATATTATATTATACAATTTGAGCAAATGTTCATTATCGTTTCATTCCAACATTACCGCAAAGTGTAGGACGTGTTTGAAATAATTTTCTCACTATTGCTTATTTTAAAGAAGAAAAACAATGCTGTGAAACTATAAATATTCAGTTTCATTATTTTCGCTAACGAAATAAGAATTATTCTCCATAATGCCATGTTGATTTTTCATGTGAATTTTCAAATAATCCGGCCTTCGACATACAATATTGCAAAATGGGCATACGCAAGTGCCAGAATTGTGTTGAAATTTGATGTGCCTTCGCATGTTAGATACGTGTGTAAATTGTTGATGACATATTGCACATTCAACCTTAGATCCTGCAAAATATTATACCATTAGCTAACTACCTTATATAAAAAAATAATAAAAGATAATTTCACTAAATCTACATAAATATTTGCCTACCTACAATCCCGTTTTAAAATAATTAAGTTTGTAATTAGGAATTATAAATTTATTTCTTTATACAATTGTTATTAGAACATAGTAATAAAATTCTAATCGTTTATGTAACTCCGAACCGGTATTGTTTTCCCCACAAAAGAAATGTAAATTTTCAAGAAAATAAAAATTATTTAAAAAAAATGGTAACCATATAAGCCGTGACCTTAAAATATTATTTATATTTATTACTCCTTTTGGAACCCCTGGACTTAGCCGCTTTTATAGCATGATCAACTCTTTGATGCGTCACCACATCACCAGGCCACGAAAACTCTTTGGGGCAATTTGCAATTGGACACTTATACTTGGTTCTATAAGATTGGTGCAACATCGAATGTCGCTTAAGGCTAGAAGCGGTACTGAAAGTGCAATTGCATATGTGACAATATCGACCACTCGGCTTCGAATCCGAACCAGTATCCCCTCCACTAGAGGAGGATGAACTAGTACTAGCTATTTCGCGTCTACTACCAGACCCAGAAGTTAAAAGTTTTTGTAATCGTTCTGAAGCAGTGTTTCTAGAGCTACGATGGAAGCCTTGGGGGTAAAACGTCTTATTGTGGATTGGTTTGTACAACGGTGGTGTCCTGAATATCGTGCTTTCTAAAGAGTGTAAAAAGAAAAAAAGAAAGATATTCATGTAATTTTGTTCGGTGTTTTTAAAGAAGGACATTCTTACGTTGATATCCCTGTATCAGTTGAGGTTCATTACTCATAATTGTAACCAATAGATTAGAAGGGCCTATTTCATCTATATAATCTGTAAGGTACGAAAAAGAAACAAACCAAGTTAGAATAAAGAATATTACCTTAAAATATATTACATTATTATAGCTCATTAAATGATATGTCATTACCAATACCAAATAATCTGATTTAATAAATTTAATGCTTCAAAATATTATAAAATATATATTATTTTCAATATTAATACATATTTCTATTGGTAATTAGTGGAATTTATCGAATGAACTCTTCGCAAATGCACGACAACGTCAGACTTCCAAGCAAATAACTTGGAACACTGCGGGCAATTATACTTTCTCCTGACCAATTCATGAACTTCAGCATGTCGCCTCAGATTACTAATCCATTTGAAAACCTTTGGGCATGAAGGGCAAGGGTAACTAGTTCGCGTGCTATGCATAACACTGTGTCTTCGCAAACTGGATTTTGCAGTAAATACTTGGTTGCATATATCGCACGCGAAACCTTTGTGATAACGTGATCTCCACGATCCATCCAACACCGATACTGCAAAAAAACACGATTAACACGATTTATTAATAATTCTTACATATAAATTTTAATTTGTTTAATTAACAAACTGTTTATAATGTTAATTTATTGAAAAATTCAGGAATCAACTTATAATTATTTTAATTAATAATATTCAAGGTATAATATTAATTATACCTTACGATATAATTTATTTAGTATTGCAATAATTAAACATTTCTATATAGTATAGTACACTAACCTAACATTTGTTTGCATTATATATATATGCATATATATATATATTTATGTATGTATAAATAACTATTGTAAAATAATTCGTATTTCATTAAATGAAATATATGCACTGGGTATTGCATTTTAAATAATTATAAATTTGGCAGGGGTTTTTATTTTAAATATTTTTATGGACTAGACTAGGTTAAATAAAATAGCAAGGGAAAAAATGACTTGGTTAAATATTGATTCTAATTACATAAAATTATCGTAAAAAGCTGGATATCGGTGGACATTGCTGGGTTAAATTGTTCCAGCATAATTAGCTGCGCTGTTTAATTATTTAAGTTTCGTAATTACCGCCGGTTATTGTACCAATCAGGAACTACACCAATTAAAGCTAAATATATGAACAATTTTGTTAAGAACATTTTTGGCAATATATAGGCGTTCAACTTTTACAAGAACTACATTTTGTGTCTAGCTCGAACGTGAGCCTTTAAGTTGGAAGGCCAAGTAAATAATTTGTTGCAAATTTTACAAGCTAATTTTTCTTGACTGCGATGTATAAGTACTAAATGACGTGATAAGCCACTAGCCCAGCTAAAATTCTTCGAACATAAGTTACAAAAATAGCGTTTCTTGCTCCTGTGCATTTGCGCTTGATGCTGCAACAAATAGGATCGCGTCGAAAAAGATCGATTGCACATGACGCAGAATGTTCTTAAACTGATATCGCCTACGGTATCCTCGCATTCCACTAATTCGTTGAAATAACCTGAAATAATAAAAACGGGGCGAAAAACCAGAACGGTAAATAGACAGTCCACCAATATGCAAATGAAGCTAGTGTGAAAATAAAATAAATGTGTGAGAGTTAAAATACGAAAATAAGGCAGCAAAGCGATAAGTAGCTATAGCTGTATGGCTTGTGAACAAAATATAAACCCAAGAACCAATTGAATTTACCAAAGAGATTTTATATAGGTTTCTTTACTTACTGACTTGTACTATATAGATATTTAAGTATATATTAAGTTGTTTTGTTTAAATCATTTAATCTTGCCGCTGTGTTTCAACGTCATATGAACGTGTAATTTTCCATATCCATTTTGAATTCTTTCATTGCATATTGGACATCGATTCTTTTTGTTTTCATGTGCATCAATAATGTGTCTGGCTCGAGCACTTTTAAACGTGAATGTTTTTGGGCATACTGGGCATTTGTATAATTTTAAAGACGGTTCGTGTCGAAGCATGTGCTTTTTAAGATAATACTTTGATGAAAATTTCTTTTCGCAGACCCTGTTTTGATATTTTATACTGGTCAGTTAATGTTCATTAATTTATTTACCTGTTTAAATGGGGACGTACCTACACCATGAAGGATCATGGTCAACATCTTCATTATTAGAATCGCCTCCATTACTGAAAGTACCTTTAAAATAATGAAAAATTAAAATTAACTAGGTGAAACGTTTTTTCAGAAAATTCTTCGATTAAGTAAGAAAGGGTTGTAGAATTTCAAAGAAAAAGAATTAGAAACATTAGCATAGACACATAACAGAACATTGTTAGTAAAATAGAGAAGAAATTCACGGTTAATTAGTTTAAATATCTTTTATAATAAAGTTTATTACTTACAATTTGTTTTTAAGTAATATATATATTTTTTTGGTCGTGATAGCTGCATCTTTTGAGTTTATTTACGCTAAATAAGTTTAACATTGCATTTGTATTTTTGGTTAAATGAAAACAAAGTTCAATGTAACCGGACTAATATATATTTGAGTATTTTAAACATATTTTTATACATTTATACATTTAAATAAATATTGCCTCAGTTAAAGTTTGGGTTCGCGGTATTCCCAGAATTTTTAAAGAAACACGGTGTTTTTGGGCTATTCAAATGCTTATTTAGCCCAGTTTTCCAAGCAAATTTTTTGGGACACGTTGGACATTTATAAATGGGCCTTTTATTGGCGTGAAGTTTAACGTGATCCTTCATGTAAGTTGTTGAAGAAAATGTTTTTTTGCAGATTGGGCAATAAGCCTTGCTTGTGGCTGATGCAACATACAGTTGCGTTAAATTAAAATCGTCGAAACCTATAGTAACAATAAATAAAATTGTTAAAACGTTTTTAAGAACTATTTATTTTCCCGACTTAATTATTTTAACGTGTTATGGCAAGGAGAAAAGAAATGCAAAAATAGGTAAGAAAAATTCTATATCAGATTTCAAAGTTTGAATTGATGAGTATCGTTCATTTGTTCGTTTGCATCTTGCAGTTTCATTGCCAAGTTATTAGATATTGCAATTATCATTATTATATTTTTTTTCACTCTTCTGTAGGTAAAGTATTCATATTTTGTTGTAGGTTCTATTTTGGTAGAACATTTTCACCGTTAGAAAATATTTCTTTCAAAGTGATTTAGCAGTTTGAGAATTTTCTAACACACTACAATTCGTAGCTTTTTTGGGACAATTATGGTCCCTAAAAGGCGTTCTGGGATTTTATTCAATGTAAGAGATTTAAGATAAACACGAAAAAGAATAAATAAAACTTCAAATCCAAAAACATTTTATTTGTCCATAACTTCATAACATATCCACGTTCCAACTGTACTATATAACCTTTTCCCTATTACATAATTCATATAAAAATACCTCCCACCTTTCTATACTTAACTATAAATATATGTAACCTTATTCATATAATTCTTAGAAAAATTGTAATATATATCAAAAATAGATTATTCATCTCCAAAACTTCTAAGTAACCATGGAATTAATGCTTGAAAAAAACACGAAATATTGTAACCAGTTCATGACAAAATTACCAACTCCAATTATTTTATCATGAAATGTTGGATTAATCACTTGTAATGGAAATAATTAAATGACCGGATTAAGGGTAATTGTTCTTAGGAGTTTTAACTGTTCTATACGATGTCCTGGTGCCATGAATCGTTCTCATATGCGTTGTACAATCACCGGGCCAAGAAAATTTCTTGGGACAAAACGGACACTGATATTTTTTCCTAGCCGCCTTATGAACCACTAAATGCCTCCGATAATTATAGCGATTGGAGTAACTTTTCTGGCAAATATCGCAATAATTATTTTCATCTTCGTAAAACTCGGTTGCCTGAGAAATTACTACGTCTTGAACTCGTTCCAATACATCCCTTCCACCGCTAACGTTTTTCAGAATTGATAATAAAGTTGTTGATCGGCATCTTTCATCTAAAATCAAATTACCATAAATTAACTCCTGTTAATTAATTTATCTCTTTGGTGTGTGTAGTCAGTATTTAGGCATTAATTGCAATCGCTAATTGTATAGTAATATACCTTTATTTATGAAATATATATGTTTTGGTCAACATTTTACTAATAAAAAAACAAACACATTTTATTTATTTATTTTTTTAGGTATTAAAAAACCCCCCCGTAAAACTCCGGTGCTTTCTATAAATATAACTTTTGGTTTCTTTAATATACCATTTTGTAGCGTATATAATATATATAAAAATGGAACGAACGCTACAATTGTAACAATATAATTTCCATCGTATTAATATATCTTTGTCTTTGTAAAATATGAGATTACCATTTCCGCCGAAGTAAAAGGAGAACATACCCTATTGGTAATAAGTGACCCGTCACGAATTTTATAAAAAAAAAAAAACATTATTGTGAGTGACCTAAAAATGTTTATGGACCACCAATGCAGCGCATTGCTGACTTTTTCGGTAATGGTCGATCAACGAACTTTTTCTACTGAACGTTTTCTTGCATATTTGACAGCCAAATCTCCCATTCAAATGCTTGTAATGATGATGGGCTCTCAAGGAGCTCAATTGTCGAAATGATTTAAAACAAAGAAGGCACACAAATACATCACCGACTCTATTGTACGAAGGCGTTGTTGAAACTGCACGACCACCACCTAAAGTGAAAAGAAGATTAATTAGTCTCTGCTTAAAACCCTTTTTAAAAAAGCGTTAAAACAAAAAATAAACTAAAACTTGTTTGAGCATTTGTGTTGCAATAACAATATAGAAATAAAATGCAATACTGTAAAACTGCATTAATAGTTTTTTTATTTCATATTCACGGGCATAAGGGAAGTTGGACCATGGTGATGTATTTTTATTCCTTTGTTACAGTTTTTTTTCTTCTTCTTTAAAACCTTTTTAATTACTTTATTTTAAATATCAATATTATTTAATTAATTTATCTTCTTTGGGTAATTATTTTTTTTCCTATTGCTTCGTTACAAAAAAACATATAGTTTCATCTTCGTAAATACGCACGTCTGTAAAAAGTTTATTTCAATTGACAGTAATTGCAGTTTTTTCCCTAACGAGGCAATTGTTAAATCTAATAAAAAAAGAATTATAACTATATTATCTAAATACATAAACTATATATGTATATACTTTTTGTTCATATAAGCACAGAAACGACTTCTCAAAAAATGTTAGTTTCGTAATTATATATATATATTTAGCTGTTTTTGGTTGAACTTTTTTGTATCTTCTTCGTCAGTAGAAACAGTAACGTTTATAACCAATTAACAAACACCCATTTTACATTGTTTTTTTTTTCTTATTATGAAATATATATATAGAACAGCCACAGTTTTCTATGTATACCCAAGGTTTCTAGGGTATTTCTTTTATAACACCCTCTACAGGATAAAGATTTGTTTGTTTATTAAAAACGTGGGATACAATAACAGGGTTTCCTATTTATCACCCTGTAGTGAACTGCCTAACATGTTGTACAAGGCCTATGGAAGTGGCAAAATTGAGGGGATAATTTTAAATTTTGGAAAATTATCCCCTCTGGAATCTTTTAAAATGGAGGTTGAAAGGTACCTTCGAGGAGAGAGTGAGACGGAGTAGAAATCTCCATACTTAAAAGGTAACTTCTATACCGCCATCTATGGAACGGCAACGAAGTAATCCCAATGGGATTTGGTAGGGTCATAAGGTTCGGAAACTTGGACAATGCAGTCCCCTGTGTTTTAAAAATCGAAGCTAATTCGTGAAAACTGGGTTCTATTTAATTTTTAAATGGCGCTACGATGCAGCACTTAACAATGCGGTACTTAGTATAGGGGCCTGTGCAAGGTATTCTGGGAGACTCGTTCCCGTACTGTCTTAAAAAGAAATCCGAAAAGCTAATTCGTGAGAACTAGGTTCTATTTTTAAATGGCTCTAGGCGACGCGAGGTATTATGGGAGACTTTGATCACCGCTGATAGCCCACCAACACTTTTACTACTCCAGCTCATCTCCCTCCTTCAAGAAGATACTAGCTTCTGTTTCATTATCGCGTTCGACGTTATGTTCACTGCTGGGTGATAACTACCGATTAACAAAGCTCTCGGGTTAGGTTAGGTTTTGGATTCAGTAGTTTTTAAAACTACCTAATTAAATTAAAAGATATTATATATAAAGTGATGAAAACTGGCATGATATGCCCCGATAAAACTGTAGTAAGACTGGCGAATCAATCGATGATGAGATAAGCGCTATTAACCAATTTTAAACTGTCTTCCTCTGCAACTTTTTTAAATATCCCGTTATACAGTCATAATTCTACCATCTCAACGAAAAAACCGCTTAACATTTTTGATTACAAGGTTTTTCCTTTTATAATATATATATATTTATATAATTGACTATATCTCGCGCAACACCAAACTAACAAAGTTTGATTCTTTTTTTATACTTTTTAATCTATACAATAATGCGTTAACTAAAGTAATTAAATTGCATTAAATTCTGGATGGTAAGCTATTATAAAAAGCTTAAAAACCGTTTTTTTTGCAGTACAAATAAAAATAAATCCCCATTGCTAACATTTAAAAACACACGCGTTGAGTGTTAATTAATTTAATTTACAGGCTTGACCAGCCATTAAACGTACCAGTTAATTAATTTTTCTGACCACCCGGTGTAAAAAAAATCACGCACTGCATTCACTTTGGGTCATCGTTAATTTTAAATATTAATTAATACCCGTTTCCCAAAACAAAATTCTATAATTAATATTTATTATTTATTATTTTTTTTTGGTAAATTTCTTGACTTCCGCAACTACGGTTTAATGTTTTAATTATTAATTTAATTAAAACAAATTTATCTCTTATTTTTTTGGTTAAACACGTGGAAGACACAAACATGGAATAGACTATGAATATTAACATACATGGAATGGAAAAAAGGTAATAGAAATTAATTAATTACTTATAATAAGTTTGTTAATTAAAAAAAATATAAAGATAAAATTAGACACAAATATTTTAGGATGAAATTAAAAGATTTATGGCTGCTGTTTAAGACAATATAGAGGAAAAGATTTTATAGTTATAGTAATTATTCTGTATTGCAATGTTATACTTACTGTATTAATAGATTTTGTTTGAATAAAAACCTAAAATACTGTATGTTAATTGTTTTATTTTTCTACTGTTTTGCTTCTATTTGTTTATTTCTATTTTGTTTTGTGTGATGAAAACACCCGTAAAATTATTATTTGAGGTCATATTGTAATAAAAGATAGCTTTATTTTTATTTAAAAGATTTTATTTATTTTTCTGAGAGGTTATTTTTGTTATTACCAGCTGTGTGTGTTGTGTTTGTGGAGGTAGTACTAGTGAGGGTATCGTAGGTCTGAATTGTTTAAACAGTTAATTACGAACTGAAATAATTAAATTGTACGGATTTAACTAATTATTTTTTGTTGAATTTAGTTAGTAAAATCAGGGATAGATTTAAACTTTAGAAGTAGGAATGGAGAACCGTTAGTATTTACTTTAGTCCCACTCATAGCCCAGTAAAGAGCCCCTCCCTCCAACACGTAACGAAGCGTTTAAATTATGTTATTGGCTCACTTAAAACTACGTTTTTTTTGAGGTTGCACGTAACTCCCTTTTACCCCCGTCGCTATAACCCGCCTCTTCTTTCATACCCCCCCTCCGTCCCGTGTAAGGGGGTCCGGGACTTTGACGCGCGCCCAGATAACTCCGTTCTCAATTCCTACTTCTAAAATTAAATCTATCCCTGGTTTAAAATAAACTGTTTTGTTATTTTTAATGTTACGTTAACTACCAAATAGATTAAAATATTCATTAAAAATCCCTTTTGGAAAATTATAAATATTGAAAGATTTATTTTATTGATATAACTAAATGTTTTATCAATTTCAGTTCGTAATAAATCTGTTACAGATAAGAAATGTGTATTTTCGGCTAAAAAGGCTTTATAACTTGAGGTATTCAAGCAATATAGGACTAAAGTGTTGTAGATACTCGTATATAACAAAAGTGTAGTTGAAATAAAAATGCACGTATTGATAATAAAAAAACTAACCCTAAAAGTTACACTATATATATATTTTCATTTAAACCTGTTTGAAAACGCAGCTTATATATAGATACGTACGTATTAAAATTCTCCCCATTTCCAAACCCAATTAATTATTCTTAATTAATTAATTAATTAAAAAACAGAAGAAAAAATAATATAAAAATTATTACGATATCAACTCTGATTAAATATACAAAGCTCTCAAGGATAATTTGTTTTTAGTAAAAAAAAGCTATGATAATATAATATAATATTAAATCTATTTCTATTATTAAACTTGTTATAATTTAAATACTACAGTTTTACATATAATATATATATATGATATCCAATTCTATTTCAAATTATATAAGGACTAGACTGTAAGGCCTAAATTACTATATACCTATTATAAAAATTAAAACTAATATATAATCTATATTAAGGTAGACTTAAATTTTATTATTATTTTTAAAGATAAGAAGTTGCAATGTTCACGCTCCTCTTTTAGACGATATGGTACTAAATGGTCAAAGTTATTAGGCCTTAACTGCGATCTTTGTAGGCCATGATATACCTTTCAAACTAATACCAATTAACTGGACCAATTAACCCAAAACTAACTAAATGCTCTGTGCACATCCTCTGTCCATACCGCCATCTAAAAAAATATACCCGTTTATAATATAATTTATAGCCTACTGTTATTAATAAGCTTAATTAAAACTAACCCTGTTTGATTAAGTGATTAAATAAAAAAAATCCCGTATGTGATATATATATAATATATGTATGTATCAAACAGATATTTGGAAGAAAGGCCATGATAAATAATTAGATT
The DNA here is from genome assembly GCA_019434445.1 of Phalangium opilio. Classification (NCBI taxonomy): domain Eukaryota; kingdom Metazoa; phylum Arthropoda; class Arachnida; order Opiliones; family Phalangiidae; genus Phalangium; species Phalangium opilio. Next base: position 178,321 of record JAEQBA010003137.1, read on the forward strand.
GTTTGCTTTGTAGGTTGTTTTTCAATCCATCATATATACCTCGAAACTGTTTATGTTAATTTATATTACTTTTTCAAATAACCAACTGCTTTCCTTTTTCTTCGTTAGGCATATTTACACCTAAATCTTATATATATAGGGTATTACACAGAGATACAGTGGTTTGAACATTAACAAATTTACCCCGCTCAACGTATATAAATTTTATTTAACCTTCGTTTATCTCAGATATCAGGCTAAATGTTTATGTTTAATTCTTTGCTTACCCTATTTTTCGCTATAAAAAAGAACATTTAAATTTTTATTTTTTCTCAACTCTTATCTTTGGCACTCAGTTTCTGAGGTACTATAATTTACATATCTTCCTTAGAAGAATTATTTGGGGAAGGATTGCCGCGGTAACCAGGCGGTAGTTTACCACCATTACCGCTACCATTGGGTGACGGTGCCGATCCGCGAGAAGTACCACTTTTTGGGGCTATAACGCGATCGCGTCTGCTGGGAAGCAAACGATGAACTGTTTGGATGTGGGTTTTGAGATTTCCTGGCCAGTTGAATAATTTCTGCAAGAGGAACTTCTTTAAGTACCACCAATTTTATTTCAAAAACTACTACATCTACCCCAGAACAAAAGCGTAGCATGCTATGTACAATCTATTTGAATGTGAATGTTACGCAGCCAAGCACCATCAATGGGTTTCCTTGATTTGGTTTCAAGTGGATGAACCTTATTAAACTTTGGATCCATAGCTACTGCAACTGGGGCTTACGAAATACTTGTTCAGTGGCTAAAGTACTGTGCGGAACAGGAACCTTTGGACCCATAGGTACAACCACTGGGGCTTACGAAATACTTGTTCAGTGGCTAATGTACTGTGCGGAACAGGAACCTCTGGACCCATAGGTACTGCCACTGGGGCTTACCAAATACTTGTTCAGTGGCTAAAACACTGTGCGGAACATTTGTGGTTGTGTAGCCCATGCAAATGATAAGGATGTACGTTGGACCAGGGCAACTTACAGAGCTCATGGTAACTTTTTAGTTATCGTTTGTATCTCTCCTTGCGACTTACAAGAATGTTATAACAAAGCGCTTCTTGCAGTAGTGTAAAACTAAGAGCCATCTGCAGAGGTCCAACAATAACAACCCTTTTACTACGTCTAATCTCCCATATTACGTGCAACTTTTCACTTCTCTCCATTGACAGTGCAGGTGGTAACATAATTTTATGTGCGTGTAGATGACACAGGCGACAAAAAAACAACATCGAATGGGGGTGTATTCAATTCGCACCTGACAGATGTAACATTGAAATCTCCGGCTAAATGGCTTGTGCATAAGGAGATGTCTCTTGACACTGTGTTTCGTCGAATACGTCTTCAAACATATCGGACACACATTTTCCATGGAAGGTAGTAGGGCTAACGCTGCCGGATGTCGAATTTGTTGCAAATAAGAAGTATACTTCTGTAAAAATTCTTCGACGTTGGCTACTTCGTTATTACCAGGTTCCACACCTGTAAAAAGAAAACTTTTATTAGTCCCTGTTCGAAATTACAACATAGGTAATATACAACATACCACCCACATAAATTACATTCACAAAAATCTAACTATTTTTATAGCAGTAGTATTTAATCACTTTTGGATAAATAAAACGTGTTTCTATCCAATTAGTAATCATAATTATTAAAGACTAGAAAATTTCTGAGGTTGCTATTACTAAACACATTACATACGTTTTTTACTACGTTAAGATAATTTAAAGGTAATTTTAACTGGTTTTCAACCAGATTAAGTTATTTAAGTCTAACACGAGGTAAGTTCCCTGAAGGTAGCATAATTTTAACTGGTTTTTAACCAGACAATATCGAAATTAGTAACAAAAAAGTTAAAAAACCAAAAAGCAGTTTGAACTTTTTAAGCAAAATAAATAATTAAATTCATTAGAACAAAATTTAATAATGTAGATTTTAAGTAACTTCTTACGACTAACGAAGTTTTTAATGACAAACATAAATAATAATCACAGCTTTAGGTGATGAAACCCACTACAAGTTTCTGCATAATTTAAACACATATTGCGTTTTAGTCAAATCTTTGGTTAATTGTCACAGGAACGTTTTTTTTTCCTTTTGAAGTGTTTCTTTTTGCAAATTTCGATTTCCTTTCAAGGGTTGTTCGAATTATGCAATTGGTTCGAAGTGTAAAACTGTCTTGGACCAGGCGTAATATGAGCTTTCCGCTTATGAGCGTAAACATTGTTTCTCCATAAAAATGATTTGTTGCATATTTCGCAAAAATATTTCTTTCGGTACGCTCTGTGCATGTCTATATGACCATTCAAGTTGCTTTTGTTCGAAAATGACTTTTGACAAACTGGACATATAAATTCACTTGGCCCCTTAAATGGTGGCCTTCCACGTCTTTTCGCTTCTACAACTGGGTTCAGGAAAGAGGTAAGAGGAGAAAAAAAGAGAATAACAATTAGTACCTGCCCTACAATTAAAATGTTTCAAACAATCATGCCTCACCTGGCTCATAAAAAACCAAACTTTTGAATTAAAAAAAAAATTAAACACAAAAACTCCTACTGGCATCAAATCTCTAACAGATGCTGTTGCATAATTTGCATAATGTGAAAAGTTACAACAATGTTAAATAATTCGATATATATTTTTGATTACAATAGTGCAATTTTTTTGCATGTTTATTTAAGCATATATTATAAAATGACAATGATTGATACAACTCGTTTATTTTTTTTTCTTCTTCATTTTCTTTCTAAATTTAAGCGCGAATAAAAGCCTAATAAGCGATTAGCAGTAATTAACACATTTTATAATTTGCGGTAGCATAATAAAATTTAACAAGCGAGTAATTATAATTAGCGAGTTTAGCGTTTCATATATATATTATATATCTAGGCAAGCCACATTGAGCAAATTTAAAAAAATATAATTAGCCAACAATATTACAATTTCTTTTGAAGCGCCGCGTAATATATTTATCACAATAGCATTTAATTTTAATTTTTAATAGCATCTATTTCAAATAGTCTAATTAATAAAGCGTAGCGTAAAATTTTGAAAGGGATTGGTTAAATGATTTATAGTTCCTTCATCATGTTTTTGACGCATGTCAAGTGTAGAAGACGAAGAACGTTTAACAGAGTTGAGTCAATTCTCGCGTCGTAAGCCTCAAGCCTAATTCTCTAAGCCTTGGCTTCCATTTCAAACAGTTGCAATAATAAACGTTCTTGGCCTTGTTCACGAACTTTCATAAACAATCCCTATTAGCAATTAGCAAAGCGCGATTAATTTTGGTTAGCTGAGCAACACAGCAAATCACAGTTCGATATATATCATATATATAGTTAATCACATGATTAATATTATACACCATTAAATGGCGAGATAGAGAGAGAGAAAAAACCTCACGAGACACGTTTTCTTTTGTTTATACTTCAAACCTTAGTTTTTGTCTTGTAGACTATTAAGTTCGTAAAACTTACAGCCTTTTAAGACCAAAAATCTTTTACAAATATTTACGAGAATCTTTTGAAAAAATCTACTCTACTTTGTTATTTACTTTTTTTTCCTCTCTTTGACACAAAGTTACCGATGTCTTGAAGACCGAACAATACAAAGGGATTAAAAACAAATACGCGTGTATAAACGCTTTCTTTTTTAAATACTGGATATGGTACTTAATTATTTTCGTTAATTTAATTGGGTTTTTCAATGCTAAAAAGAAGCTAAGGAACGAAGAATTAATAATAAACTGATATGGCATATTTTGGTCTGAACTTAATTAAGTGTTGAATGGGCAAATAGTGGCGGTTGAAATAGAGCAATGTCGCGAAATGAAAAGATACTAAAGTGTGCTGCAGCTGCCAATTTCGAACTTGAAACTTATAAACCTACCAATAATTCACAATTAACTAAATAAATAAACCAATCTTCTAAAATTACAAGGCGTGTGAACTTTTAAAAATAGTTCTGAAAGACCTATAGCCAATCAGCATGCAGTGCCCTTTTGTAACACGAAAGGGCACTGCTGATTCGCTACAGGTTCTTCGCGAGAATTGTCTCCTCGAACCAATCGTCGCCCAGTATGAAGTTAAGCACCTAAGAACTTCATCTAAGGTGATAAAATGTTTGCCTACTTAATTTTCTTTACGCATCTGTTCATTTCACGCACGCTTTTGAATTTGACACAACGAATTTGGGATAAATAAAATAATCAATGAAGTGGATCTATAAAATTAAAAAAAAAAAGGTTCTTAATTTTTCTATTATATAAAACCCCTTTTAAAGGTAATCCATTAAATAACGCGATGACGAAATTCTGCAGATACTTTTAAGTACGCAGTAATCGTCTTTTTTATCAAGGCATGTCTAATATAAATATTTTTTTAAGCGCAAATAAAAATCTATAAGCTTAAAAAAAAAATTCAAAGTATTTTGTATTTGGCAAAACATCTTAAATTGAACTTATTCTTATTATATCACAGCGAAACTAAAATAATAACGGGTCTCAAGACCAATTAAGTAAAAAAAAAATTGTATTATATTTTAGTCTTGTACTATTATTTTCCCTATTCACACCTTTAAACTCACGTGCACAAATTTTTAAAATAAATGTGCAATTTTATCTTTTTGTCTTTTAGCTAATATTATAATATACAACATTTAAAAAAATGACTAAATAAGTTGACTTTATTTTTCGTCCCCCTTTTAAGGTTTCTTATTATTTTTTTTTTGTATTATATTTGATATATATATAGCACTATCTCATCATCACACCGAAAAAGAAAAAAGAAGTTGTTTGATTTTGTTTTTTGGATATTTTGTTTGTCGCCTCAAAAAACCAAAATTTATATTTTTGACATATTTGGTTTTTTTTTGGCATTTGATTCAGTTGGACAAGCAACGAGAAGCTTTTTCTTCGTGACACGAAAACCTACTACTTACTACTAGGCTACACTATAGACAAATACTGTTATCTACGACCAAAAAACGTTCAGTAGATATTATACTGAAAAATATATACCTTAAATTAATTCGATCGAATAAATTCATATTTCTTCTAAAATCTATTGGAAGAAGATTTTAAGACTTATAGGCCTTTCGTTTCATTTTTATAAAACTATAGAATAAATGATTACGATTCATCGTAATTTTTAAACATCTTCGTGTAAATATATATATATTATGTTTCACTCCTTTTCTTCTTCTCGAATTGACCAATTTTACGACCGTCATCAAAATGACCGTCAATTTTGAATTTAACTTAATCAAGATTATTTTCCCCCAATATATATATATAAATCTTTATCGTTTAAAATGAATTTTGCGATTGGCTTTAAAATTAAAAGCACTTTTAGAGTGACGATATTAATTAATAAATAAATATAATTTCTTATGTAAATTTTTGTTTGCATCAAATGCAATTTGGAAAACCTATAGTTTTCGCGCTATTGGTTTAACTGCAACTTATAGTTGTGGGTAACGTTGCGTGTTTGTTTACGAGACCAATCTAGTATAAGCCAGGCTTCACCGCGTACGTCTGTGTCTGGTATTTCTTATTCCCCCCAAAAGTACCAAATATCGAGTTGTTTCGAAAATAAAATTGAGAGATAAGTTTCAAGTTTTTGTTTTAACTGTTTAACAGTACCGTAAGCTTAGTTATTATATTAACTATATATGACATTTTCAATGTTTCTCCGTGTGCACTTGGTGCACCTTCCACATGTGAACATTAACGGCGCTTTGAGCACGAAATGATTTGTTGCAAATATGGCCTGTTAAGGAGAAATAAAATATATGTGTGAGACATGAACTAAAATACACAATGTAGGCTATAGTCAATCAAAACATTTGGAGAGTTCGAAACGATACTTGGGTTTAGTTTGGTACATGATCTAATAAAGCTAGCAAGGGGGCTATGTTCCAACTAGGAGGATTTAGAGCAAAAGAGACTTGGACAATCCGTTCTCAGATTTCATGTTTTGCGCATAATGTGACCACGCTATTCCCAATTCAAAACGAACTAGTTCTTTCTGTGATTGCGAAGACAGCTATGCGCTAAACTAGTTGACAAGTTACACGAAATGCAAGGGGCAGTAAGTTGTTAAATGCCGAAATAATTAGTCCAACATATAAAACTCTGGCCCCAGGCTGTCAGAAAAAGGAAGACCCTATCGCATGAAACATTGTTCGCTCGTTTGCAAATCTCTTCAATTATAGGCAATTGCTCGCATATCGGTATGACCCACGACTAGAAAAAGTTGTAAGCCTCGTATAGGGAAGGATATGGTAAGCATTTTTCACATTGACAGATACGTCAATACGATTGCCTTCCAAACGACAACATTCGATAAACTCACAAAAATGAGAGTATTTTGGACCCTCTGATGAGGATGGGCTCTCGCGATCTCCATGGCGTCCTTGTTGCTGATGACGGTCTCCACCGTGGACGCTCCATTTGTGAGCAAAAACGTTACTAAGCATTCTGAATGATTTATTGCAGATATCACAGAAGTATTGGTATTCACTACTGCCACCCGATGGACCACCCGAAGGGTCTCCTCCTCGACTAGAACTGGCGCTAGATGGTCCGGGGGACACGGCGGCCGCCGCTGAAACGGCTGCGGCAGCTGCCGCTAAGACAGCCGCGTTGTGAGCATTTCGGTGGTGTTCGAATAGATCTTGATCGCTGAACGACGCGTTGCAACGATCGCAAAAATAATAGGATTCTGGACTTGGCATTTCGAGACGAGTTGTTGGCGGTGGTAGAGGCGGATGTGGTACACTTTCTAAACCCGAGAAACAAAAAGAGAAAAAAAAGCAAAGCGAGCTTCATTTAGCACAAAGGAGCTTAACACTTACATAAAGTTTTAAAACATTAAAATCATGACGATATCTTATTTAAGACACACTGATAAAGGTGACAAATATGAGACAATATTAAGGTGATTGTTGAGAATTAATTAATATGAAGCCTAGTTTGGTGCGTATTACAATGTACAAAACTGGTCAAATACTTCTAACTATAGACAATTTACAATTAGCACAGTAGTAATTCAAAATCCTAATTATGTATTTCTAAAAAATGATTGATTGGCTGTTGGCAATTTTACAATTTTTTTTGAGTGAGTTTCTTCTTTTTCAGAACAATTCTTCGCTTCTGTTATTTGCCAGCTAAAAGTAGAGTAAAAGCGATAGTTAGTAGAAAGAAGTTGAATTTGTTATTTAAGCGTAGACAGAACTTGCCTTGAATTATACGTATGTGAATATTTCTGGACTTCATAAGCTACTATTAGTCAGCTACATGCCATGAAAGGGTTAAAGGATTAGGTTTGTCGGTAGACGCCACAAAACCAGTCTATTAAAATTAGAAAGGTTACAATGTGGTGCATCACCATTTTAATTTTGATGAACATTTAGAGTAGGCCTCTATATGAAAGTATGCCTTCAATATAAGCCTAAAACCCGAAATAGTAGGTAAATTATACTCATTAGCTTTTGTTTAATTATACTTATAGAAGATTGGAAGCGCCGCTTCGATCTTTTTGATGATGAACAATAGTAATTAACATATAATACATCACTTAATTACAATTATAAATATAGCACGAGTGTCGATAAGTTTTCGACATACACTTTAAAAAAGGGCTCACCTTCAACTAAAGTAACATAAATCTTTAAATCAGATACTAGAGAATTTTACTTATGAAAGAAATTCACATTAAAGATATAACTTTCTCTGCAGATGTACAGCGACTACATAACCAAGTTCCTAAATAGTTTACTACAATTGCAACAGTCAAATTGGCAATTGCTTATATGAGAATATGGCATTTTTTCCCTTAGAAAAAGGAGTGTATATCTATTGTAAACCATTTCCATTCGTAATTAACATCATCAGTATTTGTATAGAAATACAATCAACACTTTTAGATTATTTAACAGTCCCATTTTGTTTTAAAATCGAATACCTAAATAGCGTACACATTTCGAGATCAAGCTACAAAAATACTATTTACGTTTTTGCTCTTTTCAACTTTTGTTTATAGCACATAACGTAATGTGACAATGTTTAGTGGAGAGAAAATACACGACGTATTACATACAATTAAACTACACTAAACCTAAAACGATTTTTGATTAAAACATTTCGATAAATTACTTCAAATATTTTTACACCGATGTATAGATTTTGTTACAAGTACCTGAAAATTTCTTTAGGTACTTTTGTGACACAATACTACCGGCGTATTAATAAATTAACTATATATATTTCAGGTAAATATATACATGACTATACGTTAATGTATTGGTAATTCGGGGGAACAACTAGACGCTGTAATTTGGTATTGTACTTTAACTATTCACAATATTATTTTAGTAATAATTATACGATAGACAAGCTCACTAAAACTCGATAACTATTACTATACATTATAGATATATATTTAATCTTTTTATAAATTTGTTTAAAATCCCTGAAATGTAATGCAATGCAATGCAATGTTTTTCTCATTGTTTCTTTGTAAGCCACACTGGACTGAATTGGAAAATATTACAATTATATAAGAAAAAAAGCATTGCATGAATTTTGCTATAGATTGAACACAAAGGCACTCCAAGCTTTTTTTTTGTTGTAATTCTCATTAAATTAAAACAATGTAAATTTGCATACGAGTTAAAATTAAATATTTTAGCTACTTCGTAAAGGTTTTTTTTTGGTGCCCCGCTAAATTTAATTAATTAATTAACTAATACTTTGGCCCCATGACTAAAGCTAATTAAAGTTTAAATTATAATCTTAAATTAATAAGATTAAATAAAATCTTTGGCATTTTTTGTTAAGTCCATTGGGTTGCATATTAAAAAGCGTTTAACACTACTTTGGACGTAAGTGCCTGGTTGGCAACAAAGCGGTATTTTGTGTTTGATGATATTTCTTTCGATGAGCGTACATATTGTTCCTCCAGAAGAAACTGCGCCCGCAAAATTCGCAATTATGAATTCTACGATTCGGCAAGTGCAAGTTTTTATGTTGCAATAAGAGTCTTTTACTATTAAATACTTTATGGCACAATTCGCAAGGTAATCTGTCTCTGATTACGCTATTAACTCCGCTAGTAAACTTGGGTATTTGCGGCAATTGCTTGAAAGACGACATCAATGGAGCTGCAGCGGCTCTCCAAGTACAAGCACCATCCCTGCTGTGGTAACCTAAATAGCAACGCAAATGACAGAAAATCCCAACCATGAAAAACTGCACCTCAAGATTAATAATAATAAACAAACACGAGGAAAGGCTTAAAATAAAACTATAAAATAAAATACTATGGCCTGTAAAATAAAGCCACTTTATGAAATCGTCAAAGAAAAGAAAAAAAAACACGCAGAATCAAAGAAATTTCAATACAACTAAGAGCAAAATAAACAAAACGAATTCAATACTATAATACAAAAGAAATAAATGTATGAAGTACGTAACAGCGAGAGATCTTTTACCCTAAGAATTTAATCCTTGGCTAGTTGGAAGGGCGGTCGTCGCTTGGACACCACCACTTAAATTGGAACTCTGATGAAATTCTTGTTCAAAACGACTTCTAATTCCATCAGCGAATTCACTCAAAGGCGGTCTCAATTTGGTGTTGTCGAGTAAAGAGGAGATGTTCATTTCGTCATCATCTCCTTCATCTTCCTCGTCGTCTTCATCGTCATCATCTTCTTCGTCAACGTCATCGTGTTTTTCCGGACTGTAGATGACGGGAATGGCTGTCCCTGGATTGTTGTCCAAAGTAATTGGGGGTTTGAGAGACGGTAAGGGCCCTGACCGGTTGATGGGATACGAGCTCAAAATGGATTGATGCGGAGGAGTTACGCGGGATGTGGTGGTGCTTTGGTGCTGATGGTGTAGCTGGGTAATGGAAGACACGGAGGGAAGTCGTTGAGATGTTTGGGAAGGAGTTTCTAAGGTAGAAAAACTACTTCGGGAATCGTATTGTATCTCTTCAAAATGATGTTCAAAGCGATTTTCATCGTAAGACGTTCCTTGATGGCAATGCTGCAAGTGCAATAATAAATTGTCTTGACCAGCGAATGTTTTCTTGCACATTTTGCAGACGCGAGTTCCAGGTTTTCGACCCCTCTTCTTTTGGTTCAGTAAAGATTCTACTACCAATAAATAGAATCAGGCGGGTTAATTACGGTTTGTCTACGAAAATACTTCATCTACTAACCGATTGAGGAATAGCCGAGATAACTGGGTGAAGCTGGTCTAATTCTATCCAATTGACTAGAGTATCCTTGTAAAATACTGTTTCTAATTTCGTTGGCATTTTCTCGCGGACTAGAGGACACTTTCTCAGGGTGATATTTTTTAATGTGCAATCCAATGCCAGTTTTATTAAGGAAAGCTTTATGGCAAATATCGCAAAAGTACCAATCACTCGATAGGGGTTCCGGAGTATGAGAAAGCGGTGAGGTAGAGCTTAAAGAATGGTAACTTTGAAGCGATCTTCCGTAGTCACTAGCGTGTTGCTCTTTCAAGTGACGTAAAAGTGTGGCGGGCCAAATAAAAGTCTTATTTTTGGGGCATATGTTGCAGCTAAATTGCTTGACACGACAAGTGGTACTGGCCATTAAGTGATAGCTAAAACTGGAAAATGAACCCAGTTTTGTGTCGCAAGCGATACACGATGCGGGTGGTTTGATATTCATCGCCGCGAATTCTGTTCGGTTAAAAATATCAGTAAATATTCCGGATAAGTCGATAGTTAAGCTCGCTAAGCTCACCTATTCCAGTGGTATCTATGTCTCCGAATGAATTAGGAGTGGTAGGAGGATTAATATCGGTTAAGGGTTTAGTTTGAATGGGTGGGGGTAGTTTTAAGGGTGTGGGAATAGCCGGTTGCGAATTACCAGCTCGACTAGTAGAATTAGTAGTATCAGAGGGTAGTTCTTCCATAGCCCCACTCTTCCAGTGCATAGCTACGTGTTCATTGTATTCCTGCGCCCCATTGAATACCTTCTTACAAATTCCGCATAATCGACTGCCCGGTTGTCTCCCTCGTTTTTTACTTCCGCCGGGACTTAGTGAAACGTAACTTAGCTGCTCTAAAGGTACTGCGTGGGTTACAAAAGATACTTTCACTTTCTCTGAGCCTTTTGCTTCGACATACAAACACACCAACTAATAACTCAAGGGTAAAGGGCATTTACCAGGACTGGGTACAGTGGAAGGGGGTGGTTCTACGTTGTGAACTTCCCTAATATGACGGTAGAGGGTGCTCTTCCAATAGAAAGACTGAGAACAATATTGACACGGTAGTTTTTGACGACCACATCGGTGAACTATAAGGTGCCGTCGATATTCAAACGTGCTTTGGAAGAATTTTCCACATAGTTTGCAAACGTGAGGAACGGGTCGTCGACCAAGTTTCACATCCTGTCCTGAGCCACCACCACTGCTCGTTACTCCTTAATTTTAATAACAATAAAATTTGAAACAATTACCAAAGTTTTACTATTTTTCTCTTATATAACTATATATATATCCAATAAACAACTACATATTTGAAAAAACAAATAATTGTTTTAAAATTAAATGATACTTAAAATTTGTTTTTTTAATTATATCTATTGATAAATTTATAAACTATTCGAAGACGAAACATCACATTGTAGAAATAAAAATTTGGCGCATTAGTAATATAATTATTGTTAGTATTATTTTTTTTTAACGACTAGAATTAAACATTTTGGTATGTATTTTTAATTTTTTCAAGCTTATTCCGATGAACTAGACGATGTCTGGATAAATTAGACTGCCAGTAAAAACTGCGATCACATTGAGTGCATGCAAATTTTTCAGGAGCCGATCCGTGCTTGCTTAAATGTGTGCGAAAGTTTCGCTTATTAGTAAACTGTTTCTTGCAGATTGCGCAAAACATAGCTTGAAAACAGGCCATTATTCCAAGATCACCAACACCACCTCCACCATCTGGAAAAACGTTTTTTCAACTACTTATCCGTATCCATGATATAATTATCAACTCTTTTAATTTTAATATGGCTCATAACGTTATGCGCATAAAAAAACAGATTAAACATTTTTAGAACAGTAACGAAGTACGGCTAATTCTACAGAAGCGCAAACAAAAATTGATACAAAGGACATTGTTCAATTATTAAAGGCTTGAAAAAAACTATCGCGTGGCAAAATGTTTTAGTATATTGAGATTTATATTCATATTATATTGTCAGTTGATCATAATCTTTTTATCACAGTTAGTTTTAGATGATAGAAGACCCTACATCCCAGATCCAAATTGGAATGTGTCAGCTACCCATTGTTCCAAACCCTCTTCTTGTGAATGTACGTTTCTTCTATGTCTCTGTAGATGATGTCTCCAAGAAAAGTCGCGGTTACACGTTTTACAACGATATCTTGGCCTAACCGGAGCATGCATGTCCATATGACGTTTTAAACTGCCACGAGAACTAAAAGGCCTATTGCACAAGTTGCAGATGTTTTCGAAAACAGAAGAGACTGACGATGATGACGCAGCAGTGGCGTTTGCTTGTTCGTTCAATGTTCCTAAAAACATAAACATCCATTACCACCGCTAAAACTGTCAATCAATTAACATTTGGTGAAGGTAGTGAGATACCAATACATCGTGAGAAAAATACGTGTTTACAAAAAAAATTAAAGTGCTTGGCTCACAAGCGTGTGTGTCACTTGTACAATAATTACTTCCAAACTTCGTCATCACCAAAAAATTTATATATAATCTTGATTGACTACAATCTTACACACTCAAATTAACTGAACAAAAAATTATTTTTAAGTACAAATTAATCAACCATTTCTACAATAGCTAATTATTCTTATATAGAGTAAGCAAGGATGATGCGTGGTCTGAGAGAAATCAGTACGCTTACTGTGGAACGACTCGTGTACAGTGGGACGCTAGAAATGGGGAGGAATACACGGAAAAATGGTGGGCGGTCTTCCTGATTCATCTAAAGTAGACCGGCCGCCAATTTTCCCAGAATTTCATCCCCATTTCTAGCGTCCCACCGGACCAGAGTCGTTCCACAGTTAGTGTACCGGCTTCCCTCAGATTAAGCATCCCCCTTCATAATTTATGGAGTAAGTAGGAACTGTAAATATTAAACCGTTATAATACAACAAATAGATTAGGAACTTTCAATATGATTGTAAAATAGACTAGAATAATTTCCCCATCTTGGGTTATATTCATATTTAATCATTGTGTTTTTTCAACTTATGTTGCTCAACATAATTTCTAGTTAGGAAAGCCTTCTTGCATATGTCGCAACGAAAAACTTCACGAACTGAATCGTGTTGGGCCATGTGTAAGGCTAAATAACTTCGAGAAGCCACCATCTTTTGACAGACTTTACAGCGAACTTCTCGTTTTCTACAAGTATGATTGGCTAAACCTTCTTTACTCTTGAAAATCTGAGCGCATTGGGGACATTTTGCGATATATCGAGGTGCGCCCGATCGAGTGACAGGATTCAGGCAAATCATTCCTACGAAAGAAAAAGATACGTCGTTGATCAGCTCCTAACATCGCGGCGTGTTGCACGAGATTGGTTGAATTATTGACAATCTTCCAATTTGTAAAATTGATTTAATTTCTTTCTATTTCCTACTTAAAAGCGGTACATATCACACTTATTTAACATACAGTATGCTTGGTATTAATTTTTTGGCTTTATAAGTAGTGGAGCGTGTGAGGTTTGTTGTGTTACAAATATTTGGTAACTATTACTAATCAAACTAACTAACAGTTGACACGATCTTAAAAACGACACTATACTCGGTTAAAATTAAAACTTCCTTAAAGGAAAAGTTCAGGTAACATAACATTATACCTTAAAAGAAAGGACTTTTCTTATTACAAAATAATTAGCATTTAATTTGTCTTAAAAGCGAGTGCTACTGCACCGCCATTTGTTTAGTGGCGTCTGCTAAATAGAACCTCTTACCAACAAGTGATTGGGTGAATTCTCACAAGCTAAGAGAGGTAGGAGTAAGATTGGTAGATAAAAGGTTCGATTTAGCAGACGCCCCTAAACCTATGGCAGATAGCCCGGTAGTTCGCGTTTATAAGGCTAATTAAATGAAAATGATTTTGTAATAAGAGATAATTATTTTAAATAAAATATTTTCCCTCTTATTGGTAGAAAAAGGCCGAGCTTATAAGGTATAATGTTATGCTAACTGAACTTTCTTTCAGTTCGATAATACGACATTATTTTAATGCAATTTAAATTACGGGTTCAAAAAATAACCCGATTTTCTAGCAATTTCAAAAGCAGTTCCAAAAATTCACTTTGTCTCTTTTTGCATAAATTATTAAATTTGGAATTTTAGACCAAATTATTTATTTCTTTGTCTTTTTAAGCAAGATCTCCTCATATGAACTGGAAGCGATTTTTTCCATTTAAATTTTTCGTTACACAAAGGGCATTTGTAAGTTTTGTTACTATGCGAATGCATATGTTGGCCCAGCAGAGATTTATTGTGGAAAGTTTTCTGGCAAATTCGACAACTAATTTCATTCGAAGCCATATTCCTTCGCAACACGTTGTTCATGTTCCAACGACGAAGCAAATCATGATTCGGTACATACCCTGTAAAGTGGGTGACGTAAATATTACACACTAACCCATCACCATTAATTAATCCATCAATTTACAAAAGATAGGAATTAAAACTTCGCGTTTGTCACACCTAATCAAGGTTTTAAAAATTTAACACAACATTTTATCAATCCTCATTTATTCATCATTTTTAACACATCGATTCTTCTTGTTTTTGTTTAGAACTAATTGGCAAGGTCCTTTTCGTAAATGTAGGTTTTGGAGCACGAACTGCATTTGTAAAGAGCAATAGCTTCTCTATTGCCGATTGGTGGTTGTTTCAAAGTTTGTTTGTTGCGACAGATTTTGCATGGTGGCTTGCTGCTAGTATGCAAGTTTGAATCGCTTCTTTTCCAAGACTTGAGACACGCTAAACTTTTATAAACTACTTGCTCTGAAAGCACATTAAGTACCAATTTAATTTCACAAAACGAATTGTGAGTCGAGCGATTCAATATTGGCAAGTGCAATTTTTGGTTTTCTACTTTGAATAAAACCTACTACTAATTGACATATTTGTAAATTTTATTCGTAAATCATGTAGGTAAGTGCAATTTATGGTTTTCACGAAAGACTTGTGTCTACTTTGAATAAAACCTAATAATTGACATATTTGTAAATTTTATTCGTAAATCATGTAAACAAATACATATTAATACTAGGAAGGATATGTAATGTCAATTTATTGGGCAAAATGTTTTCGACGATGTGTGTAAAGCCCAGTTTCAAAATTATAAGATTTGGAACAAATTTCGCATTTGTAAAGTTCCCTAAGGGCATTGTGACTCTCCATATGTCGCCTTAACGTTTGCTTGCTGAAAAATGCCTTATGGCATATATGGCAAAAGGCCTTTGTTTGTTTGGCATTTGGCGATGTGCTCGCCAAAGAAAGCATTTCCGATATCACAACTCCTGAAATCACAAGGACGGATTGTGTCAATAATGAAATAACGCGAAGAAACTAATTTCTCGCAGCACATAATCTAATTAAAAACTACAACCGAAACATTTGTGAAAAATATTTATTTATTTTCACGTATTTTTTTGGTAGGGGGTACATTTACTAGGTATGATCCATTCTGACATGTCTGTCTAAATTATCTTTCCATTGGAAAGTGCGTGTACAAAGATTACAATGGAACAAAGTTCGAACATCTTCATGAACTTTAAAATGTCTCTTCATATTCCCCTTTTCCGTAAAACATTTACGACATTTTGGGCACTGGAATTTTTTTTCTTTCACGTTATAATTAGAGACTAGATAGATTTCGTTAGGAAGATCTGAAAAATTGAGAGTTAAAAAGTCCTCATTTCATTACATTTGCGCCTAAATATTGTATGTATAAGTTCTGGTGTTTCAACTAAGACTGTACGAGAGACCATACAGTGATAAAGATGTTTAATGTATAATTTACAGTTAATACAGATCCAACTATAGACTTCAAAACATTTTTGTTTCCATTATTTTGTCATTTACACAAAGTTTAATTGTAAACAACGATTAATTTTTAACATCTACGAGACATTAGACGTAGCGCCTTTTGTTATGTTTTTAGTAACAAATAATTACCAACTGATATAATTAGTTCCACTATTACAAGTCAATCAAAATTCCAATTAAAAGTCTTGCTAGTAAAAATGGAACATAGTATAAAATCAGCTGCCTTAATATTTGGTTAAAACAATGGGTTACTAGGTCTTAAATGTAACTTTATAACAACACTTGTTAACAGTTTTATATAAACGCCTCGTTTTTCAAAAAAATTCAATAATTCTCCACATTATTGCCAACCATGACTGAGACACTTGCTATAGTCGATGAGCGCCTTGGTACATTTTTTTAATGAGATTTTGGCGCTAATCAAGGTGCTCAAAGGCTATAGTTTATAAATTTGATATGGGAGGCGTGAAGAGAAACATCTATGCACCACTAATTGGTACACGTAGAAAAACTTAATATTTAGGAACTTAAAAATTATCTAGGTTGAAATATACCATAATCAAGAGTGGGGAAACCACTACTAAATTAGTAATTAGTAACGAAGTTAAAAAATTTAAATATTAATCAAAAGTTGTGTGAAAATGGTTCTTTCAAACCTTGATATCAAATCAAGTCAAATATTTTGACGACTGAAATGAGGGACACAAATTTTCAAAAGTGGTTTTCCCCTCGCCATAATTATTATCTATAGTACCAGGAATACATACAGCTACTAGGAATCGCTGTGCGCCCATATATCCAACGTTAATTTCTAAGCGGGTTTTGTGGGCCGGGATTGAGATGAGAACTTAGTACCCGTGACGCCTGGTGACTGACTTCTTTCTAGCTGAGATTTCATTGGTGCAGCGATATAGATTATTCGCGAGGTAAAGTTTGTCATAAATAGTCACTAATCTAGCTCTTCCCACAAATCAGCCTAGATAATTTGAGAAAACACAAGGATTCCTATCAGCTGTATGCATTCCTTATAGAACAAATACAGATCTGAACCATCAATAAAATGAGCTACCGAAACAACTCATTTAACATTATTATGTTGATGTTTTATATGACTGGTTAAATGTGTTTTCCAGCTAAACCTATGATGACAATATTTGCATTGAAAGTTTTTTCTTTTGACCCGATGTATCTCGGTATGTCTTTTCATATTGCTGACATTGTAAAAAGTCTTGAAGCAAACGGGACAAGTTGATTCTTTGTACGCGAAATCGTTTGCGTTTAAATGATTAAAAGTACTCTTTCCCGTTTTCGAAGATTTCCTCACACTATATCGAGCTTGATGGCCAAGTACAACCGGCATTGCAAGTTGGGAACGGCCGAAATTGTCATACAATTCAAAATGAGCTAAAATGTTCAATAGAAAAAAAATAAAAAGGAGAAAAACATGTAACTACAACCAGAGATTGAAGTCCTTCGTGATTATTGGTCCTTTTACACTTAAGGTGGGGTACACGTTTAGGATTTTTGCAAGTCCTCTAGGATATACTTAGCTAATGACTTCAGTCTGATAAAATTAGCCTCTTGATTACAAACACCGTAAAAATAATAATTTTACTAATGTCTTAATTTGGTAACTAGAGACCAAATGATGGCAAATAAAATGAAAGGCACTGATCAACATTAAACAATTAAAAAAAAAATACTCAAGTCTTGATTCAAAAAACATTTTATGACCATAACTAAGACACGTGTTTTAACAAATGATACAAGTTACACTAAGCTGGTTTCGAAGACTTGTTACAGTGCATGATTTTAATGTGTTTCACGAGATAATTCTTCCATGAAAATCTCTGTTGACAATAAGGACAAAAATAGTTCTTTCTTTTAAGAACGTGTATCTGCACATGCCTCTTCATGTTGCTTTCGTTGCAAAATGATTTGAAGCAGACAGGGCAAGTTCTTCTACTGACGACTTGATTTCCCAATTGCCATGTCGCCTCGGAACTGCGTTCACCTACTCGAGAATTATGAGCAGGTTTATCGCTAATAAAGGTAATTGGCACAACTTCGTAACAAGTGGTTAAAGTTTCTACAAAACAAGGAAATGGGGAAAAAATTCGAATTTTCATGAAGTTTCATAAATAATTGCGTGATATTGTTCAGATTTGGGTTAAGTGCGGGTCTCGACTAACGAATGTTATTTGCCAAATATAATTGCACACCAGACAACAGGTTTCTCAATAATTTTAATTTCAGAAATGGTTGGTGCTTCCAATGGTTTTTAAAGTGCTTACAAAAACATTTTCTATACATTATATATAAAAATTAAAAATATTAAATTATTTTAATTCCTTGTTGAAATAATTTTTAACTGCCTGAAGTCTTTAGTTCTGTGTAAACAGTACTTTATTACCAATTATAAAACAAGTATATGGTATAAGTCGACGTCAGTACATGGTATCGAGATGGTATGGACACCAGTTCGTCGGTAGCGTAATATATGGTACAAGTCGACACCGGTACAGGGTAACAAAAATTCAAAATATAGCGAAAGCAAGTTCTTTTGTATCGAATGGCTATTTATTCAGACAAATTTTCTGCACGTCGATAACTGGAGGTCACTTGTGGGTTGCGGTTAATCATTTAAGCACTGTCGAGGGTCTATTCACTCGAAATATCTGTACGCCTGTTAAGTACGGTGCGTTGTGGTAACTTTTATGAGACCAACATTTAGGACATTTTGCTAGGATTGTTAGTAGTTTTTCGACCAAAATTATTAAAAGATTCATTCGAGAAAGGTTTTTCTCTCCTTTCATTAGCGAGAAAGAACTACCTTAAAATAAAAAATTTTAAGAAGTATGGTCTACATCATACTGAAAATAAAAATAAGGCGGAGGCCTTGGAGAAATTGCCACTTTAAAAATAATCTGAGCCAGTTTAAAAATTAGATGCTTCGGGGTCTATTGGCCCTGTAGCCACTTGCCTAATTAAAAACCTTCCAAGGTTTCACCATTTTAAGTGACCAATGTCCAGTTTATTTAAGTGCTTGGCCTCTACTGGCCAAAAGGTCAGTTTAAAAGAACCCTTATTTCTCAACCTGGTCTACATATAAACCTCGGCTCTTCCAAAATTAAGAAGGATAATGCCGGCGTAATTTTATTTACACCAACAGGTGTTAATAACGGATTATTACAATCCGTGTAAAGTATGTAAATTAACAATATCAACTCTTAATGGTTGAGTTGGATAGAGTGCATGTTTTAATTCAATAACCTAAATTCACGAGAGCCTGTTTTAATTCAATAACATAAATTTATGATAATGCTTTTAATTCAATAACCTAAATTAAATACAATAACATCAAATCTTAATAGTAACTCACGAGAGTTCACGTCTCATTTCAAACAACTCAACTCACGAGAGTTCACGTCTCATTTCAAACAACTCAACTCACGAGAGTTCACGTCTCATTTCAAACAACTCAACTCACGAGAGTTCACGTCTCATTTCAAACAACTCAACTCACGAGAGTTCACGTCTCATTTCAAACAACTCAACTCACGAGAGTTCACGTCTCATTTCAAACAACTCAACTCACGAGAGTTCACGTCTCATTTCAAACAACTCAACTCACGAGAGAGCATGTCTCATTTCAAATAACTCAACTCACGAGAGAGCATGTCTCATTTCAAATAACTCAACTCACGAGAGAGCATGTCTCATTTCAAATAACTCAACTCACGAGAGAGCATGTCTCATTTCAAATAACTCAACTCACGAGAGAGCATGTCTCATTTCAAATAACTCAACTCACGAGAGAGCATGTCTCATTTCAAATACCTCAACTCACGACAGAGCATGTCTCATTTCAAATACCTCAACTCACGAGAGAGCATGTCTCATTTCAAATACCTCAACTCACGAGAGAGCATGTCTCATTTCAAATACCTCAACTCACGAGAGAGCATGTCTCATTTCAAATACCTCAACTCACGAGAGAGCATGTCTCATTTCAAATACCTCAACTCACGAGAGAGCATGTCTCATTTCAAATACCTCAACTCACGAGAGAGCATGTCTCATTTCAAATACCTCAACTCACGAGAGAGCATGTCTCATTTCAAATACCTCAACTCACGAGAGAGCATGTCTCATTTCAAATAACTCAACTCACGAGAGAGCATGTCTCATTTCAAATAACTCAACTCACGAGAGAGCATGTCTCATTTCAAATACCTCAACTCACGAGAGAGCATGTCTCATTTCAAATACCTCAACTCACGAGAGAGCATGTCTCATTTCATATACCTCAACTCACGAGAGAGCATGTCTCATTTCATATACCTCAACTCACGAGAGAGCATGTCTCATTTCAAATACCTTAACTCACGAGAGTTCATATCTCTTTCATATACCTTAACTCACGAGAGAGCATGCCTAATTTGAAATACATTACCTCACGAGAGAGCATGTCTAATTTGAAATACATTACCTCACGAGAGAGCATGTCTAATTTGAAATACATTACCTCGCGAAAGTTCATGTCTCGTTTCGAATATAACTCACGAGAGCACATTTTATGTCAATCAAATAGAGACCCATGATTTAGTTCAATGTCGGACTCATGAAAGCCGAAGACTTAATTCAAGCAACTCATTCTCCTGAGAACCCTAGACTTAATAATTCAGTAAACCTATAATACTCGTGAGAGCCCAAGGTTTAATTCAATAAACCCATATACTCGTGAGAGCCCAAGGTTTATTTCAAAAAACCTATATACCCGTGAGAGCCCAAGGTTTAATTCAAAAAACCTATATACCCGTGAGAGCCCAAGATTTAATTCAATAAACCTATATACCCGTGAGAGCCCAAGATTTAATTCAATAAACCTACATACCCGTGAGGGCCCAAAATTTAATTCAATAAACCTATATACCCGTGAGAGCCCAAGATTTAATTCAATAAACCTACATACCCGAGAGGGCCCAAAATTTCGTTTAATAATCTCAAACTCGCGAAGGCCCAAAATTTCGTTGACCAACTTATGATTCATTAACGTGTAAACACGAGCAACCAACTTATGATTCATTAACGTGTATACACGAGCAACCAACTTATGATTCATTAACGTGTATACACGAGCAACCAACTTATGATTCATTAACGTGTATACACGAGCAACCAACTTATGATTCATTAACGTGTATACACGAGCAACCAACTTATGATTCATTAACGTGTATACACGAGCAACCAACTTATGATTCATTAACGTGTATACACGAGCAACTAGCTTATGATTCATTAACGTGTACAGGGTGGCTTCGGTATTTGTGGCCAATAGCTTCTATGGGATAGTATTATTCCACTGAAAATAGTATGTTTCCTACCATATTGTGTTGCAGGATTGATAACGTGAATAATAGATATGTAATGCAATAGACTGCTGTAATCGAAATAATGTTTAACGTATTGACTACAGTTTAAAGGGAGGGTGAATTAGACAATCAAGTGATTTTTTATCGATTTTTCTACTAATTATAAGAACAGTCTGCATAGTCAAACATCCAGGAAAAACTTCCGAATGATTTTAAAATTCAAATTAGGCTAGGTTCAGATTTTAAGGATAATTTTAAAGAAGGTCCTCCGGGCAATCGCGTAACGTCCTGCCTTTTTATTAACAAAATTCTCGTGGCATGTTACGTGTTGAATGAAATTTATCACGAGATTTGATAAAATTCGCGCGCGACGTGATAATCATGGCGCGAGACATGGAGCGTGCCACGAGAAATTTGTTAATAAAAAGGCAAGGCATTGCGCGATTGGTCGGAGGACCTTCTTTAAAATTATCCTTAAAATCTGAACCTTATTTGAATTTTAAAATCATTCGGAAGTATTTCCTGAATGTTTGACTATGCAGACTGGTCTTATAATTAGTAGAAAAATCGATAAAAAATCACTTGATTTTCTACTTCACCCTCCTTTTAAACTGTAGGCAATACGTTAAACATTATTTCGATTACAGCAGTCTATTGCATTACATATCTATTATTCACGTTATCAATCCTGCAACACAATATGGTAGGAAGCATACTATTTTCAGTGGAATAATACTATCCCATAGAAGCTATTGGCCACAAATACCGAAGCCACCCTGTATACACGAGCAACTAGCTTATGATTCATTAACGTGTATACACGAGCAACTAGCTTATGATTCATTAACGTGTATACACGAGCAACTAACTTATGATTCATTAACGTGTATACACGAGCAACTAACTTCAATTCAATAATTTAAATTTATATGCCGGACGTTTGATTCCGTAATCTGAGCGAGACTAAAATTGTAAACTAATGAGACAAGAGTGAATAAATTCTTTATGAAAACCGAGGGGCTAATCACTGTGAGATTCCCTGTACATCGATTACGGATTATGTGTTATCTTTTTAGCACTGTCAAGTGCAGGGATTTTAAAGATTACAAGTAATAACTGTACACTAAATATAATAACACCTGTAAATTTAACATTTTAGCAACGAAATCCTAAGCCTTTATAGACTACCTATTAATATACGAAAAAGACTGACTGAGGCTTGGAGGAGAACTGGAGTAGCAATCTCCATACCTATACCGTTGGCTCTGGATCCCCATCAACGACAACGAGGACCTCCCAGCATCCTCGGCGTTTTGGTAGGGTCGTACGGTACGACGCTCCCTGTCTTAAAAATAGAAGGCAATTCACGAGAACTAGCATCTAATTATAAATGACGCTATGCTACCACACTTCACAATTCCCCACCAAAAGGTGGGGGCGTGTGCAAGATACTCTGGGAAACTTCCATTGCCGCACATTGCCAACGAACATTTTTCTCCATCTCACCTTTTACTTCAAGACTGAGTGAGCTGAATAATTTTATTGCTGGGAGTTTATGGGATGGTGTACAAATTCAATAGACTCAATTCATGGGATGGTGTACAAATTCGGTAGACTCAATTCATGGGATCGTGTATAAATTCGGTAGACTCAATTCATGGGATCGTGTGTAAATTCAATAACCTCGATTCATGGGATCGTGTGTAAATTCAATAACCTCGATTCATGGGATCGTGTATAAATTCGGTAGACTCAATTCATGGGATCGTGTGTAAATTCAATAACCTCGATTCATGGGATCGTGTACAAATTCAATAACCTCGATTCATGGGATCGTGTACAAATTCAATAACCTCGATTCATGGGATCGTGTACAAATTCAATAACCTCGATTCATGGGATCGTGTACAAATTCAATAACCTCGATTCATGGGATCGTGTACAAATTCAATAACCTCGATTCATGGGATCGTGTACAAATTCAATAACCTCGATTCATGGGATCGTGTACAAATTCAATAACCTCGATTCATGGGATCGTGTACAAATTCAATAACCTCGACTCATGGGATCGTGTACAAATTCAATAACCTCGACTCATGGGATCGTGTACAAATTCAATAACCTCGACTCATGGGATCGTGTACAAATTCAATAACCTCGACTCATGGGATCGTGTACAAATTCAATAACCTCGACTCATGGGATCGTGTACAAATTCAATAACCTCGACTCATGGGATCGTGTACAAATTCAATAACCTCGACTCATGGGATCGTGTACAAATTCAATAACCTCGACTCATGGGATCGTGTACAAATTCAATAAACTCGACTCATGGGATCGTGTGTAAATTCAATAACCTCAATTCATGGGATGGTGTGTAAATTCAATAATCTCGATTCATGGGATCGTGTACAAATTCAATAACCTCGATTCATGGGATCGTGTTCATATTCAATAACCTCAACTCATGGAAGAATGTACATATTCAATAACCATCTCATGGAAGAATGTACATATTCAATAACCTCAACTAATCTGAGCGTGTATATATTCTATAGCCTCAACTAATCTGAGCGTGTATATATTCTATAGCCTCAACTCATGGAAGCGTGTGTATATTCTATAGCCTCAACTCATGGAAGCGTGTGTATATTCTATAGCCTCAACTCATGGAAGCGTGTATATATTCTATAGCCTCAACTCATGGAAGCCTGTATATATTCTATAGCCTCAACTCATGGAAGCATGTATATATTCTATAGCCTCAACTCATGGAAGCATGTATATATTCTATAGCCTCAACTCATGGAAGCATGTATATATTCTATAGCCTCAACTCATGGAAGCATGTATATATTCTATAGCCTCAACTCATGGAAGCATGTATATATTCTATAGCCTCAACTCATGGAAGCATGTATATATTCTATAGCCTCAACTCATGGAAGCATGTATATATTCTATAGCCTCAACTCATGGAAGCATGTATATATTCTACAGCCTCAACTCATGGAAGCATGTATATATTCTACAGCCTCAACTCATGGAAGCATGTATATATTCTACAGCCTCAACTCATGGAAGCATGTATATATTCTACAGCCTCAACTCATGGAAGCATGTATATATTCTACAGCCTCAACTCATGGAAGCATGTATATATTCTACAGCCTCAACTCATGGAAGCATGTATATATTCTACAGCCTCAACTCATGGAAGCATGTATATATATATTTTATAGACTCAACTCATGGAAGCATGTATATATATTCTATAGACTCAACTCATGGAAGCATGTATATATATTCTATAGACTCAACTCATGGAAGCATGTATATATATTCTATAGCCTCAACTCATGGAAGCATGTATATATATTCTATAGCCTCAACTCATGGAAGCATGTATATATATATATTTTATAGATTCAACTCATGGAAGCATGTATATATATATTTTATAGATTCAACTCATGGAAGCATGTATATATATTCTATAGACTCAACTCATGGAAGCATGAATATATATTCTATAGCCTCAACTCATGGAAGCATGTATATATATATTCTATAGACTCAACTCATGGAAGCATGTATATATATTCTATAGACTCAACTCATGGAAGCATGTATATATATTCTATAGCCTCAACTCATGGAAGCATGTATATATATTCTATAGACTCAACTCATGGAAGCATGTATATATATTCTATAGACTCAACTCATGGAAGCATGTATATATATTCTATAGACTCAACTCATGGAAGCATGTATATATATTCTAGACTCAACTCATGGAAGCATGTATATATATTCTATAGCCTCAACTCATGGAAGCATGTATATATATTCTATAGCCTCAACTCATGGAAGCATGTATATATTCTATAGCCTCAACTCATGGAAGCATGTATATATTCTATAGCCTCAACTCATGGAAGCATGTATATATATTCTATAGCCTCAACTCATGGAAGCATGTATATATTCTATAGCCTCAACTCATGGAAGCATGTATATATTCTATAGCCTCAACTCATGGAAGCATGCATATATATTCTATAGCCTCAACTCATGGAAGCATGTATATATATTCTATAGCCTCAACTCATGGAAGCATGTATATATATTCTATAGACTCAACTCATGGAAGCATGTATATATATTCTTTAGACTCAACTCATGGAAGCATGTATATATATTCTATAGCCTCAACTCATGGAAGCATGTATATATATTCTATAGCCTCAACTCATGGAAGCATGTATATATATTCTATAGCCTCAACTCATGGAAGCATGAATATAATCAATAATCTCTACTAATTAGAGCATGTACATAATCAATAATCTCTACTAATTAGAGCATGTATATATTCAATAATCTCAACTCAAGAGAGCATGCATATATTCAATAATCTCAACTCAAGAGAGCATGTATATATTCAATAATCTCAACTCAAGAGAGCATGTATATATTCAATAATCTCAACTCGAGAGAGCATGTATATATTCATTAATCTCAACATATTTCATACTCTGATGTCGGAACATGTGATCCAAAATCTTATTCAATGATTTTTTGAACTGCCATGAGATTTTCTAAATTTATTTCTTAAATAACCAAACTTATGCCGATCACGACATAATCCAGACATCTATTTCAGAATCTCCGCTACATAAATGAAGAAGAGGGGAAATCGAGTGTTCCAAGCCCCATCCATTAATTTTTCCCATCACTATTGCCCCCGAACTACTTTTTCCCTATGAGACTTAATACTAAGAAATAACTCAACGCAGCTTCTTCAACACTGCATTTTACCACTGGAATCCATTACCGTGACGAGTTGTCACGATACGTGAAAGGTTGGGCGTACGAACACAGTTACGTTAAACTACCCAGGGATAAAAACAGTCCTTGCAAAGCTTTCTTGTACAAGAGTATAACTTTCAGCTAAGCCTCGTTTATTGTACAAGCTTCACTACACCTACCATACCAAATAAATCAATTCCACCCCCTCAGCACAGAATCAACATCTCAAACCTGCTTGTAGCATACGCAGACAAAACTCTAGGCCTTTTCACACGTTCACGACGAAATAATATTAACCAGCTAAGCGACGTGTTCTCAGAGTGGCTTAGCTATTTGAGGACAATATATACTACTACAATTTAATAGGTTTAACCAAATTTTCCCTAATTGAACCACAAATGTAGATCTGTGTACCTATAACCAGACTGAATATTTAGATACCAAATCAAGGTAGTTATACAGGTAACATCATAATATTATGGGGGATGTGCCCTCTTCGAATAGCTAACCCATCCTGTATATCCATAGTGAAAACTATTCAAGGTTAAATTTAAATGGCGTAAAATGGTGGTAAAACCAGTTCCGTCGTTTAACACATCACAAACGATGCAAATTTATATTGGCATGTAGCGGCTGTAAAATTTCGAAATCACTAGGGGCTTTGACACTACCTCTTTTCAAGCCAGACCCTACGCTACCTGCATTCCTGATTTTCATTTATTTCGTTAGGTTTGAGATAAGTTTCATTCTTTTTTTTTTAATATTCTGGTGTAAACTTCAGCTTAGGGTACTGCTATTCAAGTTCAGTTTATAAATAATGTATCGCTTATTTATACCTAATTTCAAATACGATATACATCTACTGAGATTTTATACAATTAGCAAGCAATACCACAGTACATTCACATAAAATAACTTTGGTTTGTCACGTATTGCTTAAACAGCTACTTTAAACTGTCACTCATAAGTTTATTCTTGAAACTACCTCAAATATCGCAATTGGTACTTTCTCTTGCCATTTTTACAAGGCTACTAAGTAACGTTTGTACCTCATTACATCTACTCAAACTACAATTAACATTCTATTCACTTCGAAAACCAATGTTTCAAAATTCAGGATTCATAGTCCACTACGATATTCTCAAAACCCTGACTCTAAAAAAATCTACTTCTGAGCTATTTTGAGCAAAAACTACCCTTCATTTCAAACCCGGAAGATTCAAAATCAAAAATCAAAAATCAGTAGATGTATAAAGTCTCATAATGCAACATATTTTTCGATTAGTTATTAATAATATAATTTTTTAAAATAATGATTTATATTAAATATATTACTATTATTAATTTCATAAAAGAAAAACTTCATGCAGTAGCTACCTTGGAGACCTCGTTGGGTTCCCTTGTGGCTGGTCAAGTGAATCATTGGCCGATCATTTTATGCCACGTACCTTTACCTTTATATTATTATTATTAACATTAAACCTTTATTCAATTCACCTCTTTAGTGTTTCATCAAACTTCAAGGGACATAACGCTTAAAATCGCCTTTTTTCAAAGACCCACCTTTGAACACTAAAAAGGTGAATTACCTCGGTTCAATTACTTTAGTACCAACACCTTCAGACTGTCATCTTTCACCAACATCTCCAGACAACTGACCATCTGAATATTGTACGGTGTTCAAAGGTTGAGTGGGAAAAACGAAAGAGAACAAATCTTTCACAGTTAGACACTAAACATGATTTTCCCATATTTCCATCAACCTTAACACACAGATTGTTGGAAATATTACTGTAATGCTTACATAATATAATTACTACGCATTACAGTTAGTATAATCAGGGAAAACTCAATTTTTTAGCACCAAACAACATCAAATCTGTTATAAACTGGATACTAACCTCCAGCTCAATCTTTCTTGAGATGGTCATCACAGTTTGATGTACACTGCACTTCGCAGACACCTACATTCTCTCTGAGAGTCACCTCACCACCAGTGAAGTCTTTGTTCACACGCATTTATAATGGCTTAAGCCTAGTACTATTTAGTACTAGGCCTTGGAGGATACTTACACGAGTACCATATATACCAATGTAAGCTTAATACTAAACATTCCAGAATAGTCGCAAAAGCAACTATTCTGAAGAAAGTAGACGGGTTTAAGCTTAATTTAAAACCTATGGGTATGTAATCTAATGTTTTAGATCAATGAAGGTAATACCCACCAATTTAACTTGCAGATATGTCTTCTTAAAGGTTTGTCCAGTTCGGATATGCGACCAGGAACTAGTGTAGTGTTGACACGTACATCTTCGTTCGTTTCATCTCCAGATCCCAGCAACAAGTACGCGTTACGCGATAAACCGTTCCTTACAACGCGATGTTAAACAAACACAATGTCTACCAAAAAAAACTGAGCTACTGAAACAATAATCCCCAACCCCCCTTAACTCATAATTTTCTTTATTTAAAGTCGTAAGTTTAGTTTTACAAACATTTGTGGTACAGCAAGTTTACACAACTTTCAAAAAAAAAAACTTCGTATTCATATAATCTAACTTACTATACTTATTAGCTACAACACCATGGGTTCATATTTTGCCACCTTTACTTCACTGTGACTTATGGTTTATGTTTTACCTCAACAATTTTCATAAAACCATTATCATTTACCATAAATACACTGCTTCGATCGCTTAGTCATAATTCTACTTATCACACTTATAACCTCATCCAAGTAAACAATGCACACAAAGCGTTTCCCAAGCTGCAAATTACACTTACCTGCAATATTTTTCAGGTTTAAATGATAGGCAGTTGTCATCCTCGAAGAATTTTTAAGTCTCGTTCAAATAATTTGCATTGGGAAACGCTTTTTAATCACCAAAGATAACGAAACTAAAAGCGTTGTAGAGTATATAAAATTACCGGTGCTTTTTAATACTAAACACCACAAGACTGCACAAAAGCCACCATGGGACAACACGAGACAATGTATTAAGAAGCACAGGTAGGGCAACCAAATTCATCACACACTTGGACACGAGAGTGAAGATTATAATATTAATATCCTAACTACAACATTGTACAACGCACTTTTGCGAAGCCACAACCTATCATAATCATAACATAACACTTCACTTTCCAATACCTCGTATCCAAAGCTCGAAAATGGTTGCAAACTTAAAACCTCGAGACCATAAGGAAATTCAGTCTTACCTTGAGATGGTTGAGTTTGTGACGACGACTGTTTATCTGGTTGGTAATTGCTAGGACCAGGGATGGCGGGTACGCCGGAAGAGTCCATGTACATCATCATGGCACTACCATCTTGACTATGGTGGGAGGGGCCAGCCACCGGTGATAATGATGGCTCGTCGTAAGACACTAGTCCTGTGGGTTTGATATCTGGGATGGGGAAGGAATTGGGTAGTTTTAAGGTAATGGGACAAAAGTTTTAATTACAATATCAAAAAATCAGTAGCTACAATAACAAAACAACTGTTTCGTTATCGTAGCTTCCGAGAATATTTTGCGTGGTAGACCATTTTCTTGAATCAAATGAAATATTTTTAATTGATGCATATTGTGCACAGATAAAATATATTTATATATATATAAGCTTCTATTTAACCACTTTACAGTCGTATTTGACCAGTGGCTATTTTCATCAATAAGTCTTTCATATCCTTAACATAACGCCATAAAGTTACAATGGGTATACTGAATTCTTCAGCAGTACGTTTAGTATTTGTTTCGCTAGTAAAAACCGTTATAAGAGCAAGTTTCAAAGATTCCCGCGACCATTTGCGTTCTTGTTGACCCCATTTAAGATTTTTTATAATAAAATCAGCGGCCATTTTAACATTTTGTTCAGTAGCAAGAATTTCTTTCCATTGAGGTTGTATATTCAAATAATCTGCAAGGTATTTAAAGAGTAATCTGTGATCATTCAAGCTAAATGCAATTAAAGCAATTTCGGCTTTTATGGGTAATTAATTATGTTTGGTTATAATAGATTGTAACACAAATAACACGAAAAGAATTATGATTTATCGATGTACAGTAAATTTATTTTGTAATAATTGTTGGCTTTAGGTTGACTCTTTTCGTTTCTTGACTTTCGACCATAATGACGTTAACGGTACATTGTAACGGTTAGCGGCTTGTCTCAAGCCCATTCCTCCGTGCATAACGCTGAAAATTGCTGCACTCATAAGTTCACCGTAATTAGATGGTCTTTCCACAAATCTTCTTAACTTGCCGCCTTTTAATCTCGTTGATGTAGCTGAACTATTACTACTTCTCTTCGATTCTTGATGTCCACCATTGCCACGATTACTCTTAAGTTTAGTATTTTTAGGCAAAAACATAGGTTGGCGAAATTGCTGCTGCAAGTTACCACCATAATTAGTAGATATCCATTCTGTAAGAATAAAACCAGCTTTCTGACAAGCGCAACAAAATTTACACTCGGAAGAATTCTTGGGCCTTACATCGTCAGAACGTTTGGAAATTACATAAAAAACGTAAAAAAATTGTAAAATCATGTACGTTGTGGTTTTTTTAACACTTGTTACTCGTTTTATTTAAGCCTGATTTTGTTAGTCATTTATTACATAGAATTACTAATTATTTAATTAATTAATTACAAATAACAGAAAAATGATTTAACTCCCATTCCATTCACCGGCGTTACATTAAAAAATAAAAGTGTTACGTTACAATAAGAAAAAATATATATATGTTCTAGAACAAACTTAAAAAAAAAAAATGTGTGAAATCATACATAAGCTTACAAATTCAAAGATTGCATATTAATTAATTAATATATACCGAAGAAAGTATGGATTAATGAAGCTTAATTATTAAAATTTCAATAAACTTAACATTAAAGAAAAAAAAAAGATATTTTTACACCCAACACTTAATTTGTACTTCATTAAAACCCTAAGGTTAAATAAATTTAATAAAATTTGTTTTTTAAGTGGTTGTATAGCGATAACATTATCGTTATATATATATATATATATAATAATAATTATTAGCTTTGGTTACTAAAATGGAGCGAGCAAGTTTTGAGCCAACAAAAGTTTAAAAATTCATTTTTCCCATATTAATTTATTTATTTATTTATTTATTTTATTTATTTCAGATGAGCCCATGGGCCCTTTTTAAAACGTCTCAGGTAGATATAGGCATTTTTCATTTTTTTATTAGTATTTATATAACAAAGACTTCCAAAAAAACCTAATTAACAATCTCGCGTATTATATTTAACCGGATTAACTGGATTTATAGACTAGAACACGAAGCTATGGGAGGGTTTTTATATATATATCTCTCATTAACGACCGCTATGATAATAATGAATGAATTCTGACGAAAAATGAACCAAATCTTACAAACAGGCTAAGTTTTTTTCCAAAAAAAAAACTTATCACAATTGTTTAGAAATAACCATCTACTATCGTACCATACGTTACATACCCCACAAGTCCTAAATTTGTAATTTTTTATTCAACTTTTAAAACGTAAATGAATTAAGTCAAATTCTTATTTTTCATTCGAGGGATCCGACATTCACACAAAATCCCGAAATTTTTGAAGAAATCAAGAAATCCACGAAGAAATCGCGAAATCTTTGTCGAAAACGCGAAATCCACGAAGAAATCGCGAAATCTTTGTCGAAAACGCGAAATCCACGAAGAAATCGCGAAATCTTTGTCGAAAACGCAAAATCAACAAAGAAATCGCGAAATCCTTGTCGAAAACGCGAAATCTTTGTCGAAAACGCGAAATCCACGAAGAAATCACGAAATCTTTGTCGAAAACGCGAAATTCACGAAGAAATCGCGAAATCTTTGTCGAAAACGCGAAATTCACGAAGAAATCGCGAAATCTTTGTCGAAAACTCGAAATTCACGAAGAAATCGCGAAATCTTTGTCGAAAACTCGAAATTCACGAAGAAATCGCGAAATCTTTGTCGAAAACTCGAAATTCACGAAGAAATCGCGAAATCTTTGTCGAAAACGCGAAATTCACGAAGAAATCGCGAAATCTTTGTCGAAAACGCGAAATTCACGAAGAAATCGCGAAATCTTTGTCGAAAACGCGAAATTCACGAAGAACTCGCGAAATATTTGTCGAAAACACGAAATCAACAAAGAAATCGCGAAATCTTTGTCGAAAACACGAAATCAACAAAGAAATCACGAAATCAACAATCGCCAAATTTTTGTCGAAAACGCGAAATCCACGAAGAAATCGCGAAATCTTTGTCGAAAAACGCGAAATCAACAATCGCGAAATCTTTGTCGAAAACACGAAATCCACGAAGAAATCGCGAAATCTTTGTCGAAAACGGGAAATCAAAGAATGAATCGCGAAATTAACGAAGAAATCACGAAACCTTTGTCGAAAACGCGAAATACCGTACTCATTTTTGGGAATGTCGGACGCCTCGTTTGTTTTCATTATTTACTAAGAAAGTGGTAACTGAGCCGCATTCATAACGAAACTTAAGTCCTGAACGAGTGATTTTTTATGCAACCGCCTTTCATGGCGGCAATGAGCGTCTATACTTTGGCAACAAACTTTCCAAACGTCGGAAGCGGCGAAAGGGGCTACGTTATAATATCTAAATACGGCGTGTTGTATGTAAACTAATTTCTCATTATCTAACTGTTGTTTGTCTCTAGCACCGCGGCAATTAGAATGACGCATTTCTTCCGGAGAAAAAAGCGCTTTGGCAATATTAACCGCGAATTGCCGAGCATTTTGGCTACGTCTGTACAAGGCTTCTAATTCAGTCTCTAATAAGTATTTCATCGAGGCACCACCTTCCCTAAATTTACCACCACTACCACTACCACCACCACTTTTAGAGGAAGATGTCGAATAAAGAGGTACGAGAAACGACGGCAATAGAGGTAGATGCGACAAAGGAAGTGTGGTGGATTCGTTCGTACTACTAGATCCCTCCGCTTTGTTGTTGTTGTTGTTGTTACGGTTGTTTTGCCCCAATTCATCCAATTCAGACTTAACTTTAACACCACCATCATCATCATCAACATCATCTGCCAATCAGAAAAAGCAACATTCTTTTCGTTTTCCGGCAACATATTCTTTCGTTTGTTTGTTTGTTTGTTTTTTTTCGATAAAATCTCTTATATAACATATTTTAGTTATGAATTCAGCCAGCATACGGAAATTTACATATTTCTGCTGGATTTCTTTCAAATTTGAAAAATATGAAGAAAGGAAAGAAAGAAAGAAAGAAAAATCTATCGCGTATTTCTGATTGGCATTTTTTTTTAGGTTTTTGGTATTTGGTATTTTAAGTATTTACTGTTTGTACTTTTGCACTTTTGCATTGTATAATATTTCATTTGATTCATAGATACGCGCCCAAATTACACCTTATTCATAATTATAGCCTGTCCACCTACCAAAAAACCAATTTCGATTGTTCGATTCGTTAAATTGAAATGCTGCCTTTGTCGTTACATAATTGTACACCGGCGTTGCAAAATATCACAATATGTTTTATAGCAGAAACCCAAATATTATTTCTACAATTACGTCATAATGGCAGGTAGACTGGCTAAAATCATAACTCACGATCCATCGAAGGAATATTTCAAAAAAGGTCTCCATGAAATTTTCCCATGATTATCGTTGCAAAATAAAATTAAGTGATTTTTTTTTTTCACGTACCTTCGGGTATGTCCTGGGAAGAATGACCAGTCCCCGAGACTTCGGATGACTGTGAAACAGGAACTAGCGCTTGACTATCACTGGTAGAAGGTCCTTGCATAGACCTTTCGACTAAACTTGACGAGCCAATCATTAGTCGTTGCGATGGAGTGGGTGATCTAGTCGAACCGGTACCTTGGCTTTCGGGGAAAACTGGTACCTGTAGTTCAATTAAAAGGGTACAAAAGTTTTAAATAAGTCCTAGGTTGGTTGGTTTAGGGTTTGGGGTTTGTTCAAGAGTAGGGTTGGAAAGGGACGTACATTTTCGGTTGTCATAGACTGCTCCATCAGTTTTGAAGGTAGAAAGTCACCTTCATCCCCTGACGTGGCTTCGTCAATAGCAAGCCTAGACTCTTGTGATTGTGTTTGTGTCTGTTGTTAAAAATATTTATCAGTTACCATAATTTTAGTTAAGCAGATTTAACTAGGGAGGGTGGGGGTATAAATGAATCTAACCTGAGTTTGTAAAGGTAATGGTAACTTTTGTACTCCGTTAGGCCCCTCAGCCGCACCGGCAGTGGACGATGACGTGTCCATGTCTCGGTCTTCAATAACTTCGGGCGATTCCGCCTCCCTAATTTTAGCTGGCACTTGATCTTCGCTATCACTACGATTAGAGTCACTCAACGATCTTCTTCTAGGTCGTCCCCTTTTTCGCCTGGACAAAGGCGGCGTTTCAGCCCTAGCTCCGGAGGAAGGTGTCGTTGTACCACCACCACCACCTTGCGTCGCGCTTCCGCCGGTCGGAGGCGCGGTTGCTTGCGGGACAGTTTGTTGGACCACTTCTTGTTGCACTACACCACTACCATTCGATTGACCGTCTTCTCCCGAAACTTCGGCCAGTCCTTTAACTTTTAACGTTTCAGCTGTTTTTAACAAGGCTGAAAGCTGATTTTGCGACACGTTTACTTCGCCACGATACATAAAGTCGATGATGGCCTTCAAATCCGCGTATCTCATGTCTTTTAAAATCACAATAGGATGCTTGCACGGATTTTCCAAGAACAAGCTCTGGAAGAAAGGACTACAGGCGGAAAGAACCATTTTGTGTGCTTTTAAACTATGCCCTTCGCAGGCTAACGTAACGTCCACGAGAGCTTCGCTCGATAATAAATGTTCAAACACATTTAACATGTTTGAATGGTGATTGTTCCATTTTAAACAAAACTGTTGCGAACTGGAACCCATTTTGTATCACTTTTTTTGTTTCGCGTAGTTCCCACTAGACTAGAAAACTTTGGCAGGCTTCCTACAACAATAAAACAAAAAAAAATACCAATCAATTTTAGATTTCTACAACCGATTTGATATAAAAAAGTTTCTATTATGAAACGGTATTTCTTTCTCTCAAAACTGAGCGAATATTATATAAAAACTGAGCGAATATTATATAAAAACTGAGCGAATATTATATAAAAACTGAGCGAATATTATATAAAAACTGAGCGAATATTATATAAAAACTGAGCGAATATTATATAAAAACTGAGCGAATATTATATAAAAACTGAGCGAATATTATATAAAAACTGAGCGAATATTATATAAAAACTGAGCGAATATTATATAAAAACTGAGCGAATATTATATAAAAACTGAGCGAATATTATATAAAAACTGAGCGAATATTATATAAAAACTGAGCGAATATTATATAAAAACTGAGCGAATATTATATAAAAACTGAGCGAATATTATATAAAAACTGAGCGAATATTATATAAAAACTGAGCGAATATTATATAAAAACTGAGCGAATATTATATAAAAACTGAGCGAATATTATATAAAAACTGAGCGAATATTATATAAAAACTGAGCGAATATTATATAAAAACTGAGCGAATATTATATAAAAACTGAGCGAATATTATATAAAAACTGAGCGAATATTATATAAAAACTGAGCGAATATTATATAAAAACTGAGCGAATATTATATAAAAACTGAGCGAATATTATATAAAAACTGAGCGAATATTATATAAAAACTGAGCGAATATTATATAAAAACTGACCGAATATTATATAAAAACTGACCGAATATTATATAAAAACTGAGCGAATATTATATAAAAACTGAACGAATATTATATAAAAACTGACCGAATATTATATAAAAACTGACCGAATATTATATAAAAACTGACCGAATATTATATAAAAACTGACCGAATATTATATAAAAACTGACCGAATATTATATAAAAACTGACCGAATATTATATAAAAACTGACCGAATATTATAAAAAAACAATCATATATTCAGTACTAAACCATTTGTACGCAAAATAAATCGTATTCAAAACCAAAATAATCACACGAAAAATCACTCCCTTTGAAAAGCTTTCCAAAATATGTGACTAAACTAAACACTTTCATCATGTGATAACATGAAAATCTGTTTGTAAAAATA
Organism: Phalangium opilio; assembly: GCA_019434445.1. Classification (NCBI taxonomy): domain Eukaryota; kingdom Metazoa; phylum Arthropoda; class Arachnida; order Opiliones; family Phalangiidae; genus Phalangium; species Phalangium opilio. Next base: position 214,841 of record JAEQBA010003137.1, read on the forward strand.
ATATTGCCTTTGAACATTGTACTCGTGTAAACAGTTCAAGAACCATATTTAAATCATGCAGTTTATAAAATTTGTTTTTGCAGATATCAATGCAGTTGATAACATGAAAATCTGTTTGTACAAATAATATTGCCTTTGAACATTGTACTCGTGGAATCATATTTAAATCATGTCGTTTATAAAATTTGCTTTTGCAGATATCAATGCAGTTGATCTTTTAAATTGCGAGACTAAAAATGTAGCGGTAGTAAATTTTAAACAATTCGTAAATGTTTAACACTTCACATATCAAGTTTTCTATAACAACTTGGGAGCGTGCCAGCTTAAAAGCTTCGGTTAATATATTTTTTTCAACCATCAATGACAGTATTAATGGCAAAATACTAGTACCGTGCCAAATATTAAACAATCGAAAATCAATTCGATATTAAATTAAGTTAAACCCATGTAATAAAAATTATAATTAAAAACTAGTATTCCTTCATTAAAACTAATGATAAGTTTAAAATGGTCTGAGAAAATTATCATACAAATTATCACAGAAGTAAAAAAAAAAAAAGAAAAACCAATTTAGGTCAGAGCAAGTGTTCAAGAGAAACGTTAACGTTTCAATAAAAATATTAAAATTTTAACCAATAGGGTAATATTTAAGGTTTAATTATGAAAATTATAATTAATAAAATCTGCAATAATTTTCATTTAAAACCAGGATAATATTTAAATTTTCCTTTCCTAGGTGGTATGTCGTAGTTATTTTGTAAAAATTTAAAAAAACATGAAATACCAATGAAAATTATAATTAATAAAATCTGCAATAATTTTCATTTAAAACCAGGATAATATTTAAATTTTCCTTTCCTAGGAGGCTAGGTACTATGTCGTGGTTATTTTGTAAAAATCTTTAAAATCATACATTTCCAAACGCTACTGCGACAAACAAGAATTTGTCATTTGCCCCAAATTAAACGGAACTTATGGGGAGGCGCAAAATATATTGATTGTAATTAACCTAGAAGCTACATCGCCCATGAGGGGAATTGTAACATGAAGGCAATAAAATTGTGTTACTTGTATTCCTGTACCATTTTGTTCCATATTTTTCTAACTACATGCGTCCAAAAATAATGGCATCAGGGTTCATACAACTTTTGGAAAACTAATTTCCCTGAGATTTCCAGGTTTTTCCCCATATACTTCCCTGAATTTTCCAGGTTTTTCCCGTTAACGAAGGAGGAGGGGGAGGGGCAAATAGGACTATTACATAATCAAAGGACATCCCCGTATCACTAGTAGAACCAGAGTTATGAGTTATAGTGTAATGTTAATCCATGAACGTTATGTTTATGAACATTTTGCTTAATTACTCGGCCCGTGTTTGACGCAAATTTCCCTGATTTCCATGAATTTTAGTAAAAATTCGAAATTTCCCTGAGGTTTTTGTCAACTATTTCCCTGATTTTCCAGGTTTGTATGAACCCTGGGCATTTATCGAACAACAGCTAGGCAGTGTGCGAATATAATAAACATGCCAGTAAATATGTCAAAATATAGGGTAGAAAAAGTAACAATTGTCTTTGACTAGGAACTAAATATTTAAACGCGTGGAACTGTGCCAAGACAACATTATTGTTAAAACGAGGCTATTGGAGAGTACGTGCAGTCGCACCTGACTCTCAAAGTCTCTCTCTCTCTCTCTCTCTCGGATATCCAAGGATTTTTAAAACATTGTTTTTGCACGCAACACGATATGTATTGCTTTAAACAATGGGCCTCTCATTGTTCTGCACATGTTTGGCATTTTAAAATCGCATATTGAAAATTCATATCTATGGATTTTTCTGTGCATATCGACTGCAGTATTTTCAATATATTACAAACACGAGTTGGCTACTGCTGTTGGCAGGATTTTTCGACTTTCATGTGCAACACGAAATTTCAAATATTTTTAACATAACATTTATTCCATTCCATGTAAAGTGAAAGCCTTAAAATCAATTTAAAAACGGCCCTAACGCTTTCATAGACGTGCCAAAAACTTATAATAGAATTTTTCTTTCATGAAACACATTATGAAACAAAATGTGAACAAAATTTAACAGGAATTACAGTGAATCAATGTGTTTAAGTAGATTCACAAAAACACACGAACACATGGTAATCCCTCGCCACGGATCTATGCTTCACAAACATGCTAAACGGCTTATTAAAAAGTCTACAACAAACAATGACAAATTGGATGTTTAAACTCAAAAGGCAAACCATGGTTTAATTTTTAATTGCGTTTGAAGCTATCATTTTCTGTGAATAATTAAAAGGGTGTAGCAACACACAAACACCCTAATGACCTTCACGTACACGCAAAACAAACAGGAAATGGATGATTTTAAATTCCGAATTGAAATGTCTACAGAGATACACCATTTTGATTTTTAAAAAACAATAACATGACACATTGCTAAAAAACGGCAAATGGATCGTGTTACAATCGTAAAGAGGTGCAAATGCAAATGCCAAAAAAAAAGACATCTTTTCATCTAACGTCTGTTTTCAACAACAAAGTAATTAAATCCCCAAAATCTTAAGATACGGTTGTGGTTGTCTCAAAAACAGAACTATTAAATACTTTAAGCAACTATGATTTAATTTCTGTTAATGCCAATGGAAACTCGCCAAATTAACAGTTCTTTGACGAAAGGGAAAAACAGTAAAAACTAAAACAGATTGATTCAATGATAAGACAGCGATCGTCTGTCTGGGTGTTGTCTGGTCAAACCACAACATACCTTATGCCTATTTAATAGAAGAACTTGACCTTGGGTTGAAAATTAATAACTTCAATCACCCAGGGTTTGTACGAAATTTTTACATTGAAAATCCCTGACCAAATTTTCGAAATATCCCTGACTATTTTAAGTTGTTTACCAGAGCCCATTTCATCACACCTGTCTCATATTTAGTATTGCTCGAATCATAGCTTAATATACCAAACAAAATCCCTGACATTTTAGGAATAGTTTCAAATCCCTGACATATCCCTAACATTTTAGGAATAGTTTCAAATCCCTGACTTATTCCCCTATTTTCCATATCCCTGGACTTATCCAGGTTTTCCAGGTTCCGTACGAACCCTGTCACCAGTTTATGATTATTCTGAGGGTGAATTTAATAATTGCATAATTGCAATTGCTTTTAAATGGGTTAACCATATGCGCGTGGGGCATTTATGTAACTAAGCCTTACCTATACTTGCAAACTCCTACATTAATAATAATTTCAAACATTGCTGCCATATTAAATAAATACGTCGATTTAAATCAAAATTAAAATTGAAGTAAAATAAATCATATTATATTTCCTACTGTTAATAAAATAATATTTGACTCAGATTAATTTAGATTGACTCACAGTCACAGATAAAATAATAACTACGGACTCTGCGCCTCTGAGGAGATTGTAGAGATAAGACGTCATATTTCAATTATAGATTAAAACCTTGCCTTGGAGGAGACGTTTATACTGGAGTAGAAAACATACTCTACAGTGCCAACACGAGATAAGGCCGTTCAATGCATGGCAGTGAAATTTACCACCCAATAAGTACCCTAGTATTAGGTTGGGTATAAGCTATTATGAGCCACATGGTTATAGCAACAAGAACTACTAGTATTTACACGTGACTAAGGTAGTAAAATATTTCCAGCCTCAATAATGTCCAACCTTCAAAGGCATGCTGGGATTTTTAATTTAAACAGCCACGGATGTTTTAACAACTATACCACTCCAGCATCAAACGTGACGTCCCTCCTCTAAGTTAATACCGTTAACGTTTTTTAATGGTATTTTACAAGGAGTAATATTTAAATGGAGTGAGAATAAAGAATATTGCTCCATGGTTTCAGATTGCTAATCGAAGACTTATCATGGGTTCCTTTCAAGATTGTATCTCTCCACTTTTTCCTATGCTTAATTAATTGCTTGGACCAGTTTTTAATTCAATTAGTGGGGGTACTGGTCATCGTGTTAATACCGTTAACGTTTTTTATTGGTATTTTACAAGGAGTAATATTTAAATGGAGTGAGAATAAAGAATATTGCTCCATGGTTTCAGATTTCTAATCGAAGACTTATCATGGGTTCCTTTTAAGATTGTATCTCTCCACTTCTTCCTATGCTTAATTAATTGCTTGGACCCGTTTTTAATTCAATTAGTGGGGGTTACTGGTCCTCGTGACCAGTTCATTAATTGCAAATCCGTAGGAAAACTAAGGGCGGACCAGTGCCGAGACGAGTTCATTATTTTGGACCCTACAGGGGTCACTATAAATAAATATTTGAAATAACACATTTTCCACAAAAATTCCAGGATCAAAGTTTATGGGTACTGCAATAGATTAAGTTCTATGGGGAAATAACATGTCCAACACTCTTCTGTTACTATTTTTATCAATTATTTCATTGATTTTACGTCACTACAGCCTCCATTTAACAGAGTTTGTACGAAATTTTTACATTGAAAATCCCTGACTTTTCCAGGGTATCCCTGACCAAATTTTGGCAAGATCCCTGACCTTTTTAAGGTGTTTATCAGAGCCCACTTCATCACACCAGGGTTATAAGTACTCGAAGCATGGTTTGATATACCAAACGAAATCCCTGACATATCCCTGACATTTTTGGAAATATTTTTAAATCCCTGACTTTTTCCCCTATTTTTCATATCCCTGACTTATCCAGGTTTTCCAGGTTCCGTACGAACCCTGTTTAAACCTTAACATAACTAGCAATAGCTAGTATAGTCACGTGTCACGTGATACCCCACATTGGATAATTTCAATAGGCATTTTCCTTCCAACGTAGCCTTAAAAGGCTTCCTAGCTCTCCCATTTTAACCTCGTTACAGGGCAACACCACCACCACCAGAAAAATACAGCTGTATAAATAAAATAAACAACAGCGAAGCGACGCTAGCTAGCTAGCTAACTCGTAGCTGGTATGGCGTCAATGTATTAAGAGACACCTGGTATTTGTTGCATAATCCTTATAACATCCAAAAACGCAATAAAATATGGGGGAAAAGCATTACATGTTGATTAAGTTTGGTCACGCGTCCTAGAACATTTTATAAAATGGCTCAATGAATTGTATAACTTCTCTTGCACATGAAATGGTTTTATGTAATGATTTTGAAAAGATCGTTAAAACTCTAGAGATTATTAATTTCTTTAGGATTTAGTATTTGCATAAATTATTTTATCTATTTTGCATCGTCAATGATGGGTAAGAAAATATATATCGTTATTCTTAATTACTGTTTTCCTTAATGATGAGATTACCAATCAACCACGATTCGAAAAACACAAATAATAAGGGTAATGGCAGTCCTCTGCCTTCGACTGTATTAAGGTCTATGGGCAAATAACATGGGCTGCCACTAGTCTATACTAGTACCATTATTAAGGGTTCAAAAATTCTATAATTGTAATTTCTCACGGTCTGGTACAATTTATGCATCACAGACTTAATGAATGCAGAGAATTTGAGAGGTACTTGCAATTGCAACATGGCTAAGATACAAATAAACTTTGTGGACACAGCCTGGCAACACTGGGGGAACGGCAAAAACGCCCTATAGTCTAAACTATGTAAACTTTGTATTGTAAAACATTTTAACTTGAATAATGTGTTTCCTTTCAAAAACTATGCCAGGTCACATTATTTTAATATTTAACTAATATGGCACCTCCCTGCCTTTGACTGTATTACACTCTATGGGTATTTAACACTAAGTGCAACTACTCAATACATTTAATCATGTAGTATCATAAATAGAATGCTCTTAATATTAATATTATTGATTTTAAAATGCTTTTACTAGGAGTTAATCACATATTTTGTACGTCACAAATGTACAACGTACTATTTTATAAATATATCGGCCAATAACGTTCAAATCCTACCATTAATGTGTACTTAATTTAGCATAATCTATCTCAACATCCATCGGTAATGTTACTAATTTAGTAAATTTTCCTGTGGCAGCCTTAAACTTAACCTTAGTATCATAATCTTGCACAAAAATAAGCCGCGATTTGCATTATAATGAAGCAAATACTACCAATAAATTAAAATTACTGTAACCTTCTCAAACCATCACGGTTTACCTAGGCCCTAAACATACCAGGAAATATCATAAAATCACTGGTTTAAGATTTACATCATGAAATACTTGCCACTAACTTTACGGAATCGTTAAAAGTTTAACATTCCAAGCCGTATAATTATTAATTAATACGCGTACTAATTAAAAGTTTTGTCGACAAATTACGTCCGCAACCTAATTTTAGTGCAACAAAAATGGCGCCAGCAGGTACCTCTCTTCCGACATGAGCTCGCGCAGCAGAAAACGGGAAAGGAGCGCTCTAGCGCTGGAGCCTACGCGGCCATTTTAGAAAAACTGATTTTAGGGCCAAGGCCCGAATCATGTTTGCACTTATTAGAGCTTAAATATTCGCTTATTTTGGTTCGAAAGACTTATATTTTGTACAAAATCCATAAAGGAACGTTTAAATAATATAATGTAACGAAAATTAAGAGATTTAATAGTAAAATTTCGCTTACTTGACTTAAATTTTCGCCTCTCCCACTTCTGGCGGCCCCGTCTTTCTCTCCTCCAACGGAGATTCTGTCGGGGTTTTCGGTTTCCAGCCCTATCGGGTGCGTTAGTCTCCGTTAGACCAGTTTAACGTAGCGAGGGGTGGGTGCGAGGTAGTGCGGCCTGAGCCTACCAGCCCGCAACATGTACGGGGTGAGCTGCATAGTCAATGCTAGTGATGGCTCAGAGAGAGGCCCGGAAACATTGCATGGCATAAGCGCGGGGAAGAGAAGGCGCGCGGTATAAAGCTGACTGGAGAACCCGGTAATTTCGACCAATGGAGCCGCTTGAAACTCGGGGCTTTTCGTTTCGTGAACGTGAATAATGTAATGTTGGCGCTACGGCGGCGCATGTACGGGGTGTGCACCATTCCACGCACCACGAGATCGGAAAAGCGAACGGCGCAGGGGCAAAAGAAGGGGTAGGGTTGAGGAAAAGAAGACTCTAATGCGACCTATTCGGTATAATAAATGGAGAGACATAACATATGATGTAAGAGAGCTTTCATTCGGCGCGATTCCAGAAATTACCCCAGTATCGCAAAATCCATATTGCGTATAAGCGCTTTAATAATAACCATTAGCCCGCCGCCATTTCCCCCCATTAACTCTACATCGGCGGTGACCCAAAAACGACCACGATGTTGAAATCAAATAAAAACATGTTTACACGATAAGCCACACTAAACACACACCATAATATATATCAACCAAGTTGGGAACTGTGCACGCGAACCCCAAAACAACACTGAACACTCCTAGCTAGTGCCCACGTTTCACCCCAGCCGGGTATACAGACCCCTTCTCACCTCCCTCGTCAGCCCCTGGCACCCTCAAGGAAGTGATCCCGTGTCCTTACTTCCTCTTGAACGACCTTGACACTGAAAAAAGGAGCAAAAAAAAATACTTTTTTTTATTCAGTGCCAAGGTCGCGGCTAAAGGCAATAAGCGCTCTCTCGTAGCTGAGCTTAAAGGTACCGCTCTTCTTTTTATCCCTACGACTACAACAAAGATACTCTCTCAGTCTCAAGGGCACAAAAAAGGAAGGGGGATTTGGCTTCTGAATAAAGAATTCCCCGGCAAAAGAAAAAATACATCTCCATCGCTGCTCTGCTTCGTTCCGTTCTACTCTTATTTTCATCCCCACCACAGAAATTCTTAGAGAAAATTTTCAAGCAGATTTTCCTGCATCGTTGCCTTTCCTCCGGGATGGAAAAAAAAGACCATACTCTCTCTCTCTCGTCTAGTAAGCAAAAGCGTTGCTCTTCTCAGCAGGCTTTCCTTCCATTTCCGCGCAAGTCCCAATCTTTTTACTCTTCTTCCGTAATATATAGAAAGAAAATATCGATTTCCGTTATGGCTGCGCTTTTGGATAGTGTGTAAAGCGGATTTCAGGCAACCCTTTTCGAACCCTTCTTATCACCGAAGCATCGACCCCATCCCACCCACCTCTCAAGCCCCTCGTGAGCCTTGAACGACGCCGGGTTCTTTACAACCCTTTCCTCATCGTGTATTCGCTATTTACTCCCTCGACCCGCTCGTGCAACTATCTAGCCAGCAGCTTTTCTCTATATATTCCCTTACGCATTTGATTGCTTGCCTTTGCAGAAAAAAATCACTCACTCACTCACTCACCCCCTGTGAGTCTTTCTCCTTCAGAGAACCACGGTACGGTAAAAGTTAAGCTTGTGTATATGGAAATCGTATCCGACCCTTCACACGCGAGTTGTTCTTATCTTTTCTCCTAATCTATTTGAATAGAATTCAAATTAACTGATTCGTGCAATAAAAGCAGTTTCTCGAAGCAATACTCGCGTAGCTGTAAGTCAGTCCCAGCTAGCTAGCCTATATGAAAGTCAAATATTTTCAAGGAGACCCAACCTGAACTTAAGAATAAGAAACCTTGCTTCAAGAAAGTTCACACGAAGACCCTGTTCTTGTAGTCAGAAGGGTTACCTGGCTTTTTAGCCTTAGTTAAGGGGTCAAGACGGTAACCTGACCTGACCCCATCCCCATTGTATTTATTGGTTGCGATTTTATGGGTTAGGTTAAGCTAGGTTAGATTAATTTGGTTTCTTTTATATAGTTATTTTGTTACTTTAGTACACCTGTTCTACAGTATCTGCCCCCCATGTGAATATAGTACCTTTTGGTAGCACCATAATCGGAACCAAATTCCGACATGCCACTATCCTGGTACAGGTTAAGAGGAACCAGAAATAACCTTGTATATTAACATTGGTATTAGCCCTAAAGTATAGTTGGTCCCATAGCCCACTCGATCACGCAATACAGAGCACGAGTGTAGGTTTAGGTCTATTACATTTGTGTACCTACCCCCTTCGCTTTTGTAGTACCTTTTGGTAGCACCATAATGGGAACCAAATTCCGACATGGCACTATCCTGGTACACGTTAAGGGGAACCAGAAATAACCTTGTATATTAACAATGGTATTAACCCTAAAGTATAGTCGGTCCCACAGCCCACTCGATCACGCAATACGGAGCACGGGCTGGGTTAAGGTCTACACTATCTAACCCCCCCCCCCCTCGCGAATATAGTACCTTTGGTAGCACCATAATCGGAACCAATGTTCGACATGGCACTATCCTGGTACAGGTTAAGGGGAACCTTGCATATTAACATTGGTATTAATTAACCCTAACAAACAGTCGGTCCCACAACCCACTCGATCACGCAATACGTAGCACGGTCTATTATATTTGCATACAAAGTTCTTAACCATAATTAATGAAAGTTTTTATGTTTATTGTAAAAACAGTTATATAATTACGCCATAAACTCATTCTAAAATATTTTTTATACAAAGGTTTAAAACAGTAGGATGAGGCGAGCGCATGTTTATAAGTCCTTCAATTCGTTCGTTTCTCCTTCGAATTTATGTACCGGTACTCGAGAGCCTCCCTCATTTCTGGAAAATGAGAATGGTCTCGCATTTATTGTGTTTATGCAATGGCCTGAAGTGTGTGTGTGTGTGCTAGAGGCAGCTAGAACAGACCCCTAAGTCGACTTCAGTCTAGCATGAAGGCGCAGTTCCCAGTGTTCTAATCCGGCAGCTTCCCCCCCCCATTATTTCACCCCCCCCCCTCAATTCCCCTAACTAACCGATACCGAATATTATTTCCAACAGTACAGTACCAGTACTTCCCAATTTTTTTTCTCTTTCTCTCTCTCGCTCTCTCTCTCTGTTTCTCTCTCTCTCTCTCTCTGTTTCTCTCTCTCTCTCTTTCTTTCTCTCTCTCTGTTTCCCCCTCGTTGAAAAATCACACGTAGATACAGCTGCCGAAGCCTTATTATTCCAATCATTACTTTACTAAAAATCAACCTGACTCTAGACAATTAACAATGAAGAAGATACCCTTCTTCACCTCAATTACCAATCCAAAGTTACTTTGATACGTATTTGGATAGGATAGGGGAAAAAGGGAGGGACGAGATTGGCGCAATATTAAAATAATTTCCTACGACGCATGTACAATTCTTTTAGCCTTAGAATATAAATCACCTGTCAAAAAGAGACGGAAATTTATACAGGGAATCAATTATACGCGATATTACAAGTGTGCCAAATGATTTTGACATTTTTTTTTACCGTAACTTTATAGTGTAGGATATGTTTTCAAACGAAATTTACGCCGCGTACCAAAGTCCATATTTCTCGAACTTTAACACCGTTCTGTGTTGAGCCCTCTTATAGGGAATTCGAGGGGCTAGACACTTGAGTATAGGGTTTTTCAAGCTGCTTTTTCCGAGGGGTAATAGGTGTACATGACAGCACCTGAAATCCTTAAAAGTCATATACCTGGACAAAGCTAAAATGAGTGCATGTAACCATAAGTTTATAAATATGTTCCATAAGTATGACACTACCTATACATCGTAATGCTAGAGAATTGCTTACAGCTCAAGCTAGATCTAGCAGAACGACAAGCGAGAATTGAAGTCCTACACTCGGTGGTTAATTTTGCAGGACTTCCATCTAACCCCTATTTAGTCTGCATTACTAAACCTTTGACAGCGCCTCACCAGGCCTAGATTTACTGGAATCTATGACCTACTTCAATCACTTCATGACAAGCTACAGTTTGTAACCAGTGACAAACTTATGGAAGGAACATATCTTATGAACTTATGATGTAACCCATAATTGATGTTCACTGATTCAAGTGCGATTTGACCCTCGATTTGAAATATATATTTCCAAATATTATCGTGTATTATGACCCCATTCCTTGACCCCGGAAGTCAAAATAAAAATTTGTTACAAGTTTATATACTAGCTATTTGTTTATGTAGTTAAAGTAGTGCTATGTAACATACTCAACTTACGAAACCAACCAAGGTATTGGAGTCATTCCAAAGAGGAGGTGTTGATAACGAAAGGGATGGAGAGAACGCTATCGACTTGTTAATTTGCTTTACTCGTGCCCTGATTGTTGTAGCCCAAAGTATTAGGTATCATTGGAAAGTAGGGTTAGCGCATACTCAAAGGAGTTAACAATATCTCAAATAAAATCCAACTTCTTACCTTACCTTACAAAAAGAAGGGGTCAATATAGGGATGGACGCAATATCGATTTGCTAATTTGCATATTTACTCGCGCCCTGATTCCTGTAGCCCCAAGTATTTAGCATTGTTTTAAAGGGAAGAAGTATGGTCTATATAACGAACTCAAAACGTTAATTGATCTTTTCTACATCAAGTTGTTTCAAGCGTTTCAAAAGCATGAGCTTGAAACGAATCCATGCAGATTTCATCAGTGTAAATCCGACTTAAATTTCACGTTTATAACCCAATTATAATAATATACATTTCAAGAAAACAACCTCTGAAAAACATAATTCAATACTCAGATTTATTGATAGTATGTTACACAACACGTCAACCTAAAATGGGCGCGGTTTCATGTTTTCTATTTTACCAAGAACCCATATTAGACTCGAGAACATCCAGCCATTTTAGGTTTTCATCAGCCCATACCTTTTCCACTAATTCATAATAAGCTTGCCAAGCAAGAAAATTATAATAATAGACCATTTCGATTTAACTGAAAGGGAAAAACACGGTGGTACAACATTGCCTTCCATTTCGCTTTTTGGCACCTGCGCTGTAGTCTTTTAGTATCATGCACAAACTACTATGTATCAGTCCCCTTGTACGTCCCGATACTGAGGGTTGCCTACCCCCATTTTACGTCGAAAAGGTCTATAAAGAACCTGAGATCACGGTGCATTACAACCAATATCTTTGAAGGTTCTATGGGTTCTTCAAACTACGTGATTAAAATAATCACTTCACGATATTAAGAATTTTATCCTGATAAAAATACTTGAAATACAATTCTCTTCCCCTTATTATCAAACCTTTGTTTTCTAACCCAAGACCTCATCTGTTATTACGTCACAATTTATAAGTATAGCTTGACAAGAGAGTATAAGTAAGGTTTTGTGAATCACGTGGCGTGATGGTAACCAAGTGGAAACATTTCGAGGAATGAAGAGAGACGTTTTCCTTGAAACATCTTATATATTTACACAAGGCGGTGCTGTACTGATAGCGATTTTCTTCCAAGGTTTGATTTTTCTAAAAGTAAATGTTTAAGAGGCCTCTTTCGAGGGGGTAGATACTACGAACGTCAGTACACCTGAAGTACATGTTACACGTCTGAAAAGTTCGACTTATCTCTCCCCTCGATCATACTGATTTGAGACCCTAAACATTTCACAGGAGATAAAAGTTACGTCACCAAGTTCAGTGGGCTGTAAAGACAAATAGGTGGCGCCTCTAAAACCAAACCAGAATCATATATAGCATGATTTTGAAAAGGTGTTTAAACACTATATAGAATACACTTGTCGAAAAAGGAAATACGCCAAACTAAGGGTCATTGCCCTTGAGTTAAAAGGGACGGTGAACACAACTTTAATGAGTGTTGTATGTTTCTGAATGAAACAACCTATTGCGAGTTGACGCGTTTCAAACCGTGATTTAAATTACTTACATATGATATTTGAGAATTTAAGTAGTGATTAGCTAACAATTACATACAGGAACATCTTTTACGTTTGGCATGAGAAAGGTATAAGCCTAGGTGCATTTAGATTTTTGCTAGGTGTGGTTATGTATAACCAGATCTAGCTTTGCGCTGCTGTTTTGTATGTTGTAAGAGTGTTTGTTTGTGGCCCCGGGTACAACATAAACAATCGTGGCTAGCAATCAATAAAGGCAAGATCCACTATCACCTTCGTAAAGTGAAATTAATTGGGAAAGAAAGTATATTAGCGTTATGGTATGAGTTTACAGCAGTTGTCTTGACTTCGGATGGTCGTAAAACAAGTTTGTCGGGACCCTGTTTTAAAATAGGCCTAACACATACAAGATCGTGAGGCTGAGGAATTGTTACCTTAACGTCTAAGCTGCTACACGTTTTTCAGTCAATATCTTAAACTTTTTATTAAACAAATCATATGAAATAGCCAAAAATAGCGTGAAAAACAATGCTTTTCGTTGAATAACAAACAAAATCAGGATAGTTTCTGAGACGGAGCAAATGATCGTCACTTGCAACGCTCTGAATATGACAGTGGGTAGTTAGCCCAATATAGTGCGAATTCACCTTCTCTTTAAACTGCGAGAATCGATTTTGAAAAGGCAACTTGACAGTTATAACGAGAGGGCTTTCCGTAACAATAAAATAAATTGGACTCTCAACTTTTGGTGGTATGTTTCTTTTATTCCATTGATGACATACAATAGAATTTCTTTTCTTTAGGTTTTGCCTATTAATTCGGTTGACTTCGTTAGCGTTTCTGGAAGACGCGTGAACCTATTCCTCTAAATTTTCTTCTGGTACACGTTCTAGAATGATCTTCCAGGGTTTCATTCGGAGTCAAATAATTTCCGCAATTAACGCAATAATTTGATTGTCTTTTACCACCGTGTACGCAGGATATGTGACGTTTTAAATGAGATCCAAAACGAAAGTTTTCACTGATTCTACCGCAAAAAGGACAACTAACACTAGGTTGACCTTTATTATACTCTGAAAATTAACAATGGTTTTAGTTAAAATTGAATTAAATTTAATTTTATTTAATCAACGAGGGTTGTAAAATAGGTTAATGACCTAGTTTGTAAACATGGCAATGTATTGGAACTTTTTCACACTTGAAAAATACGTAAATATAACCATAAGTTCACAAGATATGTTCCATAAGTTTGTCACTGGTTACAAACTGGAGCTTGTCATGAAGTGACGTAGGTCATAGATTCACCTTCGTAAAACGACGCCTGGTGAGGGTGTGTCAAAGGCTTAGTAATGCAGACTAAACAGGAGCTAGGTGGAAGTCCTGCAAAATTAACCACCGAGTGTAGGACTTCAATTCTCGCTTGTCATTCTCGAACTAGCTCGAGTTGTAAGTCTCTAGCATTACGAAGTATAGGTAGTGTCATACTTATGGAACATACCGTATAAACTTATGGTACAACTAGTAAATTATGAAATAACCAGGAAATTATGAAAGCGCCACATGTGCAGCTGTCGGAGTCAGTGAAGATTTTGAGATAACAATTTCCACTGCAACTTTAATTATTTCCTGGTTTGCCATATCCCAATATTACCACCTCTTGGAGTGTTTACGTTTCTCTTCTTGAAAAATAATCAATGTTCAGTACAGAGTGTAAAAATGACTTTATTTAATTTTGAATTATTTAATAACAATACTATTTAATAACAATACAAGAAGTTAAACTCATGTTTGGTTCTCCTTATTGACTAGTTATCCTTAACAAACTATCAATTAAAACCTATGAAAAATAGACTTGAATGGACAAATTTTAAAATGTTCCTCCATTGATACGTTGACTGGAAAATATTTCGAACAACCTCTGCAATAGTGCTTTTGCCTGGCACCTTGATGGACGCACATAATGTGGCGCTATTAAATAAAAAACGACTTTAAAATTAAACCAAAAAAATATTAAACCTTATTTATCAATAACCTTTAAATAAGAATTCCATCTGAAAGTGTTTCTCCTCATTCCACAAATTGGGCAACTTGGAATATCTGAGTTTACATAATTTTAATGTACATTAATTAATTAATTTAAAATTTAAATCAATTTGACTTAAAACCAAAACGTAATTGAAAAACTTTGTTTGGTATACAACTAAGATTAGTTAGTGGTTTAGTTCAATTAAGTCTTAACTGATATTTATTTAAAATTGATACAACAATTTGTATTTTCGATTTGGACAATTGGAGTGAACAGTTTCAACTTGAAGGAATAAGTTGCAATGTGGACAGAACTTATCCCGATACGATGGACCGTGTACATTTAGTATATGTCTTTTCAGATGAGAGTTGTACCGGAAGTTCAGGCTACTTGCGGAACAAATTGGACAGGTATATAAAAATTGTCCATTTGCATCTGTAAATTAGTCGATTTTTATTGAACATTTGACGTAGAATTTTAGAAAGATCTAATGAACATTCTAAACTTCAAATTAATGTGCCTGAAATACTGTAATTGAAAACAATTAAATACTTATTTTATTATGATCGTTATTAATTACAAAACATATTAGAACATGATGTTTCTTTGACAAGTGGCAACGTGTTCATTCATATTAACACCATTAGGAAAATAGTGACAACATTTTGAGCAGTAATTCCTTTGTTTCGCATTACCATGAACGCACATTAAGTGACGTCTTACTTTGGATAAGTGTCTTAAGTTCGGACTTTCTACACCGCATATTGGACACTGTCCAGTTTCGATCGCCATCTTAGCTAGAGTTAATAAATCTTGTCCTGCAATTATTAAAAATTCACTGTATTTAACACAAAGGTGTACTGTAAATTGAATTTTCAAATCAAGTTTGTGTAACTAATTTATTTGTGTTGTGATTGCCAAAGGTATTAGAATATTTGAAAGACAGTGATTTATAATTCTTAAAAACCCTGTTGCCATCACCCAACGTATTCACTAAAAAATCACGTGACATTTTTTTATTGTTATACCGTGGGAAATTTAAAAATTCAAACAAGGCTTAACGACGCCATCGGGAGCAATTGTTAAATAAATTTATAATTTTAAAACTTTAAAACAGTTGACTTATAGTATTCGCTGCTGCATTTGACGCAACAGGTTTTTCTAATAGTTTAAACAAAAACCTTTTTTGCTTCAAAATTGAAGACGTTGCGATACTTGATAACGTGTGTTACGTTTCGGACAGATAACTTTGCGATGATGCGATGCCGAAATAGTTTTAGGATAGTAATTGTTGCACAAACGGCAGTAACGATTATTTTCGTGAACCATTTTGACGTGACGCCAAAGGCACCAGTAACGTGTGAACGATTTCTTTCCAACTCCGCACATGGTACACTCGTAAACTGAAAAGGAAGATAGTATTGAAGGGTTAAAACTGTTCCGATATAACAACCGATGATTGTGTGCAAAGTATTTTTAAGTTGAAGGAAAGGTCCAGATTAAAATTAAGTTTTCTTTCTTTTACTCGAAAGATAACATAAAATAAGGAATATTTCAAGTTGGAAACACGCATCTATCTACAATATTAAAGAAGATACGAGCATTTTCTCACAGGACTCTATTCTATTGGACAACTAATACCACCTGACGGATTGGTCCAATAGGGTTTTATAGCCCCCTGACGTCACCTTCGTCCTAACGCGTAGTGTCCATTGCGGAAACTTAATTGTTCGTAACTTCGTTAATACTGTAGATAGATACATAATTCCAATTAGAAATATTCATTATTTTAAACGCGCTTTTAAATAAACAAGTAACTTCTAGCTTGACACTTTTCCTTAAGAATATATGACTAAATTAAATATCTATTATAAAAATCCAAAATTTCATTAAAATCTTTATTTGATTGGATTACACATTGGATTACAAGTATTGCGTTCGTAACAATTGGGTACATATTTCGGCATGTTCTTCAATTGTTTGCGTTTTCGGGTAGTATTTGTTGCAATTGCCACATAATCTTTCTTGACGATGAACTAAATTTATGTGACGCTGAAGATGCCATTGATATCGGAAGGTTTTCTTTTGTTTACCGCATATAGAACAACTGTATTGAACTATATAAGACAAAAAAATAAAATTGACACATGTATTAGTGTGGTTAATGTATTTAATTAGAAATATTATTGTCGTAATTAAAGTAAAAATTCCTTTTCAGTATCAGCTTGTATATTTATTTATTTATTTATTTATTTATTTACATAAAAAACGTTTTACATCTGTGAACATTTATCGGGGTGGTTATATAAATCCAAATATTTCGTAACAACACCCAGTATTTTTTCGATACGTGAATTATGGCTGCACCGGATGTATTCTGATTCAACGTACTTGTAATACGATAAAATCTCCATCCGCATTTTCATGTTCTCTAGTCATAAGTTCATAAAATATGTTATCCATAAGTTTGTCACTGGTTACAAACTGGAGCTTGTCATGAAGTGACGTAGGTCATAGATTCTAGTAAAGTAACGCCTGATGAGGCCCTGTCAAAGGCTTAGTACAGACTAAATAGGACCTAGATGGACTGCAAAACCGAGTTTAGTGAATTCTCGCGTAGTTCTTGAACTAGATCTCAATAAGTCCCACGTTTGCAAATATCCTTCAACGGTTTGCATTTGGCTTTCAAAGAAATGTAAGAGTTCAATTATGTTCAGATACTTCTGTGTTCCACCTTCATTTTCATAGATGACATACATCGAAAAGTTTAAATTGTAAAAATCTGTAAATAAATTACAGTTATTATACAATGATTCAAAATTTAATGTGAATAATATTTTTATATTACTATTCGATTGGTATTGGGCGTGATGTCGCAATTATTTTTATCTTTAAAATATCGATTTCAGTTCCACTTTAACATTCTCAGTAAGCTTTCTATTTTCCACCAAATTCTGTGATTTTTAATTAATTTTATAATAAATTTTAATAGCATAAAACAATTCTAGTAACCATATAAATTAGTTTAAAACGTCGATTGATTTCTTTAATTTCAAAAACGGTACATAATTGGAGAAAAGTTCACTTACACATGGAAGTATTTTACAGCAATATAATTACAATTAAGCTTATTTAACTAAAAACCGAATAAAACATGGAAAACTGATTTGTTAGAACTTTATTTTTAACCGAGAGGCGGTTCACTTGCACTTTAAAGTTTTTGTTTGTGAGATAATTACTTTATCTGCACTAACTATATAAGAAAAAAAATCTAATTGATCCATGCATTAGTGAATGTATTTAATTATAAATATTTGTCGCAATTAAAATAGAAATTACTTTTTTTAATATCAAATTGTATATTTACTTATTAATATAAAAACGTGTGACATCTATGAACATTTATCAGGGTGATTATGTATATCAAAGTATTTCGTAACTAAACCCAATTTTTTCGATATGTGAATCCTGGCCTTACACTTGCACCGGAAGTATTCAACACACTTGTAATATGAAAAATCACCATCGGCATTTTCACGTTCTCTAGTGTATTTGTTGCGTTCAAAATACACTTGTTCTTTGCCTTTACAACTGAGGGCCCGTCTAAAATTCTGAAAATTATTTAATTATTTCTTTTCATTTTCATGACTGTTAACAGCGCTTCAGAGTCTTAAATTCACTATTTATTTGATTATCCATACAACAGTCAAATCAACTGCTTCACCACCACTACTACTACTACAACGACTACGACTACCACCCACGACACTGGCGGTCTAAAAGCCCTTAAAAGACATCTCCTATATACAGGGTTTTACTGATAAGTCTGGCTGGCATAAATTAATAGGGATGTTCTTTGGGAATTCGATTTTGAGTCGAAAATGTAACTTTTATCTACCTCCATTTTGTCACAAGGGACAATGTTAATTTATGGTATCCAGACTTATCAGAAATAACACTGTATTTAGTGTTTCTAAAGCCGCTACCACTCTTAAAAATAACAAGGGCTAAAAACATCACTATAGTCATGAGTAAATAATATGTTAGCTCCCTAGGGAGCTAACATATTATTAACTCATGCTATAGTCCATGCTAATCAATACCTTCGGATCCCAAGTTTGCATTTGGACTTCGAGCAAATGCGAAACTTCATTTTCGTCCAGTTCTTTCTGTGTTCCATCTTCATTATCATGGAGAAAATATACCGAAACGTTAGAATTGTCCAAACCTGGAAATTCATTCCAGTTTATTAATCAATATACAATAACTCAAAATTTAATGTGTATTTCTATATTTAAAATATTGATTTCGGTCCCATTTTAACGTTAACAGTAAGTTTTCTACTTTCTACCAAATTTATGAATAAGTTTATAAAATATGTTCCATAAGTATGACACTACCTATACTTCGTAATGCTAGAGAATTACTGTGAGTCAGTTCGAGAACGAGAAGCGAGAATTGACTATACACTAGGTTTTGTAGTCCGTCTTCCTATTTTGTCTGTACTAAGTCTTCAACAGCGCCTCACCAGGCGTTGCTTTACCTCGAATCTATGACCTACGTCACTTCATGACAAGCGAGTCAGTAAAAAGTGACAAACTTATGAAACATATCTTATGAACTTAATTTTAACATAATAAAACAATCGTTGTAACCACTTAAGTTTAAAACGTTGATTTCTTTAATTTCTAAAACGGTACATAAATGGAGAAAACTTCTTCAAGAATACATGGAAGTATTTTACAGCAATATAATTACCATTAAGCTTAATTAATTAATTATTTATTTAATTAATTAAGAACCGAATAAAACATGGAAAACTGAGGCTCTATAGCGAGCGGTTGGAAAAATTTCACGAAAATTGGATTTGTTGTAACAATTTTTTTAGACCTATTTTGATCCGAGAGGCGCTTCACTTTAAGTTTTTGTGTGTGAGACAATTACTTTATCTGCACTAAGGAAATTAAGAAACTTGGGTGTTACAACCTTTCAGTAGAAAAATGTCTTTGGAAGATTGAAACAAAGAATTAATGAATGTCTGGAGTGATTATCCCCTCGCCTTGATCATTAAAATCAAATTCGTAGCTCGATTGATCGGCCACTGAACGTGTATTTCCTATAGGATGGCTATGTTCTCTGACGCAACTAATTATGACGTCATTGAGAAGTACAACCCTGGCGTAACATTTGTAACGGTATTTGGCGCACCTCCAGTGTGACGTATTTGTGGTAGCGTTCACGCGGTAATTGTAAAACAAGTAACCTTTATATGATAATAATTTTTTTCCTCTTGAACCGGTAACCATTTGATAATCCTATAAAATTTAATATTTTATATTACATAATGAGAACAAAACCCTTACGAATCATCTTAAAGAGATACTTAAATGCTACGTAAACATTGAAATTTTCATATTATCGTCGTAATAATGGAGAATATTTCTTAAATTTCATAACAAAATATCAAGTGTTTTTCTTGAAGACTGATTTCACAGAGGTACTAAACGTAGATTTTAAATGAAAAAGTTTCAAAAAAGAAAAGGCAATTTCATGCCAGTTTAATTTAATTTTACGTTTTTAAAAATCAAATAAAATCAATCTACTCGTGCGCTTAAGTATCACTTTAAAATATAATACGATACCGTATCATTCATATTGGAAACGAGAGTCGATCTTCGAATCCGAGGTACGTGTATGTAATATTCTGAAATGAGAACAAGACCCATATTATGAAATAAATGTTCTTAATAAAAAATATATAAAAAATCCCTTCAGATTATAATTAAGTAAATTAATATAGATTAATTTAACGTTAAATTTATCGTCACAAGTGTAAATATGAACAATGGTGTTTTGGACATTTGTAATTAGTTTTAATCTTATGACAATCAAAAGACATATATACGTAAAACAATTGATAAAAAGTGCGACTAAAATCCTAATGCTAAAAGATGTATAATAATAATTTTGTGTACAATTGCACATTGCGTAGTAAAGTGCGATAGAGTCGTGTTCGCACTTGTAGTTGTTTAAGGAAATCTAGGATGATTGTGATGTTGCGGGTATCGCACGATACTCCCGTTTAAAATAGTGACTTTCGATGGGCACTTTTTCTTGAATTGAGCGCATCTCCAATGCGTACAATTACCACCGCTAGTTCCGTATTTATAAAACAGTTCACCGTCATACACCAACATTTCAGAGCCCCTTCTGCTAGGTACGTAACGAAAGTCCTGTAATTGCAAAGTCATTTTAGCCTCGTCCTACAATGCACTGAATTGAAATGGATTGTAATTACTTTTGCTCGATCGTGAGATGTTGTGGCGTCGTGTTGTACAACACCTTGTACTTGCACGAAACGCTGGAGATCATTGGGAAGTAGAAATCTTATGGCAAGACCTATTAAGGACAAAAGATGTCCTTTGTTAGATACGGTCTTCAATACACCGGCATTTATTTATAGGCAAATACATCATGAAGATAACATGAATTTTTATTAAATGCGAAGTCAGAAAAATCTCTTCTACATAAATACAAAATCTTTTTTAGTGAAATCGCAATGCGAAGTTTTTCTTGGACCACTGTTTATGACTAGTCATGTGTTTAAGATATGAAGCCATATTCAAATGAAAAATTTTTTATTCAGTTCAAAATTAGTTATCAACATTTTTGGTTGGGTTTTGAAAAGCATGTTTGAAAAGATTTAGGTGCGAAATGACCAGGTGTGGCTAAAGATTTGGGTGCGAAGTGACCAGAATATAGTGTTTTTTGGGGGCCTAGACAATGCAAATCAAGTGCCCACCCGACGAAAATGTGACCAGTCCACGTCTCAATAAGAAGACACGTACCAGTTACAATGGTTCACTTTTAATAACTGGCGTTGTCACATCTTTCGGTAGAATGAAGTGATTATGTTGTCCGAGGTAATGTAACGAAGTATTATCGTGGCTTATTTTAACTTTGGCATTACACGACGTGTTCAAGAACATATGGCATCTGTATTCCATGAATCGCTTGGTCGAACTCCAATGATTAAAGGTTACTCCGTCGTACTCCAAACTAGCCTTATTATTAACACCATCTTCCATCGGAAACTTCAATCGATTATGTACGTACATATTTAATTCTGAAAATTTAAAATTGACAAATATTTTATCAAGTTCCAAAATACTTGTTTGAACAAACTAAATTTTTAAAGGTATAATTTCAAAAGCTCCAAACTCTCCAAAGGTTAATCACTACCAAATTCTATACCAATTATTGGGTTTCTTGCGATGGCTCTAGTTTGAAACATATCCTCTATTACCACCGACAGCATAACCCCAATTTAGTTCTTTGCAAATTAGGCACGCACAGTAAAGTTCAAAACAAATTAGGCACAGTAAAGTTCAGTACAAATAAATCTTCGTTTTTAAAAAAAAGTTTATTTCAAGTTTGATTCAGAATTACAAGTATTTTTGCGTCGGTTTTTAATGGTTGTGCGTTCCCAGGTATTTACAAACCTTGCCACCTCCCATATTAATATGAGCCCCGCATTTTACGTGCTGTTTTCGGGCTTCGGTGCACCTCCAATGAGTCCCGTACAACCTATTGCTATGTCTGTAAAACGTGAACCCATCGCACTCTAGGAATAAACCGCCCATTCTCGATTCAATATAACGAATTATCTATAACAAATAAATGATTTTCAATTAGCTCTGTAGATAAAAAATAAGCCTAATATAATTATCTTACTTTCGTTTCGTGATCTTCGGTAATGTAAACCAAAGGTACATAATTTGGGGGATCTATAAATAAATTATATTAAATTTTAGTGTTAATTAAACAGAATACTTATACCTAATTTTTAGTCAGACATAATCTAAAATATTATTCGATGAAAATAAAACACAACCAATTATATTATAAAAAATGTTTAATCATCGAAATTTCAAAAATCATCGTCATTCGAGGCGTTTGTGGAATGATTGTGATTACCATAATAGTTTGTAATAACTCCCTGTTTGTAGGTCAATCGTGCGGAACACTTCATTAGAGTTTGATGAAACACACATCTGTAATAAATTGTCGAGTTTGATTGTTGATTTTTGGCGAAGTTGTAACCTTCGTATTTCAAAATAGTTCGTCCTCGTCTCGATTTTGCAATAACATAATTTTGATTTATAATATGGCCACTATGCATGCTATTCCAATAAATATCTGTAACGTGTTATGTATTTTAATTAATATAAAATGTATTTTAACAACAAGAATATTTTTAATAGTGCAGCGATGATATTTTGTGTTTTGGGAGGGGTTGTATCTAACCCCTTTACTGACGTCATAAAGAGAAAGATTAACTGCATGTCGTAAATTTATTTTATTGTAGGTATCAAATAAGAATTAAAAATGATTAAAATCAATTTATTTTTTGTATTAAAATAATTTTTATTTTGTCCAATATTCCCCGCTTTAATAATTTTTGCTTGACAATGCATAGCCAACAATAAAATTGCGTGTTGGAAAGTAAAATTTACGAAACTACTGTACAGTTTCCAAGTCCATTGGGTGATTATGTTCGCCGAGGTAATTGTTAATGTATCCATTACGCAACGTTAATCTTGCAGGACATCTTAATTTCGTTTGATTATTGTGACATCGATAATAAATGCAATTTTTCGCTTGTCTATTTTGCGAGAAGGCGTGTCCCTCGTAAATGAGAACCATGTTGCCTCTTCGTGTCTTGCGAAAAGCGTAATTCTACAGTAAACCACGAGTTAATTATAGAATTAGGTTCTTGATAATAAAGAATGGAATTGACAGTAATTACTTGGTTTATGGAGACAGTGTATGATGGATTGAAATTTCTGAACCCTACAAAAATATTAATATTAATTAGAATATATTTTACGCTAACTACCAAAAGAGAGTTTCATTTTCAGCTACGTGTGGTTGGTTCCAAACGTAGCTTATGAAGTGATGAGATGTATGTTTTGTGGGTCTGTTTGTTTGTGCACGTTGAGATTGGATATATGAAAAAGAACTGGTTACTAGCTTTCTGTTGGTGCAATTGCACCAAGTGTTAGTGAATGTTTCTCTACGCGATTTTGTACATAGTATCAGTTCGTAAACGCCAAGTATAGCCCTTGGATCTTAGCATAAGCTTAAAAATAAACAAACAATAATATATTTAACTACAGCCTAAAATTAATCGTCATGTATGAAGTAACCAGAAATAGAAAAGTTTTTCAATCTTTTCAGATTTTACTATGAATTAAATATTTTCACAAAAATAAGTTTTTATGAAGCAAGGCACGAAAATATTTTTAAACACAAGTTAATTAGAAAACCTAAAATTTTATTATGCATCCGGAGGATGATTATGTTCATCAAGATAATTGTTTATGATGCCATCACGTAAGGTCAACCTCGCTGGACAACGAAATTTGGTTTTATTATGGTGACAACGGTAATAAGTACTCTTTGCAGATCGTCTATTTTCAGAGAAGGCGTATCCTTTGTTTATCAGCAGCATTTTGCCTCCTCTACGACTGTTTTCAAAATAGTAATCCTGCACGTGCATTTAAGACAGAGTTAGATACTGATATGTGGCAAAGTTATCTGATAAACTACCTGATTCATGGCGACGGACCATGGTCCGGTGAGGTTTGCGTACTCTAGGCCTAGAAACGATATGACAATTAGTTTATTATGCTTATTTTTGGTTTCTAAGAGTCAGTTGAATGTAATTTATTAAAAAAACAATAATAAACGCAAACAGAAAATATTATCAAAAATTTATTAATGTGCAAAAAAAAATAATTTTTTAACGTAATTAGGCCTAGATGGCGCTATCATTTAAAGGGTGATTATGAAAATTCAAGTAACGAATGACGTCACCATCGTCGGTTAAGGCCACTTTAGCTAAGCATTTCTTTTTGTACATGGCGCAACGCCACGAAGATATTCCATCACGACGATTGTATACGTAATAGGAAGCGTTATCGTAGATTAAAATTTTGTTTCCCGCTCGACCCTGGATGAATTGCTTTTCCTGAAAAAAATTATTTAATTGTTAAAATTAAAATAAAAAATAAAAATAAATTACGGTAAATTTCTTTATCTCTCCGTTAGTTAACGTACTTGACTTATAATTTCGCTGCTTCGTCCAACATCAGCCATTAACCCTCGTCGAGGTTTATAAAATATATTCATACCTATATATGAATTAATTTTAATTAAGGTATTATTTATACAATTATTACAAGAAGGTGTTCAATATATTAAAACAATTTGGTTATAGATCGAAAATGTAACTTGAAACGGGGAATTCATTAAGACGGTAACTTTTCACCGTAAGTAAGGTTAAGGTAGGTTAGGTTAATTTCAATGGAGTGAATTCAAATAAATAACGAATACCTTTCACAACAGTACACTTTACTCGAGTTACGATTTGACAATATTTATTATTTGAAGTTTGTTTTGTGAATGCAAAACAAAATAATTTTTAACATTCGGGTTTGTGATTGTGCTGACTGTAGGTTTCAGATTCTTCCAAACGTCCATTTACTGTGTACATTCTAACCGGACATCTGAACAATGTTCTGTACTGGCGACATCTCCAATAACTACGCTTAATCTGTTTATCATCTGATTCCCATACTTTATTACGTAAAAATCTATATCCTCGATAAACTAAAACATCAGCTCCACGAAAGTTCTTTTCCATTGAGAAACCTTGATAATCATGGCAAATTAAACCTGCAAATCAAAAAAGCTCAATATCAGCTTCAGTTCGAGGTTTATGAAGAGACAAATGTTAAATTAATTACATCTCGAAAATATAATTAACTCATTTTATTGAAAAGTGTTTGAAGTACAAAATAGTTTGGTCGATTCAATAGTGATGTAAGAAGTAAGTGCATATACGTTTTCCGCAGATTAACTTATGAAATTACGTAATGAAATAACAAATTTTTCAGCAAATCATAATTAACTGGAAAAAAATTAATTTTAAATTTCATATTTCATATTTATGAAAAGTAAAATTGAGATTAATCTTTATTAAAATAGCGAACAAGAAGAAGTCTTAATAGACCATTTCAGAAATTACATACAGAGAAAACAATATACCGGGCGATGCCGGCATTGGGGTATTCTGCGTCTCGCCAAGAACCACCGCTGTCCACCAAATTCGGCTCCATCTGCCGTTTGCTTCTTGGCGTGAGGGAGAATACCCCAATGGCAGCCTCGTCCCATGAGTATTGGTTTCTCTGTATGCAATTTTCGAAATGTTTATTAAAATGACTCTTCTAATGCTTAAAATAGATTGAGCCAGGTATTTACTAAAAAAACATTTCATATCAATACTGAACTCATATTTTCAAAGAAAGCTCATTTGATGAATAATTCTGTCTATATTTTAAAGGACTAGAACGAAAACAATATTGGTGCAATTAAGTATCCTTTAAATCGTATATACGAAAGTAATGTCAACAATATTTTTAGAGCCTCGTTACATCCCGGGCATGATTATGTTCATTCATGAACTTCTTTAGAACTCCTTGTTGAATGATTAACCTGGCAGGACACTTCAATTTCGACTGACATAAACGACATCGCCAATAAACGGTATTCGATTTCAATCGAACTTTATCCCTTAGAAATTGATACTCTTTGTAGATCAATATAGTGTGTCCCGATCTGTTTTTAATTATGGCGTAATTCTGAAAAAGTAATTGAAATTGAATTAGTCATAGCTCAACCATAATTAATACCATAAGTTTATAAGATATGTTCCATAAGTTTGGCACTTCCTATACTTCGTAATGCTAGAGAGTTGCTTACAGCTCGAGCTGGCGCAGAACGACAAGCGAGAATTGAAGTCCTACACTCGGTTAAATTAATTTTGCAGGACTTCCATCTAGTTCCAATTTAGTCTGCATTACTAAGCCTTTGACAGCGCCTCACCAGGCGTCGCTTTAACTTGAATCTATGACCTACTTCAATCACTTCATGACAAGCTCCAGTTTGTAACGAGTGACAATCTTATGGCAAACATATCTTATGAATTTAATACGAGTTCGTTACCGGATTTGGACCCGATTCGGAACTTGGTAAATTAGAATAAGTTTCAATTAAAGGCAAGTTTGGATCGTCACGGATTCCAGGATCATCTTGAATTTCGAAACGTTCTTCATCCAGTATAATTACTTCGTCATTTTGAACTGCGCGCAAAAAAATTGTTTTTGTAGATCTTTGCGTCGAATGTTTGTTTAATTTTATTTGTGTAAATGAACCACAAAAATATGTATGTTTCGAAAAGTTAAAGCCAATTTCATTTTGAGCTACGTGTGGTTGGTTACAAATGTAGCTTATGAAGTGTGTTTGTGGGTCTGTTTGTTTGTGCGTGCGTGGAGATTGGATAAACGAAAAACAAGTTTCGCATAGAACAGGTTAAATATGAAGTTTGTTTGATAAATTTATAGCATATTTGAAAATAAATTTTTCTTACATTTCATACTCAAGTGGAGTTTAAGTATGTTTTAACAATAATGCTTTTATTATTATTATTATTAAAGTAATTTACATTTTTTAAGGAAGGTGATTATGTATTCCGTTGAACTTGGTAACGCGCCCGTTTTTACAAACCATTGAAACTTTACACATAATTCCCTGCCTTCGATAAAAAGTGCATCTCCAATAAGATGAGTCTTTGAACATCCGATTAAGTTGAAATTGATGGCCTTCATAAGTAATATTATTCTTTTTTAAGGCAGTTTCTAGAAAAGTATGACGTCAATTAAAACATTGAGCCATTATTAAAAGAAGCGTAAGATTTGTTGAATGAGCGTAAAAATAATTCGACGAAAAATAGACTTTATTCCAAAAATAAATTTTATCTGTTTCCAATAATTCCGTTAGTTTACAAAGCCTTTTAAAAATAGTAAATACCCATATCTTTCATAGTCTCAAGTGGATAACATCTGAAGTACCAAAGTGTTTAGTACTCAAGATATTTCTGAACTCGTATTTTCGGGGAAAACAACTTAAACGAATTGAGTTTTTAGTATCTTGTACTTGGAG
Organism: Phalangium opilio; assembly: GCA_019434445.1. NCBI lineage: Eukaryota > Metazoa > Arthropoda > Arachnida > Opiliones > Phalangiidae > Phalangium > Phalangium opilio. The sequence continues at coordinate 242,576 of JAEQBA010003137.1, forward strand.
GATTATGATTATGAATTCCGTTGAATTTCGTAATAACCCCATTTTTCATTATAATTGTTGCCCTGCATTTAAATTGCTGTTTCTTGAAGAAACTGCATCGATAATATATCGTTCCGTTAATCTCCCGATTTATTCTAAACTTAAAACCTTCGTGCTCGATTTTAGTCCTCTGTCAAAAGTACAGATTTAATTAAGTGTCAAATTAGTTTTAACTAAAAGATTTAATCCTACTTCAGTTTGATGAAACTCGCTTGGGGTAAGGTAATCCGTAATAGCAGACGACATATCTGCAAAATCAAACGAAAATGAATGTCTAATGAACATCTTAACCAAACGGATTTACTTCTTAATGTCTTTGGTGTGCACTTATTTAATAACGGGGTCTAAATTTGGCGAAGTTCTTTAATAACTTTAATTACGATACAAAACAAATCAGCGAATGGGAAACAGTAAAGTACTAATTAGATTCTATTTAATGATTATGCTAACTAGAAGTTATAAATAAAGAGAATATAGTTGACAATTACAGCATGGGAATTACACCTGCTTAGTTTATTGAAGTTAAGATTGGAGTATTTAAGTTTAATTAAGAAACTGAAAGACAATGATTTCTAATTTAATTAAGGGGTCATCCCTAAAACACTCAAATAGCCATGAAATAGCTTCGTCGTGAGCTTATTAGAGAGAGAATAGTTTTTCCTATTAATAAATAATGCAACCGCACTAAAAATTAATAATATATTTTAATCCATTACTTTAATAGCATAACATGGTTTCGGTAAGTGGTTGTGAAAGTTGGTAAGACAAACCACGACATCGTTTAAAATTTTGGCACGCACTGGACAACGGTCTTTAAGAAATTGTAAACACCTCCAATCGGATTTATGTCCATAATCTCTGTGTTTTGTAAATAAGTGACCTTGGAATTGCAGTAATTTGTTGCCTTTTCGACTCGAAACAAACTTGAAATCCTGCAATAATAATTAAAATTATCAATATTTGATCTTAACATACAACACCAATTCGATACTTACTCTTGACGGATATGCCAGTGTATTATTTGCTGGATTTACTTTCAATCTACGTGCTGGATAAAATTCAGATTCTGGGACAAAAATGTTTGTTAGTAAAGTCAACCATGATAAAAGCAGCCTTCATATATTGCTTAGTTACGAAAACTACGTCTTTAATACACCAATACTAGCATAAAAATGAACCAAGAACGTTCAAAGATAGTGTACACTCTTAATTTGACACTTTTTCAAACTTTATTTCAATACATAAAGAAAATGCATTGACACTCGAGTGATGACTTAAACGTCTTAATTTCAAGTATTTCACGTCGTAAGTGTTCGTGATATTGTGAACTCATAAGAATTTATATAGAAAGCTGTACTAAATGATTATGTTCATTCATAATGCCAATTAAGCCTTCTGGTTTGACAATGGCTTTAGCCTTGCATTTTTTTGTCCTGTAAGAGTAAACACAACGCCAGTACGAACGATCCTTCCAATATGTGTAACCATCGTACTCCAATATGGGCTTGTTATTTTTATTCTTTGAGAATTTCGCACCCTTTAATATCAAAAGATTAGTGTTATTAGACAGATGCGTTTATTAAATAGTACCATAAGTTTATAAGATATCTTCCATAAATAATGCTAAAGACTTACAGTTCGAGCTAGTTCGTTAAAGACAAGCGAGAATTGAAATCCTACACTCGGTGGTTAATTTTGCAGGACTTCCATCTAGGTCCTATTTAGTTTGTACTAAGCCTTTGACTGCGCCTCACCAGGCGTCGCTTTACCTCGAATCTATGACCCACGTCACTTCATGACAAGCTCCAGTTTGTAACCAGTGACAAACTTATGGAACATATCCTACGAACTTACGATAATACAAAATACCATTATCGGCACTAGAGGCATAGTAACTTCAGGGTAATACGCCATCCCAAATAGAGAAAAACCTAAGGAAAGGAATTAATTGTACAAAGTCAGTATGGAGACCTAGACCTACAAGTACGAATGTTTTCCTGAAATAATTTACGACACTTGGCAATGTTTTGCAATGAATATGATTTTATTAATTATGGAACTTTATACATTGGTGGTTTTAGGTTGTGTTGATGCTCGTTCAATATGCGAACGAGGCCTTCCGGCATGATAATGGCTCTAGCTGGGCATTTAGTTCTAAATGAATAAACGCAGCGCCAGTATGTACGATCTTTCCAATAGGTATGTCCCTCGTATTCCAGTAATGGTTTACCCCTCTTGCTTTGATAGAAATTAAGATCCTGAAAAATAAATAATTTCTCTTCTAGTTCTGTTCAGTTTTGTGCAATTTTTTAAAACGGCTGAAGTGAAAGGCTTCGTCGTACACAGGCTGTTTCTGGTAAGTCTGCATACCATAAATTAAGTCTGGGGATGTTCTTTGGGAAATCGATTTTGACTATAGAAAATGTAACTTCTATCTGTCTCCATTTTGTTTTCCACAAGGGACACTGTTTCAAATCGAGTTAAGATTGGTCAAAGAATTTTACGGATGACCCCTAAAATTTAATTAAGAAAATGATTGAGATAATGATTTCTAGTTTAATTAAGGGGGCATCCCTAAAACACTCAAATAAATCTTAACTCGAAAACAGTGTCCCTTGTGGTAAACAAAATGGAGATAGATAGAAGTTATTACATTTTCGACTCAAAATTTATTTCCCTAAGAACATACCCTTCTTAAAATATGCCATAAACACTTGTGTATATCGCGAGAGGAACGTGCAATTACGGTTTAAAGGAGTGAATTTCGCAACTTTCAATTACCTTAGTTGGCACAAGAACAGGCATGTTCTGGTAGTCGTACCTCATTCGCCATGATTCATCTACACAAACATCAAAACATCATTAGTTGTATTACCATCCTCGCTGATAAACTTATGACAATATGTTCAAATTCTTAATATAAGTTAAAGTAGAAATGTCCATATTCATCGTACAAAAATAAACTTTATTACAGTATCAGAATGAATAATCCCGAACATTATTGGTATGATTATGTTCACCTCTTACGGATTTCACAATACCATTCTGAACGCATAAACGAACGCAACACTTCAATTTAGTCCTTGATTCGGCGCATCTCCAATAACTTCCGGCAGGACTCCTACTTCCGGGTGAATTTATCTTATCACGAACTTTACTAAAAGCGTATCCTTCGTACCATAAGACTCCTCGACCAAATCTCTTTTGTTCCACAGGTAAATCCAGAAAAAAATTAATACTTAATTAGAATAAATCAAAAGGTGTAATCTCAACTTAAAACTTACGGAAGATAATGTTGTAACGTTGGACATGAGTGATATGTCTGGAAATTCTTCAATGAAGTCTAAGGCAATAAAAATATAGTGCGTTATTATCATGAAATCACACCATTTCATGTATTATTTTTAAAATGGAAGGTACAAATGATTTAATAAAAATTAATTATTATTTACGGTTTGATGTTGATTTATATTATTGGTTTTTGTCAATTGTATAGACACAACATAATTTTATTAGATCATTTTACATACTGACATACTGGCCTATAATAAAAGTAACATTATATTCTAAAAATTTCCAATATAATAATAATGAATAAAATGAAATGAAATAGATTTTTAATGTCTATATAAAAAACTATACAAGTAGTTCACGAGAATATAGACAGACATCATAAGATAGCAATACAAGAATTACAGAAAATACACTTTTTACATATATACATGGGATTGAGATAAACTTTGTACTAGCGTATATTAGTAATCGGTACGGAAAATATATCTATTGTCTGGGAATATTTATTATACGTTTTCTGAATTCGAGTAATTGGATTGAGAACTTTCATAGGTACATAAAAAGTCACGGTATGACGGAGAGAATTTGGAATTAAAAAGTTAAGTTTTGCGAGTAAGTCGCTTAATTTAATCTTATTATTCAATTCAATTCAATTCAATCAAGTGTTTATTGCGTGTCCATAACACCTTTCGGCTTTTTACAATGGGTCACGACGTCTTAAATTAAAAATCTAAAATTTAAATTAATGTAAAACAAAATGTAAACGTTTCGAATACAATATCTAAACAAATAAAAAAAAAGAAAAGAAAAATATTCAATTAACCAAGTAAAATAATTTTCAATATAAAAAACAAAAAATAGGTCCAAATCTTTATAATCTTTCTAGTCATTAGTTTTCGTTGTTGCGGATTATTTTTCATTCAATTAAATAAGTTATCCTTCTTTTTAAAATATGTTTTTATATAAAAAATTGAGTGAGTAAATAAGTCTAGATCTTTATAAAGGTTTCCAGTTACTTGTATTCTAGAAATTGGATTGAGTTGCTGCGGTTTGTTGTAATAAAAATTGGATTTTAGGCGCGTGGGACGGTTAGGGACATTAATACAAATTTTCGATAGCAAATAATTAATGACGCTTTCTTTTCTAGAGCATTAAATAGGGGTTGTAATAGCCAGATTATTATTTTTTTTTTTTACATGTGTAATCGATATGGGTTTTCCACGAAAAATCTTCGTCAATATACAATCCTAAATATTTAACCAGGGGGACTCTAATGATTCCTGTTTTGCCTAAAACTGAGATATCGCGGACTTCGAGTGCATGTTTGCGAGTTGGAGAAAAAATCATAAAGTTTGTTTTCGAAATATTGGTCGCTAAACCAATTTTAAATAATCCGTTACGAAGGGCTAGGAAATCCGTTTCTAGTTTGGAAATTAAGGCGGTTATATTCAGGGTTGGCAAAAACCCGGAAAAAACTAGTTTTTGCCGGGACACGTGGAAAAAACCGGTAAAAACCGGCAAAAACGGAAAAAACCGGCAAAAACTAAATTCATTGTTACAAAGTGGTAAACTAGCGAGTTTTAAGTGCATTTTCGTGATGTTTGTTATTGTTATGTTAGAAAAATAACAATAGTATTTTTAATTTTTAAATTTGAGGTGGTTATTACTCTATTAAATTTTTATTATTCAAATTTGCCAGGTTTTTCGCGAATATTTAACGAATAATTTGTCAAATACTTCACATAGCAACTGGAAAAAACCTTAAAAAGTGGAAAAAACCGCGGAAAATATGGGTTTTGCCACCGGTTTTAACCTGGTTTAAACCGCGCGGTAAAAACCGCGGAAAAATTAGTTTTTGCCACCCGGTTTTTACCAGGTAAAAACCGCGGTTTTTTCCACCCCTGGCAAAAACTTGCCAACCCTGGTTATATTACAATCTGAGGCAAGAAAAATGATTATGTTCATTTGTTATGGAAAAGATTGCGTCCTCTTTAATTACGATGCTACATCGACAACCAGTTTTCTGGTAGTTAACGCATCTCCAATAAGAACCTCCGTTAAGTGAATTACCAGTTTTATTAAAGAGACCGTCACTGTAGTCCAATAATAGATGATTTTTCTTGCTCCTCCTGTATTTGAAATCCTGCATGGGAAATTATTATAATATCAAGTCAAGTTTCAATAAGAAATTAAAAATTCACCAGGCAAACAGTTACAATGAGTAATCTTTAATATCATTGATGGTTATTAAAATGATTACGGGTAACACTGTAATCGGTGTCAAGGGGAATACGAGAGTGGTTAACCCCTCGAAGGAATACGACACATTTCAAGACTGGTAATTAATTAAGTAATTAAAGTTGAAAATTCATTCAATTACCGTAATATTTAATGAAAATCTCATTCGCCGATGAGTCGATTGATGTCCCATTGATATGTTATTATTTTCTAAATACAAAAACAACAACATTAAATAGAAATTTATAGGTTAACACTTTAGTTAAGTTAATTTTGCAATTTAAATTGATGTAAACGTACAAAAAATTAATAATTTCGACTTCAGTTCAATAAAAAATTTATTAATTCGGTTTTATCCCCCATATCATTTAACAAAATTAGCCTGAGACCTGAGTTAAATGGAATGTTGAACTATTTGTGCAGTGATAAATATTCCCTATTATTGGTACAATACATGTTAAGAAAAAAATGTTGTCGCATTTCCCAATTCATGGTTATGTTCGTTAGTAATGGAAAAGATGGTTTCGTTTTTAACAACGATACTACATCGACAACCAGTTTTGGAATAATAAACGCATCTCCAATAAGAACACCGGCCGTTATGATAAGCACCAGTTTTATTAAAAAGACTGTCGTTGAACTCCAATAGTGGACGATTTTTCTGGCTTCTCCTGTATTTAAAATTCTAGAAAAATAATCAGGCAATTGTAGTTCTGTTTCAATTAGATACCAAAAACGTGCAGCAAAAACAGTACTAGTTTATGCACTTTAACATTGGTCATATTGTAATAATAAAGGTTAATTAAAATTGACAGAGTTAATGTTTCCTTAAACGAAGAGAACAACCTATGGTAGCTCGACATCTGCAAGTTTCAAATGCTCATAGAAGCAGACGATAATAATTATCTCTTTAAAAATGGCTACCGATCACGTGATTATATAACACGATTACGCAAATAGACTAGTACTATTCTCCCATTTCCTTTTGAGTAATCCGAGGGGTCCATCACTCAGCCTAATCGGTGTACACGTTTAAAATGATTGCGCCAGCAATAGTTGTACAGGGAATCTGATAGTGATTAACCCCTCGGAATAATACGATACATTTCAAGACTAATTATTATTATTAATTTAAATCTTTAAATTACCTTAATATTCACTGGCTGTCTCACTCGCCAATGTGTCAACCGATTGATATTTTCTAAATAACAATAAATATAATGACTTAAGAAAGTTCGTTTCCCGATAAAATAGATTTAGCCTATAGTACACGTACAAATAAAAATTAATTACTTCGATTTTAATTCAATGTTTAATTTATTCTAGGAGAGCGGTCGCTCTCTTAGATAAGACTTGATACTCCCTCTAATGCTAAAGGAGGGTTCTTTGATTGGCTGTAACTTTTTTCGTATTGTGTTTGCCGCTTTGAAATTTTGCCAGTGAACTAAAATTTGGGCCCTACTTTTGTGGTTAAAATTTCAAAGAGATCCAACTAATAGTTAATTCTATAATGAAAAAAGTTGTTAAGGGTGGTTTTAGAATCCATAAAATTATTAAGACATTTGGTGAAAGATACTATATTGTTCCATAGAGATAACATGGGATTTTTTTGAAAAATGACCTTAATTGCGATCGTGTATAAAGAAAACTATTCATTCGTTACGTTTGGGAACCATCTTAAATGAAAGATAACAGTCCATAGATGTGCCTTTTCTTAGTTTCATTAAGATAAATTAAGTTTAAGTATTGATTTTTATCATTATTAACACATACTTTGACTTACGTTGTTTTGGGTATTGGAATTACGGCGTTTTACCACTGTAAGAGACACGCATTTTAGCCCTAATTTTTTATGTTGGACTTACGGCGTTTTTGTTGTGATGCACTTCGTCAGAGGGATATTATCAAGAAAAACATGGCGTTTGAGCTCTTGTAGGTGCTTTGCCCGGGTTCTTGTGGTTCTTGTGGGTACTTGTGGGTACTTGTGGGTACTTGTGGGTACTTGTGGGTGCTTGTGGGTACTTGTGGGTGCTTGTAGGTACTTGTGGGTGCTTGTAGGTACTTGTGGGTACTTGTGGGTGCTTGTAGGTACTTGTGGGTACTTGTGGGTGCTTGTAGGTACTTGTGGGTGCTTGTAGGTACTTGTGGAACATGTGGGTTCTTGTGGGTACATGTGGGTTCTTGTGGGTACATGTGGGTACTTGTAGGTACTTGTGGGTTCTTGAGGGTGCTTGTAGGTACTTGTGGGTTCTTGAGGGTGCTTGTAGGTACTTGTGGGTGCTTGTAGGTACTTGTGGGTTCTTGTGGGTACTTGTGGGTTCTTGTGGGTGCTTGTAGGTACTTGTGTGTTCTTGTGGGTACTTGTGGGTGCTTGTAGGTACTTGTGGGTGGTTGTAGGTGCTTGTGGATACTTGTAGGTACTTGTGGGTGATTGTAGGTGCTTGTGGATACTTGTAGGTACTTGTGGGTGATTGTAGGTACTTGTGGATACTTGTAGGTACTTGTGGGTGATTGTAGGTACTTGTGGATACTTGTAGGTACTTGTGGGTGATTGTAGGTACTTGTGGATACTTGTAGGTACTTGTGGGTGATTGTAGGTACTTGTGGATACTTGTAGGTACTTGTGGGTGATTGTAGGTACTTGTGGGTACTTGTGGGTACTTGTGGGTACTTGTGGGTACTTGTGGGTACTTGTGGGTGCTTGTAGGTACTTGTGGGTGCTTGTAGGTACTTGTGGGTGCTTGTAGGTACTTGTGGGTGCTTGTAGGTACTTGTGGGTACTTGTAGGTACTTGTGGGTGCTTGTGGGTACTTGTTGGTACTTGTGGGTACTTGTGATACTTGTGGGTACTTGTGGGTGCTTGTAGGTACTTGTGGGTACTTGTGGGTACTTGTGAGTTCTTGTAGGCACTTGTAGGTACTTGTGGGTACTTGAAGGTACTTGTAGGTACTTGTGGGTACTTGTGGATACTTGTAGGTACTTGTGGATACTTGTAGGTACTTGTGGGTACTTGTAGGTACTTGTGGGTACTTGTAGGTACTTGTAGGTACTTGTGGGTACTTGTAGGTACTTGTGGGTACTTGTAGGTACTTGTAGGTACTTGTGGGTACTTGTAGGTACTTGTGGGTACTTGTGGGTACTTGTAGGTACTTGTGGGTACTTGTAGGTACTTGTGGGTACTTGTGGGTACTTGTAGGTACTTGTGGGTACTTGTGGGTGCTTGTATGTACTTGTGGGTACTTGTAGGTACTTGTGGGTGCTTGTGGGTACTTGTAGGTACTTGTGGGTGCTTGTGGGTGCTTGTAGGTGCTTGTGGGTGCTTGTGGGTACTTGTGGGTGCTTGTGGGTGCTTGTGGGTACTTGTGGGTACTTGTGGGTACTTGTAGGTACTTGTGGGTACTTGTAGGTACTTGTAGGTTTTTGTGGGTACTTGTAGGTACTTGTGGGTACTTGTGGGTACTTGTGGGTACTTGTGGATACTTGTGGATACTTGTGGGTACTTGTGGATACTTGTGGATACTTGTGGGTACTTGTGGATACTTGTGGGTACTTGTGGGTACTTGTAGGTACTTGTGGGTACTTGCGGGTACTTGCGGGTGCTTGTAGGTACGTGTGGGTACTTGTAGGTACTTGTGGGTACTTGTAGGTACTTGTGGGTACTTGTATGTATTTGTGGGTGCTTGTGGGTACTTGTTGGTACTTGTGGGTACTTGTGATACTTGTGGGTACTTGTGGGTACTTGTGAGTTCTTGTAGGCACTTGTAGGTACTTGTGAGTTCTTGTAGGCACTTGTAGGTACTTGTGGGTACTTGTAGGTACTTGTGGGTACTTGTGGATACTTGTGGATACTTGTAGGTACTTGTGGGTACTTGTAGGTACTTGTAGGTACTTGTGGGTACTTGTGGATACTTGTAGGTACTTGTGGGTACTTGTGGGTACTTGTAGGTACTTGTAGGTACTTGTGGGTACTTGTAGGTACTTGTGGGTACTTGTAGGTACTTGTGGGTACTTGTGGGTACTTGTGGGTACTTGTGGGTACTTGCAGGTACTTGTGGGTACTTGTGGGTGCTTGTAGGTGCTTGTAGGTACTTGTGGGTACTTGTATGTACTTGTGGGTGCTTGTGGGTACTTGTTGGTACTTGTGGGTACTTGTTGGTACTTGTGGGTACTTGTTGGTACTTGTGGGTACTTGTTGGTACTTGTTGGTACTTGTGGGTACTTGTGGGTACTTGTTGGTACTTGTAGGTACTTGTGGGTACTTGTGGGTGCTTGTAGGTACTTGTGGGTGCTTGTGGGTGCTTGTGGGTACTTGTGGGTACTTGTGGGTACTTGTGGGTACTTGTGGGTACTTTTAGGTACTTGTGGGTACTTTTAGGTACTTGTGGGTACTTGTAGGTACTTGTGGGTACTTGTAGGTACTTGTGGGTACTTGCGGGTACTTGTAGGTACTTGCGGGTACTTGTAGGTACTTGTGGGTACTTGTAGGTACTTGTAGGTACTTGTAGGTACTTGTGGGTACTTGTGGGTACTTGTGGGTACTTGTGGGTACTTGTGGGTACTTGTGGATACTTGTAGGTACTTGTGGGTACTTGTAGGTACTTGTGGGTACTTGTGGGTACTTTTAGGTACTTGTGGGTACTTGTAGGTACTTGTGGGTACTTGTGGGTGCTTGTAGGTGCTTGTAGGTGCTTGTGGATACTTGTAGGTGCTTGTGGGTGCTTGTAGGTACTTGTAGGTACTTGTGGGTACTTGTATGTACTTGTGGGTACTTGTAGGTACTTGTGGGTGCTTGTGGGTGCTTGTAGGTACTTGTGGGTGCATGTGGGTACTTGTGGGTTCTTGTAGGTACATGTGGGTACTTGTGGGTACTTGTAGGTACTTGTGGGTACTTGAGGGTACTTGTAGGTACTTGTGGGTACTTGTAGGTACTTGTGGGTACTTGTGGGTACTTGTAGGTACTTGTGGGTACTTGTAGGTACTTGTGGGTACTTGTAGGTACTTGTGGGTACTTGTGGGCGCTTGAACTTTTAGGGTAGCCCTGACTATATATTGTTTAAGGTTTTAAGCTTAATATTAAACAGACGTTAGTTTATGCTGCAAAAAGGTTTGAAATTGACAATCTCGGATCGTCTTTATGAAGTTTTAAGGATATCCGAATTTCATATTGGGCTTATGACAATTTTGAGCTAAATGTTAAACGGACATAAATCAGCATTTTTAAAAATTTTGTAAAATTGTCAATTTGGTCCTATTTCTGGAATTTTTAGGGGGGCGCATCGCGTTTCAATAAATGATTGGTAAAAATTGTATTATGTTAATTACAATAAGAATACAAACTTTTATTGATTTACTTTTTTTTTTGAAGTATCATTATAACTAAATGTCTGATTGAGCTAAAGTTATGGTCCCCTTTATATATGTTTCTGCTTAGTGCAGATTTTGAAAATGTAATACAGTTTCTTAACATTCTTAATTAAAATGAAGACTGAAGGAACAGATATTAATCAAAAATGTCTTGATTAGAATCAAGACCTAAAAAGTATCGATAAGACTGAGGGTATCACTTGTCTGAAGGATCAGATATTAATTTTTCTTTTTAATTGAAACTTAAATGCATGCTTAAGAAAAAACAACGTTCCATTACCGTTTTCCGTTGAAATAAATTATTTTACTGGTAATCAATTTCAAAAATTTACTTATCTCGGCTTTTCGACCACAATTCCATTCCCCGAAAACATTTTATCATTACATTAATTACTTTTGGGAGATAACGTGTCAAAAAAACCTTGAAAACAATAAAAAGCTGTAATAGCGGTCTGTTTAGCCATGACAACAACCTTTTAAAAGTTACCAGGGAAAATTGATGTAAACTGAAGTTGAAATTTCATCATGTGCGACCTGCGGCCCAGAAACTCTCCCATAGTCCCAGTGTGTGTAGAACATAATTTTTTCGCTGTTATCTGCCAAAATAGATCTTTCTAGGTAGTGCCGCCTCCTCACTTGAATTTTACATGATATATTAAGGTTTGAACGAACAAAATTCTAGATTACTATTTTCACTACCATGTCCCTCTGCTACCTTGAAGCAAACTTTCCTCTCTTTTTGCTGCTCATTACCGGTGCCATTCTCTTGACTTTCTGTTCGTTATAACTACTATGATGTTACTGTCCCTATTGAATTTGGCGCCATTGGTTTTAGAATAATTATAATGTTCCACTGCGAAGAGTGCCGGTCACGAATGGGGATGTAACGTCTTTAGGAACCTTTTAAAACGCAAAACCATACACGTACTCTCCCAAAAGTAATTAATGTAATGATAAAATGTTTTCGGGGAATGGAATTGTGGTCGAAAAGCCGAGATAAGTAAATTTTTGAAATTGATTACCAGTAAAATAATTTATTTCAACGGAAAACGGTAATGGAACGTTGTTTTTTCTTAAGCATGCATTTAAGTTTCAATTAAAAAGAAAAATTAATATCTGATCCTTCAGACAAGTGATACCCTCAGTCTTATCGATACTTTTTAGGTCTTGATTCTAATCAAGACATTTTTGATTAATTAATTAGGGTTTACTCCTGTCACTTTTATACAAAATTACTTTATGATTAAATGAAATGTTTAACATTGTGAATGTGATTCAAATTTCGGGGGCTGATCACTGTTTGAGCGATAACAATCCGCGCTCTACATTCTTGATTATTGCAACTAAAGTAACCGGTATTATTAAGATATCTCGTTAGGCGGAATATGAAGCCTTCGAAATAGAGATTTACTTTGCCTCTTTTGTTACGAAAGAAATAGTAATCCTGTAAAACAGAAAAAAAATTCAGATATAATTTGAAATTTTAATACATGGAGTTTAAGAATTGACCGAAAATCGCGATCGAAGATGTGTAAATGCCATTTTAAAATTTTCATATTCAAAATAGACTTAACATGTATAAACAGGAACACATATAATATGTTCCATAAGTTTGTCACTGGTTACTGAGAGCTTGTCATGAAGTGACGTAGCGAAACGTCATAGATTCTCAAAGCCGCATAGAAATTAACATTCATAGATGAGGGTACAATGATTCTTATTAGCTATATGTATTCCTCGTATAAATTCTTGAGAAATTTAAACTTGACGAAATAAAATGCCTAACGTTCAGGATGCTACACGTTTACGGTCAATTTCTCAAACTCCTTAATTTAGGTCTCTCATTATTCCTTAATTACAATAGAATTTACTTTGGTCGAATAACCTTGAACTGTAAACTTGATCTCCGGATCTAAATAGTTCATTGCGTTAAAATCTGAAATAATTAACGATTTATTTCAACATTTAAACTTAGTGACAGCAGTTAGTAAAGAGGTGAAATTATGACAACTTAATGAGTAAATTACTGGAAAATTATTTGTTGATTACCACTTAAAAATTGGGGCAAATTAAATTATTGCTTCGTTGGTAATTCAAAGAAAACTTTTACAATTGCTATCCCAAAGACTTTAAGCATTAAAAATGCAAAAATGGGAGACATCCACAATCGTTTCGGTAAATTACCAGTAATTTACTGATAATAAATTACCAATTCATATCTTTAAAACTATTAACACTTTGCGAAATAATTACAACGATAAGCATTTTTTCCTGACTGATTTTTATTCAATTCATTTTTATCTTAGACAAACAATTTTTAAATTATATTGATTGCCTTAAATAAAATAATTGACATCGTGTTGTTTATGTTGATGTGTCAAGTTTCGAGGAATGATGAGTGCGTGGGAAGTGACGATACGAGCTTTACATTCCTTCGTTTGGCAGCTAAAGTAACCCGTATTGATGTCGTGTCTATATTTAGTCAGACGAAACATGTAACCTTCGAAAAAAAGCATAACTTTCTGTCTTCGGTTACGAAGGAAGTAGAAGTCCTGTAAAAGTTCAAAGAGAGTTTCATTTTGTTTCTTTGAAATTCATCTGTCGACTGTCGTCGGGATTCTGTTACCTAAAACTCGATATTTAAAGCAAATGTCGGCTCATGTGGCGCCCCTAAGTTTCGACACAACAATTTTACCCCGGCAAAGGCAGTAACCAATCATAACTCGCATACTACGAGGGTGGAAACTAACTAAAACTAGCCTTTGCTAACGTTAATGGACCCTCCACCCCTCGACTATGGAAGCATCAAGTGGCATTTGCCTAAACTGAACTAAACCACAGCCGAGACTTGCTTTAATCTTTTTTAGCAGCTAGTTATTAGCCTGATTAATAGCTTTTAAGGATTCGAACAAAAGGCTTAATTTACTTCGGTTAGGTATCCTTGAACACTGAATTTTGTAAGAGGATTTAGGTAGTTTTCAGGGCAAAGATCTGAAATTATTTTAATTTTGAATTAGCAAAAAGAAAAATTTACTTTTCAAATTAAATTTGCGAAATAATTTTGATGACTCAATATTTTTATTTCAAAAATAATTTTTTATTTTAGCCAAAAAATATTTAACTTTCCTCAAAATTTCGACTTGATAAAAAAAGTAAAAAAAAAAATCCTGAATTTAAATTAAACGTTTTGAAAAAAAAATCACTGATTTAAATCAGACTGTGATTTGATCATAGCTGGGTTGATGGTTGTGTTCTGAATTATTAACGTTCATCACTTGATTACCGTAATTAACCAATCGGCCCCGACATTTAAACTTTTTGTCATAAATGCAAATCCAGTACGTTTTATCACCGGATCCACCGGTTTTTCGGTACAAATACTTATTATACACAAGCAAAGGTCGATTTTTACGACTGTAAATGAAGCTCACATTCTGAAATTAATTATATAAAAATATTGGCATGCTTAGCAGTTTAAAACAATTAAATTGGAATTAATGACCATTACCTTATCTAACACAATGTTACTAATTTTCTGGTTTTCTTGAAAAAATTCATCTGTAATGTATTGATACTCAAATTATAAACAAATCAAAACTGTAATTAATATAGTTTAATTTTTCAAAAAAAAATGTTTGGTCCATCATTCGACTTTTGGTTTGTAAAATTAATTATTTTATTAAATATTTAAAATATTCCAATAAATCGATCATAGTTTGGTAAATGATTGTGTTCCGAGTTATTTACGTTTATTAATTCACTTCCATAATTGACCAATCTGGCGCGACATTTTAATTTCTTGTCGTAAACGCAGATCCAATATTCTTTTGCCATAATTCCATTTGAAGCCCTTTTTCGGTAGCAATATTGATCTAATACCAACAAAGGTCGATTACGACGGCTTGTTATAAATCTAACTCGCTGAAAAGGTTGTTAAAGATGTTTAATGTAGGTTTGAATTGAACTGATTTAAGTATTTACATTTACCTCATCTGTTAAACTGATAATATTTTCCGTGTCTTCTATTATAAAATCATCTGAAATATATTAATCATTAAATTACAATAAAATTCTAATAATAAATCGAAATAAAATAAAATGAATGAAACAAACAAATTTTTTTTGAAATAAACTTTATTGTGATATGAAATATATGGTAACAGATGATTATTTGGGAAACACCGTACTTGTTTAGCTAGATATTAAACTTAAGCTTATTATGCTTAGCTTAAGTGCATGGTTTTAAGTGCACATTATTCATAGATAATGTATATTAGTATCCAGTTTATCAATTTATATAAGTTCACATTTCAATAGTTTTTTCGTGGTTGTGTTCAATGGAATTGGGTATTATTTCACCGTTACTAATTACAACTCTCGATTTGCACTTGTCTAAGCGACCGTTGATGCAACCCCAGTACGTCGATATACCAGCGGCACCAGTTTTTCTAAACAAATATCCATCGAAAGCTAACATTGGTCTGTCACGTTTGCTTTTGAGAAAGGCGAATTTCTGAAATTGACAAAAGTCCACCTGGCTTTAATTTCAGGTATTACGTAGTTTAAGAAATTCACCGTAAAGATCCATGCAAATTTAACAAGAAAAAAAACCACGAGTTTTTCTTAAATTTACGTTTAGAAATAAATAAAAAATACATGCTTTTCTTAAATTTTAATTGAAAAATTAAAAAACACGTGCTTTTCTTAAATTTTCATTTAAAAATTAAAAAACACGTGCTTTTCTTAAATTTTCATTTAAAAATTAAAAAACACGTGCTTTTCTTAAATTTTCATTTAAAAATTAAAAAACACGTGCTTTTCTTAAATTTTCATTTAAAAATTAAAAAACACGTGCTTTTCTTAAATTTTCATTTAAAATAAAAAACACACGTGCTTTTCTTAAATTTTCATTTCAAATTAAAAAACACGCGTGCTTTCTTAAATTTTCATTTAAAATTAAAAAACACACGTGCTTTTCTTAAATTTTCATTTAAAATTAAAAAACACACGTGCTTTTCTTAAATTTTCAATTGAAAATTAAAAAAACACATGCTTTTCTTAAATTTTAATTTAAAAATTAAAAACACGTGCTTTTCTTAAATTTTCATGTAAAAATAGGGTTAACTCGTAAAAGCAATTGCAAAATTTAAACTTAATTAATTTAAGGGCAAAACATTAAAGCACTACACGTTTTTCGGTCAGTTTCTTAAGCTCTCTCTCTCTCAAAAAAATATAATTAACTTAATGAGTGTAATTGTACCTGGTTTCCAATTTGCTCGACATTAGCTTCTTCCACAAATTTAGACGGTATGAAGGTTTTATGTTCCTTTCGTGGTTTATCAAAACTTTCTTGTTCGGTAACCGTTGGCTTTGTATCACGACTTATAATGTGAACTTCAATGCCTGTAAGATACACTAGATATTAGAGTCAACACTTGAAAAATCGCACTCCTGACTAGTGTATCCATGTGAATTAAAACACACCGATGAGTTTGTGTATTTAGTTAAATGAACTTTTATTCATTTTAAAGCTATTTTAGTACAATCGCGTATATTTGCTCGTTGCGTGGGTGACCTTGGGTTATTATAGACTCGTCCAAGGATTGTGTATGTGACCTTTGGAGAAACTGATGACCTGTTGCTGACTCACTACCAAACTGGCGCGACATTTAATGCGGGAATATTCAACGCATCGCCAATAACTACGGTCTTGATTCGATACCGAGCTAGTTTTATGGTAAGTGTAATCATCAAATAGTAAGAATTGTCCGCCTTTGTGACTAGTGATGTATTTAAAGTTCTGTAAGTAATGATTTAATTAATTAGTTAAAATCATTTAAGTCAAAATTAAGTCAACCAGAAGTTATAAATGAAAATAATCTATTAATTGCTTTAAAATTATTTACTTCTGGTTAAGCGTACGTTTATAAGATACGTTTCATAAATTTGGCACTCGTTACTTAAAGCAGAAGGGGATAACAGAAGGATGACACTCTGTATCCTTTTAATACTTTAGTTATGTAATGTCATGATTCTTCCCAGACGAGGGATCACTTTTAGTTTGCTCTCCCGCTCATCAAACTTCAGATGGGCATCGCACCGTGCTAGGTGAATTCTATAACTGTTTGGTTGTACTAAATCCTCAGCAGTCAACCCTGCACAAACCTTGATTGTCTTGACGTAGGACTAAAACACACAAGCACATGCGCCTTGGCAAATAGTTAAGTGCTAATAGAGTAATGATGAGGGAATTTTTTATCGCGTATGAATGATTATGTTTCGTAATCTTGTGAACTCCAAATGCAAAATGATTATTTATTTATTTAGTGGAACTCGAGGGATAGGGTTGTGAAGCCACCAGGGCTTGGGTACAACCCCCCTCCATGGTAAAAACAAAAACAGCATAGTAGCACATAAAAAAGAACAATATGAACAGATAGAAAACAAAAACAAAAACCAACAAAATAAATTAATTAAAAAAACACTAATGGACACACGGGCACACACACTGGCGGTTAGGGGACGGAAGAGAGCCAGGTCGAGACGGCGAGTCGAAACGACTTCCGGCCAGGAGAGTCGAGGAGGGCGGGGGGGAGCGCGTTCCAGTCATTCACCACACGGGCAGTGAAGTGGTGCTGGCGATGGCGAGTGCGGGCGCGAGGTTTTCGGAGTTTGAGGCGATGGCCACGGGTACGCGTCTCAGAGGCAAGTGCGAAGTACTTGGCGACCGGAGCGTCGACGGCCCCGCGGAACAGGTCGAAAAGGTAAACGAGGTCGTTAACGCGATGGCGGAGGACCGGCGGCAAGACACGAAGCCGAGAGTCACGCCGGGCAGGGAGTAGGCGCTCACAGCCCTTGGTAAGTTTCGTGAAGCGATTATGGGCCTTGGTGAGCGACGTCTTGGGCCCCGCCTGCGGAGGAGACCATATAATCGACGCGAAGTCGACGGATGGGAGAACCAGGGAGTTGTAAATGGTACGCATGAACCGTGGGGAGCGAAAGTAAAAGTTACGTTTGACCAGCCCTGAGATCGAGTTCAGGCGGCCGACTATTTTAGAGGTGTGGCGGCGAAACAGCAGGTCCTCGTCGACCAGGGTGCCGAGGTCGGCAGCAGACGACGATGGCGGGAGGGGGGTACCGCCAACATGGTATTGGTGGCGTGGGTTGCGCGTTCCAAGGTGCAGGACCTCGCACTTCCCGGCGTTAAAGTGGAGGCCGTAGGTCGCGGCCCATGCGAGGATGTTGGGAAGAATCATGTTACGATTACTCCGCTTCGTGGTACACTTCTCAGTTAAAGTTGTATCAGTACAAAGTATGGCAATTGTCATAGTTATGGAACATATCTTATAAACTTATTGGTCAAAGATGACATACGCTCGATGGAAGATTCGTTTTCAATCCTCGTGGTGGAATCATTTTTACTATATCATAACAAAGTATGAAAGAAAATATTAGAATTGCAAGTATCAATGAACACAGTATCAAAATCAAGGTAAAAATTATATTTACGTAAATTCAACAAACAACGCCTACGAAGTTCATCAGATACTTTATTGTCAAATGTACTATTTACAATACAACAACAGTTATGGTGAAATCAGTGATTATGATTTGACGAATAGCTGATAATTTGCGAATCACTGGTGACAACGCGTGATCTACAATTCAAACGACAATATTCGATACATTTCCAATAAACGGTATTGGCTCTTTTGTTATCGCGATTCTTGCAAAATCTGCGACCTTCGTAAACTAAGACCGCTTTGTCCATGCGACTCAATTCATAGTGGTGAACCTGAAGAAACGTTAATTGATATTTTTAGCAAAATTTCACTTAATTCGAGATCATTTAGAATTTAAATGATTTCGTTTTCGTACTTGATTTTTTGGTTTAAAAGGGAAAGAAGTATTTTTCTCTCGTGAAATATTTAGTTCTCGTTCAAACACAAAACCTGAAACGAAGAAAGTAAGTTATGTTAGAATCAGTCACAAATAGATACAAATGAAGTAAACTCGAACCGAAGCAGATGCCGGAAGACACCTTCTTCGAAAGACCCGAATTGATAGATAAGTTTATAAGATATGTTCCATAAGTATAACACTTCATATACTTCGTAATGCAAGAGACTTACAGCTCGAGCTAGTTCGAGAACGACAAGCGAGAATTGAAGTCCTACACTCGGTGGTTAATTAATTTTGCAGGACTTGCATCTAGGTTCTATTTAGTCTGCATTACGAAGCCTTTGACAGCGCCTCACCAGGACCCGCTTTACCTCGAATCTATGACCTACGTCACTACATGACAAGCTCCAGTTTGTAGCCAGTGACAAACTTAGGTTACATATCTTATGAACTTTATGGTGCACTGTATTCACTCTTCGTGATTGCGATGTATTTCGTGAGAAAATAACATATACCCAACATTAATTACTATCAAAGACGATATTTTATTTATTTGGCAAAATCTATGTACAATCATACAGAGAGATTTAAAAACAGTTAACAATTAAATTTAGCGTGATTGTGCTCATTTTTGTAGCTGATTACTTTCCCATCCATAAAAGTAACCCTAGCCCTACAACGGTGAACGTGATACGCGGAACACAACCAGTAAATCGCTCCATTACTGGCGGTTCTGTTACGGTTGAAAAAATGACCGTCGTAATACATTTGAGAATGGTTTGGCCTGGTTCTGGTTGGAATGAAACGGAAGTTCTGAAAGATACGAGGGAATTAGCGATGGTTCTACAGCGTCTAACAAAAAGAGTCAATTAAAACCATCATTGGAGTATACAACTCGGGCAACACCCGATCAAATGTAGAGCTACTTCAAAGTATAGTCAAGGTGGGTGGTCTTATAGACTAGTCTATTGAATAGCCCAGATTACCTTAAAGGGGCTGTAAACACGGCATCGGAGTGTGGGTAAAAATTATTTGAAATACGTCATAGGAACAGGTGACTGGGGAAAGGCGTGGTTCAAAGAACTATCACCATTTCGAGGAATTCACACGTTTTCTGGTCTAGCATGTATACTCCGTGTGATAGATTAATTGACTCTTTGAGAGGTAATTTTACTTGATCTGGTGGGCAAAGATTTGGCGACGCGTTGGTAGATATTTCAGTATATGTTGATGGAAGGTCAACGACTTCGGCTATGTTTGTGGCGATATCTAAGAAATGAGATAACGCGGTATTTCTGAACTTTAATGTTTTTTATCTTAAAATATAAACACTTCTATGGTATAGATATAAATTTGGTGTAAAGTTCAGTACAAAGTTCCAGATTATATGCATAGATATTTTATTTTAATCAGAATGCAAAAACAATATTCTTTGATACACGTAAGGAGTACAATACTGTAGAACTATATTAATTATTGTTGTACATTTCATCTCTTTGTACTGCGTTCATTACTTGTAAGTGGTAAATGATTATGGCCTACAACATAGCCATCTACATTTCCTAAGACAGTTTTTATTCTGCTCCTACATTTCATCTTACTGTATTGTGTACATCGCCAGTATGTGACATTGGTTTGTTCAAAGAACCGGTCTTTGTAATAAGTGTAACCTTCATACATCAATAAGGGTTTTCCATATATACCCCTAACGAATTTGACACTGGGCTGAAATTGAAACGTATTCTGTTGTAGAGAAGATTATTTTTAATATTTTTTAAGTTATACCAGGGAGAATTAATTGAGAATGAGAAGTCGAGAATTGCGAGGGGCTAATAACTATTTACGCGTAGTATCTGACGTACACGGGCCTTAGTAGATTTAGGAGGAAATGGTATAAATTCCTTTTCATCTCCTTAATTTATCCTCCCAGGTTATACCAACCTGACTCGAGCTATTTTGTAATGTTTGGGCACCATCGTATAAATTTTCGTCATCAATATCTAAAAATTACATAAACATTGTCTTATTTATGTCTACTTCTTGTTGACCCCTACAGTAAGTCATTTTCAACCATACTTTCTTCGAACTACCTAACTATTAGTTTAAAACGAACAAGTTCGTCATAGTAATCTAATAATAAACATACATTCACATTTTCACAACCTATTTTATTCGATTTATTCGAAATAGTTAATACAGATGGTAAATCATTATCTACAGAAATGTAGCCGTGTCATAAAAATTACTACAGAAGTTAGTTACTGCCTCGGAGGTAATTTTACAACAGGGCTATGTTTATGTTTCACATTTTCAATGATAATACAATTATCCCGAATTTTTAACTTGCAGGTACAGTTCTCAGCGTAACAACGGTAATAGGTGGATAAAACGCCAGTTTTAGCTCGTCGACAACTAGTTTGTTTGAAGGCGTATCCATCCAGTACTAAGACTGGAATGTTGTCATTCAAATTAATGAAATAAAAATCCTAGAAGATTTAATAACGATTAGGGGATAATTCAGTTTAATACAAAATTATAATAACATTCTAACCTTTTTCGGTTCGCCTTCTTTGTTTTCAAAGTAGAGATCTATAATTAAAATTATTAATTAAAGTAATCAATGAAATGTAGTTATAATGGGTTCATACAAATTTGGGAAAAAACCTATTTCCCTGACATTTCCAGGTTTTTCCCATATATTTCCAGGTTTTTCCCATATATTTCCAGGTCTTTCCCATATATTTCCCTGGAATTTCCAGGTCATTCACATATATTTCCCATAGTGGTCGGCATTTGGATAGGATAATATCTGTTTGTTTTATCTTTATCCATAATTTGAAATTATCCACGGGAAGTCTATGATTAATGCAATGTAATCACGAATAATTATCTGATTATTACTCATGGATAACTGATTAACCAAAATTCTGTGGATTATCTTGTCCAAACGCCGACCACTAATTTCCCCGAAATTCCCAGGTCTTTCCCATATATTTCCCTGAAATTTCCAGGTCTTTCCTTTATATTTCCCTGAAATTTCCAGGTCATTCCCATATATTTCCTTGAAATTTCCAGGTCACTCCCATATATTTCCCTGAAATTTCCAGGTCATTCCCATATATTTCCCTGAAATTTCCAGGTCTTTCCCATACATTTCCAGGTGCAAAGTCACCTAGTAACTGCAAGTGTTTTTTTTGGAGTAACAACTTTATTTATATATGTGGTCAAGCCACAAATTTTCTGATTTCCCGGAATTTTACTTAAAATGATAAATTTCCCCGAGTTTTCCCTGAATTTTTAGTCAACAATCTCGAAGTTTTCCCGCGTTTTGTGACGTTCCAATAAAACCCCTTAAACAAGTACGTTATTATATTTTTATTTATTTATAATTTAAGTACAATTGCTTTATAAATTGGGTTGATGGTTTAAATTAAAAAAAAAAAAAAAAATTGGAATTATTTTTTGCTTTCAATTATGTCGTGATTATGAGTCGAAAATGTTTTAACAATTACATTATTCTTATCCGACAAGGCTCTAGCTTTGCAGGCTAATTTGCAATGCTGTCCGCATCTCCAATAAGTACCACCTTCGTAACTCGATCGGTATCTCATAAAATAGTGTCCATTTAAAATAAGTTTCGGTTGATTTCTTTGCGACAACGTAAAGTAATAGTCGTCCTGAAATTTGCGATTTCAATCAAATTCAAATTAAATAATTAAATTTAACATGAAAATTAAAAATACCTGTGAAGGTTTGGTTCTTGCGTCGCCGTCTTGTTCAACACATATTGGAGGATATGTAGAAAATAACATTGCTAAAAATAAATTAGTCAATACGGTCAGAATATAAGTAAGTTGAGCATGAAAAATATGTGTTAAACCAGAGGTCATAAAGGTCAAAATATAAGAGACGGAAAATTAAATTTTTATTTCACGGAAGTAGATTACAAACAGAGGGTAAATGATTATGCAAATGAGGTCCAGTCTTAAAGAAGACCCCTTCAAAAGTGGTAATATCAGCTTTACAATTCAAATCTTCGGACCTCGAACATCGCCATACTATTTCGGATCCCCTTTTTAAAATCCATTGCTTTTTATATTGATATCCACGATAATGAACTATCGTTTCTTGATTGGCGCATTTAACAAATTTCAGCTAAAAATATGTTATTTAAAACATAAATGACTTAAAATATTTTCTTTCTTAACAAACAGGGCATGGCATACCTCAGGCTCAGAACGAGTATCTTTAGGTGGTTCACTATGCCAGAGAACAGTAGGATGCCACTGACCTATGGGGGGTTGTAAAAGTTTTTGTTAATCAATATTTATTTTCAAATTTTTGTGTAATTATATGAACGGTACACAAATTTATTTATTAAAATTTCTCTGGAATGCCGTACAACAAAGCCCTATTTAATCATGTGACCTAAGTTAATTGCTTGACCTTTGGCTTTTATTTATGACTTTATGGTAATGTACTTGTATAAACTTTTGTGGTTTAAAAGGACAGAAACTAATGATAAATTTAAATTTGATATTTCGGAATATGTAAATTCGGTGGTTCGTGATTATGTTCTTTTTTATTCGTAAATGCCACTCCCTCCATTGTTTTAATCTTGACTCTGCATTTGGCTTTTTGATACTCGGCACACGCCCAATAATTATTCTCCTTGCACCCGTGTAATTGTTTATAAAACGTAAATCCGTCATATATCATGATGTCATTTCCTCTGGCACTTTTCGTGTACACCTTAAAACAATATCAATTGTCAGTTTTGTGGTAACAAAGGGTGACTTTTGAAAATACCAACCGGCAAAGATGTCACTACATGCAATTGATTAGTAAAATTCTCCATGGTTGGATATGGTCTTCCTGGACCTGTTGAAACAAATAATGCCCTTGAAGTTTGAGTTATTCATAATTATATGTATATATACTTGAAGGAGAGAAGGATGGAGTGGTAACCCCCATACCTATAACGTTAATTGCCTCTGTACCCCCCAGCTACGGAGCGGCACCGAAGTCCTCCCAGCATCCATAGTGGCCTTTAGCTTGGGTCGTACAGTACGGAATCTAAACTAAAGGACACCCATTTTGTCTTAAATATAGAAGCTAGTTCTGATACAAATACAATGGCGCTAAGAGGCAGCACTTAACAATCGCGTACCAATTAATGGTAGGGGCGTGCGCGAGGTACACTGGGAGAGTTTCGGTGCCGCCCATCATTATTTACCACTCCATCTTACTTTCCATTTCTAACTGATAGGGTAAACATTCGATTCGAACAATCAACAACATCACCACCAAAATATTTCATTTATTTACCAATATACAAGTAACTTTCATCAAAACGGTTTAAACATTTAAATAGTATTAAATGAAATTAAAATGAGTTATTGAATTTGGTCTGTGAGAATGTGGTACATCATTGATGTAATAGAGTTCATTAACTTTTTTGATAAGAGCTCTGCATTTTGATTTAAAGTGTTCGGAACACCTAAAGTGCTCGTCCGGACCTTTTTCGGGTACTTTTTTGTAAAATGAGTAACCAAAATGGAGTATCATTGGAGCTCCTCTTTGTGTTTTTGTAAATTTCAAATCCTAAATTGAATTTTTATAAATTATTATTAGAATATAAGAAAATGCAATTTTATGCTTTTAATCGTCAGATTGAACCGCTGAAAAAGGCGGGAACGAGTAAACACGTGATTGTATTATGTTAAGCCTTTCACTGTGGTCCATTCTTAACTTCAAAAAAGAAATAAAAACACTTAAATACCGCAGTGGATGAAAGTAGGGTGTACATTGAGCCGTTTTTACATTTTATAAACTGACGAATTCCTAAAAAAAAATGTTATAAACATCAGTAACTGATGTCAGGAATTGATTTATTTAAAATAAGCAGGAATGATATGCTTCGGTCTTGCTTATTACCCCTAGAAAAGTTCCACCCCCTCAATGGGTATCGAAATTTAAAAAAAATCTATTTTGATTTCGAATTAATTTCAAAAATAAGGTCAAAGGACAGCCTGATCTATCTTCTAACATCAACGTGTTATTCAATTCATCAGGAATACATACAGCTAATAGGAATCATTGCGCTCCCTTATATATATCTCGTGTTAATCTCTATGCGGGTTTCGTGGGCCGGGTCTTGAGAACCCGTAATGCTTCATAATCCTGACATCTTTCTAACTGTGACTTCATTGGTTGGTAGAGACGCGAGGTCAGGTGTAAAATTCGTCATATGTAATGATTAGTCAAGCTCTTCCCATAAAATCCGCCTAGATTCGATGGGAAATTCCTAGTAGCTGTATGTATTACTGATTATATTTAGTGCGTAAAATAAATGAACTCAGAATATGTTAATATATTTGAAAAATAGTTTATTGGATAAACTGAATCTCCGTTATGGTGCGCCATCTCTACGGTGATTGTGTCCACAATCATTGTGATAAACCATGTTATCAACTACGTAAAACTGCGCTCTGCATCTTGATTTTTTGTAATTAGTGCATCTACAAATTTTATTGTCAGTTCTGAAATAGTAAGACTGTCCACGAAAGAAACACATTGTCCCACCCCTTTGACTCTGGAAATACGTAACTTCCTATTATTAAAGAAAAAGTATAAGTAAAAATTGTCAATTGCTAATTGTTACAATACACATTTTACCTCGTCCTTCGAAACCAATTTATATTCCCCTCCACCTCTAGCTTTAATTACGGTAGCAATACCTACAAATAATTAGACATGGTTTTAAGAAGCATAGCGATAGTAAAATTTCCTGACGTTGTAATTGGCAAATAAATTGAGGGATTTACATCGTGTTCCAAAAATGTTGGTAGGGCAAGGGATTCTATGGGAAATTAATTTTGAGTATAAAATGTAATTTCTATTATATTTTGCCACAAACGGCACCCTGAAACCAGTTATAATGACTCCTTTATTAAATTAGCATTGTATTTAAATTTCTTAATTGAATTTAAAGAACACTCCAATCTTCCTACTACTACTATCCTAGTGGTCGGCATTTGGATAGGATAATATCTGTTTGTTTTATCTTTATCCATAATTTTAAATTATCCACGGGAAGTCTATGATTAATGCAATGTAATCACGAATAATTATCTGATTATTATTCATGGATAACTGATTAACCAAAATTCTGTGGATTATCTTGTCCAAACGCCGACCACTATCCTTACCCTTCATTTCGCGCTGTGGTTTGGCTCGTATTTACCGGTAACTAATGGACACGTAATTACCCGTAGCTTATGAACTCGTAATTAGCGAAAACATATGGACTCGTAATTACCAGAAACTAATGGACTCGAAATTACCAGAAACTAATGGACTCGAAATTACCAGAAACTAATGGACTCGTAATTACCGATATATCATTACAAAATCAAAAAAGATACTAGCTTATTTCCTCAACAGTTGTACCGTAACTAAATCCTAGTAGTGAAATATATTTATTTAAGATAAAGAATGTACATAAATGTTATTCAATATTAAAAATAATGACACAAATTTCTTTATCACAAATGATTGTGTGGCTTGCCATTATAATAAACCATTTTATCAATCAGCATAAGCCTCGCTTTACATCCGTGGTATTTTCTCTTATGAAAAGTGCATTCCCATGGTGTAAGGTCTTTAGGCGGAGATCTCCTGTAGTACTGGATTCCTCGAAACACTAATATGGTTCCACCTCTTTGACTCTGTATATAAGTAACGTCCTAATGTTCATGGAAATAAACTTAAACTTAAATCAAGTCCTAAATTAATTAATCAATTAAAATTAAGTTTTTACCTCGTCACTAGCTACTAATTGGTACTCGCCTCCGTCTCTAGCTATAATAACTGGGACAGGAAAACCTACAATTAAATAAAGTTTAAATTAATCTTAATGAACGAATTTAATTATTTAAAAGCAGCCGGAATGAAGAGAAGGAAGTTTTTAAAGAATTTATGACCTTTCAGGCTTTCACCCTTCTGTGCTGTAAATTATATACAATAAATGCATTCAATAACGACGAAAAGTCAGTTTAATAAAGTGTACCTACCATTTGAGATACTTTATATTTTTGGTTCTAAAAATAAGTGGCGAACAACAAAGAACAGAATATCATGAAATTTATTTTGAACAATACAATTTCACTATCGTTTCTCACTGAGTGACTAACTTATGGTTCGTAAGTTGCCCCTGATTTGAAGATGAAAAATGTTACAAATAATTGAAAAAGAAAAAGCGCATTAATCGCCATCTTGTTGGTGATTATGAGGTTCTTCGTTATAATAAACCAAGTGATTTTCGACTAACAATCGTCTTTTACAACTCCATTTTTTATAACAAGCGCATTTCCAAACCATCTTGCCTCTTTCAGCGTGCGACGCCACTTGATACGTATAACCACGGAACATTAATAACGTCCCTTTTTTAGTTTTTTTATACACTAATTCCTATATAAATAAAGTGAATTAATATTGTCATTAACTTATTACATCGAGATTAAATCAATTAGATGTAAGTACTCTGTCGCTATGTCAAATGTTTCGTTAATTACAACGCTTTTATTGTAAGTAATTGGAACTGAAGTTCAGTTAACCCCAGAACTTCACTGGAAGTGCGAGAAAGCTGTATTAAGGGCCAGAAAAAGTAGTCCCAATTTTATATCGTAGTTTGGCCCGGGTTGATTTGATAAATAAACCGGTATTTGTCTTCCTTTCACTCCTAATTGATTTACTCTTGGTCGCGAAAATAAAATTACCTCATCGTTTGCAACATATTTATATTTGAGGCCACCAAACGTTCCTGGGTCTCTTACTATTGGTGGAGGAATGTCTAGAAATAATTTCAAAGCATTAAAATTATTTAATATGCACTGGTTAATATTTCCAAAAGTACATAGATGAGTTTTATCTATCTTTGAAAAGTTACCTATAGTCTCATTGAGGGTTTTGATCTAAAAATGAAAACGTGTACCAAAATAAGACAACGTTTGATCAAGAAGTGATATCTGGTTTATTAGGGAGGAGGTATAAGATGCCTAAGTATTCGCATACCATAGTCCCAGTCCCCCCTTTCAAAATATAAGGGGGGTCGTAAAAGGAGGCCGGGCTATTTCGCTACACTTTCCTCAGTCGCAAAATATGACTGTAATTTTCGTCATTCGCGTCGCGTTGACGTGTGTTTTCAAGAACCTATGAGTTGCTGGTTGTAATTTAGAGGCGGACCTACGTTTGGACTGGAGATAAGCTGGAAATGTGGTGAATTTATACCTTCTCCCTAATAAACTAGATATTACTTCTTGGTTTTATATTAGACATAAAAATTCGATATACATACGTTTCGCGACGATTTCGTGATAACTTTTGCACCACTTGCTAATGAGCAATAATTTACAATTTGGAGTTGCGATACTTGCTCATCTTTTATATCTGATTTTTCATCACCTTAAAGAATAGAGAATAATTTTATCGAATGAGGTTATTTTAGATTCTAAAACTATCTTATTCTTCCGATAGAACAATTTGAAGCAAACCGATAAAATATTTTTCAGCCTTAAATTTACTCAATAACTTTTATTAACGTACATTTAATATCAAAAAGTTAAACACTTAAAGCTTTATTTGTCAAACTTAATTGGTAAATGATTCAAATGACATATGGTCGATGATTATGTCGTGCGTCATTATGATAGACCCTTGAATTCAAAAGTTGAAGCATCGCATTGCATTTAGTTTTAGCAAAAGCGGCGCATCTCCAATGAGCGTCACATGTCAAGGTTGAAAAGTTCAAGTGATAAGAGTAGCCGCGGAACATTAAAATTATTCCATCTTTTATACTTCCAGTATAAGATACTTCCTAAAATTAAATTAAAGAAATAAATACTGATTAAAATTATTCATTTTAAATTAAAGAAAGACTTATTAATATATTATTAAAAGTATATTGTTATTATAAATAGGTTTTCACCTTGTCGCTAGCAATCAATTTATACTCGACACCATTTAAAGACTGTACCATTGGAGGAATAACTAGAAATAATTAAACTTAATTAATTAAATTATACGTTAATTAATGTTAAAGAAAAGAAATTACCTTTTTCGATATTTTTATCAATTAAGTCCTAAAAAGAGAAGAAAATCACGTGAGACATTGATCAACATGGATATTACCAAATGTGGATGAGAGGGAAAGTATGACAATGGCCATAGAGCCTATGTTAAAAAACGCGGACATCAAAGTTTCGCCAATAACTATTTAGTTTACTAGTGACTGATGGACTTGCAAACTCGCAACTGAAAGTAGTTCAGACATTTATGCTCCTTGGTTTAACCATAGCCCACTCGATCACGCGCATCACGACGCAAGCTGCTCGCGCTATAGCTAAATCACCGAGATAACACAATAGCAGACGACGGTAACCGCGAATTAACACAAGACCTATATTAAAGGAGTGAACAGTCCCAGTATAGCTACGCCAATAAAACGGTCAACTACGGCGAAACTCTGATGACTCGCGACTTTTGGCCATTTTCATACTTTTCCTCTCATCCACTTTTGATATTACAGTAATTTCGATTAGTTTTTGAGGTGAATCATGCGAAGTGTTAATCTTATCACTAAGTGCAACTGTGCAGGCGATGGCGAAATAGAAGTATTGGATATAGGTACTTCATTTTGAGGACCGTGGTCAGTTGAAATTTTTCTAGAGTTCTCAGCTTCAGCCCCTACGATAGGCTGTTCAGAACTGGCACTGCACTCGTTAAATTCTGTTTCGTCTGGTATTTCCGCTGTTGGTTCCTTTTTAATCTGCGGGATTTGATCTGTATTTGAAATTCTTTCAGAGCATTGACTTCCGTCTGGTTGTTCTGATTCATTTGGAACTTCCGGAGGCTCTTGTTTAATTACTATTGGTTCCGCAATATCAATTTCTTTCTTAACAGATCTTCTCAAATCTTCAAATTTAATACAAAAATGTTTGAAAAGGATATGCGACATCAGTGATCAGTCTATCATTTGCGTGCGAAGTATTTTTCTAAATTGAGATGAGTGTGATGTTAACGAATAAGGCCTTAATTAAAACAAAACCTTTTAAGAATTCCGTGAAATGGCACTACTCATTTTAAGTAAAAAAAGTAATTTAAAAAAATTTTAATATTCATGTTTTCACTTGAAATATGGTTTTAACTATATTTCTTTTAACACTGGTATATCCAAGATATATGGGTTCTTGGCTTTATTGAATAGATTATCCAAAATATCAATGAAATTGCCAAGAATTTATTATTTAGTTGCAATTATAAAGAATTAACATTTAAAAACTCGACTCGTGAGTTTTATTAAAACATGAAAGATACATCTTTGAGAACATGGTCAGTGACTAGTAGCAATAAAGTGCGTTACAAGATGTAAATGGAACATTGGAGTCGGTGAAAATCACGTTTACATGATGTTCATATTCAAATAAGACTATTTGCATCTAAAATCGGCAAATAAATAATCATCTTCTTTGAAGACCGTCCAAAAACGTCACATTTTTGAGTTGAATGAATTAAATAGTGATCAAGGTTTAAATTAACAAAAGAAACGAAAAAAAAAATCAATATCTGATACTTCAGTCAATTGATTAACCTCACTCATATCGTTTGTTTTTGAAGTCTTGGTCCAAACCAAGACATATTTTTATAATTATATTAGGGTATGTAATATTTAGGTTGGCATAATTAAATTTGATTTTCACATTTTTCATTAAACATGCGTATGGTTTTCACTTTCTTCGCCGGATGGTTATGATCTTTGTGTTTGTTTATGGCTAACCCGTTTACAGTGACAATTCGAGCTGGACACTTAAACTTGACATAACCGGCGCATTTCCAATAAGTATGATTATTGGATCGGGCTCTTTGCTTATAAAAAGTGTATCCCTTATTTATGATGATGTCATTTCCATACGCGCTTTTCGTAAATATTAATTCCTGTATAGGTATAATAATAGGTGTGTTAAGGGTTATAGGTCACGGGGTTAATTTATGGTTAGTTACCGAGTCGTCTGAACACGTGGGTAAAAGGCTTGAAGGGTCATCCACGGACTGCAATTCACCGTACTTAGAAACAAATAGCTCTTCAGCGGTTGAAAGGACACAATCAATTGAAAAAGCTACCACCAATGAAATTAAGCAAGAAGAGATAATTAGTAGGCAACAGATGCGTGTTAATTACAAAGGGTTAAATATATAGGTTTTAATTTTAAAGAAATTTGAAGCGTAGCATAGCTGCATTTTGTTTATGTATCGGCAGGGATAGATTTAATTTTAGAAGCAGGAATGGAGAACTGTTAGTATTTACTTCAGTCCGACTCATAGCCCAGTATAGAGCCCCTCCCTCCAACACGTAACGAAAAGTTTAAATTATGTTATTGGCTCACTTAAACTACGTTTTGATGACGTTTCTGACGGGGACGGCGAAAACGACTTAATTCCTTTTTACCACTGTCGCTATGACCCGCCTCTTCTTTCATACCCCCCGTCCCGAGGAAAGGGGTCCGGGACTTTGACGTTCGCCAAGATTACTCTGTTCTCCATTCCTACTTATAAAATTAAATCTATCCTTGGTATCGGATATGAATTCAACAATTTGTTGAAGAAAATAAATATTTATTTGTACCATAGTAATAATCAACATTAGTCATTTGGAAGGACATAATAGGTGTAAAATCACCTCAAACGAACGCGGGTAGACTTGAGTTACATTGTAATGCCGGTGACCAGTGGGTATGCTCTGGATTGTAAGAACAAATGTGTCCATTAACAGTTTAAATCCGTGATGGACACTTCCTACGATGATATTCCACACACCTGTAGTATGTTGTATTACAATGCGGCAAATTACCATTTCGTGTGTTTCCAAATCATCGTAAGTCAAGCTAGTGCCGCTTATCACAGGACCTAAAAAAACGAAATTGTCATAAATTTACGCCATCTCAGATTTTTGTTGCAGTTATATGATGCAATCAAGAGAAGACGATTGAAAGAATTTACAAGGTAACTTGAGTATAATTTATTAAAAAAAAGAAAAGCAAAAAACACCCTGTACATTTTGTTACATAATTATTTCGAAATGTAACAATATATTTTTTTGTCGCTCTGTTTATATACGACAAAGTTTACAATATACCTCGCATACTGCCAACAAGGATATGTATAAATACTATGTATTGTGTATTCCCAACTCTTCATTTTCACAAGGCATTTCGCTTAGGCGCCCGTTCAACAGAGAAAAAAATATGCCTTCCAACCCCCCCCCCAAGCTTGTGAGTGAGAGATAAATTCATATTTTCTCTCTTTGCATGCGCGAAATTTCAAACTCACCAACTCAGGATTCTCCGGACCGGAGAGTTATAGACCTAGTTCCTTATACCCCTGAGACCAGCTACTTCCAACTCAATTTAGAGCCACCACACATCACGTATTTGCTGGCCAACGTTTTGCCCTAGTATGGAATCCATAACATTTAGTATTTATACATATCCATGCTGCCAATAACCAACATGAGCAATGTTTGCTTTAATCAATAACGTTCTTTTTCGTGATTATGATTGTCACTATATTTGGAAATGGTGTTGTTGACAATTTTGGCCCTTGCTGGACATCTAGTTTTGAAGTACTTGATGCAACGCCAGTACGACGCTCCGGTGCTACCCCGACCATCCTTGGTAAAGATATGACCGTCGAAAGACATTTTAAAACTTCCATTTCGATTTGGTAGAAAGTAAACTTCTATTTTTGAAGGAAAAACACCCTTTTAGTACACGTTCCGATATTGGACAGCGTAATAACGTTTTGTCTCATAATTGATTTTTTTTATAAAAATAATGACCTATTTTGGGCTTGAACATTTTGTTTTTTATTACAGAATAAAAATACAAGAACCTTAATTGGAAACTCTTGGTAGGTGATTATGCTTCTTTTTGGAACAAAATGAAATTTGTCCATCGATAGTGGCCAAGCTGCAACTACATTTACAACGTCTATAGTCCGCGCAAATGTAATAAAACTTTTCGGAACCGTTTGGCAAAACAAGTCGACGGTTTCTGTAGTATGGATAGCCATGATGATAAAATAATACGTTGTTCGGTTTCTTGCGCGTTACATGATGGAATTCCTGTAGGTTGGATTTAATTTCGTTACTAGTTTTGAATTTTTTAAATATTTTAAAGAGATACTCCGGAAATCTTAGAATTATTTTCTTTTTTTAATTGAAAGAGCGTATAAAATAATGAATATATCAATTGGAACCATGTTTCTATCTACAATATTAAAGAAGATACAAGCAATTTAGTTTCCACAATGGACACTACGCGTTAGGCTTTCCCACGAAGCACTGGAAGTACCCCTATTTGACGAATCCCTCAGGTGGTACTAGGCGTCCAATAAGGGGAAAGCCTAACTCGTAGTGCCCGTTACGCACATTTGCGGAAACATAATTGTTCGTATCTTCTTTAATATTGCAGATAGAAACATGGTTCCAATTGATATATTCATTATTTTCAAGCATGGTGTATCCCTTTAAATGATCCCAACAAGTGTTTTTAAATGCGTAAAAGATTAATTAATTTAATTAATTTATTTAGATGAAACATTAAAAAAGGCTTGTTGTTAAGTTTAAGTCGAATGACTTTAATCCTACCGTATCGTGCGTATCAATAGGCAAGAGGTACTCAGTATCTTCGTACCCTAAACGAAGAAAGAAATAACTTCAAATACGATAATTTTAAAATAATATTTATTTTAATTGTAATAATAAACATTATTACTATAGTTAAATTAAAACGTGACCATACCAGTCAAAGCCCTTTATTGAAAACTATTTCTACTGCACAGTTAAATCTCAAAAATATGTTAACGGTTTATCGCATTTCTTGTGCGAGTGTTCGTTGACAAAATGCGCAATTTTGCCATGCACCGTCTTAATTCTTGCATAACATTTTGCCTTACGAAAATAATTAACGCAAAGCCAGTATATAGCACTGGAGCTTTTGCCATTTTTCGTGTAAACATAACCGTCGTGTAAGAGCATTTCTTTGCCTCGTTTGTTAATTACGATTTCGAAGTCCTGCAATTAAATACGGCAAGTTAGTTACGCAAAACCTAAAACTATTTTTAATCAACTTACTGTATCATTAATTATCATTTGTTGTTGAGGATGTGTTGATGCGAAGACACTATCATCATCTCCCAGGGCTATGCAGAAATCTACATAAAAATATGTATTATAATCAATACCAGTTTAAATACTGAAAAATAATCGTTTAAGATAACACTGTAAAAATCATTTTTGGGACAAAGTCAATTGGATAAACTAGATTTTATTCTCAATTAAGTTACAGAATTAAGTCGAGAGCGGGATGGTTATGCGTTGAACGAGAGGAACATTGAATATTATCACCATCCTTGACCGTCTTAATTCTGGCGCAACATTTCTCCTTACGAAAGTAATTAACGCAAAGCCAGTAAGTGGCGTTGGAAGAAGAGTTATTTTTCGAGTAAAAATAACCATCATGTTTCAACATTTCATTGCCACGCTTGTTTCTCACAAATTGGAAGTCCTAAAATTGAATGAATACAGACAATCAGTCAACGAAAATCAATAGAAAATTCCATTAATAACTCGTAGAGAAACCAACACACGACATCTTAAGTTATTTCCCTCGTGCTAACCCAGATGCAACGCCAGACGGAGTTCAACCGAGTTCACTACACGTAGAAGGAGGCTAGCCGTCTCGCGCAGTTGCCTCTAGCGGTACATGCGTCTTGGAGCGAGGGAACCGTTGCCCAACTGTGGTGTTTGTGTTTCTCTTCGGGAATTAATAGAATAGTCTATTCATTTTATGGAGTTTGGAACTTGCAGAATTATGAAGAACCCTTGGATAATGGGACCACGCTGAGACGTACACTTCATCGTCATCCAGTGTTACGCAAAAGTCTATGCGCAAAATACGAAGTACAATATAATATCAGACTTGAAAACAAAAACTTGTATAATAACGCAATAAATCATGTTGGGACGAACGAAATTCTTTGCGAAAATGATTTTATTCCAAAAAAAGTTACAATGTCATTTAATCGGAAGCTGGATGATTGTGCTTCGTAGGAGATGAACGTTGAATATCATCTCCATCCTTGACTGTTTTAAGCCTCGCGCAACATTTCCCCTTACGAAAGTAATTAACGCAAAGCCAATAAGTGGTGTTCGAAGAAGAACGATTTTTCTGGTAAAAGTAACCATCGTGTTTCAACATTTCATTGCCACGCTTGTTTAATACAAATTGAAAGTCCTAAAATTGAATTGAGATTAATTAGTCAACAAATATCAATTCTTATTGAGTTGCGAAATTACAGAATTATTAACTATTCTTGAATGTTTATCATCATTGTCATCATCCTGTGTTATGCAGAAATCTATATAAAAAGTGTGGTACAATTAAATCCAGTTCTAGACTAAAACAATAGTTGAAAATGATGTGGTAAATCATGTTGGGGGAAATAATGTGCAATTTCACGGGATTGGTAAAGTTCTCATAGTCTGAGAGGGGTAAGACGTAAGAGGTTTCGTTTAGCAGAAGCCAATGAACCAATGGCAGCGCAGTAACCCTCGTTTTTAAGACTAATTAAATGCTAATTACTTCGTAATAAGAGATCATTTATTGTTTTTTTATATTTTCCCTTTTACAAAAAAGCCGTTCTTCTGAGGTAAATTTGTTACCAGAATCTTCCCTTAATTTAAGCCAATAATCATGAAATTTAGAACAGGTTTGCCCATAATTGTTTTAATGAACTTTATTCATTCTTCGAACGTTTAAGAAGCAATTTACATTAAGTCTGTCGCGGGGTGATTATGTTTTGTACGAGGCGAACAAAAGATCATATTTCCGTATAAAGTCTTTGCCCTGGCCATACATCCCGTTCGTCTGTACATGGAACAAATCCAATAGTATAATCCGCCATCTTTTCCCCTATTTTTGATGTAACGATACCCATCGTGGCATAAAGGACCAGCACCACCGCAATCGAAATTAAATTGGTTGTAATTTGTCACTGAAATAATCCCCAAGAGTCTTCGTATTAATCCCCATACACTCGTAATGTTTAGTCTTAACTCTGTTTAACTCGTACTATAGAATAATTAACATAACATAAGATAACATGAGCAAAACAGTTAGGGTTTATTTAAAACCAATATTTTACAGATTCAGTTCAGTTCAGATCAGATCATATCTGGTAAAGGTTTTTCGTGATTATGATGATAATTCATCGAATATGAACTCCGCATTAATTGTCCCTCTTTCATTTTTAAAGTGGCTGTACATTTTGATCTACGGTAATTAGAGCATACGTAGTACGTTACGTCACTTCTAGTTTTATTTTTGATGAAACGATACCCTTTGTAACACAAGATTCCTTTAAAGTCGTAGTAAAACGGAACTGTAAATTCTGAAACATCATTATATTACTGTAAAATGTGGCACCAATTCGAACGAACTAACAAATGCCCAAAAGAAAACATAAGAAAATGAAGTAAAATACTTAAACCTTATCACTTAATTCACTTTATTGCAAAATAAAGTTTGGGACTAACTCACTAAAACAGAATCGAATTAAACACCCAAGTTTACGTTACACGCAATTTAAACTTCACAAAATAAGCCTGCAGACATTAACTTCTATAGTTAATAATTTTATTCTATTTTTAATTACAGTTAACTGTAATTAAATTAACCACGCCAATAAGACTTATTTATCACAAATCGTTTTATTCAAAATTTAAAGGAAGGGAAGATATTTAATCCTATTTCACGGGATGGTTATGAACTGGTGCAGCGGAACAGGATATGACATTTCCAAGTTGCGTTTTTGCAGTTGCCGCACATTTCGTTTTCCGATAAAAGGAGCATTTCCAGTAAGTTAGGCAACCCTTTTTCTTACTTTGCACAAAACGACAACCATCAAGAAACAGCGGTATCGTATCTTTGTAGTAACACCATTCTGAAATATCAGCGTCGCAAAATTAACATAAAAAAATCCAATGAAAATTAAATAAATTCTGTTTCAAATGTAGTAAATTCTTTAAACACGTTTTTTCTCAGGCACAAAACTGCTTTAATTAGTTAGAGAAAAACAAGATGGCCCAAGCCATATTACAGTTTCGCGCTTAAAAAATGGTCACACTAAAAACTGTGAAAGAAAGGAGAATAGGCGCCCAGCCGCTAGAGGTTAGAGCAATAGTTTTTCAGCTCTTAAGAGCTCAAAACTAAAAAAATACAACAGCGTTGATGAAAATTTAATGTCGCGAAGGGATTTGATTAATTTCAAATAAGCTGTCAGATTGAGCTGTCATTGATGTTCTAGGATGATTGTGAAAATCAGACAAGGACACAACTTTGCCGTTAATAGTTTTGGCTTTCCCAGTGCATTTTTTACTGGACATCCCATCGCTTCTAGTCCTATGGTACTCGGTACATAACCAGTAAACGCTGTTCATTATAGTCTTGTTTTTATAATAAGTATAACCATCCACAAATAAAGTATCTTTTCCCACGTTGTTACGAACAAATTGAACATTCTGTCGAAATATTAATTAAAGTTAATTAAATGATAGCCTTAGATAAGAGATTATGTTAATTTCTTACAGATCGTTCCATCGCATTTGGGCTCCGTTGATAATAAGATTTAGGAACAAACCGAAAATTGTTTACACCTAAAATTTTTCAATATTTAATTTTAATTCATTATTTTAAAGTAAGGTATAAAATTGGTATTGATAAACATAAGGGTGTAATGATCTTCATAAGTATGTGTGAAAGCATATTTGCCGCTAGTAGCAAGATAGAGAGGTAGAAAGGATAGAGAGGTGTCTCCTGGTGGCGGAGTTGCTATAAACACAAACCAGTAACCAGCTGACTCGACAATAAAAAAAATTACACGTACGCCATGTCCTTTTTGGTTCTACAGTCCATTTTGGAATATAGAGAAGAAAGATGGTGCTGCAGTCCGTTTAAGATTGTCTCGATACTATTAGGCAACACGGTAGACCCTTACTTATTAATTATTGGGTTCTGATGACACTTTATTCAAAAATACGTTACAATAACAGACTTGAAATTGTGAAAGCGACAAGTAGTTTTATCAAATTTTCTGGCAGAGTTCTTATCAGAATTTCTACGTGGTTTTGCTGGCAGATAGCAAAAATGGGTGCTTAGTATTTTTTTATTTGCTTCGCTGCCAGATAAGGAAATTGGGTGTACTTGGTAATTAAGAAATGTATTTAAGAAAACTAGAACCCTAATAGCAATAATTAATCAAATACAGTAAATGGAAAACGTGATGTTAATTAAAATAAAGCATCACGGAAAACGTAATGGTAATTGAAAAATACAATAAAAAAACCGTGAAGGTAATTGAAAAGTACAATAGAAAACGTAATGGTAACTGAAAAAAGAAAGAAAACGTGGTGGTAATTGAAAAATACAATAGAAAACGTGGTGGTAATTGAAAAATACAATAGAAAACGTGGTGGTAATTGAAAAATACAATAGAAAACGTAATGGTAGTTGAAAAAAAAATACAATTAATTGTGGTACATTTGGAGAACGCAATTAATCGTGATTGTGATAGGGGGGAAAATAATCGTAACTAAAACGTGACGTAATAGTAATTTAAAAGTTCAACAAATTTTAAGCAGTAGGCTTATCTTCAGGTCCATGACAATGTTTATTTATAAATCGAATAACAGCATTTGCCTTCGTTACGACTCTAGCCTGACAATTACGACGCGTATGTTTCGAGCACCTCCAGATATGGTGATCTGATTTTGATATATAACGATGATAACTGTACCCTTTGTGGTACAAATTTGGTGCTCCTATAAGATCTGGAGTGAACTCGAACTGGAATATAATAATTAAGTGATAAAGAAATCATTCCATCGCTTACAAAATTAGTGAAAACATTCCATCATAAGTTTATAAGATACGTTCCTTCCATAAGTATTACACACCTATACTTTGCAATGCTAGAGACTTAAAAATCGAGATAACTAGTTCGAGAACGACGGAAGTGAGAATTGAAGTACTACACTCGGTGGTTAATTAATTTTCCAGGACAAAGTTCCATCTAGCCCCTATTTAGTCTTATGGAACATGTCTTATAAACTTATAGTTTTTGATTATGTTTACCGTTTCAACATCTTTAGGGGTAGAAGGAGCAAGAGTCTTGGAGCTTGTAGAGGCTTTGTTGAAACCCCATAAGTGATCAATTTTGCGTTCTATTTCTGGAGGAGGTGGTGGTATTGCAACCAGTCGAAAAATTATTTTTTGGTTCAGTCCTGCGGTTAAGAATATTAAATTAGTTAAAAAGAAAATTCGCTCAAAATTCCTAAACCTAATTGGGTAATTTTTTGTAATGACGGAAAAATTTTCATTATAGTTTAAATGGATTAAATTTAAGCTCAATAATTTGAATAGTAATTTTTATTCAATTAAAATACAGTTTAGGGAAAAGCTTCATTCTGATAATTTCATTCTGAATTTTACACACATATGAGCCCTTGATGATTATCGTGCCGTCATTTTAAATTAGAATTCTAGCGGGGCACTTTGTAATTACATATTTAGCGCATCTCCAATAAGACGAAATTGAACTAGTTTTATTATTGTTATAAAAAGTGAAGCCGTCGTAAAGCAAAACAGTTTTTCCCTTTTGACTTTTCTTATATTCAATAACCTGTAAAATTAAGTAAAAAATAAATAAATATATTTAAACGTTTGGCTAATTAATAAATACATAAATGCTTACGGCTTCACTTTTGGGTTCGCAAAACACAGGTGATATGAATTCTGAAATTAACAAAAACAGGTTAGGCGTGTCTTGCATATTCTTAACCTAACCTAACCTAATTACTAAATACTAATACGCGTTTCAAAATCTTAAAAAAACACTTTCTGAACTGCAACTGATTACAAAGCAATTTATTTGCAAGTGAGTGAAAGTTGAATACACATTTACGATTCAGTCTTAAGAAAACCTAAGGCTTAATTGTTACCCCAAGTTAATTAATGGTTATGGTTGTTCGTAATTTTAATTAAAGTGGTTTCGTTGGTTAATATTTTAACTGGACATTTTTGAGTAAAATATTTGCGGCATTTCCACATCATATGACCACCTATAAGTTTCATATAATCAAAAGGGTGACCGTCGCACATCAATGTCGTACTGTCGTATTTGTTGCGTACAAAAACGTAATGAACCTGCAATTAAAACCAATTTAGTCAAGATATGAACACCAGCTTGAAAAAACTATACATTCTTTACCTTTTTGATACCTGACGTGTAACCAAATTCACTTTTAATTTCTGGGATAATTTCGTCTGTAAATAAATAAATAAATAAATAAATAAATAAATATAAGATTAGCTTAAAGTATATATTTTTTAATTAAAATAAATTTATCACAAGATTTAAAATAAAATTCAAGCATTAGGTAGATATACATTTTATTAAATAAAACTGTGTACAAAACTTCATCTTTAATAAAATTTCGCAATTGGTGAAGCAATTGCTGTAACTCAACTTCAGCAATTGTTCTCTTGTCAAATTGCAATGTTCTTCGTACTGCACCTCCAAAGGCAATAAAATTGCATTTACATTTAAAGAAAATCTGGTTTACTTCTAAAATTACTTGATTACAATTTCTTACTAGCATTGTTATTCAATCTTCAAGGTTCATAACTAAAGTTTGAAAAACTTGCATAAAACAATTAAAATAGTATTAAAAATGTTCAAATTTTTTAAAACCTAAAAAGACCCTTTTATTATTTAAAACTAGTACATGGAGTAGATGACTAATACTGATTTAAATTGCACGTATGTTCGCGATTGCGATTGACCGTTCCATCACCGAGAATTCGTATCCTAGCCGGACATTTCATACGAGTGTATTCCTTACATAAATAATACCGGGTTGTGCCATAATTATACTTGTGACCAAAGGTGAATCCGTCGTACATGACGCACGAGGGTCCTTTCGAGTTGGTGCGTTGAAAAACAACTCCCTACATACAAATAAAGTAATTAAGTAAGATTGCAGTGGAATCTTAGGGGGAAAGCTAACAAAAGCGACGTCAAGTCATGATAAAGCCAATTGGCTCAATTGTGACATCACTTTTAATCATTTTAAACGCTTACCCTGTCCACTACGGACCATCCCTTCATTCTGTTTCGTCTGAAAAAGGGCTCCAAGTAACTTGCGTCTATAAAGTAATTAGGGACTTGTCAGATTCTCTTACATTTTACCATGAGTAATTTAAACCTATTTCTTACAAAGGCAAATAAGGATTAAAAGAAAGTAATTAGGCACTGGAGTGGATGATAGATTTCCAGAGTGCCCAGTATGATATTAACCATAAAGCATGTTTGGTCGACAAATCGGCACTAGTCGAAAATAGTTTAAGGTTTTTGAGGTATTCGAGGCGGGGTTAGAGTTCAAAAAACCTACGGGCTAAATAAAAACCCGGTTTTTTCCAGCCCTGATTTGAACCATTAGAATATTTTGGTTCGTTGGCATGATGATAGATTTCGTAGTGCGAACCTGGCGATAAATGTAATTCGGTTTGCCATCGTACTAGAACAAGTATTCATCCGCGAGTTTTCACCTAGTATACCACGAGATGGCAGTGAATACTTCACTCTCAATTATTTCTATTTGCCTTTTGTTCCTTATAAAATATTGACTCAAAAACGGGGCAATAATTTAAACACAAAACACATTTATTAAATCAACGTGACATATTTACATGACTAAGTGTACAACAAATTGCACGTGGCCCAACATTAATTGTTAACAAGTATGTTGCTTATTAGAGCTAATAATTGTTCCATCTTCCAACATTCGAATTCTCGCCGGACATTTGACTCGAATGTAATTGTTGCAAACGTAATATCTCGTTGTTCCATGGTTATTTTTATGTGAATATTTGTAACCATTGTACACCAAATGTGGCGGTCTTTTACGATTAACCTGAAGCAATTCATTTGCCATATTACTAATCGTTAGCGGTGCCCTCCTTAGGACTATACTTAATTGTAATGGTCCTTACTTGTAAAATTCGACTTGACCATTTGTTTAATTGGTTATATTTTACTCTATAAGAAGTACCTAGAACATTAAAAAAAATCCATCGTTAAAATTAACAGTTTGTGCACAAATCGATGTTTCGTGTTCACTGTTCAGTTGTTTCAAAATTTAACTAGTATAACACAGTTTTCAACACAATTTCGATATTTATTTTTAGTTTACAAGTGTATACATGTGATTGTGCTCACCGTTTCAAGTTAGATTTAACACGTTATCGTGCTAAGGTGATATATAGAAGTGATATCCAGTTTACTAGGGAGAAGGTATAAATTCGCCACATTTATAGCTTCATCTCCAGTCCAAAACGTAGGTCAGGAGTTAATCCCCGCCTCTAAATTACACCCAGCATCTCATTGGTTCTTGAAAACTCACGTCAGCGCGACGCGAATGACGAAAATTACGTATTCTCCGACTGAGGAGAGGCGAAATAGCCCGGCCTCCTTTTACGTCCCCCCTTGTATTTTGAAAGGGGGACTGGGACTATGGCGCGCGAATATTTAGGCATCTTAAACCTTCTCCCTAGTAAACTAGATATTTCTTCTTGGTAATACGATACTTGTGATAAAAGATATCATTGTTGACAAGTGTGTGGTTTATTCGAACTAATAATAGTTCCATCGTCTATTATCCGGATTCTAGCTGGACATTTTACTTTAGAATAATATTTGCAAACGTAATACACTGTGCTTCCACGATTATTTTTATGCCAATATGTGTAACCATTGACATACAAATTTTTTGGTCTTTTACAGCTTTCCTGAAAGGCAAAATCAATTAGAGAAGTTAGTAAGAATAAATAAATTTATAAGGCCATTAGTAGGCCTAATTTCTATCGTTTCTTACTTGAAAGCTTTGACTAGAAGAATTGCTTAACTGGTTATATTTTAACGTGTAAAAAGACCCTAGAACATTGA
Organism: Phalangium opilio; assembly: GCA_019434445.1. Taxonomy (NCBI): domain Eukaryota; kingdom Metazoa; phylum Arthropoda; class Arachnida; order Opiliones; family Phalangiidae; genus Phalangium; species Phalangium opilio. The sequence continues at coordinate 285,533 of JAEQBA010003137.1, forward strand.
AAAGAAATATGGTTAGTGTTAATAAATTATTTGTGAACAAATCACTGTTATTCGTTATAAAATTTGACAACTTATTTACAGCTTTCAACACGATTTCAGTATTTATTTAAATATTTTTAAGTGTTTAAGTTTACACATAATTCTGGTCAAAGGTTCTATCAAGAATTAACCAAGAACCCATATTAAACCTGGGAACGTTCGAAGAGAGATTTGGGTTGGAGGTTTTTTCCAACTCTAGTGCAGACTAGGAGAATTGATACCATTTACACCAGGAAGCCAGGCTTCATGGTGCTGCACTTTGTAGCCAGGTATCAGGCATCTATATTGGCAAGCCCATGTAAAACTTAAACGGTTATTCTTATATGGGTTCTTGGTTTTACATAGTTATCATTTGTAGAGTAATAAATTAGTTAAAAACACCATACACACAAACAAATGTTATTAGAAACGTCTACATTCAATAGTTTTGGGGTGATTATGAGCGTTTGATATTGAGCACATAGACCCATTTTCATCAATGGCGACTCTAACCGAACATTTATAGTGACTTTTAAATGCGGAACATAACCAATATGACCGTTTCGATGAGGAACAGTTTTTGTAGAATTTGTAACCGTTGTAAATTAGCATCTTGCCGGTTTTACCTCTGTGTGAGGCAACAAATACCTGCAATAAAAATAATATTCGATGTAGAGAACTTTAATTTTAACATAAAATTATATATATATACCGGTTGTCCAGTTATGAAACGTGGCCTGGATATTAGGCTATTGTAACCTAAAATTAAAAATTAATTGTTAAACAATTTTTAAAATTAAATAGTAAGTAACTGGTAAGAACCGCAAAGGTTTAAAAAAGAACAACGTTAGTGAAATCCAATACTTTTAATGTAATTTATTTACTTTTTGAATAAATTATAGTGACATATATTAATTAAAATTCTCAAAATACAACATTTAATACTGGAGTGTTTTTCACAATCACAAATCAAGTTTAACTTCTTCACTTTAAATTACAGATAGAAGCTTTGGGATGGTTATGCGTGCCGCATACAGACATAATTGTGCCATTTGAATTGGTTTTAATTCTAGTTAAGCATTTGTGATTGTAATAATTAGCGCATAGCCAATTGGTGGAGCGACCAGAAGAGCAGTTTTTATAAAATTTGAAGCCGTCGTAAAGCAACAGTTCACTCCCTTTTTGCGACATTACAAAAGACTGTAAAAATAGATTGAATTTTAATTGTGGTGCCATTGAATTTTAGTATAACTATAAGTCTATGATACTCTTCATAAGTATGGGTCTAAAGAATAGTTGTTACGAGCGTGTTTCCTTTGTGGGTGTCTTGCAGCCGTGTTTTTCTAGTACAGTCTTGACCAACTCCTGGTGCCAGATTTGCCCTTGAAGGAGCGAAGTTTATAGTGGAATAGCATACACTATAGCGCTAACACGAGAGGGCCCTTCTCATGCACCCTGGTTTTAGGTTGGGCATAAGTATTAGGTACCACCTGGTTATAGTAACAAGAACTACCTACTATTTACACATGACTAAGCTAGTAAATTATTTCAACCGATGCCCAAACTTGAAAAGCTTGCTGGGATGGCTACAAACTCTGCAACTCCCTACTCCAAGATTTGACAGGAATATCATAACCATCACCTACTGTGAACTCTATATCTACCAGTCAACACTCGACCATGGAAGGAAATCACAGGTCATGCCTCTATTCTCAAACGAAGATGGCGCAACAGTCTCTCATGGACAATGAAAGACCCATACTTATGCAGTATAGGCTTATAATATTGCAATTTGAATTTACCGGTGTGGGATTGCAAGGTGTAACTGCAGTGACCGGTATAATAGTGATACTGTTTCTTTTAAAACCTACAAAGCAAAACCACACTCAAGTTATTAAAACCAGTTTAGAAACTAAAATTAATTGTAATTAGAATTGTTAGAACATTAAGATATTTCTGGATGGCTGGTTATACATTATATTATCACATTTATTATATAAATAACATAACGCAACGGTACATTTAAATACTTAATAGACTATTTATAAAAGTAAAAAATTAAATTTTGTCGTCGGGCGGATGATTATGAGTACGACCTTGCCATATCAACATCGAGCCTTGACTGTCAATTTTAACCCGAGCCAAACATTTGGGATTTCGGTAATAATTTGCGCAAAGCCAGTTTGTGTTTTTTGCATTCTCGTGGTTCTTGTAATACTTGTAACCATTGTAAATCATAACTCCTCTGCCTTTCATAGATACAGTGTAAACCTTTTCATATAATAAAAAATCTGTACTTTCAAAACTTTTTCTGTCAATTATTTTTGATGAAACGCAAAAACATTTATAATGTTCACACGGATAAGACGGTAACCTGATTCCCGATTGTATTTATGTTATGGTGTGATTGTTTAGACAAGGTTACGTTTTGTTAGGTAAGCTTACGATTTGTCAGGTAAGCTTACGATTTGTCAGGAAAGCTTACGATTTGTCAGGTAAGCTTACGATTTGTTAGGGTTAGATTAAGTCTCGTTTACATTAAGTTAGGTTTTGGTCTATTTTACAATGGGTGAGGTTTCATTTACTTTGGGTTAGGTTTAGTTTATTTTAGGCTAGGTTTCGTTTAGGTTTAGGTTAGGTTCAATTCGAGGGAGGGTGAATTAGGTTGCAGTCTTCTATATAGCCTTTACACACGTGAATCGACTGAAATAGACTAATCCATAACGTTTTTTATTAACAATTCTGAATAAATTCGTTAACCAATCCAAGCATTTAAAATTAATTTACGCAAACAAATCGCATTTTAATGTCAATTAATTTAAATTAATAAATTATTACTTTTTTGCGTTTCACCAATACTTAATTAGCCTTTCAACCTACAGGTTCGTTAATATGATGAGTGTTATTAGACCTTGGAATTGGCATCGGCTTTCTGCCTATACAAAAAGAATCAATCCAAAATAATTAGTCCCCATTCCCAGTATCTAACGGACCAAAAAAAAATATTAATTCCCAAAAATTCAAGACTCGCAAATTTTTTACACAACATTTAATTCACTAGAAACACGTCATTACAAATGATTTGGAACTGGGATATTTAAATACTTAATAGACTATTTCTAAAAGTAAAAGTTAAAGTTTGTCGTCAGGTGGATGATTATGAGTACGACCTTGCCATATCAACATCGAACCTTGACTGTCAATTTTAACCCGAGCCAAACATTTGGGATTTCGGTAATAATTTGCGCAAAGCCAGCTTGTGTTCTTTGCACTCTCTTGGTTCTTGTAATACTTGTAACCATCGTATATCATAACTCCTCTGCCTTTCATAGATACAGTGTAAACCTTTTCATATAATGAAAAATCTGTACTTTCGAAACTTTTTCCGTCAATTATTATTGATGAAACGCAAAAACATTTATAATTTTCAAGCTGATAAGACGGTATGTTATGGTGTGATTGTTGCAAGGTTACGTTGTGTTGGGTAAGGTTACGATTTGTTAGGCAAGCTTAGGATTTGTTAGGCAAGCTTACGATTTGTTAGGCAAGCTTACGATTTGTTAGGCAAGCTTACGATTTGTTAGGCAAGCTTACGATTTGTTAGGCAAGCTTACGATTTGTTAGGCAAGCTTACGATTTGTTAGGCAAGCTTACGATTTGTTAGGCAAGCTTATGATTTGTTAGGCAAACCAATCAATAACATTTATTATTAACAATTCTGAATAAATTCGATAACCAATCCAAGCATTTAAAATTAATTTCCAAGCAAACCAAAGGCATATAAGTGTCAATATAAATTAAATTATTTTTAATTTTTGCGTTTCACCAATGCTTAATTAACCTTACAACCTACAGGTTGGTTAATATGATGGGTATTATTAGACCTTGGAATTGGCATCGGCTTTCTGCCTATATAAAAAAAATCAATCCAAAGTAATTAGTCCCCATTCCCAGTATCAAACATACCGAAAAAAATTAATCTCAAAAATATTCAAAACTTGCAAAGTTTTCAAATAACGTTTAATTCACTTGAAAAACTTTATTACAAATGATTTGGAACTGGGATATACTCCCTTTCATGATTGTGCATTTTGTCATTCATAACCATATGTCCACTTGGCAAATAAGATGTCACTCTTGCGGGACATTTGGAAGAAAAGTATCTTCTGCAGATCCAGTATGTTGAATTTCTGCTCGCTTTGTTTTCTTTGTAATATCTATAACCGTCGTAAACCAACATGGTTCTACCCCTCTCAGTTTTCTCATAAAACTTCATTAAAAAATCCAACAACAAATATTACTAATTGTTAAATTAAAATTAATTATTGTCACTATTTACCGCAAAATTATGTTTTCCCACGGTATTTAATTGTTCACTGTAATTTTGTTGATATTCTGTAATAAATAAATACATTATTAACTAAAATTTAATGCATTAAAACTCTAATTACTTTTCATTTAATAAATCTCCATTTATTTATTACAAATGAGAAATATTTTAATTATCCGTAACATCTCAAAGCTAGTTTTCGAATAATTCATAATTAAATAAATAAAAACCATATATATTATTTATTAATAACACCAAAACCTTATTACATATTATTCAGGAAAATAATTTCCTTCGTGATTATGTGGTTTTCTATTCAAAACCACGTTACCGGTTAACGCATCACTTTTAACTCTTGCAGGGCATTTTGACTGGTAATAATTACTGCAAATCCAGTAAACAGTATTTCTTCCGGCCTTATTTTCCTTGTAAAATTTATACCCGTTGCAAACCAGCATATCTTTACCCATTTGAGTTTTTGCAAAAAACTGTAATAAAAAAAATTATAAAATAAAAAATAAACTGAGAAATTAAATCTGACGCTTACTACTGAATTTTCTCCTACATTCGAATTAAAACTGTACAATTCCAATTCTGCAATTTGAAATGTTACAAAATCAGTACAAATCCAGGGATTTTGGTTCTAATGTAAATCAATTAAGATTAATAATACGCAGTGTTAAATTTTTTTATTGAAAATTTATTTTTATACAATTATTTTTCAAAATACGTTAAAGGATGGTTATGCACTTCATTACAAAATGCGGGTATTATTTCACCATTTTCGGTAGTGCGAACTCTAGCCGTACATTTTTCCGGACGTTTATTTGAGCATAACCAATGAATTTCGTTCCTGTTGGAGTGCGCCTTGTAATATTTGTAACCGTTACAAACCAAAATTGTAGTACCCAAGCGAGATTTAATGAAAAACTTAAAAAGGACAAAAAATTATCGATATTGTTTAATTAAATCTTCAGTATATAAAAAAAACAATAAAATAACTCACAACTGATCCATTATTATCCGTTTGATTAAAATTTAAATGAAAGTTCTTGTGATCATCTGTAATATAATAAATTATAAATCAGTTGCTATTCTAACTTAATTACGCTTTAAATTATGTATTAATTGTATATATTAATTACCGTACGTGGTTTTGAAAGCGACCAAAAATATATAAATAAATAAAAAAATGGATGATTTATTAATTTATTTATTTATTTAAACTTAGATAATAACTTGATCAGATCAACCACGATCGAAATAAGTCCTAAATATCTTTTAAAATAATTAATAAATAAGTCCATTTCAAAACGATAACTAACTTCATGTAATACGAAGGATTAGTTTCTTAAATTATTTATTGTAACTTTTAGGGTCATTGGACAATGGCGTAGAGGTCACACGATGGACCAAATGATCACCTATACCGGCTACGGTTTACATAACGCGTAAAATCACGGATGATTTAGTGTGATGTTGAAATAAAGATAATTAACAACACTATCGGAATTAAATTCCAGGTAAATTTTTATGGTCAAAAAATCCGGTACAAAAATCAAAATCCGACATGACGTTCTTAATACTACGATAACGTTAGGTCATAAGCTTATCATGCATGATAAACTTATGGTTAGGCTAAGACCACTGAATCATTTGAACACAGACGCCAGAAAATTGAGATCTAGTTAATAGTACGTTTGTTAACACCGGGTCTAGGATGATTGTGACACTTAGATCCAGGAATTTGAATAATAACGCCATTTGCGTCAGTTTTAACTCTGACGTTGCATAAGTCGCAATTGGCTCTACGCCGATTATTGCTGCATTGCCAATGAATAAATTCTCTATTTTGGTAATTCTTGTAGAATTTGTATCCGTCGTAAACCAAGACTGTACTTCCCATTCGGGATTTAACAAAATACTGCAATTAAAATTAAGAGTTTAAAACCAATAATTTAAATAATTATCATTTCGTACCGCTGAACTGTTAATCGCATCGAAAGCCAAAACGATCTCATTATCTGAAATTAAAATAGCTTCTAATTAGGCCTGGTTTATTAAAAACATTTATCAACCTGTACTTCATTGCTAATTATATTGATTCATTACTAAGGCCAAATTGCGGTTATTTAATTTTATTAATTCACATTAAATAAGTTCTTGGGTGGTTATGAGTTTTATAATGTCCGGATAAGACGTTTCCTCGCTGATCCGCTTTTAATCTCGCTGAACATCTCACTTTACGCCGTGAATTACAGCAAACCCAGTGAAAAGTATAGTTTGCCGCTGAACCTTCCTTATAATATTTGTATCCGTCGTAAACTAACAGAGTCGCACCCAATCGAGACTCGATAAAAAACTATTGGAAAAACAATTTGAAAATTGAGACCAGCTATGTTATGTTAAAGGGATGTTCAATGCGTTATGTAAGGGCGTGTCAAAAACTATACAGATGTTTCTGATAAGGCGGATGTTCTTTGGGAAATCAATTTTAGTCGATAATGTAACATCAGGGATAGATTTAATTTTAGAAGCAGGAATGGAGAACAGAGTAATGTGGGCGCGCGTCAAAGTCCCGGACCCCCTTCCCCGGGACGGGACGGAGGGGCATGAAAGAAGAGGCGGGTCATAGCGACAGAGGTACAAAGGAATTACGTATTTTGCGCCGTCCCCCGTCAGCAACGTCATCAAAACGTAGTGAGCCAATAAGAAAATTTAAACTTTTCGTTACGTGTTGGAGGGAAGGGCTCTATAATGGGCTATGAGTCGGACTGAAGTAAAAAAATAACCGTTCTCCATTCCTACTTCTAAAATTAAATCTATCCCTGGTAACATCTATCTCCATTTTCGAGTTATTTTATGATTTGATTTACTGTTTTAGGGATGACCCCCTTAATTAAATTATAAATTATTGCCTCAATCAGTTTCTTAATAAAATTTAAGGGATCATCTATAAAATACTCCAATCATAACTGGATGGGTCAAGGGACCCACCTGTAAACAAGCCACAGGCTTAGTATGGACATCCCTTCGTAGGCAAAGCTCAGATTATACAGGCCCCTTCCCTACATAACACATTAGTGCACATCCCTTTATAACGTTTTTCTCGACCTAAGTCTGAACATACCCCTGAAGAAGGTCTAGCTCTCTCTTCATATTCAATAGTTAATTCTGCAAAATATGTATAATTAGTTAGGTTCATTTCTAAATACCACGTAGTAAATAGGCCTAAAGCCTTTGATGGACTTAAATGATTACGAGTTCAAAGTGCTTTACCTAGACAGCTGAAACTAGTGTTGCTGGGGCATTTACCCTTAAGCAGATGGTGCAGAAGGTGCGGATAGGTTTTAAAATGGTGGACAGAAAAGTATAATATATAGTGATGGACACAGACCGATATGATATCGGTATCGGTTACCGATATGCCACGAGCATAATTTGCCAATTTTTAGAGGTTAATTTACCGATATATGGGTTACAATCGGTTAAAAACTGTCGAAAATCGGTTAATATCGGTTTCATTGGGTTAAATAATCGGTTAAAACAAACACTCCAATTTTATTTAATTAATTAATCAATGAACTGTACATAATTCTTTTTTCTATGTCCTTTTTGGACCCAGTGTACGTTTCTTGGTGAGTATGATGGATATTTGATTGACTGGTGACAAAACCGTTTAAATCAGTCCTCAAACGAACTTTGCATCGCTGAGTTTGATAAGCAGTGCAAACCCACGAAATGTATCCCGCGCATGTACTGGTCCACGTTTCTCTATAAAACTTGTAACCGTTGCAGACCAATATGTCTTTTCCTCTAGTTGACTTAATGAAAAACTATAATAATTTAAAACACAATTAACATTAATTAACATACAACGTTACTAAAATTAAATTATAGAAACTAACCACTTCCGAGTTATCTCGAAGTATTCCCGTAGCTAAATAAAAATTGATAATTAGCGGAGATTATCGTAATTATATTCTTAAATAAATTTCAAAGGAAGCGACTTAATTTTACTTTTAAATTCATTAAAATAAATGCACATTTTTTAATTTTTTAAAATTCGTACTTTATTTAATTCAATTATCTTCATTGCTTGTTTTTGGGTGGTTATGTTCAGGAGGCATTGACAATAAAAGTCCGTTAAAATCAGTTTTGATTTGGGCTCGACAAACGCGTTTACCGCAAGAGTAACTCGAACATAGCCAAGAAATAAAATTAACACGACTAGATGATTCTCTGTAATATTTGTAACCGTTACAAACCAACACTGTCGTTCCTTGTCTTGACTTGGTGTAATACTAAAATTAAAAAGTCCAGATTAAAAACACCTAAAAAATAAGGCGTTAACCTTAAAGGCCGCCTTCCAGCAAAAAGTATTAGCTAGGAGTTAGAACCCTTCCAACTTTTGCCCCAGCGGTCAATCGAAAATTGACACTGTCACGATGCGCAGTTCTCAGTTCGCTAGAACCCTTCTCGCTGAAAGTCGGCCTTTAATCCGTACCATAGTAGTTGAGGGCGAACTGTTGTTATTAACAGGTGTAACATCGATTATGTAATCATCTGTAACATTAAAATGTATGTAGATCTGTAACGCGGAAGTGTACGACTTACAAAAAGATTAGCTGAAATGTCTAGCAGTAAAATTTGTGTTCGCAAATGTAGATCTAACAAATGAAACGTCTAACTGTAATACTTAAATTTTTCATTTGAATTTCTGACTTCAGTTGTTCAATGTTAATGATTCAATTAAGTATTTATTTACACGAATAATTACACTGTAATTACGTGAAAAGAAAAAAATCATATTCAATTATTGAAGGCATCTCTTCAAACGTTTGGAGGATGATTATGAGCTTTGCAATTGGTCATTGGCGATTGACCATCATGACATGATTTTAGTCTAGCGGAGCATTTAATAACAAGTCCAGTATCGCTGTCTACGACGCCTCTGCAACTCCAGTAACATGTTTTTCCATTTTTAAACGAGTCCCGGTGAAATTTGTAACCATCATAAACCAACAGTTTTGACCCTTGTTTAGATCTCATAAAATACTGAAATTGTTAAGTAATTAATTCACAATTACTATCTATAATGAAATTATTTGAAATATTTCAATATTACCGTCGGTTTAGTTACGGGGGCGTAACCGATAAAAGCGGGTTTAGATACAAGTTTAACTGAAGAATATCCATGCTCTTCAAAACTTGGGTCTGAAAGAAAGGTGCGAAAATATTGTTTTAATTACCTTATGTGTAACAATAGAAATATTAGAAATAAAATGTTAATTTTAAAAAACCTTCAGTTACGATAAGAATTTTGTCTATATAGGCAATAGCCGTTCCCGAAAACTTGCCTCGCATATTAGCATGATTTTCAAATAGTTTAAAGGGATACTATCATACTCCGGACTAGAATTCAAGGGCTAACAATAGGATAAATGAACAGTGCCGCAAAAATTGTGTAAAATTTATTTTATTCGTCAGTATATGTTTTAGGGTGATTATGTGCTTTTCCATTGCTCATTACAACTCCGGTACTCTCGTGTAATTTAACACGAGCGAGACATTTATTGAACAATTGACTAGTACTACACGACCAATGAGTGTATTCCTTGGTCCGAAATGAGTCCTTGTAATATTTGAAACCGTCGCAGACTAAAATGTTGGTTCCCATTCTCGATTTGATGAAGAACTACAAAACATTTGGGTGCAAAACAAATGTTTGTTTACGGATTTTTGGTTTATTTTTCGAGGGTTTTTAAGAGTCACTTACGGGGGTGATATTTGAAATAGGACCATTTTGAAAGAAACCTATAAATTAATTAATAAAATATATTGTTAATTTCGTTAATTAAAAACCCAGTTTCTTCTTCTTTATTAAGATCAAAGAAACAAACAAACTGAAAAAATAAATATTTTCATGAATGTTTTATCTTTTTTATTCGACACAAGTTTTTATAGGAAGTTTATGGTATATTTACAGCTTGTTTGTAAACAGTTCTAAACCTCTATTTACATTTCAAATTGTCCCAGCGCGGAATACAATTTCATTTCCAATTAGTGACCTCATTAAAAGTTTTAGAATGATTGTGATCCTTGGGTTGACTAAGTACAACTGATCCACTGGCATCCGTTATAATACGACCTTTACATTTGGAACCGTTTTTATAAGTAGTGCAAATCCAAAAGAGGTTTGAACCACTGCGAGAATTCTTGTAATATTTGAAACCATCGTGAACTAATATGGTTTTCCCTTGCGCTGAATTTATAAAGAACTGTAAAAAATTTAAACTTGTTAGTTAAATTTTAAACTTATAAATTTAATATTGGAACTTACCGGTGTTGAATTTGAATCGGTATTAGTTTGATATCGATTTGTGTTGAATGTATAGTTGCTTTCATCTAAAATAATGAAGCGAATGTCGTTAATTAAAAGAAATGATTTTTAATTGACATGTGCAAGGCAATTAAACAAATTTAATTTGATTAAATTAAATCGAACGTATTTATCGTTTTAAAAAATATTTTAATTTTAATAATCATCGGTATAATTTTCAGGGTGATTATGAGGAACTAAAGGATATTGCAAAATAATTCCATTTGCATCCGTTTCAAGTCGGGTTTTGCATTTAGAAATACTAAAATAACCAGTACAAAGCCATTTACAAGAAGCGTCCATTCTTTTGGATTTAAATGAGGTTTTGTAGAATTTATAACCATTGAAAACCAGAATAGTCTTGCCTTCTCTTGATTTGATAAAAAACTAAAAATAAATAAATAAATGTATAGTTAATTAAAAATATAACTAACTTTCACTTCGTTAAATGTATGTGAAACTTACAGGTGAATCTTTGGCGCCGGAGTTAAAATTTAAGTTCGGATTAAATTCAAATACAATGTGGTCTAGAAGAATAAAAGAAAATGCTTAACTAAAATGTAAGTTCATTTAAAAAAGGACCTTATATTTAATACGCATTATGCCATTAGCAATACTAACATAAAACACCTGAAATTTATCTATTTGAATTTATTAAAAAACATATTTTTTCTTTTTTAATTCACATATTATTTGGATCATATGTTTTAGCGTGATTATGTCGTTCCATGTTTGGCACTACTCGGCCGTCAGCATAAATTCTAATTTTGGCTTTACACTTTGATGTTGACCAATGAGAAGAGCACAACCAGTAACTGAAATTCGTAGTTGCCGTAATTTTGCGATGTTGGTAGAATTTAAAACCATTATAAACGAAGATACTCCCCCTGGCACTTTCAAGAAAAAACTGTGTATGTAAAGAAAGAAATATTAAAATTTCGGAAGAAATTAATTAGTTAATGGAAATATGGATGGCAATTACCGTGTCCCCTTTTACTTCATTCGCGTTAAATGCACCACGTGATTGAAGCTTTGGACGTACAAAATCTGCAAGTTTTACGAAGTTAAATCAGTTCTACAATAAGATTTAATTGTCTTGGTAATAATCTAGGCTTTTTCTACTAAGGGATGTCCACACAAAGCCTGTGACTTATTTACAGTTGCATAGAGGGGTGGTGGCTAGCTCCTATACCAAGCAGCTAACCAACCGACAGTGAACTATATTAACTATTACCGTTAACCTCAGCAAGTTTTGATGGAAAGGTGAAACAGTGTAACACCGTAACAAGTGGGGAGAGTACTTGCAAACTCTATGCAGAAGGGTTTGGACCCAGGTTTTCACTGGTACCACCGGCCGGGATTGAACCCAGGACCCTCTTGCGATATCCGCTACGCCACCCCAACCCATACCGTGAGGCCAACTCACCCATAACTCTGGGCCACTTCACCAATACCGCTACGCCAATCACCCAATGACAATATAATATGAGACGTCAAATAAAACATTCGAAAACTTATTTTATTGAAGTGTTGGTTAATATTTTATACAACTGAATTTGTTTGGATGATTGTGCGGAATTCCGTTACAGACAATCTGTCCAGTAGAGTACAATTTTACAGAAGCCTTGCATTTTGATTGGCGATACAACATAGCGCAAGGATAGTACGTGTATTCAACCGATGAATTGTCAGTAGTGTACCGTTGGTAGTATTTATAACCATCTAAGAACATAACTTGAGATCTGCCATTTTTAGTGGGGACAAAAACCTAAAACCATAAATATATAGTCAAAAGATATTTCATGTTAATGTAAAAATATATAATAATAATATGTACCGCTTCGTTAGTTTCATATGTTTTTAAAGGAACTGTAATAAAAATAAAGAAAATTAGACGCTTCTGGAAATTGTAATTCAATTTTAAGTATGTGTATGACCAAAGAAGCAAGCGTGATTGTATAATTATTTATTTAATTCACATCGTGGTTCGGGATGATTATGGGGAATTCCATTCCACGATAATACATTAATTTCGGAATAAAATTTAACCATTGATTTACAAAACTTCTTCTTTCGTTTATTGTTGACGCAACACCAATAAGTTACGTCTCTACTTGTGGGCGTGGCTTTGTAGTATTTGTAACGTTGATAAATCAAAATGGTGGCTCCAGATTTAGATCTAATGAAAGACTAAATGTGCAGTAAAAAAAGGATTAAATAAAATTAAAATTACTTCAAAATAGCTCAGAAACGTACCGTTGAGGTGGTACTTAGACCCGATTTATTTTTAACACCTATAAATAATCAACTATTAATAAAAACTATTTTCTAGAATTTCTCTTTTAACTTTGTTATAAATAATAAATAAACATTTTACCATAAGTTTATAAGATATATTCCCTAAGTTTGTCACTGGTAACAAACTGGAGCTTGTCATAAAGTGACGTAGGTCATAGATTCGAGGTAAAGCGACGCCTGGTAAGGCGCTGTCAAAGGCTTAGTACAGACTAAATAGGAAGATGGAAGTCCTGCAAAATTAACCACCGAGTGTAGGACTTCAATTCTCGCTTCCGTCGTTCTCGAACTAGTTATCTCTAGCTGTAAGTCTCCCAGTAGCATTACGAAGTATAGGTAGTGTCATACTTATGGAACATATCTTATAAACTTATGATTTTACACATGTGTCGATATTGAAATAAATTCAATGACAATTTACTTTTTATAAAAATTATATTTAATTACATTTTAAAGTGGTAAGTTTTAGCGTGATTATGAGGGAAGCCATAATTAAGAACATTCCCTTCGTCGCTTAGTGTAACCCTGGCTAAACATCGGTCAGCACCACGTTGATTGGTACTGCAAAACCAACTACTAATATTCTTCGAAGATTGTTTCTTCTTTCTATAGTATTTATAACCATCTAGGACCAGAATGGACGCTCCTCTTTTTGACGTAATATAAAACTGAAATTAATGTTAATTAAATTAAATTTAAATTAAAAAACAAACATTATTACTCGAATGAATTCGTTAAACTAACCGGTTTAGCTGAAGTCCAAGGCACTAATGACATTCGAAAATTATTATAACCTAAAATAACAGTTTTGTTAAAAAAAGCGATTTGATAAAGCTTTTTTGATATCAAATGCGATTTTGATAAAGCTTTTTAATATCAAATAAGATTTTGATAAAGGTTTTTTAATATCAAATGCGATTTTGATAAAGCCTTTTTAATATCAAATGCGATTTTGATAAAGCCTTTTTAATATCAAATGCGATTTTGATAAAGCCTTTTTAATATCAAATGTGATTTTGATAAAACGTTTTTAATATCAAATGCGATTTTGATAAAGCTTTTTTAAATATCAAATGCGATTTTGATAAAACCTTTTTAATATCAAATGCGATTTTGATGAAGCTTTTTAATAACAAAAGTGCATTTGATATTAAAAGCAAACGAAGCGTAGAAAAGTTTTCATGTCAAATAATAATATTACAATAATTTTAATAAAAAGTATGTATTTATTTTTAATTTAACCGGTTTAGGAAGTATAGTTTTGAGGATGATTATGCAATTTTCCGTTACTAATTACAACACCATCTTCGCATAATTTAACCCGAGCTAAGCACTTATTAACTCCGCGTTGATTAGTACTGCAAAACCAATGCACGGCACCACTTTTAGATCGCGTTTTTTCCCTGTAAAACTTGTAACCGTTTAGAACCATAATAGTGGTTCCCATTCTAGATTTTATAAAAAACTGTAATAAAAAAAATTAAAATTTAATTCAATTTATTTAAACACCATATTTAATTTAAAAAATTAAACTAACCGGCGGAGTGAGGCATTCGGAATCCGTTCCCGTTAATCTCAAATCAAAATCAAAATCCATGATTTCTGAAACAATTATTTAACAATATTAAATTTGAAGTAATTTAGTAATAGTCAATATTTAAAGATAATCATATGTGGTTTAAATGATATTAATTAATTTAAAAACGAACAAGTTGCGTTTATTTATTTTTATTGGTCCAATTATTTTTACCGAAGGTTTTACGATGATCATGTGTTGAATTATTTCCATTTCCATAACTTATTATTTTACCAGTCTTGGTATTCATTTTAACACTCGCAGTACATTTCGCCGCAGTACGATCTTCAACACACATCCATAATGACTGGCGAGTTCTTATTAAGCGATGCGTTTCGTAGTACTGATGCCCATTCAATACCATGACAGTACCAAATTCGTCAGATTGAATGAAAGTATGCTTCAAAAATATTTGACTTTTTAGACTCCAGAACCAAAATTCTCAAACCCGGAATTTGAAAAAGTAGATGAACGTATAAGCCGCTTTTACACGAAACACTTTGAGAGGGAATGCAATTACTAAGCTTGAAAATGGATTAGGCCTTTCCAAAAGCTTTTTAAATATTGCGTGCAAACGCGGTTCTAAAGCAGGCTTCGAAACAACAATTCTACTGGGCCAAAAATTAGTATGTTAATTCGTTGAACCACCTTTATAATTTCCAACCCCGAGCCTCATTGGTCACAAGGGCTACTTCAAAAATTCCAAACTTAGGGTAAGGAGAAATGGTCCTTAGTAATAGTTTAATTATTCAAGAGACTAAGGGTCACAAGTCTGGAATAAAAGTTTGGAAAAAGTCCTTATTTCGAAGCCTGTTTTAAACTGGAGTATAGCTTCTTTGAGATAGATTGAATTATCGGGAATTTTCGCAAATCACGATTCAAACTTTCTATTTATTCATCTAATTTTGACACCCACAACAAAATGAAATATCACCTTTGGTGGTTCATCATTTTTTCCCGGCTCTTTGTCAGTTTCTTCTGGAGAATCATTACTTTCCTGGGATGCTGATGACGATTCGTCACCATTTTTATCTGATCCCGTTTCATCACTTGGATCTGACGATTCTTCATCACTTGAACCTTCTTCAATTGCTCGTCGTCCTGACTTTTCCTTCCCTCTAGTTCCTCCCTTTTCATCAATTACTTCCTCTTCCAGTTTGAGAATATCTATAATTCCGAATTTTATTGATGAAAAACCTTATCCAAAACACGTTATTCACGTTTCGTACCGGGCTTATCATGATTGTGCGGGTCAGGACTATGACGTGTTAAGATACCGGTAGTTTTATCCAGTTGTAGTGCCGCCGTACAGTTACTTCCGCTACGATGGCTACGACAGAGCCAGACAGATATGTTCAAATTGTGCCTAATGCGATGACAAGTTTCGAGGTAGTGATATCCTTCGAAAACCATAATGGTTGGGGTCCCTTTTTTAGCTTTGATGAAATAGTACTACAGATAAAGTAATTTTAATTTTAAAGATGGTTACTTTAAAGGGGTATCCCTTTAAACAAGTGTGAAAATCACCTTTTCATTTTCTTCAATTACTTCTGGAGGTTCTTCCTTTACTTGCCTAAATATCTCATCATTATCGACCTTTCCTGCATTAATTATATATGAATTTGTGGTTATTTGTTGAAAGACCTGGTGCGTGAAACTAAAAAACGTCCTAACATATAATAACTGCACTACAGTGATGTCGGAGCAACATAACATGGTGTTACATCGGTTCTTGATGTTTATTATTTAGCACCTAGATGTCTTAAAACGTCTTGAACAAAACCGACTCCAATTATCTAAGTTACCACGTCAAAAAGACGGTAGATTTCAATTAAAACACAATGGGCTAATTTAGAAAAATTAAAAAAATTTAATTGAAGAAGAATCGCGTTTGTCAGGCTAACCTATCTCGCTCTCCGGAAAATTATAAACACGATATATTAATTCAGAGTTCCAAAATTTCCCCCACTGCACCAATAACATTGCAACAACAAAATAATTGCTTTAACATTGATTTTATTCAGGTTCAGTGTATGTTTTCTCGTGATTATGGGGCTTCTTTCCAAACGACGTTATAGCCCCGGTTGTCGCGTCAGTTTTAATCGTCGCTGTACACTTTGTACCCAAACGGTACGTCGTACACAACCAATATGATTGGTTACTCAGTCGATGCGACGTCTTATAGTACTTGTGACCATTGCAAACCATAATGTTACCTCCTTTCTTAGATTTAATGAAGAAATACTAAAAGAAATAAACAAGTATATCAAAATATAAACATCTCTATCCTAGGTCAGTCATACCTCGGGTGGTTTTCCAGTTACCATCTCGAATTCACTATAATCAATTACACTGGACCCTAAAAATAGTATTTAAAGTGGTTAGTGCATTGCAATTAATTGTTAAAGTGCGACCAATTTCTGCCACTTAAGCGATTAAGTTTCAGCGGAGGTTGCTGTTTTTATGTAAATATTCATTAGGAACATTTATAAATTGTATGATTACCACCACCACGTGTTAAAAATTGAATTGTGCGGTTGCTTTTATAACCGTGATTTATTTCAAAATGTTTGCAAAATTTGCTGAACATTAACATCATAATACAATGAACACAGATAATTGTAATTGTATTGCACAGAATTAAACTGTTTAGTCTTGATGAAAGTTTAGTTTTTTAACGTGTACTGCAAAATGTGGTAATGTTTTAAGCACAAAAAATGTTTTTATTGTAATTTATATTCAGAAAAGAGATCTTCAGTGCAGTGTTCAAAATACAATACACATCTTAAGTGAAAAATTGTTAAGATTTCCTCACTTTCCGCTTTCTTCTAACATTTTCTTTTTTAATGTAGTTTCGAGGGTGGTTATGTTCGTTACGGTAAAATATAACAGCGCCATTTAGGTCCGTTTCAACCATCGAGTTACATTTGGGCGGAAGTTGTCCATCACGGTACGTAACATTGTTAGAGCAAAGCCATCTGACACTGACACTTTTGGATGATTCGTAAGTTTTGTAGTACTTAAATCCGTCACATACCAAAATTGTTGAACCGCGGCCGTTACCGGATTCTGTGAAGAAATACTGCAGTAATTGGAAACAAAATTATTAGAACCATAAACGAATCACGTTATCCATAAGTATGGGTCTGAAGGCTGCTAGAAAATGGCGGAAGCACCTACGGTAGACCCATACTTACGTATTAAGTTGATACAGTGAAAAACTATACCTCTGATGGTCCACATTCATTTTGAACAGAACTAAAATAACGTTTGAATGGACCTAAAACGAAATGGTTTTATTTGGTTAGTATTTCGTTAACTAATTCATATATTAACGAATAATCTATCCAACAAATTTGTTAACTCTAATTTGTTTTTGGGAAACCGTTTTAATTCAAGAAATACATTTGAAAAAAAAAAAAAATCACGCAACATACGCGTGATATTTGCAAACAAATAATTGCAATAATTCAAAAAAAAAGTCAGTCTTCAGTTTCTTTCTTCAGGTAGAATGAACCGTCTTTATTTACAAAATGGCTGAAACCTGTGAAAGACGTATTTACTTAATTATTTAGTATTTTAAAACTTTAAAATCAGAACTACCAAAAACGGGTCTTTCAATCAATGACTGCTTTCTTCTACTCGTAGAAATTCTACGTTGTCCTAAAAAAATATTTGTATTTGATTAGTAAACAGTTCGGTGTTTACAATATTGATAAGTCAAATAACACAAATAAAATAAGAAAGAAAAACATAACAGGATGATAACCTTTAAAACCCAATTTTTATTAAACTATATCTTATAAAATTGTATATTAAACCTAATCCCTATATTTATTATATGTTTTATCGTGATTATGTGGTTTTGGATTAATTAGCACATTACCATCGGGATCCGTCGTAACGCGAGACGGGCATTTAGTTCTATAATAATTAGTGCAAACCCAATAAACATTTTTAGAACGTTTAGTTTCTTGATTATAAGTATATCCGTCGTAAACCAAAACAGTTTTGCCGCGTTGTGATTTTATAAAAAACTAAAGAAAGAAAAGAAAAAAATTATTTTAAAAATTAATAAACAAAAATTGTTTTTATAATTTTGAAAAACCTACCACTGATGATGGACTATTAGGCGAAGAATAACTCGTATCTAATCCAAATCGAAACCGCATCAAATGCCCTGAAATAATAAAACACATTCCCGTAAATATGTGTTCGATAATAAAATATTTGAAACTTCAGTTGATATTAAAAACGGTTTAACTCAAAGAAAGAAATAAATAAAAATAAAGAATTAATTTAAAAAATAATTTTATTGATGGTAAGTTCGTCCGTGATTATGGACCTTCGGCGGCATAATTACAACTAAACCGGTAGCGTCGGTAATTAGTCTTGATTTACACTTGGGAACACGGTAATAATTACTACAGGCCCAGTAAAGATTTTTGGACATTTTTGTATCCTGATAGTAGGTAAAACCGTCCAGAACTAAAACAGTTTTTCCTCGTCGAGATTTGATGAAAAACTATAAAATAATATAAAACTAATTAATTTTAAATTATTAAATTACGATTACGAAATTATGGTTCAATGACGTGGCAATACGCACCGGTATATGATGACTTCTTAAACCATTATTTACGCTTAAATCAATGGGTATAAAGTGCTCGAAATGATCAATACCTAAAATTGGAATATATACACATATTTTTCTTTTAGAATTTGTTCAAAGTAAAATAAACTTTTTTTGTCGAAAATAATTATTTAACAACCAAATTTCGCAAAACATTTTATTATTATTTTTTTATATTTATAAGATGCGATCTGTGTTGATATTTTATAAATTAGGGTATTGGATTATAAGTTTTCGGGTGATTGTGGTCTTTTCCAATAGTGACTATATTGCCTTCCTAAATGAAGAGGAAACCAACAATAAATAATAATAATAATAATAAGATGGGTGGGGGTTTTTAATTTATTTATTTACCGCATCTGTTGTTACTCTGGATGGGCACTTTGGGTTTTTATAATAATTACTGCAAGCCCAGTACGTGTTTTTCGCCAGGCACTTATTCTTGTAGTAAGTATAGCCATCAAAAACCAATAATGGTCTACCTTTCGAAGATGTTTTTATGAACTGCGGGGATAAATTTGAATTATTAGGTTTGTTCTTAAACTTGGTACGATTTTAAAATAAAATAGTACAATATTTAATAATACAAAAGCCTACTTTATTCGTATTTACTTACAGCAGTGCTGACGTCAACAATGCCTAGTTGTAAATTAGAAACATTACCCGTATTTAGGTAACCTAAAATTTATATAAAAAAAAGTGTATATAGAAAACATCTTAATTAAATGCGTGATTTACCTCTACATTGATTTTAAATTATAACAGAAGTATATAATACTTTTCTTCAAGAGAAGTGTACCACAAAGCGCGCGGGGTAATTGTAAATGATTCTTCCCAACATCATCTTACATTTATTATAGCAAGATTACTAAACTGAATCACATACGCGATAAATATTTCCCATCATCATTACTCTATTAGCGCTTAACTATTTGCCAAGGCACATGCATACGCTTGTGGATTTTTGTCCCTTCACGTCAAGAAAATCAAGGTTTGTGGGTTAATTTCTGAGGATTTAGTAAATACCAAACAGTTATAGAATTCACCCTACCAAGGTGCCATTCCCATCTGAAGTTTGATGAGCGGAAGAGCAAACAAAAATCGATCCCTCGCCTGGGAAGAATCATGACATTACATAACTTAAGTATTAAGATGATACAGAGTGTCATCCTTCTTCTATTATCACCTTCCGATAATAATAATATTAACACACATCGTGGTTTTTTCATTATTATTTAATTTGTTTTGAAAAAAGGTCGTACACAAATTATTTTTGAATTGTTTTTACATTTATTACTCGACAAATTTCGGGATTTCTTGGATGAATATGAGGAGGATTGGGAAACGATACCAGACTACCATTCGAATCGGTACACATCCTTGACCTACACCTTATTTTGGTACAATAAGCGGCGCAAACCCAGTAACGGTGAGCCAATTTTGATTTATGTGATGTTTCGTGAAACTTATAACCGTCGTATACCAACATTTCAGCTCCCTTTTGCGAAGTGACAAAAACCTAAATGCACGTCAATGAAAATGAATTAAACAAAACACACGAATCTTAATTAATTTTGGCTTATACCAATTAACGTACCGGTCGGGAATTAAAATCAGTTGATATTAATTGGCCAGACGACGTAATAGCAACGTAATCCGGTTTATATATTGGATGTTGTAACCTTACCCCAATTTCTATATAAAACGTAAGGTATATTTGTAAATTTGAATATAAATCAGGTAAAGATAAAATGTATTATATATTAAAATAATTCAGGCAATTTTTCTTAGGAACTAATAAATTATAACTATCATTTTAAAAAGAAAATTTATTTATTTGTTTATTCAGGTTTCTCATGGTTGTGACGTTGTTCGCTAATAAATGTTATTCCTCCATTGTAATCCGTTCTAATTCGAGCTTTACATTTACTAATCCAGTAATTAGAGCATTCCCAAGAATAACCGTCTTTGGCTAATTTGCATTTTCTGTAAAATCTATAACCGTTGTGAACCAATAGGATATTGCCTTGACGTGATTTGGTAAAGCGCTGTAAAAATGTAAAAATAAATATGCTTAGATTAGTGGTAAATTTAAATGTAAGACAAAATTTTAAAACGGCAAAACTTAACTGGTTCCTGTGGGTTATTTAAATTTAGTTCTGAATTCGTATCATCTATATTAAAAATAAATAAATATATATATATATATATAAATATAATTTAAGAAAAGTTTTGATGCTGCTAATTTTATGTGAATTAAAAATAATCGAGATCAAGGCTATTGGAATAATATTTAATTTTCAAGCCTTTAAGATCAGTTAACTGTTTAATTCAATTAATTATAATTAAATTTTATACAATTCACGAAAACAATATATTTTTAAAACCTTTAAAATTTTGTTTAAAAAAGTTTATATATTTGTACCTAAACGTAATATTTCGTAATTGCGCTAATGGCATTTCTCCAGCGCAATTTCATTAACGTCCGTTTTAATTGTAGCGTTAATTACGTTTAAAACTAGTCCAATAATTGACACAAACTCAACATTGGCCTCAATATATTCCATTGATTCTTGTAGAACTTGCTACCAAAATTTTCGGTCCCTTTTAATTGTTGTGAAAAAATACAGCAACAAAACCTTTTGGTTATACTTAAAATAACAAAACAATTGCATGAAAGCGTACTACCGAATTACGCGAGCACAGTTCTGCAACCATAAACTTCTTCAATAAATCAGGTAACAATTATTATTAAAATGCGTATCTAATTACTATTATGTTACTTATTATTTAAATTTATTAAATATTGCACTAATTACATTGAAAGAAAAATTTCTCGTGATTATGCGGTGTTGGTTCCATTAAAATGTCACCGGTATGACTGTCCAGTTTCATTTTGGACTGACATTTAGTTCCAGTCCAATTAGCGGCGCAATGCCATAAAGTGTGACGAGACGTCGCGCCTCTATTTCTTTTATAGAATTTGTGACCGTCAAAAACCAACACACTATTTATTCCAGTTCTTCCTTTCGTAAAGAACTAAAATTGAAAAATATAACAAAATTAAACAAAAATTAAAGGAAACGTTCACGTAACATAACCTTAATTACGCACCATTTGCGGATTATTTTTGTAGGGAGCAAAAAACGTGGTATTTTCTTCCCAAAGATGACCTAAAAAAAATATTTTATTAATCAATTTGAAACCCTTCATTTACCAATTTCTTTTCAATTCAAAGGTCTTAGCAATAATTAAAGACAATAATATAATATAATTATTAGATATTTTATTCAAAAGATTTAAATGTTTTAGGGTGGTTATGCGGTTTAGGATTTAAAATTACAACACCGTTCAAATCAGTTTTAATCCGAGCTAAACATTTGCACGGTCTAAAATAATTCGCGCAAACCCAATGTATATTCTTGCTTGATTGTCGAGATTCCTTATAGTACTTGTAACCATTGCAAACCAATTGCGTTTTGCCCAAACGTGATTTAATAAAAAACTGAAATTAATAATTAAAATTTAAATTTAAAGTCTGGCAAAAACCCCATTAAGATAAATTTAATACCGTTGTTAAATTTTCTTCTGTACCAACACCGGTTGAACTCATAGTCGCTGACCGCGATGCCAAATCAAACAAATCTACCAATTAAAAACAATTAATTATATTTTAAGTATCATTAAAATAATTAAAAACGAGTATGTTCGTGAAATTACTGAGAAACGAACAATTTTTAATATTTTATTTACTGTGCGAAAATTAATGTTCATTAACAAGTCAATCAATGTTATTGTTAATTAAAACTTTCCACGTATGTTTGAGGATGATTATGAGGTTTTCCTGGATCTATCACAACTCCATTTAAATCCATAGTAATCCGTGACATACATTTATAACTGCTATAATAATTAGCGCATTGCCAATGTATGTTAAACTTGTTAGTCTTTGGTTTCGTTGTATGTTTGTAAAACTTATAACCATCGCAAACTAAAACCGGTGTCCCCATCCTGGACTTTGTATAAAACTGCGTGAAATATTTTATAAATATTAAAATAATATCATTTATATTTAAAGTTTCGAATTTACCATGGAATTGGTTTCGGGAAATATAGGATAAACATCTGTAATATCTGCAAATGGAAATCAGGTCATTCTGTATAAAAGTTCAAACTGTCAAATTTTAAAACTATAAAAGTTAAGCTCGTTAAATGGAAAGAGAGGTAGGATATAACGTAACCCTATAACGCATAAGTATGGGTCTGCTGTATTGGGTTTTAGTACCAGAATTGTCTATGCGAGACTACCACGCCATCTTTACTGAAACGCTGAGAATGCTGGGAGTACTTCGCTGCCGTTTCGTAGATGGGTGCAAACTGCAACGATATAAGTATGGAGGTTTCGGCTCCTTCAAACTTTTATGAAGAACGCAAATATTTTTTATCTAATTCTGAAGTCACGGGTTACTTCTTGAGGAAAGATTTAAAGCCCTCTATAAATTATATTATAAATTCATGGACTCAAAAAACAATTTTTAATAATTTTATTCTGTGTATGTTTGAGGATGATTATGAGGTTTCCCCGGATCAATAACAACTCCATTTAAATCCATGGTAATCCTTGACATACATTTATAATTACTATAGTAATTGGCACATTGCCAATGTATATTAAATTTATTGGTCTTGGGCTTTGTTGCAACTTTATAAAACTTGTACCCTTGACAAACCAAAACCGGAGTACCCATTCTTGACTTTGTATAAAACTGTATTAAATAACGCAATATAGTAATTAATAAATTTGAATTCACATTTAAATATATAATTTCAAATTACCATTGCATTATTTTCCGTCAAATTTGGCAAAATATCTGGAAAAAAAATATTTCAAAAGGTTGAAATTAAATTGTAATAAATACGTAATACAGGGAAATTTTCTAAGAGAAAAATAAGGACCGCTCGAAAACTTTCAACAAATATTCGTTAGAACCTTTATTAATTAAAACTCTATTTTAATCACCTGGAAAAAAATTATAATAAATTGTATTTTACTTTTAAACGGGGGTTCAGGTTAGAACTTTGTTATTTACAAATCTTGCATTAACAAGAAATAAGGTTCGTGTTTTGGTCTCGGATGATTATGGGGTGTACGTCCAAATTCTAGCAAATTTCTGTGTGCATCAGTTTTAGCTCTACTGAGACATTTGCTTTTGTAATATTCCACGCATGACCAGCAAGTGCCATCATTTCTGCATTTCGTTGTGCGCTTGTAATACATATAACCATCTAAAACCAACATATCCTTGCCACGTTGCGATTTTGTAAATATCTGAATAAAATATTAAATTTTCATTTTTAATTAAAATCTTTGTCTTCACATATAGAGCAAATTTACCGGTGTTAAATTAGACTCCATTAAAGTGACATTAGAATAATCTTGATCTGTAAAATACATTAATTAACGTGTTAAAAATTCAAACTCACATTGATCGCATTGATCAAATATTTAAATTTAACACCTGGCCGTATTTATAAAAAAAACAAAAAAACAAAAAAGTGTTTTGTTGCAGAAATTAATGGATTAATTCAATCACTGTGACTACAAATTCAAATAGATTTTCACAATAACTAATTGAATATTTATTAATTAATTCTTTATTCAAACGTATTAATATCAGGTCTTTCGTGAGTATGTGCTTTTCCAGATGAGATGAAAGTCCCACCGAGATCAGTTTTAACTAAAGATGAGCATTTAGAGGCTTTAGTATATTCAACGCATCGCCAATAAATGCAATTAGTGTGAGTTGATTTTCTATGGTATTTAAAACCGTCAAATATTAAGGCTGGGGTGCCCTTTTGAGACATAACGAATTTCTAAAATAATTCATTTAATTAAAGGCACTAATTAATTATTTCATATTTTGGCCAAAATTAAAAATGCATACCGTGGTGGGATTACTACTCCAGGAGAATTGGTGCAAGTCATCTTGAATTATGTCTCTTTTATCTAAAGAAATTAAATTACAGTTACTCGATCGTTTCGATTTGAAACTCGATTTATTTTATTTAAGTCAATAAAAATATAATTCAATACCGAACATTTTTGCAAATATATATTTTATTTAAACAATTTATTTACAGTTTTTGGAATTTTTTTTATTTTCGGGGAAATTTAACCCATGAAGACTCCGGAAGACGGATAACATATTCAGTTTTTTTAAAAAATTAAAGGTAAAGTTTGACTAACGTAACATTATACCTTAAAATAACGGCCATTTTCTAAATATAAAAGAGAATATGTTAAAAAATAAATAAATAATTTCTTATTACAAAATAATTGGCATTTAATTAGTCTTAAAAACAATCAAGGACTACTGCGCCACCCGCCATTGGCTTAGTGGCGTCTGCTAGCCCGAACCCCTCCAATTCAACCAATCCCGCAGAGGTAAGGAGTTCGGTTTAGCAGACACCAATAAACCAATGGCCACACAGTAGTTCTCGTTTTCAAGACAAATTAAATATTAATTATTTTGTAATAATTATTATTATATACTTTTTCCTTTTATTTATAGTTAGAAAAAGGATGTTCTTTTAAGGTATAATGTAATGTTACTTGTACTTTCCCTTTAATCGAATTCTCGATAATTTGATTTGCGGAGTTATTTTATATTATCGAAATTTTAACGTGCAATGAAATTTATATTAAAAAAATCCTGGAAGATTTAAATTATTCAAATAAAGCTCAAAATTAATCGAAATTTTCTGGACGTTCATGATTGTGAGGCTTCTTTCCCTCATACAGATAGTTTCCATTACTGTCGGTTTTCACTGACGCGTAGCATGTCAACGTGGGATAACAAACACACCTCCAATAAGTTCCATTAAGTAAACCTTTGTTTTTGATATACTTATAACCGTCATAAATTAAGACTGGTTGACCCTTCCTACTCGTAGTAAACAACTGTACAAGAAATCGTTATAATTAGAAACGTAGCATTTATTAATAATTTGGTGTTAATAATGTTTAAATACTAACCGTTTTTGGCGGACTAGCGTAATTTTGCTTGATATTTAAATCATCTGAAAATTTGTAGAACATTTATGGTTATTAATCGAGTTTACTGCTATAATATTTATTTACTAATAAAAATAAGTATTCAGTGTATTCAGTAAGAAAAATTTCAAATGGTTGATATCAAATTAAATTTTATTCAAAAAAACAATAATGTCAAAAATGCATAATTAAAACAAAAATAAACAAATTATAATCAAAAAACTTAAATTCTTTTTGGTTTCGCATGATTAAAAATCGTTGGGATATTTGCTTAACTTCATGAAAATTACGATTGGAAGAAACTTATAATAAAATTAAAAAATACAATCTGCAACTATCCCTAACGTTTTAATAGTAAATTCCGAAATTAATAGTCTCTTAAAGGTGGACTTCCAGCGAAAAGGGTTCTAGCGAACTGAAAACCAAGCATTGAGACTAACAACGGAGTAACCGTGCTGATTTTCGAATCCCCGCTGGGGCACAAGTTGGAATGGTTCTATAGCTAACTGAAAGCCGTGCAATATGGTTCTAGCTAACTGAAGATACACAATAGAGAATTTCCATCAGAGGAGCAAAAATTCGGGACGAAAAAAGATTTAAAACAACTTCTATTGTTTATCTTCAGTTCGCTAGAAGTGAACCCCATAGCACGGCATTCAGTTAGCTAGAACCCTTCCAACTTTTGTCTCAGCGGAGATTCGACAATCAGAACGGTCTCTTCATTGTTAGTCTAGATATTGAGCTCGGTTTTCAGTTCGTTACAACCCCTATCCCTGAAAGTCGGCCTTAAAATTGGTGAAAATTATAAATGAAATGCATTGATTTCATCAAGTCGTTAGAAACTTAGCCAAGTTGTAATCAGCACGAAAAATAATAAACTAACGTTTTAAAGATAATTTCTAAAAATTAAAAGCAGTTTAAATTGGTGAAAATAATAAATGGAATGGAATGTAATGATTCTTTTTGTCGGGAGAAAATTAAAAATTAAAAAAAAAAAACGACCCGCTAAGGATATTAGTTTAAATTCCTAATTATTTTAGTAATTCCCAAACTTTTTATACGGGGGTCTAGGATGATTATGCAATGGTACTGGAATGCGTACGTCCCATAAATGACCATTGATGTCGGTTTTAATC
Organism: Phalangium opilio; assembly: GCA_019434445.1. Lineage (NCBI taxonomy): Eukaryota > Metazoa > Arthropoda > Arachnida > Opiliones > Phalangiidae > Phalangium > Phalangium opilio. The sequence goes on from JAEQBA010003137.1 coordinate 312,957, forward strand.
TTACAAGGACATTTAGTTGCTTTAACGTTTTCGGCGCATTTCCAGTACATGTATCGTTCGTTTCTTGATTTCAAATGAAATTTATACCCGTCATGGAATAGACCTTTAGTACCAGTACGCACGTCAGTCCTCTGAAACTATATTTCAATTTAAATTAAACACATTTTATTTAAAACTATAATAAAATAATCAGGGATAGATTTAATTTTAGAAGTAGGAATGGAGAACGGTTAGTATTTACAGTCCCGTTAGAGCCCCTCTCCAACACGTAACGAAAAGTTTAAATTATCTTACTGGCTCACTTAAACTACGTTTTGTTGACGTTGCTGACGGGGACGGCGAAATATACGTAATTCCTTTTTACCTCTGTCGCTATGACCCGCCTATTCTTTCATACCCCCCCCCCCGGAAGAGGGTTCGGGACTTTAACGCCCGCCCAGAATACTCTGTTCTCCATTCCTACTTCTAAAGTTAAATCTATCCCTGCAATAATGAAACAAACCGGGTAGGGTCTTATCCATTGATGTCCATTTATAGTAATAACTGCCATATCTAAAACAAAAACTTTTTTATTAACAAGTTCAGCAATTATTAACGACCATTAAAAGCAACAATAAAGGCAAAGCAATTATTTCTAAAGAGTGCCGAAAAAAAAACCATTCTAAGGTGAACTACGCAAGTGCTGTGCAAAACAAATCATCTACAAAACAATCAACACACGACACAAAAACAAACAACATTTTAATTTGCTGCAATTAAATTAAATTTACTTTTATAAAAAAGCGAAGCAAACAACGCAAGAAATACATCGATAAGTATTTTTTATTTTTCATACCAGTTCTTGGCGTTATTGTGTGCCAATTGTTTCAGCTTCCGTTGTAAGATTTCAAAAACTTTAACGGTGCAATGAAAGTTTCATTATAGCAATGATAAAGTTCATAATTACACGATGTAATTAAAATAAATATATGCGTGACTCAAAAATGAATACGATTAAGTTTTGCAAAACATGTTTTATTTCAATACTTTCGGTTATTTTTTTTAACATAGAAAATTGTCGTTCGATAGGCTTGCATGCAGTTCCACATTGGAGACCTACGAAGCACGGCTACCTCTCTTCAATTACCACAAAGCGGGGCAATTGTAACATGATTCTTCCCAACATCATTTTACATTTGAAGCAAGGTTACTAAACCTAATCACATATGCGATAAATATCTCCCTCATCATTACTCTATTAGCGCTACTTAACTATTTGCCAAAGCGCATGCGCTTGTGGATTTTTGTCCCATCCACGTCAAGACAATCAAGGTTTGTGCAGGGTTGATTGCTGAGGATTTAGTAAATACCAAACAGTTATAGAATTCACCCTAGCACGGTGCGATGCCCATTTGAAGTTTGATGAGCGGGACAGCAAACAAAAAGCGCTCCCTCGCCTGGGAAGAATCACGTTAAATAACTAAAGTATTAATAGAGGATTCAGAGTGTCATCCTTCTTCTTTTATTATCCCCTTCTGATATCAGTAATATGCGTTGAAGTTTAGTTAAAAAGGAAATTGTCTTCAAGTAACGTATTATTTATTTAATTAATGAAGACATATTTATTCATAATAGAAAAGGTGATGGGTGATTATGTTCAACATTATACGACGTAATTGTATCACCGGTTATTTTTATGCGGGCTGTACATCCGGTAATTTGATATTTTTGACAAAACCAATACTTATTATTAGAATATTCTCGAACCTTTGTAAAACGATGCCCTTCGTAAAGCAATATGAAATGTCCTCTTTGACTTTTAATGAAAGTAACTTCCTGTTAAACAAATAAATATTTTTAATTAGTTTCATAATTAACCTATAAAATAAACGATAACCGCTTACCTTTTTGTTAAGCGTTAAATTCCTTATTATTTGAGCTACAAAAATCACAATGAAGAAAAAATATACATAAGAATGTTTCTGCCTGCGTATAACGAATTAAGTCTAGCAGGGATAGATTTAATTTTAGAAGTAAGAATGGAGAACGGTTAGTATTTACTTAAGTCCGACTCATAGCCCAGTATAGAGCCCCTCCCTTCAACACGTAACGATAATTTTAAATTATCTTATTGGCTCATTTAAACTACGTTTTGAGGACGTTGCAGACTGGGACGTAATTCCATTTTACCTCTGTCGCTATGTCCCGCCTCTTCTTTCATGCCCCCCCCCCCTCCGTCCCGTGGAAGGGGGTCCGGGACTTTGACGCTCGCCCTGCAGATTACTCTGTTCTCCATTCCTTCTTTTAAAATTAAATCTATCCCTGTGTGTAGTCATTAATTAAATAAAAACGAGTAAGTCCATAAACTTCAATGCTGCGTCAACATTTTATTAAATAAATAAATAATCTTTGTTAGGTTTCAATTTCATTTATGGTTAGTACATTTTAGGAGTGGTTGTGTTCAACGTTGAAAGAAGAGACTTCTTTATTAATAATTTTAATTCGGGCTGGGCAAGATGATGTTCGGTATTTTCTACAAAACCAATATGAATGTTCTTTATATTCCTGAGATTTCGTAAAGAAATTCCCTTCGTAAATAAGCATTGGACGGCCTTTTTGACTAACACCCAAAACAACGTCTTTATCCATTATTTTGAACAGTATCCCATTTCTGTCTTTCATATTCCACAATTCTAAATCTAAATCACCTGCTGGAAAAGAAAATTGACTTAGATTACTAAGTGTTCTTTGCTAATAATTAGCGGTAGTCGGTACTGGAAAGCAGTGCCCTAATTATTTTGGTGCAAAGAATGTTACAATTAAAAACCTTTTAAATTTTCTTTTAATAACCTTTAATAATTTCAACAATGTATAAAATTAAAAATTAAATGAAATATAATATACCCTTCACCATATATACGTAACAATCTAAAAATTTATTGATGATTGTGTTCCCTGCAAAACCGTGTCGATAATCCGTCATTTGAAGTCATAATTCTAGCCCGACATTTTTTGCTTTTAGCTTGCGAGCATGTCCAATGCGTTGTTGATATGTATGACATTTGTTTGTGAAATGTTTGGCCGTCGTAAACCAAACTTGCACCACCCCTTTGATTGGTTCTAAATGTCACATCCTAAATATTGGAACAACGCGGTATTACTGACGTCCATATTAATGAAGTAAGGGGTAATTGTAATTACCTCTGTGGGAATTGGGTAACCATCCACAGTGTATTTTCCACCGGAAGTCGCTTGTATTATAAAATAATCTGTACCAATTTAAATAAAATCTTAAGTTAGTTAACGTAATGTTAGATGTAGTGTTCCTTCCTATTTTTACTGACGTGTGTAATAAATTAAACGCAGTTTTAATTGTTTTAATTAACGTTGAGATTGTAGTAAATAGGCTAATTGCCTTTATTGTTTTAATTTTAAAGGTGATTAACATGTTCGCCGATAAAAAGTGGCGCTTTTTCTGATAAATTGAAGGTTTTTATTCTGGCTCTGCATTTAAGGGTTCGATGAGTGCAGATCCAATGAGTTGTTTGACCACAAGCATAAATGCGAGTGAATTTCCGTCCTTGATATAAAATACACGCCCTTCCTTTGTTAGTTAAAGTGTAACTCAAATCCTATTTAATTTAAATAAACAACAACAGATATTTAATTTTTATAAATTTAAAATAATAATATTTAATAATAATTCTATACCATTTGAGAAATTTCAAATGATTGCACGTTTTCTTCGTAGAAACCTGAATAAGACAATCGTTAATGATAACTTTCATCTGAAATGTCATATCAGATATAATAATAAAATACAGTACAACTCATACTAAAGTATTTTATTGAATAATTTTTATGATTAAACATGGAAGAACCTTAACAGGGATGGTTTGTATGTTCACCGACAAATAATGGCATGTTCTGATTCAAGTTACAAGTCTTAATGCGCGCCTTGCACGCGTGAGTTCTTCGTGAACACACCCAATGCGTTGTAGTACTGTAGACGGAGTGACGTGTAAATCTCTTGCCTTCGTACAAGATACATTCCTTTCCCATTTTAGTGAACTCGTAGCTGATATCCTAAAAAATAAATAATTTGATCTCTATTCGAACATTGTTTATTAACATAACTTTTTCAAAACATACCGAACTCGGTATTTCTCGAGTTTGCAATGACTGTAAGCTGTCAACCGCGTAGCCGTAGTACCCTACATTGAGTAAGAAACGTGTGAAAATCATCGAAGTTACTTTATTGATAGCAATTATCTCAAAACCGGGTTCATCAATTCATCTTTTCTCACACACGATATTGAAAACAAACCGATTTAGAATTGCATGTTTTTTATTGGCAAAAAATGAAGTACAACACAATTGTATCGACTTCAAGGTAAGTGGAAGGCGATACAGCTATTAATTAAACTAGGCCTTGTACAGTTAAAATAAAAAAAAAGGTTTTAGGGATGTATATGTTCTCCGTAAAAAACATGGTTTTTATTTGGATCATTAAAAGTTTTAATACGAGCTTTGCAACGGTATGTTCTGTACGCGGTGCACATCCAATGTGTTGTTGTGCACCAGACAGTGTTGCGAGTAAATTTATGTCCTTCAAACAAAACACATTCCCTTCCTCTTGAAGTTTGAATATATTCAATTTCCTGATTAAAAATAAATAAGGTAATTAGGTTCTATTTAAATATAACGAACGTAATTACGAAATTACCGAATTCAATATTTCACGGAACGTCGCAGATTTTTCATAGGGGAAGAAATAAACATCTAGTTTAAGAAAACAGATGCAATCAGTAATTTTGTAAAAAAAAAAGTGTACCACATATAAATCACGGATTTTGTGATCTGCCTATCCGTAATTTCTGGAATACATACAGCTACTAGTAATAATTGTGTAGCCGTTTTCTAATCGAATCTAGGCAGATTTTGTGGGAAGAGCTATAGACTCATCATTATGTATGACGAATTTTACCTCGCGAATAATTTGTCTCGTGCACATTGCACATTGCGTGCACCAAACCTCGATTTGCTACTAACCAATGAAAACATAGTTAGAAAAAATTGTGTAGAAATTAAGATGAGAGAAATGGGTCACATTGATTCGTATTTGCTATATGCATTGATGGTAATTCAAAATAATTTAAAACCCAAATTTATTAAAAAATTGTGATTTATCGTGACACTTTGTTGAATTTATTTATTAAATTTCTCGTTACATTTAGTTAGAAAATGCCAACATATTATGCATGAGTGTGTTGGCTATAAAAAAGCGGATTATTCAATTTTGAATTACACATTTTTATACGAGCTCTACAATGGCCTCTCCTTGACCGTTCGCACATCCAATGTGTGCTTGTCACGAAGGTGCACTTTCGATGAAATTTCTTTCCTTCAAACAGAATGCACTCTGTTCCTTTCGCATTAAGGAAATACGCGATATCCTAGAGGTATTAATTTCTTAAATAAACAAATAAAAAATAAATAAACAATTCCCAAATAAACACGTTTACCTCAAATCTTATCTCTCGATAAGGCTTTCTTTTCAACTTTGTGATGACAGTGCTTGAATCTAAAAGTAGTGAAATAAATTAACAAGGTAACAACTCCCAAAAACGGAAGTGAAATATGGAAGTAAGTTGGTAAAATTGCACGTTTCTTGCAACTGAAAAGTCTATTCCATTAAAAAAATTAATTACAAAAATGATGGAAAAAGGTTTAAACTTTTTTAATAAACTGTAATAGCTCAACATAAGACATAACAATTTAAGTATGGCTATGTTGTCCACAGAAAAGTGGGTTTTTTATATTTGAAGTGCAAGTCTTCATGCGGGCTTTACAACCGTATCTCCTTGAGAATTGGCAAGCCCAATGTGTTGTTGTAGAGGTGACAACTTTTCTTGTAAATCGATTGCCTTGATACAAGAGGTACTCTCCACCTTTGCAAGTTGTGAAATATTCGATTTCCTACTCGCCCAAGAACATTTTAAAGCTTGTTAATAATAAAACATTTAAATTTAATTGTAACGTACCGAATGATTTAATTCTTGATATGGAATTTGTCTCAAATTTCGGAACGATTTTCTCGTATCTGCAATTTTTTTTTAAGAAATATTTAATAGAGCTATGGTAATTTTTTTAATTTAAAGGTATTTTACCAAGAACCTATACAAAACACGAGAACGTGTGAATAATAGGTTTCCATTAGCTGGTACTTTTGCAATGTGAGGTTATAGGATTGCCAAGATGGCGGCGATGTATGAAGAAATAGGGTATAGGGAAATTCATCAAATATATAAACCAATAAAAATGTTTATTCCCAAATATTACACAAACAATTTAATTACCGAAATCAGGGATAGATGTAATTTTAGAAGCAGGAATGGAAAAAGGTTAGTACTTACTTCAGCCCGACTCATAGACCACCCAGTATAGAGCCCTCCCTTCAACACGTAATGAAAAATTTGCATTATCTTATTCGCGCACTTAAACTACGTTTTCATGACGTTGCTGATTGGGACGGCGAAAACTACGTCTTTACCTTTCTACCTCGGTCGCTATGACCCGCCTCTTCTTTCATACCCCCCGTCCCGTGGAAGGGGGTCCTGGACTTGGACGTGCGCCCTGCATATTACTCTGTTCTCCATTCCTGCTTCTAAAATTACATCTATCCCTGCCGAAATGAAAATTACTAACTAAAATATTCCAAACATTTATAAAATAACTCGATATCCTATTAAGGATGATCAACGTGATCACCGTAAAGAATGGGCGCGTTTATCTTAGCATTGCACGTTTTAATTTTTGCCCTGCATCGATATTTGCGAGAGGCGTGACAAACCCAATGAGTTGCTTCACGACAAACGGTATGCTGAATGAACTTTTGACCTTCAAATAATATGAATAATTTTTTTCTTTGACTTAAGGCGTAGTCTATATCCTAAAATGGATTAAATTCTACAATTAGTATATCTCGCACAAGTAATCAGTACTTAAACAAAGGGGGCCATACTTGATTTTTTTAACTTAGTTATTCGAAAGGCAATAAAAATAATGATAAAGTCCAATTTGAAAGATTCATTATTTTCTTTTTCTTTCGAATAAACAAGAAATTAAATCTAAGAAGGATGTTTTTAAGAAAAATGTATACCGATTCTGAAAGAACACGTCCAGGTCTTCCTTCGCCCGAAGAAGCATAATCGTAGAACGAATCTATAAGATAAATTGTGTCTTTATAAATTACACTGTAATAATGAAACCATTCCTATTCAAGAAACTTTATGGGTAAATATGTTGTAAAGGGACAAATAATTTTACGCAATATTTTTTAATCTTTATTCAATTTTAATTTCTTAAAATAAACATTGGTTAATTTTTCCCTCAGAGAATTAGTGAATGTGTGTGCTCGTCATTGAAACTTAGAATTCTTCGCGCATTGATATCTGTCATAACACTGGCAGTGCATTGATATTTGTAATGACCAGAACACCTCCATCGCGTAGACATAGTGCTGCTCTTTTGTTTATAATACTTGAAATTGTTGAACATAAGATGATAATTTCCATGATCAGTTGGTTGCAAGTAAAACGAAAGCCGCTTTAGTTGATAAAAATAGAATTATACTTCGTTTAAATCCACCCACAATGTTACATTAAACATTTCCTTACATTTTCAGTTGTGCAGTTAAATAAATGATCTAGGGGAAAAAACAAAAACATTGTATTAAACAAGTTATGAACAAATTGTGACCAGTTTATGAACAAATTGTGACCAATTTATGAACCAGTTGTGACCAGTTTATGAACAAATTGTGACCAATTTTTGAAAGAATTGAGATCAATTTATGAACAAATTGTGACCAATTTATGCCTAACATTTTATTAATAACAGTGAACGCAGATCAGAATATATTCTTTATTATATTGTCGTAAGTGCAAAAAGGTGTTGAGACAATTGAGAGGCTTTTATACAAATATACCGTCTAAATACAGTGATTATGATCTTTTGGTTGGCGGACTAAAACACCGTTAACCGTTTTCAAACGAGAGTGACATCTCGTTTTATGGTAATCGGAACAAATCCAATATGTAGTATTGGCGTGCATGAAACTCTTATAGTAACGAAAGCCCTTGTAAATAGCATTAATATGGCCTCGCTCAGTTTTCATGAATTGCAGTGCCTAAAACCAGAAAACATAACATCGTTACAAAAACCAAAATACGGAATAGCTGAAACAGCGATGAAATGTTTTTTATACGAGATCTGAAGACTTGTTTACCAAAATATCCGGGTCAGTTTTTGGAATAAGTTGTCTTCTCCTTTGGCTCCGGCGAACTGTTACGTAAAAATTATTTATGAACAAATTGTGACCCGTTTATGAACAAATTGTGACCAATTAATGAACAAATTGTAACCAATTTATGAACAAATTGTGACCCGTTTATGAACAAATTGTGACCCGTTTATGAACAAATTGTGACCCGTTTATGAACAAATTGTGACCCGTTTATGAACAAATTGTGACCCATTTATGAACAAAATGTGACACATTTATGAACAAAATGTGACACATTTATGAACATATTGTGACAAATTTATGCCTAACATTTTATTAATAACAGTGAACGCAGATCAGAATATATTCTTTATTGTATTGTCGTAAGTGCAAAAAGGTGTTGAGACAATTGAGAGGCTTTTATACAAATATACCGTCTAAATACAGTGATTATGATCTTTTGGCTGGCAGATTAAATCACCGTTAAACGTTTTCAAACGAGAGTGACATCTCGTTTTATGGTAATCGATACAAGTCCAATAGGTAGTATTAGCGTGCATGTCACTCTTATAGTAACGATAGCCCTTGTAAATAGCATTGATTCGGCCTCGCTCAGTTTTCATGAATTGCAGTGTCTAAAACCAGAAAACATAACATCGTTACAAAAACAAAAATTCGGAATAGCTGAAATTGCGATGCAATAAGTTTTATACGAGATCTGAAGACTTGTTTACCAAAATATCCGGGTCAGTTTTTGGAATAAGTTGTCTTCTTTGGCTCCGGCGAACTGTTAAGTAAAAATTATTTGTTTAGAACGTGGTATAGAAAATTAAGTTAACAGAATATAATTCTTCGAGTGTTCAAATAAATAGAACTTCCGAGGTCCAAACAATTTTATTCAAGAATTTCGTATAGTGCTTATTTTAAAATAGGAATAAGTTTGTAAGATATGTTCCATAAGACACTACCTATACTTTGTAATGCTAGAGACTTACAGCTCGAGCTAGTTCGAGAACGACGGAAGCGAGAATTGAAGTTCTACACTCGGTGGTTAATTTTGCAGGACTTCCATCTTCCTATTTAGTCTGCCTTACTAAGCCTTTAACAGCGCCTCACCAGGCGTATGTCGCTTTACCTCGAATCTATGACCTACATCAAGCCCGCAGTAACCAGTGACAAACTTATGGAACATATCTTATGAATTTTCGGAACTACATACAAGCAAATTAATTGTTAAAAAATTCGGAATGTATTATCTAAGCTTTAATATCATGAAAAACGTTTCGTACAGTTTTATCGAAAATGAATCAGTCTTTAGCTGACGGTGTTTTTAAGTCCCAGTAAAATACTTTGACGAATCATAACTTAAACACGGTGGCCCTTAGGACAAAATGTCATAGAACATCCAAATAATTTCAGAAACACAGCTTATTTAAGGAACTTAATTATATAAGATCTGTCAATGCAGGGTGATTGTGACCTTTGGGTTGACAGGCCAAAATTCCGTTAACAGTTTTCAAACGCGATAGACACTTTGTTTTGTGATAAAGGGTACAACTCCAGTAAGTTGTATTCCAGTACGTCTTTTGTTTATAGTAAGGATAGCCCTGGTAAATCACCATAACTTTGCCTTGCTTATTTTCCGTGAATTGCAGCATCTATAGGACCAGAAATTACACAATTAAGAGCAAAATATTGAATACAAAAAGATGGGATTGAGTCAGGGTTCGAATCCAAAAGAAAAACTCCACGGTTTTATTGGGTTTTATCTACCATAAACCCCACGGTTTCATCTACTACAAAACCCCCACGGTTTCATTGGGTTTTATCTACTATAAAAACCCCACGGTTTCATTGGGTTTTATCTACCATAAAAACCCCACGGTTTCATCTACTACAAAACCCCCACGGTTTCATTGGCTTTTATCTACCATAAAAACCCCACGGTTTTATTGGGTTTTATCTACCATAAGAACCGCACGGTTTCATTGGGCTTTATCTACCATAAAAACCCATCACTAATCTTAAATTTTTTTTATTATAAGTAGTAGTAGTAGTAGTAGTAGTAGTAGTAGTGACTTTTGAATGACAAATACTACAATTCACGCAACTGCTAAATATAAAAAAATATCCAAAAACCCTATAAAACCGGATTTTTCGAACCCTGTATTGAATAAGGTTTTTTACGGGATTAGAAGAGCAGATATCCATAATCTCCTGGTTATTATTAGGCATAAGTAGTCTTCTTTGTATCCATTGATCTGTTACTGAAAAATTAATTGTTAGGAATATAATTAATTAAGTTTAAATTAGTGTAAATATTTTCTTCGAATAAACTGAACTTGGAACTTCAAGAACATCTTTTATTGAACACAAATTTTTTATGAAACAGTTCAATGTAATATAGGAACTACATACATCCATGATTATTTAAATGTCATATATAGTTTGCTGAATAACATCTAGACAGTAGGAATTGTAGGCTTCCTCATTCCGAATATGGTTGTGTGGTTTTTCACGAAAACGAATCAGTCTTCCATCCGATGAAGTTTTAAGTCGAGATGGGCAACTTTGTCTATTATGTTCCGAACAATACCAATACACAGCGTTGCCGTATTCAGTTTGTTTGAAGAAACAGTAACCATCGTATAATATTCTCAGGGCTCCAGTACTTGACTTAGCAATAGTGTATTCCTAAAGAATACCACTATGTGTTAATGGGTGAAAAAAATCTAGCAATAGGCATACGTACTCTATCGTTAATTCTACTTCCGACACTATAGCTTATTTTCGGTATGACATCAAGTATTCCTATTCAGGAATTTCAAGCGTTTAATTAGTTTAATGTTAATTACTTAGATTTAAAGGTTATAAGAAATTTGACTCGAAAACGTAAGTAGGATATAAAAGTATTTTATTACAAAATCAGCGAAATTGTTAAGCGTTGTTGTTGTAATTCAATCCCCGTATCTGAAACTAGAAATGGTGAGGATATTTACTTGCGGTAGGAGATTTCAAAGTTTTAGTGTTTACCAACACAGATACCGATTTTAACCCACTTTTAACCAAATGAAACCAATATCGATCGACGTTTAACCGATCATCAACCGACTTTTAATCGGTTAATTAAGCTCAAACAGATTATTCGGTAAAATCTGTAACTAATCTCGAACAGATTAATACGGTAAAAATCGGTTAACTAATCTCAAACCGATTAAATGGTAAAATCGGTAAATTAATCTCGAACCAATTAATCGGTAAAAATCGGTAAACTAATCTGAAATCGATTAATACGGTATTAAGCTCGAACCGATATCATATCGGTTTGTGTTCACCAATAATATTTACCTTTCTTCTTTCGACAAAGAAAATATTTTAATATCAACAAGTACATTTAAGAATGGTTATGAACAGGGTGACACCTCAATAATGAATGATTTTTGGTGACCGCTCTGGCTGGACATCTCGTTTTATAGTATTTTATGCACTTCCAAAACGTTCCGCAGGTTCGTTCGTAATTTTTAACATAATCGTAACCATTCATTTCGAGGCGTACCTTTCCCCGTCCATTATCGTGAAAGAAAACATGTTGATCTTCAGTTGTCCAACTTTTATTAAACTGTCGATAATAATCGTGGTTTTCTGTAAAACATTTTGTTAATTATAATTTTAACATTTTTTCCTAATGTATCAACCGTGTTATCGGTTAAAAACATAATTTCAAGAGTTAATGCTTATATTTTCATTTTTATTCAACAAGGGTCAATAATATATTGAGTTGAGTATTTTGATTTTCAGTATTTTTGGTTTTTTTTCTATCTTTGGTAATTTTATTATCACAAAAATTAGTTTTTCGATGGACTCAAACTTAAGGGGTGATTGTGATCCTGAGGGAATCTAACAAGGGTATCATTAACGGTTTTGGGACGAGATTGACACCTAGTTTTATCATATTTTGAGCATTTCCAATAAGTGCCCGTTGAGCGTTCGTAGTTTTTGAAAAACATGTGCCCGTCAATGATAAGTTGAACCTTTCCCTTGCTATTCTTGCGAAAAGAGACCCGATTTTGATAGTCTAGAGGCGATAATTGGTTTCTAGCTCTAGTCAAATTACGAATGTCAGCATCCAAGATGGAAGAAAAGTGTCGGTGTGAATCGGAACCCCCTGTAACGAGACATGGGTCCGAATCAATACATCCAACCAGATGTATATAATACTTCTCTTAGAGAGAAGTGTACCAACCACAAAACGGGTGGGGTAATTGTAACATGATTCTTCCCAACATCAGAAGGTTACTAAACCGAATCACATACGCGATAAATAGTTCCCTCATCATTACTCTATTAGCGCTTAACTATTTGCCAAGGCGTTTGCGCTAGTGCGTTTTTGTCCCACGTCAAGACAATCAAGGTTTGTTGTTTAATTGACTGCTGAGGATTTAGTAAATACCAAACAGTTATATAATTCACCCAACGGAGCGATGCCCATCTGAAGTTTGATGAGCGGGAGAGCAAACAAAAAGGGATCCCTCGCCTGGGAAGAATCATGTTACATAACTAAAGTATTAAGAGGATACAGAGTGTCATCCTTCTTCTATTATCCCCTTCTGATCCAACCAATTCACAGACAACAATTAAATGACGAAGATTTAAATCATGTCAGTCCTTAATTACATATTTTTATAATCTAAAATATTTACAAAAGTTCAACCTCTCTAAAGATTTATTCAAAATATCTATGCTTGAATTGCAGAGAAACAATTGCTCAAAGAATAAAATTAACTAAATAAATATCATTTAGTTGCAACAACGTATAACTTATATGAAATTGTGGTTATGATTTCGATGAAATTTGAGTATTGTATTTCCACAGGACATAGCGCCTGAAGGGCAACCGTGCCTTCGATACATGGTACATTTCCAGTACGTCCCAGAAGGTCTTTCATAAACTTTAAAGTATTGATGACCGTTAATATCAAGTCGAATTTTTCCGTGTAGCTGATAGAAGGTGACAATATCGGACGACTTCGCGGTGTACGGTCTCAGATGACTCTTGCATTTATACCGAAGTAACACATCTGAAACTAAATAGTTAAATTAATTAAAATTTAGTATTACTAACGAAAATATGTAAAGAAAACATCTATTATTGGTTTTTTTTAATCAACAAGTACTTTATTTAAACAAGCAAGTACATTATGAGAGTTTAATTGGATTCAGGAGTGATTGTGATCGGTAATGCATCTCACTACCGAACTGTTTATGGTAACAGCCCTAGCTGGGCATCTAGTTTCTTGGTAACGGGCGCATTTCCAAAATGTTCCACAAACACGGTCGTAATTTTTAACATAACCGTAACCGTTTATTTCTAGACGTAATTTTCCTTGTCGATTGTGTTGAAATATGACATTCTCTTTTGTGACATCGTAATTCCATTTTACTGGTCTCCGAAATAGCGTCTCTGTAAAAGGTTTTCATTTCTTAATTAAATACAAATTTACTGCATCGCTATGGTGAGCTGGAAATTTAAGTAAAATTTCTTTGAAGGACGTCCGTCACCTTCCCTTTATATTTTAAATCGCTCCCATTAAAGGTACAATGAAATGATCAGACAACCATTTTTTAAGTCGTCGCAATTGATCCAAATAAAAAATGTTATTGAACTTGAATTTTACACCATTGAAAACTATAGTACACAAACTTGCATTAAATCAGACGATCTAGGTCTTATTCTTTATGAATAGTTCAAGTCGCGTGCATCGATTTGCGGAAGACCCCTATTGACTCAAACCGATATTTTAAAATTTTGATTTTATTAAACTTTTAAAAACCCGCAACCAAAAATATACATAATTTTGTGAGCTTTTTTTGAGCGTGTTAGGCATGGCGTTAAGCCTATTTCATACATACAGGATGTATCTGATAATTCTAGCATAAATTAACATTTATGGCAGATTTAACAGAAACACCCTGTATAGATTACAAAAATCGTTCGTGATTGTGACTTGCGGGAATGTTTACCATGACGCCATTTACTAATTTAATCACTGATTCGCAATTAGTTTTATCACGTTGCATGCAACTCCAAGTTGATTTGCTACCATGATTACCAACAGATTCAGATTGATAAATAAAACCTTTGTAAAGTAACCGGTCTAAACCGTTTCGTTTTCGAACGAGTAACAATCCCTGAAATGTTTATAAAGTAAACTGAGAGTTAATTTTGGTGTCATTAATAGCAAAAACAAATAAAAACATCTTACAGAGGTCGATGAAGTATGCGTATCTATGGAACTATGATAACTTGTTCGTGTTGATGATTCAATTTCAGAGTCTGAATGTTCACTGTAGTATATACTACCTGTTGCAAGTACAAATTACAAGTACTTAAGTGGCTAATCCCAAATTACAAGTACTTAAGTGGCTAATCCCAAATTGCAAGTACTTAAGTGGCTAAACCCAAATTGCAAGTACTTAAGTGGCTAAACCCAAATTGCAAGTACTTTAGTGGCTAAACCCAAATTGCAAGTACTTTAGTGGCTAAACCCAAATTCCAAGCACTTTAGTGGCTAAACCCAAATGCCAAGTACTATAGTTCCTCAACCCAAATGCCAAGTACTTGAGTGGCTAAATCCAAATGCCTAGTACTTGAGTGGCTAAATCCAAATGCCAAGTACTTAAGTGGCTAAATCCAAATGCCAAGTACTTAAGTGGCTAAATCCAAATGCCAAGTACTTAAGTGGCTAAATCCAAATGCCAAGTACTTAAGTGGCTAAATCCAAATGCCAAGTACTTAAGTGGCTAAATCCAAATGCCAAGTACTTAAGTGGCTAAATCCAAATGCCAAGTACTTAAGTTCCTAAACCCAAATTACAAGTACTTAAGTTCCTCAACCCAAAATACAAGTACTTAAGTTCCTCAACCCAAAATACAAGTACTTAAGTTGCTAAACCCAAATTACTTGACAATATAGCTAGCGTTCAAAAATTAACAAAACAAACAAACGCAGTATAGAAGAATATTTATTTCGAAATGTAATTCAATGAAAAACACGGTTTCATCTACTCATTGGAGGTTTCCACGGATTAGGCGTGATTATGAGGTTTAGGCTGATTGATAATTCTATCATTCACGGTAATTAATCGACTGGGACATTTGACCACTTGGTATTTAGAGCACTTCCAGTACGTCCTGAGGCTTCTAGAAACGACCCTGGTGTACTGTTTGCAAAAATAACATCCTTCATATACCGCAAGAACGCAAGGTTTACCGAACCTGATTCGTTCAAAGTATGTCACAACCTGTTACAACCGAGTAAAATAAATAAATTAAAAATTGATGTTTATTTAATTTAAACTATAGACTGATATTATTAAACACACCCCGTATGTTGTATGTGACCCGTTTTCGAAATCAAATTCCGCATCTTCTGCGAGGCAATTCCCATTCAGATCTATTTTTATAAGGACATACAAGAAATTAAAAGACTGAGCGTTATTTTAAGACAATTAATTAAATTTATACGTGTGGTAATTAATTGATTGAGCGTTTGCAATATAATTTTTGAGTATATAATTTTATTACATAATTTATTTAGTAAAAGAGAAAAGTTTATCTCTGATTGTCCGACACCTACAACCTCCATGTTCAGGGATTTTGTTCATTTACCAAATCCAATTAACAAAGATCTCATAATGTATGAGTAGCCATCTTAGGTATTTATGAACTAATCTTAGATGACAACAATACTTCAAATTCAATCTTCCATGAGTTCTTCTAATTACTTTTACAAGTTCGGAAGTTTAGTTACGTTACTCTTTTACATTGGCCCTATAACGAACAATAATTAGTATGAAGAAGCTGAACATAAAGTAATTACGTACTCGTGATTATGATGTTTAGGATCATTAACAACCATATCATTAACGGTAACTAATCTGCTATGACATTTAGTCGTACTGTATCTGGAACACTTCCAGTATATCGTTGAATCGTTCCGAGTCGAATGTTTGTTAAAATAATAGCCTTGGAACACAGCAAGAACACATACTTTACCACACTTGATCTTTTGAACGTAACTGATTTGCTGAAATTTGAAACAAGGCTTATATTTAAAGATATTTTCATTTAAAACTGTTAGTTCTTTGGTAATTTAACGCACCCCTTTTGGACGTAATCTATTACTGGTATTAAGCATATAATATTCACTGTTTTCTGTAGAGACGCAAGCCCAATTTGACATTGTGCCTATATTAGGAAATACACCAAAAAATGTAGTGGACTTTCAACAGCATTAATGATGATACTTATTAATAAATAAATAGATAAAAAACCACTTTAATACATTTTATTTAATAAATTATACAACGCAATTATATTTTAATTAAAACAAGCGACATTGGTTTGGCATGTTTATTATGTTCGTGGGTTTATGGCGACTTTTAATAGCGTTAATAACGACGAAACTTAAATTAATATTTAAATAAATAAACGAAAAACCACTATAATACATTTTATTTAATAAATTATACAACGCAATTCTATTTTAATTAAAACAGCTGTGACATTGGTTTGGCAATTTAATTGTGTTTGGGGGTTTATGGCGAGACATTTCGGGGTTAAAGCCATATATTTTAAATATTCGTGTCCTAAAATGGCATCATAGGTCTGAAAAAAGTTTTAATTATTAAATTCCGAGTAGAGTTGTTGCGTTTCTTCATTACTTACCCATGGTTATGAGGTTTAGGGTTATTAACAACTCTATCATTTAGAGTAACTAGTCTGGATGGACACTTAGCAGTTTGGTACTTTGAACAGGTCCAATAAAGCTTATCTCCCCGACGAACAGAGTGTTTGCTAAAGTAGCATCCTTCGTACACTGCTAAGATACACGCCTTCCCGCACTTTTTTTGTTGAATGTAGGTCACAGTCTGTGAAATTTTTTAATCTTAATTAAAGTATATTTCACATTAAGCAAATACATTCATTGATAGATTTGCGTACCCTCCTTGGATCGTCGTTATCGAAATCATACGCGTGGCGTTTCTTTGAAATTTGATTCCATTGACATAATGTGCCTATAGTGAACATACGTAAAAATAGAGCATGCGTGTTTATGCGTTAATGAATTAACAATTGACGAAATTGGAAATAGGTAAAACACTTAAATACATAGCCTAGATTGTCTAAGTAACGCAAATGAATGTTTACGAAACAAACAACAAACGCAACACACGTAGAAATGTTTGTGTAATTTATTTTATAGAAATGAAGGAGTGAAGTGATTTATACGTAATGTGTTTTGAAACAGTTTTTACATTACATATGACAGTAAATCTTTGGATAATTCGAACATATTTTCATAACAGTACTTAGCCTTCATATTTTGTACAATATAGTAAAGCGTTACTCAAAATATTTTGAACTTCGTTTTAATTGCGGTTGTGTGGTTTTAGAAAATCAACCACAATGTCGTTTGAATGACCAAACGACAGGGTCATTTCGTGATTTTACTTTTCTTTAGCATTTAGACCGGACTTGAAAAAACCCACAAAAATAAAAATATGCCAGTGTATGGAAAAGACGTAGGCAATTGTCTGCAAGAAATAAAACTGTGTTAGAATAAGTCCCATTCGTTTAATCCTACAAAACTGATTAATAAAGTCAAAAGTAGAAGGGGATAACAGAACTCATGAAGACAATCGTAAACTCCTCAATTTTGTGAACAATTTAAAATATTACGAATTGAAAGGTTTTGATTTAAATTCCTAGTTATGGTTCCGTGCTCTTTAACCAACTTTAATCAAATTACTTAAGTACTAACTTTGTTGTTACAAAGTGTGATTATGAGGTTTTGGCGGTTTAACAACGACACCGTCAACCGTGATTAAACGAGAGTCACATTTTGTTGAGTGGTATCTAGAACACTTCCAGTACACTTTCGAATCAATAGCGTTGTTCTTGCTAAAGGTAAAACCTTCGTACGTCATAAGGGTACTTCTCTGAAATATTAAAAAATGTCTCTCGTTTATTATTACAGTTAATACGCGAACGATTAAACAAACATCTACTAGTATTAACATACCCGACGGTTATCGTAAGAAACTGAATAATCTGAACCGAAAGGGTTGACCCATGTTGCGTCTGTTGAAATTAGGCCTAAAATGAATGAAGCGGATTAGAAAGAAACTAAAATGAAAACTCTCGTTCTCTTATGTCCTAATTTATGCTTTGTGAGTCAAAATATTTTTAAAACGTTTATTTAATTTAATACAAGTTTGGTTTGCTATATTGTAAGATTATATAAGGAAGCCCATATTAATAGGGACATGGAATAAGTATAAAACAAGCAGATATATTTAAAATTAAACTTCGTGAAAGCGACGTTTTAGAAAATTGGAATATGATATTTCTCTTCAAAACACCTTATCAAAGTATTAAATTTCATTTGGAATGTATTGTGTTTATTTAGTTTAATACAAGTTTGGTTTGCTATTGTAAGATTATATAAGAAAGCCCATATTAATAGGGACATGGAATAAGTATAAAACAAGCAGATATATTTAAAATTAAAATTCGTGAGAGCGACGTTTTAGAAAATTGGAATATGGCATTTTCTCTTCAAAACATCTTATCAAAATATTAAATTTCATTTTGAATGTATTGCGTCAGATCCTTATGCTTAGGTCACGGATTGCTGAGGGATCGAACGTTGGAAATAGTAGAAACTGTTCCTTCTGCCGACGTAGTGGATATATGGGAGGAAGTGTTAGTAGCAGGAGGCAGTGTTCCAGGGTTGGTTCTAGCATTAGGGGCAGGTCCAGGGCCCGTTGTAGCAATTGTCATTGATCCTACGTTGGTCGCAGTAACAGGCAGTGTTCCAGGATTGGTTGTAACTTCAGAGGAAGATCTAGGACGCGTTGAGGTTGTTGCCTTCGATCCAGTAGCCTGCTGTCTTCCAGAGCAAGTTTTGATTTTCAAAATACTAGTGTTTGTTTTAACTTTCGAGATAGTTAAAGGACGGGTTGTAGGAGTTTTAAAGGATCCAAGGTTGGTGGCAGTTACCGGCGGCGTACTAGGGTTTGTTGTTATTTTCGAGAGAGCTCCAGGGTCAGTTGTAGAAATGGTCATTGCTCCAATATTGGCTGAGGTAGCCGGAAGTGTTCCGCGACGTGTTGTAGCAGTTGTCACTGATCCCATGTTGGCTGCGGTACCCGGAAATGCTGAAGGGCGTACTGATGCAGATATAATTGGTGTAATGTTGGTTGCAGTTGTCAAACTTGTTCCAGAACGAGTTGTAATTGATGTACTGTTGTTTGGAGTAGGTGGAAATGATCCAGGGCGCATTACAGCACTTGCCATTGATCTAAGGCTGGTTGGAGTGGCCTGCAGTGCTCTAGGGATAGTTGTAGTTTTCGAAAGTGACACCAGGCTGGTTTCAGAAGCTGGAAATGTTGCAGCAGGGATTGTTTTATCAGTCGAAACGGATCTACAAGGAGTTGCGACAGCTGGCACGGTTCCGGGCCTTGATACAACGGCAGGTACTGTTAGAGTGACAGTTTCAACACCATCGCTGTTGTTAGATCTTGCGGGTAGATAGCGGCGCCTTTTATCCATAGGCTTTGGTTTAACATTGATTGAAGTTTCAGCTGTAGTTCAAAAATATGTGGAAAATATTTATAATAAACATTCAATCTGTAATAATCGAGACTCGCCTTCTTTTTCAATGAAGTTCAAAGGTTTTTCGTGGTTATGTTGCTTAGGTACCGTTGGCACTACCGCTCCAATTGTGCTCAGCCGGCTGGGACACTTGTACTCCTTTTTACCTTTGCAGTGCCAGTATGTGGTACCAGACTTGCTTACACCTTCTCGAAGATACACGAAACCTTCATAGATAGCTCTTTGGCGCCCTTTATTATCAAGAATAAATTCCGCCGCATTTGCCTAAAGAAAGAATTCAAATTTCTACTAATTCAAATCAAACCTTGGGTAACCTAGTAATTACTTTGCGCTTTTGTGGTTTGTCTCGAACTACCGAAGTTGTAATTTTAGCGATATTTTGAGGCAATTCAATAGGTTCAGGTTTAAGATGATTGTGCGGGGTGGGCCATAGATGAATGCTAGAATTTTGTGTTTGAATTTTACTGGTGCACTTGGAAATATTGGACGAGTCGCACATCCAGATAACAAAGTTGACTTTATTAGTTTTTTCCTTTCTGAAAATGAAGCCGTTGACAACCGCTATATCCTGTCCGGATTTGTCTTTGGTAAAAATCTAAAATAGTTTTAACGTTTTAGCAAACAGGAACATAACATAGAAGTTACTGCGGAAATTTTCGGTCTGACCACGAAGGTATAATCATAAGTTTATAAGATATGTTCCATAAGTTCGTCACGGGTTATTGAAAGGGACGTAGGTGAAACGTCGTAGATTCTCGTGAGGGGCTGTCAAAGGCTTAGGACAGACTAAATTGAAAGATGGACTGCAAAATTAACCGAGTGTAGTCAATTTTCGTGTCGTTCTCGAACTGGCTCTCAGTAAATTTCTAGGATTACGAAGTGTCATACTTATGGAACATTAATATTCTCTAATTACAATGAGTCTCAGACTGTAAATTTCACGCGCGAAAAGTTCGACCGCGAGTTGTTTAAAACTTACAGGATCAGGACCTTTTGTGGTTTTATCAACAGGTTGACCTGAAATTAAAAGAAAATTCCATGTCAACTTGCTATAAACATCTAGATGAAACACACAAGGTATGATAAAAACAAGATGGCCCAAGTGCCTTAATAGTAGCCACATCGTTATCTATTTAATTAGCACATAAATAACAAGAAAAGCAATATAAAGACCAAAAGACACAAATTCAGGAGTATCCGACCCCAAAAATACAGAAGTATCCGACCCCAAAATACACCAAAGTATTCATAAACAAAATTTATTAAGTGCAAAATATCAACACAGAAAGAAGGGCGTTGCATTATTTCAAACTTAGATTATTTTAAAACTAATCCATCCTCATGTTGAAGTTTCTCGGGTGATTATGTGGTGCGGGTTTGTTACCCAAAATTTGACCCATTTCCGCTTCAATCGTTTTAAGTCTTGAGAGACATTTTTGAGTCCATCTCTCGGCGCATATCCAGTAAGTGTTTTGGTTGTAACTATTAAATCGACTAAAAACGTAACCGTCATACAAAGCTTTGATTGTCCCTTGTCGGTTTCGAACGAAATTTAAGTCCTAAAAATTAAGCAAGAAAACAATATATAGAAACCGTTCCAAAACCAAAATTAACAAAAGCGGGCTTCATTAATTACCTTATCAAATACCGGATTCGCCTCGCTGATTTCGAAAAGATCTAGAACTAAAAGTAAGTCCTTATTAAATAACGTTATACCCTTTTGTAAAAAAATTATGACAGGAAATAAATATATGCGTAACGCTATTAGAGAAACTTATTAAAAAAGAAGAGTCAGTTTTATTTTTTGGTATATTTTTAATTAAATCAATCAATTGATTGCGTCATATATTTCTTGCTGTGTTACAATTCCTTGATCATGTACAAACAAATCCATCAGTGTTTTTAATATATATTAACCTGTAAAAAAAAAATTAGAACATACCCTATTTTTTTAATAATAGCCCATTCCATTTATTATTAACAGAGAAACCAACGCATAAGCGCGGAGCCGCCGCCTTCTTGGGTTTTTCCCTCGCGCCAGACGGAACCCGAGATCATTACACGCGGAAGGCTAGCTGGCAAACTCACTCGCAGTGTTGTTGTTGGTAGTACAAATGTACATTTTTAGTACATTTTCAAATTTCGAGTACGAAAAATACATTTTGTATTTTTGGTACAAATACAAAATGTATTTTTTAATTTTTTGGGGGGACGATTTTGCACTTTTTTGAATAACGACGAGGAAATTAATCTCTCAGTATTTAAAAAAAGTTGATTCTTTTTTGGACGAATTTAATCTGGCGGAAACCTTGTTTTATTTTTCAACTCACTTCCTTTTTATAAAAAAAAATAAGTCTCTACGGATCGCAAAAAAAAAGGCAAAAGTAAAAATGAGCCAATCACCCAACGTTATTTTGTAGCCTTTCTCTGGAATTTCCAGAGTGGCGTGAAACTTGAGTGGGGGTCCGGGGGAAACGACTAAACGTGGTACTTCTATAGGAGTAGAGAGGTTAAGCATTCCTTAACGCTTGCTTTAGCTTTGACCTTTGACACTATAACATCTGCACATGAACAGAAGTATAAATTATCGTGGTAAATAATTTATATTAAATAATATTATATAAAACAATTATAATAAAATAAATAATATTCCATAAATTAATATAAAAAAATAGTCTTATAATTATATTTAAGATATTTTGTATCTTAGATGGCGCGCTAAGCGTTTTGGAAGGGGTGAAAGTTAAATGTACGTTCCCCTCCCCCTAATTTCTGGAAAAGTAAGTTTTAGAGTTGAAAGAAGTACATTCCCAAAGTTGCTAAGAACAACACTGACTCACTGCCTCTAGCAGTGCTTCTTGGCGCGAGGGTAAAACCCCCGCCCCCTGTTATGTTTGCTTCTCTGATGGAATAAATGGAAAGGTCTATTGGTTCGGGATTAAAATTATATTATTACATTTATGATTGTGACTTTGAGCGGATTTATCAATTAACCAATCACCGTAAGTGGTAATTCTGGCAGGACAGTGAGATTTTGTCTTGGGATATTCCGAACATCTCCATGATATGCCTGTTTTTAGCATCTGTAGCTTGTAGAATTGGTACCCGTTGTAAATCACCATGGGGTGACCACGCTGACTGGTGGTTATTTGCACTCTAACTACACCAATAAAAAGTATCCAATCAGACCAGACTTTATTTTAAAACTAAATAAGCTTACGTTTAGGAAGAAAAGATCGAGTAGTCATTGAGCTTTGAAAAATATCGATTTATTTCAATAAAGATTAGTACAAATTATCCGTGTAAATTAAAGATTTTGGTATACCGGGATAAGCAGGTGCCTTATGATTGTGTTTAAATGTGGACTCTTCTAATAAGATACCACCCTCGCATGTTGTAGTAATTCTGGCGGGGCAATACGATTTGTGTTTTGGAAATTCGGAACATCGCCACGAAACACATTGTTTATTAACGTGTAGTTTGTAGAAATGAAATCCTCGATGAATTACCATCGTGTTACCTCGTTGACTCTTCGTTAAACGCACCCGAACTGTGTTATTAAAACAAGTACCCAATCAACGCGACAGTTCTAAAACCACTAAGTACAAATTAAGTGAGCTTAATTTTAAAAAGTCAGAGAGTGAACTGAGCATGAACTACGCATTTAAAAATTAACGAAGTAAGGAATACCAGTAATATTTTATTTTAATGATTTATTTTCTAAAATTTTTTTACTATTTATTGACAGTCCTAGGATGGTTATGAGATACAGGGTATCTTCTTATGGTTCCATCAAAATCGGTAACCATTTTAGCTGCACAACCACCGATATTTTTAGTGCATCTCCAATAAGATGTACTTATATTGTGTCCGTTTGCGTAAAATGTAAAACCATCCCATAATCCAACTAGTGTGCCACGTTTATTTCGTGCCACACTCATTTTCTGAAATAAGAATAATCGAATTAGTTTATATTCCAATTAAAAAGGCCAAACAATGCTCATACCTTGAGTGAAGGTGCAGCTTGAAAACGATTCAACATATCTAAAAAAAAAAGAAATGTTTAAATTACCAGAATATAAATGTTTCAATAGAAAAAGAAAATAGAGTTAATTCTATCTAGTATTTATTAAGAAATTTAGAACATTTTTTATTTCAATTTTTTGATTTCTTATTTACAAAATTTAAATCAGGTTTAGGATGGTTGTGTTCGTAGTGCGGTAAAACGGTAACAACATCGTTAATAGTAACGATACGCGAACGGCAACTGGACCGAAATTTCGGGTAATCCGAACATCTCCAAATAACGGTTGAACTTTTGATTTTGTCGCGGTAAAAGATGTACCCTTCAAAAAGCGCCATTGGATAACCTCTACTGCTATTTATCAGTTGAATTCTCTGTTAAACATAATAGCGAATAAGTTTGCGTTTCAACAGCAAATTTGCAAACAAATGCAAGGGGATGCAATATCAAAAATAATAATTGACGTACTTTGTCAAAGATTGACGCAATACCGGTCACAAAATTCCGATTATAAGTCTCTGTAATGTAAAAGATTATTTGCGTTAAATTCATTAATGATAAACCATTCCTAATTAATTATTCAAAGTGATAAATAAAAATAAAATGAACTTTCATTATTAAAAATTATTTATTAAGAAAATTAACAAAAAGTCGTACGGAATGGTTGTGCTTGACACTACACAAGAGAAATTTCTGCTAAGGTTTTTTTAAACTAACTACATCTCCATTTGGATGAACTTTAGTCGAACAGTATTGAATCAGAAATTGTTATTGTTTTGGTATAAAAAATTCCCAAACAAATCAACAGGATGATGATTATGAAAATCTTTTTCGTAAATAACATATTCGTTATAAGTTCTTATACGAGCCTGACACGGTTCTTGACGTCTCCCGTATCTTGGACATCGCCAATATTTTCTCTCTTTCATACCATTCTTACAAAAGTGACGCCTAAATACGTAACCGTTGTACCAAGCTATCGAGCTTCCCTTGTGATCAACCGTAATTTCAGCTACCTGCATGGTATAAGTGTAAGAATTTCTCAAGTTTTACATTAAATTAAAAACCACTTAAATTAATTCCTACCTTATTAACATTAATGTCTGTAAAGGAATAATCGCTTTCAAATGAAGTCCTCACACGAACCCTTTGTGGTACGGCTAAATTTTAAGTTAAAAAATAATTTTGTTAGAAATTTGATGAGATTTTTACAGAATTCTTCGACGACTCAAAAATGACATTTTATTGTAATTAATTATTCAGAGTATTTGATTAAATACAAAATTGTAAATCATGCGTAGATAATAAAAATATCAATGCGCCACGGTGATCTATTTTCTTTGTTAATTAATGGTAATGCAACACTGTCTGCGATTAAGTGCATTAAGACGCAAATGTCCACGAAAGACTTAAAGATTTATTTGGAAAATTTCTTACGCACAATTATTACACGAATGACTTAACGTTTAACGCACATTCGTTGCTCTCCGTGATGATGAGTTCCAATTACATTAACGGCACGATCTTCAAACGTTTCAAGTCTGGCACCGCAATTATTTTTGAAACACCACCACGTTTTTCTACCGTTCTTGTAACTACACATTTGTCGATACGCGTAACCACGATAGAAAGCTAGACGTTGCGATGCCTTTATTGCAGTTACCAGCTTGTCAGAATCATCACAAGACGATTTTTCTCGTTTAATTTTGGAAGTATCGATTGTAGTTGGAACTCCGATAACTCCACCTGAATTGGAACCTAAGGAGAAGGCTAGCGTTAAGTGAAACATCGACAACGTTTCCATATGATCCCTAAGAAATCTCAAGAATATGTTTACGATAATTTTTTAAACTTTCATTTTATTTTCAGTGCAACTAACAAACAACAAAACAAGTCCTTAGTCTTTAGTAAGTGGAGGCCACTTCGTAAACAATTGAACTTAAGTTCTAATCCATCGGGTCATGATTATGGATTCCCTTTTCACATATTACATATTCATCAAAAGTAGTTATGCGAGCGGGACACGGATTTGATCGTCGTCTATTTCTAGGACATCGCCAGTACTTCCTCTCTTCAGTGCTGCTTTGACACGTGTGGTGACTAAATACGTAACCATCATACAATGCTACTGGTTTGCCCCTGTGATCAACCGTAATCTCAGCCATCTGTAATATGCAATAATAATTCAGGAATAATAAACAATTAAGAAGTAACGATAAATTCAACCTTATTCATATCAAGCGAAGATTGCACATTTTCGACTTGAACCCTTGATCGAATTCTTGGCTTGCGAACTATATTAAAAACGTTTAAATAAATATTTTAATTTTAATTAAAATGGGTTGCGCGTATGTTTTAGAACTGAAGTAGAAACTTTCAGAAAATAAAAGGCAAAAAGAATAAATAATATTTTATTGGCAAACATTGTTCAATGATTATGGTTTCCCGAATCATAAATGACATATTCGTTATAAGTTCTTATACGAGCGGGACAAGGTTCTTTTTGTCGTTTGTGTCTTGGACATCGCCAGTATCTTCTCTCTTCAGTGGTGCTGGAATTGACGTGATGACTGAACACGTAACCATTATACAAGGCTACTAATCTATCCTTCTCATCGAATTTTAATTCAGCTATCTGTAATAAGCGGATTTCTTAAGATCGATGTATTAATTAACGAGAAAGGCGTAACAGCATATTTTACCTTCTCTTCATCTATGAAGTATTCTCTATTATTGACTACAACTGTCGCTGGAATCTTTTGCCTTCCAGCTAAATTTAAGAAAAAAAAAGGGGAAATTTGTTCAAATTGTTGCAGAATTTGTTCAAATTGTTGCAGAATTTGATCAAATTGCTACAGAATTTGTTCGAATTGTTACAGAATTTGTTGAAATTGTTCTGGAATTTTGTTTTAAAATGTTCAAGAAATAAATAGATATTATGTTTTAAATTTTTATTACAGAAAATTAGTCAATAAAGAATATGCGTGATTATGAATTCCTTTTTCGACAAGCACATATTCATCAACAGTTGTTATGCGTGCTGGACACGGTTCTTTGAGTCGTTGGGACCTTGGACACCGCCAGTGCTTTCTCTGACCCGAACTGCCCGTATGACGACTAAATACATAACCATTATACCAAGCTACTGGTTTGCCTTTGTGATCAACAGTAATATGAACCATCTGCAATACGGGGCAATAATTAAAATTAAAAATAAAAACAATTGATAATGCCAATAAATTTTACCTTATTAGCATCTGTAAAGTAGTGAGTATTTTTAACTTGAACTCTCGTGCCAACTAAATTTGAAAATTTAGAAAAGGAATGAAATAGTCAAATTTGTTTTTTTAATTTTAATAAGAAATGTTGAAGAAGAAATAGCCAAAAAATGAAAAATGACAAATTATGATATTTTATTGGACATGTGAATAACTATGATTATGAACTCCATGTTCATTAACAACAAAATGGTTAAAAGTGGTTATACGAGCGGTTGTTTTTTTAATTTTAATCAGGTATGTTGAAGAAGAAATAGCCAAAAAATGAAAAATGACAAATTATGATATTTTATTTGACATGTGAATAACTATGATTATGAACTCCATGTTCATTAACAACAAAATGGTTAAAAGTGGTTATACGAGCGGTACACGGTTCTATAAGTCGTTTGTATCTCGGACATCGCCAGTATTTTTGCATTTCCGTATTGCTTTGATTGGTATCGTTACTAAATACGTAACCATTATACAAAGCAACGAATCTACCATTGTTAACTATAATTTCAGCCGTCTGCAATAAGTTTATTTTAATAAAAGATCTAAAGAAAGACGTAACCTTTTCTACTACTATTACCTTCTTCACATCGCCATTAATATTCTGATTTTGAACTTGAAGAATCGTACCAACTAAAATAAAAAAAAAAGAAATTTAATCAAACGGTTTTGGAATTTAGTTTATACGGTAATTTTGTGTAGAACCACTAATTAATTTTAAGTTAATAGGAATAATTACGTCCCCATATTTTCCATGTTAATATGTACGCGGGTTTTGTGCGTGGGCCTTGAGTGTTCTACGTCACGCGTTATAATTCTGACGTCTTTAGTTTCAAACTGTGCTTTCATTGGTTTGGTTGTCTACTTTCCTATATCGTATGGGCAATGAAGTTGCCTGCCCGTATGACTAAGGCGAAGCAATGAGGGAGATAAATTATTCGTGACGTAAAATACATCATAGTCTAGCTCCTCCCTCAAAGCCCAAATAGATAAGATGAGAAAATAGCCACGCAATTCTACTTTTCAATTAGTTAAAATAAAATAGAGATCAAGAAGGGAAAAACGATATTTTATTCAAGGTGAAAGAGCGTGATTATGAACTCCAAGTTCTTTAACAACACAATTGTCATAAGTTGTAATCCGAGCCGGACACGGTTGTCCGCGTCGTCTGGACCTACGACATCGCCAATATTTTCTTACTTCCGTTGTGCTTGGACCAGCGTGGTGACTGAATACGTAACCATTATACAAAGCAACCAATATACCCTTGTGATCATATGTAATTTCCGCTTTCTTTAAATAATAACCAATTTTCATAAGTTACTTGTTAACCAAAGAAAGTTGCAAACAATAAAATGTTTACCTTTCTCATATCGACAGGCCGATTTTTAAGTCGAACCCTCCTAACAACTAAATAAAAAAAATATAAATAAAGTTGAACATTCAAATTGATTTTTTATTTTGATAAGATTATGACTGTAGAACTGTTCAAAAATAAATAGGCGTAAGATGAATTAAGAATTAAAAGTAATATTTTATTCGGTCATGTTTGTTCAATGATTATGAATTATTTTGGTTTCGTCATTTAAAACGCATCCATTAAAAGTGACCAATCGAGCCGGACATTTTGAGGAACATTTTATGCACCTCCAATAAGTGTTAGCCAAATTTTTTTTGGAACGATGAATATAGTAATGATAACCCTGATATACACCTATTTGTGTACCTTTTTCATTTGTAAATATCCCAATAGTCTATTTGAAAAGAAAGAAGAAAAAAGAATTAAAATTAATAAATAGTTAATTTTGACATAAATTTCAGTATCACCTTATCAGGATTGTGGAACATTGATAGTCCATTATCATGTGACGGCCACCGATTGTAATTCTCTAAGAAAATAACGTTTAATTTAATTGTATTAACAATTAAAATCGGATAATTTTAAAATTTAAAACGCGTTTCAAATAGATACACCTTCAATGAATAGTCCACTAAAAAAATCTTTATTGTTATTGCATATAATAACTCTTAATTACAAAAATGATTCGGTATAATCAAAAGATGGATCATGAGTATGAAATCCATTTACAGACACAACCGTATTGTCGTAAGTAATTAACCTAGCTCTACAAGGTTGGTGTTGTTTTTGATACCGGATACAACACCAGTACCTATTACCCGTAGGTGTAGTTCGTTGATGACTATAGACGTATCCTTTAAACAAAGCTCTTTCGTAACCTTTTTGATTAAAGACAAATTGTAAATCCTGTAAGAATAATTAAAAATATAAACATTATCGTATGTTTAATTGAACTGGACGTTTATTTTTGCATAATTTATACCTTTGATGAAAGACTAGATGAATTATTATGTAATGAAAGTATATCTATAAAAATGAAAAATATATTTCAAAAATGTACAGAAAGAGTTTGACTCAAAATTGAAGTGATGTAACGAAGTATGTGATACTTAAAATATCAGAAATTTCAGTTCAGTTCATAAGCTTTTATTGTTCATACAAATATTAGGCACAAAAAGCTTATTGCTTGATTATCTTCGTACATTACAAAGCTAGCTCAACAGCGGGATGCTTTGTAAGTTGGTTGGTTGGTACAGTATTTATTTAATCAAGTACTTGTTGGAACATGGACAATATATTTCTTTGATCAGGTATTTCGTGGTTATGATGTCCTTGTTCGGACACAACGCGTCCTTCGAATGTCCCTATCCGAGCTCGACAAGGGGCTGGTTTACGTTGATACCTAGTGCATTGCCAATATCGTTTCTTTGTGAATCCATTCGTCATGTGCGGATGAAAAATGTGTCCATCGTACAAAACTCTTTCGCGACCCTTATCGTTCATACAAAAGTGCGCTTTCTGCAAAGATACAAATGTTTTAAACCCCTTCTAAAACACACGGATGTTGAAGAATGCTATATTCATACCTTATTCCCGGTTAGATACTTCTGTTGTTGGTCAGATGGGCGATTAACGGTATCTGAATGATATGCTAAAACATGAAAGTATCAATTAACTTGATTGGTATGTAAAATATTGTAACTAGTAACTTACACTATTACTTTCAAATACTAGTAATCAACAATAAACATTACGGTAAGGTAAGGTTTTCAATAAGAACTTTATTGGTGAAATATTGCTTCAAAAGTAAAATCAACTAGGCCTAATTTTCATCGATTCCTCTACTAAATATATGACAAATCTGTACTGTGATTCTGTGAAATAAAAGATTGGTCGGAGGTGGTAATTTCAAATTATCTATGAATTCTAATAAGTTTAATTCGAATATTAAAACTATTCGGAGATAATTCCTGGATGTTTCACTATGTCTTATAATTAGTAGAAGAATCAATTAAAAATAACGTAATTTTTCCTTTTCACCCTCCATAAAAGTGATTGTAAAATTGAAAACAATATAATGACAGTACTCGATTTATTTGATCGTTTTACATTTACAGTGAGCAATCAATCTACTTATCAGTCGGACCATGATTATGTTTGATGAACCGTGACTGAACGATGCCTCCGCAAGTGATGATACGGACGGGACAAGGTGTGCAAGTACTTCGTCGATGTCTCGCGCATTGCCAATATATTTTACCATTACTAAAACGCTGAAGTTGAAAATGGTAACCATCAAGTATAGCTCTAACTCGGCCA
The DNA here is from genome assembly GCA_019434445.1 of Phalangium opilio. NCBI lineage: Eukaryota > Metazoa > Arthropoda > Arachnida > Opiliones > Phalangiidae > Phalangium > Phalangium opilio. The sequence goes on from JAEQBA010003137.1 coordinate 343,877, forward strand.
CTAGGATGAGATATAATTTCAACTCTCTGCATTTGTAAAGGCTTTATATTAAAAAAACTGAATAGGCTTATGGCTTCGAACGAAGAAATTATGAATGCCATACTTTGATTGGAGAGATAGGCGTTGAAGTTTGAGAGTAAATGACCCCTAAAAACGGTACGAAGTTAATTATTCTTCAAATTAGAATTAAATGTCAAAAAACCTAACGCTAATGTAATTAAGTAAAAAATATATTTTTTTGCAAAATTTTTATTAATTGAAATTCCGTTGTTGTTGAGTTCTCTTATTTCGTTGTAAATTGACGAAAAGGGCTATTCAGACGATAACAATTTTTGACTCAACTAGATGGGTCAAAAAGTTGAGTGAACAAAAATAGGAGGGTGGTCAACTTTTAATTTGGTGGTGATTCAACTGGTCCAACTTCTGTTCCCACGCCACAACTAGTTCACTCAACACAAGTTGACTCATCTAAAGGCCTATTGCAAAAAGTCTAGATATCAAAAGGGCTATGATTATGTTGATTATTCCGAGTCAGTATAGCTCCGGCTTCGTTTGTGACCAGACGCGCCGGGCACGGTGTACAGGTTTTTCGTCGATATCTCTCGCATTGCCAGTATTTTCTAGTTACACCATAAATGTTCTCATTGGCCCGACCAAGATAAAAACTGTAACCATCAAACATGGCTCGACGAAGAGGGATATTTACAAGTTGAACGCTCTAGAAAGTCGAAAATTTCACTCGATTTCACGTTGTTTTAGTAATAAACTTTACGTTAATACCTTCGTAGTTTCGACATCGTTTTGTTTCAAAGGTGTGATTGCTTCTAGAAAATACAATTTAGTAACTTTTCAACAATTCATCGACAAAAAAATATTATTTAAGCTCAATTATATTTTAGTATTGCAACGCCCCAAATGTATAGTACATAATATCAAAAATTTTATTGCGGTACATAGCACATAATACATTGGGTGAAATGTTTTTCTACAAAAACAAATCTGGGGGATCGTGGTTATGTTTGGTTCTCTTAAAAGTAATAATATTCTTGCGTACAACCAGTCTGGCTTGACAAGGGTATTTTTCGCAATACCAAGTTGATTCCCCTTTTTTTCGGCCGTGTTCGCCCAGGGTGTAATTATGCCCACAATAAACTACACGAGGTTTACCATTTTCGTCTTTAGAGAATTCGACTCTTTCGAATCCTCTTTCATTTGGTTTCGGTTGAATCTGATTATGTTCAAATTATTTTTTTAATTTAAATAAATTATTGCTTGTTTGATGAAGAAATATGTATATATAGTTTTCAGACTAAGGAGAACTGATACCATTTACACACCAGGAGTCGAGACTACTTGGTGTTACTGCACTTCGTCCGCCAAGTAGCCTGGCATGCTTGTGTAAGTGGTACAGTACTCCATAGTCTGAAACTATGTATAGTAATTCGTACATTTCTGGTCCGGCGTTCTTCAGTAACACGAACGTTTTTCATACGAGCTTTTCGTCCGCGATTTTTCCAGTTATCATCAAGACCAGGGAAATTGAAACCAATTAAACCTGTGCATCAAAAACAAATTTCGAATTGTTTTTTTTTTTTTTCAAAATTGATGTTTTATATATATCTTTTAAAAATAATGTATTTTGAACAAAATTTCTTTTTAAATTAGAAAATCATGTTTATTTTAACCATATACGACTAGTAAAACACGTAAAATTCTTATATATTACATTATTTATTATTTGTATAGTTTTCTAAATTTCTATACATTTAAGTTACAGACTTAAAAAACATTTCCTTCGTTTGAAACTGGTTATTCTGTTTCTTGGACGTAAAAAACCGGTTTTGGATGATTATGTGCGAAAGGGTTAGACCCTTTTATGACCTCTCCATTAAACGTAATTAATCGTGCGATACATTTTTCCTTGCAGGTCTTCTTTTGGCATCTCCAATAAAGGTTCTTTCGATTAATTTTACTATTATCTTGGTGATAAACGTAGCCATCGAATAACGCTAATCGAGTACCATTTTTATTAGTTATAACCCTTATTTTCTAGTTAGAAAAATTAATATTTGGGTTAATTAGTTAATTAGGCATTAATTGTAAAAATAATATATATACTTGATTGCCAGAAGGGTGAATATATTCTGGTTCTTCATATTGCGCAACTAAGAAATTCGTTTTAAACACGAAACTTTGATGAGCTGAAATGTTGAAACAACGCGTTATCATTGGTAAAAAAATGCGAAATTTCGATCAAAGATCTTTACAAATTGACAAAGAAACGAGACATATATTGTATTCAAAATATTAAATTTTAATTTCAACTTTCAAAGGAATTTTGGTATCAATAATTAAATGTTTAGAACATGTTTAGAGTGGTCATGCGCTTGTCCAAAGTCATCAATAACTGAACCATCTCTAGTTTTAATTCGAGCTTGACAGTTGACATTTTGCGTGTTAGCTGAAATACATTTCCAGTACAAGTTACGGGAAGCAACTTTACTAGAGCGATGATGGTACAAGTATCCCTTATATAATGCCATATTTGTGCCATTTTCGTTAGTAACAATACGTATGCACTGAAACAGTGAAAGTTATTTAGGCTTAAAGTTATTAGCAATTGAAATAGACCTTTTCAAAGAAGGGGTGCAGCTTGATATAGGGTTACAACAACAGAAGGGGCTTCAAAGTTGCTAGTCCATCAAATTTGGTCTGTATTGGACGTTTCTTCTTAATATAACCTCATTTTACACCCCTTCTTTTGAAAGGGTATACATTCATTTATGTTAATATACCTTATCAGTCGGATCAGTAGATGTTGAATTTTCATCATTAATTTCTGTTGAATTTTTGGTTACACTTGAACGTCTTTTACGTGATACAATACCTAAAAAGCAACTCAAATCAGAAGCCAAGAATATACAAATAACATGAAGTTTTGGTTAATTCTATAATTATTTCTTTTGTAAAGCCTATACTATAATCAAGCTATCTGCGTTTAGGGTTTTTCAACACTAAGCACTTGTAAATAAAATTCAGATTTAAATAACAACAAATTCATTTTATTTATTATTAATGTTTTTAATTGACATTTCTTTTTGGTTTGGTGATGTACTTGAAAGGTAATTCATTCGTCAGTGTATTCCACTCTGGCATGATTATGATTATGTTTCGGAAGCGCAACAATTTGATCGCCCAATGTGCTAAGTCTAACGGGGCACGAGCATTTTATAGTTGAAAATTCCGAACAACGCCAATATTGCGTTCCCAACTTTGAGGCGTTTGATTGGCAGTAAAATAAATAACCGTCGAACAAAAGGCGTGGTCGTTTACCCGCTTTCGTGTGAAACATTATGAATCTCTGTACAAATTGCAACACATTAAAAAGCAACACATTTTCAAAAGAGTCTTTGCAATATCCCTTACCCCTTCGTAATTCCCACATTCGATATAATCGTTGGAATTTCTTCTTGAACAATGATTCGCTAAATTTACGTATATACTAATTAATAATTTTGTAAGTTAGTTTAGTTTAATTTGTTTTAGGTCTTTGAATATTTGTTGATACGAAATGAATGTAAGATTTGACAACTTTGATTTAGACTCTTCAATAAATAGTACTTTTTATTCAATTGATTTAAAAACTCGTGTCTGGTCTAGGATGATTGTGTTCAACATTCGGGTATCGAATAACATCGCCTAATAATGTTGTTAACCTGGCGCGACACATGGTCTTACAGCTACCGTAATTTGAACACCTCCAGTGTGTCACTCCTTCAATGTCCGTTCCCTTAACTGATCGATAATTGCGATCTTGGTTGTATCGATATCCGCAAAATATAAGAAATGGAAAACCTTTATGGTTTCTATAAATAACAGGTTTATCCGAAGACTGCAAAAGAGATACAGACGTGTAAATAGTTTACGTATGAAATAATAAAATATTCAATTCTGAAGCGACCCCTTTAGGAGTCTGTTAGAGTGGCAACTTTCGCAATACACTATGTTGTCATTTCATAATTTTTAATCAATTATTGCTTCATTTTTGCGGGGCTCCCACTAAAATTACAAAATCATTGCCACTCATATCTCAGTTGCACCATGTCCTAAAGCGGCGATTCAGAACTTAAGACAAACATACTGAAAATGCGCAGTTCACCGGGTCATTCATTTCACCAGAATAACTAATACTGTAGAGTTCTAAATAAAAATAAAAAATAAATTAAAAACTTCAATCACTAAATTGTCGCGACCTCGCATTTAATTAATAATTCGTAAATACCAACGTCTTTAAAAAATGTTTTATTTATTTTCAAGATATTTATATAAAAATTATAGCTGGTTTTTTGGTTAGTCCGTTAGATTTAGCGTGGTTATGGGGTACAGTAGGATAACGGGTGATTTCTCCGTTAAGCGTGGACATTCTTGTTCGACAAGACCCTTTTTTCGTACGGTAATTAGAGCATCTCCAATGAATAACGCCATCGTAATCTAGGTCGTAATTACGCTCTTTTTGAGAACGAAAGTTGCGATCTCTATTGTAACGATACCCCTCATAGGATAAAACCGGAAATCCTTTTAGATTGAATTGGATTGTGGGTTTCTGAAAATATAATTTAGAACTTGAGTATCTGTTCTAAGGATCGTATAATATCTGCAAGGTTTGAGACCTCAAACGCATACGTGTACGCGTAAAACGACGTGTGTTTTGCAAATTTTTTAATTCTTTTAAGCAACTAAATTAACTTATTACAGGCACTTTTTACATTTTCTTGTATTTAAAACAATCTCAGCTTAATTAAAGTTTAGGCAGGGACAGATTTAATTTTAGAAGTAGGAATGGAGAACGGTTAGTCCGACTCATAGCCCAGTATAGAGCCCCTCCGTCCAACACGTACCGAAAAGTTTAAATTTCTTATTTGCTCACTTGCTGACGGGGACGGCGAAAAATACGTAATTCCTTTTTACCTCTGTCGCTATGACCCGCCTCTTCCTTCATAACCCTCCGTCCCGTGGAAGGGGGTCCGGGACTTTGACGTGCGCCCAGATTACTCTGTTCTCCATTCCTACTTCTAAAATTAAATCTATCCCTGGTTTAGGCATCTGATATCGCAAAAAGTTACTAATGCTATCCGACGTACACGTTGACGTTTAAGTAAACCCTTATAACCTTTGAACTTACGGGTAATTGATTTCCTAAGGGAATTCCACTGCGAATTGCAATTCTTGGTTCCTCTAAAAACATAATTTGAATATTGTTAATTTAATGACGCAGAAGTATACCTTAAAAATGCACGTGCAATAATAATGAATCGAACTTAACCAGTATTTCAAATGAGTAATTTATTTATTTATTTATTTATTTATTGGTTTAATGGGATACATAATCGACATTTTGTATGTCTTGCACCGTAATTATGGGGGATGATTATGAGGTACTGTCGGCAAGGTGACGATACTGTTCTTATAGGTGCGTAACCTGCTTCGACAACCGCCTTTAACAGTGAAGTAATTGGCGCATCTCCAACGCATAGAACCTTCGAAATCGGGTTCGTAATGGCGTTCACGGTTAAAACGGTACCCTTGGAAGTACAATGACGGACATCCTTTCTTATTCATGACTATTTCAAACGTCTAAAGGAATTACAAGTACTTTAAAAGTAATATATTGAAAGTGAATCACGCAGAGGGGTCGGATATTTGTACGACCAATTGATATATTCATTATTTTATACGCTCTTGCGATTAAATAGTAAAAAATTCTAGCACTGTATATATCATCTCCTTTAAGCCAAACAATTATTGAAATTTAATTGAATATTTTAGTCATTTATAATCCTTAATCTCGCACAATTCCCAACCCCTCGATTAAAAGATATTAAACTTACGGGACTTGATATATTGGTATCAATATTAAAAACCATTGAATGCATTCCTGTAAATTGAACTCAAAATTAAAAAATTACCATAAAAAATAAAATTTTTAAATTTTAAGAAAAGGTAAATAAATAACCAAAATCATTTAAATTTTTAAGATTCAATTTTATTATAATTTTAATTAATTAATTAATAATTAGTTAAATGCATTAGGTATTGGATGGTTATGGGGTACATTGGGTAACTCGATAATTTTTCCATCTCTCATCGATATTTTAGCTCTGCAATACGTTTTAACCCAACAAGAACATCTCCAGCGAGTAATTCCTTTAAAATCTTGATGATATCGATATCGTCTATTAAATTGATACGATTCATAAATTAAAGATGGACATCCTTTCTGATTCCTAATTACGGTGTAGTCCTAATTAATATATTTAAATATATATTAATTTTACTTTAATTTGAAATAAAGAAATTCGTAAATAACTAACTAACCGTGGATTGATTTGGAGTTACAATTCCGTGTGGTTTACGAAGCACAAGTTCTAAAATATTAATTAAACGCCTTATTAGAACTTATTGCATATATGGTAATTATTATAAACACTAATTAACTCATCAACCTACAAAAAAATTAAGGAGTACGGTACGCAAAATAATTGTTTTTATTTTCCTTTCAAAAATGTTGATTTTTTTACAGAGGGTGGGTGATTATGAGCAGCATTCGGCAGGTCGTAAATTTGAAAGCCGATAGTTGACAATATTGATCTACACCGAGCCCAATTCTTTGTGTAATAACGACACCTCCATTTGACAACTTTGTCAGCCGTAGGTCTTTGTTTGCCATTCAAATAATACTGATATCCAGCAAAGTATAAAACAAGATTTCCTTTAAGATTAACTGTTACTATGGCTCTCTGAAAAAATTCAAATTTTCAATTAGGTTAATGTTGAATTTATTTTGAATTAAAATTGGAAATTAATCCGAAGTTCTAAATCAAAAAGCTCAAATTATTATTTTTTTTTTGAAAATTTCATATTGGTAAGAGTAGTGTAGTTAGGTTAGGTTAAGTGAACATACTCGTAGCTTCATTTGGTTCAATGGGACAATAGGTAAATTTTCCCAATCAAAATGAAACTTTCAAAGATATTAATGAAGTATTGAACACTTCGGTTTAATCTCCTTTAGTTTGTAATAGTATTACTTCGTTAGTTTGAGGTGATGTTAAGACGTTTTCACGATTACGATGAAAAATTATTTCTAATTAAATAAATAAAATGATATTAACATTCTATTCACCGTACCTGTACATGAAATAAAATTACCTTAGCATCAAAGAACCCGCAAAATAATAATAATAAAAATAAAAGCAATTACAAATATATTTTGTTACGTAAATTTATTAGTACAGGTACATTTAATTGTCTATTAGACAAAGTGTGGTCTATGATTGTGAGGTACATCACGAATACCAACAATTTTACCATCGTCGGTCGTTAATCGTGATCGACACGCACCCCTATTCGTTTGATAATTGGCGCACCTCCATTGTACCAAGCCACGTACAGAATGTTGAGGACAAGCCAAATTATACCTGAAGCCGTTATAAAATAATTGAGGGTATCCACCCTTCCTGACTCGAATATCAGCTGTTTGCGTGTTGTTCTGCAAAAAGCATTTTTATTTTTTATTTTTTTAAATAATAAGAATCTGTTTCTAGTTCTGAACTTCTGACAATCATGATTGCGGAAGTCCATGTTATCAAGAGTATATAAAACAGAGTGCCAACTGCTTAGCATTTATTTCCATAGTTCGAATTGGTCAATGATGAAATACCCCTTTTTTTTGGCACAATAATAATTGGACATTCTGCATTAAATCTACTCTTGATTTTACCTTTAAAAGAGTTAATTACCATAGACGTTTCTTGAACATAACAATAAGTCTCTGAAATATAACAGATTATTAATATTAATTTTTAAATATATTAATCAATGTCTCCTTTAATTAAAGTAAGAACAACCGAATCACCTCGGTTTAACGCGTTAACTTCCGTTAGCCCTGCGTTTCCCATCAGGATATTGGTTACTTTTGGGTATTTTTGAAAGGTCTGTGTTCTTTGAACTATTTCAATTCGAAACATTTGTGGTAAAATTTCATAGATAGAAGTTACATTTTCGACTCAAAATCGATTTTCCAAAGAACATCCCCCTTAATTGCTAATAGACATTTCAGAAACACACTGTTTACACACGCGGATCTAATAAAACACAACACAAAAATGGCAATTGCTGGTAAAAAAAACATTTATTTGTAAAGACATACATTTAATTCAGATAATTTGTGGTTTATGAGTATGAGGAATGTGATGTACATAAATGAATTTATCATGATCAGTAATTAATCGTGAACGACACGAACCCCATGTAGTTTGATAACTGGCACACCTCCAATGTACCATACATTTATTTAATTTAGGCAACGTGTGGTTTATGATTGTGAGGAATGTGGTGTACATAAACTATTTTCCCACGATCAGTAATAAGTCGTGAACGACACGAACCCCTTGTAGTTTGATAACTGGCACACCTCCAATGTACCATAGAACGTTCAGACAGTTCTTTAGAACGGGATAAATTGTACTTAAATCCGTTATAAATCAATTGCGGGTATCCGTGTTTGCCAACTCCAATATCGACAATTTCCGTGTTCTGTAGAATATTTTAAAATTAAAAGAATCCGCATCAATTCCGACAAGTCACGTGTCCATGTTGTCAAGAGTACACGTAAAATATATAGTGTGCCGAGGTTAATTAGCCAAATTAGCTTCCAATCTCGAGTCTAAAGAACTTAAAGAGCATTCATAACGCAGGAAAAGTGTTGCGTGACAATGGAATTGCGCATTCTCTGTATTTGTTGCACTCGTGTTTATACTTCAAGCAGAAGTTCAGATAACACAACATTATACTTTATTCTAAATATAAAACTAAAATATTAAATGATCTCTTATTACAAAATAATTAGCATTTAAATTACCTTAAAAACGAAAACTATTGTGCCGCAATTGATTTAGTGGCGTCTGCTAAATTGAACCTCTTACCCCTACGGGATTGGTTGAATTCTCATAGGATGAGAGAGGTATGGGTAATAGGTTAGGTTTTGCAGACGCAACAAAACCAATTGCGCCACAGTAGTCCTCGATTTTAAGACTATTTAAATTCTAATTATTTTGTAATAAGAAATCATTTATTCTTTTTGAATATTTAATTCCTCTTATATTTAAAAAATTTCGTTCTTTTCATGTATAATGTTATGTCACCTCAACTTATCCTTTAAATAACGATTTATTTACCATAGCAAACGGTTCCTGAACATAGCAAAATGCCTCTGAAATATAACAAAATTATCAATTATATTTATACATATATATTTTTTAATATTAATTACAATGTATCTCAATAAAGTAAGTACAAACATATTAAAATAGTATATCTTTAATAAGAAATATGGATAATACAATTACACAGGGGGATGATTATGTGGTACTTCGGAAAAATTAATAATTCTACCATTAAGCGTTGAAACTTTGGCTCGACAAGAGCCTCGTTCAGTTTGGTAATTAGCACACCTCCAATGCATAATTCCGTCGTACCCAGTTGCGTACAGTTTAATACCGTTAAACCTATAACCTTCATAGTACAATACTGGATTACCTTTTAGATTTTTCTTAATCTCAACTACCTGGCCAAAGGGCGATTGACAAGGTTGTAAGGTATCATTCAATAGTTTGTGATTATGAGTTAAGTTTGAGTAACAAACGATAAAGTTGTTTTTCGTAGCCAGCGTCGCTTCGCAGGTATTATTAACGCATCTCCATTTAATTACACCATTGTATTTAGACTCGTAATAACCTACACGATTGAAGCTGTATCCATTGTGTACCAGGACAGGATTTCCGGAACTCGTATAACGGAAGTGAACATTCTAATGGAAACATTTGTGTTTTGTTTCATTAACAAAAATTAATCTGTATTATTGATTTACATAAAACTTACACTTTTAGGTATTCCAGTTGAATTATTATTGTTGTTACAGTAATTTAAAAGGATGTCTATTAAAACAAATTTTGGTCAAAAAAACCACAATAACAGTAATATCAATTAAGCAAATTATGAAGTTAATAATAATTTAGGAAATTATTGCCGAAAAAAAGTGAGTTTTATTCGAAAAAAAAATACAAAATAATTGATAAGGAACTAGAATTAATTAGTGATAATGGCACAATATTGGATTTTAAGCAATCACAAAACTTAACAATTAAATTCTCGTGTAATTTACAATTACATTAAAATTAAGTTTTTAAAATTGGTTCAAAATTTAAAAATTACACATTGCCAAAAACGTATGGCGTTTGAAAAATAGTAAAACTGTTGTTATTATTATTAAAGGAACAATTACCCGTATTGTACTTAAATCATGCAATTTTGTTGCCGAAAAAAAAACGTAACTTCATGACAGAAATTAAAATTATTATAAAACGTAAATGGAGATTAGATTTGAAAGGGTATAAATGAGATCATGAGGGAGAAGTTGCTTCATTTTTTTCTGGAAGGAGGCAAAGGATGATTATGTTCATAATCCGGATATCCTTCGATATATCCATGACGAGTGACGACTTTAGCTTTGCAATGGACATTCCTCATACGGTACTTGGAACAACGCCAATGAATACGACCTTTATAACCTTCTTGGTACGAACGATCCCGGTAGAAAGAATGGTTTTCGAAATACAGAGTAAAGAATCCCCTTTTGTTTTTGCGAATTTCCGCCCTCTCGAGGCCACGATCCATCAGAGGGTCAGGGTCCACGAGTTCGTACTGCCCACCATACTTTGATCCACCATCTTCCTCTCCATGATGTGGTCTACCATCATCCGCATCTTCTTCAACATTTGAGGTGTTAGCACCATCTACGTCACTATCTTCATCGTTCCACACAATGCGGCTAGGCATTGGAATCAGGTTGATGACGGGTATGCTGGTATTTTCTTGAGGAGCATCTTCCGTCACTTGGAATTGGCTAGAACCAATAGTACAGTCCTCATCTTGTTCCATTTTTAATTCCGTCAAAGATTCAGTGGGATTTTGTGGTACAGTGTCGAGAAAGCAAGTGTCATCGATATCTGTCGCTTCAGAATCTGTTTCAGATATTGAGCGTTCACGCTTGGTATTAAGTACCAGGTCAACTTCAGGGACTGCTTCGAGGACTGGTGGATCTTTGGTGGTATCATCAATTACATCATAAACTAAAGGTACATTTTTAATGTCGATTTCCTCTTCTTTTACCGGCATGCAATAGGTATGGTCATCGAGACAATAATAGTCTCTTTCGGGACTAAATTGATTTGGTTTCAATTGTATCGCGAGCAATTCGGGAGACAGTTTTGGCATTTCTCTGTCAGGAGAGATCATGGAACGTAGGTTTTCTTCGCGAGTGTTAACATTAATTTTGGGAGATTCTTTTGGCTCAATGATATGTTTTTCATTTGGTTCCGGTGGTGATATATTTTCATCTGTACCAATGGTAATCATCGTCTTGGATTCCTGAAGTGGAAGATTCCCATTTGGGCCAGCGTATTTATTGTCAGATGACAATGATTCATTTGAACAGACGACGGGCATCTGAGGTGACTCCAGACGTGGCAGATTTGGAATTGGAACAATGCCACTGGCCTCCTGTTTCTCCAGAGGGGGAAGATCTTCAATTGGAATAATGCCATGGGCCTCCTGGTTCTCCAGAGGGGGAAGATCTTCAATTGGAATAATGCCATGGGCCTCCTGGTTCTCCAGAGCGGGAAGATCTTCAATTGGAGCAATGCCATTGGCCTCCTGGTTCTCCAGAGCGGGAAGATCTTCAATTGGAGCAATGCCATTGGCCTCCTGGTTCTCCAGAGCGGGAAGATCTTCAATTGGAGCAATGCCATTGGCCTCCTGGTTCTCCAGAGCGGGAAGATCTTCAACTGGAGCAATGCCATTGGCCTCCTGGTTCTCCAGAGCGGGAAGATCTTCAATTGGAGCAATGCCATTGGCCTCCTGGTTCTCCAGAGCGGGAAGATCTTCAATTGGAGCAATGCCATTGGTCTCCTGGTTCTCCAGAGCGGGAAGATCTTCAATTGGAGCAATGCCATTGGCCTCCTGGTTCTCCAGAGCGGGAAGATCTTCAATTGGAGCAATGCCACTGGCCTCCTGGTTCTCCAGAGCGGGAAGATCTTCAATTGGAACAACTTCATTGGCCTCCTGGTTCTCAAGAGCGGGAAGATCTTCAATTGGAACAACTTCATTGGCCTCCTGGTTCTCAAGAGCGGGAAGATCTTCAATTGGAACAATCCCATGGGCCTCATGTTTCTCCAGAGGGGGAAGATCATCAACTGGAACAATGCCACTGCTCTCCTGGTTCTCCGAATGGGGAAGATCTTCAATTGGAACAATGTCATTGGCCTCCTGGTTCTCCGGAGGGGGAAGATCTTCGGGTAAAACAATGTCATTGGCCTCCTGCTTCACCGTTGGGGGAAGATCTTCGGGTGAAACAACGTCATTGGCTTCCTGCTTCTCTGGAGGAGGAAGATCTTCAATTGGAACAATGTCATTGGCCTCCTGCTTCTCTGGAGGAGGAAGATCTTCAATTGGAACAATGTCATTGGCCTCCTGCTTCTCTGGAGGAGGAAGATCTTCAATTGGAACAATGTCATTGGCCTCCTGCTTCTCTGGAGGAGGAAGATCTTCAATTGGAACAATGTCATTGGCCTCCTGCTTCTCCGGAGGGGGAAGCTCTTCAATTGGAACAATGTCATTGGCCTCCTGCTTCTCCGGAGGGGGAAGCTCTTCGGGTGAAACAATGTCATTGGCCTCCTGCTTCTCCGGAGGGGGAAGCTCTTCAGGTGAAACAATGTCATTGGCCTCCTGCTTCACCGTTGGGGGAAGATCTTCGGGTGAAACAATGTCATTGGTCTTCTGGTCCTCCTGAGTTAAAAGAGATTCGTGTGAACCAAATTCACAATGCATCTGAGGTGGAAGTTTTTCTTTGGAATCCAGGTTCTTCGTATCAGGGGACTCCGTTGGAATGAGGTTTTCATTTGGACTAAAGGTTTTTGGACCAACGTCCTTCTTCTTAGTGGTAGTAGTAGCTTTTCGCGTTCGTTTTCGTTTAGAGCCAACGAGATTTTTCTTCGACGCGGTGGAAGCATTGGCGTTAAACGTTTCATCAAGTTTTTGATTTTCATTCGGATCCAGCTTCTTCGTATCACAGGAATCCATTGGAATGAGATTTTCATTTGGACTATAGGGTTTTTGATCAACGTCATTCTTCTCAGTGGTAGTAGCTTTTCGCGTTCGTTTTCCTTTAGAGCCAACGAGATTTTTCTCCTGCGCAGCGGAAGCATTGGCGTTGAACGTTTCATCAGGTTTTCGTTTTTCAGTTGCTTCGAAGTCTTCATTTTTGTCGGCGGTAGTTTTGGGAGCTCGCTTTTCTTTGGTGTTAGCAAGGTTTTCTTCAGGTGTTACAGAATTAACTTCTTTGGTTCTTGAAAATCTAAGCTTTCTCGTTGACGGAACAATATTAGCAGGTTTTCGTGGCGTTCTCGTAACTCTTTTCTCTATCGCACCACCTATTTTATTTTTTTCTAAGCTGCCAGGATTTTGATGAGCCTTCCCTAGCCTCTTTAGAACAACTAAAGCTTTGGGGATTTTGATTTCCCCAGATACATCAAGTTCAATGACTTTTGAAGTGTTGACCTTATGAGGAGTGGTCTCGACCTTACGAGGCGTCTTTTTGACCTCGCATAGAAACTCGATGCCTAAAAACAACAATCATGGTTAGGTTATTAGTACGAATAAAAGGCATTGTGCCTGCCTACACTTGTCACCCTAGGCCTATAACATACTATTAATCATCACTACATGTAAACGCATGAAAATTTTAACACCAATGGTAAACAAACAAGTTTATTTGATCGTTTAATAATTTTTACAACTGTACCAAATTGTGTCGTTCTATATTGTCTCCAAATACATCATAACAAATGTGAAATATTTTTAATTGGTAATAATGCCCTTTAAAGTCGTCTCAAATACACAAACTGAAACTAAATCATTTTGGTTTTCAGAATTGTTTCACATTTACTACATCCATCTACTAGACTTTGTGCGCCTCCATTGTAAGTGATTGATAAAATTATCAAGCCAAACCAATTTCCAACATTCGTCGCAATTAAAAACAGGTTTCGATAAGAAAACTTCATAAACGCTTTTTTTCTTGTAAACATTTGTAGAAAATAGGTATTTTAAAATTGCTGATGCGTCGAGTTCTTTCTCTTCAAATTATAATGAATAAATCTTAATTTATCACCAACAGCATTTCGAACGGATTTTTCACTACATTCCGGGAAATATCGCAGAGTATAATCTACACAAAATAAAACGACGCTTCATCGAATTATCATCATATGAATGTGACGGATTGCGAATTTACCAATTATGTCTTGCAAACACAAGGCATCAATCTGTTTTCCGCGACTCCCGCTTAACGAAACATTCGCTAAACTATCTTCGGGATACGCTGCGAGTAATAACTTTCTAGCAAAATTTGTTGCTGTCATGAATTCTCGACTTTCCAATAAGAACCTGAGACTTTCTCTATGAACTGAGACATTAGCTCCAATATTGACCTGTTAAAAGTAATTTAACATATTTAAGACTCCTGTTCGAACGAAGATTTCAAATGAAAAAGGTATAGCGTGTGAAACTGTGAAACGTATTTCTATGTAGTGACTTTCACGATTTTATCGTGTATTGTTAATTGGCAACAAATCAACATCGCATTATTTAAAAGTCAAAACATACGTGTATTGAGTTTCTATCACAAATTTCTTCAACACGATAGATATCTGCAAAAAAAAGTATAACCCAATTTAAAACTATTTAACAAATTTCTCAGGGTTAATGGTGACATGATAAAAATTTAGGTATACACCGACGTTAGTATATCTATTCCTTTATTTTTACAAATGTAACCTACAGATATTTAACTTTTCTGTAACATTTTGAATGTTAAATATCGCACTGCAAGGACTAGTGTTTAAACTGCAGTATTTAATTTCAACGGTTAAGTTTGTGGTGGAATTTTCAGTGCCGGTTTAGGCTGTAAAGAAGATGGTGTGATATGTTAATGGCTTGTTTAGAAAACATTGTACATATCAGGAACACATACAGCTAATAGGATTCATTGCGTCAACAAATATCCTTTGTTAATTTCTATGCGAGGTTTGTGGGCCGGGCTTGAGAACTTAGCCACACAGTTCTGACGTCATTTTAACTGTAATTTCATTGGTTAGCACTAACGCGAGGTTTAACAGGCAGCGAGATACATTCATCATACATGATTAGTCTAGCTCCTCCCATAAAAACCGACCACATACGTTGAGTGAAAATGCCATGGCTACGCAACGATTCCTAATAGCTGTATGTGTTTCAGAATTAACAAATAAATAGAAGAACCTTTGGCCTTGAAATTCTATATTTCTTGTTAATTTCGCATAATTTACTTGTAATGGCATACTTTATCTCATCGTATGTTGAATTAGGATATTTATTAAGGGTGTACTCTGATATACAAATATCAATTGTAAATCCTGTATTCCATATGAACATGACGAAGGAATTTAATAATTCCCTTACCAACAATAGCTTGGTATCTAACAGGATCCAATCCTTTCGATTCAGAGCCTGGATTATTGTAACGTTTACCTAAAACCGTACATTTTCTAAGTTCAGCCTGTGAGAAAACTTGTAGCAGCAGTTTTCTCACAAATCGCGTTCCTTTTGGAGAACTTAGAATGGCGTTTTCAATCATTCCACGGCTTACTAAAACTCCATTTCCAATATCAACCTGTAAAGATTTAATTGTATTTTAATAGCTGTTCATTTAAAAATATTAATTAAAGGGATAATATCGCATAATCGATCGTTAAAATCCCTTTAATTAACTTTGATAACACTTACAACATTAACTTCATTTTGCGCAATTGTGGTTCCGGGGAACATATTGAAACACCGAAGACCTATGTGTTAAAATAATTTATTTTAGTATATGTTTCAATTTTTCGAGATTTCTTTAAATTTATAAATATATAAATAAAACTAAACAACAGTTTATCATAAAAACTTTATTTCAAACTTGTATAAGTAAATTTACATCAATTTACGTAATTTATAATTTCGTAGTTTTCGTAACAACATCGCACACCTATTGGACGAATCCGTCAGGTGGTACTAGGCGTCCAGTAGGGGGACTAGTGCTTCGCGGGTAAGCCTAACGCGTAGTGCCATCCATTACGGAAACTTAATTGCTCGTTTCATCTTTAATATTGTAGATAGAAACATGGTTCCAATTAAATATATTCATTATTTTATACGCTCTTTCAATTAAAAAAGGAAATAATTCTAGCCCGGTGTATCTATTTAGGTATTAATTAAAAGTGACAAGTCATAATTTTACAACGACTTTTGTATTTGGTCGTAGTAAAATTCTTCACTGATGGGAAAAGTGTTTCCCACGGTAATATGTCCAATAAAAGAATGCAAAGCTGAAAATAAAGACAATGATTTATATAAACAAGGTGTTCTAAAAATAAATAAATAAATACACGGGCAATCAAATATAACACGATTTTATTTTAATATCTTTCAAAATATTTTACATAGAAGTAATTGAAGAGTTTTAACAACCAGTTTCATGGTGAACTTATTTTATGATCGAGGGGCTAACCCACTCTCAGTTTTCTCGCACGCCAAATATTTATTATACATTTTAGTATATTGTAAAGGCTGGATTTTTAAAGAAAATATGTGCGAAACCGCGGCTATACCGTGTAGAGCCGATTAAACAGAGTGAGTAGCTCCTCGGCAATACTGGCAAATGATACGTAGTGACAATCTTATATCACTCAATAATAAGTCGTCTTTTACTTCTGGATATTGAATATTCTGTATTTAAGAAATACATATTTAGCAAACCAATCCCATAAATAAAATTTCACTAAATTAAGCATAGTATTTATTTATAAACCAATAACTAAAACCACACAATATAAATAAATATAATAATAGCACCACAGATCTATTGACCAAAAAATACCGAATAATTAGTTACAGATCTGGTTTATGCCTTGTAAGCAAATGGTTAAGCAATTCATAATTGCTACAGAACGATCTAGGGCATTTATCACACTTAAAGCGATTGACATCATGGAAAAACCGGATATGACGTTCTAGTTCCGAACGCCGCTTAAAACAAGCTCCACAAATAGCGCAATCTGAAATAATATTAACTCTGTGAAATCTTTCGTTTAAAACTGAGGAAGTCGGAGGACTAAATTTAGGTTGCAAGATAAAATTAACAGTACTGGTTTGGAATTGTCGAACAAAATTTATTTATGTATCTTATAATCTAAACATTTTTTTCTAAAAAAAATATACTCTGTAATACTAAGAACTCATTCACGTTACTAAGAATAATGTTCTAAATCACCCCCCCCCCAAACTCATTTCAATGTTAAAGTACTAGAGCAATGCGGTCTTTGCATTTTGTCAGTGTTAAAGAAGCAAAAACAGTATGCAAAACTTCGCTGTAATGAAGGATGGTACGGTACCTAAAGATATGTCCATATATTCCTAGTAACACGAATAAATCCTTGGTAAATTGAAATTTCTTTGCATATATTATCATTGGAAAATTGTGCTCCTACATCTTGATATATGATATTGTAAAGTATCTTTTCTACCATATCGCATACCGCAATTCGGGCATAGGTGTTTGGGACCAGAATGGCATTCAATATGTCGTTTTAGGTGTGACTTCCAAATAAATGTCGGACTAGATTTGCCACAAATAGGACACGTAGGATATTGTTGACCTGAAAACGCAAAAGTAAATATCATTTACATTTTAATCTCCCTTATAAAATAATTTACATTTCTCTACATGGAAACTAATAAAAATTGAGAATCAAAACTGTCCAGAAATGTAAAAAATAAATGCGTCGAAAACGTATGCAAATGAGAGAGAGGAAAATACGTTGGTAGCGAATATGAGAAAGGATTTTAATCAATAGAATGCGAGGTCAGACCGTAAACTAAGAGAATACAAAAGCAGAGGTGTAATAAGCCTCGCAAAGTACAGAAAACAGTATATTAACTAAAAGTTATCGCGGGCTATAACTGATTTAGCTTCAATATTTTTATAGCTCTTTCTTAAAAAGACAAAAAATCTGTTAAGGCACTTTGAAAATTCTTCAAAATAAAACGTGATCAAGAAGTGATATCTAGTTTATTAGGGAGAAGGTATAACATGCCTAAGTATTCGCGCGCCATAGTCCCAGTCCCCCTTTCAAAGTACAAGGGGGGAGGTAAAAGGAGGCCGGGCTATTTCACCTCTCCTCAGTCAGAAAATAAAATACGTAATTTTCGTCATTCGCGTCGCGATGACGTTGAGTTTTCAAGAACCAATAAGATGCTGGTTATAATTTAGAGGCGGGGATTAACTCCGGACCTACGTTTTTTACTGGGGATAAAGCTGAAAATGTGGCGAATCTATATCTTCTCCCTAATAAACTAGATATCGCTTCTTGTCATTATATAATAGGACATTTTTAAAAATATAATTATATTTAGTTCAAAAAGTATGAGATTGGGATTTTGTATTTAATAACTTCAGATTCACATACATCCGGTACGTATGTACACTACTACAAAGGACGGACAGGGGGGAGGAGTTTAAATTAAAAATCGATAATCAAGCTCAAACTCTTTAACAGCTAAAGCATAGTATCTGACCGTGCTATATTAGACAACTGATACTATATTTGGTACTTAAACGTCATTATTCAAAGCCTTTCCCTGAAAGGAGAGTAGTAGAATGGTAGGCGGGATTATTTCACGTGAGAGACAGATTCGGGGAGGGGGAGGAAGGGGAGGAAGGTCAGCGTCCGCTTGGCGGGAATTGGAAATTGCACGTGCTATGGCTGGGCCTGAGAACGCGGGAAAAATATAGCGCGTGTAAATAGGGGCAGTCACACGACGTAAGGCTACACGTAATAGGGAAAGAACCCGTTCTTCGAAAGGGGATTTTAAAATTCAGTCTGACACGTCTCAACTTTTAAAATTGACGTGAAAGTGTAAGGTTACGAAGAGAAAGGACGCGTATATAGGAAAGTGTGTATTGTACACAGTATATACACCAGAAAAGTTCCTTTCGTTGATAACTATGTTGAAATTTAAAAGAACCATGTAAATTGGAACAACTTATGTTCTTTAAAACTCGTGTCTTTCAACTGGGAAGCTATAATTGTAAATTATAATTAAGCATTGATGTTAATTAGCTTGACCATCATTACTAGGGATAGATAGTGCCTTCACCCTTTCTTAACTTTGACCGCATGTTTCAGGATTATTTGAACATATCCTGTAGGTTTGGAGCTGAATGGTCACTGAATTGAACAGAATACTACAAGCTATCAGTCTGTTATAGATAGCGGTTGAACTGCACTGCCAATTGACTGGCAACACTTGTGAATCCACTATTTATAGAAGCTCAAGATCATACCCATCCCCGGATTTTTACATTAATTGAAAAGAGTAAGATCACAGAAAATACGCCATAATCTAGTACTACATCCAGGGTTTATTTATTTAGATGGTCCTAGCGCCACCCTTTATTGTTTTTGGGCGAAACAGCCTTGCACCAGGGGGGAATGAATGTTCTCTCCCCCCTTGCGAGATAAGTACAGAGCTCAATATATTTATTCCGGAATAATTAACTAAAATTATTTATAAATTAACACCCAGCCCAAACCGCTTTATCTGTAGAAGGCTGAAAATTTGCAGAAACGATGCTCTTAAGTAGAAGGCGCACAAAACAAATTGTTTATGAAATAACTTGGGTTTGAAACGGGAACGCGTGCTATGACCTAGTACTGTTAAAAAGACCCTGCTTCATCTAAACCTCATAAGAGGTCGAAATGTGAGCGTTGCCAAGAAATCTGGTGGCAACATCAGCCGCCCATCAAGCGTCCACTTGGAAAAATCAATAGTTTAACTTTAATAGTGGAAAGGCGTACCATAAACTGTCGATTCTAAACTTGCAACGAATACGAAAAGGCGGGCAAGGCAGGGCAGAGAGGGGTAAAACGAAAAGGGTAACGAACTGCTATGCCAGCTAAGGAAGCCCTTAAAATTTTCATCCGGTGAAATAGACGCAACATAGAGAAGGCATGGAACGTTGGATGGATACCATACGTTCATAAGACATGTTCCATAAGTTTGTCACTGGTAACTTAGAAACTGGAGCTTGTCATGAAGTGATTGAAGTAGGTCATAGATTCGAGGTAAAGCGACGCCTGGTGACTGGGGCGCCGTGAAAGGCTTAGTAATGGAGACTAAATAGGACCTAGATGGAAGTCCTGCAAAATTAACCACTGACTGTAGGTCTTCAATTCTCGCTTCCGTCGTTCTCGAACTAGTTATCTCGAGCTGTAAGTCTAAGACTAGCTTTACGAAGTATGGGTAGTGTCATCCTTATGGAACGTATCTTATAAACTTATGATGAAACCTACAATACAAGATGCTGCCATGAACATTATGTATATTAGCTTCATTTAGATAGACTAATGGATGGTTACTCAAAAGGGAGAATGAGGATGAAAGTATGAAGAGGAGAAAATGACGTTGCTAAGCTACGGGATTTCAAGGAAGCCGAGTTCATTTCATTTGGAATGTTCAACGCGCTAGAGGGCGGCGTTATACTTATAAACCTAGATAGACATAGATTTGGAAGGCGAGCATATTGCATTCGTTTTGTATGGTGGTACTAATTTGAGTTCACTCAAAATTACCATCAAGAAGCAATAATCAAAAGTTCATTAGATGAAGTTAGAAGTTGCTGGTCTTTTAAAGGCAAGTAAGTGATATTTTGATGTCATTATTATAACATAAAGTTTGAAGGCACATCTTAAGAAATTAAAGCAAAGAAATAGGCTAAAATATAGGCCTAACTGTAAAAGACCAATTTTGAAAGAAAACTTAATATAAAGTTGGCCAAAAAATAAAGGAAAAGGTGAAATTGTATTCCAAATGTGCACAGAAATCTGTGGAACAAATATCTGGTTCTTTTATGCCATATTGCACAATCTCAATGTTATGTGTTTGATGAAATTGTTAAGGGGTATGTAGGTAAAATATTTAGTGACGTTGGTGGATAATGTACAATTGGAGATGCCTAATTACCCAACCTTTTTAGAACCCGTAATGTAAATTTCCAGAGCTATTTGGTAATTACTGCCTTACACGTACTGCATAAGAACATTAACCTCCTATTTACCAATTTTTAACCTAAATTAAAACCAGATTCGTGTAATATAAAAGGTTATAAACAATGAACTTCCAAATGAAATGAACCAGGCGGCTTTACGTATCTTTCCATTATGCAAAACGAAACGAATCATTTTCATTAAAATATAGATACATGTTATATAATTCCATTAGTAAAATTTATGATTTTGGGCGGGAAAATCAACCGCGCTTCTTAGTCCTATAGTATTTTGGTGTTTTCACCTTAATTGAAAATGTAAATTAATTTAGTTCTAAACTAAAATGAATTTATAAAATAAAAAACATGTTTTTTCAAAAAAATAATAAATAAAATAAATAAATAAATAAAAAAAAACCCGAATGTAGTCTTTATTTAATTTATGTCTACTTCTTTGAGAAGGAAAACATTTTCAAATATTGGCAAAGTTTCAAAAGAAAACATTCATTCAAATTTATAATACTTATTAACTAAAAGAAATTTATGAATTAAAAAACGTGTTTTTTCCAACAAAAATAATTAAAAAAAAACCGAGTGTAGTCTGTAGTCTTTAGTTAATTTATGCCTGCTTCTTTGAAAAAATATTGGCAACATTTTAAATGAAAAACATTCTTTCAAATTCCTTCTTATACACGCTTACGTAACCCGCTTTTCAAAAAACCGTCGAGGTCAGTCTGTAGTTAAATTATATATTTGACTAAAACATCTACCAGTTAAGACTATGGTTCAATACAATACGATTTACGTTGGTTTTAGGTCTTGGGTCCAGTCCCAACTAAAGCTGATCACTTCGATCCCCTTCCCCGGAGAGAGAGAAAAGTGGTTTTCGATTCTCTCTTTCTCTCCTGAAGAGCACCAAATTTTGAGGAGGTATTAGAGATGTGCGCTTATTTAGTACATGCAAAATAAGGAAATTATAGTGAACCTAGCACCACCTATGCACTGGAAAATTAACGAATTTACTATATACTAAAGTTGTAACCTTAGAAACGGTAACCTTTACCACGGAAAAACGGATTTGCTCAGTAAAAGATTATGTTTCTAAGGTTGATTGAATACTACTATGAGGCTTCCCAAAAATATTCCCGTGTTGTTCAATATTTTACAAACATTTCATATTTCCTGGTTCCCCGACTATAAGAATTCACTACTTCCTCATACTTCCAGGTCCCCGGACTTCACAAATTCACTACTTCCTCATACTTCCAGGTTCCCCTTCCTTCACGAATTCACTACTTCCTCATACTTCCAGGTTCCCCTTCCTTCACGAATTCACTACTTCCTCATATTTCCAGGTTTTTTCCCAACTTCACGAATTCACTACTTCCTCATATTAAGAGGTTCCGCAACTTCACGAATTTCTAGTCCCGAAACGCAAATTAACACTCAAAGTATTGAATTAAAATACTTATTTTTTTAATAAATAATATTTTATTTGTCATTTAAAACCAAACTGGATAAAATTAACAGGTTTTAAAATGAGGTATATCGCAAAAACTAAATTGCATTTAAAACTATAATACTGTTTCCCAAATTATTTTGTGAAAAATAATTCAAATAGAACGGATTATTAATGAAGTATTTCAGATCCATATGTTAACGTCCTAGCTTTTAAACGACTTGTAAACTTGATGGTACATTTTTAAATGATTTTCCAACGTTGATTTCTTGCGATACGCCATACTGCATAGTGTACAATAATACAATTTATCACTTCTAAATGTTATTGGGGAAGTTGTCTTCTTTTCCGTTGCGTTATCATCCTTTTTGCAAACTTGTTTCGACTTTTTGGAATCGTATAGAATTACAGGTTCAAATATTTTATTTGCAAAATATCTCTTGATGTTTTTAGAATCTGAAATATATAATATTTCAAGTTTTTTTTATTTATTTCGAGTCATTAGAAAAGCGAGCAACAGTAATGAACGATCAACTACATTTTATAATTTACAAGTGTAAAAATATACAATATATTTGGTTTATTCCCAAATGTCATAATTTTATACAAAAAGAGACAATATTTCCCCCAAGATAAAATGTCTAATAAAATACTTTTCCTTATTCTAAAATTAATTTTCACATTTTTCTTTCACTCATTTGCTATGCCTACACGGTCGGTTATTGTTTGCAGAAAATACAGAGTCTTCAAATTTTTAGATCGTCAATTGGAATTGGAAACCTGTAAAAAAAAGCTAATTAGTATCTGCCCTAAAACGAATGTTTACTCTTCTTTTTCTACCAGTCTAAGGAGACCAAACGCCATTGGAACATAATCAAATCACGTATTATTCTTTTTGGTTTGTTTGCATAAATTGTAGTATTGCGCTAAACTAGACCTTTTCTTCGGACATTTTTTCTTAGAATTATTTTTTTTAAACTGACGAGTTTCCGTTACTTCTTAACGGAAACGGTTATTCTAGATACCTACCACTGACTAACTACTAACAAGAAGTGATATCTAGTTTATTAGGGAGAAAATAAGATGCCTAAGTATTCGCGCGCCATAGTCCCAGTCCCCCTTTCAAAATACAAGGGGGGACGTAAAAGGAGCCGGGCTATTTCGCCTCTCCTCAGTCAGAAAATAAAATACGTAAGTTTCGTCATTCGCGTCGCCCTGACGTGAGTTTTCAAGAACCAATGAGATGCTGGTTGTGGGGATTAACTCCGGACCTACGTTTGGGCTGGAGATAAAGCTAGAAATGTGGCGAATTTATACCTTCTCCCTAATAAACTAGATATCATTTCTTGCTACTAAATTAATCATTTTTCCTGCGGTTTTTTGAAAAATAGAACTATTTAAGGACCTTAAAGGAAAATAGGTACTTGGTGGGAGCCCTGTACAGTTGACTTCTACCAAAGGTATTTAGTCTCAAAAGACGAGTAAAATATCATATTTAAATAAATATACCGGGAATGAACATTCTTCTGATGAGTTTTTAATTCATCTTCACGACTGTACGATTTATTGCAATATTGGCAATCATATCTTTTTCCCAAATGAATCGAGTCTATGTGCCTTTTAACGTGAGCTTTCCAACGAAATTTTCGTAAACATATTGGACATTTTAACCCTGAAACAAATAGCCATATTGAAATTCAAACCATAAATTTAAATACATTTTTTTCAAAATTATATCTTTAAAAAAAAAATAATTTTTAAACCATCCATTTTTTTTAAATGTAATTTCCTCAGCAGGTTTTATTACAAAAACTGACACCGATGATACAATTAAATTAATAATTTTAAATTAATTATTTAGTTTCTTTTCCGTGAATCTGCCTTCTATGTCGCACGTAACTCTGCCACCATGTAAAAACTCTCATACACATTGTACACCGATAAACGGTCGAAACACCACCGTGTCTCATTTCGTGTCTTTTAAGGCTACCTTTGGAGGATAGTTCTTTGCCACAAATGGAACATTTGAAAGAACCAAATTGGAAATCGGGGGGTTGAATAAAATCTGAAAATTTATCAAAACTACCTGTATTAATTATTAAAATTAACTCATATGGAGTTCGGCCTCGGAAATTTGTACGTGGCCTAGATAAAACCCCAAACCATAATTAAATTTAAATTATTAATGTAAATTAATAATTGTAATTTATTCAAAGAGAAAAACAGGAACATTATACTTATGGCATCAACAAATTTTAGAATCATTTGTTTACTTTTTCCTTAATAAATAAATTAACATCGTAATAAAGCTCATTATGATACGATGAAAGGTCAAATAATTTATAATTTAGAAGCCTACATACACAACGTGGGTTTTTCGATATCAAAATTTTGTGGGTTTTTTTTTAATGTACGAGAGAAATCCTGGTTAAATGTCATCTAATGTGATGAAATGAATGTCAGCCTGTAAGTTTATAAGTCTAGTAAACACGCTAATTTACACGACAATAACTTTTAACATCATTTAGCACTAATTTTAATATATCTCAAATGATAAAAACGAAAACAAGCTCGTAAAAATTGACTGGAATAAACATTTACGACTAAATTGTGATATTGTTTCAAAGATCTGACAAATACGATGTGAATGAAAGCCTTAATGTGCTTCTGATGAATCCGTGTGAATGTTTAACAACAACGCACATAAATATATATAGGAACTAAATTGATGGTAAAAACTAATTGACAAGACGAAATTTAGGAATGTGCTTTTAAATCGAGGAATTATGTTTCAGTTCCATGTGTTTTTTCAAAGCGGGTAAAATCATGAAACTCTTGTCACATAAATAGCAACGATAATTAGGTACACCTTCGTGTGTTTTACGATGATGATACATTCCAGTTATGCACGAATAAGTTCGACCGCAAATATTACAGGGAAATCTTTTTTGACCGTCAATTTTGTGAATTTCAAGATGTCGTTGCAACGTTTGATTATTAAAAAATGTTCGGTGGCATACCGAGCAAGTCGCTGTCTTTACAGTGTACCTTTTACGTCCGGATAAGACCGGACGGTACCATTTCACACTCGATCTCGAAGTAGTAGTAGTTGTTACTAAAAAATTAAGATAAAATTTGTGTTGGACCTTATTGTAAGTAAGAGCATAAGTCTCGAAAAATTAAAACAAAACAATCTGAGGAAATAATAAATTATTGGTTTTTCGCAAATTAAGTTATGACCGTAAACACATTTACCCACAACTTTATTTCAATAAAGTAATAAATGTTTATTTTACAGAATAAGAAAAATTAATCTTTAGGTTTTTGTTCTTAGAATTTTTCTGTGCAACTGGACAGTGGTTTGATATATGCCTTTTTAAATTGTACGCCTGTGAAATGAACTTAGAACAATGCGGACAATGAGTTGCTTGCATTGATTTGAATTTACTGTTATTGGCAATTCTATTTCGATTGCTTTTTTCGAAGCCTAAAAATTAAATAAAGAATACCATCAGCAACCTTAGAAAATTGGGCTTTTTTCGCATTGCATTTATCTACACCAATTAGATAAATATAGACTTTAGAGATGAACAACACACTTTATTTCTAGAGAACACTTTGGTTTGGTTTACAGCTGAAAGAAAATTTATTCAAAAAATTTGGAAAAGTTTATTTTGGTAGCAATACTATTGGCAACGGGGCAATGCATTTCAATATGTCTTTTTAAATTTGAAGCTCTCGATATCACCGTAAAACAATGCGGACAATTGGTAGCCAACATAGATCTGCTTTTAGCATTTTTTGAAACATCGATATCTTTTCCAGTTCCAGTTCGGTTTCGTTTTGGAAATCGGTTTCCTAAAATTAAAAATAAATATTGCGATGCAATAACTCTAAAATAAATAAGTCATCTGAGACATAGACAATGAAGAAATAAGCTGATATTTATATTATATTTCGGTTTATCCCAGTGTGGGTTTTATATACTTTATTTGGCAATAATGTTTTTGGTTTACAGCTTAAAGACTAATTAATTTAAAGAAATTGTCCAAAATATTTGGAAAATAAGGTGGTTTTTTGACAATGCAATTCAATATGTCTTTTTAAGTTTGATGCCCGTGATATGATAGTATCGCAATGTGGACAACGGACAGCTTGCATCGATTTGCATTTATTTTTCGAATCGGAGCTATTTTTTCTACTTCGACTTCGTTTCGAAGGTCCTAAAATTAAATTACCGACATAAATTAAATTAAATAAAAGGTCCTCTATCAGGATACACGCTAAAACAAATGTGGTAGAATGTGCCTAAAACATTCCTTCAAAACACACACAAACATTTTGAGAAAATTGCGTATTTTTCCAAAATGAAAATACCTTAAATGATTATGAATAATTTACTTTATTTCAGAGTAAATATTTGATTTACAGATGACATGATTATGAAAATAAATGAAAGCAAAAGTGCATGTTGAACATCGGTGGTAAAATAAGGCTGTACTTTTTCAAAAAAAAAAAGTGTTTCACGTAATAAAAAACATAGGTACGCGGTAACGCGCCGATGGTTTGAAGGTTACCTAAATCGCGAATTCGGAATTTCCCGAGCATTTCAGAAACATCTACACGTGTATATGCACGCTTATAAATACACGACACGATAAATTTAAGCAATATAACACGAGATGTAAATCATTACTCTGCCCCTCCCCCAAAAAAATCGATAAGTTCACGTATGGAACAAACAAATCAATTTTAATCGAGTATAAGTGCCAACCATTATTTTATGGACGACCCCCACAATAAACTACTTATTACTATAAATATATACAGAGCCAAAGGCGTGGCAGGATGCGTTTTACATATTACATTCCCATTTAAAGGGATGCTAAAAAAATGTCTAACACTATCATTTTGAATATGTGACGTCATTAACACGTGATTAAAGAAACGTATATTGCGTCATATGTAGGAGAAAATACTTTAAAAGCCGCCCCATCTAGTGTCAATCTTAAACAGGTTTTACAGTCCCTCAAAAAATTTATAAAAATATAATAGGCCTAAAACAAGTTCATAATAATCAAAATATATGTCAAATAATTCAGTAATCAATTAAATAAGCATTAAATATATGATCACATAATATGAAAAAGAGTATAATACTATAAAACACTAAATACAATATAATCCAGTGAAAGCCAATGTATGGGTTGGAAATAACCTAGCTTAATTGGAATTAATTGACTAATTATTTTAATTAGTTGATAAATAATTTATATTTGTTAGATGTATGATGGTGTCAGTGGTTAATTTCCCTTCAAAGACATTGGCTTTCCTTAGATTCATAAAAACACTTAAATAGGCAATCATATTGCTGAAGGAGATAGAAATTAAGTGATTTCAGCATTCAGACAAACACTTTTTTTATATTTCAGAACATTAGTAATTAAAAAGATCACTTAAAAGTGTTATATCCTTCATCAATAGCATCAAAACAGTGTAAAAAATTGTATGCTACGAGCCAAATCAAATTTAAAGGGTTTCACAGCTAGTGTAAGGGGGTGTAACATTTTCCTTATCATCTGCTTTTGTTTCATGGTAAATCTCCATTATTTTGCCTATTAAGGATGGTACCAATGTTATGGTGAGCAGTTAAAATACAACTTACACGATGCTGGTGAAACCCTGTAAAATTTATTCACAAGAAAGTTTATTTACGCGAGGAAATAAGTAATACCTAACACAACTTTTAGTTAAATTCCATAGAGTAACGTTATGATTTTAACAAGCTCAATTAAATTGGGTATTAGCATTTTCTGATCCACTAACGGAGAACATTCTACTAGAAAACCACCTCCGTTAGATATGTCACTCATCTCTGAAGCTTTTACTTCACTAACTAGCATAATATTCTCTACATAGGAAGGTAATAATGAAGTTACTGAATCTACAGTTATATTAAAGCTCAAACACTGTAATTTGGTAAATGATTTAAGCACATGTATCTAAACAATTTTGTAAACAAAACCCTTTAAAAATAGTCGCTATAAATAGATGGCGGCATTATCTATGGCCATTTAACATGGGATAAACATATACTAGACCAAGGGTTAACTTGTCAACCTAATCTTATGGTGATTTAAGGCTCGTTAGCATACGTAAAATAAATAAAATACGTGTCACTCACATTACGAAGCTCTCAGAATGTCACAAAAAGTTTATCCATTAATGAAACACGCACAAATCACGCACAATCACAATAAATTCGCGTAAAACCGTTAGGCCTAGGCACCACCAAGCTAGGAATTTTACCAAATAAAACCAAAGCGCCACTAGTGGCTAAATCTTGAACTCAGTTTAAAACGAGTCTTCAATATCGTAGACTGCCGTTCAGATTAATAATTGGCTTCAATACCGCAAGGTTAATTAAAAAGTAATAACACAACCTAACTCGTCAAGCTGCTTTTGAACTTAAATTCCATTTAAAGCTACAGCGTATTTTCTCCCACGCTGACCTTTGACACGCCCTCTCGAAAATGGCGGCCATCGCGAGGGTGCACGCGTTATTTCGGCCTTTGATAAAACAATATAAAATTAGTTTAATTCAAGTTAATAGCCTACATATCGCCCATAATTACACCAAGTTACGAAATATCTCAAGTAATAAATTATTACTTAAACATTACGCCGTTTCCTGTACTCCACTGAGGTTTGAATCAACACATTCATCCAATGACAGTCATCAGGACATTAATAAAACGGACTTTTCAAGTGAATTGCAATCTTTACCAGAACCCCCTCAAATTCCCGAAACCGGCCTGTTACAAGATTCACTGGTATCTGCACCCCTTGCGGAAAACGTAACCACATTAGCCAGTCAAGGTCTAGGTGGTTATTGGCCACCTGGGTTAGCTCAACAATATATAGATTTCCTCCACACTGGCTTGGATTTACCATGGTGGGCTGCCATTTGTGCCGGCACCTTAATAATCAGAATATGTCTGTTCCCATTGGTTGTAAAAAGCCAAAGACACGCGGCAAATATGGCTAATCATATGCCTCAAATGCAACTCTTACAATATAAAATGACGGAAGCGAGGAAGAGCGGCAATCCCATGGAAACTTCAGAATACGCTAATGAATTAATGCAATTCATGAAGGAAAAGAATTTAAACCCATTGAAGGGTTTAATGCTGCCATTAGCTCAAGCCCCCATATTTTTAGCGTTCTTCTTTGGCCTAAAGCGAATGGCTTATTTACCAATGGAATCCATGAAAGACGGAGGAATCTTATGGTTCTCTGATTTAACTTTGGCAGACCCTTATTTCATCTTACCCATTTTCACAAGCGCCACACTTTACCTAACAATTCATTTTGGAGTTGACGCTGTCCCTACTAGCAGTAACCAAATGATGCATTACTTTCTAAGAGCGATGCCACTCGTCTGTTTACCCTTCATGATCTACTTCCCGACTGCCGTTCTTTGTTACTGGGCTTCTAGCAATTGCATTTCTCTATGTCAAGTCTTATTACTCAAAATACCCTCAGTTAGGCAGAAATTTGACCTTCCAATGAAGATTCCTCATAAGCCCTTAGACATCGGTGTGAAGAAGAAGGGTTTTGTCGAAGGCTTTAAAGAAACCTTCACTAACGCTAGAATAACGTCGGAATTAGAAGATAGGCGACGTTTGGATGAAGAACAGTTTAGGAGAGCGGGCGCTGGTCCTATACCTAAAACGTACACCTATAATCCCACTAAACAATCCCGTAATGCTATAATAGCCAAAAAGAAAGATAAATGATGTCATAGTCTATAGTAGTTACGTAATTAAATTATTCAAAATGTATTCAATTTTGTAAAATAAACAATTTGTGATCGGAAATTAAAACAATAGTTTCAAAGTACTTTCGTGTTGTCTTAATTACTTCAAAATAACACACTTGGGGCGCATTTTAATCTAAATTAGAAAACTTTATTTATTACTTTTTCAAATATGTATATAATAATATTGTGATCGACATATTGCATCCGTTTTTTTTTAACCAATGCATACAAAACTAACGAAATATCTATAATAAGTTTTAGAACTTTAGGGTTAATTAACAGAAGCTCTTAATTAGTCTTTCTTTGTATTTGTAGTTGTAGTTGTAGTTGTAGTAACAGGTGTATGTATCTATGTTCTTAAAACAGATTTTTCCTTCTATTGTAAAGTTTAGCGGCATTCCCCAGTTTAACACGTATGCATGATTTAACTTCAGATTCGCTTAATATTTTAAAGGGAAATGCATTTTGAACAGTACCTATTAATAAAAACGTTTATGTTAGTTAAAATTAACATTAAAGGGGCTTCCAACTTCTCCGTGTATGTGAAATAGTTCCATTCGGCTTTCAATGGGCAAAAGTTCTAATTGCAACGCAGGGTTCATACAACTTCAGGAAAACAGATTTTTCCCTTGTTTTCAAGGTTTTTCCACCATATATTTCCCCGAGTTTCGAAGGTTTTTCCCCCATATATTTCCCCGAGTTTCGAAGGTTTTTCCCCATATATTTCCCCGAGTTTCGAAGGTTTTTCCCCAATATATTTCCCCGAGTTTCCAAGGTTTTTCCCCCATAAATTTCCCCGAGTTTTCCAGGTTTTTACCCCATAAATTTCCCAGAGCTTTCCAGGGTGTTTCCCCCCATAAATTTCCCCGAGGTTTCCAAGGTTTTTCCCCCATATATTTCCCAGAGCTTTCCAGGGTGTTTTCCCCCATAAATTTCCCCGAGCTTTCCAGGTTTTTTCCCACATATATTTCCCCGAGCTTTCCAGGTTTTTTCCCACATATTTCCCCGAGCTTTCCAGGTTTTTTCCCACATATATTTCCCCGAGGTTTCCAGGTTTTTTCCCCCATATATTTCCCCGAGTTTTCCGGGCGTTTTCCCCCATATATTTCCCCGAGTTTTCCGGGTGTTTTCCCCCATATATTTCCCCGAGTTTTCCGGGTGTTTTCCCAATATATGGAGTAATAACAAAGTGAGTGAGTTTTCATGACTGAAGCAACATCTTCATAGCAAACTTTCTAAAACCTCACAAATTTCCCTGAATTATACTAAAAATTCTACATTTCCCTGAGTTTTCCAGGTTTGTATGAACCCTGGCAATGGTGAAGTTGGGAGCCCCTTTTAAAGAACTTGTAGTCAATCTTACGTATAATCTCTGATAATTCATTGGGATTCATGCCATCTTTAGCTGGCGTTTCTAATTTATGTGGACACCTTTGTCCCGTAACGCTATGGCTGGCTAAATATTCGTCAGAAAACAATTCAGTCAGAAGATCATTAACAAATTTCTGAGGATCAGTGCGACAACACCGACCAATGATCTCATTGGGGATTGGAACCTAATAAAATTGAAACTTTAAACTTAAAAATCCCATTTCTAAGATTATCTTGGTGAATAAATTAGTACCATAAAATTACGATTCCTTATCGGTAAAGAACTCCTAATTATTCTGCCAGAGTTGACGGGTGGTGTTTCAACTTTGATTAGAGAGCTTATTAAAGGCTAAGAAAAATGGTTTGAAACTATTTAGGAATTTATGGGATAGTAAAACGTGTATACAGTGCTTTCCCAAACTATTTAACAAAAATTTCCCTAATCCAGGGAGTCCAGCCAAAAATTTAAAAATCTGAATGTTTTCCGGAATTATAGGATTTTATAGGACAATAAAATATGTTCTTATAGGAATATATAGGACTAAAAATGGTCACATCTCAAAATAATAACAAATTTGATTTTACTTTGAAAATTCAGAGGAACTAAATAAAAATATAATATGTAAAAAATACGGAGCCAAGTCCGAAGTTTCGGTGTCTAGTCAAATGTAATGTCGATAAAAGTGCTAAAGTTTGATAAATTTGACGGTAAACTATATGAAAACTTCGACCACGTCAAAAAGATAGGATATCATAGGACCTTTCATGAATTTATACGATATATCATAGGACCTTTCATGAATTTATACGATATATCATAGGACCTTTCATGAATTTATACGATATATCATAGGACCCCGTAATAGTCGATTCATGAATTTATACGATATATCATAGGACCTTTCATGAATTTATACGATATATCATAGGACCTTTCATGAATTTATACGATATATCATAGGACCTTTCATGAATTTATACGATATATCATAGGACCTTTCATGAATTTATACGATATATCATAGGACCTTTCATGAATTTATACGATATATCATAGGGCCTTTCATGAATTTATAGGATATCATAGGGCCTTTCATGAATTTATAGGATAACATAGGACAGGTTCAAAAGTAAAGAATTGTATAGAAATTATAGGACCGCCGGCTCCCTGCTAATCCCAAATTAATCCCCAACATCATAAACTCGATAAATTTACCATTTTCTGTGGTTTGGGAGCAATCTCAGGTGGTTTATTTATTTTACCCTGAAGTTTATCGGTAGTAGCCATTGTAGTAGTTGTCGTAGTTGTAACTGCTGTACTTTTTAACGACACTTGATTGATACTAAATGGTAAGACAAACGTGAATGGAAAGCTTCGCTGTGTATGCCCCAAATACGGAACGGCAACTGCATTCCCTAAAAAGAAAAATTTATTTCTCATAAATTTTCTTTTCCACGTGTTATTTTTCATTCGATACAAATATCATGTATATGTATATAATATATAAAACTTACACTTTATATTAATAATAATAATAACAACATCAAATATTCATAGAAAAACGTAAAAATTAGCGCCATTTTCAAGGGGGCAAATAGACCTATTACAAAAGTACCCGATATATGTTTTATAAACCACATTTTTTCAGTTTTATTATCAATTAAAAGGAAAAAGAAACGGGGAAAAATGAAAACTACAATACACTGAAATATATAATTTTTTTTCTTCTTAATCCATACTTAATTAGTTACCAAGAAGTGATATCTAGTTTATTAGGGAGAAGGTATAAATTCGCCTCCACATTTATACCAGCTTTATCTCCAGTCCAAACGTATAGTAGGTCCGGAGTTAATCCCCGCCGCCTCTAAATTACAACCAGCATCTCATTGGTTCTTGAAAACTCACGTCAGCGCGACGCGAATGACCGCGAAAATTACAGTCATATTTTCCGAGTGAGGAGAGGCTGCCAAATAGCCCGGTGGCCTCCTTTTACGTCCCCCCTTGTATTTTGAAAGGGGGACTGGGACTATGGCGCGCGAATACTTCGGCATCTTATACCTTCTCCCTAATAAACTAAATATCACTTCTTGTAAATACCAATTATATTTAAATCATGCTATCGTTGCCGTATTTTTTTTATTGGTTTGATAACATTTAAAACCTATATATATCACTTTCAAAAAAATTACGTTTCACGGAAAGAAAAGAATAGAATCAAACAAACATGTTTTTTTATAAAATACTCTTCTCAAAATTTAAACAAATTTTTTTTTTTTTCAATAAAGGAGTGAAAAGCTGTATAGTATTTTTGTACTCTTTAATTTTTACGAGAAAAATATTTTGAATCCTAAATAAAATAAAATTAATTAAAAAAAGTCGTATTTCCTATTACACCAATGACTAACACCCATTTTAAAAATGCCAGTTATTACCCGATTTTTTATATTTTTTATTTCATTGTATTTTTTATATATAATATATATTCATTAAGCTAATTAATATTTTCATTGCCCCAAAATACACTTTATTTTTTTTTATCCTTTTAATTTTTATATAACTTGAGCTTTCAATAAAAATAATAATAATAATTAAAAAAACCAAATTTTAATTTTAATACCAAAAACTGACTTTCTCGAATTAAACCTACAAAATTTTTATTTTTTAATTTTTTTCACATTAAAAAAATTATATATACACAAAAAATCTAAATATCTAAATGTAATAATAAATATTGAAAGTACCTTTTTCATTTTTTTTTATTAATTTAAAAAGAAGAACATTTTTTTTGATATTAAAGTTTTATAAAACAAAAGTGCAATAATAATAATAATTCCAGTGATGTGCGAGTACTCGTTAATTAATTAAGTTCCGAGTATCAAGCCGAGTACTCGACGCGATACTCCATAACAACATATTGAAATACTCTAGAACGTTTAGAGTAGTTTTTTAACTTCTTAAATACTCTACAAGTACTTGAATCCAAGCAGACGACGTGCTCATGAGTATTAATTTTGAAATTAATCTGTTTAATGATGAA
This sequence comes from Phalangium opilio, assembly GCA_019434445.1. Taxonomy (NCBI): domain Eukaryota; kingdom Metazoa; phylum Arthropoda; class Arachnida; order Opiliones; family Phalangiidae; genus Phalangium; species Phalangium opilio. Next base: position 378,805 of record JAEQBA010003137.1, read on the forward strand.
TTGTTCACTAACAATCATTTCAAATTGTTAGATATTATGTAACTGAAAAATCTTCGTAATGTTCTAGAAATTTACTCCATTAATACTCAACAAGTAAAAACCAAAATTTGACCTCGATACGCGAAAGAATTTTTGATACTCGATATGAAATTAGTGTTGATACTCGGACTCTGCTCTAAACCAAAATAGGGACTCGGACTCGGCTCAACACCGAAAAAAAAACGGGACTCGGCTCAAAACCGAAAAAAAAAGGACTCGGCTCAAAACCGAAAAAAAAAACGGGACTCGGCTCAAAAACGAAAAAATAAAAAAAAACGGGACTCGGCTCAAAACCGAAAAAAAAAACGGGACTCGGCTCAAAACAAAAAAAAAAAAACGGAACTCGGCACAAAACCAAAAAAAAAAACGGGACTCTGACTCGGCTCAAAACCGAAAAAAAAACGGGACTCGGACTCGGCTCAAAACCGAAAAAAAAAACGGGACTCGGACTCGGCTCAAAACCGAAAAAAAAAAACGGGACTCGGACTCGGCTCAAAACCGAAAAAAAGGGACTCGGACTCGGCTCAAAACCGAAAAAAAAAACGGGACTCGCACACCACTGAACAATTCCTTCCGTTAAATTTATTTCTCGTCCAGGTTTTTTTTTTATTATAAACTAAAAAAAACATGCTATGCTATACTATATATGGTTTTCTTTCTGTATTTACGTAAGTTACGTATTAAAGTCTGGTTTATCATGTTTGAAAAAATGTTTTTTATGTTTCCCTTTTATTTATTTGGTTGTATATAATAAGGCACAGTGAAATATACATAAATTGCTAAAAAATTGTAATACAAAGTTAGAGAATACTTCAGTTGTACAAAAATCACTTTTTTCATTTAAATCTTGCACTTTTATGAATTTATTCCTTTTTATAGTATTAAATGTGTTTGTTATCCATTTTTTTAAAAAAATTTCTCGGTGGGGGATATGGGGAATCAGCGTGTATACGGGCGAGGGGTGGATGGGGGGAAGTTAAGAGATTTCGCAGAAAATTGCATTGCACCTTACAGGGGAATAGGGGATCAATTATGAACACCACCATGTATGTATGTATGTATCAAAGAGTCCGTTGAGTAATAGCTCAAAATAGATCTAGGTGTACGTTGCCTTATTTTTTTAATATTTATATATATATATATATATATGTATGTATATAAAACCTAGGGTATTTGCGAGTGCTTTGAGCTTTGAGTAGAGTTTTAAAAAGGTAGAGTTCAGGTAACGTAACGTTATACCACCTTAAAAGAACGGCCTATTTCTTAATATAAAGGGGAAATTAATGATCTCTTATTACAATATGATAATTAGCATTTAATTAGTCTTAAAAACTATCAAGGCCTACTGCGCCATCCGCCATCGTTTTAGTGGCGTCTGCTAAACAGAACATCTTACCCTTATGTGATTGGTGTAATTCTCCCAAGGTCATGCATGGTTCTGGCTAGCAGACGACACTCAACTAATGGCGTTTGACGCAGTAGCCATTGTTTAAGTGGCGTCTGCTAAACCGAACATCTTACCCTTACGTGATTTGTGTAATTCTCCCAAGGTCATGCATGGTTCTGGCTTGCAGACGAGACGCCACTCAACTAATGGCGTTTGACGCAGTAGCCATTGTTTAAGTGGCGTCTGCTAAACCGAACATCTTACCACTACGTGATTGGTGTAATTCTCCCAAGGTCATGCATGATTCTGGCTAGCAGACGACACTCAACTAATGGCGTTTGATGCAGTAGCCATTGTTCAAGTGGCGTCTGCTAAACCGAACATCTTAACACTACGTGATTTGTGTAATTCTCCAAGGTCATGCATGGTTCTGGCTAGCAGACGCCACTAAACCAAAGGCGGATGACGCAGTAGTCCTTGATAGTTTAAGAGTAAGACTAATTAAATGCTAATTATTCCATAATAAGTGGCAATTTCTTTATACTCTAATACTTTGAAAAAAAAAAAAATGCCGTTCTTTTAAGGTAACATACCATTACGCTACCTGAACCAACCATACCCATCAACTAAATTTAATTTACCGAAACCTCTTCCTTATCAAATTTCTTAAAGCTAAATAGTAAATACTCCCTTTAACAACGCAAGGTGTCTACTTAAATTATTTTACTTCCGATTAATTAATTTATTAAACTCAAAGCCAGCCAGCCAACCAACCACATACGCCCCCTAGCAGCAGCAACAGCAGCACGCCCCCTTTTTTCTTTTATTACAAATTTTACCCCCAAATTATCTTTATCTTTATTTCTTCTTATAAAAGTTTCAACGCTAAAAATTATTATACTACTTTAACGTACTAAATTTTTTTCTATACAAATTTGCCCATGTGAAATATATATATATTATCCGCTATAATTAATTTTAATCAACATAAAAACAATATAATAATAATAATCATCGTCCCCCCCCTGGTGTAAGCCAAAAAACAAGTAAAAAACATTGCCACAACGATCGACCATAGTTTAAAAAAAAACAAAATGAATAATATATAATATAATATAATGAATCAATGCACGTCAATGTTTTAATTAATTAACGTCAATGCACACATGACGTCACGTTTTAATTAATTAACGCCACCAACCACCAACCACTAAGTAATCTTTGTATAGGCCGTAGCGAAAGGGATTGAAATTTGCGGCATCATATTAGCGTCACTTCGGCTCCTTCGAGGGTGTCTTCTATAATGTACTAACTTCTCGAAACAATGCACGTGAACACCAACATTGCACCCCGGACACCACTGTCTAGATCTTCTCCTTAAACCAGCGGCTCGATTGCCACAAACTATACAGTCTTTCTTTTTATGCCGCGGTAATTTTGTCAAAGCGTGTACGTCTTCATTGACTAGTAAAAATTAATTAACACACGTAAATATATTACGTGTAAATACTTACACCAATTTTTAGCGTTAACTTTATATGCTTATATTGAATAATATGCTTATATCTTAGGTTGTATGTATGAATGTTTTTATAAGATAGGGATGCTGAAAAAGTAAAAAATTAAAGTCTCGTATCGTATTGCAATTATAATTAGATAGAGGATGAAAAGATGATAAGAATATAATAATTCTTAATTGTTTTTTTAAATTAAATACCAGGGTTGGTTTCGTCCCCTTCATCCGCTTTCCCTTGTTCGCTGCTATCTTTATCATCATCTTCGTCATCATCCTCATCATCATGGGCTCCTAATCGACCAGAATACCCCGGCGGCAAAGTCATCCCTAAATGCTGTCGGACGGGGCTGGATGTCCCACCAAAGGCTAAGAGACTGGCCATTCTTTGAAGTTGACGATAAGATTCAACTTCTAGTATGTTATCGCTAGACGATGCGTCGCTAGTTTGAGGTAGCATTTGTAGCATAGAACCTTAAGATGAAGAACCCAAAACATGAGCACAAATGTTTGGGGAAAGACTGGACAACAGAATAACACCTGATATTGCTTTATCTGTCCCGTCATTTGCTTGTTCGGCTTCTAAAGAAGGCATTTCTTCGTGGCTATCATCCTAAACGAAGAATACATTCTCAGTACTTCAATAAAGGGGGATTATTTTCAAACTATGATATTCATGTTTACTTCATTCGGAGTGGGTGTCCCTTCCTCGAGTTTGGTTTCAACCATATCAGCGTGAATATTTGGTTCATGGGTAGGAGAGGAGTTATCATTACCAGTTGAACCTAAAGGTCTCGGTAACGAAAGGCCAGAACCCGATTCCTGTTGGTTTTGATTTTCAGATCTTTTAGTTTTTTTGCAAGCTGGTTTTGGACCTCCGGAACCCGATGCGAATCTCTTTTCGCTGCTAGTTTTTTGATGAGAGTTTGAAGTGGCGTTTAAGGGTTTTATAGGCCCTATTCTATTATGGGCTTCGCTTTCCGATAGCCCTTTAACTTTTAAAGCTTCGGCTGTTCGTAAAAAAGAAGGCAATCTTTCCTGAGCTATGTTTACTTCACCATGGTACATAAAATCAACCAAAACCTTAAAATGGTGAAGAAATATTAGGATTACGAGATAATGGCTTATAGGGGACGTTTTTTGGAAACTGGACTGTTGAATCTAGTGTTTTATTAAAGAAAGTTCGTGGATTCAACAAGTTTGACGGTGGTCCAATAAGGTGGCGCCATCCCTAACAGGACAAGTACATTTATAATGGTAGACCTAATGGAGCCCTTTAAAGGCAATCTTCGTGCTGACACACCTTCAACAAGTTTGACGGTGACCCAATAAGGTGGCGCCTTCCCTAACAGGACAAGTACATTTATAATGGTAGACCTAATGGAGCCCTTAAAAGGCAATCTTCGTGCTGACACACCTTCAACAAGTTTGACGGTAACCCAATAAGGTGGCGCCATCCCTAACAGGACAAGTACATTTATAATGGTAGACCTAATGGAGCCCTTTAAAGGCAATCTTCGTGCTGACACACCAACAAGTTTGACGGTGACCCAATAAGGTGGCGCCATCCCTAACCGGACAAGTACAACTACAACTACAAGGGTTGAGAGACCCAATGGAGCCCTTTAAAAGCAATCTTCAGGCTGACACACCCCTTTCCACATAAGTTACCGATAATCCAGTTTACAAAAACGATACAAATATCAAAATTTTCCGTGACTAACTTTTAAATCTTCAAAGGGCACATCTTTAAGAATAACGATAGGATGCTGGCACGGATGCTGAGCAAAAAGGCTATGAAAAAATGGACTGCAAGCCGATAATATCAGTTTGTGAGCTCGCAAACTAGCACCATCACAAGCGAGAGTAACATCGGCAAAGGCTTCATTGGTCAATAATTGCGAAAATACAGTCAATAAATTCGAATGATGATTCCTCCATTTCAGATTTAAGTGGTGACTCCCCATTTTTGGACAGTTCTTGGTTTTTAAAATTGTCAGAGCTGATATTTGGCTTTTTAACGTTACTCGTTCACCTATGAAAGGTTATAATATAAACCCTTCCAAATTTAATACCAATTTATAAAACACGAAAAATAATATAATATAATATAATATAATAAAAACGGATAAAAATAGTATAGTATAAAATTTACCTGTCACCCGTTTGAAAAATTAGTTATAAACTTAATAGAATTACATTTAAAGGAGAAGTTAAAAAAAAATACTAACTATAATTTTATAAAACCTAAAACCCTGTTTTGGGAAAAACCTAAAGAGATCCTTTCTAACTCAGCTTCCTTTGGGGTAAAAAGCGGGTAAAAGTAGGAGGACCGTACGTAGAGAGAGACTGCCAGTACACTACACACTACGCACGGCATTAGATGGAAATAGCTGCTTATTTTAAAATACCAACCCAACTCCCACAAGCGGGGGCCCAGAGAGGCCGCGTTGGCAGCTTCATTGGGGGGCGAAAACCATAAAGGACGCAACTACCTAACTAGCCAAAGGTACCTACTTACTATATTTTTGCCTTTTAACCCCCGTGGGCCCCAACTAGGATGCGCCCCGCCGGAGATTACGTCGTGACTTAAGCCTAGGGCTTATAATTTCCTTACGAATTTGACCGTAAAACTGGTAACATTCTAGGCAAACTAAGACTGGTTTCGTGATGGTATATGACTCTTAGAAAAAAAAAAAAAGAGGGGGCCACGGATGATGAGGCCAACAAACGCAAACGGAGGAAAAAAGACAAGGCTTACCAACTTGGAAATAAAAAGCCGACCGATAGTGGTATTTTCTAGTCTACAACGCGGGGTTTCTTAAAATCTATCGTTTCAAGTAAATGAAAAATCTACCCTTAAAACGATATCACGAAATCAGGCTTAAAAATCGCGAACTTGAAAAATTAAAAATTACTAAACGCGAATACACTTTTAAAAGAGTTAAAAATTGATGGGAGGGCGGGTTTTCTCGATTAAACGGTATGCTACATATTATAAAATAGTAAAAATTATAAAAAAAAATAATTAGCTTACCTTCGGTAACTGTGTAATTCGCCAAATACTAGCCCTACCCCCTTCACGACACTGCCTTTTCCTCCTTCGCTCGAACCAGCACTACTGATACTCTTGAATGACAATTATTAAAAAAAAAATTATAAAAATTCCGTAAATGTGATTGGATAAATTCTTGAAAAACCAAAGATATATATGCAAAACATTTTTAGAGTTACGCATTCTAGTTTGAACTTTCATACATATTTCTGTAACATTATACAGCGCCTCTATTGGAGACTGGCGGCCAAAAATGTAATAAATTTATGGTATAAACTAAAATTAATATGCCGATTTATTGATATTTAATTCGTTTAATTTAATTTACAAATTAAGATTGTAATTATTTTAATGTTCTTGATATTAATAAAGTTTTATTTTTAGAGGCAAAAATACGGTAAGATGTTTACGTCATCAATACACCTGTCTCGTAAACATCGATTGTTCGGGCTAACAAGTTGGATTGTTGCCAATATGTGCTTCACATCGTGTAAGGAAGTGACGGAAAAAATAACAAAACTTGTTAAAATGTAATTATATTTTATTTGTTATTAAAAATATTGATACACAGAATATAAATTGAAAATATAAACAAAAGAGAATGCTAATAATTCCTTTGAATTTTGTTAAAAATACTAAAAATTAACCACTCCATGTTCTGTGTCCCTTTAATAAGTAACTTAGTATAATTAATTTTAATTCAAAAATTATTAAGATAAAATGGCAGATAATTATTTGAATTTAGTGCGTGGGTCTCTAGCCCATTATAGGTCATATTTCGTATTTATGCCCTATAATGGTTACCGGCTCTCACCAACGCGGAGGTAGACCACTCCGCAAATGTTACCCAATAGCAATTTAGAAAAAGTAATTAAAACACTTACTAAATTGGTAATGGAAACTTCGAGAGCCCCCGAAAGAAATTTGTTTTCTTTCGGGATTAACCTGAACATATTCGTAACAGGTTAATGAAAAAAAAAATTACAACATAAAAATATGATACAATTCAAGAACTTTTTATTTGACACCAGAGTCTTAACAAAATAATTCACAGAGTGAATTTCAAAGACAAAATCACCGCGAACGCGTTTAGTCACAAGTACCCCTCCCCCCATGTAGGATTCACGTCGAATACGTTCAGTCACAAGTTCCCCTCCCCCCCATGAAAGATGATTCACATCGAACGCGTTTACGTCACAAATTCCCCCCATGTAGGATTCACGTTGAACGCGTTTACGTCACAAATTCCCCTCCCCCCATGTAGGATTCACGTTGAACGCGTTTACGTCACAAATTCCCCTCCCCCCCCATGTAGGATTCACGTTGAACGCGTTTACGTCACAAATTCCCCTCCCCCCATGTAGGATTCACGTTGAACGCGTTTACGTCACAAATTCCCCTCCCCCCCATGTAGGATTTACGTTGAACGCGTTTAAGTCACAGATTCCCCTCCCCCCATGTAGGATTCACGTTGAACGCGTTTAGTCACAAATTCCCCTCCCCCCAAATATTTACAGCAAACGCGATGGTAGTCAAGTCAAACTTAAAAATTAAAACACTTAAAAATTATAACACATAAAAAGCAATGGCACATATTTTACAAGTAAAACATTGCCTTTGCTCGCAATACACAGCAGCGACGACGCAAGTGGGTGGGCATCCTAATGCATCTCTTGATGCGCCCAGAAGTCCTAAACGCATCCCTATGGGCCTACTCGGTGTTCGACAGCGCGAAACAACCATTGCCCAGCGGCATTTGCAAGCGCAATACGCACATAAACCCCAACAGCGGGAGGCCTACATTAGAGGCACCATCTGAAGGGGGTTCTCCCAATATAAGATTGTACCACGCGATTGAAAAACCAGCCAGAGACCAGGAACTTGCGTCCTTCTTTCATATGTCTCATGAAGCAAAATAATTGGCTCTGATCATAAAATGGATCGAGCAGGCTGGATAACAGTTCATTATAATGAGCAACTTCGAACATTGCCGTTGTTGACTTAAGAGGCTTAAATATGAGCAATAATTGCTAAGATACTGGCATACTACTCGTGTTAGGAGCGTATGTTAGTTCTTTCATATGTCTCGTGGAACAAAGTAATTGGCTCTGATCAAAAATGGATCGAGCAGGCTCAAATATGAGCTATTATTTCTAAGACACTGGCATACTACTCGTGTTAGGAGCGTATGTTAGTTCTATTTGAACACTCAGAATGAAGAGCGTATTTTGAGATTCGATAGTAAATTACTATCAAGGGAAAAGGATGAGAGGAAAGTGTTTGTCGAAACTGCAAGCTCCAAAATGAGCACATAGTTTCAACAAGTAACATTTTAAAAAATGTAGCTCGTGTTAGGAGCAAAAGTTTTGAACTTTCTCTTAAGGAAAGCGTGTCGAACTTTTAACCAAAAGGTACAAAAATCCAACTTCATTTTTTGGTGGTTATGTAATAAACAACCAAAGGTAGCTAGTGCCCTTTATGGTCAAAAGACCAGGCTAAAAACTACATATGAGTTTCTATACTAAACTGCTGTAACAGAGCTGAAATCTCAGCTTATTCGCTTGAAGCGATAGCATCAGCGTGTCAAATTTGACAGGTTTATTTCCTGACTTCAAGAAGACCTTGAGTTTGAACGCGACGCGACTATAACAAAACGTACAATCGATATATTGGGAGAACACAAAGACAAAAGACAAAGTTAACTATTCGTGTTCAATGCCACAAAACAATCATAAATTTTGAATATAAGATTCGCCATTTACGAATAGTTTAGGGTATTGACCATTAATAAGTCAACTGCCTCACATTAGGAGGACTTTCGCCCCACATTAGGGGGACTGACGGTCTTGAAGCCTGAAACTGATGAGCTGTAACTTTAAAATTTTGTAGGTAATGGTTCAGATCGTTTCGTTACCCAATTGCTTCGCATCGGGCACGTCCGTGTGCCAAGCCAGAAGGGATAACGAGACAATTTCGTTACCCAACTAGTTAGCTTCGGACAAATCCGTATGCGAAGTCAACGGGGTAACGAGACAATTTAAACCATGGTATAGGTATAAGAACTAGTTAAGTACGGGGAATGTGGGCAACCGGGATAATGATGTCTGGGTCGAGCTATCGCAGGCTCAGAGACAAACCCATTATCCCAATTACCCACGGTGTGTGTGTTGTATTCGTGTTCAAACGCAGGAGGCGTTTGGTGTGAGAGAAGTTCTTGAAGATGGCAATTGTTGATTTGAAGGTCTTGAAGAACGCGATTTGTACAGGCAACCTGACACCGCGACTAACCTAAACATTTCCCCTCCCGTCCAATAAATAACTTAAGTCTTACTCAATAGTTTGTAGGAATTGAACGATGACTTTGACATGACTAAATCCCCTCCCCACCAGTAAATCTCAGTTGTAGGACGCGATTGTATGATTTCACGGGAGTTCCTTAACAACTGGACTCTTACCTTAATATACATACCCCTCCCCACCAATAAATTCGATAATTCTAATTGAGGGTTGTCAAATAAGGGTTTTAGAACACGATTGTAGGATTTGGCAATATCTACGGACTAACTTTCTGACCCCTCCCCACCACTAAATTATTTAACTTAATTTGTCTGGTTTGTTTGTAAGCCACGTTTTCGCGATTTGACATTTAGTTGACACTGATTTAAATATCCCCTCCCCACCACTACACTATTAATAAACTAGATTATGCGATGAACCAAGCGTGATGAAGTATATTTCGCGGTTATAGTTGAAGGCGATGTCGATTTTGCGATTGTATGTAGAAGGTGATAATGTCGACTTTGCGATTATTGTTTAAGTCGATAATGTCGATTTGGCGAATATTGTTTTAGGCGATAATATCGATTTTCGATTATTGTATAAGTCGATAATGTCGATTTTGCGATTGTTTTAGGCGATAATATCGACTTTGCGATTATTGTTTAAGTCGATAATGTTGATTTTGCGAATATTGTTTAAGGCGATAATATCGATTTGCGATTATGGTATAAGTCGATAATGACGATTTTGCGATTGTTTTAGGCGATAATATCGATTTGCGATTATGGTATAAGTCGATAATGACGATTTTGCGATTGTTTTAGGCGATAATATAGATTTGAGAACATTGTTTAAGGCGATAATGTCGAAAAGTAGTTAAAACATTGACAATATTTCTGGTAAGATATTTTTCATATTGTATTTGACATATTATTGTTTCACCATTTTTTAAAAATAACTTTCATGTGTAGCAATTGTGTTTTTGGGGGCAAATAGATAGTTTACACACATTGATGACTCATACCATTTACTCCGGGAGTCTTGGCTACCTGGAGAACAGAAACCAGTTTGGTTTTGTTCACCACGTAGCCTGCCCTTCTGGTGTAAATGGTATGTATGAATCCTCCATGTATGTAAACTATCTCTACAAGAGGCGTAATGCCAAATAGTCCTCTAACCAAGACTCAAACTTAAAAGCATGTAGACATACACTTAACGAAGCCATTAATCGCATATTCATTCATGCTTTATCGAGTCATGGTTATTGGACGTACCAAAGAGTCTTCCATTGATTTTTTTAAATATAAAAATATCAACTTCTTGACTTGAGGTAAACATTTCTAAACTAAACCTGACCACTAATGGCTTACAAACTAGTCACTGTACCTCAACGACGAAAGTTTCTCAAACCTCCTTTCTTTCCACAGATGACACGGCAAGACATCCATCCTTCATCCAAGTAACAAACGCAATAGAATCCACACAAGTTAAAATTCGGTCCATGCATATCCTCATTCATCAGCCAGACATCGTTAACACCAGTCTCTGAAACTTTCAATGCATTAATAAACCATGCCACGGTCCCAGATGGTAATATAAGCCAACCAATAGCAATTTCAAAAGATTCGTCATTTGAATTCACAAGTATTTGTTATAGTCTAAATATGACTTCAACTTTTCGTCGCATTCAAAAAATTGTACATAGTTATCAGACTAGGAGGATTCATACCATTTACACAAGGAAGCCAAGTTACTTGAAGGACAAAAGTTACATGTACTTTTGCCCGCCAAGTAGCTCGGACTACTTGTGTAAATGCGTATGAATCCTCATAGTCTGAAAACTATGTACGATCACCTGCCATTTGCAATTGGAAAATTCAAGGTGATATAAATACAAAACCTCAAAACTCGTTAAATATTTATACCATCAAGAATTTGACCGAAGTCCAGGTAAGATTTCATTTCTTTCAATAGTTTTTCGTTTCAGGTTTTCAAATATTTATACCATCAAGAATTTGACCGAAGTCCATGTAAGATTTCATTTCTTTCAATAGTTTTTCGTTTCAGGTTTTCAAATATTTATAGCATCAAGAATTTGACCGAAGTCCAGGTAAGATTTCATTTGTTTCAATATTTTTCGTTTCAGGTTTTCAAATATTTATAACATCAAGAATTTGACCGATGTCCAGGTAAGATATCATTTGTTTCGTTGTTAAGTTTTCAAATTCCCAGTTTTAAGCAGGTTTTTCTTTGATCTGTGTTCATAGGAGCAACACAAGGCTGCCGTAAAGCACAGCGGTATTTTACCCATTTATTGTACGCCATATTGCATACCCGCAATAAAGCATACATTAAATCGGAAAATAAGACTAGAGAACTTTTGATTTCGCTTTCGCTTTTCATTTCAAAAAGAACAAAAGAGTTACTTCCCCCTCAAACAAGATCACAACCTAATTAATACAAAAGTCTCCTAGTCTCAGCCAAAAATTGTCATTCAATATATGCAAATATGAATTATCATTTCTTTCAACAGATTCTGACCAAAAATGTTTTGAAAAATTCAACTTCCCATAAGACAACTCAAAATATGTGGCAATCAATATTTTGCAACAGTAATACTCTCAATAAATAAATAAATATTTTTAGGTTAGGCGAAAAACGGATTTATGTAAGAAGAACGTTGAACGTAGCAAATTCACTCCCCATCCTCTCATACTTTATTGAGAAACTTCGTCTGCTTATATTTTGACTCCACCCACAAATTCTGTATATAGCTACTTCTAGAGATCGAATTTGTGGGTGGAGTCAAAATATAAGCAGACGAAGTTTCTCAATAAAGTATGCGAGGATGGTACTAATAAATAAATATTTTTAGGTTAGGCTGCTAACCACCACAATATCGCAGAACTAAATTCAGTATTTCAATGCATAAAATGTTTCAATCAATTGCATATTAAATTTTTAGGCAAATTGCCAAAACTTGATATAGTAAAACCAAGAAGTGATATCTAGTTTATTAGGGAGAAGGTATAAGATGCCTTTGTATTCGCGCGCCACAGTCCCAGTCCCCCTTTCAAAATTCAAGGGGGGGGGACGTAAAAGGAGGCCGGGCTATTTCGCAACCTCTCCTCAGTCGGAAAACACGTAATTTTCGTCACTCGCGTCGTCGCGCTGACGTGAGTTTTCAAGAACCAATGAGATGCTGGTTGTAATTTAGAGACGGGGATTGACTGCGGACCTACGTTTGGACTGGAGATAAAGCTGGAAATATGGCGAATTTATACCTTCTCTCTGAGATACTAGATATAACTTCTTGGTAAAACATTCACATAATTAATGCAAACCCAGTTTCATAATAAAATAATATTTTGTTTACCAAAATATACTTTGATTATATAAATAGTGGTTAACTATAAAATAACCAAATAATACACAATATTTTGTAGCCTAATTAATATTTCCATATAGGAATATTTTAAACACAAAGCTAAAGATAATTCCTGAATCCTGGTTACGTAAGAAAATATTTTCAATTCAGCTCTTCCGCTAATGTAACTTCCAAAAAAAACATTTTGATTTCTATCAAATCTCATAGCAGCTTCAATTGCATAATAAATTGCATAAATACTCTAATAATTAAACAGATATTAAAAAATAAAGCCACAGAAAAAACGTTAATAGTGTCGACTTCTGTCAGCTTGCATAGAATTTTCTTGGCAAGATCAAGCAAAAGCATATAGAGACTAATTAATAACATTTTTCATACCAAGAGGCAACTAACGATCAAGGGATTAAGAATTGTTACTTTTATGGGCGCCACATAAAAGCCACAATTCCTGCCTTGAAATCTTCAGTAACCACTTAATACGAAAAATGAGATTCGATCATCTGTGTGGTTTAATGCGAATCGTGTCAAGAAAATTCAACACAAACTGGCAGAAGTTGACAGTATCAAAGATTCTTCTGTGGCTGAATTTGCTAGCTCTAAACTGACAAACCAAGGCTTAAATATTTCTAGCTTTCACCTTAATATAGGGTCTTTGCGCGTGATGTCAAGTTACCTTCCCCCTTTTCTCTCCCCTTGCCGACTGCCCGCTCAGGCCACGTTAGGACGCCATGTTGACATCCCCTGAAAACCGGTTTTCACCCCCTATTTCTTCCCCCTTTTTACTCTGGCGGAAACACCCTATATTTCAATGTTCCAAATTTGCTAACTCAAACTAATTAATTGAAAGGCTCAACTGTGGTAACTTATGATCATAATGACCAATATTTTTACTCATAATTTGAAACTCCATGCTTCAAACCATTATAACGAGTTGTTGAAATCTTTCAGCATCAGCCTAATCTTTAATTTTAATGCTTAAATTGTGTAAAAGCAACTTCAAAATAAATAGTAATGTGGCAAAAGTATTTTATGCCAATTTAACTATTATCAGTTTAAGTTTAAACTATTAAAAATGCTAAACATAGCCTTCAAAATAATACTAAGTATTAATAATAATAATAAGCCATCAATTACAATAGACATCAAACGAGTCAAGACTGGCTTTATAACTAAATTCACTGACACGAAAGATTTGACTAACTATATCAGAATTGCAAGCGTAATCTAGCTTACGAAAATTATTAGGAAACGGCTCATACCTTAACATGGCCCAAGAATCCCCGTCTCCAGAAAAAAAACTTTCAAGAGTCCTCAGAAAAGGTCCATCTCTAAAAAAATTAAAGAAATTAAGTCATTAACATGCGGTCTACATTCTAAAATCACGTTGACTAATCCATTACACGCGAACATAGGCCAAGGCCTAATGAGCTGCGTTAATCTTACGTAATTAAGCTCGCCATATAATATGCACGCAATGGCCACGTGTTTGTGGTGGACAATAATTAGGCCTTGGTTAGGGTTAAGAAATTTTTTAAAATTTATTCTGATATTTTGCCTTAAACTATAAAATTAGGAATTCCAATAATTTAAACTAGCAAATATCAATACAATAAATCTTTCAAAAGACATTTAATTCTATAAATATCACTAAACTAAATCCTAATTATCATGAAAAGCGGCTACCAAACTTACCACATCAAGAGTCCGTCAAAAACTGACCATGCGGATGAGGACCAACGTATAAAGTTAAGCGTAAAAATGTGCTGCGCCGATTTCTTGGACTGTTCGCTTCTAAAGCTATTTAGTGACATTCCGCGCACACATTTCCTAGACTTGAGTTCTAAAATTTCAAGCAGAAATAGAAACTCCATAAAAATAGTTAAATTTAAACGTTTTTCAAATAATAATCAAATTGTAAAACGTATTAGAAAATAAAGGAATTTTTATGGTCAACGTTAGTGGAACTATTTTTCATATTATGTAAATTAGGGGGGCCCCCAAAGTAAAACCGACTCGTTCTGTTTTAATTTTTAAATTTTTTTAAACAAAACCAAATTTTAAGTCTGAATCCCCTGCATTTATTAATTGTGCATATGTAGTGTAATTATAATTATATTTTGTGTTGATTGACATTCATTCTTAATTTTGTACGGTTAATTATTAGTGATGTCTCATGTTTTAGGCACGTTTCTTCTAGGCGGCAGAAAGAGGAGTTAGAATTTCTCTAGTAAGGTATCGCCCTCTGGGATTGAATTCTAATAGGCGCGAAATTCAAACTGGTACAGAAGGCAGTACATGCTTTCAAAACTCATTATTCAGCCTTATATACTAGCAAATAGGAAGTTTAAACGTGTCTTGTAAGGTTCTTAAAGCGTGAGTAAGCGTATTAAAGGGTGATTATGTACTAAGGCAATGTAATTGAGCACTTAGTTTATTGAAATCATTTGTATCAAGGGTCAGGGGCGGTGGCTCGAATTTCAGTTAGACTGGTAACAATAGGGTTCTACTCATTTTAGACATTGAGATGGGAAGTTTGAAGTTTCGATAAGATAACCATAAATTAGCCGTTCCTAATTTATTCGTACATAGAAAAAAAATATATATTTTATCGGTTTCAAGGTACAAAAACTGATAAAGATTTTCTATAAAAGCTTAAGAGTCACAGTTCAGTTTTTTCGCTTGTTCGATTGTCTTATCCGAGGAGCTACACTTCGTCAGTCAAGAAAATAATGGCCTACTGTGGACGTAAGTCGATAGATTTTTCTTTGAAATTGGATTTAATTTCCCAAACGTAGTAAAAGTATTCGGGACCTAACCTTACCTACCCATTGAACCAAACCAAATTTAACCATAACCAAACGTAACATAACCTAACCTAAACAAATGTAACCTATCAAGCATGACTACCATGGGTATTAGGTTGCCGTTTTATGCCCAAAGTGTAGTTCGATGTGTAAAATTTTAAAGGGTATGAGTACCATACCGAAAATGTTACCACCATAAGTTTATAAGATATGTTCATATGGAACATATCTTATGAACTTATGGTACTTCTTGAAGTCAACCGAGGGGTGTCAATGATGTGAAGAACTAATCCCCATGTCAATGCAGAGTGCAAAAGGGTATGATTTTAGATTCGAGGTTAGTTACCAGGTTCAGTTTTCCAACCAAAAATTTACCCGTTTAATGGCGGCCATATACGCCCAAAACTAGAATTCCTGGCTTCACTATCGTCTATAATCTAACCAATAATCTTATGTTATAAAAAATTAGATTGTCTTCTTGAGTATTTGGGCTTGGTAGACTTTCATTACAATCAAGTATTCCATAAAAAAGCAAACTTTATCTAGAACTACCTTTACCCACCTTTCCAAATTTACCCCAGTTGTTAGTATCCACGCTATAGTTGACCTTTGAGCTGTATGGGAGGGTAATGAATTGATAAGCCAATCAGAAGTACCCGTCATATTTTGAATGGCACGTCTCGCTAATAACAACGAGACTTACTTTTTAGGAAAACTGATAAAGGAACTTAGTTCTGATCAAAGTTTGTCAGATTTTGTCAAAACCATAGATAACAAATACGTCAATAAATTATATTTCAGCAACTAGTTACCGCCCTGTAGCCGAATGGGTTGAAGCCAGTGGCGGAAGTATCCCGGACAACGCTGTTCAGGGAGGATATGACGTCAGTGATCCCATCTACGTCGGTAGAGCTCACCAACAGGGCGATATAATTCCTGGTAAAGTGGTACCCAGTCACGGAGTATGCTACGTTCCATATGCCGGAGATGAAAGAAGTTGTTCAGATTACCAGGTATGGGTTAAGACACACGACATCTTTCTGAAAGTGGTGACTTGGACCAACTTCTTATATGACGTTTTAGGTCTTGACCAACCCCTACGGATGTCAGTTGGAATGGCAATTTTCTTCAGGTTCTTCAATCCCACCTGGTGCTCTTCAAGGAGGACACACTAGCGACGGGGAGCCACTTTACATTGGTAGACACGAACACGAGGGTACCATGATTGTTGGAAAAATTCACCCTAGCCACGGTTGCGTTTATGTTGCCTATGGTGGATCGGAGCACAGTTATTCTGATTACGAAATTCTCGTCTGCAAGTCAATTGCCTTTTAAAGATGTTATAACATTGGAAGATGTCTTTGAAAACAGATTAAATAGTTTTTGATTATGAAATTATATGATTGATTGATTGTCACGGCTAAATTATTTTCTTTCGTGTGTGTAGCATCATAAGTTCATTAGATAAGTTTTGTCACTGGTTACTGAGAGCTTGTCATGAAGTGACGTCAGTGTAACGTCATAGATTCGCTAGAAGCGCTGTCAAGGTCTTTGTTAAGGTGATATTTTTCATTCATTGGTGATTATAAAGGGGAAAGGCTTATGATTTATCTATAATAGTGCAAAGCGGATGCACTGTTTAGGGTAGGGCATCGAGGGGCTATTCACTCTGATTTTATTAAAGGTAAATAATTTAAGCATTGTAAAAGATATCGCTATTCACTCATTAGGGTAAGGTATAGAGGGGCTATTCACTCATTAGACTAGTGTATAGAGGGGCTATTCACTCATTAGGCTAGGGTATAGAGGGGCTATTCACTCATTAGGCTAGGATATAGAGGGGCTATTCACTCATTAGGCTAGGATATAGAGGGGCTATTCACTCATAAGACTAGTGTATAGAGGGGCTATTCACTCATTAGGCTAGGGTATAGAGGGCTATTCACTCATTAGACTAGTGTATAGAGGGGCTATTCAGGGGCTATAAAGTTAAGTGTATATTATTTTATTTGGTTCATTTAAAAAAAAACACTTTACAATAAAATTGAAGGGGAAAAAATAAGAAAATTCTTTTTCCACGTTATCATAACATTTTTGATAAGTTTAGATTATCAAAATGGTATTGTTATCATTGCGAATTGATGTTACTTAAACTGTTCTATAATTTAATGTTCTTTCCCATATTAATTAATAACTAATATCCAATTATTATCTTTATCGTAATTATATGGCAGAAATAATTAAATTTGACTCTGTCGCAATCTGAAAAGTCATAAACTGATCATACCAAATAGTCTAAAAAATTAGGAGAAGAAAAAAGGATATTTACATAAAAAATAAAGAAATTTAAATTTAAAAATGTATACCCTTTAAAGATATACCATAGTTAAAATGCGTTGAAGCCACGCGGAGTAATACAATAATGTAAACTCACTAACTCCCGCATTCTCACGGTAAATAGACACTTCATTTCGACGCATTTATTGAAAAACTGAATTGAAAAGTTTCTCAGAACTCCAATAAATACGCCTGATCGTGGAAGGTAAGAAACAAATTAATAGACAATAAAACAATCCACAATATAGAAATTACGTAAAACCAACACCTTAATCAACTTAAGGTGGCGTGATTTTAAACAAAAAACAAACGTATTTAAATTTTCTTTACACTCATATAAGTGATTTGACTGAAATTTCACGCCTTGCAAATTAAATTCTACAATTATATTTAAATATTTATTTACTCAGTTGAATTATTAAAATAGTCTTTTTTAATATCAAATATATAACTAGAAAAATATATTTATATATATATTTTCTTTAATTAATCTTTGTATCATAAGATTAATTAATTAATTAATCACTGGGTTTTTGTTTTTTAAATTAGCGAGTTCATTTTGGACGTTACAGTTCACACCATCGTACCAGACACGCTTACTTGAAGTTCATTTAACAGTCCGCACATTTTCGCGCATTAATTCACCGGAAGTTACTGTTGGTCTTCCTTAACTGTTTAATCCAAGGATTGGGAGGTTTCTCCTCATCATTTAATGCGAGGGACTCTGGTTCCTTCGATGACACTTCCGGCGGTTCAGATTTTATCGTTTCCGATTTGGGTTGCGAAAACTCTTGAATGATGACGTTTGGTAGTCCATCACCGGATGGTTGGGGTTGGATTGTAGTGGAAGACGTTAAGCTTGGCACCACCGTTTTAAGGGTAATTGTCTCTTTGGGAATTACGATGGACGTACTAGAAGGAGCCGGTGGCGCCGGAGGTTGAGGTGGACTGGCTACCAGCGATGACGCTACTGGTAAAGGTTGGGCAAGAGGAAGTGACGCGGCCACCGCAGCCACCACTGGGGACACTTGAGGTTTCCTTATAAGAGGACTGTTAATTGGAACGAAATTATGAACTAGATTGCAAAATCAACCTTGAGCAGCTAAAAATGCAAAATGTTTTTGGGGAGGGGACTATGATAGTTAAAGCGTACGTGTTTTTGTTAAATACTTACTTGGGACTGGGGTCACGGCTAACAGGGTCCTTCTTTTGCAAGAGTTGCATCTTCCATGGAGGAATTAGACTTTTCCTGCGTTCTTCAAGTTCACGCTGTAATAATAATTACTGTCAAGTTCAAGTACAAAGCAAAATGCCGAAATGGTGTGTGACCTACCAGTCTCAATTCCTCGGCTTCCTTTTTGGCTTTCTCAGCTGCTTTCTTGGCCATCATCTGCCTCTTCCATAATGGAATGGTGCAGCCATTGGCATCTGTTTCTGGAACCTTTTCCACGAACTTTTCCGTCACGAATATCTTCTCGAGTTCGGCGTGTTGCTGCTTTTCCTTCGTAAAGGGAGAAGAACTCTAATTAATACGCTTCACCGAGCATTATACATAATTCGAGGGACGATGCTCCAGACGTGTGATTTAAAAGAAAAAGTCAGTAAAACCACTTACCATTTCAATTTCTTGTTTAACTCTTTCTTCCTTCATTTTCTTAACTCCTTCGATGCATTTCGACTTTTTCAATTCGTCTATTAGCTCGTTCTTTTGCAACAAGAGTGTCCGTTCTGCAGACATTTCACGCGTTAAATGGTTTAGTTGTTACGGATACATGAGCGAAAGACGGGAAACAAAATAATTTTAAACAAGATAAAAAAATTACCATTTCCAGCCGGTTTTTCCATTTTCTTCAATTGCACGGTCAATATTTGATCAACTGTGATGTGAAGGCCCGCGTTCGATGACGGAGGAGACGAGACTGTGGCGGTTAACGGAGCGTGTCCATCGTTCTTGGGCAGTTTCGAAAGGGGGGGAGCCGGAGGTGGTGCTGGAACGTTCGACGATCCTTCCGTTGTCGTAACAGAATTAATAGTCGCGCTTGACACTGGTTCGGCCGAATTAACTTGATTACTCTCAACAGGGGCAACCGGAGCTTTATTGACGTCAACGTAACTTTTGATCTCAACCTTCGACCTAAGGTTATTGGTTTCCTGAACTGTTTTTCTTCCCACCCCGGACAGTACTTCCATAGACTGTGCCTTGGTCAGCGGTGCCTTTCCTGGTACGTTTTTGGTGCTGGCAGCTTTGCGCAAGTATTCGGATGGTTTGATATTGGTGTCCGATTCCGGTGGCTCGTTAAATTGAGGCGGAATGAAAGGCAAGTGATTATGAGGACTTAACAACTTGGATTTGCGTCTTCCACCACCGTCTTCCGAGTACGCGTCCTCGTTTTCTACGTTGTTACTATCGTCCGCCTGCGGTGGCATTGATACTGGCCTAAGTTTTTCATTTAAGGGGTTTTGCGACGGTAACGTGATCTTGGGTCTCATCTGGACCTTGTTGTCCTGTATGGGTAGTTGAACGGTATTGTTTTTGGGCACCACCAGAACTGCGGGAGCGTCATTGTGAATGGCGGGTTTGTTATCAGACGGTGGTGGAGGAGGTGGAGGGGGAGGCGGCGCTACTGTTGTCGGATCGGACATTTGACGGCTGAGTGCGTCTTTGCCCTTTCGTTCCGGAAAGGGAGTTGACTTGGATTCGGTTAGACTGGCTTTTGGTAACGCGTTATTGGCGTTGTTGTTATTGTGATTGTGGTGATTTTCGTTGCCTAGAGTGGCTCCTTGGAATAAGGCTCTGGCCTGCTCAATATCCTGTTTCAAAGTGAACGGAAGTTTGCGTTCTTGGGTGTCCCTGGTTGATTTATTTGATCTGTTAGGTACCAATGAATATCATTAGTCATCTAAGTTAATTACAACTATCGTGATCACAGCATTAATATCGAATGGGTTGCTTACCTCAAACTATCGCTTTTGAATGGTTTAAGGTCGTTATTCTTTTGGTTATGTACGGAGACATTGTCGATTTCGGAATACTGAACAATGTCCGATCCTTCTTCTTCGGCTATGTCATCCTCTACTTCATGGTAGAACCCTTCATCGGTACTGGTACTGCAAGCTTCTGATGAAGGCAATGATTGCGCTCCAAATTGGGCCCGATGATGGTCATCGTCTCCTACGACTCGTACCACACTTCGGTTCTTACTGTTAGGGGTCAAGGCTGGATCCTCGTAGTCCGGCGTTGGATCACTGGCGTCCGATAAACTCATTGAGTCGTCCGAGTTGTGAATTTCAGCGTTTACTACATCAGAAAAGATGTTTAGTAAGATAAGAGTAAATTTACGATAATTTATCCATTTATTTACCAAGTGTTTTCCCGTTGGATTTATGGGAACCTTCGCTGTCTGATTTGCCACTGCTTGATTCGAATAACTGTTTCACGCGGTCATTTGAGGTCATGCTAGGTTCATGCAGAAAGAAAGGTTCGTTCGTCTTGGCCACGTCCGCTGTTACTCCAGTTTTAGCGCTACCGTTATCGGTTCGCCTACGAATTACAAAACTTTATGTAGCGGACTAACGGAAATCATACAAACAAACCGGAAATTCGGGGACTAACCTGGTACTGACGCTACTCTCGCTTCCGTTCCTTCTATGGTCACTATTGGGACTTCCGTGCACGTGTGACGAGCCACTGGACGAGGAGGACGAGTGTCTGGCGTGATGGACGCTGTTACCGTTAACCAAGTGGTGATGGTTGTGGTTGTGACGAGGTGGCGAATGCTTCCTTCGTGGAGGGTGTTGACCGTTGACTCGTACGCTAGAACTGACCCCTTGGGAACCGGTGGCTTCCGAACTTGGATAACCGTCCGACCAACTCTCTTCCGAACCAGTTGATTGACAAGAGCAACCGTCAGAATCCTGGGTAAATAAGAGTAATAAAAAGAGAATTTTATTGCACTTTAGCAACTATATGGAGTCAGTTATTTCATCTGCAATTCAACTGATAAGCGACGATATCGAAAAGAGTGGGTAAAAGCGTACGTTTTTGCTGTATTGACTATTTTAGTCTTGAATGGACCAAAGTTCTACTGTAATGTCAGGGTTAACGTAAAGAGAATACTCAGAAATTACAGCACTCTTGTCACCCATATTTTACATCAGTTAATGTCTTTTACCAGGAATACATACAGGTACTAGGAATTATTGTGTAGCTAATTTGTCAATGTATCTGCTTTAACAGAAGTGGAAAACTACATTATATTTCAAAATACATTTCCAATTTTTAACTTCAGTTTCAATGCACCTTTAACTACTTATTCTACTAGCGCAATGTACCGTGAATTAAAGCTAGTGTATTTGCATTAAAAGTCTCTTTTAAAACTATAAAGGCCCTGCAGGGGTGTGATTAAAAGGTTTAGATAAGATTAAACCAAACAGAAAATTGAGCCCTATCATAAATGTAAACTAATTTGTCATATGGTCTTGAGGTTTAATGGTTGCAATAATAAATTGCCTTTTCCTGGTTACAGATTTATACTCGCTCTTTAATGACAATGACATTTGGAATTCCAGATTACAGAACGAAGCTAAATTGTAATTTATTGCAGCATAAAATTTTTTTAAATTTTTCCACTCCTAATGAGTTCACGTTACTTCTTATTAATTGGTGTAAACATTCATAGAAGAAATATATTACCACTCAAGAAGTCCATTACTTAAAGGGACTTTAAAGGAGACATAGGCGGATGGGTAAAAAGTATTTAAAATACGTCACAGGCATCGCGTGACGCCAAGATACAAAGACTTCACGTGAAGTGGGACTGGACACCTTTTCCTCGTTTTTCGCGAGCTTGCAGTGCCAATTCCATCATGAAGTGGTTGTTTTTAAAATAAAATGAACTTAGTTTCTTCGAGACACGCCTTTCTACAGTCACGTGTGCCTATGACGTATTTCAAATAATTTTTACCCATCCTCCGATGACTTCTTTACAAACTCTTTAAGTGTCTTTTTTGGCCTGACGTCAGTTGAGGTTAGGGTTAATCAAGTTTAGGTTAGTTCGAAATAGGTATTGGGTCACGCTACTCTTCAAAGTCGCCCATTTTATCCACCTTAAAAGCGGGATTCTCGCTACTTACGGCTCTACGATGAACTTGTAATGGGTTTGACCTTTGTTGCAAGGGTCGTCTGCAAGTGCAACGTCTTTGACCCGGTTGACCGCAACTGGTAGGTGGTAAAACAGCCGGGACCTCGTCTTGATGTCGAGGATCTGAGGCGTGAGCGATCAATAATGCCAAACACTAAACAAACACACATCAAAACGAGACGATTAAGGTTAAATTGTCCGTTTAAATTAAGACTGTTTAGAATCAAAATCGAAACATTAGCGTTTAAGCGAATACATCTAGGCCTAACCTAAATTGTAAATTGTAACAAAATGATACCCTTTTTCAAATCGGGCGAAGAAATTAAACTTCGCCCCGACTTTCTAACTCTTTCGCGCAAAGTGCTTTCCTCATCGCATACATTAATATATTATCGTTAAAGGTATAATTTCCTCTCCTTCTTTTTTGTCCGAAATTACCCTCATAAGTTTAATCATAACCCTATAATACTCTAAATAAGTATGGTTTTATTTGAAGGCTCCTGGATGGAATTGCACGCCTCACAAATGACTCTGCCAAGTTGCCAACGCTTGTCCGCACACTCATCATCTATAGACAGGGACGTGACGTCAATATTGTCTAAATTGTATAGCCTGAGCTAACGACTTCCAAAATGGTTGCCAAAACCGAGATAAGAGATGGGAGGGTGTGACGTCATGGAAACGTTCAGAGTACCAGACTTTAAAGAATGCGTGAAGTCGTACTAAAAATCCTTTGGGCCCATACTTATGGAGTGTATTACAGGGTTATGGTTTAATCGAAAAAGGTCTCCAGCTCGCGCTGCCCCGATAAGATAAGAATTAGTTTAAAACACACCTTTCGTGTCCTTCACTGAGGAACTATACCCGTGTTATACCACGTACCAAACACCATAAAAAATTAAACCCCCGTACCACAACACAACTAGACTTAACTCTAGTTTAATTCTCAAGTTACTATTTAAATTCGAAGCAAATTAAGCCAAAGATACCAGGAAACTAGTCTATAAGTGTACATGTATCGTGCATTAATTATGCTTATTATGATAAAATATCAGAAAATAACTAATTCGCATTATAACTTTGGTTTAGATCTTTGCACCGCGATTTACCTTGATTACGTAAAAGCTCCCTTAAAAGTGGGTGGGTTTGTTCATTGTATAAATTACTTGAAATAAAGGGTTACTTTAATGCGTTTTCGACGATAGATTTTTTGACTGAACTTGATGAATACTCTAAAGGATAGTTTTAAAAACTCTAGTTCCCGCGATTAAATGACCATTTAGACACTGACCTCCATATGTTCATTTTCGGCTGCATCATTCAAGGGACTTTTGCCAAACTTGTCCAAGAGTATTCTTCCTCCATGTTTTATCAACCATCTCAGAGTTTCCATGTGACCTCTGCTAGCAGCGAAATGTACTGGAGTAGCACCATCGTTGTCCCTCATGTTGGGGTCAACGCCTTGTTCCTCAACCTGAAATAAAAGTAAGGTTAAATTAAATACTAAAGAGTTCAGCCTAAATCCTGGGGGAAAGTTCAAAGGTTAATTTACTAACCATCCATTTGACGCATTTGATGGCGCCCATTTGAGCAGCGGCATGTATTGGTGACATTCCATCCTTGGCCCTCAAGTAAAGCGAACCATTGGCTATTAGGACTAAGTACTTCAAGACCTCCAAATGACCTTCTTGGGCGGCAAGGTATACCGGGGTCACGTTGTTTTCCATCTGAGCATTGGCGCTGTTAAAATAAAATAATTCAAGTTTACAAAAATATTTTTAAAAACTATAGATAGAAATTCCCAATATCTGTCAATCGATGGAGAATTGGTCGCAAGTTTAACCGTGTATCGTTGGTACTATGCATGTGTTACTTAGTTACATCAGAAGGGGATAATAGAAGAAGGATGACACTCTGTATCCTCTTAATACTTTAGTTATGTAACATGATTCTTCCCTGGCGAGGGATCCCTTTTTGTTTGCTCTTCTGCATGCTCATCAAACTTCAGATGGGTAGCTATCGCACCGTGCTAGGGTGAATTCTATATCTGTTTGGTACTAAATCCTCAGCAATCAACCCACAAACCTTCTGGTTACATTTAAAAATTCCCGAGGTTAGACTACACCGTCTAAAGATCAAGAGTCACCAACTGTTGATTTTCAGTCTTTCTTATGCTGAACTATACACCATTCAAAAACGGCACAGATTCACACCAAACATCTGATTAATCTTTATCAAAATTCCAAATTCCAAATGGGTTTATGGAAAATTACTACACATTAAGTCCATAAACAATGATGATAAACAACAAACGTGTCTGGCTTTGTTCACCTGTCCAATTAATTCACTCAATAAACCTTTGCATTAACCTTAAGCGGACTATTTAAAACTGAAATCACACGTAAACATCCCGATCAAAGGCACTTAAACCGTAACTACAAACTCCATAAGCGTGTTTATATTATAAATCTTGGAATGAGCCTTTCAGTATAGAATCAAAAGGTTTGATTTCAAATTCCTTAAAAAAAAGCACCACGGAATAGAAGAAGAAATAAAAACAAACCCCCTCAAGGGGTTTCTATCGACATTCAAGCATATGTATTTAAATTTTCCTTTTTAAACATTTAAATTGCGTAAATTTATTTAAATTTATTTTAACATCAGTTAAGCGTTAAGATCAAGGAAAGATTTTCTACCCTTAAAATATTATTTAGTAGAAAAATCAAGCTTTATTTATGTGTTTGGTTCATTGATGCGAGTCGAAAGTTGCTCTTTAAAGCCCATCCGAGACATGAGCTAGCTAGCGGTCAGTGACTGAATTCAGCCCAAAGCGCACTCGATTTAATTGAAGAACATGTTAAGATAACTAAAAGAGAGTAAGTATACTAGACCTACGCAAGGTGCCAATGAGTCTTCAAACTGCGGATTAAAACCTACTAATCAACTTAAACGAAGTAGAGGAATTTCTTGCAAACTTATATTGATCCTAAATTTCTACCTTTGAAACCATTCTCCCCTAATATGAAAATAACCATTTTAAGCGTGTTAAACTTAAACTTAGGCCGGACTCGTCTTCGAATGATTGGAGGTGACTTCAACCGGAACGGAATATGGTTATGGTTGTGTGTTTTGTATTTAAGAACGCGGATATGATGCAATTTAGCCTAAAAGCATTATACGAGCCGCCATGCAATGACATGCAAAAAGGTCTAATTTAAACATGTTTTAAGTCTTTATTTTTAATAATACAATACAATTCTGATAAGTCTGGCTGGCATAAATTAAGAGGGATGTTCTTTGGGAAATCAATTTTGAGTCTAAAATGTAACTAACTTCTATCCATGACATTTTGTTGTCCACAAGGGACACTGTTTTCGAGTTATGATTTGATTGGTGTATTAGGGATGACCCCTTAATTAAATTAGAAATCATTGTCTTAATCAGTTTCTTAATTAAATTTCTGGGGTCATTCGTAAAATACTTTGACCAATCTTAACTCGAAAACAGTGTCCTTTGTGGTAAACAAAATGGAGATAGAAGTTACATTTTGGACTCAAAATCTATTTCCCAAAGAACATCTCCCTTAATTTATGACAGACTTATCAGAAACACCCTGTATAAATGTGTATAAAAGTTGTTTATTTGTTGTCAATTTTCAATAAAGAGGTTTGGTAATTCCCTCAAGGCTAGGACATCAGTTCGAATCAGTTCTTGAAAGTAGAGATATTATCTTTAATCCGTTTAGTCAAAACTATCCATTATTTTAAAAAATAAATAAATAAAGAAATGTTAATTCATTTCGGCAAAACTTATTTGAAGAGATTGTAATCAAACGCACTAGAATATACCCCAAAAATTAAATTTTCTGACATACTCCAAACTTATCTATGATCTACCGCACTGCATATTCCTCAAAATCTAAAAATACCGATATAAACGATCACCATTGATGAGTTTTTGAAAACTGCCTATATTGGTGTTAAAAACCAGAAATAATGAAACATCATATTTATTCTCGGAAGCCCATTTTTTTGCCAAAAAAAATTGGACAGGAAAATTACAGGCTGTCTAAAATATGTAATTGGCCAATATTAATCGAAGTTTGGTAGCGTGGCATCGTCCCCAATAATTTGGGAAACAGATTTGGGGTTACGCACAGGTAAATCCAAGGTCACATCGTTTATACTGTATATAGGTATATCCCAGATCAAAGAGAAAAAAAAACCCCAAAAAAATCCAACCATCCTAATTATTCTAGTAAAATTATAAGCTGCAATTTACGAATAATTAAAATACAAATTGTTTTTTTTCTTCCAAGCTTAATGTTGTTCAAATTAATTAAGCTATAAGATAATTACGCAAAAATTAATTGTCACGTGGCATAATTCGTTCAGGTTTTTATCTTTGGTCATTTTATTCATTTATTTATTTTCTTTTTTATTTCTTAAAGATTAATTCTATCTGGGACTAATTAACTCTTAGGGGGTCAATTTTAAATGACTAGGTTATATAACTTATATTTTACTTAAGTTTATTACAGGCCTCATTTAGTTCCAGGATTTATAAGGTATAATTTGTCAAATGGGAATAATTTAAACGTGAATTTATATATCATTCATCAAGGAATAACGTAAAGAAAGGTTTTATCAGTTTATTTACCTATAATAAACCGCAAAATTAATCATATATTTTAAAGGTTCTGACTAATCAACGTCGAGGTTTACATATTAATTAGAAATTTTGCAAAAGGATGCTATTATTCTCATAGAAGATACTCATAAAGAGAGATATGTCTAATTCGCAGTCATCTTGGAAAATGGCGGCCATAAACACGTACTTTTTAACAGAGTACGCTGGTGCGCTATATTCTGTATCGCCGGGCTTTATGATTATGGTTGGAATATGCCACCATCTTTAAATATGGCGTCCCGTCTAACGGATTGTGGCTTCAGTACATTTCAAGTTTCACTTGATATCGCGACAATTTTAAACCTAGTTTTTAAATACAGTTCAATATTCTTGTACGAAATAAATAGATTCTTCAACAAAATTTAGAATTTTTCGAAATCGGGAAAGTCATAAACCTGAAACATTAGGATATCAGATAAAGACATTCTCGGGCTTTCCCTATAGCTAGAGAAATTCAAATCGACGTTTATCGAGGTGCCAGTCACTCAACCTAATTGATTACGCATAATCCTCAATCATTTTACTTTAAAACCTCACAGTGATTAGCCCCTCGACTTTTATATTATGGAAATTGTAGGTTAGGATATCTGGCTTTCAACATCGGGTAAATATTTTTTATCTATTCGAGAAAATGGTGCCTTAATGTATAACGAGATATTTTTGCACTTATTCGCGGATTTATCGAGTCTAGAATTTTCTGAAAATTAAGATATAAAGTTTTCAAAACGTTCCAAGATATTTTACGTCTATTTGGGTCGACTGAAAACACTCATCACGCTAAAAGAAAACTATATCTGTAGCAAATTCTTTCATCTGATATATTCACACCTCCGTGGACGTAAACTATTTACCTGTATTTATCCATCAAGGTGTATAATTAGAAATTTTTAGCGTAAAATGAAGAGGAATTTCAACATTTTTTCTTCCACATTTGATAATATATGATATTATTCGATTCTGCACGGTGTTGTTTAACGAGGTCATCTGCGTGCATTTTTGGGTAACGGACGGTGTTTGGTAATGAAATAGATTTAGACAGGTATTTAATATATATTTTTAAGAAGCGTTGACATTTAATTGGAGTTGTCGTACCGAATTTCTTGATTATAAATGTAACATTTGAAAATATAAGCTATTTTGATTCAAAAATGTAACTTCTAACGCTTTATAAGTCTAATATACAGGGTGTTTCTGATAAGTCTGCATCCATAAATTAAGAGGGATGTTCTTTGGGAAATCGATTTTGAGTGAGTCGAAAATGTAACATCTATCTCCATTTTGTTTACCACAAGGGACACTGTTTTCAAGTTAAGATTGACCAGATTATTTTATGGTTCACCCCTTTAAATTTAATTAAGAAACTGATTTAGACAATGACTAATTAATAATTTAATTAAGGGGTCATTCCTAAAACACTAATCAAATTATAACTCGAAAACAGTGGCCCTTGTGGCAAAATGATGATAGATAGAAGTTACATTTTCTGCTCAAAATTGATTTCCCAAAGAACATACATCCCCCTTAATTTATGTAGGACTTATCAGAAACACCCTGTATATAAGATTTTAAGGATATTTATGGTAATTTATAAAACATCTGTATGTTTTTATAGTGGCCAGTTTTTAGAAAAATAATCTTATTTGGAAACTTACGAGAAAAAACTTGTGCCTAAATAATCTACGGTAGCTTTAACCTTTAAGTTCAACCACAACCATTTTAGTTCCTTAAGAATCTCAAAAAACCTTAAACCCGGCAATTGTTCAAGACAGATATACGACTATATGTAAGCCCATGTGGTGAGCGGCGTCTGTAATACCTATATTTTGTTTAAAACATTTTATAAAAGAAACAAGTTTAAAGCTCTTTATAGTTATTTGGTCTTAAATCTGACGGAAAGTCTGACATTTATCCGTTTTTAGGGTCTGACGGGAACACCTGGTTGGGTTGCCCAGGAAGCCCAGTCTATAGCTATAGTGCCCTCTCTACAAACACTGAATAAGTTTTATCGATGTATAAAACAAACTAAAATCAAGAAGTGATATCTAGTTTATTAGGTATAAATTCACCACATTTCTTGCTTTATCTCCAGTCCAAACGTACAGTAGGTCCGGAGTTAATCCCCGCCGCCCCTAAATTACAACCAGCATCTCATTGGTTCTTGAAAACTCACGTCAGCGCCACGAAAATGATATGATGAAAATTACGTTTTTTCCGAATGAGGAGAGGCGAAATTGCCCGGCCTCCTTTTACTTCCCCCCCCCTTGTATTTTGAAAGGGGGACTGGGACTATGGCGCGCGAATTACTTAGACATCTTATGATTTCTCCCTAGTAAACTAGATATCGCTTCTTGCTAAAATCTATAAAGTAACAGACGCCTTGTAGAAAATACTTGGCAAAAGAAAAAGAATAAACTGAGCCATTAAAACGTTCTTTAAGAAGCGTAAATTTTACCAAACTTCTTCCTGTCAAGATAACGTTATATTTTAAAGGGAGCAAAGTAAACGAAAATTCAATATATTAAATCGATCAGGTTCAGAATTTCCCAAATAGTTCTTATTTTTTACCAAAAGGTAAAGAAATCTAGCTAATTAAAATACCGATTCCGCTTTCTAATAGCGCTCGGTGTTTTAATTTAAATATTCTCCATGGAAAAACTAGCTTTGGAATTTCAAAATAACATTTATATTAAATTAAAATAAAACACATAAGGATGCGAGTTGGTAGTTTGGCCGTGTAAATTACCCAAGGTATCTGAACCACATTAATTTTAAATTGAAACAAAACACTTATTGGTAATTTTCCTATGTAAATTATAGCTTTATAAAATACCTTAATTACTAATAATATTTTGTTAGTATTTCACTCTCAGAATCTACACACGTAAATCCTTAAATTACAATCAAGTACCAATTAACTCTTGGTAATGTAATGTTTCACGTAATTTGAATAAATAATTTACTTGTTCAATTACCATAACGGTAATTTAGCGTAACTAGTAATTAACCAAATTTGTAAAAAAATATAGGACAGAGGTCAACATTTCAAAACTGTTCTACATAGATAAAACCAAGCTCTCTTAAGACATCAAATCCAATTTTAGTAATAAGTTCACCATCACTTTGAAATGGCACCCATTAAAAAAAAAAAACACCACCAATGAAAATTGCTATTGGGAGCACCGAAGCATGGGGTGTTGGCCCATAGGAATACAATCTGACCTTAACACAGACAGCATCTTCACTAAGATCGGTGGGATTTGATTACCATTTCAATTCACGTCTATCAAACGTATAGTTCTTGCCGCATTTTCTATTTTTAAAATTCCAATATTCAAGGCTGCTATTTCTTTTTCTTTCCTAAATTCAAACTAGAATAGATCGATTTTTTTCAGAGTAGAAATAATTTTAAATTAACCCCGAGGTATCTAGCTTTCAAATATTAAAAAAACCAAAATAAGATTGAAAAATATCATAAATTATGCCAACAAAATTGATTCAAAAAAGCAAATTAATAGAAGAGAATTATTTTTCAGAGTTCAACAACAGTTTGCAAGTATTACTTTTATAGTAAAGAAGTTTAATATTACGTATCAATACGCCTTACCTTTCAGTATATTGCTAACAACTATTGAACATATCCTATAGTATAATAAACCGTGGAAAATTTTAAACTGGAACGTTGCATTATTTGTGAAACGAAAGTCGACTGACTGTCTATGAATTTAATTTTTTTAAAAAATTCTGGTTTAAGTAAAGGCCTAATTGGATGATTTGTTGTTACAGTTTCTTTACACAAGCAAAATTATCCTAGATGAATGAAACCCACGCGGCCTTTTAAGGTCTTTGAGCGGGGCTTGGAAGATGCTGTAACTCTCAAAACTAACTGGTTTTTCAATAGCAATTTTTAGTAGTTTTAAAAGCACTCATTAAACTTAAAGTAAACATACTGAGAGAACCTTGTGATAAATGAACTTTAACATCGGATTGGTTTAGGAGTAAAAATAGAATTCAAGCCTAGATGAAAAATTACTGAGAAAAGCAGTCTTTTCACCAGAGTTCAAAGTTCGGACGTGATCTAGAATAATGCACGTATAACTGGGGTAGATAATTCGCGTTATTAATCTAAATTTAAAGGAAAGGTTCTGACTAACTGACTGTGAATGATTCATTTACGTTCACCCCAATCACATAAGATATGTTCCATAAGTATGACACTACTTATACTTTGTAATGCTACTGAGAGACTTACAACTCGAGCTAGTTCGAGAACGACAAGCGAGAATTGAAGTCCTACACTCGGTGGTTAATTTTGCAGGACTTCCATCTAGGTCCTATTTAGTCTGCATTACTAAGCCTTTGACAGCGCCTCACCAGGCGCCGCTTTATCTCGAATCTATGACCTACGTCACTCACTTCATGACAAGCTCCAGTTTGTAACCAGTGACAAACATATGGAGCATTTCTTTTGAACTTATGGCATTATCTACAGAAAGCTCGTTGTGAAACTTGCTCTATTGCTTTCGGTTTGAACAGACCAACATATTTAAAAAATAATTCTAAAAATATTAAGTTGAATATTTTACATATAATTACACGTCAAGCAAATTAAACGTTCATTCAACGCAATTTTATTAAACTAAATCCTGAATCTAAAGAATGGGGAGTTAAATGATTATAAATGAAGTTCCACTGACTTGCAATGCAAAATATACAAATTTGATTGGCATTTACTTTAAAGGGATTGTTAATCAAATGAAATAACTCATAAACAATCTGTTATTGTATGTAAACACGGTATACCTTTAGCACGTGATTCTAGCGATAATAATTGATTGATATTCCCTTTAAGCTTGTAACCGGATTTTTTCAAATTGAATAGAAAACAAATAATATGATTAATAGTTTTCAATAAAAGACCTGAAGAAGAATTTAAGAGATTAACTCAAGTCTTAGACGGATCCATAGTTCAGTTAATACTATTTATTATTTTGGGGTTAATTTTTTTGGGGGGGTAAAGTTTTTGAATGAAACAAGGTCGACTTTTCAACTCGCCATGGGTGTCTGGGACCTAGAAAATAACTCCAATTTCATTCTGGGCACTCTTTTTTATTTTCAATGGGAGTGGTTAATATTAATGACCTTTGTAGATGCGCAGTAGAGTGATAAATGTTGTGATTCGTACGTGCACGCTGTGATTGGAAGATTGAACAACATAGCACTTGATAAGAGAGGCACGACACTTCGAAATAATTCCTATACATGACCTTTGACTTCCAATGATTTCATTGAATTCTTTTATAACTCTTCATGAGTCAAAATTACTTTAGTGACTTCTTAAGTAACAATATTTTTAATATGAGTTTGTCGTATTTCATGACCAATTCAACTGACTTCAAGTAGCTTCATGGCCAGTTCAACTGATTTCAAGTAGAAATGTACGCATAGTAATTCAAAAATATTTGTATATTTTTATTTATATATTTCTAGAGTAAATGGCCCCTCGGTTTCATTTATAAATGTAATAGAACCACTGAAGAACGTTTGAAATGAAAAATAGTCCTTGACAAATTTGATTTGGAAACTTATTTTTTTCTGGGGTTGTTTTCCGTAGGTCTCTAGCGTAACGTTTGCTTGCAATAATCTATGTTTTTAAGGTAGACACTTCGTGGCCTGACGTAGGATATGGCTACTTTTTGCAACCATACTTGGCTGAACTGATGAAAAATGGATGCTTATCTGTAGCAATTTCCGATATGATAAGTTGACTCGAGTCAATATAAACGTTTGAAAAATTGAATGAAAAATTTGTAACACGTCAAATGTTAAACCTAAAAATTTATAGACCATATATCAGGAAAAAGTTAATCACAACTAAATAACTAAATAACTTAAAATCGGGCTCTTCGATCGTTAATCGCAATTAAAAGATGAAAAACATCAGCAGTTTTACAAAAAAAAGTATCGACACTATAGTTATTTCAATTGAATAGTCTTCAATACTGAATAAATCGAACTAAAATATTTTAATCTGGATTTTGTCTTGCAAGACAAAACGAAAAAGAATAAATAAAATACATTGATATTCATGTAAATCTCTCATATGAAATAGAAGCCAGAAAGGGCTTTTAACTTTTAAACATCTATTATTATTTGCAACTGAAAGAGAAATTTTACTGAGCAGACCAGAAGCAAATTGAAACTGGCGGCGCATTTAATAAGAAAACAAAAACAAAAAGCCACAACAAGCAATCAGAAATCACGTTGAGTCAGTTAATTAATAAATATACTGAAGAAAACGATACAGCATGCAACCTTTTCATAGAATAAATATTCCTAATATTATGCATTAACAATTTCAAAATGAACAAGTCAATGTCTAATCTAGTTTTACAAAATTTACCTCTTGCAAAAAAACAGTCAGAAAACTTTAAATCATTTTCTTTTTCGTATTATAATCTTTGCCGCCTTAACGCCTTTGTGAATGAAAAATAAGGACAGGTATTTATGTAAAAAGAATTACGAAGAAGATAAATTAAAAACAAAAACATTTAACTTCGATCGCCTCGCGTTTTATACGAGAATAAATTATACCTGCAACGAAGATTGAAGATTGAATATATTGCTTTTCTTTTCAAGCGCATTTAACGATAGAGGGAACGTTAATGTGGATGAATATGCAGTGTTAAAGCTCGTAGTAGAAAAAGTAGTGTTTCTAAAGTACGGTTGGCTAAATAGGAGGAGTATATGTAGCTCAATTAATTTTGTTTGTACATAAATAAAGATGGATACATGTAAAATCGAGATAAAAAGGTATTAGTTACTCGGTTGAAATTTCACTTCTCGTCTAATTTAATATTTGCGGTAAATTTGAAGGGGTGTAAATAATTTTTGACACTTTTATCTGGGCATCAACAATATGCTAAATATGAATTAATTTAAAGAGAAGTTACATATCATTCAGTTCAGATGGTTATCGAGAATTTGAATTTTATATAATTGTACAGGTTCGTATTAAATTTCGGTGATGAGCTTATAAAGTTGTTAATTTGAGAAGTAGAATGCTTGCAATTTTTGGTAATTTTAGGAGATATTTTGAAATACAAATAATGTTAATAAATTTTTGTGATGAGGTTTTGATTTAAATTAACTTGTTAATTTGAGAGTTCGGATGCTTAATTGTAATTTTTGAAATAGATTTTGGAGAAATAACCAAGAGTAATTTTAGAACATATTTTGAAATACAAACGTTAATAAATATTTATCTATAATATTTCGAGATTTTTGGTAACTTTCCAACCCCTCAAACAACGTGAGACTACATAACACCAAAGTATATACTCCAATAAAATACAAGCTTTTATTTACCAATCAAATCATATCTGATGTTGAAATTAACCATCATTAATCACGTTAATTTCAACCGAATTTCAACATACTCTTTAAATTAAGTTAAGCCCTTTTCAGACGATACAACATTTGTCACAACTAGATGGCTCAAAAAATTGAGTCAGAAAAAGTTGCTCAAGGATCAATTTTTAATTTGGTCGTTCAACTTGTCGGTCAACTTCTATTCACACGTACCAACTAGCTTACTCAACTCAAGTTGACTCATCTAAATAAGTCAAAAACTTGTACAGTCTGAAAAGGCCTTTACTTTCAAATATTTCAGCGGTTAAAAATATGTATCTACTCATTCGGAAAGTTTCGTTTAAAATTTTCTCCCCACAGAGATAAATCATAAGAAAAACGTAGCGAGAACACTTTGAACTAATACGAAGACTAGACTTTACATTTGTTTAAGAATAAAACTTTCCGGAAGTTTAATTTTAAAAAAAGTGATTTACAAAAAGAAAATTTCGAGTAACATCCCATTTCGAAAGGAAAATAAAAAACGAACCAAGGGAGTAATGAAAACTCGCGATTCTTCGGTGAAAATAAAGGATTTGTTGTTGTTGTACATGTACGTGAACTTGAAACGGATACAACACCGCCCATAAGGTATTGTTTCCCATAGGTAAAACATTAGGGAATTTAAAAAGCTAGCTTAGTTTTTCAATGAAAGGTAAAAAACGTGTGTTTGAATGTAAAGAAAACTACAACTTTTTCACGTAATAAAATTCAGTGCATGTGCTTTGATGAGTTACTGATAACCCTGAGACAATAGACGAGCTAAGACTTTCACCGCTGAGAATCTCACCAATAATTATAAAACCAGGAATGCCATAAATTAAGGGGGATGTTCTTTTTCGAAATCAATTTTGTGTTGAAAATGTAACTTCAAGGGACACTGTTTTTGAGTTAAGATTAATGAAAGTACTTTATGGATGACCCTTAGATTTAATTAAGAAACTGAATACACACCATAATTCCTAATTTAACTGTATATATTCTTGGTACAACTAATAGCCCAATCAGGGATAGATTTAATTTTATAAGTAGGAATATAGAACGGTTAGTATTTACTTCAGTCCGACTCATAGACCACCCAGTATAGAGCCCCTCCCTCCAACACGTAACGAAAAGTTTAAATTATCTTATTGGCCCACTAAAACTACGTTTTGATGACGTTGCTGACGGGGACGGCGAAAAATACGTAATATCTTTTTACCTCTGTCGCTATGACCCGCCTCTTCTTTCATACCCCCCTCCGTCCCTTGGAAGGGGGGTCCGGGACTTTGACGCGCGCCCAGACTACTCTGTTCTCCATTCCTACTTCTAAAATTAAATCTAATCATAACTGTCTTCTACACGATCAAGTATTTCCCCTGAAGTTTCAAAATCTTATCACTTAATAAGTACTTCGTAAAATTATTCATCACACCTCCCCTTTAATTACTAGATTGTAAAATAACGTTTTATAATAACGAAAAATGGCCAAAAATTATACTTCTAATTAACTGGTTTCCTGGAATACCGTGAAATTAAAACACTCGGTACCAAGGAAGCGACTTGTATTATACCATGCCAAGCAACAATGGGGGATAGCCAAAATAATTCCAAAAAATTAAACGCATTTAATACAGTGAAAAATTTGGCCGTACATCCTGAAACTATTCCTACACTTTCCTGTTTCACGGATGATGAAATAGTGTAGTGGATACGTATACTATAGTTTTCTGACCGTGAAGACAGGCGTTTTTCCAAATTAAAACGATGGTGCATCGCATTTACTTCCGTTTTACGAGAATGCATTGCTAAACCACACCTACCTTAAATGCTCACTCATTCGAAACATTAAACTACAAAAAAATATATATATCAATATTGAATTTAAACTAATTAGTGTCTTAAAATGTTTGGCATAGGCATGAATCTAACCACGAAGAAGCTTCTTGAACGCTAGTTCAACCAGGGATAGATTTAATTTTAGAAGTAGGAATGGAGAACGGTTAGTATTTACTTCAGTCCCACTCATGGCCCAGTATAGAGCCCCTTCCTCCAACACGTACCGAAAAGTTTAAATTATCTTATTGGCTATCACTTAAACTACGTTTTGATGACGTTGCTGACAGGGACGGCGAAAAATACGTAGTTATTTTTACCTCTGTCGCTATGACCCGCCACTTCTTTCATACCCCCTCCGTCCCGTGGAAGGGAGTCCGGGACTCTGACGCACACCCAGATTACTCTGTTCTCCATTCCTACTTCTAAAATTAAATCTATCCCTGGTAAAGCCTCTAGAGCTTGAAGAAGAAACTCACAGCTAGCGATATCATTTCAGCAAAACCCGTAAATTCCTCTGTTCTATCCGTTCTTCATTTTAAGTCTTACAAGAAAAAAATGACTAATGTCCTAAGACAGAAGGAAAATTTACGTGGCAAAAGTTTTGCCACATTTTTAAAAAAATCTGAAACATAATTAATATCCTCTTATGAAAGTATACATGACGGGCCCTTTTCCTCATTCAGGTAGGTCCGCAATTTCGAAGATACTTCAAAGAGGTTACAAAAATGTTTCAACCCCCAGTTATTCAATTAATCGTGACGCGGTGGCTACAACCATGGTTGCGTGGTCACGTGATTTAACTTGTCCTTAATTACGTTTAACGCCTATACTCGAAACATTCCCCTCCTTTATAAAATGAACCTTTAGGCATATTAGCAACCAACACCTTCTAGCTGCAGCGAATCCTTTGAACGCTACCTAAAAATGGGTAGCAGATACAAATGCCCAAAGGGTTAAATGCATATCGAAGAACGATTTAAAGGGTGAATAATTCTACTGTAAATTATTAATTACACGCCACTAGGTCTAGGTCTACCTTAATTCTGTATATTTTTTAATTGGTTTTCTTCAATAGTTCAGTGGTTTTCTAGAAAGAATCGATTCTTCAAGAGTTAAATCTTCAAAAACTGTAAGCTTTTAGGTAAAGACTTACGTGCGAAGAATAACTTAAGATAACGGGACATGGCGTACCTACGTCTTCTTTTAGGATTACAAATTGTTGCACTAGATAACTGAAGTTTAGTTTAGTTGGTTTCTGTCTCTGTCTCTTTAGACGTATCAGGAAGTTAACGCCTGTGATGTTTTTTGTATGATGTATCGAGAATGGACATGCAACCACGGTGTTAAATATGTTCCTATAGTATTATATAACTGTGGGCGGCCATGTTTGGTACATTTTCATATCTAATTCCGAATAGCATCAGTGACGTCATCATGTTGGGTCTTCTGTTTTAGCTCAAATAAAAGGATAGTAGCATACAGGGTGTTTATGCGAGGTGTGCAAGAAATTATGGGTAGAAGGTTTGTTCTTTGAGCGATTTTGAGTAGAGAATGTTTAAAACATTCCAATCATGAATCGTATTTGAAAATTGAGGCCTGGACGACAAAATGTCATGGAACATTTTCGAATCAAACTTGTTCAACGAAACCCCCCCCCCATCCCATAATGACATCATCATCTATTGCCTATTTAATTTTTTTTTCTAATTTTTTAAATATTTAGATATTGTAATAACAGCAATAACTTACTAGACTTAATTTTCCATTTTAAATTATTTAAAACTATACGAAAATCTTACGATATAGTTTAAACTAAACCCTACAATCTAATTAAGTATAATTTGTAAAGTAAAAATATTGAACGTCGCACGTTACAATTTTAAAATTTAATCATACGTTGTACGAACAAAATATGCTTCACTTTCTATTACAATTGCAGCCCTTGTAATTTAATTTTTTATCCGTATCACAGTCCAGTTTTCATGAACACTAATTCACCTGTTAATTAAATCATAACCCATGAACCTCAAAA
The DNA here is from genome assembly GCA_019434445.1 of Phalangium opilio. NCBI lineage: Eukaryota > Metazoa > Arthropoda > Arachnida > Opiliones > Phalangiidae > Phalangium > Phalangium opilio. The sequence goes on from JAEQBA010003137.1 coordinate 417,694, forward strand.
AAACTTGTGCGACTGAAATTGATTATAATGAACTTAGACTGTAGCAATATAATATATAAAAATATATACCTAGCAATTACGTATTCTAACAAATAAATTTTCTATTGGCTACCCGCGTTTTTTCTCGCTCACCAGTTGAGAAATTAGTTTAGTCCAACCTCCTGCTTTGATTGACTATAGGTTGGGCGGATTCAAAACTGCCAATCATGAGTCGAAGCTTGTAAGATTCAAATATGTCAAGAAATTGTTTTGTTTTTTTTAAAAAACCCCACCAATTTAGATATTCATCTTCATCATCACGAAATCGGAATATTACTAGAATCGTGAAGCTGGAATTTAAAAATCAACATACAGGCTAACCTTCAAAATATACCCGCCAAATTATGATTCATATGCTGGTCAAAGTTTGAAGAAAAAAAAATTATTAAAAAACTTATCGTTTAGTTCACAACCAGTCATTAACTCGCAAATGTTTTATACTGTATATTGCGGTCTTCATTCTTAAATATATTATTGTAGAGATCTCTAGTTATATGTTTCCCGAATTAGGGTGTCAAAGGTTAATTTAATTTAAAAGGGTGCATACTTGAGCATAGAAACTCCAAACGAGTACTGTTTCAGGTATTAGCATTTCGAATTCAGACGTGCTGTAATTTCTTAGTTTCTGAATTTCTCTATCTAGCTTCAAAAGTTGTATAAATGTTTCAAGTGTTAAATTTTGCACGTTTTGAAAATACGAGGGGCCAATCGCTCCTAAAAAAATTTAAAACCAGCCTTAAGGTTAATTAAATAATTGAATAAATCATGTTTTGATTAATTAAAAAATAATCGCGTAGGTAATTGTTCTTTAAATTAAAACAATGCTAATTAAACCAAATTGAATTAAAACTGATTAAAACGGGGTTTGCAGAGACAGAGTGATTCGCCCCTCGTGTTTATTATCCAACTTGTAAGCTCGTCACGTGATAAAATACCACTTCAAAGTGCGGTTTGAAATGTATAATTTTCATTTAATAGATGCTTAAAGTGGCAATGAAATGAAGTAAAACATTACTTCGATACAACGTGAAGCTGCGATAAAACAACAGGTATTTCGCAAGTCCTTTAACAAAACATTGTATCCATTCTTCATAAATATACCATCCCAATTTTATTTCAATCCCTTCATGGGTGATAATTTCTTAAGTTTAATTTGTAGAAAAATATCCGTAAGGTATTTTAAAATTATCAACTTAAAAATCCATCAATTTAGTTGCGAGAAATGCCAGCCCATCCTAGTGTTACAATGTCCGTGCTCGAAATTTAAATCTGTTTCTGTGTTCCATCCCATATGATGATTGTTTTTCCCCATATATTATTTACAAAAACAAATAAACTTTGTAATTAAGAAAAGGATGTAATATAATACATATTTATGTAATTTATGTTTTGCTTCTAATTAAGGGTTCTTTTTTTACAAGTTAATAACCGATCAACGTCCAATTTTTTTTCTGGTTCAATCGCCGCCAGGTACACGAGCGGACGCGTGGATTCGCAAAACGTTATTCCTCCAGGTGAAGTATCAAAAAGAATATAATCAACGAGTCAGGAATTGCATCCATTATACCAAGAGTATAGGGGATGTTCTTTGGGAAATCGATTTTGAGTCGAAAATGTAACTTCTATCCATCTCCATTTTGTTTACCACAAGGGACACTGTTTTCGAGTTAAGATTGGTCAAAGTATTTTACGGATGACCCCTTAAATTTAATTAAGAAACTGATTGAGACAATGATTTATAATTTAATTAATTAAGGGGTCATCCCTAAACACTTTGACAAATCATAACTCGAAAACAGCTAGTGTCCCTTGTGGCAAAATGTCAGACATAGATAGAAGTTACATTTTCGACTCAAAATTGATTTCCCAAAGAACATCCCCCTTAATTAATGGTATGCAGACTTATGAGAAACACCCTGTACATAAAAGAGATGGCCTTTATGGTTTTAGGTTTGAATACTCCGCCATATTTTAAAAATGGCGGCCAATAAAACAAACCAAACCGTCCTGACAAGATAGCATAGCGGTATATTTTAAGCCTAACAAGTTGAACTTTACTAAAAACAACATACCTTAATAAATTTTTCGTAAGCTATAAATTCTACAATATTTTTGGTGAAATAAAATCAATTCCTAATACATATATTTATATATATAATATTTCTACAACATCGTTATATTATATGCCGTGCCTAATCCAGTGCACGCGCTCCCCAGATTATAAAACGCTTTAAGACAGCTTTAGCACGAAAAGACGTCAAAAATATGGCGTTGTCAAAGTAACTAAGTCCTCACCAACAGGGATATACCGTCTTACGCGATTTGACAACTCAGATCCCCCTTCTCGATTGATTTTCTTCTTATAATTTTTTTTTCTTCAAGGATTATGTGTCCCAAGGGTATCACGCGTTATGCTTTTAAAACGTAAGTATATAAGTATGATTATTTTTTTATATTTTGACAGGAAAAATGTCTCTCTCTCTACTACACACATTTCATACAGACTTGTGTATTTGGATTAAGTTTTTATAACATATCGGACGGGAAAGATGTATTTTTATTTCACTTTAAACTTAAACTGGGTTTCATTGATGGAGGAAAGTTATGAAAAATGAAATTTGCTGTTAGGTTTACTAAGAATTGCTACGTAGAACTTCGTTGCCTGAAGTAAAGGTTTTCCCAAACTCCAAGAAACAAAAAGATTCATAACACACACACTGGGTCGCGTCAATCATGAGTTATACGTAGCGAGTGCTGTGATTGGAGGAAAGAATTTGGACGAGTTATGGGCGTTAAAAGTGTAAAAAGATTGTCTTTAACATTATACGGAACCAGAAATTCAAAGAAATTGACACAAAATCACAATTTAATTGAAAAATTTCGACTTGACTGCGGAACTTCATGGGTACTACCTTAAGTTTATAAGATATGTTCCATAAGTATGACACTACCTACACTTTGTAATGTTAGGGACTTACAGCTCGAGCTAGTTCTAGCAGAACGACGGAAGTGAGAATTGAAGTCCTACACTCGGTGGTTAATTTTGCAGGACTTCCATCTTCCTATTCAGTCTGTACTAAGCCTTAACAGCACCTCACCAGGCGTCGCTTTACCTCGAATCTATGACCTACCACAATCACTTCATGACAAGCTCCAGTTTGTAACCAGTGACAAACTTATGGAACATATCTTAAGAACTCATGGCATACTACTACACGTTATTCGGTAATTTTTTTAAACGATTAAAACTTCAAAATAATTTATACGGCCACCAAGCTATTTATTAGCATAATTTTGATTGTAGGCGTGAATTTAGCCTCGAGACCCAAGCTTTATGAATATTTAATTCATTACCTACCACCAAGAAAAACATCCTAAAAAGTAACATTAATCTATCACAAAATTAAAAGCTTCCTTATCCTAACCCTTGGTTCCTCTATACTATTATAGTCTATCAAACACCCAAAGCCTAGGACCCATATAGTTGATTACCCCGTTCTCTGCAGGCATCATGGTATCAAGTTGAAGCAGCCCAGCCTAATGTCTTAAGATTTAGTACAAAATAATGAACGGTATCTTTATTGATAACTCGGGGTTAATGCCGTTTATCATAAGTAAGTCTAGTTATAACCCAACCCCAGCTTACATAATTTAAGAGTTTGGGTGTCAAGGGTCAAAAACGCGAGTAGTTTAGAAAATATTGAGGAAGCTATGATATAATAATTCTTATATATAGAGAAGAGTTTTGAAGGTATAAAGAATTAAATGGAAGGGCCTCTTCAAGGATGGAAGCACGTGGAAATTTTATAATTTTTTTTTTCTTTCCAGAGGTTTAATTGATTACCTGGTTGGATTTAATGACTCGAGGAGCTGTTCTGTCAGGGATGGGTTTATTCTAGTTTGAAAAATTGAGATTCAAAGATTTCCCCGCCTTGAAACTATGAACCAGTTGATATTACTAAGTATATACTTGAATTATATAATTTGCATGATCCTAAAATCTAGATTAGTAGCTTTTGCCTGATAATTAAAGGTATTCGACTATCCTCGAATAAGTTACAGTTCGTTCAAAAGCATCATTTTAATTGACAAATGCTCTAGTCTAAAGGATGACTAACAAATATAAAGGTGATATCAGACGTTACCTTTAAGAGATTATTTGAGCACCTTTATCTTCTTTCTCATAAACATAATTACAATCTAAAATAATATTTGACGGGTGGCTCATTATTGGGTAACAAGTCGTTAAATCAGGGATAGATTTAATTTTAGAAGTAGGAATGGAGAACAGAGTAAGTAATCTGGGCGCGCGTCAAAGTCCTGGACCCCCTTCCACGGTACGGGGGGGGGGGTATGAAAGAAGAGGCGGATGGGTCATAGCGACAGAGGTGAAAAGGATTTACGTATTTTTCGCCGTCCCCGTCAGCAACGTCATCAAAATGTAGTTTAAGTGAGCCAATAAGATAATTTAAACTTTTCGTTACGTGTTGGAGGGAGGGGCTCTATACTGGGCTATGAGTCGGAATAACTGAAGTAAATACTAACTGTTACCCATTCCTACTTCTGAAAATTAAATCTATAACTGGTTAAATATAATCCATTACTGCTACTTTTAAATAAATCAATTACCGATGTAACCGTTTTTCTCTTTACCTTTGAAAAAGGCTTATCAAAAAACTTTAAACAATCATTTTAAAATTAAATTCATCACCTTTCATTGCAATTTCACACGCAAAATTTAATTCTCGAACTAAACATATATATTCCGCTTTAGTCTTTATTTTAACAGGATTTTAACTACATTATGATGTATCGCAAAATTTAACGTCAAATAATTTTTAACGAAAAAGCCATAGCTGTAAAAACTCCCCTTACTATTTCATGTTCAGAGTTGGGGCGAAAATAAAATGATTATCAAGTTTAGCTTCTTTAACAGAAGCTATTACACGATCTTGCAATCGTTACGTTAAAAAAAACCTGCTTTAAAACATTTACAAGTTGTCACGAATTTAAAACTGTGTTTTCTACCGAAATAAAATAACATTATCGGCAGTTGTAATATTTAAGTATAAGGAATTTCAACTATGGAAAGTCAAGCGACTGCTGATATTGTCTCGTCTTTTAGATATATTACATTCGTGATTCATTAGACAAAAACGGAGGAAGCATCGTGCCTGGGGTCAAAAGGTTGAATATATCGTGAACGATGAAAAACACGCAACAGAGCGTGTAATAATCGCAAAAGTATCAATCACACGACGCACGGAAAAAAGAAAAATGATTGTTTTCATTGATGGTGATTAGAACTTTAAGGAAAAACAGTTTAAAGGGAAGTTGCAATTCAACTATTAATTAGGGACTTCGATAATCATCAGTTATAGGTGCACCATATTAGCTAAGGGAAATTAAGGAAGTTATCTTTGGAAAAAAAGACTCCAAAAAAGCCCAATTTTCTAGAAAATAATTAATATATTAACTAATTGTAGAAGGACCTTGTCAAGTCTGATCTTTTCCTAAGCCTGAATCACATTTAAATCGAGCTTTGTAAATCGACATCCGTTCGAAAGCAAGCTTTGATAACATACTTTTGTTCGAAAGCAAGCTGTTTTTTAAGATATGTCTGTTCGAAAGCGAGCTTTTTTAACATAAGCTTTTTTAACATAATTTTGTTCAAAGGCAAGCTTTTTTAACATAATTTTGTTCAAAGGCAAGCTTTTTTAACATAATTTTGTTCAAAGGCAAGCTTTTTTAACATAATTTTGTTCAAACGCAAGCTTTTTTAACATAATTTTAATCAAACGCAAGCTTTTTTAACATAATTTTAATCAAACGCAAGCTTTTTTAACATAATTTTAATCAAACGCAAGCTTTTTTAACATAATTTTGTTCAAACGCAAGCTTTTTTAACATAATTTTGTTCAAAAGCAAGCTTTTTTAACATAGTTTTGTTCAAAAGCAAGCTTTTTAACATAGTTTTGTTCAAAAGCAAGCTGATTTAACATACATCTGTTCGAAAACAATATTGACCCTTCATGTCTATTAAAACGCAACTTGGAAATTAAATTTCCAAATACGAAATCTCTTCGAAATTAAGCTTACCAACCTTAAGCTATTTGAAAAAGTACGAACTCCAATACATTTAAAACCTAATATAATTTTAAAACGTTACGTAACAAACAACCCATTTCTACGTTTCACCAAACCTTCAATTCAAGGAAGCAAAGGGTAGTTTAACACCGTACCCCCGATTTCATTACGTATATATTATAAACTTAACGGTGTCATAGACTACCGCTTTTTGTATCGAGTTAAGCAGCCATAAAAAGCATTTAAAAACACTATGAAGCCCCTATGCCTCTTCATTCCAAAAGAAAGAAAGAGAAAAAAATATGATTTAAATAACATTGAAAGATCAAAGCAACGCAAACCGATTTTCTTAATAAATGCAATGCCTTATACCATGCAGTTCAAAATTCACTAAAGCGTATTGTTTAGAAAACATCGCATTATGTTCAAGAAAGAAAAAAACCATTAGTAGGTTAAGAGCACGGTCGAACCGTTACGATTGTCGCTTGAGGTAAAATTTGTCTATAAGCTTATAACAATAAGTCTACTTTTAGCAATGACGTGGAACCTTGGGTAATAGCTTATAGGCATAATAGTGTAGCCATTTTTATCAACGTAACTATGCGGATTTGTAAAGGAGCTAGACTAATCATTATTTGTGACGAATTTTACCTAGCGAATAATTAATCTCTCTCAAAATCATGTTGGACCTTGGGTGCGACCCTAGGAACTCTCGTTGCTACCGCCACCAACCAATGAAATCACAGTTAGAAAGGCGTCATAATTGAGTACTCAACTCCGGCCAACAAAATTAATATATGGGGCGCAATGATTCTTAGTAGCTTTATGTATTCCTTTGTAATATTACTTCTGTAGCAGACGCGACGCGATGAAAGAAAGAAAATTACCTCAATAACCTTTTCGAATAGAGACTTAATTCTTTTTAAAATTAACTTATGGTAGGAAGGTGTATATAGTGTTTAACCTTAATTTGCATAATACCGGCTACCGACCGGTAAGTTAAAGAATTTAAAAAGAAAAACATTGTTTAGTCTATAGAGAGAAACGTCTGCTTACAAACAATGGAATTATAATTTCATAAACGTAGACATAGGCATACAACGAACGAACGAACGTCAAGCGACAGTTTTATGTTTCAGAAAACAATATCTGATTACAGAGTCCGGTCTAGATAGAGATCTGCAAGTCTTAGTTAGTTCTTCCATAAGAAGGAGGTGCAGATGGTGGAAAGGTAAGGGAGGGAATACATGGTTATATTAAATCATCGGATTACAAAAGGTGCCCTGTAACGCGTCCGCCAACGTCCGTATACTACCTTGTCAAAAACTCAGGAAATGGCCAAGATTATCTACCATCTACCATCTTAGTGGGATCTCAGAATGCTTGACATTGTCGTCAAACGGAGACTGGGACAGGCAGGCTACGTGTAACGTTTTGTTTTGTAGTTTTGAAAGAGGTGAAATAGTTTCGGGTAATCGGGTTAGACTAATGAAAGAATTAATACATTCTCCAAACTGAAATCCGCATAAGAAATTGAATTTGAAATATATTCTACATACATCTTCCAATTTTACAAGAACTTCTAAACGCTTTATAAGTCTAATATAAAGGGTGTTTCTGATAAGTCTGCCTTCCATAAATTAAGGGGGATGTATGTTCTTTAGGAAATCGATTTTGAGCGAGTCGAAAATGTAACTTCAATCTATTTCCATTTTGTTTACCACAAGGACACTGTTTTCGAGTTAAGATTGGTCAAACAAAGTACTTTATGGATGGCCCCTTAAATTTAATTAAGAAACTGATTTAGACAATGATCACTAATTTAATTAAGGGTTCATCCATAAAACACTCAACTCAACATTCTTAACTCAAAAACTTTGACCCGGACGGCAAAATGGAGATAGAATATAATTTACGACTCAAAAGAACATTCCCCTTAATTTATTCCAGACTTTTCATATAGGGACCCATTAAGATGCGTTTGAAATATTAATTTAAACAAATTCATGAAGTAGGTCTACTCGTTTTGTCACATATCGCAAAAGTCTTATTTTTTTCTATAATTAAGTTGCAATTTAAAATATTTCAAGTATTTCCACAAACCCTTTTTAAAATAACTATGATTAAATCTCTTCCGCACTATATCGGAAATACCAAAATATTTCCCGACCGTAAATTAAATTCCAATTATCCTTTTCAATTCCTGTTATAATAATTACCATTAACGATCCTTTCAACTACGAAAAATGCAATTAAATTAAATGTCACGCGCCATATTTTAATTTTCTCGTTATAAATAAATATTCCTATAAAATTTCGAATTTTAGTAACAGGAACTTCAAGAAAATTTATATATTTTTTGACAGTTTAGTGGGAATTTCAGAGGTATTAAAAATAATTAAAGAAATATAATTGAAAATATTTCTTACCTGAGATCTGTACAAGATTCAACAAGTAATTTGACGCAATCGAGGCATCCTTTGGCCGCGGCATAATGTAAGGCCAGAGCCCCCGTGGCCGTTTTTTCGAGGGCCGGCATCTTAGCTTCGCGTAATAACCACTTCAGCACGCTTCGACGTCCGTACCTATTAAGAAAAACAAAATAGAATTCATTAAGATATAACGCCTCGAGCTAACGAATAACGTTGACATAAAAATATACACATTCATACAAATAAAAGGTAATTTTCATTTAGAACATACAATCGAAGAATTCGTATAAATCTTTAGTGGCTAAAGACTGTATCTGCAAAATTTGGAGAGCTACGAGCACATGGTCTTAATCTTAACACGTGATCCAGTAAGAGCTCAGAATTATACAGGAAGTAAGGCGACCGCCCAGGAATGCACAAGGCACTTCATGGACTACTTTCCATCGAAAATAAAATTGTCTCCTAAAGCTTTTGAATTAGTTTCTTTTTACACCACTTTACGTCATTTAATTACAATAAAACATAAGTTTGTAAGATATGTTTCATAAGTATGACACTAAATATACTTCGTAGTGCTTACAGCTCGAGCTAGTTCGAGGGAGAACGACGGAAGCGAGAATTGAAGTCCTACACTCGGTGGTTAATTTTGCAGGACTTCCATCTAGGTCCTATTTAGTCTGCTTTACTAAGCCTTTGACAGCACCTCACCAGGCGTCTTCGCTTTACCCTGAATCTATGACAGACGTCGCTTCATGACAAGCTCCAGTTTGTAACCAGTGACAAACTTATGAAACATATCTTATAATAATATAAACATTAGTTACACTATCTTAACCAACTTACAATCTTTTAGAACTAAGTTAAACTAGCTAAAAAAAATGCATCAAACAGCTTTATAGAGGTAGTATAGTAGAACTTAAGACCCTCAGGGTTATAAAAAAAAACTTGACGATCAAAATTCAATTGGGAAAAATCATCAACGAATGTATTTATACTTTAGTACTAATATTAGCAAAATGTTTCTACATCGTGACTCAATAATCAAAGCCCGTTCACAATACAATCTGTCAATACAAAGTAGACAACAAAAGATACTTCAAAAATAACCCCGTATCACGATAGATTCTCATTTTAAGATTTCAATTTAATGAAACTATAAATTTCCTATACATACAATTCACGTGTTAATAAACAATATATATTGAAATGTAGCATTTTAAAGGATGTATCTCGAGAAACTTGTCAAAAGGATTAAGATTTTGCATTAGAGCTGAACGAGAACTCTAAAACATGATCTGCGACATCAAAGTTGGTCAAAATTTGTAAATAGAGAGATTAAGCGTGGTCCCAATGCACAGTAGAAGGTAGCTAAAGAACAGGCTAGTTTCAAATTAAATGAGTAACTTGAAATATGGCCCTCCAATTAACAGCGACCTTAAATTTAAAAGTAAATAATGAATTATTTGATTTGAAATAATTGACTGATCTTTTAAATTTCTTTTTCGTATTGCGTTCAAAATGATATTAAATTATTCCACATGATTTTAAACGATTTTTGAAAGATGATAGGCCTTAACACGGATCGTACACAGTCACTGCAATTGACTACAACATTAAAATTGCATAACGTAGTGCAATTGACTGCAACATTAAAATTGCATAACGTAGTGCAATTGACTGCAACATTAAAATTGCATAACGTAGTGCAATTGACTGCAACATTAAAATTGCATAACGTAGTGCAATTGACTGCAACATTAAAATTGCATAACGTAGTGCAATTGACTGCAACATTAAAATTGCATAACGTAGTGCAATTGACTGCAACATTAAAATTGCATAACGTAGTGCAATTGACTGCAACATTAAAATTGCATAACGTAGTGCAATTGACTGCAACATTAAAATTGCATAACGTAGTGCAATTGACTGCAACATTAAAATTGCATAACGTAGTGCAATTGACTGCAACATTAAAATTGCATAACGTAGTGCAATTGACTGCAACATTAAAATTGCATAACGTAGTGCAATTGACTGCAACATTAAAATTGCATAACGTAGTGCAATTGACTGCAACATTAAAATTGCATAACTTAGTGCAATTGACTGCAACATTAAAATTGCATAACGTAGTGCAATTGACTGCAACATTAAAATTGCATAACGTAGTGCAAATTGCCACACCTAAGCCCCAAACCTTTTCATAAAGAAACCTTACGTAGCAATAAGGCAATATTCTGCTGAACTTAGCTAAAAATGCGTACACTTCTTAACACACGAGACTTATCCTTTAAAAATAAACATATTCAGGTATATTTAACCTCAATTTAATTTATAGTTTTTAATAGTTTAAATTACAGATATAATAAAAGGTTGGGCAGTTCTTAAATTAAAAAAAAGAGAATGAAAATAAATTAAAAAGGGAAAATTAAATACGGCAAAGTACTCGTTAAATATAATCACGTACCATATCTAGGTATACACGCCTACTTAAAAATACACCTCACCGCGTGATGATATTTCCCCAAGAGTACAAAAACCATACCTGATAGAGTGGGGAGTGAGTGCCTTTTAAAAGAAATGGATATACGTCTCCAAAGAGTCACTACCCCGAGTAAGTGTAACGTTACCCCGATACGTGCCTGGTGCCGAATTACTAAGAAATTACGGAATAATATATACTTAATGAAGAAAAAATAATGCCTAAAGGGGACCCGTAACAGGGAGATTGTAAAAAGGGAGACGTTTAGAAAATTTCGATGTAGCTAAGAGGGAAAGACATGGCGGTAAAACTTCGCCTTCTATCTCGCGATTTGGCGCCTGCGCTGTAGTTATTTGTTATCGTAAGAGTGCGCAGAGAGGGCAATGTATGTCTCAATACTGACGGTTGTCTACCCCCTTTTGTAAGTCGAAAAGGTCTATTGTAGGGTGAAACTGTATTTTACACCCACAGTGGGAGATAGGGGGTTTAATAGGTTCTTTCTAGTCACGAGGGTTACTGTCTCCAACACAAAATGTACTATGCCTATTTTTCAAAAAAGTCTCGTGCAAATACAGACATCGGAAGCTTTTTTTCTACTTATCAAGATGCTTCTTGTCACGTGATAAGTTATAACCAAGTTTTATAACATTTCCCCCCCTTTCTGTTGTGGGAGTTAAGATACACTGGTCAGTCTTCAAAGCGCCTGCATTTCCTCTTCCCTTCTACTCATCCCTGGCATGCAAAGACCTTCAAGTATAGGCTTTGAAAAAAGGGGACACGCAACCTATTTGAATATGTTACATTATTTAAAATGAATGCGAATTTAAATATTTTACGCCGCTTAAAAATAGATAAATACCACGTAATTTTATCTTAAGTTTAAGGATAGTCCTAAGAGTGATTGAACGGCAATTTTAGAGTTGAATCAAACTTAAAAAAATTCTGTATAGAGTGGTTTAGATATTCGAGAAAATTCTATACCCCTCCGGGACTTTGACGCGCGCCCAGATTACTCTGTTCTCCATTCCTACTTCTAAAATTAAATCTATCCCTGATATAATATAAAAATGTAAAGTTCCACCAACACGTCAAAACTAACGAAGTATATGACTTCCAATATAAGATACAAGAATTATTTTCAAAATTAATATTCGCTGTATACTAACTTTAAACTAATCTAAATGAATTAAAACCTACAATTCTCACACAATATAGAAAAGCACCAAATTATTATTCACCCATTGCAACTATCGCCCATGAGTAGCTAGCTAATCCACGCTGTACACCTAACAAATTGCTATAAATCGAAATATTTTGAAACTTTAGAAATCCAGGCACGTACTTTTCAGCTTAGGTATATAACAATGTCAAACGTAGCTAGGCACTATTGGCGTTAGCTACGGGGGACATTTCAGCCTTTTAGACTATCTCCGAGCTTTAGGCCAAGATGATAAAGTTGGATGATGCATTAGTTCATTTTAAATCCTTCCAAATCTATATTTCGTGTATCAAAAAATATAGGCTAATTAGAAATTAAAAAAAAGAGATTTTTTTATTTCTTCTATGTTCAAGTATATTCGGAGATTTTTCAATTTTGGGTTAATTAAAAGATACGATTCTATTTAAAAATTTTATCGTGTTTTAAAATCGTCCTGATGGATTTGCTGCTGCTATATTTATATGTGTATGATTGAGGGTTAAAAAACTTGGGTGTGTTTCCTTAATTTTTGAAATAAGAAAAAAAGGTTGTTCCTAGTGCCCGTATAATTATAATTAAAATAAAATAGATCTTTGCTAAGATGATCCATGTCTGATTTGTTAATGGTAAAAGTTATTGATTTTAATTAATGTAATCCAAAGAGGTTTAATGATAAAAAAATATTAGTAATATAAAAAATAATGTTGCCTGATAGGACAAATCAAAGAGAATATACCAATATATTCTCTTTGGACAAATCTATCAGGTGGTACTAGTGCTTCACGGAGAAGCCTAACGGGTAGGGTCCATAACGGAAACTTAATTTCTCGTACCTTCTATAATTTTGTAGATAAAAACATGGTTCCAATTGCTAATATCAGGGATAGATTTAATATTAGAAGTAGGAATGGAGAAAGGTTAGTATTTACTCCAGTCCGACTCGTAGCCCAGTATAGAGCACCTCCCTCCAACACGTGACGAAAAGTTTAATTTATCTTATTGGCTCATTTAAACTACGTTTTGATGACATTGCTGACGGGGACGGCGAAAAATACGTAATTCCTTTTCACCTCTGTCGCTATGACCCGCCTCTTCTTTCATACCCCTCCGTCCCGTGGAAGGGGGTCCGGGACTTTGACGCGCGCCCAGATTACTCTGTTCTCCATTCCTACTTCTAAAATTAAATCTATCCCTGATAACATCAAAAAGTATAGTTTACTTATTTATTTATCAACTATTAACAAAACAAAAACAAAAAATCGGGTCAAAGTCTCGTTATTTACCTTATAACCTCCCTGCACGTGGAACCAAAATTAATTACATAGCAGGGGCAAATCTAGACTATACATTCATCCACGGATCACGGCCATTTAAATTGATTTGTCACCATGGCAATTCCAAAAACCATAAATATTCTTATCAATTATCAATTCAAAACAACATCCTCAATATAATTTATCGTATCATCCCCCTAAAATAAACAAGTCGCCTATATAAAATCCATAAAGAACTTTTGAAGAAATCAGAAAAAACCATCACATCAGAGCTAGCCGTGCACCATCATGACCACAATCTAACCAAATTAAGAAAACGACCAATAACAGGCACCCAAATAGAACGTGTACGTCGACCGCTCAGTGATCCGTAAAAGTCAGCGTGTTTTAATTTTATTTTGAAACCAGAATAAAGCGGACCCTAGCTGGATCTTTCGAAGACCCTCGCGGGTACTCACTCGCTGACAAAAAGTCTCCTCTATTTTTCCAAAGAAAATTCCAAACCCAGGTATACGGGAAAGCTACCTGTTACCTGTATATATATGAAAGTACCTTTATTGATGTTGGGGGATAAAAAAACTTCAAATGGGAATTAAGGAATATAGAAGACCTTATAGGCCTATAGTCATAAATTTAAAACTATACCGCTTGTCAAGAAGGAAGGAAAAAAGGAAAAGATAGCCAAAACTTTTCTATAGTTTAATGTGGATCATGTACTGCATGTACGTTACGACCTCTCTGTTATTTTGATATTATCAGAAGGGGATAATGGAAGAAGGATGACACTCTATCCTCTTAATACTTTAGTTATGTAACATGATTTTTCCCAGGCTAGGAAACCCATTTTGTTCGCTCTCCTGTCATCAAACTTTAGATTCCATAACTGTTTGGTATTCACTAAATCATCAGCAATCAACCAGGCACAAACCTTGATTGTCTTGACGTGGGACAAATATCCACATGAGCATGCGCCTTGGCAAATAGTTAAGCTCTAATAGAGTAATGAATATGGAACTATTTATCGCGTATGTGATGAGGTTTAGTAACCTTGCTATAATAAATGTATCAGTCTGATGTTGGGAAGAATCATGTTACCATAAGCATATCAAACCACCCGTAAGCGTGAATTCACAATAAGACCACGGGTAATCAGCATTGTACAAGGGCGCCAGAGAGAAATTTGAGGTTCTACGCCACCTAGAGGGAAAACGAAGCAATTCTCTCCTTCCCGATACTCCCTACCACCTTATAACCCGGAAATCTAAGCAGTCGTCTGCTTCTGCAAAAAATGGCAGCAGTAATCGGTTTAGTACGGGCTTTTAAGACTTAAGTTGTTTGTTTAAGATTAGGAACAGCAAATTATCTCGAATTTTTAAAGAAAATGGGAAAAACTCTTAGTGATAAGTGTACACAGTACAACTGGTTTCTTAAGAATAGGATAAGTACAAAAGATAAAAGTGTAGGTTGCCGCATGCCTTTATTACGCGAACTTCAAAATCCACGTTTTAGCCCCACTAGCAGACGACAATGTTTGTTATGATTACAAGTATTAATAGAGGTAGAGCTTATAATAGGTAAGAATAAGATATATATTAATCCTTGTATTTATTCCCAAACTTCCGGTAGCATCCCTTGCGCGATTTGAATAAAGTTTCCCTTTTGTGCCACCAGGAAGACTTGTCTCCCAAGTTTTACCTAGACAATGCCCGTGGCTAATTTCCCGCCGATTCACGCTTACGGGTGGTTTGATATGCTTATGATGTTACAAATACCCCGCTTTGTGGTTGGTACACTTCTCTCGAAGATAAGTATTATATACTTCTGATATTACTCTCTTATATCCAGGAACAAATTAAATCAATAATTTAGGATTCAAATTTCCTGTCGTGTTTATTTTGGGGACACATTTTCAAATTCCAATAAGACATTCAGTCAAGATTTCTCTGAATTTTGACAATCTTGGAAGTCAAATCGCTTATGAAAATCCTTCATGTTAACAAGAAAGGCATTTGCAAAATGGGGTACAATATATTCAGTTTGATCTAGTTCGATTCTTGGAATCAAATTTGGAACACGTGCATGCTTCACTTAAAGAAGGAATTCAGCATTTGTTTTAATAGCTTATTCTACTTTAATTTTGTTACCGTTTCCTTTTAGATTGGTTGGGGGTGTTAAGGAAATTAACATAATTGTCAGCATGACGCCGCGAACGACTTGACGACGGAATAATGGCCGGGTTAATTCGATTAAAATATTTGATGTTAAAACAAGCGGTGCGTTTTCGCTACGCGCTCTGGTTTGTTCGCTTTTGTTTATAAGTTACGCATTTAAACTGGTTTCCTTAGCGGAAAGCGATGGTTTACTTAACAACGGTCTGATTTAATTTGATTAATCTATATATTTCACTGTTTTCCCGAGTATAACTATACGTAACTAATAAATTTGGAATCTGACTAAAATCAACCACGCTTGACCAAGACCATGTTTTCCCTTATGATGGTTTAACATCAGAAATTCATCCGCCTTAATTTTTCGTTAATTAAAATGTAGGAGCCAATTAGATATTTTAAAACTTTCGTTACGCGTTTAATTCAATTTAAGTCAAGTTAATTTAAATATAATAGGGATATTATAGGATTGAAGTACAGTGATATGGTTCTATGGGAAAACAATTTTGAGTTGAAATTGTAATTTCCATGAAATTTTACTGTCCTAAGGGTCAACCTAAACAAGTTATAATTTGAGTTTGTTTTATGGATGATCCCTTAATTTATTTTAATTAGGATTATCTTTCACTTTCTCACTTAAATATAAGGGGTTTTTCCCTAAATAACTTTAATCATAACTTGTAAACAGTGACAATTTCAACCAAATGTCATAATAGTTACATTTTCAACTCAAAATCGATTTCCAATTGAACCTACCAGGTTTTCATTATGCAACACCCTGTACATAAATTCCTAATTTTAAATAAAGGGTTTTTTAATCCGGTGTTAAACATATTTTACAACAAATTTCAAAGGAAAACTGACACGACTGAAAACCATGATTCACTCTTCAATTTCTAAATTTTACTAACACGTCTTTTCATTTCTTTTTTCTTTGACACTAACTCGTTTTCGAAAATAAAATTTCAATCCAGTATTTTGTGAAACCATTCCGTATTTTCCTTGCTGCCAAGAATGTCTTATATATATATATTCTTTTTTATTTTAAATTCACCCCTTTTAAATATTAACATCAAGCATGCACACAGACGTTGATCGTCACACGGTTGACCGCGTTTTTGACCTTCGTGGAGGACCTTTAATTCGATTTTTAAAGAAACCAAATTTTTCTTTTTTTTCTGGTTCAAACTAGGTTGGTCTATACAGAAAACACGAGGAAGTAAAATTCAAAATATATTTAACCACCATCACCGGTAATCTATGGAAAGCTTGACTATAAAATAAGAAGAACAAGAAAAAAAAATAAAATTAAGAGTTTTGAACCACTTCAAACCTACGCGTGAATCCTCTAAGTTATTTTCTATTTTTTTTTTAAATAAATTTATGTAATGCAATCGCGTAAGAAACGGATAAATTTCAAGGTAAGACTTCTATAAGTTCTAAATCGGTGTTGATTTATGTATATGGATAATAGAAATCTATTAAAGCTGGATTTCCTCTTCAATTGAATTTAGCTCGTTTGTATTTTTGATTGTATTGTTAGTAGAAGTTTATGACTTAATGTAAAACCTTTTAACCAAGAGCGAAATCGTAAATGTAATTTGAAAATAGAACTTATTCATTCACATCCTAGAATATATTCTAATGTTTCCATGATCTAGACTCTCATGATTCGAGTATAAAAAGTTCTATGTTCTCAGACTTGAAATCAGTGAATGTTAGTTACGTATTGAAGTAAGTTGATACTGTAATATGCAAATTAACTTTAAGATAGGAATATTTGATGTTAAATTTAGATACGCTTTGAACCTATCCCTAATTAGATTTAAAGATAAAATAAAATATTTGTAGACATAGAAACTACTTATATAGTACCCGGTTCACGACCCTGGTTAATCTTAAATGACTATAAATTTAGAGAAATAAAAATGAAAGGATTAAAAAGGCTTAAGGATTAATCCACCAAACGGGACTTTGTAGTTTATAGTGACATTTTCCTTATATATAGAATCTGTTTCTATAAAAAAGAACCACCTTAATTTCCTTATACCTAATAGTGTCAAAAGTATGAATTTAAAATTTACATCACTACAAATTTTCCATCCTTGCCTGCCATCATCACCTGGATTACACCTTTTTTCATTAAACAAACACGGATAATATATATATATAAACACTCCCATTAGGGCGTATACTTAAATACATTTAAATTTAAATTTTAATTTAATATCAAAACAAACTAGAACACGTACGCCATAATTCCTAATTCTTAAAATAACTAAAACCCATCCATTCAGTAATTGTTTTTCAAGTTAAGTTACAACCAGAGTTGAAGGGCAGATTCAAGTAAAGTTGGGTGTTACTTAAAAACCATCATTCTAACAAAAAACTTTGCTCTACTCTCATATCAGGACTAAAGAGTTTAAAATGCAAGCATGCGCCTTCCCTTATTTACATACATAAATCTAACGTAATATTTAATAAATTATTAATGCTCGTGTAATAATAGTAATCATGAATATATCTTAATCATAGCGTAATAAATAATTATTCATATACCGCCCTATAATTTTTCATGCAACGTAGGTATTTAAATCAAAACATAAAAACAAATACGACCCTAAAAGGCATAACCGCATGCACGGACAACACAAATTTGATTTCCTGTATACTTGAGGTTTGGTAAACAAATCTGGGGCACATATCTGGACGACTTAAACTAAATAATTAAAATTCTAGATGAATATTACAACCGCAATATCCACGGTATACAACTGTTTATTATTTTAGGTGTGTCTTCACGCGTATGGGATTATCCCATGAAATTAAACATTCTCAATCAAATCTGACAGTTTAT
This sequence comes from Phalangium opilio, assembly GCA_019434445.1. Classification (NCBI taxonomy): domain Eukaryota; kingdom Metazoa; phylum Arthropoda; class Arachnida; order Opiliones; family Phalangiidae; genus Phalangium; species Phalangium opilio. The sequence goes on from JAEQBA010003137.1 coordinate 436,234, forward strand.
GTCATTTGGAGTTGACGGTAACATGACAACCGCTACATTTGTGATTGATGTGATATGACGTGATATGATATTGAAGTGATTTTAATTTTGCAAAAATCATCTTTTGATTTTGATTTACCCTTTATTAATGTTGAAGAAGATTTGTTATTAAGAGAAATCTCAGTAGGTGGTGAATGTTGAATTTCATGATTAAAAATTACCTGACAAGCTGATTTGGCATTGAATATCTCAGGTGTTATTCTAAATAACTATGAGACCTGTTTTTATTTACGATTGAAGTTTAATTCATATCCTGAATAAATATTGCTCTTTTTAAAATTAATTAATGTATACACGAATTAAAACACTGGTTTTAAAGGGTTAATTAAATATGAAAGTCAATTAGGACGAATTTGTACTAAAGAGGGCCTAATTTCAAACCAACTCTAGCAGTATAATCTAAAACTAAAAACTATCTACTTGGGTTAAATAATAAACTTATAATTTCAGTTTAAAAACCAGATAAAAATAACACATATCAGTTGATTTTTTATTGTACCTTTCAAAATCCGTTCATGAAACTACTACACTAAGCCTAACTTCCTGTTACTATAAAATTCATCACGTAATCATTAATTATTAACAGGTAATAACCCAAAAATCTGAACTAAGCAAATATATGCAAATATGAAGTTCCATCCGCATTACATAAATATATAAAAAACAATAAAACGCCCTTGAGAAAGATCACGAATTTTGCATACGAAAAAATAAATAAATAAATAGATAATAGAGCAAAGGGTGTTTTTATGAAATCAGGAGTTTTTGAATATAATATAACACCAAGAAGTGATATCTAGTTTACTAGGGAGAAGGTATAAATTCGCGCCACATTTCTAGCTTTATCTCCAGTCCAAACGTAGGTCCGGAGTTAATCCCCGCCTCTAAATTACAACCAGCATCTCACTGCTTCTTGAAAACTCACGACGAAAATTACAGTCATATTTTCCGACTGAGGAGAGGCGAAATAGCCCTTACGTCCCCCCCTTGTATTTTGAAAAGGGGACTGGGACTATGGCGCGCGAATACTTAGGCATCTTATACCTTCTCCCTAGTAAACTAGATATAGCTTCTTGATAACACAGCGTCCCGCCAAAAATTAGTCAGCCAGCTTTTTATAAAAATGGGAGCGAAAATTAAATAATAAAAGTGCCGGGAAGGAAGCGAGAGCGTTGAAAAAATCCGCACCCTCCATTCAAAATGGCTAATGTTGTTTTGAGGTTATATATTATTATAATGCAAGTCCCATCTATCAAAAAGGGATCTTTTACAACAATACGGTGAAAAATTTAACAGAATTGGCGTTGAAAAAGGTTATGCGAAATTCTATTGTAGTTGTGATGGGATGTAGAATTCTTTTTTTCGAGGTTGGAAGATCAATGCTATGATATATTGTAATAGTAATGAGGTATATTTTAGCGGAGATATGAGTTCAAGAACATCTATTGATCATCTTTAGGTTCAAGGTTATACAGGGTGTTTTTGATAACCCTGGCATAAATTAAGGGGGATGTTCTTTGGGAAATCAATTTTGAGCCGAAAATTTAACTTCCGTCTATCTCCATTTTGTTTACCACAAGGGACACTGTTTTCGAGAACTTATGATTTGATTAGTGTTTTACGGATGACCCCTTAATTAATTAAATTAGTAATCATTGTCTTAATCAGTTTCTTAATTAAATTTAAGGTGTCATCCGTAAAATACTTTGACCAATCTTAACTCGAAAACAGTGTCCCTTGTGGAAAACAAAATGGAGATAGATAGAAGTTACATTTTCGACTCAAATTGATTTCCCAAAATATTTTTGAGCCTTGACCATTGTCCACAACAAATAAAAGTTGCTATTGCTTTATAACTGCATTAAAGGGACCGAAATACATTGTTTTTTAGCTCCTGTTAAAAATTGGGGTCTATACAGGCTCCCTAAACCGTTCTTTAATATTTTCTAATTAAGCTAATTAACCTTTAATAAATTTCGTTGCATCCAACAATAAATTTTAATATTTTTTCAGTATTTACTAAAGCTCAAATTTCAAATTTGTAAAATAAAAATAGATTCTTAAACCCCATATTATTAGAATTAATAAAGAAAACACATTATTAACATTACCAAAGATTGAAATATTGATCTACTCCAAATTCCGGCAAACTATGCACTAAAGTCGAATCGTATCCGTGAAAATGCATAACGACAGCGATATACACACGAGCAAACGGGACATAAACATTAGAACCGTCAACTAGAAATTGCACGACGCGTTACTAAAACCACAAACACACGTATACAGTCTAGAAATTCGCGAACTGCACGAATCGTGCGAGATTTTGGTTCTTGCGGTCACTCGGGCTCACCTCTCGGACTGCCATTCGACCATTGTTTAGTCAAAATAAAAAGAAATAACATAAATTTGTCTCTTTAGGTCTGTAGAGTATAAGGACGTTAAAATATTTTTAAAGGGAAGCTGACCCTATAATATAAATAATAAACAACAGCATGGACCGTGCACTTTCTTAACAACAACAGCATTGTGACTTCAGAATCGTGATACTTTAAAGCGGGTGATGCTCTCTTTGATATAGTTACACCCTAAATACGAGGGCACCCATCCGGTTATATCTGAGCTTAAAGATCAGCACCCCCAGTACGTCACTACCCGCATATAAAAAAAACCTAACGTCGCCACTAGACCATTCCTAAATACTTATAAGTCGGAATAATTTATATTTACAATAGTTTTGAATAATACAAAGTATAATTCCTCGTTCCTCCCACTCCGGGTTTAAGAAACCTTACGTTCTTCGAGCTATTTTGATAATTAAAGTGGTAAGCCTTCGTACGTGGGATGTTTGTTATGTTATTTTGTATTAAATTAAGGTACTATTGAGGTAGCTCTTAAGCTGTACTAAAATGGTTCATATTTTCATGTTTGTTTTGGCATAGCGTTAAGTTATTATTAGGGGGAAAAATATCAGGAAAATAATTACAAGGTATTTTTTAACAAAAGGATGGATGAAGGGGTTGATGACGACCTTTAGAGTTTTTGGTGAAAGCAAAAGCGTTTTGCACGTTTTTATGATCCGGGATTTTGTATGTATATATGCATATTAGAGTTTAAGGTTAATACGATTTGATACGGTCGCTTTGGCATCCGTTTAAGTGTTTTAAAGGTCATATTTGTGGGATAATTTGAGGTTAAACACCGAATAATTGTATGTGTACAATTATCAAGGTGATATTTATATATTTTGGAGGATATTTCCCTGATTATAAGGTCTGTTTAGAAAATGTAGTTTAAATCAGTTCCCAAGCTGAAGTGTTTGTCTATTTTCTCTGTTTTGATTGACCTAGCGACGTATTGGAGAAACTTCAGATGCGCTGATAAAAAATAATTTTCACCAATGTTGTTACATTGTTACATTGTTACAATCAATTCTCAGAAGTTAAAACGCAAATTCTCATAGTTTAACTGGCTTTACAATGGGAAAATTGGTCTTATCTATGTAAGCTTGTAACTATCATATTTTCCTGTCCGGACGTTGTCGAACGTGAAAAAAACCAACATCTATATTTACTTCCTTTAGTATGTATATTTAACAATAACCCTATATTCCCCTAGTATGGGTCTTCCGTAGGGCCTATAACATTGGCATTGTCCGCACGAGACAAAATTAAACAGACTGCAGCGTCACCTACGTTATAATGTTTCTCTTCCAATCCTGAACAAAACAGAGGCATGGCCTATAGACCATTTCGATGTAACTAAAAGGGAAAGACATGGGGGTAAAACTTTGCCTTCCATTTCGCTTTTGGCGCCTGCGCTGTAGTCTTTATATCATGAGAGTGCGCAGAGATCGCAATGTGTACCGAGGGTTACCTACCCCCCTTTTTACCTCGAAAAGGTCTATTGCGATCACAGTAGGCGATTGTTTCAACTTAACGACAGTTACGCCACCAGGACACGCCCCTCTACATTTTTACGAAGAACACGTCCTCTTAGCAAATATCCTTACGACCCATACTTTTTCAGAGCATTATAGAGTTATGATATAAGAATTACAAAGAAGCGAAATCACATCACGTTATATATAAGTAATAATTTTCCGGGAGAAATGATATTAACCCATTGAACGAGTTTCCATTGTGTATTTTTTATCCCCTATGCTATTTTAGTTGCGGTTACTTTTATTAAAAATCGAAAGTTGTATTCCACGGAGATTGCGATAAAATATTTCTAGTCAAGAATTAGGCGAGCGTATCATTTCTTTAAAAATAGCTAATTACTATTTGAAAACAAAGGAAGATATAGTATTTCATATTTTCCTCGGTTTATATATCTTAACTTTTACTTTTATTGGCGGCTGGAATTCTGAATTCGCAAAAACGAAAGTCTTTGTTAACGAGATACAAAACAAAGAATTCAAACCGTTAACGTTATGAAGAAACGGAAATTTTAAATATTAAAAAAGAAAATGGTGGGTAATATAAGATTAGAAAAAGATATTTTTCTTAAATTGTATATATATATATATATACAATATTTGTTACCTATTAAATTTTTTAATATAATATAAAAAATAATTAAAAAAAAAACTAAAAATAATTATCACGAATTCGTTCGTTTACTTCTAAACAAAGGATGATATCTCTTAAATTTTTTCAAAGTTTAAGTGTTGAAAATTTTTAGAAACGTGATGAAAATTTACGGAAGTTTTTAAATAATGTGAAATATAGGCTAAATGGACTGACTGACTATATATCGTTTTCTGACTAGGAGGGTTCATACTAGGAGGCCTTGCATTCGACTCCAACACGGAGTCTGGTATCCTTTTGTAACACCTGAAGCTAGGCCTCCTTGTGTAAATGGTATGAATCGTCCTTGTCTGAAAACTATGTATAATGTTCGAAAATTAAATCCTCACGAATCACGAATATGACAAAAAAATTATACAAATTATTGTCACGTTATTAAAACAATACCACATAACAAGATGCCAAAATTGTTATGGTTCAAACCAATTATTCCGCAAGACTGTTGAGTCATGGATAATTATTCATTTGTACCAAGGGGGACATCACTCGTTATAATATGTGTACCAAAAATTTTAAATCATTAATAAATCTAATTTAACTTAAAAATACTTAAAATTCAAGTGAAGCTATAGGAAGTTTAAAAAAACATGCAGATGTCGCATAACATTTAATTCCGTTTCCTCAGTGAAACACGCGTATTTCACACCCAATTTTCTCAATCGAACCGTACAATTTGCGTGACAAAAAGTTCGAAATTCCAAATCGTAAAGATTATGCTTAGAGGAAAAAAAATTCAAATTAAATTCGGAACCCTAATGGAATTTATATTAAATAACAAATAAATAAACATATATGGAGCAGGAAATAGTTATATGCGCCAAACAACAAAAGCGTGAAATATATTCATTTAATAATCGGTTAATAGAGTTCGCCATGCAGCCAAACAAATTTGGTGGTTCGTATAAGCAAGCTACACCTTGCAGTTTGCACGCTAGAGCAAGCTGGTGCGGATTAATATTACCATACTAACTCTCATTAGATTAAAGTAGTTTTTGCAAATAGGAATATGGCATCAAGGGGCGCGTGCACGTTGCCTGACTATATTTCAATCTGAAGTTAAGATCGTACCGCGTACTAAAGGCATGCGCCATGCTTTTTAAATGCCTATTCAATTAACACAAACCCTTACTTTATATCTTAATAACATCAATGCCTGTAAAGGACTCGCTCGAATGCGACAAGAATTAAGTGAACCGAAAATTAACTCTTTAAATCTAAAATTTTTTCAATTGCATCAAAGTAGGGGGGGATATGTTATAACATTATTTATTCTTGAAGAAATTTTTTAAGGAATACTTCGTCGGTCAGTCGGTCCTTCCCGCCTCATGATCCCGAAGAATGTATTGAATTTATTCTGTACCACTAGGCTTAAGTCTCTATGATTAAAATACCAGAAGGAGATAATAGAAGAAGGATGACACTCTGTATCCTCTTAATACATAGTTTACAGGCGTAGAGGATTCCTAGCATTAACCCCAGGAGACCAAGCGACTTAGAGTGTAAAATCGTCTGCTATTTTACACTCTAAGTTGCCAGGTCTCCTTGTGCAAATGGTATGAATCATCCACGCCTGTAAACTATGTATACTTTAGTTATGTAATGTCATGATTCTTCCCAGGCTCATTCCCCTTTTTGTTTGGTCTCCCGGTCATCTAACTTCAAATGGGCATCGCACCGTGCTAGGGTGAATTCTATAACGGTTTGGTATTTACTAAATACTCAGCATTCAACCCTGCACAAACCTTGATTGTCTTGACGTGGGACAAAAATGCACGAGCGCATGCGCCTTGGAAAATAGTTAAGCGATAATAGAGTAATGATGAGGGAACTATTTATCGCGTATGTGATTCAGTTTAGTAACCTTGCTATAATAGATGTAAAATGATGTTGGGAAGAATCGTGTTACAATTACCCCACTTTGTGGCACACTTCTCTCGAAGAGAAGACTTATGTACTTCAATTGAATTTTATCTTTACCACTAGGCTTAAATCTCTATGATTAATTTGTGGATTAAAAATACCTTTACTAGTTTTTATTTCGTTAGTACCACTGAGTCCCAAGCTCTGGTTTTCAAAATTGATTTTATATTAAACTTAATAGATCATTACTTGACATAATTTGACATGATTTATAAAATTATGCGAAGCGAAATTCTAATAATGATGGATTTACATGGGATGGCGCTTCATCGCGAAATTGTATTTGGCAAATTGGATTTTCGATAGAATTATTGATATTTGGTGTACGCATAATTTGATGGTACCATGCAGCTCCCTAAATGTCACAGTTTGTATGGATGCATTGGCTTTCGAGTTGTAAATTGAATTTGGATGATCAAATTAAAGTCGTATTATCCGTAACATTAAGTACAAATCTACGCTAAGTAAGTTTAAAGGGATAACAGCACATCAAAACAACTCCATTATTCGCGGTTTTATTTAAATAAATAAATTTTAAAATATATTAAAGAAAAAACAGATAGATTCAGTAATAATTAAACGAACTTGCAATTTAAGTAAGATTAAAAAGGTTTTCGAATGATGTTATCTTGTTAAGTTAGGTCAAGAAGTTATATCAGTATCTCTGAGATACTGATATAACTTCTTGGTTAGGTTAGGTTCTCGTAATGGTTTGTAATTTTTCAACTTCATAAATTTTCTGCACCAAATAATAATTTCAAATTTATTTATTCTAGGTAGTTAAATTATCTCATTAATTAAACGAAACCCGGTATACTTTATGATCATCCTAAACCTAAATAATTATCCAGCGTCCTTTAATCATTTCAAGATTGATTACTTTCCGTCTCAGTTTGAGTGTTCCATGCTTAAATTAATCAATCAATAGGCTTCAAACGCTATAAATAAGACTTATAAACGACGTGGTATGAACCGTAACTGGTTTAAAAAGGCATCAGTATAAATAAGGACGGTAGAGCCTCCCATCGTTAAAGACACACTTAAAAAAATACCTCGTTATAGTATTGTTTGTACAGTTAAAAATCCCAATTCAAATAAGCAAGCTTGCGTTATATTCCAGAATTAACTGGGCAAAAGTTAATAATGCTAATGATTAAACCTTGATAGAAAAAGGAGGGGGGCGAATAAGCGCAAAATAAACCTTCTATGGAGCTTTAAAGTAGTTCACTGCAACTGATATTTGCAAACGTATCAATAGATTCGAATTATATATTTCAAAGGTTAATTTATGCAATGTTAATTCAAACAATATCAATGACCCCAATAAGGTATATACGTGAAAATAACTTAATTGTGTATCAATTGTTATATCAATAATCCCCATATAGCCTGATCACTCTTTTAAGAATTATGTGTGACAACCAGCGTGTGTTAAAATAGTTCTCATTGTCAATTTTCTCGCCTTTCTTATAAAATATTGCGAAATTGCAATTGGTCAACAACACCCCTAGAAAATTTTGAAATTTAATTAAGTTGCATTACAAATAATGGTTTTAAATGTTAAAATTCATCATTTTGCAGATTGAAACAGTCATTTATTGCAACGCAGTAATTTCCAAGTATTCATAATCTGCACACCGTTCAACTGTAACAGACTGTTATTGCACAGCAGCAATTTGTAAAATACTGAAATCGACACACTGCTCAGTTGTAACAGACTGTTATTGCAGTTTCAATTTGCAAAATACTGAAAATCAATACACTGTTCAACTGTAACGGACCGTTATTGAAACTCAGCAATTTGCAAGTATTCAGAATGGACACACAGTTCAACAGAAACAGACTGTTACTGCACTTGCAATTCGCAAATACTGAAAAACAACACACTGTAACACACTATTTTTACCCCAACAACTTGAACCTATTAAGTATCGATGAATATTCAACTAAATTAATTCCATAATTTCAAAATGAACGTACTGTACATTTAAACCGGCCCAACTCCCCCCCCCCAATTCCCTGGGGTATAAAATATATTTTAATTTCGCTACCCTATAACACAGACCGACAAATAACACAATCAAATTTAAATAAAATGGCCTTAAGTACAAAATTAAAGAAATAAAAAAAAAATAAAAAGATAATTGTACACTCTTTTTCTAAAATGTTTTTAGCCTATCGCGTTTATAGTTCAAAACTAAAATCCTAAATGATGTCACTGGTGTCTGTCTGCCTGGGAGTCTCCAGTACTTATTGATACTAAATTCCGGGTCGTCTGAATTAATATTTAGTCTCTTGGCGAGATCTTCCCTTAATGACGAATAGCTATCATATTTAAAGGGATCCATTAGTAAGCATTGCGTTGCCCTCAAACCATGAAACTCCGCCACTACACATACATGCGTATAGTATAATTAAAGGGGGTATACTATATACTATACCCGTTCCAGGACGACTTTATAATAGATAATATATCCTATATATATATTTATAAATAATGCATTTGTTTGAGAAGCCTGTTCTTGTAAATCATCATTAATTCGAATTTTTGTCGTTCTGTCGCTGTGTAAGCTCGTTTTGAGAACGGAATTGAACGGTAATCCGCGCTTATACGATGATTCAATTGAAGTATTGGTGCTCAACTGGATAAATAAAGGTGCATAAATATGGGACGCTAATTAAGAATGACCCAATAATTGCTAATACAATACAACCGTAATTGTTTGGTTATAATTGACAATATGTAAATATTTTTAAATTATTTTGTATTATTGTTAATATTATTTTGTATTTCAAGGCCAAGTATTTTATAACGAAGCTTATAATAATTAAGGTTTTAATTGGTGATTTATGTCATCATATGTTTTTTTTTCTTCCCGAACTTAATTTTTTACATCAAGAAATTGTTTAAATCAATAATTTTGCACATAAATTGTGCGTAGCTGAAATAATTTATTTTGATATTAATATTGTGAAATAAGATTATTTAATTAAAATTACAAATTAATCTTATTGGAAATTTACTTTCGATCAATTTATAATTTAAAAATGATCAAGTATATAATTTAAAATTAATTTCACAGGTAGTTAGTTATAAATGAAATAATATTTAATAAATTGAAAATAAATTTATTTTGCAAATTAATTTTTCGTTTCAAATTTACTTTCGATCAATTTAGTATTAAAAAATAATCAAGTGTAAAATTCAAAAATAGTTCCTAAGGTAAATAAAATAATATTTAATAAATTGAAATTAAATTTATAACCTTGACCTAAAGATCAAACGCAAATTAAATATTTTTTCCAGACAAAATTTTAATCAACGAATTAAAAATGAATTAATTAATTAGCTAACATTAAAATTCCAGGTGTAAGCAGGATACGTTGGTGATTTACCCATAAACCTAGTCCTACACATACATCCAGCACCGTTAGCAAAAACTTTATGGGTATATAGAATTCTAATTTAAAAATAGCCAAAAGGAAGTATTTTACCTCCATTAAACTAAAAATATCGACACCAAGGGTATATTGTATTCCCATAGCTCATAGCGTATAGTACGTCAAAGAAATATAAATCTAAGAAGAAGATGATTCGAAGATAAGCGCGTAGTTATCTCCGATAAATCACTCTACGGGAAGAAAGTTTGATATTTTGTTTTTCTAAAGATATACCTTGATCTACCGGTACTGTAGAGCTAGCTTGCTTCCCATAATAGCGTATTTAGTCAGCGTCAAAATAGGCTTATAACACACACACGAGGAGATTAAAGATACGTGAAATGAAAAATATAAAAAAAAGTTAAATATTGCCACGTTTTTTCGTTTTTCACGATGTAAACGTGCCAATGAGGCTAAAATACAGAAGAAAAAAATTTATTGTAGAAATTTTCAACCAATGTCTATATAAGACTTGAGAAAGTTATATTACCACGAGTTCAAATATACGTTTTGATTTGATTTTAGTTGTTTTATAAGATCATAGCATTGCAGTTCAATTCCGTTTTAAAGTTCTTAGCTCTAATATGGGTTCTTTGTTCAAGTTGTGGAAATATTGCAATGTAGGTTTGTTTATAAGTTAGTATATTAAAAACTGAACTTCATGACTGATAATTTTAGTTTTTAATGCTGCTAATAATGTTTATTTGGGCGTAATATTAAGGTCATAATGATTTTATATCGGTTTAAAGCTTTGGATTAACTATAAAATGAAGAGTTAACCAATTCGGAAAAAACTTCAAAATTCGTTAATGAATTCAATTCTGATTTTCAGTGAATTCACGAGACGTTGGCGACTACAAAATATTTTTTTAAACGACTTCAGGTGACGTAATAGTGAATTTCAAGATGAAGGTCAATCTCATGATTAATTATATTGATTAAATCGGATTAATTAAAAAGTATTTTAGTGAATTGATTAGGTTTTTATTATTATTAAAAGTGACTAACTAAACAAAATCCAATAGTAGTTTGATCTAACCCTATAAGATGACGTTTTCAATATATTAATATTATTGGCACTGCTTATGCATCTCTTGATTTTAAACCTATTACCTTTGATTACCTTAACTTTCAAATACGAGCTTATTTCCGAACATTACTTTATATTTCTAATTTTAAATATTATAATAAAACATTGTTCCTATTTAGATATTTTAAAATATAATGGGCAACAACAACCGTAAGCAGCGTGGTCTACTGACCCATTCAGGTAACCGAATTCACGATCAAGCGCGAGGACAATTAAAAATAAGAAGGTATTGTTCAAAACCCGGCAATTATCGGGAAGTAATCAAGTGGGCGGATACTCTAGAAGGTGGCGGGCCTAGATTCCTTTTAAGTTTTTTTTTTCCCTTTTTTAATCATGAAAAAAATATTAGAGGTTAATGAAGAACTTTCTTAGATTCTTAAATTATCCTATGATCATTGATATACCCTTATCATAAGATATGTTCCATAAGTATGACAGTACCAAGCTATACTTCGTAATGGTAGAGACTTAGCTAGTTCGAGAACGACGGAAGCGAGAATTGAAGTCCTACACTCGGTGGTTAATTTTGCAGGACTTCCATCTAGGAACTATTTAGTCTGCATTACTAAGCCTTTGACAGCGCCCTCGCCAGGTGTCGCTTTACCCTGAATCTATGGCCTACTTCAATCACTTCATGGCAAGCTCCAGTTTCTAAGTTACTAGTGACAAACCTATGGTGAACATATCTCATGAACTTATGCCATAAAATATTTTAAAACTTTCTGACGATGTAGTCATGATTTTAATTTCTTTAAATACATAGGGGCTGTATTAAAACCGATTGTGATTCCTTTGATTCTTTTAGTTCATGGTGTAAAAGTTATTCGAGACCCAATTTCAAATTCCTATAAGTTTGATTCAGGTATTATTATCTAGAGAGGATCGGGGTTTCGATTTTTATGATTTCTTTTTGAAGGTCGTATAAACGTTACTGTGGAAATTGAGAAGGGGGTCATAGGGTATAAACGTGAAATGATTGGCTTAATGCGATTATAAATATGGGGTCAGATTATTTTGGTTCCGAAAAATTATGTCAGATACTGAACTCAATTTCTTTTTATATTGTAACTGCAGGGTTAAGTTTGAAGTAGAGAAATAGATATTTCATTTAAATTGGTAGTTTTTTACATAGAGTGTGATTTTAATTTGGTTATAATAGTGTTTACGTTTTAAACTAGAATTGGTTATATAGTATTTTTTTTAACTAAACATTGGTTATATAGTGCTTAAACTCTAAATTTGCTAATTTTGTACGTAGATAGAATTAAAATTGCTCAGTTTATACGTAGATTATGTTAAAATTGCTCATCTTGCACGTAGATTGAATTAAAATTGCTCAGTTTATACGTGGAATGTGTTAAAATTGCTCAGTTTATACGTGGAATGTGTTAAAATTGCTCATCTTGTACGTAGATTGAATTAAAATTGCTCAGTTTATACGTGGAATGTGTTAAAATTGCTCATCTTGTACGTAGATTGAATTAAAATTGCTCATTTTCTACGAAGATTAAATTAAAACTGCTCATTTCCTACGAAGATTAAATTAAAACTGCTCATTTTCTACGAAGATTAAATTAAAACTGCTCATTTCCTACGAAGATTAAATTAAAACTGCTCATTTCCTACGAAGATTAAATTAAAACTGCTCATTTCCTACGAAGATTAAATTAAAACTGCTCATTTCCTACGAAGATTAAATTAAAACTGCTCATTTCCTACGTAAATTAAATAAATATATATATAGATTAAAATTTATATTTTATCATAGGTAATGACTTAAAATTAATTAAATCATAAATATATTTTGAATTAGGTAAAAATTGACATATATTTGATAAATATCATTGAATAAAATAATTTTAAAACATTCCCAACGATTAATTACTATTTTGCATACCTTCAGTGAGCTTTTACAATCAAACCTACTATATAAAGAGCCACCAACGATTATTTACTTAAGAAAAAATAAATAAAATAAAATCAAGAAAAGAAAAATAATCGTACTGTTTTGGGAGACACGACCTATATGTTTACTGACTTATCACATCAGAATATTTCGTGAATTCGAGACATTACCATTAAAATAAACATTAAAAAAATAAAATAAAATAAATAAAAAACTTTAAAAAAGGGGTTTTCTAAAGAAAAACCATCCGCCCTTAAACTAAACTTAAAGAAAATGTTTAGAAAAATTCGAATTGTATTTAAAAGCGATCGTTACCCTTGAAATTCAAAAGAAAGGCTTGGATGAGCGTGTGAACGAAGCCGAAACAAACCCAACAAGAGCCCAACCAAATGAAAAACCTTTTCCCTACTCTATAAAAATGTTTAATTATTGTACACCGATCAAATAAAATTTTTTTTTCTCAATATAGTTTCAATAGTATCTTTCATAGCTTGGAATCAATAATATATTACATGAATATTCAACTAAAAACTGTGTACTCTTAAAGGTATTGTAAAGAAGGCATCGGCGTGTGGGTAAAAAATATTTCAAATACGTCACAGGCACCACGTGATGCCAAGACCCAAAGACTCCACGTGAAATGGGACTGGACACCTATGAGATTGCAACGCCAATTCCCGGGCCAAAGTGTTAGTTTTCGAATTAAAACTAACTTAGTTTCTTCGAACCATGTCACCCACTCACTCACCCATCAATGCCTTAATTGTTTATAGTCCCTTCAATTCTAACAGCTGCTGAGCATGACCGTTATTTGTCATGATAACGACTCTCTTAATTGAATTAACCGATGCCTCGAAAGCTTCACTAATACCTGTATGTCATTCTGAACTTTAATATAAACTTCGATTATTCGTTAGATAAACCGATTCAATTCATGTTTGTTTTGATATAAATTGGGGTAAAATAAAGAAGATTCACCTTGAAATTCAATGTCTAATGACGAATCCCAAGCACGATTTCTTAACACTACAGAAATTTCAAAAGAAAATGTTGGAAATAGAAATCGACGGTAGTCAGTCAACTCTGTCTTATTTCCTATAGGATATTAAACATTACGTATTCCTCCGCCATAGCTTTGCCCTATTTCATAAAGCGCGCTGTTTCAACTCGAGTCGTTGAAGCGATGATTGATATTTTTTCTATCGCTATTTTTCATTAAATAAACAATTGATGTAATGCTCAAATTCGAATTTTATTTCGATTCTATTTGAACATTAAAAAAAATTGGGAATTTCCAGTGATTTCTCTAATAGGGGCGCTAGCTACCATGACCGTGAATTTTTCAAGATCATTACCTTTTAGTATATATATAAGATGGGGAAATCAGAATTCTTGCGTTTTCAAAATCTTACCTAACTATTAGTAATGCAGGATAAGTTTATGATAAGTATATTCAGCAAAAATTACGGTTAGATAAGCACTAACTATTAGTAATGCTGAATAGGTTCATGATAAGTCGAGATCAATGGAACATTCGTGTCTTACGTTATGACAACTTGAACCTAACCTAACCTCACCAGACCTTGGACAACTTCAACCTAGCCTAACCTCACCAGACCTTGGACAACTTCAAACTACCCTAACCTCACTAAAACCTTGGACAACTTCAAACTACCCTAACCTCACTAAAACCTTGGACAACTTCAACCTAACCTCACTAAAACCTTGGACAACTTCAACCTAATCTCACCAGACCTTGGAAAACTTAAACCCAACCTCACCAGACTTTGGACAACTTAAACCCAACCTCACCAGACCTTGGACAACTTCAACCTAACCTCACTAAAACCTTGGACAACTTCAACCTAACCTCACTAGATCTTGTACAATTTCAACCTAACCTGACCTGACCTGAGGTGATCTCCAAAAGGCTTCCAATTATACAGTTATAAAACAGCTGATTCAATAATAGGGAATTTGAAACTCTTCTTTCACGATAACGTTGTTCTCTACGAAAGTCATCTAAGGAAACACTAAAGCCGCGTTTGCAGGAGACACTTTGAAATCCTTTTCAACCGTTATGCAATATTTTACTGTTAAACATAGAAATCTTTCGTGAGAAAATGTAATTATTATTTTTTTCCAAAAGGGTTAGGCCTTTCCAAAGTGTCTCGTGTAAACGTGACTTCACATTTTGGTTATCGTTTAAGAGTATAGAATTTCCATCCAGATAAACTCTCGTTTTAGATACATTCGCAGTTATGTTAATGGGAGTTAAGGAAACTCGCAAGATAACGGAAGGAATTAACCCTCCTCAAATAACGAAGGATACATTAAGCAATCATTCGTGGTCTGCTTCGTCAAATTACAACTCTCTTGTTTCATAATAAGTTTGAAGTTACTAGTTACTCAGAGCTAGTAATATGATCTCTGTGTAGGTGAGACAGACAATCTGAAATACTCACTAAGTGTCTTGCTTATGGAATATAAATTATTATAACCTTATGCTATCACGAGTATAAGGGTTTAAACTTGAACTTAAAAATTGTTAATAATTTTTCGTTGCAATGATAAGAAAATAATAATTAAGATAAATTGTTTAAAACATACAAGGAAATGCTGGTATCAACGTTAGTAGATTTTAAATCAACCGCATATAGGGGTATCTATTAAAATTCAATTTGTTTATCCATATAATTAAATTTAACCATTATTCAAATTATGAAAATAAAAAAGCGAATTCAATTATATTTAAAGTTTTTATATCAAACCCGAATTGTAAATTCACAATATTTGATGAATTAAGAAAGAGGTGAGGAGATTACCACAATCTTGGAACTGATTAAGATTACGCGACATTCACTGATAACTCGGAGTGTCCAGCCCCTTGGCTCTCAGATTAAAGACCCCTTTTTTGGGTGAATCAACTCTTTCAAATTCCAGTTCAATTTAATCCATAAATATAACAAATATTACTTTTTTAAAAAAACCCTCAAATCATTCATGCTTAAAGCCTAAACATATTAAAATTTAAATGTCTACGATTCAAAAATATATTGAAACATTAAATTGATTAAAGAAATATGTTAATTATGCATTAATTCAAATAATTGTTTAGTTCTGACAAGGGTAAATCATGGATAATAAAAAATTACCTGACTTCTACTTCAAGAAACGTAATTAAATTTAAGTATATTAAATTAAGTTAAACGAGTTCTCGAGACTATGCTGGCAGTTAGTTTTCGTTACGATTTAAGTGACTTATTGAGAGTCTATTAGAATTAATCCGTTATCCATATCACTAATTATAAACTTCCCCAAAACATCAAAAACAATTAATTCAATCACTATAAATTGAACCGTAATTATCTATTAACCAAATATCAACAAAAAACATATGTAAATCTTACCTCAAAACGTCATTGATTTAAAAAACACAAATTAACAGTTCACAATTATAATCCAATCAGTCAAATTTTAAACGACACGAATAACCAACACGAGTACGCAAAGGATCACCTGTTAATTTTTGTTATTAAACCGTTTTAAAGGTTCTGTTATTAAAAGGTAAAACTATGCAAAGAGGCGTATTAATACGGAGCGATAGATCCGCGAGGTCGTAATCCTAACGTAACTTGGTGCAAAATGGCACGGTAAAATGGTAAAAGGCGTAAAGAGAGCGAACGCCGGCAGTACAATCTCAAATATCCCGGAAAAATTAAATTTTTTAAAAAATCTTTATTTCTCTCTCTCTCTAGCTCTAGCTCTGATCTCTGTACCTTCCTACAACCGTGGATGGCTCTGGATTTTTAATAAGTTTTAGTACACGAATCACGCGCGGAGTTGTAGCTCCGAGTGTTTTCCACCGCGAGCTCGTGGTGGCTTGTGACGCCAGTCTCTCTAAAAAACACATATTGGGGGTTCGCTTTGCTACACACGGACGGTACAGCTAGCTAGCTAGCAGATACCCGGTTCGGTTCCACTTGAACGAATTCCTCAACGTATTAAAATAATCAGCCACTTTTTAAAACACCAAAAATTAAAGGTATATATTATAGTTTCTTGGTATAAAGAAAAAATAACAACACTTTAAAAGGTGAAAACGAGTTAGCCCCTAAGTCTTTGGGTGGAAGAGGATATTAAGTGTGGGTGAGGGTAAACCGCAACATAATGGTGCATGGTAGTATTGCAGGTGGAAAGGCGCAATAAAAATGACGTCACGCTATGATAGATGATAAACCCTCCGATAGGTGATTAATTTATATATGAAGGAAGTATATTGAGTCGATGTCCGGACGGACCCAATTGGATATTTACATTTTGAATTGTTTCTATTGCAATTTCCGACATTGTTTCGTTTATACCAGGAATAAACACAGCTTATAGTAATTATTGTGTCTCCCTATCTCCCATGTTAATTTCTATGTAAGGTTTGTGGGCCGGGCTTGAGAACTTACTATTCGCCACTCCTCACAATTTTGATTTGTGTAGCTCTAGATACGTTGAGTGAAAATACATGGCTACACAATTATTCCAATTAACTGTATGTATTCCTGGTTTATATCATAATCCCAATACACACAAACAATAGTATTGTTTTGTTTTTGCAGCTGACAGCTGTAATAATTTGCAGGTGGTAAAATAATTAAGGTTAATTTTGGTATCGCTCTGAAGACTTAGGTAGCGGTTCAGATTAGAAAAAAATTAACATTTTTGTGAGTACCACAAGAAAATATCTCCAAGTTTGTGCAAACAATGTTATTAATTAACTAAATTAATTAGTCTATGAAGGGTTGTCCACACTAAACCTTATGAGTTTATTACTGTGTTTGTGAAACACCATACCGCGGAGTGATATTTACCAAGTACAATCAATACAATCAAAAACACCTCAATAAGGATAATTGCCTAAAATTTCCAATAAATAATTAAATAATAAGCATTTTCATATCTCTAGCTTATAGTGGGGGTCATTATTGGGTCAACTACACCTTAAAAATAGTTTAAATTTAATTAATGACTGTCAAATGCCTTTAAAAAATTGTTTTGACGATCAAGTGAGGAGATGTCATGGAACTTTTAAACGATTGCAATTCGAAACTCTCGCTCAGCAGTAATTATTCCTTCATAAACCAATGAACCGTTTTTCCTGAATTTTTTGGGCAAAAAAGAGTTCGAATTGAATTGAAAGGAGGTATAGATAAGTAAATAACTGCGCGTCCGTTTTTTATTGATAACGGCTTGGGAATTAAACTGGTTCAACTTTATCATCATCAGAGCTAGGAAGGTCGTTTCAAAGTTTAATCGAATGATGAAGAGGTTACAGTTGAGGTTACGGTTAACCACTTTTGAAGACACATCGCAGATTTTTATTGACTTTCGATAGGATTAAAATTATTCAGTTAATATTATTTAAATTAATTCTGAAATTTTTAATTAGTAGGTTGAGGTTAACTGGTACAGTAAAAACCTTTTTTTGTTTAAAAATTGAAATTATCTTCAAATTGAAATAATCTTTATCAATAAGGTAAACTAGTTCTTTTACATAATAAAATCTTCCGAAGATATGTTTTTTGAAATAAAAATATTTAAACATTTTTTTATAAACCCGATAAGTAATTTATCTAAGACTTTTTTGTTCGATTCGAGTTTTGAATATTTGAAATGAGGTGATCAGGTTTTTTAATACAATTCACTTTCTAATTTTCAATAAAAAAAATTATGAAAAATTCATTCATGAAAAATTTAGGTAAAAATTATTAATTAAAATGCAATATTGCAGCAAGTGGAATCCTTAACATAATCATAAGTTTATAAGATATGTTCCTTCCATAAGTATGACGCTACCTAAACTTCGTAAGACTAGGGACTTACAGCTCGAGCTAGTTCGAGAACGACAAGCGAGAATTGAAGTCCTACACTTGGTGGTTAATTTTGCAGGACTTCCATCTAGGTCCTATTTAGTCTGTACTAAGCCTTGACAGTGCCTCACCAGGCAATCATCGCTTTACCCTGAATCTATGACCTACGTCACTTCATGACAAGCTCCAGTTTGTAACCAGTGACAAACTTATGGAACATATCTTATGAACTTATATTCGTTGTTACTTCATAAACCAATATAATTTTTCACATGTGATTTGTTAAACATAGTAAATCGTGGAAGTGAAAACTGACTCTATTCCAAAATGGTAATACCAGTCTATTCTGTAAATTGTTACCAATACAAAAATTTACTTTGAATTTCATAAAATTCAAAATTCATTGGAACAAATATTAGTTTCCTTCGATATCCTGATCAATTGAACTCTTTTAAGTGTAAAATCCTTGTAAAATAATAATAATAAATGGGTTTTTTAAACCATTATAATCCCCTTCTATCTATTTAAAGTTTTTTGAAATCGTTACTGAAGAAATACCGCGAGTTTTTTTTTAGCTAACGGCATAATGTAATTAGTATAATCTTATACCTCCCTATTTTTCATCTATATCGTCCCCACGTGCACAGCTCAAAACTTGTTTCGAGAAATTCGATATAAGGAGAGGAATTATAAAGATTTCCAATTTGTGGTTAGGTGTTTTTCAAAAACTTGCAGTTATCTTATGCATAGCAAAAAATGACGTGAAAAAAGGTATAAATGAAACGAGTATGCAGAAAAACTAGATTAAAAAACCCTAAAAAGTCATAAAATTGAAGAAATCCAAGTAATTAACTCGAATTTTTTATTAGTTTTCTGGGAATTAAATAATATTTTTTAAATATATTTTAAACCAGTTAAGTATAAATTTTAATGAATTTATTCCCTAACATGATTTTATAACTGTATTATTTATATATTATATTATTTTATAAATCGAATATTATATCATTTTAGATGTAGAATATTATATTATTTTATATATTAAATATATTATTTTATATATTTAATATATTATTTTATATATTTAATATTGAAATATTTCATATATTTAATATTGAAATATTTCATATATTTAATATTGTAATATTTTATATATTTAATATTGTAATATTTCATATATTTAATATTGTAATATTTCATATATTTAATATTATAGTATTTTATATACTGAATATCATACTACATACATTTGATTAAAAATATAAGAAATAATACGTGTACATTTATTTTAACGAAAAAACATTATTGTAACATTAAATCTCAATTTTTAATGCACACAATTTTAACCCTAATTTAGGGTTAAGACAAATATATTCCCATATTTATCCAAACATTGTTTATACCTTTCACAATATTTCCATTTTTTTAAAACCCGGATTAACGGATTAAATCTCATAAAAAGCTAGGTTAACAGAGTACATTATAAAAAACAATGGTATATTTGTTTATCAAAATTTACAATATTTGTCTTTTTTCACATATAAAAAAGCCGAAATTTTTTATTTTCTATGAAATATTGGCGATCCACATCTGCCTTTTCCATAATAAAGTGAAACTTCAATTTTCGTTATGGCACGAGGAAAGTTTAGTGTATTTTACAATGTACTTATCATTGATTAAGATCAAAGATTAGAGAGAGAGAAAAAAATCAAAAAAGGGAAACTATATTAAAAACCTTTCCTATATAAAACGTGCGGATAAATTTCAACAATTTTTTTAAAAACCGCGGAACAACCTAAATATGGAGTTTATAATTTTTTTCTTCTTATTTCTTAATATCTATTAATTGGGATGTTTGTATCTCGTAATATGTCTCTTTGGGCTATGGGTAAAAAACTTTTGAGTGGAGAGATAAAAAAGCGCGCGGGTTATCGACACTTTTTTGGGAGAAAAGTGGTTTTCTTAGTAATAAGAGAAAGTTATTACGTTTCGGAATTATTATCGACTTCGCTTTTTAAGACTAAAGGTAATAATGACCGGCGTAAGATTGTGTCGAATCGTGATGCGAATGTCTAAAATTATGTCTAATTATTTCTGAACAGGGTTTAAATCGGCTTTATTGGCAATTCAACTCGAGGTCTAGAAACTAGCTATGTTTTAAGGCCTAATGCTTTTTAGTGCAGTTTAAATCAGTTTTCACACCAAATATCTGTTAACAAATTAATTGTATGAACAATGTTTTAGGGCCTTTGGGAATTCGATGTTTATTTTATTTTAGCATAATGAAGTGTATTTTATGCAGTTCCTATAATTTGTAGCAGGAATAAATACAGCTACTAGGAATCATTGTGTCGACTTACATCCCATGTTAATTTCTATGCGGGTTTTGTGGGCCGGGCTTGAAAACTTACTATTCGCCACGCCTCATAATTCTGACGTCATTATAATTGCGATTTCATTGGTTGGTAGAAACGCGAGGTAAGTTTATCCACGAAGTAAAATTCGTCATACATAATGATAAGTCTAGCTATTCCCACAAAATTCGCCTAGATACGTTGATAAAATGTCTACACAATGATAAGTCTAGCTATTCCGACAAAATCTGCCTAGATACGTTGATAAAATGTCTGCACAATGATAAGTCTAGCTATTCCCACAAAATCTGCCTAGATACGTTGATAAAATGTCTACACAATGATAAGTCTAGCTATTCCCACAAAATCTGCCTAGATACGTTGATAAAATGTCTACACAATGATAAGTCTAGCTATTCCCACAAAATCTGCCTAGATACGTTGATAAAATGTCTACACAATGATAAGTCTAGCTATTCCCACAAAATCTGCCTAGATACGTTGATAAAATGTCTACACAATGATAAGTCTAGCTATTCCCACAAAATCTGCCTAGATACGTTGATAAAATGTCTACACAATGATTACTAGTAGCTGTTTACATTCCTGTACATATACGACGGGGCTAAATTACTAGTGGTATGTATGTATGCCATTTACGGACAAAATCCAGGAATCCATCACACTTAAATGGAACTGTATTGAACTAAATTATAAACTGAAAAATCTCGATATAAGCATACATTTTGATCCAATATTTGACATGATATAATTTACAAACCACACTATATTAGATCTAATCACTTAAGAGGGCATTGCATCAGAATAAACAGTGACACGAGAACTATCAAAACAAGGAAAAATAAAATCCCTATCCAAATAAATATAAATCTGAAAAGTTCCCCTAAATTTTGTCAATATCCAAACTCAAGTGGCCCGAAATAAATTTTAGATTTGTAAAAATCCGGCCTTAAATTATCTCTGATTGACCCCCTACCACTAAGCGCGTCGTGTAAACTGTCAAAAATGCCATCAAATCAAACTAAAACTGTACAGGGGTGCTACCGAGATGATCGAGGGTTTCATCTTAAATATAGTCTATCCCACCTTAAGGTATTTCTTAGATCTACTTCTTATCTATACCAAGGTTTATATAACGTATATATCCGCTGTATCTTTCTCTCCAGAGTATTTTACTACGGATATTGACTATTGCAAAGCTAATTTGGAGTATAATTTAAACCGAGATAGTTTAGGAGCAGACGGCATCAAAAAGGCATACCTGCAACACCCCAAGGTAAATTAAATCTGAAAAGCACCATATAAGTCTGAAGAATTTGTTTCATTCCCCCATGAAATGATAACGTTTGGTAAAACTTTGAAGCTGCTAAAACACGTAATAACTTCCTCCATACAGGTAAGAAATTAAGGGTTTCATTTGGAACTGTTTATGATACTAGGTGGAGCCCTATAACCCTCTTCATAAGTTCATAAGAAATGTTCCATAAGTTTGTCACTGGTTACTGAGACCTTGCCATGAAGTGACGTAGGTGAAACGTCATAGATTCTCGTCAAGCGACGCCTAGTGAGGCGCTGTCAAAGGCTTAGTACAGACTAAATAGGAAGATGGACTACAAAATTAAACGAGTGTAGGACTTCAATTCTGACTTGTCGTTCTCGAACTAACTCTCAATAAATCTCTATAATTACGAAGTATAGGAAGTGTCATACTTATGGAACATATCTTATAAGCTTATGCCTCTTCGCTGTAAAACGGAGTAATACTAAGCCTTTGACAGCGCCTTACCAGTCGTCGCTTTACCTCGAATCTATAACATTCCACCTACGTCACTTCATCACAAGCTCCAGTTTGTAACCAGTGACAAACTTATGGAACACGGCCTATGAACTTTTGCTATTGTCAATTCAAAGTCCACACTTCTTTTTACACCGAATGGTTTCTTACAAAGAAGTAAGAAGCCAAGTTACATTTTCTTGGAAGAAAATAATAAACTAAAGTTTTACAATACAACTAGGCCTAGAACTCAAGTTATAGGGTCTACTACCTTTCGATCAAAAATTGATGTTCCTAAAATAAAAACAAAAATAAAAAAAATAAATAAAAAACTTGAAGAAAAAATAGAAGTATCACCTATGGGGATTCAACAACCAACTATTTTGCACCCTGAATTTAGTTTTAAAATTTTTTTGGTACTTTTTTTGGAGGCGCTAGACAACCATAATCATCAGATACGCGCGGCCCTGTTTTTATCAACAAAGTTAAGTTTATTTCGGTATGGGTGAGAGTGCATTGATGCGAAACAAAACTTTTCGTTATGTTAAAAAAAAAGAAACGGGAAACAACTCAGAATCTCACTAAATCAAGTATCTTTACTTAAGTTAATCCTGCAGTTAAGAGCTTTAGTTTCTCTGATAGGTTCTAGGCCTAACCTTGATCTTTTCAAAATTTTATAACGACAAGACTGGGGCCAAACATCTTGGTAACATTCTTGATAATAAATGGTTTTTTTCGTTTCTTGAAAAAAATGTTTTCAATAGGGTCAATTGAACATTTTTCTCCGATATTCAAAACGTGTACGTCCTATTGAAAAGTTTTATTATTATTTAGATCTAAATAGAACATATACGCAAGTATTATATAGGTGGTATTGAATAATTTAGGTCTATATTATTTTTTTTTTCAATAGAAATACAATTCCATGGGATATTTTAACAGGGGGTCACTTATTGTATACGAGAATTTCATAACTTTAAAATTGCAAAGAAAAGGGAAGGTGAAATATTTTGAATGGGTATGAAAACGGTCTGATTCGTGAATGATCAACTTTTCTTTTACCAATATCCGGATAATCATTGACCGGAAAGGTCAGTATTGGAATGTTTGTTTCACCTCGTATCAATCATTTTCACCCCAGAGTGGTTGAATTATTGACTTCAAAGATCAGAGTCCAAGAATTCTTGACTGACTATTATTAAAGCGGTTGAATTCTTGCCTAACTATGATCTAGCGGTTGAATTATTGTCTAACTATGATCAAAGCGGTTGAAATCTTGGACTAACTATGATTAAAGCGGTTGAATTCTTAGACTAACTATGATCAGAGCGGTTGAATTCTTAGACTAAGTACGATCAAATCGGTTGAAATCTTGGACTAACTACGATCAAATCGGTTGAAATCTTGGACTAACTACGATCAAATCGGTTGAAATCTTGGACTAACTACGATCAAATCGGTTGAAATCTTGGACTAACTACGATCAAATCGGTTGAAATCTTGGACTAACTACGATTAAATCGGTTAAAATCTTGGACTAACTACGATCAAATCGGTTAAAATCTTGGACTAACTACGATTAAATCGGTTAAAATCTTGGACTAACTACGATTAAATCGGTTAAAATCTTGGACTAACTACGATTAAATCGGTTAAAATCTTGGACTAACTACGATTAAATCGGTTAAAATCTTGGACTAACTACGATTAAATCGGTTAAAATCTTGGACTAACTACGATTAAATCGGTTAAAATCTTGGACTAACTTCGATTAAATCGGTTAAAATCTTGGACTAACTACGATTAAATCGGTTAAAATCTTGGACTAACTACGATTAAATCGGTTAAAATCTTGGACTAACTACGATTAAATCGGTTAAAATCTTGGACTAACTACGATTAAATCGGTTAAAATCTTTGACTAACTACGATTAAATCGGTTAAAATCTTGGACTAACTACGATTAAATCGGTTAAAATCTTGGACTAACTACGATTAAATCGGTTAAAATCTTGGACTAACTACGATCAAATCGGTTAAAATCTTGGACTAACTACGATTAAATCGGTTAAAATCTTGGACTAACTACGATTAAATCGGTTAAAATCTTGGACTAACTTCGATTAAATCGGTTAAAATCTTGGACTAACTACGATTAAATCGGTTAAAATCTTGGACTAACTACGATTAAATCGGTTAAAATCTTGGACTAACTACGATTAAATCGGTTAAAATCTTGGACTAACTACGATTAAATCGGTTAAAATCTTTGACTAACTACGATTAAATCGGTTAAAATCTTGGACTAACTACGATTAAATCGGTTAAAATCTTGGACTAACTACGATTAAATCGGTTAAAATCTTGGACTAACTACGATCAAATCGGTTAAAATCTTGGTCTAACTATGATCAAATCGGTTAAAATCTTGGACTAACTACGATCAAATCGGTTAAAATCTTGGACTAACTACGATCAAATCGGTTAAAATCTTGGACTAACTATGATCAAAGATGTTAAAATCTTGGACAAAATATGATCAAAACGGTTGAAATAATGGACTAACTATGATTAAATCGGTTGAATTCTTAACCTCAACAGATAAAAGCGGACAAATCTCAAAGGGATTGGAATCAGAGAATTATTAAACCTAAAGACCACTGACATCAGTTAAAACTTGACCCCGTGCACATACTCCATAGAGTCATTCTTGACCTTTAAGATCAATGACAGTCATCGCAATCATGGTCACGTGTACTAGAGAATCCCTATCCCTAATTTTCGCTAAACCCATATACTCTCCCTTTAAATCGTATCCCTTCCCCCTCCCCCAAAAAAGAACCAAAACTTAAAATTGATCAATTAAAAGAGCAACTCACCTATAATATTCACAATGAGCCGAATAATGATCGTAAGTAATCCCATTTCTAAACATATTATATACGCGACTTAAAATATAAAAGAACGTCTTATTACGAAGAAATCGAAATTATAACTAACCTCAAACGTTTTAAAATATGAATTTCGTCGTTTAAGATTAGCAAAATTGCGTAATCATTTTTTATTTTCCTCATGTATATATATTCCTCTTTAAAAATAATTAACTGAAATGGGAAAGATACCGAAATATAGAGAGAGAAAAAAAACTAATAATAGGCGCGTTTAAAGGAACCTTTCACACTTATCGATATAGGCTACCTGAGGAGAACGCGAAAGATCAAAATGTTTTCCTTTAATTGCGAAAGAACCATCATTAAAGTTAGTCCCTTCCCAAATTTGCAAAAACATTTATGCCATGAATATTTCATTTCTGAAATGTGAAAAGTGCGTTTGATTTCACTGTTGATTTCACGCAGTGTTTAAGAATGGTTTCTGCAACAGGCTGTTTTTCATTAGTCTGCAATAAATTAAGGGGGATGTTCTTTGTGAAATCAATTTTGAGTCAAAAATGCAACTTCTATCTCCATTTTTCCACAAGCGACACTGTTTTCAAGTTAATATTGGTCAAAGTATTTTAGGGATGACCCCTTAAATTTAATTAAGAAACTGAAAGACAATGATTATATATAATTTAATTAAGGGGTCATCCCTAAAACACTCAAATCATAACTCGAAAATAGTGGCCCTCGTGACAAAATGTCATCGATGTTTAATTTTCGACTTAAATTCGCCCAAAGAACAACATCCCCCTTATAACAATTTTTTAATCCATCCAAAAGACCGAGTAAGGCTAATAACTATAATGTTAAATATTCAATGTGGAATGTAGTAAATTCACGAAAATACTTATTTACTGTATTCTAAGCATGCAATAAATCTAGTTTGAGTCCTCCCACTAAAATGTGATTTTGTTTTTTGGGTATTTTTGGTTTTTCTACAAATAAAGAAATTATGATGAAGAGGTTCGACACTCATTGCAATATCAACTTTAAGAAATTTTGAATTCGTCGTCTTTCACAACTTTAATATTAATTCTGCCAAATTTGCATCAAATCGACTTTAAATCAATGAAATTGTTAACCAAACAAAACTTCAAATCGTCAATTAATTTTAAGAAACTTGAAAAAAAAAAAAAAATGTATAAGGATCGAATTTGTTACCCAATTCATCTGAGTGTCGTACCTCTCACTAAAAATCTCCCACAGAAAATGGTTTTAAAATAAAATAAAGAAAAGTAAGAGCTAAAATTGGGGACAATAATGACCAAAAAAAGAAAAAAAACACCTTCAAAGACAGAAAGAACTTGAAATTTCATTTTCAAGTGTGGGATTTCCCAAAAAAGCTACACACAATTCTGAACAAAGCATAGATTTATACGGTTCAATTCAAAAAGAATTACCGTTCTTGAACTGCAACATTTAAGTACAGTACAAAACGTTTAGTTCGTGTTCTACTGCTCTATTTTCACGCTATAGTATATTTTGGTCTGGAATATCGAATTTTCCTTTTAAATTGTTTTTTAGGAGCGAGGGAAGTTTTTTATAGAAAGGATGGCACCTCAGTTTGAGATAAAATTAATGTTGTGTGGGTTATATTATGACTCCCACGCATTAAGGTTCCATACTTTATTCGGTCACGTTTGGGTGTAGGCGAAAATTTGGGTTCTTATTTAGTTTTGTTGTTATACTTGCAAATATGAGTTAATTTTATATATTAGTATTAAAAGAAAGGGAAAATAATAGAAGAAGGATGACACTATGTATCCTCTTAATATTTTAGTTATGTAACATGATTCTTCCCAGGTGAGGGATCTTTCTGGTTTTCTCTCCCGCTCATCAAACTTCAGATGGGCATCACACCGTGCTAGGGTGAATTCTATAACTGTTTGGTATTTACTAAATCCTCAGCAATCAATCAACCGACAAAGCTTGATTGCCTTGACGTGGGACAAAACACACAAGCGCATGCATGCACCTTGGCAAATAGTTAAGCGCTAGTAGAGTATTGATGAGCAAACTATTTATCGGTTTGGTAACCTTGCTTCAAATGTTAATTATGATGTTGGGAAGAATCATGTTACAATTACCCCGTTTTGTGGTACACTTCTCTCGAAGAGAAGTATTATATACTTCTGGTATTAAATAATGTTTAAAAATTAATATACAGAGGGCTCTATAGGGCTGCGTTCAGTAAGCGGCATCAAAAACCTCGATGACTAAAAGATGACATCGATGTCTTACTGAACGGTTTTTCGCGTCTTTGGGCGTGACGTCATGATGCTCATCGGATGCCCATCAGGAAAATCAGCTGTGAGAGGAGGTTTTTTTGATGAGCATCGGATTCATGACGTAAATTTCGTCAATTTGCGCCGCGACAAAAAAAAAATGGGGGAAACTACATCCCAATCTCCACCAATTGAAAATAATGAAGAATTGACAAACATTATCCTTATGGCTAATAATACTGAAAAGCAATATATTATTTCGGTAAAAAATGGATTCTGACAGAATTTTGATTTAATTGATAGACTGAAGTACAATATCTTTGTAAATATTTCGGATTTGTTTTTTAAGCCTCTGCCGTAACGTTATCATAATATCGTCGCCATTAATAGCGTTTTCCTTTGGTTCCTCGCGGAGCGCTCCCAAGGAGCAATAAAAATGGTAGTTGTAGTTTCCAGCTTCGTTAAAGACTGTTTTTGAAGAATAGGATCTCCTAGTTTTATTCCTCCATGGGATCGCTCCGCGAGGACACAAAGGAAAACGCTATAAGAAAAGCATCGATTACACAAAATTGTGCCGTTCAACAACTGCAACGTCATCATGACGTCAAAAGAACACCGATTTCATTTTCCCAAACATCGATGTTTTTCCCGATGAGTGTTACTGAACGCAGCCTAGGCAATTTTAAGTCGAAAATGTTAAATAACATTTTGCTCTAAGGTTAGAGAGAGAGTGTGTTTTGTATAATTAATTTGGCATTTTTTTCCAATTTCTTAATTAAATTTTTGGGGTCATCCGTAAAACACAAGTAAACTTTAGCCCTTGTAAATATACGACTTATATCCAAGAGTTTTCAAGGCGTATTGTTGAACTTAAAATTTTAAAGCAGTAAAAATCCACAGAAATATAAAGAGGTTTGTATTAAATTTTTATTTTTTTTAAATAAATTGATTAGAACTTGAAATTTTGATCATGAAAAACGCCCGTATATAAAAACCTAATTTAAATATTAAATTTAATTTCCTTAAACCGCGAAGCTTTAAATTTTTAAAGGTTACGGCTCAAGGCTACTAGCTTGCATTGCGTTTGTTTATTCCCCTTAAAATTATTCAATATTTACTAAATTTTCTACGAATTTCTAATTTTGCAATCAAAATTGCTGTAAACATGAACCTCAATTTACGATTTTAAAACGAGTAAAAAGCAAATAAATAAATTTTATACCCCAAAAGCAAACATTAAATAATTAAATACAAATTTCCCCAAACCCCAAAATATTAAAATAATATTTTTAAAAACACTTTTAGATAAAAACATAGCGAAGCTGAGGGTTTGCTTTGAATTATATTATTTAAACATAAAACGTAAAAAAATAAATACTTATCATTATAAAATTGCTAAAAGTGTTAATAAAAGTGTTACACACGAATTAAAGTCTCGGATTTCTGCTAATAAGATTTGGAAAAGAAATTGCCGAGTGTACTTTATCTTAAAATATCTTTAAATTTTGAGGGAAATCAAATCGAAAAAGGAAAAGATAGTACTCAATTCTGTCCAAAATTCACCAAAAATTTCTGTTAATTTAAGGAATAAAGGCATGAAGTAATTTAAGGAGATACAACTCTGGCCGCAGAATTTGTGTTCATGCAATAGAGTATTTAAAATAAAGATATTAATAAATAAATATATAAACAAATAAGTTAATTAACGGGGCCCTTTTCGAGTTAAGGATTATCTGTGAAGCAAATGACGTTTGGGTGTGTAAAATTCAATTGGACAATTAGGCCCACGTGACTGATATTTCTTTAATTCTTTATAGATAAGCCTAAACCCGTACTCTATAGATAAACAACTTAATAGTTCAAACCTTTAATACTGTAGATACAAAAAATTCCGATTTGAAGTATTAATTATATTAGATACTATTTCATTGGGGTATAAAATTCTATTGGACAATTAAACCCACGTGACAGCTTTTTACTTTAGAATTCTTTGCAGATAAGCCTACTTTAAAGTTAATCAACTTAATTAATTTCTCAAATCTTCTTTAACAATATAGATTCAAACAATCCCAATTTGGAAATACTCATAATATTATATACTATTTTGTATAAAACTGAAAACATCCTTGCAAGATACATGAGAAATTGAGAATTAATTGCATTAGTTAATTTAAAAGTTTATGATAAATGTGTTACCTTACTTTTGAAATTTATTAAACATTTAAAGAATTATCCACCAAACAAAACACATTTCGAGCAATTTTCTGTTATAAAGTTCAAAATTCGCAATCATTACCTATTCCTCCATGAAAGAGGCTTTACCTGGGAATTTTTATATTTTTTTATAAAAAGTAAATTGATAATTTATAGCTTAAAACTAGAATTAGTGCCTCTCAGTCTCCTCACCCTTTTAATAAGATGAACTTTTAGATACTGAACTATATTCAATCAGACAAGTTCCTAAGGATTTCCCCGTAGATAACTTTTATATTTCCCAAAAAAATTCACCAGGTCAGGAAAGGAACACGCGGGTCTTTATTTATACCTAATCTTTACAACCACGCACGAGAATTTGGCATTCATCAAAGATTTATCGATTCTTTTAAGCCTATTAAGCCAGAGGGCTTAAGCTTTAACGTACCGTTAACGTACCGTTAACATAAATGAAGATATACTAGTATGTGAAGATAGAGAGGGTTGTAATATACAGGGATAGATTTAATTATGGAAGTAGGAATGGAGAACAGAGTAATGTGGGCACGCGTCAAAGTTCCGGACCCCCTTCCACGGGACGGAGGGGTATGAAACAAGAGGCGGGTCATAGCGACAGAGGTAAAAAGGAATTACGTGTATTTTTCACCGTCCCCGTTAGCAACGTCATCAAAACGTAGTTTACGTCAGCCATTAAGATAATTTAAACTTTTCGTTACGTGTTCGAGGGAGAGGCTCTATACTGGGTGGTCTATGAGCCGGACTGAAGTAAATATTAACCGTTCTCCATTCCTACTTCTAAAATTAAATCTATTCCTGGTGTTACAAAAAGGGAAATTAAAGAACCCCTTAATTATATTAGCAGTGCCTTTCAGTATCTTAATTAAATTTAACACTAATTATAACTTGCAAATGGTGGCTATTTCGGACAGCAAAATGACATAAAAATTATATTTTCGACTCAAAATTAATTTCCTATTTAGGCTATAAATTCCACTGTACTTCGGTAATATAATTTCCCATTTTAAAACACCCTGTATAACTGTATAATATAGAAATAAAGAATAAAACACCTTCTACAGCCATGGGCTCCACTGCCATTTGTTACATAGATAAATTAATTTAAAAAAAACTAAATGTAGAAAAATTCAAGCGACTGTATAGCGTCTTCCTGATCTTGGGAACATAGACTTTATCATTAAAATTTATAATTTAAAAAGATAACAACTAATTCAGTGGGATATTTATATAAATGATCGTCAGCATTACAAAGTGACGCAACTTTCTTATCGTTCAAACACACTGCAAACCTAAATCCCGGGGCCTGTTTGGGTTTAAAAACGTCGAAAAATTACAGACACGTAATTTAATGATTAACCTTATCGGTTAAATCACCGAAAACACGTCCGTGAACTCCCTAACTTTTTCAATAACTGTGCCAAAAGGGTTTAATTTATCAACTGAAAATAAAAAGTAATTAAAGAAAAAAAATCACTTCAAGGTGGGTGATAATTGAAATTGCGCTAGTTACTTAATACTGTATAAAATGGAGTAATACATATAATCCTACGTAATATAGTAAGTAGATTAGCGTTTTGAGATATTAAAAATTGACCGCGAAAAAATGTAAAACGTACGATCTATCATGCAAGTTTGGTTTTGGCGCGAGATAAAGGGCACGTGCTGTTAAGTTTTATATTCAAATTAGGTTAAACCACGTGAGTAAGTATTTGATAAATTGAAACTTGAAAAAATTAAACATTTCTAGAGTTTTAAGATATTACACGGTTTCGTATACATGTTTATGTTTTTATTTGGTCAGTTTTGTAAACTCTGTTCGTTATAGAAGAGGGGAACCTTGACTCCTATTGAACTGAGCCTAGCCTAACCAAAAATATATAAAAAGTATTAAAGTATTGTAACCCTCGGCCATTTTTACTAGACTCTACTGAGCTTCCACTCCAGGGTAGTAGAGTAATAAACATCCAGGTTCACCTTTGACCCCTCACTCACTTTCCAACATCGGTAGCTCCTTTATACTCTTAATTGGATATCATCTCTCATTAGTTAGTTAATTATTAGTTACTAACAGATATTATTAATCTTCAATTATTTAACTTCATTTGTCTTAAAACCAAAATTCGCCCTGTTACAATATTTCTATTTTTTTTGTAATAGAACTATCCAAACCCAAATAAATTTTCTCCACGATTTACTACACAATAATGCAACCTTAGTCTGCCCGAAGGTCAACCATAGGTGAGGCATTGTAATGTCTCTATTAAAGGTGACATAAACAGACAATCCATAAGAAAAAAAAATTAACCTTAATTTAAAAAAAAAAAAAAGAAATTCATTCACTGTAACAAAACCCACATTTTTGACAACCAACTTTCATATAAACAATAAATTTACTATATACGCAAAGGAATTTGAGTGGAATTTAAATATTAAGGAAACCAGTTCAGATTAAAATCAAAATTAAAAACAATCGAGTAAGGCTATATTATGATTTTTTTTTCATACTTTCCATAACAAAAAGAAAGTTCTTGCAGGCTATTTTTAAACCAAAAGCAAACCGATATTAATATTTATTATGGAAAAAGAAAGAAAATAAAAAACTTGCTTTGAAAGGGAAAAAAGTGTTTAGCGGTTTTACACCTTCATCGTTCTTGGGATAATCACATTGTTCTAATTAAGATCGACTAATAATCTATGAGGAAAAATTAAGACGATAAAATGGGAAGGCTATAATTCCATAAATTTAATAATAAAGGCTAATAAACTGCCCATGAAAAAGAATCGATTAGATAAAAACGGATTAAACTGAAATTATTAAAACACGCAGTCAATTATTTTGGGATACCGAATTTATAAACGAAAATTTATAAATTTCATTTGAAGAATTAATTTGATTCTAATACACGTAACTGTAAACGTTAAAGAAAGAAAATACTAGATGTTAACTAAGTATAATGTTTTCAAATTTTAAAAGATAATCCAAGTTGGTAAAAATCACTTTAAATATCTCATTTTCTGAATTTTCAAAAAAAGGAAATAAAATTGTTTGGGAATCAACACGCATCTTTTGGCAAAAGTTTATGCAGACGTGACAAAGATGCGTTCACAGGTTAATTTTAATTATACATGATCGGTTTCTCTCGCTGAATATATAGAAGGTCGATAAAACCTAATCATTTTCAAAATATATAATTTAAGTTTCTTGAGAAAAATTTTAATAGAAATTTAAATTTATATAATTTTCCCTTTTGAAATTCTGGTTTCATTTTCAATCTTGAACCTGAAATCCCATTAAAAAAAAACAAAATTGACAACTTAGGGTTAATCCACCTTCAATAATACATAAATTAAAATAATTATTTTATAGTTTTGGAGGACGAGTCATGTCTATTAATGTCTTTTAAAATTTATATCCTCAGAACCGAATTAAAAAGCTCTAATTTAAAATATTATGGTGTGGCTATCTCCCAGTCAGTGTCCTACGCCTAATATATATTTGGCTAAGAAGACGGGCATGCCCAGAGGCAAAGTCTTGCCCATTTTCATCATCATTAATAAACCCAAAGGAAAAATTATGGTTTTTCATGATTATCTAGCTCCATCTTTATATTATTATGTGTGTTTAATTAACTCGAGTCTGTCGGTTGGGGTGGAGTGTGTATTTATAACATGGCTGTATAAATTTAAAAACCGAAGATTCAATAAAGTTTGGATAGAGGGTGCCTGCACCCCAAGGGTTCCACGTGGATACCGAAAAGCGAGGGGCTGGTCACTTAGTGAAATCGGTGTACAGGGATAGCTGTACCTTTGACTAAACTAAAGACACAACGCGTAATCTTTAAAAGTCCAACCCTAGAAAGTGCTAAACTAAATATACGTATTCCTTAACTAGTCTACAGGAAATCTGACAGTGGATGTCCCCTCGCTGAACTGCACTGATATCCTGTACCTACACGATTTATATATAAAAAAATCATAGATTTTGGAATAACTTTATTGAAAGAAGGAGGATCAAGGCAAATTAATAGATCAACTAATTAGAATATTAACAGGAAATTAGTTTTTAATGTAGAATCCCCGAAGTAAACCTGTAAACTTAATATGAAAGGATGCAGACATCTTAGCATTTCATGAGCTCATATACCACCTACCAATCAATGTTTTGCGTCAAGCAAACGATACTGCAACCCCCCTTTGAGAAGAATCTCTAGAATTTGTATTTCTTATAATATCGACTCATTCATTCACAAACTTAAGAATTCTTCAATAGTCGGTAAAAAATGAAATATGGAATTACGTATATAGAATTGGCTGGTTATAAAAGGATTTAGATCACAAGTCACAAGAGCCGGTTCAAATATTTCTCTGAGGTGGCCAGCAATGGCACGTTTGCGTCATAATAGTGATCAACGAGTCGACAATTGGTCGTTAACAAAATACCGCGTCCGAGTTGGCGGTCCACAAGCGAGCGTACTGTTAACTATAGACAAAATAAGGTACATACGTTCCGAAATATTTTTGGGTATAGAGGGTA
Organism: Phalangium opilio; assembly: GCA_019434445.1. Lineage (NCBI taxonomy): Eukaryota > Metazoa > Arthropoda > Arachnida > Opiliones > Phalangiidae > Phalangium > Phalangium opilio. The sequence continues at coordinate 471,162 of JAEQBA010003137.1, forward strand.
TAGGACTTGTATCCAATCAATCATTAATCTATACACAGCATTGAAGAGCAGTGAACTTGAAAGAAAACTAGATGATACAAAACGGAAAAGTTCTACTCTAGAAATACTTTTCTAAAAGACTTCAACTCAGCACAATTAATCAAGTCACAGGTCAGGTCAATTCGGGGTTGACATACGTGAATTGAAGTTTTTAAGAAAGTTTCAAAAGTTTTCTGAAGCGAAACAGAAAGAAAAAGCGATCGAGTTTAAAAAATACCTGGAGGTCAATTATACTGAATATTTAGGAAAACGTACGACTTTCAATGGATCAAAGGATGCCTCAATAACAAGTTATTCCAAATGATTAAAAGTTTTTAAAATTATAATTTAATAACAATATATATGGTTCAAAATATGGACGTGAAGTCTAAATAATCGACTTGCAATCGATCCAAATGATCCATTTACAATCAAAATTATTGTGTAATGAGCGCGTGCTTTTTAATCGACCGAACTCTGTGAGAAAATGATCGAAATTCAATCGAACAAGCAGACATCAAAATTCAAGCAATCCGATGGATCAAACCGGTTAGTTTTATGCATACGTTCCGATCATTTGGCGTTCGATAAATTGAGAATAAATAATTTTTTAGATATACTTGGTTTTATCTTTCAGGATATACCGGTATAGTCTTATATAAAAGTAGGAATACATACAGCTAATCGGAATAATTGCGACCCCATATCTCCCATGTTAATTTCTATGCGGTTTTATGGGCCCGGCTTGAGAACTTACCATCCGTCACGCGTCATAATTCTAACGTCTTTCTAATTGTGATCTCATTAGTTGGTAACAAAGCGAGCACGGTGCAAGGCGCAGAGGTAAAATTCGTCATACATAATAATTAGTCTAGCTCTCCCCACAAAATTCGCCTAGATGCGTTGAGAAAATAGCTACACAATGATTCCGATTAGCTTTATGTATTCTTGACAAAAGCTATAAAACAAAAATGATCAGTAGACTGGTCCTTGACAGAATGAGGAAACGCGAACATCTTTTTTGAAAAGATTCACGAAAAAGAAGAGAATATCCATGCAAGAAGAATAAAAATCTACCTAGATTTGGGAAAGCCCTAACAATTTTCTTGAAACTAAATACCACCCAGAGTGTGCAGCTCGTACGGACCTATTCTGAACCAAATTTCAAAGCAGACACTACGCGTTTATTAAACGTAACCTCAACCTTGACCACATTGCAACCTCTTCTTGAAATAATTGGATTATAAGAAGTAGAATGAAATGAATAAGACGCTCCGTGCTTTCCTTCCCCATTTACCAACGCTTTTCCTCTGACAATCTTCCTCATCTTGAAAGAACTAAAACTAAAACCAGAAGGGGATAATAGAAGAAGGACGACACTCTGTATCCTCTTAATACTTCAGTAATTATGTAACATGATTCTTCCCAGGCGAGGAAACCCTTTTTGCTTGCTCTCCTGCATGCTCATCAAACTTCAGATGACATCGCACCGTGCTAGGGTGAATTCTATAACTGTTTGGTATTTACTAAATCCTCAGCAATCAACACTGAACAAACCTTGATTGTCCTGACGTGGAGCGACAAAAACGCACAAGCGCATGCATGCGCCTTGGCAAATAGTTAAGCAGCGCTAATAGAGTAAGATGAGGGAACTATTTATCGCGTATGTGAATGATTCGGTTTAGTAGCCTTGCAATAATAAATGTTTAAATGATGTTGGGGAAGAATTACCCGGCCGCTTTGTGATTGGTACACTTCGCTCGAAGAGAAGTAAGTATGATACCCTTCGGTTAAAACCCATCTTTTTCTAGAGCGGACAAGGTCGAACGATCCTGCACTTGACAGTATGGCGTTACCGTTTAAGTTTGAACCATTCATTCGTTTCGTCAAAAGTCAAAAAGAACTGAAAAGGCAACTTCTTTCTTTTTTTCGACCATATGTCTAGTGGAGGATGAACCGCGCGGGGTCGAAACGTATAATAGAGTTAAAAGAAGCGATTCCAAAATACCGTAATTTTTATAAATATGCTCAAGTCGATTTAGACTTGTTTTCTTGTTATACGAAACGGTTGAATGTCTTCAAGGAGGAAGGATTTTTTTGTGATTTATTCGGCTTCACTTTGTCTTCTAGTGAATGCAATGATTTTCCAGACCACTTCCAAGGCCTCTTCTCATAATTATATATATAGTATAGCTGCCAGTTAGTTTCGAAATTAATTATTATATACTGCTATAAATTTACGAAAGATCACGTTGTACGTTACGTCATTTTTCATTAAGTAAAATCATAAGTTTTTAAGATATGTTTCAAAGGTATGACACTTCCTAAACTTCGTAGTGCTAGAGACTTACAATCAAAAATTCCAGTGTCACATACATAATTTGCCGATATTATCTAATTCAAATCATTTCAGAGTATTAAAAAAATAAGTATTATTAAACGTTTCTAAATTATCTGCCACCAGTTATTTTCTAGCTTCATTTCACGTAAACAGAAAAAGTAAATATCTGGCACTTCAGTCATTCCATTTTGTTCTCTGTATTTTATTTCATCTAGTCTTTGTCCACCAAGATTCCATTTTGTTCTCTGTATTTTATTTCATCTAGTCTTTGTCCACTAAGATTCCATTTTGTTCTCTGTATTTTATTTCATCTAGTCTTTGTCCACTAAGATATTTTTTTATTAATAAAATTCAAATTTACTTTAAAATATAAAATTTCAAGAATTTTAACCTCTGCCAAACAGAAAATCGTCCCTGTAACCCATACTCAAAACTGTAACTAATTGTAATTAAACTTGTCAACTTGGAACGATGTTTCGAACAAATATTATTTAATATATTATACGTATAATTAAATTGCGGAAGAGTAATCACTCGAAACAAAATAATAAAATAAAAATTCTTCCCGTTCGGTAAACCGCGAGGTATAATCGTTTAAAAACGCTGAGCGAAACAAAAATTTAACCAAACGGAACATTGGTATTTCTGGTAGCATAAGCGTTAACTCCCTTTAAGTATCCATCACTAGGTCTTTGTTGGAAGCTCTTTCCGTTACGTCAGCGCCTAAGAATTCAGGCGCGAAAAATACAAGAGATATTTATTTCCCTAGTGGTGCCTATAAGCCACGAGCGGTTTAGCAGAGAAGTATATAGTTTAAGCCCGGGTCTCTTTTTTATCTAAAGCTAGTACCAACCTATGTTTTTAACCCTGGGTCATGTGGTACCTTTCTACCCTTTGCGCTGATGTTATTTTTAAGTTTCAAAAGAAAAACAGGGCAAGAGACATTTTGGGGAGAAAATTACTGAACGAAAACCTCGCCGGAGAGATTTTTAATCATCTACCGTGTCATACTAAGAGTACACTAAAGTGAAGGCTTTCACGGAGATAGTGTTTCATAAAATTTAATACCAGGTTTTGCGTGAGACACATTATAGGCTACAGGTGGACAGACTAGTTAGTCCCCTATAGATCCCATTCAGACATTTAAACTTAATGGTAGATTATAAACTTATGTTGCTGGTGGTTAAAAGCCGAAAATCTGACAACAAACGTGCACGACCTCGCGTCAAATATTTTATGGACAAAATATAATTTTAAAAACAGTTTTTTTGTCGTGTACCCGAGCCCTACCGACCGATTAGCGGAAGGGAAAAAAATTTGTAAAATTATATCAAGGAAAATTTAAGTTTGAAATTAAAAATTAAATGGTCGCACACCTTTTTAACCGTTACGGGGCTGTTGAGTACAAGAAATTATTTGTTAAATAATTAAAAAAAATCGTAATTTTCCTGTATGTTGATAAATTAAATCAAGCGTAACCGCATGTCATATATTGGGTTTTCACTTCAATTTAATTCCGGGTCTGCATTATGTCTCAATCTTTTGTTCAGGATTAAACAAATATTTTGAAAAAAAAAACCAGAAGTTCAATATAATTCCAGAGAGCAGAAATTTCTAAGCTAATAGACAATTTCATTAATTCCAACAGAGAAGCAAACACCAACGGAGGGTGGCGGAGTAGTGCCGCCAGAGGCAGACTTGGGCTCCGTCTGCGCGTTGATTTCTTTGCAAGAAATTAATGCAATGGTCTATACCCAAAATGCATTTGATTGTAGCATCTAAGCCACATTGAAAAAATAAAAATTTTGAAAAGGTTTTGAAAATTTATTTATGCTACCTTCCATTGGTCTCTTGATCCCAAAGTCCATAAAACAGATGTTTGATTATTACTTGAGTTGGTCAATTTATATCTGGTCTTTTTCAACGAGTGACCAATGGAGTTCAGGATTAACCAACAATCAAAATATAGCTACAGACTTGCATAAAAAGCAAGATTAAGAGGCCTTTCAATATTTATGGGTTCGTTTTTGCAGCTTCGATTAAATCATTTTCTTATTTGTAAATAAAACACGTACTATTCCCGTTTAAATTGATAAAGATTTTCTCAGTTTGAATTTAATTGGAAATTTTGTAAACATTTTTTTATCATTGCAATTTTGGAGTCAACTCGTTTACATTTAAGAAGAATTTTGTCTCGCTTGTAATGGTTTCCCATTTTTCTTAATTTATGTCACTTTTTTAACTTTTTTCTAGTTTTTAAATTCAGTTTGTAAAACAACTATTTTGTGGAGAATTTAGAGGTTAATTTATTCTTAGTAATTTAAGGGGAGATACTTCGTTATCTAATTTAGCTTCGAGCTATCGCATCCTTATTCAAAAAATATATAGATGCGGATTAATGACTAGATATACTCAATAAAAGCTCAATTTTCGAGCGCATTTCCTAGTTTTGAATATATTTTAAGGTTCAAGTTAGTAATTACTTCAGGTTCTGCAATAATGTTTAGAAAAAACGTCACAAGGCTCTAAGCTCTAATCGCAGCAGTTCACAGTTGCTTTTAGCCAACTCCAAAAATATTCAATCGAAAATAATGTAGAAGTTTTTAACTTACATGATAGATGAATTATTTCCATAAATATTTAAGTTCACCTCCTACACTGGAAATTAGTATTTAATAATTATTACACTACCCGACGTTGATATTTGCAAAACTATAAACATAATTGTACAAGAAAACTGCCGCGAAAGATTGACCTTCACCTTTGACTCTCATTAAGCCTAAGCTTAACGCGTTTTTGAAATATGCAAATTAAAGCTCGAGCTCCGTTGTCATGGAAACCGGGAAGGGAAGACCTACCCCATAAGTGTGGAAAGGGAGGGGGAGCGCGACCTTTTGGGAGAATTAAGAAATGACTTTTAATGTCTATTTCACTACAATGAAGTAAATTTATAAATATGAGCATTATAAAACAACGGCACCAACTAACCTTAACCCACTAACTTCGTGCACGTGTTTTCAATTAAATAACTTAAATAATAGAAATAAATGATGTTCAAATAAATGGCACTGTACTGTAGGTTTTAGAAAGAATTAGGCCTACTATTTTCTCACCCTTGACCAAATAAGGAGGAAATGAACTGTAAAGTTTGTACCTAACTTAATAACTTAATTAAAATTTAACAATACCTTACGTTTTCCGTTAAAGCATAAATGAAATGTAAAATATTTGAAAAAATGTTATTTTTCTTTTTGGTTGAGCAATTTTTGAAGAAAAACTAAATATTAAAATAAATGGCATTGAGTAATGACGTCACAAACTCACAAATATCAACAATAATATCAGCTCTTGTCAATGAAACAAATTTGAGACGAAAATGAAACTTCCATCTATGACATTTTGAGGTCCGGGACACTGTTTTCGAGTTAAGATTGGTCAAAGTATTTTAGGGATGACCCCTTAAATTTAATTAAGAAATTGATTGAGACAATGATTATATATAATTTAATTAAGAGGTCATCCCTAAAACACTATTTAAATCATAATTCGAAAACAGTGTCCCTTGTGGCAAAATGGAGAACATCCCCTTCTTAATTTATATCAGACTTATCAGAAACACCCTGTATAAATACAAAAATAAATAAATTACAAAACTAAATTATTTTGAACGGATTATCGACAAGTTAGATATACTCAATCGATAAATAAATACTTCCCAGTTCACGTTTTAAAAATCTCAAAACATGACCCCATACACTATTTTTACTCAAACTTAAAAGTTTTACTTTTTGCAGGAAGTAGCGTTGTTTAATCTCAATGGAAGATATTCAAATTTTACAAAGATATAAACGAAATTACGGTATTTTCAATTGTAAAAATATTTCCGAACTAAAAGGGTACAATACAGTACAGTACGTAACAATCGAATCGAAATTTTATAATTTCTAACGAATTCTTAAGAAAGAACAACTTAAAAATCTTTCAATAAAGTTTCACGAGAGGGTAAAGATAAGGTTCACTAACTTCTATTATGTTATAGTATGGGATGTTTTTCTAAACAATTTCATTGTTTAACTTAGAAGAAACATTTTTATATTAGAATATTTTCAAATTGAAAGAGCGCATAAAATAATGAATAATTCAAATTGGAATTATACTTTTATCTACATTATTAAAGAAGATACGAGCGATACAAGTTCACTTTACGAGTTAGGCCTATCTGTGATATCAGATGGCGTTGGGGTTAAAGATTCTATTGGACAAGGAGTGTCACGCGACCCTTCACCTTTAAATAAGTTAATTGCTCGTATCATCTTTAATACTGTAGATAGAAAGGTAGTTTCAATTTGAAATATTTATTGTTTCGTATGATCTTTTGGGATAGAAAAGAAAACATTCTAGAAGGGGGCCATTTGTTTTAAAATTTAAGGTAACGCGGAGTGATTTTCTTGTGAACTTTGTAATTTTTCAAAAATAGTTAAAATTTCTCTTTTAAATCTAAGTTGAAATATGTATTGTTTTATATCATCTTTCTAATTGAAAAGAAAACCTTCTAGAACGAGCCATGCCGCCATTTGTTTTAAAACTTAAGGTAACGCGGTACTTTCAAAGTCCTGAGTGATTTTCTTTTTAAATTTCGAAATTTTTCAAAAATAGTTCGAATTTTTTTAATGTAAGTCTGGAAGGCAAAATTTAAGGGGAAAATTCGATCGCAATTTTTAGTTGCTAAATAATTTTTTTCTAAAGTAAAACCTTTATTGTTAAATGGTTTTTTTTTCGTGTAATATTTTTTTCTGCTTAAGTTCAAGAGCCCCAAAACTCGTGATACCTACGAGCTAAAAAAAAAACACCTCTTGAATTCTTGGATATGTTCTTATTCGTCATCATGGTCATTGTTAAATGAAAATTAACTAGATTGGTTCGTTAACGGTTGTGAAAGCAAGAACGACATAAGTCCATTGGGAATTTTTGATGGAACTTCCAACTTAGTTATTATTTATGTAATTGTCTTTTCATACAATACTATATTATCGATCTTTATAAATAAACCTAGTTGGCACTAATATAATTTTTCCAAAGACACTAATCCAGTCGTAGGTGACAGCTGCCAAAGACACTTTCAGTGGTATTTCGTTTTCTATAATCTATAGCACTAACGAAACATTTTACACTTGGCTTATAGCTTCAAAAGCTTCATTAATCTCATCTCCGTATGCTCAAAAACCCTATAATGCATAAGTATTGGTACCCCGTAAAGGCCTATAGCATCGGGATCCTTAATATCTTCTTTTAAAGGATGTCCTACTGTGATTGGAAGAATATAATCGAATCACACACTATTCAATGGTTTCTGACTTCTGTTTACTACAATTTTACCGTCAGGTGACGCTCATCTACCCTTTTATATAGGATATACGTGCTAGTAGCAAATATCCATTTGACCCATACTTAGGGAGAATGTCATAGGTTTATGGTATGAGTAATTTTTTTTACACTCTTAGAAGGTACTAACTTTCCATAGCGAAACTGGTTACTACTTACAGAAAAATCAACCCTTTTGAAACGTGAACCGACTTATTTCTAGAAGCAAAACAAAACCACTTGTCTCCTTTCGAACCGCAAAATTCAAAGATTAATTACTTTCACGGTTGCTCTATTTTAATTTAAACTTTCGGTGTCAAAGCCAAGTGTCTAACATGTGTACCGTAAATTTTCACACAGTAGCCCTTGGGGTCCTCTTTTTAATACTACACAACCTGATAATTACAGATCTGGTCTCTTTACATTGGCTAGTTACGCTTCAAAATGTATTTCCTACGTACGTCTGTCGGATTTTATTGAGGTAAGAATATTAAAAGTCAATAAACCTGAAAATACGAATCGGATGTACTTGACATCAATGATGGTTCCATTTAAAAACACGTGACTACGTTCATTGGTTGACTTTGGAAGCTTTAGTCATGTTAATAGCTTAATTTCGACTAATATATGGCTCTGAATGTGTGAAAACAACGCCGAATGAGATAGTTTTGTTAATCTACATTATTCACGATACGTGTGCCAAGGCTTATCGTCGTTCTTTTAACTGATAAATAAATCTGGGGCAAAATGGTGCGTCGTCTGCTTCAGAGTCGAAAATATTGAAACGTTTCTACTGTGAAGCAGACGACACATTATTTTGAGGCAAATTTGTCAGTTATAATTTGCTTGTTTAGCCTTGGCACACGTATCGGGAATAAGGTGAATTAAAACAACTTAAAATAAACTTCGTCTCAGCTCGAAGACTGGTTGATGACGTCATAACTGTGTCACGTTCTTGGAAAAGATCTTTACAGCTCGAGACTAACGTTTGCTTAAAATATTTCGATCCTTTATATTAATTAAAATCTGGCAAACATGGATCAGAAGAATTGTGAGGAGTTTTTAGTGTTTCACTTCAGGTATAATGGACTTTCGATATTTCTAATTCTATTTTTTTTTTAATTTTGGCGCATCATGAAGTCACGGCAATTTTCCACTCAGTCTCTGGGATATTTGATTTTTCAACGTCGACATTTTAGAACAGGAAAAAGATCATTTTTGACATCAGGAAAAAGAGAACGTTGAGTAATAGAACTTCTGTGCAATGAATGCCATTTTTATGGATCGTTTAAAATACTATTTAAAACAAGTGACAGTCTATTAACATATAACAGCCCGCATTCGAGATTGACTGATCGATGGGTTAAGATATTTTCTACGTCCGAGTCGTTTAGACATTAAAGTTTATCTAAATTTTAATCAAAAATAAAAATAAATCCTTTTGGAAAATTCGATAACTTCAAAAAGAATAACGTTGATTAAACATTAGATATAAATTTTGGAAAAAAAATTAAACTACTTGGAAATCAGTATTAATATTTACCTGACTTAGATGACGATTCTAAAATTCCCTGACCTTTCCCTGACATTTGACACTGATATATTTTCAACTTCTAATTTGGAACTTTAGGTTCAAATCAAGAAAATTCGCAGAACAAAAATATGTAACTAAAAACTAACAATTCATTTAGGGAACCCATTTTTGGTGTTTACCACTTCAACAACCGCTTAATCCAAGTAAAAGAAAAATAAATAAAAAATGTCCTTAGTTACACCCTGTTTAATCTCCCAAAAATATTTTTCTTAAATAATTTTATCTTAAATTTAAATCAATACGATTTTAAGTTTAAAAAAATATGTTTTTTTTAAATATTGAAAATAACTCGCCCCAAATCTTCCTGGTCATAAAAATCAACGAAGGAAGGATTAAGCTTAATCTAAACCCATTGGAAAAAATATATATAGTTTTAGACTTTTATAAGTGCTTCGAAATTCAATATATATTTATACTTCATAAAACAACCGAAAAATACGGAAATTTAAAACTGTAAAACTTTTAACTGTCTTATAAGGTTTAATAAAACTTAAAGTTACCGGTATATTTTATCTTCGAAAGTATTAACGATCCCGTTATCAGATTGTTTAAAGTTTTATACCACAGGTATGGAAGTAAGACCAAGAAGTGATATCTAGTTTAATAGAGAGAAGGTATAAATTCATTCATCCACATTTCTAGCTTTATCTCCAGTCCAAACGTAGGTCCGGAGTGCATCCCCGCCTCTAAATTACAACCAGCCAACATCTCATTGGTTCTTGAAAACTCACGTCAGCGCGACGCGAATGACGAAAATTACAATCATATTTTCCGACTGAGGAGAGGCGAAATAGCCCGGCCTCCTTTTACACCCCCCCCCCCTTGTATTTTGAAAGGGGGACTGGGACTATGGCGCGCGGATACTTAGGCATCTTATAGCTACTCCCTAATAAACTAGATATCACTTCTTGGTAAGACATAAGACAGTATTTGGAGAAAAAACGCACACCAGTGCCAAAGTTATTTCTCAATATACAGAGAAGGAACACCCCCTCCGGGACACGTTGTCAAGGAGACGCCGAATTCAATCAACGTATTAAAACCGTATTTTTATACTGCCATAAATTTCCCTTAAGACTAAATTCTAAAAGAATTCGAGTACATTCCCTCGCCATGTATACGAAAATATTTGTATTAAAAAAATATAAAGAAAATGTTAAAAATGCGGGAAAATTCTTAGTTTTTAAGACTTTTTGGAATAATTAGACATGCTCCTTATTATAAATAAGACAGTCTACTGCATTTTAAATTTTAATACTGCCAATTTAAAATATCCGTAACGGTGGTACTATATTTGTTGAACTTACCTTTGCAACATATCAAATGGTTCTTAGGTCTAACAGTGTCTATAGGCCATTTTGAATATTACAAACAGAGAAACCAAAACACAGGGGCTAGAACGCCATTGGGGTATTCTCCCTCTTGCGAAGAAGCCTCGCTAGAGGTAACAGGAGTTGGCAGGCCTCCGACGTGTACTGAACCCGGGCTCCATCTGGCGTTGCTTCTTGGCGTAACGGAGAATAAATATCCCAATGGCGGCCTCGCCCCTGTGTCTTGGTTTCTCAGTACGTAATTTCCGATATGGTCTATTGCAAAGTCGCATACTTATATCGTTGAAGCTAGTATAGGGTCATCAAAAGGTCGTGACCTTTAAACGCTATATATAACGTTTTCTTAATGTCTAACCAAGTTCTAACATTATCAAGATTAATTTTGGGTTGTTAAAGTAAATTTGAGCATCAAAACTTAGTTGGGTTGGGTCATGACTCTTGAACCTAAATAAATTATCCTAATATCAAAGCTTTTAGTTTCGCTTAAATTGTTTCTAGCATATAATTCTTGACCCTTGAAATTGTCTATGATTTGATGAAGTAAGTTAAATTACGAAGGCCATTTTGGGTCATGACCCTTGACCCTAGTTCACCCCACATCAATAACGATGTTCACCAAACGTCAGTACTATGGGATACTTTTCCATCTGACGCAATGGCTCGAGCACAACGAGGAACACAGCCTGCTCATTCACGCAATATGTAGAACAAGTTCCAAGAAGAAAATTTAGAACACTTACCGAGCTGCAATGTGAAGGACGGTAGCGCCATCTTTATCCCGATCCCATAAACTGCATTCGGTATTCGTCAGCAGCCAAATTAGAGCATTTAATTTTCCCATTGCGGCCGCGTCGTGCGCTGGCGTCGCTCCGACGTACGAACGGACGCTGGCTTTCATGCCACATTTCTTGACCACGAAACACAATACCTTTGAATAGAAATTAAGTCAAAATTATAGTTAAAGTTCCGTGACCTTTCGTTTATTAATTTTAAATCAAAGTTTTTTAACTAGTTAAAGGCTATTTCATGATGATGTAACTATAGTATTTAGGTACTAACTACCCATTTAGAAGATATTTATCATAATGACGTCAAAATACCTATGAAAGTCAATGCTGATCATTATTCTCATCATCAAAGCATTCAAGGGGACCTTTCGAAAGGGCATGCACTAATGTTAAAAAAGGGATAGTGAATGATAATATAGTGTGTTTCAAAAAATGGTGTTAGGACCGCGAAGTACGCTGGGTACCATGCGCGATTTTGAATAGAAAATGTAATTTCTTACAGACACCCTTTAAAAGATGCACTTTACCCTCCCTTTAAACACTAAGTTTCAAAATAGACCTAACAGATGGCGCCAGGCGTACCAATTCCGGGGAAAAGGTAAAAGCGACTTAATGAGGCAATAAAAAGAGATTAAATGGGAAGATACGCTCTAATAAATTTACACAGCGGCGATATATACCTTAACACTTCCTCCTCTGGCGGCGTAATGGACACAGGTGGCGCCAAAATCATCCTGGATGGTGGGGATCAACTCCTGGTTCTTCTTTAGAAGTTGAAGACCTTGAAGATCACCTTCTCGGGAGGCGATCAAAGCCCTGTGGATCAAAGGAAGCTCCGGCATCTTCCAGAGATGACCAAAGAGTCAGTCCTTCAAAGAATTCTGTGAAAACGATTTAAAGAAAAGAATTAGGGTTAGGGTTAGAAAATAAGGAAGCTAGGCTTCTGACCGGAATTGCCAGAACAACAAGTACATACACACATACAACAAATAATACAAAATTGAATTAGGCCTAGTCATAAACTTTCCTGGTATATTTATTTATAAAAGAAAACATTAACTGGGTTTAAAAACATTTTTTATAAAAACCTGTTCTGTTTGAAATATAAATTTCTATCATTTATTAAATTATATACTTTGTAACTTTGAATAAATTATAAATCTGAAAGATCAAAAAGGTGGTACAGTACAGGTAAAAGAAGGTTACAAGTCTATCACCAATACCTTTGAAGCAAGAACACATACTGCTAGTTGGAACCAATAGGTAGCCATTGGTAAATTGCCTTATCCAGGAACAAAACCACACCAACTAACACCCAAAAGCTGCCCATGTACTACCAGGGATAGATTTAATTTTAGAAGTAGGAATGGAGAACTGAGTAATCTGGGCGTGCGTCAACGTCCCGGACCCCCTTCCCCGGGACCAGGGGTTATGAAAGAAGAGGCGGGTCATAGCGACAGAGGAGAAAAGGAATTACGTATTTTTCGCCGTCCTCGTCAGCAACGTCATCAAAACATAGTTTAAGTGAGCCAATAAGATAATTTAAACTTATCGTTACATTTAGGAGGGAGGGACTCTATACTGGGCTATGAGACGGACTGAAGTAAATACTAACCGTTCTCCATTCCTACTTCTAAAATTAAATCTATCCCTGGTACTACAGATACTGTTCTGTTCTGTTCACGAAGCGTTACGAAAGATCTGAGATTCAAAACCTACACAAACTAATTATCAACTCAAAATTAGTATCTAGTACCTAGAACCGTAATAGTTTTCGCTTTTCAGTCACACTAATTCAATAAATCATAAAGTTAAGTGTGTACAATATTACTTAGTTTAAGCTTTCGTCAAAAAAATTGAGGAAATGAGTTAATAATAGGAATTAGAACGAATCAGTTGTAGAGCGTAGTAATTTCAAAATTTGGAAATAAATGGGAGGAAAGGATAGTTGTACACACATACAGGGTGTTTATGGTAAGTCTGTCATAAATTTTGGACTCAAAATTGATTTCCCAAAGAACATACATCCCCCTTAATTTATGCCACCAGATTTACGAGAAACACCCTGTATATTGGGAAGAAGAAAATAATATAGTAAACGTTAAGCCTTTCAATTTTGAAGCGTTATGATATAATTTAGAGGATGTCACGACATGGCCTGAAGGGACGCGAATCTTGAAAAGCTAGCCTAAAGTTTTTTACACCCTCCTATTTTTGATAGATACGATCTTCAAGTGTGTTTGCGTGCCCAAATAACGTCGTGTCGTAACAAGTTACAGATAAATGCTTAAGATAACTTGGGAAAACTTTGTGTCCAGCCAGAAAAAGGCCAATTATTGATTGCGGGACAGTTTTTAAAACGTATTATTTTTTTAACACAGGATATTATAAATTTGCAGGTTTTTTTTTAAATCACGATAAATGATACAAGGTTAATAATAATTCTTGCTTACTAAGCCTAGCCCGTTTTACAAATACATAGTTTACAGACTGGTAGGATTGATACCATTTACAACTGGAGACCAGTCTACTTGGTACCGCATTTTGTTGTCCGCTATGTAGGTTGAAATACTGGTGTAAATGGTATCAATTTTCCTAGTCTGAGAATTATGTATTGAAAGTGCTAGTGAGACAAGAGGTTATAGTGGCAAGTGGAGGAGATAAGAGTTTAAAAATATAATCTAATTGGGCCCAAAACAGACGAATAAGCCACCAGTTGAACTTTGAACTCGTCGTGTGCTTCTAAATTAATAGACAAATATGATATATAGAAAATATATTGGTGTTGATGTCTGGAGAGTAACAATGTTATGACGTCACAAATGGGTAAAAATAAGCTAATCTTCTTTGCTTAATGTCTAAGGAAACTAGCGAATATTTTTGACATAAATATCCAAAAATTAAAAAAATAATTTAACTTCAACAAATTTTCATTACGTTATCCTTAATTACGCCAAACAAATATCCCTTTCAAACTTTTTATTAATTACTTTCGGTATCTAGACTGCAAGTCCAGAAACTCAGAGTTCAAAGATCCAATGTCACCGGGAACCCAACCCAAACCACTTAACTCATTTCTTAGAAATTCGTAATAAAAAAATCAATAATATTTCAGATTTACATATACCTCTACGCAAATAAATTGATATTAAGTTTAACCTCAGATTAATAACCCCTGGATATGAAAGGCAAGCAAAACCGGGCGTTTTCAAATAGTATCGCCATGTGGCGCCCTCAGACGTCAAAACGTAGAACTTTGTCACCCCATGCAGACGACGCAGTATGAATTGTACGGTTGTACCGGCAAGGCCTAGTAAACGTAAACGGGTTTTTTGTGTCTTCGATGTTAAGTTGAAGACATTAAATATTTTCAAAAAATGCCTAGCAAACGCTGTTCTTACGAAAGTTGTCATTTGATTTATCAAATTTATAGTTAAATCTATTTTTTACATAAATAAAAAACCAAAAGCCTACCTAATTTAGTGACCAAAACCTCCGGACCAGGTACCGGGATGAGAAGAGAAAAAGAAACGGGAACCGCGGATAAAAAGTAGCCGAGGCTTAAAAAGCATGGAGTAGCACACGAGTCTGTTTGGGGTAACTTGTTTCCAAGTTTTGACTATAGGGGCGCTAGAGATGCCGATGCCCTATTCAAGTATGCCTCCCTATTTCCTTTCATATCCAGGGGTTATTAATCTGAGGTTTAACACAGAGCTTAACCTAGACTCGTAGAGACCAATAACAGACCAAAATGTTCGTGCGTACAAGTTGGTGTACACACCCAAATCTCGAACTTTTCCTTAATCTTGAATAATAGCTTTTAGCGCTTAGGGTCAGTAACGAAAAAACTAAACCACCTTCACAAGGTAAGGGCGAAATCCAGACAAATCAAATAGTGACGTATAGTTGTATCAAAAGTTCATAGATAAAAAACACAAAAAGTATACTTCGTCTGAGCTCGCTCGCGCCGTGTAGTATGAGAAACGCCTCCTTTACCTCTCAGAATAGTGTCGACCCCTCTGCGTAGGATTACCTTGACGACCGTAGTGCAGGGAACACGCGACAAGGACAGGCTTCTAAAGTAGCAGATGCTAGCTTTAGACCAAGAATTAAACTTTTATTGCCACCATAGTACTATTTTCTATAAACCTTTTCAACACCCAAAAGCCTCTTTTCTGATTGGATGGTTGGTTCATGTAGAGGTTTGAGAGAAGGGTCGTTTGCTTCTCATTTTACATGGCGACTACGGCAGAAAAAGGCTGGGAACTATGTACAAAGTATACTTTTAGTTTTAATCTGTGAACTTTTGGTTGTTAAAAAATATTGTTCATCCCAAATCGTATATTCAACACAGTCAAGAAATAAAAGTACAGGAAATAATAGCAATATTGAATTAAACGTAATGTACTTTCACTTCGAGACAGATTGCAATCAAAACTTCGCCCTATCTATTTCTCCAAGTTTCGAACTAGTTTTCTTGGTAACTTTGAGTTAAAGAAAAAGACAACAAACTCCTTTCTTTAACCCGGCCCGTCTATTACACACGTCAAAGATTTCTTTTTCAAAACTTATATCAAAAAAACTTGTATAATGCCAGTTTGTACAGGTACAATCGATATCAAAACAAGAATTTACGAAATTTTTATAATAATATTGAATTTTGGTTGTTTTAAGTAAAACTCGGTTCAAACGTTTTTAGTTATTTTTCTAAATGAGATTTTTTTCATAAGTTCATAAGATATATTGGCCATAAGTTTGTCACTGGTTACAAACTGGAGCTTGTCATGAAGTGACTGAGGTAGGTCATAGATTCGAGGTAAAGCGACGCCAGGTTCTGGCGCTGTCAAAGGCTTAGTACAGACTAAATAGGACCTAGATTGAAGTCCTGCAAAATTAACCACAGAGAGTAGGACTTCAATTCTCGCTAGTCGTTCTCGAACTAGCTCGAGCTGTAAGCCTCTAGCATTACGAAGTATAGTTAGTGTCATACTTATGGAAGGAACATATCTTATAAACTTATAATATTTTCTAATAAATTTATCGATATCCATAATCCATCATCAGATTCAAATGGACAATTTCTAAAAAAGAAAAAACTTTCTCATAGATCCCAACTAAATTCAATATTCATGTGGCACATGAACTTCTTCATAACAAAACGTGTAAAGAAAAGGCGTAACTTTAAGAGACAGTGTAAAATATACCGTCATATTTCATCAAAAATAGCGAAAATAAAAAAAAAGAAATTTTTGTAATAAAGAGGAAAAAATACAGTAAAAATTTCACCAAAAAAAAAAAGAAAAACTGAATAAAAAAAATCATCCGACCTGAATATGTCTAGGATTCGCTTTAAGGAGACGTGAAAAAAAAGCGAATTACGAATTGAGTTCGACCTTCATGGTAATCGGTGCGTAACTATGATTGCCAGAGTTAACTAAGTAATCCTATATACATATTGCCTTAAAGAACTCTCGAATCACATTCGCATTTGTACAAATGATCGAGTTGTTTATATCGAAAAAGGTAATTTAAATTAATAGGAACGCTTTCACAGCTATTGATCTCAATCATTTCGCTAAATACTGCATCATTGCGTTGTAAACTCTGCATATTTTGGATTTATTCGAATTTGATTTGATTATAGAAAATATTATTTTATCACACTCGATTGACCGCCATGATAACACCTCTTTTTATTGGCGTAAATGATTGCGCAGATTGGAAATATATATAGTTATATACCTTAAAGGTGTAAAAATCACCTGGCCTGGTCTCCGTTATGGCAAATTTAACGTTGTTATATCTTAATTTGATTTATTGGAACGTATAAATCTCGTTATTAGTTTTTTCATTTCATATTTAATGTTTATAACGTGATCATTTGTTGTTTATTTATTTATTTAGGTATACATATTCGCTAAGCCTTTTATGTGCAGGCTTCTATGCAAATATTTGTTTATTTGTTTTTTTTTATTTTAAGCCTTTGGGGGAAATGATTGAGTTCATTTTAATCACGTTTCATATTGGGGGATTGTTCCGAATGAAGTTAATAACCAAAATATAATTGCATTCGAAATTATTAATCAAAGGCAAATAAATATAAACAACAAAAAATTAGGTGGTATGGAGTTCTAAACAATAAATATTTATCTTTTAAAGTAAATTATTTTAGCATTGAAATTCATCAAAATTTTCTTTGATTTTAGTGATGGATTGGGCTTCATTAAGTGGGATTTTTATGATTGGTAAAATCTATTAAAACCCTTTGGGACTTTTTTTGGGAGGGGGTGGGAACTGAGGTTCTTTTGGATTCGAACCCTATTTCACTTTCAGTTACTTCAATACACCTTTGCTTTATAAGCTATTAACCCTTCTCAAATAGTTAACCCACTCTCTAAAATCCTTACAATTTAGACAAAATAAATTTCACTTCCGAGTGACTTAAATCCTGATTTATATAAAAAAGTATTAATTTTATATAGGCCTATATATAAATAAAAAAAGTTAATTTTATACTTTCCCACAAAGTGCATAACTTCTTTCACATTTTCCACACGTACTTGATTGCTTTTTTTAATAAAAAAATATACTATTTCGTGGCAGTTAATTTCCGTTGGTTATTTAAATATTTTGACTTAAAATAAAATTAAAAAGCTTATAAGATCAGAGAGGTCACTCGGTTATTTTCTTGATAAACTAGATAAAGAAGTTTTAGAAGTTTTAACCGGTTCAATAAAGTAATAACTAAATTTTTTTATATACATATATACAATACTGAATCGATAAATAATTTATCGAAAATTTTTCCGTTACTTAAATCCTTAATCGCTGCCGCCGTTTTTATCAGGTGTAAAAAACCTGGATACTCTACATTTTCTTAAGAAAAAATTAGAAAAAATAAACCAAAATTGCAATATTTTTTGGTTCACTTTTCCCTAATCCAATAATCCTAAAATGTCGCGAACATTTTTATCTAAAGAGGTTTCGAGTGTTAAAGGTTGAAGGCGAACCAGTTTCCTATTTCTTAATAAAGTTGTAAACATGTTTTACCCACATATTTGTTTTTTATAATTAAATTTTTATTTTTAAATACTTCAAAATTTTGAGTTAAAAAATTAAAGAAATATTGGAATTTAGGTGATATTTAAAATTTCGACATTAAGAAATTTTCGTAAAATAATTTTAGGTAGAAGTACAGGACATTAATTTGCTCTAATTAATCCCAATTAAGGCTTTTAAAATTTAATTTAACTAAGCGTTATATACAGGGTGTTTCTGAAAAGTCTGAAAAAACACTTTTTGTATATCGGTCACCTGTCTAATCAAAATTATTTACGAACTTAAAATTATATTATACGAAGAAAAAATAATTCAAGTTCAATTAATTTTAAACCAGGAAATTAGTTATAAATATTAACAATTAATTCCTCATCATAACAAAAGATACCCAAAAATATTCTCCCGTCATATCGTTCTTAAAATGTCCATCATTTCAATGCCTTTCTTTAGAAATAAAATAACAAAATATTAAACTAAAAAATATTAAAATAAAAAAACGAATAGGTAAAAATTTCGTAATTTCCATACAATGGACAACATTAAAGCCTTTCTTTTATGCATGGCTAACTTTTAAAATTCAAGTTCATTACCACAGCTCGCAACAGAACCTTTAACCGACTGATATCACCATAATATAATGTAAAAATAATAATTGCATTTAAAAAAAATCTTAGTATAAACTATAAAAAAATTAATAATAACAATAATTAAAATTTAAAAATAAATTATATAAAGCGTCAAGGACTAATAAATTCGTTTTATAATTAAAATTATACAGGGTGTTTAAAAAAAAGGATGGTATGATCGAAGTACAGTGGATTCAATAGGAGATTATTTTACGTAGAAAATGTAACTTCTATGACATTTTCCCCAAACATTAAGGAACAGCCTAACGAAAATATGATTGTATGTAAGTATTTTAATTAGGTATGACCCCTTAAATAAATTAGTAATCATTGTCTTACACAGTTTCATATTTAATTTTAAGGGGCCATCCGTAAAATACTTTGATCAATTTTCATAACTTCAAAGTCGTATAAATAGAACCAAATATACTTTGGTTCTACCACCCTTTTTTAAAATACACCCTGTATAGTATATATTCCATATTCTATCCCCTCTCCATCGTCTCTTGAAATTAAGGTTAATTAGAATTAAATCTTAATTTTTCTACAAAATCCAAATATTTCCGTATTTTTTTTTAAAACTCGAATTGATGGTGTGGAAATACACATTCCAAATTGCATTAATGTTAATTCGATCCGCGCCTAAGTATTTAAGATTCAATATCACGCTCCGTATAGCGGAGATCGACACACGTACTGTTAAGAAATTAGCAATTTTAATTAGGTAACCTACGCTACCCCTCTCTCTCTCTCTCTCTCTCTCTCTCTCTCTCAATGCGGTTTTTCGCTAAGTATAAACGTGAAAGGATTGAAAGGGATTAAATACACGCTGAGTGAGTTTCGAAATGGATTAAATACTAATTAATCTATAAGATTAAAATCTGTTCGGTGAATAATAATTATATAACTTACCCTAACGGTTGTAATTAAGTATATGTTGTACATGCACGATAATATATGGTAAATTTTAATTTGGGTTTATTTTTTTTTAAATGTTGATATTATGATGGATTAAAAAGGATAAAAATTATATGGACTTTCACGAATCAGGGGTCTTGTTTAAATATAATCTGAGATCTTCAAGGAAAGCCTACTTAATTTAAATGATTAAGTTAAGGGTGACATTTTAATATATGATAATGTTTTATATGAGAATTTCGTGCGCGACATTGTAGCGAAATTGAGAATAGTTTAGGGCACTAAAGGGTTAGAGAAATTTCCTCCAATAAATTGTGATTGATTTGAATCGAACAGAACCGTCCGCAAGCTTTTCAATCTGTTGTAGATAGCGGTTGAATTTTACACGTCACAATGACTAGTAAAAGTATTTCTTTGGACCAGTAGGCTAGGGCTTTCGATTAGAAAGGTGGTTCAACGAATTAAAAACTGCATTGTTTTGGACTTGTAGACTAGCCTTCTTTCGAAGTCTGATTTGTAGTAGAAGGCTTACGTCACAATTCGTCTGCTACAGCAGGGATAGATTTAATTTTAGAAGTAGGAATGGAGAACGGCTAATATTTACTTCAGTCCGACTCATAGCCTAGTAAAGATCCCCTCCCCCTCCCTCCAACACGTAACAAAAAGTTTAAATTATCATATTGGCTCACTACGTTTTGATGATGTTGCTGACGGGGACGGCGAAAAATACGTAATCCCATTTTACCTCTGTCGCAATGACCCGCCTCTTCTTTCATACCCCACGTCCCATGGAAGGGGAACCGAGACTTTGACGCGCGCCCAGATCTCTCTGTTCTCCATTCCTACTTCTAAAATTTAATCTATCCCTGGCTACAGTCAATGATTTTCTACGATTCTTAAGTATACTTAACATTTGTTCCAACGAAATACCTGACTGTGTTTCAATTTTCTCATTTCTATTCCCTTTAATTACTTGTAATTAAGATATATATTTATTAAAATATTTTCATAATTTTAAAACCGTCGCGCATGTAATTCTCAGGACTTACATCCAAAAGTTCTTAAATTACTTCACTTTTGTTAAATCTTTATATTTATGTACCATTGTTATTTTAAAATGTCATTAAAGAATTTTATGAATAATTAAATATGATTCATCAATGAAGTCGATGTTACGAATAATTAATGGGAGAAAACATAGCTAGTTATATAATAATATTGCTTTTTTATTTTAAATATTTAAATTTCAAATCAGAAGAGACTAAAAACAATTAATTTTTCAATTAAAATACGTTCATATATATATATTGTTTCGTTATCAATATAGCATCATCATTATCATTTATCGCATTAAAATTTAAATTTAACTGATATAACAAATTTCGTTGAAATCGCAAGAACCAAACTATTTTTAAAAAAAGTATTGTTTCCAATATAAATTGAAAATAAGTTCTAAATAAGAAACAGTGTCCTCAATTTCACCAAAAAAATAAAAATGGTACTTTGGAAGATGTTTAAATTATTCTTGGAACTTAAGCGGGTAATTTAAAACGGCGTGAATAATTGGAAACAGACATGGGCGAACCCCCAGCCTCTCCCACTCCCACTCCTCAAATTTTTTTAGCAGGGAACGAGCAGCTCACTCCAACTGGTTTTCCATAGTAGGCCTTTCAGTAAACCTCGCTCCTTTCCCAAACAAAACACCATAGTAACTTTTCACTCCTCTCACTGCTCATTTTATCTCGTAGTTTTAATAAACCTCCTCTCATCTCAATTAAGATAAAAATTAAAATGTTTCACTCCTCTCACTGCTCATTTTCTTTCGTAGTTTTATTACACCTCCTCTCATCTCAATTAAGATAAAATTAAAAAATTTTCACTCCTCTCACTACTCATTTTTTCTCGTAATTTTATTGAACCTCCTCTCACCTCTTATTATTTTTCAGACCTCATCCTCTCTTCATTATTTAGTAATTCATATAAATAGTTCAAATTTTGACTTATATGTGTAGTGAAAGTAGTGAAAAATATGAAAATTACTCCGGTACATTCAGAGCCTCACCTACACGGTCCTAAATTCGCAACTTAACTCTCCCACTTCGTTTCATCTATTGAATCTAGTTTGCCAGGGTTTCATACACTACAAGCCTAGCAACGCTCCTCGAACATTCTCGAAGTTTTGTTTCAGCCAATAAGCATTCGTATTTCACTAGACCGATTCAGACAAGCAGAGGGAACCCAGACAGTCAGTTTTGTTTCTCTATTTACCTTCCTACCCCCTAGTCGCCCAAACCCCCATCGAGATACAGTGGAAAGTTTTTTATTTTTACCCCACTCCAAAGGCGAGAAGGAGAGAACCCCCTCTCCCAAAATATTTTTCCTCCCACTCACCTCTCACACTCCCGAGCCATTGTGAAACGCATGGTTTTCAAACTCATCCCCTTTTACACCCCTCTTACACCGCCCGTAAAAACTCGCGCTCTTTTAATATAGGTTTTTCGAGTAGGCAAAGAGGTTCACTCCAATGTTTCATGATATTACAATGTTGCGCTCATTTTCTTGCCTATTGTTTTGTTAAAGGCCTACCACTCCCACTCACCCTCCACTCACAATAGTATAATTTCTGAGTCTCTCCTCTCAAAACGCTCATTTCACTCCAAAAGGAGAGGAGAGCGCCCATGTCTGATTGGAAAACGACATAACGCATATTTAATTACATATATATATAGTTATCATCTCGTATTAAAAACAACCCGTATAAGTCATATCCAGACTATACCTTAACCACAGTTAGTCGTGTTTTCGGTACAAATATACAGTACTTTTATGATCATTATATATGGTTCTATTTTTTATATTTTTTAAATGAAAGGGTCTTCCCAATTATATTTTCAAAGTGTGGGGACCCCAATTTGGATATATAACCCTTTCCTCAAAATTAATAAAAATACTAAGAATTGAGATAAATTTATACGAAACCAGTTCAATAATAACTCAATTTCTAGCCACAAATAAAAATTTTATAACACCTTGAAGGAATTAATTGAAAAATAAGTCGGTACGAGGTAATTTAGAACTTTGGTAAATTGACGAGACACAATACGTGATTTTACTAGAAATGTCTTAATTATGAGACGTAGCTACGGGATCTTCAAATAATGTCGCACCGTGAAATATCGGTTATAAATGTCACACATTAAATTTTAACTTCAAATTTCGCTTATTAAATTCCGTTATTAAATGTTGCCCGTACCAGTAAAATGTCGGAAATTAATGTCGCACACGTGAAATGACCAAAATTAAATGTCGCGCACGTGAAATGTCCGAAATTAAATGTCACACATGAAATGTCCGAAATTAAATGTCACACATGAAATGTCCGAAATTAAATGTCACATATGAAATGTCCGAAATTAAATGTCACATATGAAATGTCCGAAATTAAATGTCACATATGAAATGTCCGAAATTAAATGTCATACATGAAATGTCCGAAATTAAATGTCACACATGAAATGTCCGAAATTAAATGTCACTCATGAAATGTCCGAAATTAAATGTCGCCATGAAATGTCCGAAATTAAATGTCGCCATGAAATGTCCGAAATTAAATGTCACCCTTTAAATTTCGCCCAATGAAATGCCCGAAATTAAATGTCGCCCCTTAAATATCCGAAATTAATGTCGCCAATTAAATGTCCGAAATTAATAAAATAAAATGGCCTTAAATTCCATGACAAGCAAATCAAAATACCACTTTCATCTATCTCCCTACGCATTTAAATCAAGTTTTAAACGCTTGAAGTTACAAATAAATTCATCAATATAAAAGATACCTAGAATTCCTCAATAAAAAAAATTATTGAAATATACGCGTGTATGCTAATTGCATAAAGAAAGTTGCTAATGACCATTAAAACATCTTTCCATTCTTCAATATAAATACATATATCTAATAAAGAGCAATAACCTGAATTTTTAGCCCAAAAGAAAACGTTTTTTTTGTTCCTAATAGGAACTATGTTAAGATCGTCAGGGAAAAAATTGGTTATTATAGCCTAGAGTTAAAAATCTAATTCCAGATAAAATATTTCGGTTTTATACTTTATTAAAAATACCGGAGATTTATGGAAGAATTAAATTATTGGATCATCTTAAATTTAAAAAGAAATATGAACACGTGCCTTTTTATTCTTTTTTTTAAACGTATTTCAAAAAATTTGTCGTCATAATTAATCTTTACGAAACATAGCCGGCGGTTTTAATTGCAAATCAATTTGTCCGCGTTATAGACCATATCCAACCAAGATATTGATAAATATTACGACTAGTAATATACTTTACTTAAAAATTTATAAGAAGAAAAAAAGAGGTTAATTTATATTTTTATTAAATTACTATTTGAATTTTTGAATTTTTATATTTGAAATATTTAAATCACAGTAACTGAGTTTTCTCAAAACCTGATTCATTAACCCTTGACTTAAAAAATTTATGAAATGATTATAGAGAATACTTAATTTATTATTAAGTCATGGATCAGTGGATTCAAGAATTTTGTGAAAGCGAAATGACCTCGCGGGTTTTTGTTGGAGAACTCGGAAGTACAATTTATTTTGAGTCCTAAGCCAATGTACTAAATTATAATTTTCAAAGGAATTACGTATCTTTTTTATGTACGGTAAAGTCGTTGACGTCGGTGTAAGCTTTTATAGTTGTAATTTAAATGGGGATGTTATTGTAAATGAATTAATTAGTTTATCATTAATTAATCGTAAACATGATTAACTTTCAGTTGTGGTTTTTAAAGCGATTCTTAAAAAAAAAACTTTTGCCATTTTTATAAGAAAGCTATTTGTACATACAAAAGCTACTTAGACTATACAGGGTGTTTCTGATAAGTTTGCATTCCATAAATTAAGGGGGATGTTCTTTGGGAAATCGATTTTGACCATAGAAAATGTAACTTCTATCTATCTTCATTTTGTTTGCCACAAGGGACACTGTTTTCGAGTTAAGATTGGTCAAAGTATTTTACGGATGACCCCTTAAATTTAATTAAGAAACTGATTGAGACAATTATTTCTAATTTAATTAAGGGGTCATCCCTAAAACTTTTAAATCAAAACATAACTCGAAAACAGTGTCCCTTGTGGCAAAATGGAGATAGAAGTTATCCATTTTCGACTCAAAATCGATTTCCCAAAGAACATCCCCCTTAATTTATGCCAGACTTATCAGAAACACCCTGTATATCAATATGATTATTTGAAAGGCAATCATTTAAACACGTAGGAGTGATCGTTTACGATCGATTACTAATTGGAAATCGATCATTTAAACCACGATTAAAGTAGTGGAACCCAACCTTAGAAGTGTAAATATTTCAAATGAATTAAAGTGCATGTAACCAATTACCAAAAAAATTAACCTAAAAATATCTAAAATTAACAAGTACATGCACATCGATACCATACACCGAGGAATCTAAATCCGCTTTCCATAGAATGGTATTTGAAGAATTAATCTAAATACCACAAATTAATGGCCGTTAAATACTAACAAGACAGCTTTCACCCACTTGCAAAAAGAAAAAGCATGGCTGGCTTAAACTAACAAAAATCGCGTGACACGTACGTCCACGAGCAAATACATCTGATTCTGATTCCGCCGCAGATAAGCGATTTACCTCGAGTCATCCCATACTCGATCCTCAAATAAACCTAACTCAAAAAGCCAAATAAAACTGAAAAGTATTTGGATAGTACTACAAAAATAAAAAATAAAACCACATCCTAGAAACCCGAATTTGCCATTTCAATCTACGATGTTGGGTAAAAAGGTGCGTTTAATTAAAAGATAAGAAAAAATAAAAAAAAAACGGTACTAGCGAAATTGGTTTTAAAAAGTCCTAAATACTCGAACCACGAAATTAAAATAACCTATAAAATCACCAGTCGGAGTGACAAAATTAATGTTTTCCCAAATAATGGTCCGGTTAAAATTAATAATTAATTCCGTGTTAGTATACAGGGTGTTTCAAAACGGGTAGGTCCTAAGGGGGTGGTTTTGAATAGAAAATGTAACTTCTATCTATAACATTTTGCCACAAGGGATACTGTTTACAAGTTATGATTGCAGTGTTTTAGGGATATTTAATTAATAACTTAATTAATACTTAAATTTAACGGGGTCATCTGTCAAATGCTTATAACTTGTAGAACCCGCTGTTAGAACGATACCAAATTTTTTAAACACCCTGTATAATTCAATATAATACAGTCAAAAGTCTCAATAACTTAGTATTAACAAAAATTATAAGCGACACAGCTTTGGGACTATCCAAGCATAACCAAGCGAATCATTTTTAAATTTCAAATAACACCAAAACGGAGCCAAATGTTTTACACTCTAATATTAACAGGAAATTTCCGTTGTTATTTAATTTTTATACGTTTACCCCTTTTTAAAATCAGTACATTCGCGTTAATACACTATAGGGTATACGTTTAACTTTGTAGAATAAAAATAATTCGAAGCAAAGTGATCTTGAATTTAAATATATAAGACTACGTTTTTACAATTATTTTTTAGAATAATTGTAAAATAAAATTATAAAAAAAAAATGTTACCGGTTTTGGTACGTTATGCTGAGGGTGGAGGTATATTTTCGAACTTTTTATTTTTGTTTTGTTTTTTTTTCTGTTGTATAGATCGAGGGGCTGGACACTTTCTCAAAATCAAAAATTTCAAAATATTCGTTGGATAGGAAATTGACATCAATTTCAAGCTAAAATTTCTTTTTCCCTGTATAGATCAATTAAGAAACTTGTAAAATTCGAGAACTTAAACTGGATAATGTCCGACACCTCGATATAGGGCGTCTATGTACAAGTCAAGGAGAAAACTATCCGCTTCAGTGTCCGCTTTTTGCCTTCACCCCTAATTTTCTTTTGTCGAATGTCGTGACTTTGGAATTAAGATTGGTTTTTATGGAGCGAACATTTGATTATCTCAAAGTTGCTGGGCGAACTGAAAATATTTCGCTTGCATTTCTTTTCTGGCAATAGGAATTCCTTTGGACATTCTCGTTCTTGTTGTCCGTATCATTACAGAGGGTGTGATATTGTATTTTTCAATAGGGTTAAACTTTTGATACTGAATTACACGAGAAAGGGGTAATCACATGATACTGTATGCGGAAGGGCTCTACCCGGAATCTACACAATCTAATGATAGAAAGTTCCGAGAAAGTTCATAGAGGGTTAAGTTATATTTAATTTGGGAAGAAAGGCCGTATTACTTGGTTCGTTTCAACTATAATGATGATATGAACTGAAATGAACTAGCAAAATTATCCATAAATGGACAACTGGTAAAACAAATTGACATCTTTTATATACAAAAATGTCTCTTAAACTGACACGTTTAAGAGAGTTAAGAACATTATATCACTTTTTTTGTCGGATTTACAACAAAATAGCAAGTTATTTCGGACTTATTTTACAGATATTTTTGTTTAGACTGACAAAGAGTTTTCGTTACTTATTCACAATAACAAATATTCTAGATATCTCCCCTTAACCAGGGATAGATTTAATTTTTAAAGTAGGAATGGAGAACGGTTAGTATTTACTTCAGTTCGACTCATAGCCCAGTAAAGAGCCCCTCCCTCCAACACGTAACGAAAAGTTTAAATTATCTTATTGGCTCACTTAAACTACGTTTTGATGACGTTGCTGACGGGGACGCCGAAAAGTACGTAATTCCTTTTTACCTCTGTCGCTATGACCCGCCTCTTCTTTCATACCCCCGTCCCGTGGAGGGGGGTCAGGGACTTTGAGGCGCGCTCACATTACTCTGTTCTCCATTCCTACTTCTAAAATTAAATCTATCACTGCCTTAACTAACTAACTAATAAATAAATGCTTACTTTTTGGGGTATTTGGAAAATAAGGCGGTTTAAGGCCCAAATACCGATTTTAGGGACCTTGTATTTAGGGACCTGATGGGAGTTCTGCAAATCATATTACAAAAACAAAAATACATTAACGTTGAAATCCAATTACAGTATTATTATTATTACGGTTGTCTAGCGTATGTACAGTAAATCGGCTGGAAACTGAACCAAACCAAACCAACTGATGTAATGGGGCCTTCCCTAGCTTCCATTGTTTCCCAAAATAAATGTACCCTTTAAAACCTTAAAAAAATATCAAAGTATAGTCTAGCCAGTCTGAAAACTTAAGAGTAATTTCCACCCTGCTGGTCAAAAACCATAAACTTCTTTCAAGTCTCATCAAAAACAGCTATAGCTATAGCAGATGTCAATGACAAGTAAAAATAACAAGGTCTTAGTCGCGTCTGCTAAAGACAATACAGGACGGGGCCATGACGCCGCAAGGGGCGTTTTTATTATCATTATATTATA
Organism: Phalangium opilio; assembly: GCA_019434445.1. Taxonomy (NCBI): domain Eukaryota; kingdom Metazoa; phylum Arthropoda; class Arachnida; order Opiliones; family Phalangiidae; genus Phalangium; species Phalangium opilio. The sequence goes on from JAEQBA010003137.1 coordinate 499,629, forward strand.
AAATGGTAGATATTTTTAACTTCCTGTCAAGCTGTCATAAAAGGGTTAGAGTCGACCCCGTACCGAGGGAGCACTGCTCTCTTTAAAAGTTGAAAGAAAAGATGTCCTAAAGTCCATTTTCTAAATATAATAATATGTATGAATGTATTATATTATAAAGAAAAGTGAAAGTTATGAACTCTGAAATGAATAACAACAGACAGGTGTTCCTTTAACTTCCTTGAGATGTATGAGGACCAGGGTTAGAAAATAAATGAGAAAAGTAAAGATATTACCTTCTTAACAATAGGGATGAGTCGTATCTTAAAGAGAGGGGGATTAAAAATTATATATTGCCTTGGAAGGACAAATTTTAAACAAAGAATGAATGACCGGATGCTGTAATTTATATCTAATCTCCAAGATAGTTGTTACGGAAAGATTTACTTTTACTTTCAAAGGAAAGATGAGTTGAAATTACCAAATTATTTTTTTGGAAATTTTCTTAATATTGTTTTTCAAATTTGCATACCGTCAGTGGTATACAAAGTCATCCAGCTTTTTGGTGTGCATTTTATAAGACGGTTAATTTAAATAATATAAATCTTAATCGCTTTAAATATATTTAAACAACTGATGTATGATGTAAATACATTTAATCAATCGAAAGACTGATAATTCCCTCGATAAAATCTCAATCTCGTTTAACGAAAGAGATATAAATTAAAAATTAACTATGAAGTATTATTATTATTAAACTTAAATAAAACTGTCTTTAAAGCGTTAATCATTCAAAATTAAGCGTGATTTACGAGTACTTTCGAATAAACATGACGTCACGCGTTTTTAAATTTACTGGTGTTTTGATGTCAATGCCAAACATATTAGTAAACAAACAAGTCATTGAAAAAAAAAACAAGAAAAAACTATAAATTATATTAAGTATGAAATATTATTATGAAATTCAAATTAAATCCCCTTCAATATGTTAATTATTCAAATTTAAACATTACGATACCTATTTATCAGATTATTTACGAGAAAAACACAAATTTCACCTAATAAAATAAAATAAATGTGACGTTTTTGAGACTTATAAACAATACCCCGTGACGTCGATATTTTTTTGAGATGTCAAAAAGTAATAAATATCAGGTAAAAATCTTAATCTACGTTCAATCAGAAGTCCATTAAATCAACCTAGGCTAATTTAATGATATTAATGGACTTCTTCTTCAATAAAAAGTTTTGCTAAATATGTTTAACGCGTAAATAGCTAGCCAGTTGCCACGTTTCATACACATTCCCTTTAAGAATGAATGAATGAATGCAATTGTTTTCCATCTTCCCTTTAAATACAATCAAGTTCAAGAACAAAAGGCGTAAAATTGAGAGTGTTTTTGAAGGATGAGTTCGTGAAGTTTGTCTTTCTTCTGAAAATTTAAAGATACTGAATGCGCGGCGCGTTACGATTTTCTCAAGACAATTTGGTTACGCACGCTTGCTTTTTCGTACATGTCTTTGGCCCCCGGATTTAAGATTACGCTGCTTAACAGAATTAAACTAAACTGTAAAGTAAAGATCAAAGGATAAGAAACCGCGTTGTACGCAAAACGTGTGAACTTGAGTAAGAAAACCATGAATTTGAAGAATGAAAGAAAGAATTAAAACGCGATTCCTTGAAAAAATGTTTACTATTAATTCAGGATTTAATGAAGAATTACATTCAAGTAGTTTCTCGTTCTATATAGTTAGTCTCATAGTATCTGTTCTTACGAGCTGAAAACCGTAGCAGAATGAAATGATCAAAGCCTAAAGGTCCGAATAGTGATATTTTAATTTTCTTCAATATTCTGGCAAATAGCTGATAACAGTATATTATATCTTTATCTATACCTATTTAGGTACTTTTAGTAAGCTTACGTCAATAAAGAGATTTGATACCAGCTCCTCCCACTTATACAACTATCATGGCAGAACAATAACAATCCCCTGTGTCATTTCTACAATTTCCTGCTGATAAGAATGAACTAAGTGTAAACACCATTTCCGTTAATGATGTCATCGTTCTTAAAATACAACTAAAAACATTTTTTGCTACTTGTGGTGTTAAATCTACCTTTTAAGCGGCTTTTAAGGCACCAAAGTTGCCATAGCTTCTTTGCTTGTGGCGTTTAAATATAATGAAAAGTTTCAAAATGCAATCAATAACTCAAAACTGAATATATTACTCGCCACATTATTCGTTTTTCATCAATCAATACCGGTTTTGCAATATATTATATAATTTTTTATGTATATAAAAATTTGAAAATCAATCATGCAAATGCGGTTTTTAAAATATTTATAATTGTACTTAAAATCATCCGAAAAACTTTGGTTAAAATAAAAAATTATGAAAATTCCCATTTTTTGCCCCTTTTTCCTAAAAACCACATTGGAAGGAAATTCATTTATTTATCGTGGAAGCAGGAATGTATACAACTAATAGGAATCATTTTCCCAAAATATCTCAAAACGTTCATTTCTATGCTAGTTTTGTGGGTATACAGGGCTTGAGAAATTACTATCCGTTACGTCTCATAATTCTGATGGCGTCTTTCTAACTGTGATTTCATTTGCAGGTAGCAAGGCTAGGTCAGGCGCGCGCAAGGTGCAAGGTTCACGAGATAGATTATTCGCTAGGTAAAATTCGTAATACATATAGTGATTTGTCTAGCCTAGATACGTTGAGTGAAAATGGCTGGTACGCAATGATTCCAATTAGCTGTATGTATTCTTGGTGGAAGCTATAGTCCTAGATTTCTTTCATATCTGCATGCGAGCATCCCTATAGGTTTATAGGAATTTCCGATTATTTCAAATGGAGCTTAAAACCGTAAACTCGGTTAGGGTGGTTTGCCAATTCAATGAATTCCCGCTGGCCCACATTAAATTTTTTTGGAAGGAAATGCTAAAATTTTAAATTGAAATAAGGCATCAATTAATTTAAAATCAATGATATTTAATAGGGTAATTAAACTAAAGGGGAATATGTATAAGAGTATATAAACTAAATCATCAGAAATTTGATTTAAAACTATAATAATTTCATTAAAAACAACTTTTGACGCAGAATTAAGCCTAAAAACGTTTTCATTTCCTCCAAGCTATAATTTTCCAATATTTCACGACTATTCTTTTAACTTTAGAAATATACTAAAAGTAGGGTATTTTTTAAATAGAACTCTTACTATGATCATTATTTACATAAAATTAATCGAGATTTCGAGGCAACTTCAGTGTTCAATCATAAATTTGACAGTTATTTTTTTTGATACAGATTAAACACCGTTAATGATAAAAAACCTCTCCACTTTCTTAAACATTGCTAGCAATCTCAACAGAACCTACTTTACACGGGTCAATACTCAATACAGATTGATTGTCCAGAAAAATCAAATTGAAAACGGGGAATCAAACAATAACGAGTGATTGAACAAGAAAAAAATGTAATTACATTATTATTTTCTTCACAAGTATTGTCAGAGCCTTGAGAATTTTTTAAATAACTTAGCCACCCATTAAGGTTACGTTAATTTTGTATTGTTTCAATTTGTTTGCAAAAGGCGGTGAAACATGTCAATGCTCGTTTGACTTGAACTTTTAAAAACATGGTAATAGGAAGTGAAATTATTAACTAGTTTTGTTAATCAGTAGATTCATTATTTATATTTCTCTAAAGAGTGTTTTGAACTATGAACTTTGGGGGGACTGCTTTGAGATAATTGTAACATTACTTTCTGGACTGCTTTGAGTTAATTAAAATACTACCCGTCTTTCAATTAAGAGCTGCTCAAGTATTTATTGCAAACATTAATTCGTTTTTAATTAAGAGCTTACTAAGATTTAATTTTAAATTGATTAACGGTGAAATTTCTTAAAAAAAAAACGTTAAACGGAACAACGATGTACGTTTCAAATGCATGCGCAAGAAATTTATTATAATTATAAATTAAGTTACTAAGATTCTATTTAGTGACGCTGAAGGATGCTTTGATGACATATTTAGGAACACTATTTACATATTTGATCACTTGCATTCCCATCAACCGCTAGGTATTATTCTAATTGGATCACGACTGATCAATTTGTATGCTCTATAGTTTAGTATTATTCCGCAATGCTGCAGATTAGTTACAAACTGGGAGACAAGACATAATTTGTTCATAGAGAGATCATAAAACCTCTAGAACGTAACATTTAAATGCCAATATCGAACATGCCTTTAATAACACACAGCCTTCTAGATTCTAGATGATGTTCAAACGCGATTGGCACACGACACTCTTCGCAACAAACTTTAACCCTTCTATAGCTTCTAAAGACCTTTTCAAACGACACTCAACCTTTTTGTCTGAACTAGATGGTTCAACTAAGTCATATATTTAGTTGGTTAGAACATTAAATTTATCTTTCACAAATTTTTATCCACATCTGATTGAGCCAAAAAGCTAAAACCTCGAGCTTCAAATCACTAATTAACTAAATTAAGAAAACGTCAAACATACCTTTTTAAAAGCAACAAAACATAACCATCCTTTGAGTATAATCCAAAATGATATCTTGACAATTCGCGAGACACAACAAATCAATCAATCAATTAATATTTCCGTAATTTAAATCCAATTAAAATACAGAACCGAATATATATTAAAAATATAAAAATTCACGAGAACGCAATAAAACTAACGCGTTAATAAAAGTCCAAGAACAACTTGCTCGATTGATTCACGAGTGACAACAAACGAAGAACTTCAGGTATAACGTTTCTACCGGTAGACAGAAAGTAACCTTGAACAGTTGGTCCTAGTCTTGTCTATAACTCAAAAACAATTGCCTGGGAGGCCCAAGTTAAAAGCAAAAAGCAAAGAACAATTTTTCGACTTTCGAACTAGACAACCAACCGGCCTCTTCGTGAAAACTCCCTTCCTACCACTTTAAGTCGTCTCAATCGAGTAACAGAGATACCGCGAGAAATTTTTGAAAAACCGTTCTTCCATTACGTGTAAAAAAAAAAGGAAAAATAGAATGAAAAAAGAAATTACAATTTCCCCCCTGGGCTATAGCTGTTATACCGAAATTTCGAGTTTCCCCCTTTTTTCTCCTAATTACAAGCACCCACCGTTCCTATCCAGTGATCACGGTTGTTTCGGTTTTCAGTTAGAAAGAAGGTACAATATATTAGTGAGTGTATGCTGCATACGTATTTACGTATATACGTAAATACGTATGCAGGATTTGACAAAAAAAAATATTTCATGTAATGGGTATATTTCCCCCGCATTATTATCTACGCTATGGTATTTAGGAGTAGGGTAGGACTATATGTGAGTTTATTTTACATCAATTGGTTGTGGTGGTGATATTGGGTATTGTTAAAGGGATGGTGGGTGTATTGTAGGGTTGTGGAATATTTTGGAGTATTTTTTTTCCAAGGTTTTTGATATGTGAAGAAGAGCTGAAAAGGTCAGGTGTATAATTGGTTTAGAGCACAAAATTTATATATAGAAAACTTTTGGAAAAAGTTTGCAATTGTTTTGGAAACTCATGGAAATATCATTGGAAAATGTCAATTCTGATGAAAACTTAAGGGAAAATTTCATTGAAGAATCTCAATTATTTTGGAAACTGAGGGAAATATCATTTGAAAAATCTCTCAATTCTTTAGAAAACTTAGGAAAAAATCAATGGAAAATCTCAATTCTTTTGGAAACTCACGGAAAAATCATTGACGTATCTCAATTCTTAAGGAAACTCATGGAAAAATCTCTATCCTTTTGGAAACTCAGCTAAAAATATTATTGAAAAATCTGAATTCATATGGAAACTCGGGAAAAAAAACCATTGAAAAGTCACAATTCTTTTGGAAATTCATGGAAATATCATTAACAAAATATTTTTTGGATTAAGATTATAAATACATCATAAATGCAAATTATACTACTGGAAATTAATTAGAAGTACTAGATAACTTGATTTTGTAAAACCGTTTTCAGAAGTTAGCGATATATTTGTAACCAATAACATCAATACCAAAAAAAAAGTCAAATCGTTCAAATACATCTATGCCTACAATACAATCGAATAAAATCGAATTTCACGGTTAAATTAATTAAAAATTAATTTTATAGTACAGTACAGTACAGTACAGTACAATCCCTTGATTCTTGTATTCAATTATATCTCTAAAAAGGTACAACTTGATGGAACAGGGAAAAGTTATAAAATGCACGGACGTGGCCGGCAAACTCAAATAAGACTCGAAGGAAATCCAAAGTTTTTTTATTTTAACTTTTTCTATATAATTCAGCGTCTCTCTCTCTCGAAATATATATAAAAATCTAAACTGTACTGAAGTTTGACACGATTTCTTACGGACGAGTGACGAAGAATCGGTGTCACGCTACTCGGCTAGCTCTACATTACGCGTGTTGCCGCAAAAATCGGTGGGATGTGTTTCCGTAGAAAATAAAATTTTTCAACTATATATTCTAGACTATATTTTCGAAAAGAAATAATTTGATATAGAGGGGGGAGGAGGATTTCCTTGGCTATAAAATAATAATGAAAAAAGAAATCAAAATCGGTCCTCCACTCCGCTCTATAAATTCGTCAATTGGATTCTAATTTTATGGAGATCAATTTATGTCTAGGTTGGACTAGCGCACGGGAAGATGTGGAGAAACATACCGAGGGGTTGGTTGGTTATTCAAAATAAAACGGAGATTAAATTTTCGTACACATTTTGGATTGGGATTTTATGTTAAATTCAAAAATCCAATATAATTCTTATTACGAATCATTCTCTTAATTGTATTGGATTTTTTGTTATATACAAATCAAATTAAATATGAATTTTATAACATCTACGAGTTTTTTACAAAAGGATTTCAAGTCGATTTGGGATTATTTTAAGAGTTTTCTGGATTTTTATGTATCTTTGAGGGATTTTATGATTTTGGATTTTGATGTATTGGATTTTTTTTCAAATCTGTGGACTTTTTACGAAGGATTTTGGATTTTTATGTATTTTTCAGGAATTTTAATATTGTTCAAAAAATATTTCTTTTATTATTTTGGATTTTGATGTATTGGATTTTTAGTTAAATACGAAAATAAAATGGTTTTTTTTAAACATCTGTTGTCTTAATAAAAAGGATTTTGGATTTTTTCATGAATTTTTCAAGAAGTTAAGGATTCTAGAACTAAACTAGGATTTTGATTTTTTTCGTGGCATTTTTCCCCAACACTAGCATATTGGATTTTTTCTCTGGATGTCCGATCCCTCGGGAGAAACGCCAATTTGCGGAATTGGAACTAAGGACGAACGTCTTTCTTTGCAAAAATGATGATGACTTAATTTTTTATTTTTTCAATTTCCTTTAATTTGGCTGTTTAGGAATTAGAATAGGATGGCAACCACCCCCGATATTTTTTTTTGGGTACAAATGGGGGTTTTAATTAATGAAGCATTAAGGAGAGTGATTGACGAATTTGATAAGAGGCTTGGTTTTACCATGCCTTCCTAAATCGTTAATGATTTAGAGGAACTAAGTCTAAAGGGGGAATTAGTCTAAATATGTATTTAGATTATTCGTAATTTGTTTTTGTCAAATACGTGGGGTGACTATAAACATTGGCCAAATAAATAATTGATTAATTACAATTACAATTACATTGCTTAATTTGTGAACGTGGATTAATGCATTAAAAATGGCGATCGGTTCTTAAACATTCATGTAGTTAGTTTTATGTGTTAGAAAACTGTTTGAAACGTTGGATTGTTACGATATTGCAAGCCATATAAAGTTTTTTTCCAGGAAAATGAAAATTTCAAGGGTTTATAGCGTAATTTTAGACTAACGATGGATTTGTGACCTGAATGAAGACTAGCGATGGATTTGTGACCTGAATGAAGACTAGGAATGGATTTGTCACCAAAGTGAAGACTAACAATGGATTTGTCACCAAAGTGAAGACTAACAATGGATATGTCACCTAATTGAAGACCAACAATGGATCTCTCACCTAATTGAAGACTAACAATGAATGTCACCCAATTGAAGACTAACAATGATTTGTCACCTAATGGAAGACAATCATAATATATTCACCGTTTTTAAACGAAACCGATGAAGATTTTACAGAGTTTACGCATCATTCATTAACGTCACAAATACCAAAAACATGAAGCATTTTGATACTTAAAATTGTAATACAATTCTAATACATCCCAGACCTTCTTAAAGTATTCCACCCGTTCAATTTGTTCGAAACGAGGAAAAAAAGGGTTAAAAGTAGCATAATGAGATATCTTGAGGTTACCATTGACCGTCAAGCTCACTTAAGCAAAGAAACGTATAAAGAAACTCTCCTAAAATTCGTAGGTCAACAATATAGGATAGATTAGATAATCGACAACAATCCCTTCCTTTACCAGTAAAAAAAATACCACCTTTTTGTACGTACCATAAACTCAATTCTATTTTGAATAAATTTTTTTATTCTATTTAAACTCCAACGATATCAAGGGCTCCGGTAGATTCCAATCAAATACGCGTTAAAACGATATCGTTATGGTAGTACGAGTAAGACGTACCCAAAACGAACTGCAACGATATCATTCTACGCTCCAAAAATTTACCCGAGTAATATCGTACAATTCCAAAAATCAAAATGTTGTTGGACTGTATACTTCGATTTAAATCAAAAACGGAATTTCACGAAATAGCCTATAAAGACTTTAAAATTGCGGGGCCAGCGCTACTGTATAATTTTAACAAGATATATCAAGGGTTGTACTGATGATGAATGGTAAATAGATTTTCGTGGACTTAATTAAGGTTTAATGGGACACTTTGGGTGGATTATTCAAATCAAAAGTTCTCGAGACCTGTGACAAATCTTTAATAATAAGATGGACCTTCAATTTCAAGTGACATTGATATACTATATCCTAACTCCAATTGCTCGTGCGACAGTTTTTGCTGAACTATAGCGTACAGTTTTCCTAACCCCTCTTGCAGGGTTTATTCAATAAATTCATTCAATTATCGTATTTGAGATATCACCTCAAATGCCTATGCATAGTTTTCAGACTAGTAGTCTGATTGATACCATTTACACCAGGAGACAAGGCTACTTGGTGCTGCACTGCACTTTGTCGATCCGACAAGTATCCAGGCCTCCTGGTGTTAAAAGGTATCAATTCTCCTAGCATGAAAACTATGTACAAGTAGTCCAATTTTATAACAACTCAGTACAAATAGTACCAAGATCTCATTAAAACTTAATTTGACTATTCAAACTTTCTCAGCTGGTCTTATATGGGTTTCTTGGTCATACCCAGAAACCCTGGTGGACGGAAACACGTTTACAGTTAAGACTCATAAAATTATCATACTTTGAACTTGAAGCCATTACGACATTTCAAGTTCAAAAGATTTAACGGCTATACTAAATAGTCTATAACCAATCTTGAAATCAGTAACTTTCTAATCGTAAAATGGCTATTTTCATTGCTAAACTGTACTCCATCTAAGGATGGACTTCACCATAACCTATGACGATTTTGAAGGCATACACACCCACCCAAACAATCATTAGTTTATGGAATTTGTAACAGTGTATCTCTACGCTTACAATTATTAGGGCCTAGCCTTTACATAATTTTTAAACGAAGTCTCCTCTAATGCGTAGAACTTTGAAGATAATCCATAACTAATCGAGAAAACAAAACCTCCGTGTAATTAAACTAAACCAAACCCTAAAGTCCTCTCTCTCCCTCAGTTTCTTCCAAGAATTCAAATATAGTAGCATCATTACGCCTACAATTCTTACAAAAAACAACACCCTTAAATAAATTATAACTACCTATAAGCCAACTTTCGACAAATAGACAACAATACAATGAAAGGCGAGACCTAGTGACTTAAACAAACGTAAAGTTTTCAACACCCATATATCCTAACAGAAACACATTAGTCAAATTCCAAAGCCTGTCGCAAACAATTTTGTTTCGTCTCTAATATGAAGTTATGTACATCTATTAAATAATGGTCCAACATGTAGGTTTAATATTTCTTATACCTTATCAAGAAGTGATCTCTAGTTTATTAGGGAGAAGGTATAAATTCGCCACATTTCTAGCTTTATCTCCAGTCTAAACATAACAGTCCGGAGTTAATCCCGGCCTCTAAATCACAACCAGCATCTCATTGGTTCTTGAAAACTCACGTCAGCGCGACGCGAATGACGAAAATTACGTATTTTCCGATTGAGGAGAGGCGAAATAGCCCGGCCTCCTTTTTCGTTCCCCCTTGTATTTTGAAAGGGGGACTGGGACTATGGCGCGAGAATACTTAGGCATCTTATACCTTCTCCCTAATAAACTAGATGCAACTTCTTGACCGTATTTAAGTTTCTGAAAATTATAGCTATAATTTAAAAATTATAAGAATAACGAAACTAAAACATAATTTAAGACATTATCTATTCTAGATTACTTGCTTTTTAAATTACTTATAAATATTAAATAAATTACAAAAATATGCTCATTAAAGGTCTATGCTGAAACTAATCACCATAATTTGAATAATAATTATTGCTTGAAAGACATCGCAACTGTCGCAAAATTAAAATTTGTTTTATTTGACAATTCTAAATTCTGTTTTTCAAACTCTCTAAGACTAAGACTATAAGGTAATTTAATTTAATAATTTTTATAATTTACTCAAGGCTAATTTTTATTTAATATTAATGGTATTAAATTAATTATAATATCCTAGCAATTAGTATTCAAATATTGGTTAATTACACTAATAAAATTTAAATAAAAATTAAGCAAGTACACGAAACTTATTTTTAAATAAAATGCTTATGTGCGACGGTATTTAATTGCCATATCCATATCCATAAATGTTTTCAAAAGTTGTCAAGAAGATTATGTTAAGGTTTGTTGGCTAAACAAGTATACGACAAGCAATTTCATGGCGGGTATCACCAGGATAAGATGTTTTACATTCTTTTATTAAGACAATATGATAATATTAATAGCCTATTATTAAAACTAAACAGGCGTATAATAAAAGAAATATTCCACCTTCCTTTAAGACTTAAATTTCTAAAAAAAAAACTTAAATCTTAAGACTACTATTAAAGTTAAGATAATAACTAAGAAAAGAAGAAAGCTACGGTGAAATCGGAGCACTCATGAAACCGTGAAAATTCTTAACGCTTGGTTTCATCTCACTTCAGTTTTTACCGAAACACTGAGACATTTTTTCATAGTTTTTCAAAAACTGAAGAGTATTTTTCATAAACATATTTTTTCTCCTTAAAAAAAATGTTACACTCGAATCTAATGACGCTTGTCCCTGACCTTACCTTCTCTACCATGTATTTTTTTAAGGTGAGTTTATACCAAATAATACGCAAAAAAATATGTACATGTAGTATTATCAGTGGAAAAATCTCAATGTGAAACTCAAATATTGTCAAATTCACCTTGAGAATTACTGAACTACTTTTATATTCAATTAGAGTTTGTATTACAAACGACTCCGCGGTATCTTTTCCTTCATCGCGTTTTGCACGTGAATTTAAATATATACTTAGTTTTCACGATCAGTTTTAAACGACTACTTTAATCTATATAAATATAAAGCATGGCGTATTCCTCCGCGTTAGATTCCACTACGTTACCAATATAAATTGGACATTTTGAAAATATCAACGCTAGCGGATACTATAGCCCGGTATTGTAACCCCATTGTTTTCTATATTCATTATTGACTCTATTTGCGAATCCCATATCGAGTAACGGCACTATTACACTTTAAACTATACAACTATCTATGGGAAATTAAGATGGAGTGCTACTACAATCTTTGAAAATCGTTTAAAGTAAAAAATGATGGTACAGTACTGGTTTTTTTTTGGGAAATAATATAACAACGTAGCCTAGTTTATGATAATTTTCCCGTCATTATTGTTCTGGTCTGGATTGAATGTTTTTACCATTTTTTTCTCTACCTTTTTACAATCACGTGGTACAGGAAAAAAGGGTTTCACATTATTAGTTTTAAGGACTGTGAAATGGAATAATGTAATTTCGATTTTATTTTTTTCAATTACTTTGACTTTGAAATAAGACTATTTTTATACTGTATTTTTAGACAATTTGGGGTCGGAGTTGTTATGTTCTTATCATTTTAAAAGTCCATGTTCATCTTATAGAGAGAATTTGAATTTGTATTTGAACAAATTGGTAGCGTGTTAATCTAATTGAACAGGAAAGTTTGGGAAATTGGTTTATAAAGGTATTTTAGCAAACATATCAGTGTATTGCTACTGATGGATGGTTGTACTAATTAAAGGTTATACAGGGTGTTTATGATAAGTCTGGATGGCATAAATTAAGGGGGATGTTCTTTGGGAAATCGATTTTGACTATAGAAAATGTAACATCTATCAATGACATTTTGCCTTCCGGGACACTGTTTTCAAGTTAAGATTTGATGAGTGTTTTTAGGGAAGACCCCTAAATTAAATTAGAAATCATTGTCTAAATCAGTTTTTTTAATTAAGAAAATCCCCTTTAATTTATGCCAGACTTATCAGAAACACCGTTTATCAAAATGTTTACAACGTCAGCTAAGTTTTAGTAACTTATCTGATCACCTTTTTTCGAGATGACGACTGCAGTTTAAAAACAGCTTTTTTAATGGGCATTTTTAAGTACTTATTCCCGGTTCCCTCAGGCATTATACCTCCATATTGGTAATTGTACATGTACAAAAGTAAAAGCTTATGAAAACCTAAACGTTCTCGTGTCTTATATGGGTTCTTGATAGAAGACAACGGAAATTTAGTTTTGATTCTTCATAAAAAATAATAATAATTTAAATATTCTCAACTTTAAATCTGAACAAATCAGAATATACAGTATTTATCTAAATATAACTATAAAAACCACTTCTAGAAAGAACAATTACGGTATAACGGGACTATGACCCTTTGCAACGCGACTTATCTCTTATACCAATCTCTAAGACAACAAATTTACGTCAGAACCACTCCCTAAACGCAGAGAAAATAACCTTAAAACTTAACCTAGACAGGAAAGAGAAAAATTTAAATACTGGCTGTGTAGTTTCTCTTTCTTTTGATAAACGAAACGAAGGACAACACCCTTTCATTTTAGTGATATCGCTTGGTAATAATAGAGAAAAACTTAGTGGTAGTAGTAGCTCTAATTACGATATTATTAAGATTAACTTAACCTCATTACAGATACCAAGAAATTTAAATAAGTAATTATGGACGGCCGGTGGCTAAGATATTATTTTAATCAGATATTCATATTCTTAATTTTTTTGAATATTCGGAAGGCGTAGGCTTAAGTAAGATTATGACTTAATAGTTATAATCTTCTTTAATATTGTATTAATATTAATCAGTAACTACTTTTTGCACTTTTTCAATTAAAAAGTAATCAATATTGTTTATTAATTGCTTTTTGCACTTTTTCAATTAAAAAGTAAAAATTCTAGAGTTGACCCTTAAATTCTATAAAGACTCTATCGCATTAATCATTTGTATTTTTTCAAAATAAATTTTCGAAAACTTCCAATTATTGGCATATTAAATCAAAAAATTCAAACTTTTGTACAAATTATAAACTAATCATTTTCAAAATATTACCTCGAGGCTCAAATATGGTCATTCATTACCTAATAAATTTCTAAAGCTTTTTAATTGTAAATTAAAAGAATCATGGACCCATATATTTTCACACCTATTATATTCATATTACCACATACCTTACGGTGCTCATCATACAAAAACCAATTTATTTCCCTGTTAATTCAATAAACACCTTTGTTAACTCAAAATCCTGTCAAAACGTATACTGTACGACCCTGACAAAACCCTGAACAAATTACATTAAAATAACACAATACCCACCAACATAAAATTGCATCATAGCCTGTAATGTTTTTTTAATTTTTGAGGGGTAGGACATGCGAAACATCTTGTAATTTAATATGGTATACCAGGGTTACCACGAAATTTTCAGATTCAGTTGGAATTCACTGACTTTTCCAGGTTTTCCCTGACCTTTTTTTAACATTTTCCCTGACGTTTTAAGGCCCTTCAAAAAAGGGTAGTTATAGGACCGAAGCAGAGTAGGTTTTAGGGGTAATTTTGTGTCGAAAATGTTTGCCTTAAGGGCCAATGTTTACAAGTTGTGATTTGAAAGATTTAAGAATGACCCCTTAAATTTAACATAAGAAACTGAAAGACAATGCTAATTTAATTAAGGGGTCATCCTTAAAACACTCAAATCATAACCTGTAAACGGTGGTCTACCATTTGTTTCAAAATGGAGATAGAAGTTACATTTTTGACTCAAAATTGATTTTCCACAGGACCCATTGTAGTTTTACCAATACCACCCTTATTTGGAGCAAACACCCTGTAACTCCTTCAGTGTTATGATAGACTAACGAAGCTAGAAATGTCTACCGAGAAATAAAACGTGTAGCAATATTTTTTCACCTTAGCGTTGTATCGACTTTTAAGTACTTGTAAGTAGTATAAAATAGTGAAGTATCCGGCACCTTATATAATATCTCATCTTCACTGAGTAAAGGTGTGTGTGTAAACCAAACTTCTACTAACCCAATTAAACTTTGAAAATTTACAAAGCTTCAAAAAGAGTTGTTCTCGAGAACGCATTGAAAAAGCGGTGCTTTACTATAAAAATATCGAAAACAAAGTGTTCTTTCTTTTCAATGCAATTTTTCCGGCGCGTTTTTCATTTAAAATTCATTAAAAGCAAGGGCTAACTAATGCGTAAATTAGTACACTATTCAAAACACAGGGTTTTCAAGCTCGTTTATACTGTATTCTCCGGATGATACGGATTACAAGGAGGCGATACGCATGGTTAGCAACGAGAGATAAGCCCCAGGAAATACATTGGGAGGAGGATTAAGCTCACAGAAGAAGGTTGTAATAATCTAGGGTGGTCACTCACAGCCGGCCGGGCTTTTTTTAATGGATTTCAATGGAAGGCTAAAAGCTGTAGTCCGGATGCGAAGTACTTGAATGCTCTATCATCATAGAGCTATGTTGTACTGCCACACAAAATCCGGAACGCCAATAATGGGAATTTTTGCAAAATTTTATTTTTATTTTTATTTTTATTTTAAATTATTTTTTTCGTGAAGTTATATAAACAAAATTGAGGCCCACAATAATGTTAATTTCTAGAGAATATGGACTGAGAATTTTTGTGACGTAACAAAATGGTAGTGATTACGTCAAATGGTCTATAATGTATAGCAAATTGAAAGAGGGATCAGGGTGTTTCTGAAAGGTCTGTCAGAAATTAAGGGGAATGTTCTTTGAGAGATTTTAAGTCGAAAAAGTTCTATGACATTTTTTACCGAAGTGACACCGTTTTGAAGTCAAGATTGGTCAAAGTATTTTACGGATGACCCCTTAAATTTAATTAAGAAACTGAACAGACTATGATTTCTAATTTAATTAATTAAAGGGGTCATCCCTAAAAACACCCATCAAATCATAAATCGAAAACAGTGTCCCCTAGGCCAAACTGTGTTAGCACATTTTCGATTCAAAATTGATTTCCCAAAGAACACACTCTTAATTTCTGACAGACCTTTCAGAAACACCCTGTATATATTTTATATAGTTAACGAGAAGGCGGGCCGTTACGTCGGAGGTGCAAATTTCAATTTATCTATGAAACCTCAAACTAATTTGACTTTTATTTAAATCAGATTGGTCTTATAATTAGTAGAAGAATCGATAAAAAATTCACTTAATTTTCCTTTTCACCCTCCGTTTAAGAAGTTTCTCAATGACGAAAAAAAATTATTGCGTATTACCTAAACGAAGACAATGAATATCAAAACTAGACCAGCACGGTGTTATCACGCAGTTAATTTAAGATAAAACGACTAAAATATAAAATTTCATTAAAGGATCTATTACGTCAATTATATTTCTTAATTCGCCGCGATATAGCTTAAAAATATAATACTCTAAACCGGTTTAATTAAAATTAAAAATAAAAATTAGGCACACGTATATATTAACGACAGAGAAAGTTACAAGTCAACCTACGAGACCGTAATATCTTGTATGAATAATAATTATTTTATATAGAACGGAAACCTTATTTAACCTTTACGTAAGATTTAAGTAAGAAAGAAACCTGTCTATTAAATAATATTTACTCAACAAGGGGCCAAAAAAACTATTTTTTTTTAAATTAATAAAGTTTTTACCACATGATTATCTAACTTTAAACAGACCTTGTTCGTATATTGAAATCCCGAAATATATTCACCCCTAAATCGAGATTCAAAATTACGGTAAAAATCCAAGCTAATTTGCATATTTAATTACAATTATCACGCGTGGTTTTACCGTTTGACACCTGACAAAACCGGGAAGAGTTTGTTGATAATGAACTATACCTTAATTAGGGTGGGGCAAGTTTTTAATTGTGTTGTATGGCAACGATTAATTTCATACGCCACTTAATTTCAATGGATGGAGAGTTGTTTGTCGGGATTGCTTAATTATTCTCTTGATGAATATCAGGATGTAAAATTTGAGAAATTATTCCGACTTTACTTTTCATTCCATGATAAAGGAATTTAAGATTAATTACGATTAAGTTTCTTTAAACGAGCTGTATTGTTTCTTTTTCGTTATAAACAGAGTCCTTTTATATACATAAAATGGCCGTCAAAAACGTAAACAAAACCTGACATAACGTTTCTCTCTTTATACATTTTTATATATTTATTTAATTTATTTATTTTTGGTATATTTATATATTTATATATTATTTATTTTTGGTATATTTATATATTTATATATTTATTTATTTTTGGTATATTTATATATTTATATATTTATATATTTATTTATTTTTGGTATATTTATATATTTATATATTTATATATTTATATATTTTTGGTATATTTATATGTTTATTTAATTTATTTATTTTGGTGTATTTATATTGATTTTATTTATTTATTTATTTTTGGTATATTTATTTATTTATTTTGGTATATTTATATATTTATTTAATTTATTTATTTTTGGTATATTTATATATTTATTTAAATTATTTATTTTTCTTTGGTATATTTAATTAATTAATTTAATTTATTTATTTATTTTTGGTATATTTATATATTTATTTAATTAATTTAATTTATTTATTTTTGGTATATTTATATATTTATTTAATTAATTTAATTTATTTATTTTTGGTATATTTATATATTTATTTAATTAATTTAATTTATTTATTTTTGGTATATATATTTATATATTTATTTAATTTATTTATTTATTTTTGGTACATTTATATTATTTATTTTTATTTATACTTATATTTTTCATTCCATTAGTATAGATCGCTTAAGTTAGGCCTACTTATAGAACATTTTAAGTATTTTGTAACGATTCACAAAAAAACACTTTAAATAATATTTTCGTTTTCAAAAATGCTATTCAAAATAAACATCTCTATGGGACATAGATATTCTTCATTGTTTTACACCGAAAATGAAAGAAACGTACAATAAAATACGTGGAATATTAAATACTACCAGAAGAAAATAGGGGAAGTACGTATTCGTACCTTTAGCTAGTGCAAGTCGTCCTTCTCTCCCAGAAACAAGCTATCGCTTTAAATTGGCCAATCAGAGATAGGCAGAGAACCGATAGAAATTTTTGAAGGTGCGCCACCATACCGTGAGAAACCGAACTACAGAGTATAGACGACGATTTCCGTCCTTCTTTCGCCCCGGTAGATTGATATTGAAAGTTATCGTTCAATTAAGAGTTAAAAATGGATAGTTCTGTCCAGTGTAATTTAGTATATCGGGAAACTAGTGACAAGAAAAGCCAGATTAAGGCAAAACTAAAGGTATTCAAGTAGATTTTTCGCCAAATTCGAGTGACTCGTTAAGCCTCGGTCATAGTAAACTGAAGAAGTCTAATATAAAGACATTACCAGAAGGATCAACAATAGCAGACGAACCTTCGAAGAAAATAGTTTCTTGTATTCATCCGCGGTTTCCCGCCAAAAAAAGCGGATATTCAGTGGCGCGAAAAAACCGATAAAGTGACGTCTCGCGAAATAGCTAAGAATACGTACTTCCCCTATTTTCTTCTGATACTACATACAATAAAACTGGGGCAAAAAGTGAACGTGTTATTGCACCTTTTCTCATACTTAAACTTCCCGTCCCAAAAAAAAGTTATAATATTAAAAAATAAGAGATTAAATAAATCTAGTTTTCAAAGGACACGAATTTTGTATCTAGGCTCTATATGGCAGAGAAAATATTACTGGAATAGGAGATCCTGTCTTTGGTCGGGTATTGCACGGATGTTACCAGTTTTTAGAGACCCTTTCGTTTCCTATACTGTCTCTGATTGGCCACCATCAATAAAGGGGGGCACAGTATCGTCTGCTATACATAGGATAAAGGGTTAACATCCGGTATGTGAATCCAAAGACGTTAGATAGGGCTTAAACATTACCAGTCCTTATGGTTTGAGGTCATATCTAATGTCTTTGTTGCCCAAAAACTGGATGTCCGTTTTAAGACAACAAGGTGTTTCACTCCCGCCTTTGGAAAGATTCTATTGACGACGTCACAACCGGAAATGGACGGGTTTCTGGTTGTCTCTGATTTTTTGGCTGGCATTCAGTATTTACTCTGTTGTTGCGACGTTGCAACCGGACTCATAACAACGCTTAATTGGTGGTATCAACCGTAACTTCTATTCCAAAATACTATTTTCTTTTCAGTGATATACGGTAGTGAAAGTTGCCATTCTTGTTTGTATATCAATACACAAAACGTTCTTTATAAGTTATAAAGAAAAATATTAAACACCCTAATCCAAAGTTTATGTTAAAAAAACCGAGGGGCTCTAACTACTCTCGGAATTACTGTACACCGATTACCATTGCCCTTAATCATTTTTGTACTGTCAACGGAAGTGACTTTTCAAAATTACGCGTAATCCCTTCAGTACTGAGTGAATACCCCCTCGAAAAGAAAAAAACTCCTCAATTTCCGATTTATACAAAAACTAGTACTATTTAGGAAATTGCATCGTGATTGTGGTTATGGTAAACCCTCGTTAAAACTGTAATTTATTTGTATATTTTAATTCCGTTTTACTATTTTTTATTTTTTGAGCACAAACTTAAGATTTTTATTTATCCTACTTTTATAAGCCTTTTCTATTTAAAATTTCCCAAAATAAATCTTCAATTGAAAAAAGAGCTTTATTGAATTTTCCTCCGAATATTGTTTGAAAAAAAAACCACTTTGTCCGGAGAGAGAAAGAGAGGAAGGAATAAAATCAGAATATTGAGGAAGTGAATATATACGTGTTGTGGTGAGGTGTTTATGAAAAATTGAATATTAAATAAGAAAAAGAATAACTTGTTTCTATATTTATTGTACTAAAATTAATTTATCATATTTTTAAGTATTGGTAGGGTTTGTTGTTGATGTTTTCCCCAATATTCATTCTTTATCGATGATATTACCTTTAGAATTTTATTCCATTTCACCCGTTCACCATTTAAAAATGATTAAAACCCTCTATCTATCAGCATTAAAAACATCTAGACATCATGCTTTTATTATTAAACTACCAAAAGGCCACTCTTTCACCCCTGAAAAGAAAAGCTACCATAGAAAACTACTAAATGTTATCATCTGTCTATGAAAAATTATTAAAGTCATGAAATAAAGACTACAAGTCATTGTTTGATCATGAAAAACTACTATAAGCCATTTTTATCTTGGAAATCGACTATATGTCACTATTTGATCATGAAAAACTACTTGGTCATTATTTGATCATGAAAAACGATTAACAGTCATTATTTGATGATGAAAAACGACTAACAGTCATTATTTGATGATGAAAAACGACTAAAAGTCATTATTTGATGATGAAAAACGACTAAAAGTCATTATTTGATGATTAAAAACGACTAAAAGTCATTATTTGATGATGAAAAACGACTAAAAGTCATTATTTGATGATGAAAAACGACTAAAAGTCATTATTTGATGATGAAAAACGACTAAAAGTCATTATTTGATGATGAAAAACGACTAAAAGTCATTATTTGATGATGAAAAACGACTAAAAGTCATTATTTGATGATGAAAAACGACTAAAAGTCATTATTTGATGATGAAAAACGACTAAAAGTCATTATTTGATGATGAAAAACGACTAAAAGTCATTATTTGATGATGAAAAACGACTAAAAGTCATTATTTGATGATGAAAAACGACTAAAAGTCATTATTTGATGATGAAAAACGACTAAAAGTCATTATTTGATGATGAAAAACGACTAAAAGTCATTATTTGATGATGAAAAACGACTAAAAGTCATTATTTGATGATGAAAAACGACTAAAAGTCATTATTTGATGATGAAAAACGACTAAAAGTCATTATTTGATGATGAAATCAACTGTAAGATATTATTTGATCATGAAATCAACTATACATCATTCTTGGCTAATTAAAAACTATTAGACGACAGTTTGTCTTATTAAAAATACTAAAACAGTCTCCCTACTAATAAAAAAAAAGCTACGTCAACAAACCTTCACATAAATACGCGATATTTGGGGAGGAAAATACCAAAAATATCATCAAATTATAATTAAAATCAATGCCAAAAATAATTGCGCCCCTAAATAAGTAATTTCTTCCAATTTGGGTAGTTATTCATTTCTTGAAAATTTGAAATGAGGAAAGTGAGGAGATTTTCTCTCCATTAATAATAACAGTATTTCTGCGATGTCTTTAATATGAGGGAATAAACTACTCGACCATGGCCAGAAGTCTAATTATGTCGAAAACCAAAAGGAAGAGGAATCGAGCTATTTGTTGATTTAGAAATTTTCCAATTCTCAATTTCAAATTAAATTTAGCGCGAGATTTGATAAAATTACACGCGATGTGACAAAAGTGGCGCGAAATATAGAACGTGTCACGTGAATTATGTTAACAAAAAGGCAGGGCATTACGTGATTGGTCGGAGGTGCAAATTCCAAATTATCTATGAAACTAATTTTAATTTTAAAATCATTCGGAGATATATATTTCCTGGATGTTTCACTATGCAGATTGGTTTTATAATTAGTAGAAAAATTTATTTTCCATTTCACCCTCCCTTTAAAATGGTTTATAAATAAAATGGTTATATAAAAACAAGCTAGACACCTATTTAGGTTTACAATAAACCAAAAAATATCTTGAAGTTCATTTTGGGCCCTTAATTAATAATCAAGAAATATTAAAATAAATTCATAAAAATTTTGGGTACATAATTTTGATTGCATGCGTTTCTACCTAGGCCTAAATAATTTCTAAGTTATCTTTTAAGCTCTGAATAACGGAATAAAGTGTATCTCCGTAAAGTCCCATCAATGAAAAATCCCCGCGGTATCGTTAAGTCTAATAAGGCTATTATTTAAACATCACGTGCCCATTTTATTCCGATTTTTATCCTAAAATAGGTTTAGAGGGTGGAAGGAACTGGGTCTATATTCCTGATTATTGTCATTTAGGTATTACATTTGCGTGTACGCGGCGTTTCGACAATTGTTGTCTGTAATTACGAACGCGAGTTAGATTCGGCATTGGCCTACTATTAGAAGCGGCGGGAAAAAAAACGATTTATTGCAACATACAAAAGAAAAATAAAGTATATAAAAATGACGGAAAATTATTATTATATTGAAGACTACAACTATAAGTAATACATTCAGGTCTACACGTACACGCTATCTTTCGTTTTGTAATTTAAGTGAAAATTTTGATCTGTAAAATAAGGTTTTGCATGGAGCTAAAATCCGAAATATATATATATATATATATATATATATATATATCCGAATATATTATAAATCCTGTTTTATGGATGCAGGGATAGATGTAATTTTAGAAGCAGGAATGGAGAACAGTTACTATTTACTTCTGTCCGACTCAAAGCCCAGTATCGAACCCGTCCCTCCAACACGTAACTAAAAGCTTAAATTATCTTATTGGCTCACTTAAACTACGTTTTGATGACGTTGCTGACGGGGACGACGAAAAATAAGCAATTCCTTTTAACCTCTGTCGCTATGACCCGCCTCTTCATTCATACCCCCCCCCGTCCCGAGGAAGGGAGTCCGGGACTTTAAGGCGCGCCCAAATTACTCTGTTCTCCATTCCTACTTCTAAAATTAAACATATCCCTGTTTAAATCTAGAGAAAATGTTTAAAATATTATTGTTACACTAAATTAACGGTACATATACTTTTTTTAAACGACATTTTGCCTTTAAAAACAATATTTTTCACGGTAATTTAACCGAATTAGGGCCTAAAGCGAGAACTAAAACTGTTTAACAATAGAATTAAGTGTTTAAAAGAAGAAAAAAATAATCGCCTACATCGTTTTCATTGTTGAGTTATTGGTATTCGTGATTGTGGGCGTAAATACACGTGTATTTACCGGTGCTGCTACAAATGGGTGCCAAAAATCGTGAAGAATGGCGCCATTGTTAAGTGAGAAAAACAAATAATACCACCTATATGATACTTTCTCAAAAAGTTTCTATAAACGAAAAACCGAAAAATGAAAATTGGGACACGTATTGCATGAACGAAAGCTTTGTTTTCGGATTAAAATACGTTATAGTTGAGGCTATGAAATTTTGATTTGACGTCAAGTCTGACAAATTAAAAGTTAGTTTAAAGAGAATAAATAATAATGGGCACCTTGTGTTACATTGCCATGGACGTTAATTGGAACTATCTACATGCATGCCACTTGTTTTACCAGAATTCATTACCCGAAGTAATACCGTCTCTAGCTAGGCCAATTTAAACCATGGTAGAATTTTTATCTTAAAGTTTAAATTGATGCATGTCAATAATTTTTCAAAGAAATCCATATGGAATTTATGTAAACTTATTCGACCAGAGTATCAAAACCGATTCTGCAAACATTTTGAAATATTTCGGAACCTTTAAACACTTCTGCTGCAAATAAGTTAGTTCTCAAATCAGGTGATATTCTTAAACATAACTCCAATTGTTTTAACTGATTGTTACGTCATAATGTAGGCATAGTCTAATGAAAAATGTCTTATTTTGAGGACTATTTTACTGCAAGAAGCGATATCTAGCTTACTAGGGAGAAGTTATAAGATGCCAAAGTATTCGCGCGCCATAGTCCCAGTCCCCCTTTCAAAATACAAGGGGGGGGAAACGTAAAAGGAGGCCGGACTATTTCGCCTCTCCTCAGTCGGAAAATACGTAATTTTCGTCATTCGGGTCGCGGTGACGTGAATTTTCTAGAACCAATGAGATGCTGGTTGTAAATTAGAGGCGGGGATTAACTCCGGACCTACGTTTGGACCGGAGATAAAGCTAGAAATGTGCCGAATTTATACCTTCTCCCTGGTAAAATAAAATATTATGTAAACTAGATATCGCTTCTTGGTACTGTATAGCTCCAATAGACATATTTAGTATTTTATACACTTTTTCGATTACAAGAGAAAAATTCTAGTCCAGAGTATCATTTTAAACTCAGATGTTCTTCAATATTTCTGATAAACAGATATTCCAATACTCATTATTTTAAATGCTGTTCATTTACCTTAAACATACCCAGAGGAATAAATAACCCTTAGAGGATACTTCGATCTAAATATCGCTTGCAGGAATAAATCGAGTTTGACCACTTTCATTTTTTAACAAAATCAATTTTATAACGCAAAATAAATCTTGAGATATCTCGTATTTTAATCTCACACACTACACTCATTTATTATTACGTTCACGTTAACAAAAGGGCTAGCTAGTATTATAGTATATCGACCTAGAACGAAAATATATATAACGGTTTATATTTTGAATAATTTAATTATCTTAGAGGTGTCAAGGCAAGGGAGGAGTGTACCGAAGACTTTTTCAGAGTTTTTGGTGAAACCAAAAAAATAAGGTGAATGATACCGATCCGAGAAATATTAAAAAAAAAAACTTGAAAAAGGCCCAGATTTAATTTTTTTTTTAAAAAATAAACTTTACTTTTTAGATATCTTTTCAAAAATTGATTGGAAAATGCTAATCGATCGGAGAAACTAGAACTTGTGGACAGGGTGGAAAAGATCGAACCAAGGGTAGTCGAATATTAAATAGACTATTTCATTAATTCCAGATGAGATGCAAACACCTACAAGGGCCGGACTGGGGATCACGTTTTTGGGTAATTTCCCTCGCGCTAAGAAGCAGTACCGCTAGAGGCAGCGCGAGGACGCCAGCCTATGGCGTGTAGTGAACTCTGGCTCCATCTGGTATTGCCTCTTAGCGCCAGGGAAATAACCAAAGAGGGCGGCCTCCAGCCTTTGTGCCATGGTTTCTCTACAAGTAACTAATGGAATTGTTTATTGATTACTGCAGATTTATGAAACTGTGTTTAAAATAGGGTAGATTTACCTCTAATTAAGTATTGTTTTAATGAATTTGAAAATGTTGTCGTAAAGTTCTCTTTCTCACACTGTAATAACCTTTTTAACCAAATTTTAAATTTGAAACAAATTTGAACTCTAATCTAAATTACCCGCTTTTGATGAAGCTGTTATCGTTTGAGGAACAGAATTGAAATTTCCTTAATTATGAGAATTTATCTAAATGTGCTATAAGAAGGTATCAATTTACTTTGATGTTACGCGTGACACCAGCTTTAGAATCTGCAGATTTTAATAGAGAATTAACGGGCACTGAAGTTATTCAAAGATTTGTAAAAGTGTTCACAGTTACCAGAACCAACCCAAGGTAAGCTAAAGTTGTTTGGACTGGGCGTTGTATTTGATTATCATTCACTCTGCCAGTCAATCGGGTCTTTTACTTAAGTTGTATATTAGATCATTTCCGATAATATTGCTCTACTTATAATTGTTATTCACAATTAAAGAGTACCCACACCCATTTAAGCTTACGTGCCTGACTCACCTCACGACAAATCTTGAAATTGAAAAACAACACTTAAAATTCAAATTTAAACGAGAAAAAAATCACTTTGATACCTAATCCCACACATACAATAAGCTAATACACTTAAAGAACAATAAAAACTCGTTTATAATAAAATGGGTCTAATCACTCTTTAAGTAAATAGATAAACAAGGTCGATGGGAGCGCTCCTACTACGACTATACAGGGTGTTATGATAAGTCTGGCTGGCATAAATTAAGGGGGATGTTCTTTGGGAAATCAATTTTGAGTCGAAAATGTAACTTCTATCTCCATTTTGCCACAAGGGACACTGCTTTCGAGTTTTGATTTGATAAGTGTTTTAGGCATGACCCCTTAATTAAACTAGAAATCATTGTCTTAATTAGTTTCTTATTTAAATTTAAGGGGTCATCCGTAAAATACTTCGTTTGGCCAATCTTAACTCGAAAACAGTGTCCCTTGTGGCAAATTGGAGATAGATAGAAGTTACATAATTTTCGACTCAAAATCAATTTCCCAAAGAACATCCCCCTTAATTTATGGTATGCAGACTTATCAGAAACACCCTGTATACGGTATAAAACCGTTCACAAAGAGTGAATAGAATGACGTTTATGTAAAGCAGTAGATTTAAACCCGATTGAAATAATAAAGGCTATTAACCAAGTTTTGGAAAAATCGTACCAAACTTTTCCTTATGGACGTGTGTGATGTGTTTCTATTCAAATGAATCGGATTTATATCCGAAATGTTTTGAAAACCCTCAGGGACTTAACAAAATTAATCATGAAATTTAAAAGGATCTATTGAAAGATCTTAGCCCAGTTTATTTCTAAAGAAAGTGGTTCCTATTAACCGAAAAGGTGTGCAAATTACTTTAAAGAAGTGAAAAGAATCAGTATTTGGTGTACAACAACCTAAGCCTAAAATTAATATTATTGTTAATTACTAACGCTGATCTGCCAGTAAAACTAATTGTAAATTTTACTTTAATAATGGTATCCATATATATATATTATGTATTATGTATTATATCATAGGTTTATAAGATATGTTCCATAAGTATGACGACACTACCTATACTTCGTAATGATGGAGACTTACAGCTCGAGCTAGTTCTAGAACGACAAGCGAGAATTGCAGACTACACTCGGTGGTTAATTTTGCAGGACTTCCATCTAGGTCCTATTTAGTCTGCATTACTAAGCCTTTGACAGCAGCGCCTCACCAGGCGTCGCTTTACCTCGAATCTATGACCTACCTCACTCACTTCATGACAAGCTCCAGTTTGTAACCAGTGACAAACTTATCATGGAACATATCTTATGAACTGTTACGAGAAATATCATTGCAATGTTTTAAAATCGCAGGATAAGCGGTTAGGGCTCGAATTTAATGATCAGTCATCAATTAAGGAGATTGCAGTCCTAATTTGTTTAAGTTAAAGTTTGGACATTTCTGATCAAAACAAGTTAAACTGTTATCAAAACTTGGTATAGGCCTAATAAAATTAAAAAACAAACTGAATGGTGATCTATTATAACATCGTCTGATCCAAGGTAACAGTGTGACATGTTTTCGATTTATAAAATACAGTAGGGACTGATATTGATACGATAAAAACTGAACCACCTTCGCACACGGGTCAAAAGGTGAAAGATTGTATCAAGAAATGCGTTTAAAAACTTCTATTCAGCCCCAATTAATATAAAAGTTAAAAAAGATTCCATGCAAATGTCATATAGTTTTTTCACACACGACATTCGGTTAAATTAAATTGGGGTAAGATTAATTAGCATATTAGTAGCTGGTACAAAAACTAGTTCTTCCCATTATAATCCGGTAATAAACTATTATAGGTAGTTTATACACATGGAGTGTTCATACCATTTACACTAGAAGGCGAAGCTACTTGGGGGACAAACGCAAACTGGTTTCTGTCCTCAAGTAACCCGGCCTTCAGGTGTAAATAGTATAAATCCTCCATGTATGCAAAATATACATTATTATCATTGACATGATCGCCCTATTTTTTTTTAAACTTCCGATAACTAGACCTAACCAAATTTTAAACCCAAAAAAGCCTTGACTGAAAATTTATACCATTCAAATCGTAAAATTTTATATGGCAAAAACGTTAGCAAAAAACACTCGCATATTAAATAGATGCAAAAAAACTCACCCAATTCACCCTAGTTTCTTTAGCGTGACACTTTCACCTTAGTTGACATTACGTTGTTGACACTTTTTTTAAATCCAAATACGCGGGAGTCCACTCATTCACTTTTGGGTCTTCACGACTAAAATGCGCCAAAAAAATTATTAATTTTTAGCGAGAGTTGAGAGTTTGGTGCTAAAAAAATGTACGGTACAATTTTCCCTAACGTCAGATTCTAAACTAAACGATTCGAAAATATGATTTTAACATTTGTTCTAAGAGTTCTAGACTTTCCGTTATTAGCCAGAGGCTAAATTTGTGTAAGCGAATACCCGTTCGTCCTTAATTTTCGTAGAAAAATTTCCCTGTCTTTTTTAAAAGCCTCTTTTTTTATTTTCTTGGCCCGGGTCAAAAAAGGGAACGTTTTTTAATCACCGGCGGATTAAGCCGATCGAGCGAAAAGAAAACCGCTAGTCCGCTACTCATTTGTGAAACACATTTTTTCGTCTTTTAAGGCCTACTACATTTGAAATAATTTAGGCCTACTACATTTTAAATTATTTAGACCTATTACATTTGAAATTATTAAGGCCTACATCATTCCGAATTATTTATGCCTACAACATTTGAAATTATTTAGGCCTACTACATTTGAAATTATTTAGGCCTACTGCATTTGAAATTATTTAGGCCTGCTACATTTGAAATTATTTAGGCCTACTACATTTGAAATTATTTAGGCCTACTACATTTGAAATTATTTAGGCTAACTACATTTGAAATTATTTAGGCCTACTACAACTGCAATTATTTAGGTTTACTACTTTTGAAATTATTTAGGCCCACTACAACTGAAGCTATTTAGGCCCACTACAACTGAAATTATTTAGGCCTACTACGTCTGAAATTATTTGGGCCTACTACATCTGAAATTTTTTAGGCCTACTACGTTCGAAATAATTTAGGCCTACTACGTTTGAAATTATTTAGGCCTACTACGTTTGAAATTATTTAGGCCTACTACATTTGAAATTAATTAGGCCTACAAGATCTGAAATTAATTAGGCCTACAAGATCTGAAATTAATTAGGCCTACATCATTCCGAATTATTTATGCCTACAACATTTGAAATTATTTAGGCCTACTACATTTGAAATTATTTAAGCCTACTACATCTTAAATTATTTAGGCCTACTACATCTTAAATTAATTAGGCCTACTACATTTGAAATTATTTAGGCCTACTACATTTAAAATAACTTACCTTCCCAAAATTACCGAAAAATTAAAAATAAAGCGCTTCAAATTATAGTATATTGCCAATATTCATAGCTTTGCCCGTTAAATTAACAAAATAATTCACTAAATCTATGTATCTACTAATTTACTTGCTGATTCTAATTTCAATTACTAAAACGTAACCAATAAAATGATTTATAACGCCACGTGGGGTTCACAGATTCTTGTACGAACTTGTAATTTTAAGCGACCCAAGCCGACCCAGGCACAATGACTCATGAGCGTGGGGGGAAAGAACTCTAATTTACTTTCCCCCACAAGTCAATCCTCAAACATTGTTTTAAAGTTTCGAGTAATGATAAAATGCAAACCCCCGTTTACGTCCCCCAGAACGTAATTAACTGTAAACCATGGATATGTATAAACACTACGTTTTATGGATTCCCATCTCTTACCTTCTCCACAAGCCATTTTGCTTTGGCGCCCGCTCATCAGAGAAAAAAATTTTGGTTAAGAATTTTCAATAATAGTTAATTAAGCCTTATGCTTTTGGTAAAGCCGCATTATTTGAAAGTTTAATTACATTTCAATTTTGGGCCGGGGAGAAAATACAATTATTAATTTATTTTTGATATTTTCATATTATAATTTATATATCACTGTACATAAATAGCGAATTCATTTGAAACTTAAAGAATTTTTATAGATATAATATTAACATTATATATATATATTTGTTTTTCAGATAAATTTGTGTTCCATTTGTTTTTGGGGGGTGTTTAATGCAACTGTGTGTGAGGGGGCGGGCTTATTTTAATTGGCTTTTCTTAAAATACAATTAAATTGCGATTAATTAAGCCTATATATATTAATATTATTATTAAAAATGGAAAGGGGAGGCTTCGTTCACACTTAGAAGAATATAAATATATTTTCTTAAATGTTTGAATTTTAAAAGGGGATTGTATTAGGCATTTAGTTTTTGACACGCTATTGAGCAGGGTTTAGTAGCGTTTACATTTTTTTTTGGTTTAGATTTAAGTAAGGTGGTCATTTTTTTAAATTAATTGTTTCAATTTGAAAAGTGCTAAGCCTAATTAATGTATAATCAAGAAATTTGATTGTAAAATGTCTTGGAAAAATATTATTTTCCAGCTTTACCCTGTTCCCTAAAATGAAATCTGATATTGTCATCCACATCCCGTTTTTATATAAAAATTAGGCTTAGATTTCAATGTTCACTCAAATGCCACAAAATGGCGGACAATCGTCGTCGCTAGCTTTAATTTTTCAAGGGTACCTTGAAGGAGAGAGGGATGGAGTGGTAACCCCCATACTTATAACGTTGCCTCTGTACCCCCACCTACGGAACGGCACCGAAGTCCTCCCAGCATCCTCAGCGTTTAGGTAGGGTCGTACAGTAAGAAATCGTAAATGGCGCTACGCGGCAGCACTTAGCAATCGCCTACCAAAGGGTAAGGGCGTGCTCGAGGTACACTGGGAGAGTAACGGTGCCGCAGGTCAACCATCATCATTTCCAATCCATCTTACCTCATTTATCCCTGGTAAAAATACTACCTCGAGGATGGACGAGACCTTGCCGCCATCTTGGGGTATCGTACGAGTATGAACTTTAATTCGTACCAACATAAGTAAACAATGTTCCGTAAGTTTTACATAATTTGTTACTGAGAACTTGTCGTAGAGTAAAAGGAATAAACAACACTCTGGGTGAAGTCAACAAGCTGACGGTGGTTAGCAAACCAAGAACCCATACAGAACCCGAGAACATTTAAAGATAAAATTGGGCTGTAGCGTAAAGACCTTTAACCTTAGGTTCTTCTTCTCCCCACAATTCCCGGTTCTCTCAAATCAAGTCCAATATAATCAAGGAACGTGGTACGATAACAATTGTACTGAAAACTGAAACACTTTTGAAATTTTGCGTGTTTGCATGGGTGGTATTTTTTTTTTAAACAATTACATATTTTATTATCCAGTGGGTTTTAAAATTGGTTGGTTTTAGCATTAAACAGTGTTAGTACTTCATTTCGAAGAACTGTACGATCGCAACATCATTGTTGGAATTTTTAAAAGGGGATTTGGTTGACCATGTCCATTAGACGTACTGCAGACTCTCTCCAATTTTTTTTTCCAGGAAAGTACTTTGGGGCCATCCAACGAATTTCATCTTTAAGGTTTATTCCATTCAATAAAGTTTGCATGCTGATTGGCACACGTTGTTGGGTTATGTTTAAACTTGATCCCCTTGGGATGTTAGGATGGTATCGTCGTCATCGTCGTCGTCTCGTCTTTGAGCGACCTGGACGCCATTATGGGAGAAAATAAATTTTACACCTAATATGGCGTGCACAACAAAGGGGCGTATTACACACAATGTGGCAATAAGGCGTGCAGAAACAAGGGTGCAATATGGTGTACTCGATGATAAGTGCGGTATTTTGCATACCACCAAGGGTACAATAAGGTGTATACGACGAAGGGTGCAATATGGTGTATACGACGATGGGTGCAATATGGTGTATACGACGATGGGTGCAATATGGTGTAAACGACGATGGGTGCAATATGTTGTATACGACGATGGGTGAAATATGTTGTACATGATGATGGGTTCAGTATTTTGTATACGACGAAGGGTGCAGATGACCAAGGGTACAATAGGGTGTATATCACCGAAGGTACAATATGGTATATCAGACCAATGGTGCACTAGGGTGTATCTCCAATGAAAGGTGCAGTATGGAGTACACGACAAAGGGTGTAATGTGGTGTGAAAAACTAAGGGTTCAACATTGTGTTTAAAACCAAGGGTTCAATATTGTGTATAAAACCAAGGGTTCAATATTGTGTATAAAACCAATGGTCCAACATTGTGTATAAAACCAAGGGTCCAACAAGGTGACAATATGGTATACGACCAAGGGGATAACAACGTAATAACGCAAAAAATAGTTCAATACTGTAATTTAGGTATTTACTCAAAACAGTACATGAGCAAACCAACAACAACAATTAAAAGAGGCATCAAATTAAAATTCTGCCACAATAATTAACTGAAAATGTGCTGAAACCTCCAAAATCCAAAACAAATACCAAAACCAGCATATAAAACAAATTAGAAAGTATATGTTACTTACTTTCATGATTGTATCCGAGTCAGCCAAGGCCTGTTTGGCCAAGTAGCGTTCCCTCTTAATTTTCAGTTCCAGAGTTTTAGGAATGTCAGGTACAAGGACGTCGATGAATCGACAAACGGAAAATACCACGTGCTGTTCCAAGATCAAACGAAAGTTGAACACCAACGTCAATTAAGAATCGTATGACGCAAACGAAGAGATACAAACCTCAAAAAGTATAACGAAACCCAAACGGACAGCTAACAACCTCCAATAAAATAGAGTATGATTGCCTTCACGGTCCCGGAAATCGCGATATCTGCATTCCTCGGATAGCGTACCATTGGGGGCCCAGGACAAGGTAAAATTGACGTAGCCTTTTAAGTCCCAATCGTATTCGTACTGGTACAAGAGTTTAGGTAAGAAATCAGACGTAAAAGCGATCAGGAAAGCCTAGAGAACCAAGATAAACAAACAAATCATTTTATACTAACCGAAGACAACTTAGACATTGTCCAGGGCCTTAAGAACCAATTGAAACCAACACTTACGTTACTGACAACGGCTAAATGAGCCATGAGTTCCAGAACTCGAAACCAAACTCCGATGTTCTGGGCGCGCTCAGCGACTATTCTTCTGGTTTCCCGGATAAACTTCTGGGCGTCCAATCGAATTTCGACCCAGTTGTTGAGAAGAGCTAATATGGGCGCCAGAGGAAACGCAGCCACGAAAATGGTGATGAATCCAAATTGCAGGACCATCTCTAAGTACTCCTGGAAGAGACCTTCGTCTTCCACTAATTGATAGTCTTCGACCCATCTGGGTTGGTTCTCCAAACGACGCATCTTCGTTCGACGTTTGTGCCACCATGATTTCATCTTTCTGCGAAGCGTGCAATTTGAGGTGATAAACCAGTTGACCTAGCCACCATTGCTAATATAATAAGTTCTTAAGATATGTTTCATAAGTTTGTCTCTGGTTACAAACTGGAGCTTGTCATGAAGTGACGTGGGTCATAGATTCTGGTAAAGCGACGCCTGGTAAAGTTCTATCAAAGGCTTAGTGATGCAGACTAAATAGAAAGATGGATGTCCTGCAAAACCGAGTGTAGGACTTCAATTCTCGCTTGTCGTTCTGCTAGACTAGCTCTCAGCACGCCTCTAGCATTACGAAGCATAGATAGTGTCATATTTATGGAACATATCTTATAAACTTATTATTATATGGCTATGCTTGTCACTTTAATAGTAAACTTACGGCCATAAGATTTCTTTGATATTGTTCATGATTTGAATACCGATCATGATGACGGCTAATTGTTGCGATAGTTCCATAAGGCAACCGCTGCTAGTGCACTAACATTAACAATTAAATACAACTGCCTAGTTTAGAAAAATTAATTTTTGGGACGTACTTCTTCATTCCTAAGTCCTAAAAGGTGTTGATAGTGTCCGGGATAGCCCGAAAACCTTACATTTTACCATAAATTTATAATAATTAAGTTAATTTATGTGTTTGGATAATGAGTGAAAGACAAATTGTATACTATTAAACGTACCTTCCTTTAAAAAATGCTATGTAAAATATGGACGAGTAAAAGTTGACAAATTGGAAGAGAAATATTTTGAAAGTTAAGTGGGTGTCAAAGTCCGTTTGCGTTCGATGCATCTCTGGATTTAAATAAAATAATATTTGACTTACTTAATGTGATTAAAAATTAAGAAACTAAAGAGCTCATTGATGCATAGCATTTAGTTGAATCTGGTAGTTAATTCACTTTCAATTTATCATTGTCTGTATATTTATCATTGGCCTAAAATTGGTCTCCCCTCTACAAGGCACTTCGACTGAAGTTTTATTACACAATTTCACCCTTCAATTTACCATTAATAAGCTAATAATTAATAAACGTCGCAGCTGGCACCTTAACTACCTTTATTAAAAAAGGGGCCATCATAAAGATAAGATAAGACGTTGTCACCCAACCAGTACCCGCGTAAGGAAGATGTGATGATTTAAGACGGTATACACTTAAAGGGACTTACCCCATTGCGTCAACCTGAGCGCCAACTTTTCGTAAACTTTTCCAAGGATTAAGATAAAAATAAGATTGACGACGGCGCCGGAAGTGCTAGCTATGAAAGAAGCGCTTCCTCTCAACGTCTCGCTTTGAAACAGGGGGATTGAGATCAGGATACGGTAAATTATCACCGCCAAGATAAAGATGAAAACCAGAGAAATCTGAAACCCGAACCGGTGTAGGCGGAAAAAGCAATTTGTTAAAAATTTCCTATCCCTGAAGCTTCAGTGAATAAAAGTGTAAGCGGAATCAAAATCATGCAGGGTGTTTTCTGATAAGTCTGCCATATAATAAAGGGTGAGATGTGTTCTTGGGCAGGGATAGATTTGATTTTAAAACGGTTAATATTTACTTCAGTCCGACTCATAGACCACCCAGTATAGAGCCCCTCCCTCCAACACGTAACGAAAAGATTAAATTATCTTATTGGCTCACTTAAACTACGTTTTGATGACGTTGCTGACGGGGATGGGGAAAAATACGTAATTCCTTTTTACCTCTGTCGCTATGACCCGCCTCTTCTTTCATACCCCCCCCCCCGTCCCGTGGAAGGGGGTCCGGGACTTTGACGCGCACCCACATTACTCTGTTCTCCATTCCTACTTCTAAAATTAAATCTATCCCTGCTTTGGGTCAAAGTGTTATTGAACATGGGGTCTACGTGCTTGGGTATGGGCTCCCAAGCATTGATTGGCTACTAAAACATTGAAATAGTCGAACATGTGGACAACACCAATGTTCCTTGAGTAACTTTACACTCAGTTCAGTTTGACTCAAAGAAGACACCTTTCAATACATGGCAGACTTATCATAACTACACTGCATAGTTCCCTCTTCAATGCCGATTATCTATATGCGTCCCTTCGTTCATTGATTCATCACGAACAGAACGTGTTTGACACGCGACACGTTTACTTATCGCATTGTCCTCTAATACCCACTCAAACACGACGACGACGACGACACGAGACTACGATATACATTAGGCTCGAGGTGACTTACCATTAACGCGATTGAACAAGCGCCGATGGCTATCCTTTGTACACGAACTCTTGTTGGGAATGATGGCTCTTTTATACCTGTTATCGGGTTTCTTTCAACATTGGGCGCTTTAGCCGCGAAATCGGGACGAGGTGTCTCCTAAAAGATTTAAAGTTATTCATGTACTCTTTTTGGTTGACAGGATTTAAATAAAGTCGGTGGAGCTAAGGGGCTAATAAATCTCAGATTTCGTGTACACCGGATGATGATGTTACGAGTAATCTCTTTAGGGTAGTTACAGCGTGAACACGGGTTACGATGAGTGACTAGCCCCTCGAATTGGAGATCGAATTGCAATGTGAGCGGTTTAACTAAAGGCTCTAGTAAATTGATCATTTGAGGAATAAAGAAATAAGGACTTATAGGCCTACTTTCTGTTTAAATTTGTTAATTCTTCTTTAAAACTAAAAACATTGTTTCTTCTTATCTAAATTGGTAATACTATACTAAACTTCAATTTACAACATACACCAAGAATTGCAAACAAACATTAAATCTATCCTTCAGATGTGCAAGCTATACTTTGTCTAATATGATAATTTTAGAGTTCTCAAATTAGATAAGAAAGACGAAACAGCAATGACAAAACATGGACGAAATTAGATTTCGAGTCGAAAATGTAACTTCTATGACATTTTCCCACAAGGGGTTTATGATTGGAATGTTTTACGGATGACCCCATAATTAAATTGGCATTTTCCTTCATTTTCATAATCAGTTTTAAGGGGTCATCCCTAAAATACTTTGACCAATCTCAAAAAGAAACCGGTGTCCCTTTGAGCAAAATGTCTTAAAACATTTTTGACTCGAAACCACCCCAAAAAACATCTAACTTAAATTTATAATGAACCTTTCAGATTAAGCATACTGTAGATACAACAGGATAGCATGTTCACAAACAATATGGTGGTGTTAGGGAAGAACGAAATATAACGTTCTCAAGTCTTATATTGTGGTACTTGGTAGGGCAGTTAGACCAACAACAATATAAATTTAAACACATCATACCTCTTCCTCCTCGTAATCCATACAATCCCAGTGATGAGCCAAGCTGATGCTTTTTCTCTTCCAATACTCCAAGAAGGTGACGGCTTTAAAACACCTTCGTTTCAACTCTCAATTCTTTCCAATTATGTCGGAGGAATGAATGATGGGTATATTTACTAACCCCAAAAAGAGATGAAGACCGCGTAAAAGACGGTGCCAGGATGGTCGACGAGATGCGTCAGTTTGGTAAAGGCGCACATGTCACTCAGATACCAGTACCGGCAACCGTCCTTTTCTTCGCATGAGGGACACATCCGAAATGTTTTGCCACTGTTGCAAATCTCCTCTCTAGAAAAATATTATTCAAATAAGGAGTCAATCACAAGTTAAAGGCTATTGTAAGCCGCTCTTCCCCCAACAAAGTTCAAACCCATGCAGGATCTATGAAGCTCATAATCGATTGAGGAAATTGGCAAAGGGGTATTAATTAGATTATCAATCCGAGGAGCAATTGGAATGTAACATTTTGTAACTAAATAGTAAATACAGTGTAGAAGAGATATCAGACAAACAGATATCTTGTTTGAAAATCGTCGTACTGCAAACTGAAGTAATCAGTATACAAAACTACAGACCTATGAAATTGTTTGTACAATTAGAGTCCTTTGATTTCACCAGTTGTTATCATCATCTTCAGTAAATACAGTAAATGCCTTTTCAGACGATACAAAGTTTTGACTCATTTAGATAAGTCAACTTGAGTTGAGTAAACTAGATGGCACGTGTGAACAGAAGTTGGACAAGTTCGATCACCAAATTTAAAATTGATCACTGCCCAATTTTTGCTGACTGAACTTTTGACCCTTCTATAGTCGAGTCAAAAGGTGAAGTCTGAAAAGTCCTACAGTTCAAAAATTAAAAATAAGGGGCCACGATTGAAAATTTCATCATTTATGTGGCTCAGAACTTGTACTGTTATTGTTAATTAAATTGTATTATCCACAATAACTTACTTAGGTATAAGCTAACAGATAACCGATAAAATCAATACTTAGAACTATTTTCACGCAGTCTGCAGTTTAGTATACCGATTTCTTTCATAGCCAGTTATGTATGGACATCCATTTTCGGACAAAGGAAGAGTTATATATCTACCCGCAGACTTCAACAAAATCCTCCAGCAGAAATAATTGTTTCGCGTAATAGGACATATAGCTATGACCTTTTGAACCCAAAACAAATCATTCGCGTTTTCGAGTAACATAATCCCATTATCTTATTAATCTCCGAGATAGGATCGATATACCTATAGGCAGGCGTATATGGAATTACTACTCACGAAGCGGTGTCTTTTCCCATGGTGATCAAGCCATACAGGAAGACTACTAGTCCAACGACGGCGGCCGGAAGCAGCCATCCGGTATAGAAGCCCAGCCAGGCGAAATAAATGCCAATCTTCTCGCCGAAATACTCGCGGATATGATCCAGAGGCTGGTACTTGTACCACTTTCCCCAGCGGGCCCAATGACGGTACAGAACCTGGCGTTTGTTCAAGCTATCCGGTGCCACGAAATAATTGGGTATTTGATAGGGACCCTACCACGAAGAAGCAAAAAAGTAAAAAAAAACTTATTTATAATTGTCTTTTATAGTACCTTGGTACTATCTACAAAATATATTGCTATGTAAACTGTAAGAGTAAGCCTTCTGCCATAAAGGCAGCCCTAATTCTGTAATATATTTTTTATTTGAACCATAAGCGTATGATTCTTTCCTTAAGTATGGGTTTAAAGCTTACTACACATTAAAAAAAATAGCGCCAATGCTCGCGTTACGTAACGGAAATAGCGACATCTGGAGACGATATTCATTCGGAAAAACGCATACCCTTTACACAAAGTTTCAAAACGCGCCAATGTGTAGTAAACTTAATGGGTATTTGCAACGGGAACGCCCTTTTTATTAAAC
Organism: Phalangium opilio; assembly: GCA_019434445.1. NCBI lineage: Eukaryota > Metazoa > Arthropoda > Arachnida > Opiliones > Phalangiidae > Phalangium > Phalangium opilio. The sequence continues at coordinate 537,389 of JAEQBA010003137.1, forward strand.
GGTAGAGGGCGTCACCTGTGGGCGTTTTTTCGAAGAGAGACATCATCTGATGATGGATTTGACCGAATCAGAGGCATAGCCTACCTACATCTCTTCCTTGGCACAATTGGATCAACTAAGGGGCATCACAGTAGGTCATACCTCTTCAGTTCAAGTTTGGAGCAGACACCTTCTAACATAAGATGGCACTGCAATCTCTTTCATTTTATCACCCATGGTCAAAGGATGCCCAATCTTATAGAGAGTATCATAGGGTTATGTTTGAACCTTAAGCCCCGAAACTATCAACTATCTTGTCAGAAACACTTATTTATAAGATATAAAAGAACTTTATTTCAAAAACAGAAAAAAATAAACCACCAGAAGAAGCTCGAAGCATCACAAGATGTCTCACCATCCCTGGTAGGTTGTTTCTAGGGTATAGCAGTTTTGTTAAAACGTGATGGGAAGACTTAAGACCAAGAAATAATGTAGTACCATAAAACACCCCCAATTTCCAATCACCTAAATCTCTTTTTCAGTCCGGAAATTCCAAAAATGCTATGGCCTTCACAGTCAAACTCTGACTAAAGCCGCGATTCTATGGGTCTCACTATGGGTTTAAGAATGAGGCAATTGAGTCATTAATCGCCATTTAATTGAAGAATAGGCTCAACGAAAAATCATTAGAGTTAATTATTGATGCAACTGTGGTTTTATCGGTTAGAGAACTTTCTGTGCCATAAAAACTATAGGCGATCTTTTATTGTTCCTCTAAATTGACTCAACACGATAAAAAATATATCCCAACTCCCACGAAAAAGAGGCCATGCACACTTTACCAGGAATACATACAGCTACTTGGAATCTTTGTGCCCCATGTTAATTTCTATGCGGGTTTGGTGGGCCGGGCTTGAGAACTTACTATTCGTCACTCCTCATAATTCTGATGGCGTCTTTCTAGCTGTAATTTCATTGGTTGGTAGCTACACGAGGTCAGGCAAGCGTTAGAGGTGCAACAATCAGCGAGATTGAATATTCGCTAGGTAAAATTCGTGCACACATAATGACTAGTCTAGCTATCTCTTCCCTCAAAATCCCCTTAGACCCTAGACACGTTGAGAAAATGGAGGCTACACAATACTTCCTATTGGGTGTTTATGTATTCCTGACTTCGCAAATAAGACTGTTGAACGCCTTTAAGTTATAGCTTTCTAACAGCACAGCACGTCGCCGAGCAAATATTGAAATACGGAATGTTTGCACTTACATCGTGTAAGGGAAAAGCCGCGTCATAAACTTTCTCCTCCAACAACCTGGCGATGCCTATTTCCGCTCTTCTCCTTTTGCCGAAAGCTGCTCGCTCCAATATCTCGTAGACAATTCGAATCCTTTGGGTCGTCGTGAAATATTCGTCTTGGTTCTCACTTCCCAGGAACCTGCAAAACGAATAAAAAGAAAGAAAGAGAGTAGAAAGACAACCTTATCGTCACGAAACACCAGTGCGTGCTACAGAGTGCTATCCACACAAAAAATATATATCTCTCAAATATACAATATACGTCAGACCATAAGATTATAAGATATGTTCCATAAGTATTTCACTTCCTATACTTCGTAATGCTAGTGACTTACAGCTCGAGATAACTAGTTCGAGAACGACAAGCGAGAATTGAAGTCCTCAATTGGTTAATTTTGCAGGACTTCCATCTACGTCCTATTTAGTCTGCATTACTAAGCCCTTAACAGCGCCTCACCAGGCGTCGCTTTACCTCGAATCTATGACCTACTTCAATCACTTCATGACAAGCTCCAGTTTGTAACCAGTGACAAACGTATGGCCAACATATCTTAAGAACTTATCATAAGTTTTTAAGATATGTTCCGTAAGTGTGTCACTGGTTAATGAGAGCTTGTCAAGTGACGTAGGCGAAACGTCATAGATTCGAGGTAAAGCGACGCCTGGTGAGGCGCTGTCAAAGTCTAAGGACAGATTAAATAGGAGAAGATGGAAGTCCCGCAAAATTAACCGAGTGTAAGACTTCAATTGTCGCCTCCGTCGTTCTCGAACTAGCTCTCAGTAAGCCTCTAGCATTACGAAGTACAGCTAGTGTCATACTTATGGAACATATCTTATAAACTTATGATTTATGGTAAGACCATTTACTTACTTGTCGAGCTTGGATTTCCTGAAGGGACAAGTGTAATAGTCTAGTGGTCGATTTGGGACCTCTTCCCTCATGATATTTGGCACCCTCATGGCGCGTAGGATACGGTCGGACCAGTTCGTGCTTGGGTTGGGGTGAGCCTGCGTAAGAAAATGAATTGGGACAGAGGAATGGCTCAAAGGCTTTCTTCAAGGAAAGAGCCTCTTTCAGAATAAGGTGGTTGGTTGTCTTTTTAGCCACATCGTATATATACGATGAGGCTATTAGTTTGTCCCGCGAGCCTGTGGTGGTACTAGTGGTGGTGGTGGTGGTGGTCGTCGTCGTGGTAGTAGTTTTTCGCGATTTGGAATGTGGTCAGAGTTACCCAAAGAAATGGTTATGTCAGAGCTAACCGAAGAAATGGTTATTTTATGCCTTTGGCAGGATAAAATTTTTCGTTCGTCATTTAAGGGAGGGAGAGTGAACGTGAGAGAATTGTGGTGAGGTGATATTTTTCGTTCGTGTATTTTAAAAGGATGGGGATTATAATAGCATGTTTAAGCATTGCATTTAATTGTACAGGTAAGGTTAAGCTTTGTGAATTGTGGTTTACGTTTCCTCGATATATTTAAAGCTAGAGAGAGGGAGGATTTTAGTATTGCCTTAATTTAAATGGAAGGTTTAATACTCCCTTTAAAATTCCGGTCACCCGTCGACAATAAGGGTTTCACGCAATAAATCATCCCGCTCCCCGATTTCAAAATTCAAAGAAATCGAGGGGAATTTTTAAGAAGCAAAAGCAAGTAAATACCGACGTTATATATAGAATGGTGTTTATTATTAGAATTTACGTGAATTTCTCCTCAAATCAAGAAGAATTTTAAAAGAAAGTCCGACCGGGCGAGAGTTCTAGAAGCGCGCTTTGGAAATGTTTTAGTTTCTTCTTAGCTACAAGGTATCGATGGGACTAATAGTTTTACCTGAGTAGTAGTGGTAGTAGTAGTAGTATTAGTAATTTTGTAACGGGCGTTGGTGATATTTGATTCTCTTTGCCAAGCAGCCATTGAAAAATTATTCCCTCTGACCGGTATATTAGGGGATATTTCACTAGAAGTATATTTATTGTAGTAGGGATTGCGAGAGTACGTAAACGATGTGGCTTAATTATGGGCTAGAATTTTTTATAGTTAGTTTTTAATTCTACAGGGCCGGTAGGCCCTTGTAGATATGACTTGATACTCTTTTGTAACGTTAAATCAAAATTCACATGCTTTTACCAATTTTCCTATGGAGATTAACATGGGGTTTTTCGTGATATTTAACCACCTCTAACTGAAAAACTAGAGCGAAGTTACTTTTCGGAATACTCTTAATTTAACAATTAAGTATTCAGGGTGTGCGATCGGCTTGTCTAATCAGAAACAATTAAGTCTAAGTATGTTAATTTTAGTTAATTACAGAAGTACTTGTTTCGACCATCGTGATTGGACATAATAATAATGCAAGAGCTCTTCGTAAACTCAAAATAACCAAGTATCTATGGTGTAGTGGTTATCACGTCCGCTTTACACTCGGAAGGTCCCAGGTTCGAGCCCTGGTAGATACATGACTTGACTATCGTTATTGGACACAATAATAAGCTAGATCTCTTCGAAAACTCAGAATAACCAAGTATTCATTGTGTAGTGGTTATCACGTCCGCTTTACACGCGGAAGGTCCCGGGTTCGAGCCCTGGTAGATACATGTTTTGACCATCGTGATTGGACATAATAATAAGCTAGATCTCTTAGGAATCTCAGTATTACCAGGTATGTGTAGTGTAGTGGTTATCTCGTCCGCCTAACACGCGGAAGGTGCAACGTTTGGGCCCTGCTAGATACATGTTTTGACCATCGTAATTGGACATAATAATAAGCGGTAAAGAAAACATAATTACTCAAAATTTAATTACATTAAGACTGAAGCGACAGATATTATATAAAAACGTCTTGGTTTGGACCAAGGTCGAAAAAACAAACGATATGTGTGAGGTTTATCAATTGACTGAAGTTCAGATATTGAAATTTTTTCTAGTTATTTTTATACACTCAATCCTTAATCAATATTTAATTCAATCAACTGATTTTACTGTTAATCGACCTAGTCCCTCTAAATTAATTGAAAAAATTACATATCTACGCTTTTTCAAGAACAATTACATTTTCCGAAAACATTTTATAATGAAATTAATTATTTTGAAGGGATTTCGTGTCGATACTCACTAACTTGTGAGCATCTTGACCGACATAGTTTTAATTGTTGCTGGCTTGACAAATTTTCAAGTTTGCACCGAAAGAAGTTTAAATCTGTTTTAAGTTGTTGATAAGACTGTCGTTTAGAGTGAATGTCGTCTACTTAAGACAAAGCAACAAAGTTTATCCTGTGTGGTAAAGGGTAAAGATCACATAAACAGAAATACTTCTCAGACTTGTTATATTCATTTCCCGCGGAAATAATATGGTTAAACAAATCATTCATTACTAGTTATGCCAAGAAGGTCACATTTAACTCCGACACCCCCTCCCTTCCTCTATTTTCCCAATATATGGCATTTTATAATCACCAGTGGTTTCAGTGTATGGGTCATCTGAGCCGTCGCAACACACTCAGCCAATATTACCATAGACTGAGTTATGACCAAGAAATTCTTAAGTACGGAAAAGGAAGTTCCGTGCAACTTTACCATCAAAGAGGCGACAATAGAAATGTAGCATTTCGATATACGAAATTAAATGTATAAATTCGCGCAACACCCTTGTTTGGCATCCACGATCAAATATTTACATTTTCCATTCGAGTTATGCCAAAGTTCGCTTGCTTGTTTTAGACATCCAGTAGAACATTTCAAATATTCAATACTGTATCCTCAACATGATAAATTAATTTCACGATAGAATGTTTTCGGAAAATGTAATTGTTCTTGAAAAAGCGTAGATATGTAATTTTTTCAATTAATTTAGAGGGACTAGGTCGATTAACAGTAAAATCAGTTGATTGAATTAAATATTGATTAAGGATTGAGTGTATAAAAATAACTAGAAAAAATTTCAATATCTGAACTTCAGTCAATTGATAAACCTCACACATATCGTTTGTTTTTTCGGCCTTGGTCCAAACCAAGACGTTTTTATATAATTCAAATAAGATTTAGTCGAACGACCCGTAGTAATTGTGTATGTGTCAATGGCGTAGTGGTTATCTCAGCCGCTGCACACACCGAAGGCCCCGGGTTCAAGACCACGTGGCTGCGAAGAAATTCTTTTATGCTCGTTAGTTTAAATTCACAACTAATTTAGATTAAAGAGGTTTCAATATCGTGTATCGTGGCGCAGTTGGTAGCGCAGTTGAATGCCAATACCTAACAGATTAATCTTCGAAGATGGTCAAAGCTCGAAGTGGTCAGTATCCCTCAGTGGATCAGTACTCAAAGTGGTCGGTATCCCTCAGTGGATCAGTACTCAAAGTGGTCGGTATCCCTCAGTGGATCAGTACTCAAAGTGGTCGGTATCCCTAAGTGGATCAGTACTCGAAGTGGTCAGTGCCCGTTGAAGTCGTGTCTAATGGTTCGTGCTCAGATACCGAAGTTACTTTTTATAGGTAGTTTTTAATTCAAATACGATTTAGTCAAACGATCTGTAATTGTTTATGTGTCAATGGCGTAGTGATTATGTCATCCGCTTCACACACGAAAGGCCCCGGGTTCGAGACCACGTGGGTGCGGAGAAATTATTTTATGTTCGTTTGTTTATATTAACAACTAAATTAGCTCAAAGAGAGTTCATCATCGTGTATCGTGGCGCAGTTGGTAGCGCCATTGAATAATGGTGCCTGCAATATCAATCGTTAGAGATGGTCAGTACCCAATAAAGTAACAAGTCTAGTCTAATGAAGATACGGAAGTTGTATTTTATAGTTAGTTTTTAATTCGCATAAGATACAGTCAAACGATGCGTTCTTGAATGTGTATCTGCTGTGTAGTGGTTATCTCAGCCGCTTCACACACCGAAGGCCCCGGGTTCAAGACCACGTGACTGCGAAGAAATTCTTTTATGCTCGTTAGTTTAAATTCACAACTAATTTAGATTAAAGAGGGTTCAACATCGTGTATCGTGGCGCAGTTGGTAGCGCCGTTGAATGCCAATACCTAACAGATCAATCTTCGTAGATGGTCAAAGCTCGAAGTGGTCAGTATCCCTCAGTGGATCAGTACTCAAAGTGGTCGGTATCCCTCAGTGGATCAGTACTCGAAGTGGTCAGTAACCCACAGTGGATCAGTACTCGAAGTGGTTAGTATCCCACAGTGGATCAGTACTCGAAGTGGTCAGTGCCCGTTGAAGTCGTGTCTAATGGTTCGTGCTCAGATACCGAAGTTCTTTTTTATAGTTAGTTTTTAATTCAAATAAGATTTAGTCAAACGATGTTCACTTTTAGATGTATCTGCTGTGTAGTGGTTATCTCACCCGCTTCACACACGGAAGGCCCCGGGTTCGGGACCACGTGGGTGCGGAGAAATTCTTTTATGTTCGTTTGTTTAAATTCACAACTAAATTAGCTCAAAGAAGGTTCATATAGGGTCAGTACCAAGTGAAGTTCGTGCTCAGATACCGAAGTTATTTTTTTAGGGTTAGTGTTTATTTCAAATAAGATTTAGTCAAACGATCCGTGTTTGTATACATATCAATGGTGTAGTGGTTGTCGCATCCGGAAGGCCTTGGGTTCGGAACCGCGAGGGTCTGGCGAAATTTTTTATGCTCGGAAGTTTAAATTGACAACTAAATTAGCTCAAATAGCATTCAACAGCGTGTTTCGTGGCGCAGTTGGTAGCGCCATTGAATGCTGGTGCCTGAAAGCTCGATCCTCGAAGATGGTCAATACCCAATAAATTCTTGTCTAATGAAGATAGTGCTCAGATACAGAAGTTATTTTTTATAGTTAGTTTTTAATTCAAATAAGATTTAGTCGAACGACCCGTAGTAATTGTGTATGTGTCAATGGCTTAGTGGTTATCTCAGCCGCTTCACACACCGTAGGCCCCGGGTTCAAGACCACGTGGCTGCGAAGAAATTCTTTTATGCTCGTTAGTTTAAATTCACAACTAATTTAGATTAAAGGGGGTTCAATATTGTGTATCGTGGCGCAGTTGGTAGCGCCGTTGAATGCCAATACCTGACAGATCAATCTTCGAAGATGGTCAAAGCTCGAAGTGGTCAGTATCCCTCAGTGGATCAGTACTCAAAGTGGTCGGTATCCCTCAGTGGATCAGTACTCAAAGTGGTCGGTATCCCTCAGTGGATCAGTACTTGGAGTGGTCGGTATCCCTAAGTGGATCAGTACTCGGAGTGGTCGGTATCCCACAGTGGATCAGTACTCGGAGTGGTCGGTATCCCACAGTGGATCAGTACTCGAAGTGGTCAGTGCCCGTTGAAGTCGTGTCTAATGGTTCGTGCTCAGATACCGAAGTTCCTTTTTATAGTTAGTTTTTAATTCAAATACGATTTAGTCAAACGATCTGTAATTGTGTATGTGTCAATGGCGTAGTGATTATGTCATCCGCTTCACACACGAATGGCCCCGGGTTCGAGACCACGTGGGTGCGGAGAAATTCTTTTATGTTCGTTTGTTTATATTAACAACTAAATTAGCTCAAAGAGAGTTCATCATCGTGTATCATGGCGCTGTTGGTAGCGCCATTGAATACTGGTGCCTGAAAGATCAAGCTTCGAAGGTGATCATTACCCAATGAAGTCTTGTGTAATGAAGATAGTGCTCACACACAGAAGTTATTTTTTTATAGTTAGTTTTTAATTCACATAAGATTTAATCAAACGATGCATTTTTTTTTTTTTTTTTTTTTTGAGGTTTCAATGCGATAGGGTCTATGGACCGCGGCAAGGATGTGATTATTCAGGTTTCAGTAGGAGTGTAAGCAGGGGAAGGAAATGAGGTTTACTTGGGAGGTGACGGGCGGGGTGTGGGGGTCAAGTCACCTCCGGCGGACACGGGGCAGTCGGCACCTATAGGGTAGGATCGCCGACATGTGTCGTATTCCCTCAAACTTTGCCGCCCAGTAGCTTGGCTTACAGGAGTGCGCCACACTCCCGGCCAAACGATGCCTTCATGTATATGTATGTAACAAACGGAAGGCCCCGGGTTTGAGACCACGTGGGTGCGGAGAAATTCTTTTATGTTCGTTTGTTTATATTAACAACTAAATTAGCTCAAAGAGAGTTCATCACCGTGTATCGTGGCGCAGTTGGTAGCGCCGTTGAATGATGGTGCCTGCAAGATCAATCGTTAGAGATGGTCAGTACCCAATAAAGTGACAAGTCTAGTCTAATGAAGATACGGAACTTGTATTTTATAGTTAGTTTTTAATTCGCATAAGATACAGTCAAACGATGCGTTCTTGGATGGGTATCTGCTGTGTAGTGGTTATCTCAGCCGCTTCACACACCGAAGGCCCCGGGTTCAAGACCACGTGACTGCGAAGAAATTCTTTTATGCTCGTTAGTTTAAATTCACAACTAATTTAGATTAAAGAGGGTTCAACATCGTGTATCGTGGCGCAGATGGTAGCGCCGTTGAATGCCAATACCTAACAGATCAATCTTCGAAGATGGTCAAAGCTCGAAGTGGTCAGTATCCCTCAGTGGATCAGTACTCAAAGTGGTCGGTATCCCTCAGTGGATCAGTACTCAAAGTGGTCGGTATCCCTCAGTGGATCAGTACTCAAAGTGGTCGGTAACCCTCAGTGGATCAGTACTCAAAGTGGTCGGTATCCCTAAGTGGATCAGTACTCGAAGTGGTCGGTATCCCACAGTGGATCAGTACTCGAAGTGGTCGGTATCCCACAGTGGATCAGTACTCGAAGTGGTCAGTGCCCGTTGAAGTCGTGTCTAATGGTTCGTGCTCAGATACCGAAGTTCCTTTTTATAGTTAGTTTTTAATTCAAATACGATTTAGTCAAACGATCTGTAATTGTGTATGTGTCAATGGCGGAGTGATTATGTCATCCGCTGCACACACGAATGGCCCCGGGTTCGAGACCACGTGGGTGCGGAGAAATTCTTTTATGTTCGTTTGTTTATATTAACAACTAAATTAGCTCAAAGAGAGTTCATCATCGTGTATCGTGGCGCAGTTGGTAGCGCCATTGAATGATGGTGCCTGCAAGATCAATCGTTAGATACAGTCAAACGATGCGTTCTTGGATGTGTATCTGCTGTGTAGTGGTTATCTCAGCCGCTTCACACACCGAAGGCCCCGGGTTCAAGACCACGTGGGTGCGGAGAAATTCTTTTATGTTCGTTTGTTTAAATTCACAACTAAATTAGCTCAAAGAAGGTTCATATAGGGTCAGTACCTAGTGAAGTTCCTGCTCAGATACCGAAGTTATCTTTTTAGAGTTAGTATTTATTTCAAATAAGATTTAGTCAAACGATTCGTATTTGTATACATATCAATGGTGTAGTGGGGGTAGGGTAGGGTATAGAGGGGCTATTCACTCGTACGATGTGGCTACTATTACGAGCCCTTGGGCCGTCTTGTTTTCTTTACCTGTAACGGTGCTCTCAAAGATAGTTCTTCAGCGTAATGGACAAGTATTGGCCATGGTGCCGAAATCTTGATGAAATGAATGTTTTGGCGTTCACCTTCTAAAAGTTCCTGAAAATGCAATATAGTGGTGAATCAACGTCACAATTTGGTTTACAGTGTGTTCCAGAAAGAGTAATTTAAGTATGCAGTGGGTTCTGTGGGCGATTTTGAGTCGGGCCACTGTTTGATTGAAGTTAAGATTGCAGTGTTTTATGGATGACCCCTTAAATTTAATAAAGAACCTGAAAGACAATGAATCTTTCTAATTTAATTAAGGGGTCACCACTAAAACACTCAAATCATAACTCTAAAACAGTGGCCCTTAGTGCAAAATGTAATAGAACATCTCCCCTTAATTTATGCCTGACTTATCAGAAACACCATGTACAGGATATGGATTAGTTAATGAAGTTTTAGCTCAAAATGAAAAGGATAATAAAAGCATTTTTCAAAAAGAAAAAAAGGTGACACATTTACTAGTCCTTACTTCTTCTAGTTCTAATCCGGCTTTGGTCAAACTAGCCATGAACTTTTGTCTCCACAAGTCGTGTCTTTGCGACCTTTTCTCGCTTTTAGCAGAACTGACTTGTTGCATTTTGGCCAATTGCTCGGTGGTTTGTTCCTCGAAAACCAAAACAAAATCTACCGGAATTAGATTCGTCTAGTTCCCGGATATAATTGGACTAGAGGAGAGCTCGCACCCTACAAGTTGCAACATACCGATTTTTCTTTTTCCATCCCGGAAGTAACAGCCTCTGTCATCACCGGGGGTTGGAGCCATCATCAAGCCTTGGTCGTTCAAGGATTGCGTATCCTCGTTCTGTTAATTCAAGAAAAGAGAATGGAAAATGGTTAGCTCTTTAGAAGGGTTGCCACGAAATTTTCAGATTCAAATTCCCTGACTTATCCTGGTTTTACCTGACATTTGTACACCCAATTGTCAAAAATCAAAATATAACTATCAGTTCATAAGAAATTTTCCATAAGTTTGTCACCGAGTGTAGTCAATTCTTGCTGGTAGTTCTCGAACTAGCTCGAGCTGTAAGTCTCTAGTATTACGAAGTATAGGAAGTGTCATACTTATGGAACATATCTTATAAACTTATGATATAACTAAACAATTGCATTTAAATCGCATTTTACGAATATTTAACGTAAAACATTTTAGTGTGTGGTCAAACGTGCTCTCGCTAAAACGGCGTTTAAAAATATCATCCAGCTGGATGTTTGAACCGCAAATATTTAAGCCAATTTAACCAAATTCCCTGACTTTGTTGAAATTCTTGAAGTTCCCTGACTTTTCTCTGACCTTCTTGGCCCATTTTGAAATTCCCTAACTTTTCCCTGACCTTCTTGGCCTATTTTGAAAGTCCCTAACTTTCCCTGCCCTTCTTGGCCCATTTTGAAAATCCCTGACTTTTCCTGACCTTCTTGGCCTATTTTGAAAATCCCTAACCTTTCCCTGACCTTTTTGGCCCATTTTTAAATCCCCTAACTTTCCCTGTCCTTCTTGACCCATTTTGAAATTCCCTGACTTTTACACGATTTCCCTGACCTGTAGCAAGCAACTTTGTTTACATTCTTATCGACGCCCAAAAATAAACACAAATCGACACTCTCCTTTGTAGAACCCATTCAACAACAATGCTCTAAATTTTCTAGGACATTTACACGAGGTTTATGACCCAGCAAACAATGATGAAAACATTAAATAAAATCGATCATAATGATATAAATAAGGCCTGATAACAGTGTCAAGTCTATTTTCTAAGCCGAAAAGAAACACGACGTTATTTGAGTCATTTGACACGTCATTAACCATCAGGATTGACAAGCTCGAAAACCTTAAGAAACCCCGTGGTTAAACATACTGAGTGAAAGAGACGAAAAAAGAACCAAACTTAACCGCTAAAGTAAAAACAGGGCCCCCATTGTCCCTCGTGCCAAATTTATCACGACAGCAAGAACTCCAAAGTGGTGTTTCCTAAATTCCCATGGCAACCCTATGTAGCCTTTTAGGTGATTCTAAAAAAAATTCTTTACAATAAAAAACATCAGCTAAAAATACTCCTTTTCTAAAATGTACTTCACATACAGGGTGTTTCTGATAATTCTGTCATAAATTAGGGTCAATATGATTGGAAATTGTCAAAGAACATTCTGGGGTCTACAACTTTTAGTTAGGGAGATATGAGCTCCCAAACATGCATTTATTGGCCCCTAAAACAAAGAAATGGTCACACGTGTGCATGGAGTAAGAGACGTCAGCTTTCGATAGTGTTCAATCTAAGAACGTTATTGAACCTTTATCTATCAGAAGTGTATACTATTAAATGGGTAGAAGTGCGCAAACGCTGGATAAGAATAGCTAATTATTCCTCTTGTTTTAGGGGTCTGTCAATGTTTGGGGGCCCATGTTCTCCGTAATTAAATGTTGTAGATCCCATGCATGTTCTTTGACACTTTCAATTCAGTTTGACAATAAGAACACACCATTTAATTTATAGTAGACTTATCAGAAATTACACTTCATCTAAAATAATATAAATAAGTCATATTTAACTCAAATAACGAGGGTAATTAAATTGGGAAAGAAGTCGAGCTAAAAATCCTCTAGTCTAATCCCAAACATTTTAGGCAAGTCTCGAAAAAAATTATTTACATTAAAGCATTAGACAAAAATGCTGCTATTACAAAAACCATATTTCACCTAAGATAACCTCATCTAAAATGAGATACTAAACGCAAATAATGAGTTAATTATATTAAGAAAGACGCAGCTTAATATGCAGTCTGTCTGTTAATTAACGATCTGACAGGGTTTAGCTGGTAAATTATGATTAATATAAGTAACTTTAGTAATAGTAAGGTTTAAAATTGGTAGCCACCTCCTCGTCGGATCCGATTAAGTATTACACGTATATATAATAAAGGGTTAAATTGATGATGATTAAGGAAGGAGTGAAAATATGGGATCATCAAATCTAAAAGCAAGGATAATGAGAAAAGTGTGGAAATCAGTATGGTTTTAAGCCTATACATGTTATTAGTCTAAAATATTATATTTAATTGCATCACAAAATTGATATAATCACCCAATAATCAAAATTACTTCCAAATGGAAGACCAACGGAAAAGTCATCTTACAGGCTGAAAATATCCCATGTATTTTCTACCTACCCCTGTAGAAATGTTTCACCCGCCGCACACCAATTTTAAACAAAATCAGAGGCATATTTATTTTCAAATTCCCTGATATTTCGACTACGTTTTCCTTGATTTTCCAAATCAGCTTAAGTTAAAATGTTTCCAACATGAACAGTACATTTTTAATAAACATCTGATTTTTATAGATCAACTATTCAAGTTATGTTTTAAAGCACATTTCTTGTAACGTGCAAAAACGACATTAAAAATATCGCAAACGAAACTAATTTCACAAATTAAAATCCAATTCCCTGACCTCTTTGACCCCATTTTTAAAATCCCCTATCATTCCCAAATATTCCCCCTAACCAGATTAAATTTTCCAATCTTGAAATTCCAACACCATAAATTTTTAATTTCAAAGTTATACCTTAAAGGGATACTAAAACGCAGCACAAGAAAAAAAATAACAATACGATACTAAAAGTCACGTGTTTAACCTAGGCAACCAAAATCTCTCTGCACACTATACACATACGGAAGTAAACGTAGAAAACGTTAACAAGATATTCCTCACCTCGGGAAAGATGACCATCATTAGCTTCCGATTGCTAACGAAGCTTCCGTATGTCGTAAACATATCTGTGTTATGAAGCAAACACGATGTATTCTTTTTAATTATATCACGACCTTCATGGTACACGTATTATCTCATATAGAAGACAAGATTTCGTTCATTTTAAGGGGTGACATATTGGAGTAGAAGATTGTACAACTTATGGCCTGAGGCCTTTTTAAGAACCCGTTCGTTATAACGGTAGCAGTCTGTTAATAATGAAGAAGGCGGTAGATATAAGCTTCCAGGGCTGATACTGGCCACCATATTTGAGGACAAGGCCCTCCCTATAGCTGCTACCGTCTATAGTATACTTCTAGATCCAGAAGAGGGCCCATGCAGCTAGCTAGCTATGCATTGCCATCAGTTTGGATTATTGATTGAAAAGAAACAAGGAAAACTACGGGAAGGAGAATGCTAAGCCTCGGCCTGTAGCTATATCAGTATCAGATTGAAGTATCAGCGTGTACAATGTTGGGCGACCTCTTATATCTAAGCCTTGGTCCAATAGAGATAAGACTTGGTCTAGTATTGTAGGCGCTCGTATTTAAATCTGAGTCTGCCTCTGCATGCGAAAGTGTGTCAGGAGAATGTCTCCTTCTACAGCTGGGGTATCATGGTTTATCCACTGGGTTTGAACCAATAGTGGCAAAGGCTCATGGAGGATAACTAGGAGGGGAGAAAGGGGTATTGCTCTTTGTCTACACATACGACAGTACTTTCACTCATAGGTTGGAGAGTAAATATTCGAGGACGCTATAGGTTCGTTTGTCACGTGACTATATTTTACCAGGCTGCGAACAATACATTTATAAACCACCCCAATTCCTCCCAGTCTGGGAGGTTGGCATCAAAAGTCTGGTAGAGCCACTCCTCTCTTTTCTTCTTCTCCATTCCATTTTCCTCCATGCAAATTAAGGCTATAGTTTAAAACTGTTACGGATATTGTAATAAGAAATAGACCCAGTTTTCGTCTATCTGTCTATTAGTCACGCTCGTAAGGTTCAATATATACACGTGTAAACCCAAGATTCATCACGTGGTTGGAATAATTTACTATAGTCTTCAAAAATAAATTAATAACCCAACAGTTTCAATATTGATATCATAAATAACATAATAACAATAAATATGACTTTTCCATTATTATATTTCTAGGAAGGTTTGTTCCCACATTATTTCGGTTTGAAGTGAAAACTGGAGCATGGGCAACTCTAAAACCATAATATTCCTTGGTCTTTATACCTCTAGGTTCTATCACATCTGTGATTGCTTCTACAAACCTGTGACAAATAACATGTTGGAAGTGTGTTCCATACTTATTGATTTATGTTACTTATGGTGATGCGCGTTTTAAACTTTCCCGAAATTTTAAAACTATTTTAGTTTAAACTAGAACCTAAAACTATATATATAAGCCAAAAATGCCAGAATCGTTGCGTACTTTGCATTTTAAATTTCAAAACCTCTGTGAATTTGCAAACTTCCAGAATATAATACTATAATTCCAAATGCGCGTTCTAATCCTTGCGGGGTGATGACGTCATAAGTATCTCTTATTGCCTGCCTTTTACCTTGGAGAAGAGAAGTGAGATGGAGCAGAAATCTCCAATATACCAAGCCTCTGTACAACCATCAACGAAGTCCTCCCAGCATAGAACTATCTAAGGTGTGAGGTCAATGCCTTGGTAAAACGTCAGGGGCTTAGCTTTGGCAGTGGGCGGTCATGTTTGGTACCGCTTTGGTTCTATGGGCAAATAGCATGTGACGTCACACCCAAGGCTTCTGAAATAGCTTTATTTTTGGCGTATTAGAGTCAGCAACGCCCCCTGTGAGATCTAGGTTCGATATTTAAATGGCACTAGGTGACGAAAGCACTTGACAATCCTTTACCAAAGGTAAGGGCGTGCGCAAGGTACTCTGGGAGACTTACATCGCCGCGCATGACCAGCCAATATTCCACTCCATCTCCACTGTTTTCACTGCATTGACTCTGAACTTAAAGTCTTGGTTTAACTTCGTTTATTTTTAAGAGTGACGGACTGTGTCCTTAGGGAGGTAAGGAGTTTCTCAACAAAGTTACAGTAAGTAAGGTATAGGAATTCATTACGCGTATACCAGCATCCTTTAACTCTATTGCCTATTGGTCAGTGGTAAGACTAAAGTTCAAATCTCACGTGCAGGAGTAAGATTTGGATGAAAATCCCTTGGGTACAGACGAGAGCCGACTCTTGATTCATTGGGTTAAATTTTTGTTTGATAATAATGTATTCAGTATCATTCTTAAAATGTATCAAAAACAAAGCTATACTTTCTTAAGATGGTAATATATTTTTCGCTTCTTCCAAGGGTGGAATATAATATAAATCGTACGCGTTGCAGAAATTGGCCTTGATACTATCAAGGTACCCAATTTATACCACTACGAAGAGCTTGCAAAATCTGATTCACAAACGTTCCTACAAATTATTGTTGCAGACATAACCCTATAATATTCTCCATAAGTATAGGTCAAAAGGATATTTACTACAGGTAAAGCGACATTTATAAAAAAGGTAGAAGTCCGTCTCCTAACGGTGCATATCTCGTAAAGAGACGTCAACTGGTTTTCAGAAACCATCACTTACTGTGGTCTCCATCTCTAGCCGTAACACATCTCGACCAAGGTAGGAAATCACAGTAGGCCATGTCTCTATTGCCATACAGTTTGGTGGAGAACCCTTTAAGTGGAGATGCCGCAGCAGTCCCTTTAATTTTATCTCGCATGATGTATGCAGTTTAGGCCTCTACGGTAGACCCATACTTATGAATAGTATGAGGTTATGCCACAATGCAATTTTTCGAATGAATTTTCATACAGATACAATTACAAGTTAAATTGAAAATTTCCAGGTACTTAAGGCGACTTTGTTCTAAGCCTAAACAGCGCAGTTGGAGAATACAACACCGAGGATTTTACTGTCATGTTTTAAAATTTAAAGCAAAACTCTGATTTAGTTGTTGAGTTCCATGTTTGAATTTGATATGTAGAGAAGCAGTCACAATACAGAGGCGGATCCGAGTATTGCTTTATGTTTAATAAACGCTAAGGAATTAGGTTACGGAAAACTAATTTCAAAGGAATCCCGAACAGCTGTTGCATCGAGACAAAATTAAACCTACTCCGAAACAACATTCCAGTGACAGGGTAGCAGTACCCGAATGAAGAAAATAGTGCCAAAGATTGCTCTGTGAAAATTTGTTACTTTCTTAATCAGAGTGGTTGCAAATTAGCAATTTCCTAATTAATTCCCTAGACAACGGATTTATACAGTTTCGGCTGTCTCTTCATTAGCGTCTTCCAGAGGAGCAGTGCACAACAAAAAGGAGATTTGTATTCCAATATCCTTACTTTAATTTATTTTTCAAAAGAACGTATAAAATAATGAATATTTCAAAATCTATCTAAAATATTAAAGATGCGAGAAATTCACTGAAACTCGCTTTAGGTCTCAGCTTAAAGCGGATGACGTCATGATATAAAATTCTATTGGAAGATTAGTGCCATCTGACGGATTTCACTCTGTCTGTTTTACAAATATATTAGTGAAATCGCTTGAAACACGAGATCAGTGTTATTCCATAAAATCCGTAAAATACTTCAATCTTAACTTGAAAACAGTGTCCCTTGTGGATAACAAAATGGAGAGAGATAGAAGTTACATTTTCGACTTAAAATCGATTTTCCAAAGAACATCCCCTTCTTTATTTATGGTACGCAGACTTATCAGAAATACCCTGTGTATAAAAAGGGACAGATTTAATTTTAGAGGAAGGAATGGAGAACAGAGTAATCTGGGCGCGCGCTAAAGTCTCGGACCCCCTTCCACGGAACGGAGGGGTATGAAAGAAGAGGCGGGTCATAGCGATAGAGGTAAAAAGGAATTACGTATTTTCTACCGTCCCCATCAGCAACGTCATCAAAACGTTGTTTAAGTGAGTCAATAAGATAATTTAAACTTTTCGTTACGTGTTGGAGGGAGGAGCTCTATTGGGCTATGAGTCGGACTGAAGTAAATACTAACCGTTCTCCATCCCTACTTGTAAAATTAAATCTATCAATGACATAAATTTATACATGATTTCTATAATATGAAAAATTCTAATATGCCCTTTTCCATTCAAAAAACTATCAGAAATATATATCTAAACAAATATATATTTCATACGCACACCCCTATATATATCAACAGACCAACCTTTCGCAACGTCTCCACTTAAACCGTAATCTTAGAGTGGATTTCTCAACATCGACAGCAGGATAAACAAACCAATATTATTATTTACCATCTACCCTTTAGTTCAAACAATAATTTTTTTATCCCAAAAATCCTTAAGAAAAACTATATAAAATCTATAAATTTTATTTTCGATCCATCTGCTATACGATATTGGTAAACGGTGCGGACTCTTAAAAGCGGCTAGCAAAGAGCTAGAGCTAGTGCAATAAAAGAGCGTTCTTTTACCGGTAACCTAGCAACGGTTGGAAGGAGGGTTTTTCCGACCTCTTCGCGCTTTGAATTGCTACACTACAACCGTTCTGGTGTAAGCAGTTGACATTTTGTCAGAGAACTGGAAAGTGTATACACTGCAGCAGAAAAGCTAGCTTCCTTGTCCCGGAACCCCTAGCTTAATCCTAGGGGTTCCCAAAATTCCCAATTAATTGAGAGCTCAAAGCCATGTCCGTTTATCAAATGCTTTAGAAATGTCCTTTCATTTGGTAATGAGCATTTCATGGGCGACGGTAACTGAATTTTTTCAACGGTTTACCCAACACAGGGAAGGATTTAATTTTAGAAGTAGGAATGGAGAACGGTTAGTATTTACTTCAGTCCGACTCACAGCACAGTAAAGAGCCCCTCCCTCCAACACGTAACTAAAAGTTTAAATTATCTTATTGGCTCAATTGAACTACGTTTTGATGACGTTGCGGACGGGGACGTCGAAAAAGACGTAATTCCATTTTACCTCTGTCGCTATGACCCACCCGCCTCTTCTTTCATTCCCCTCCGTCCCGTGGAAGGGGGTCCAGGACTTTGACGCGCGCCTAGATTACTCTGTTCTCCATTCCTACTTCTAAAATTAAATCTATCCCTGGTAAAACATTATGGAGTGAGCAAACGAGCTCCGTGATTACGGTATCGGGTCGAACGTGATCTCGCTAAAACATTCAATATGTCACCCATCTGGATGGTTAAACCGTAGATACTTTATAGTAACTTTAATCAAATTCTCTGACTTTGTTGAAACTCTAAAATCTTTCCCTGACCTTTCTGGCCCATTTTGAAATTCCCTGACTTTTGAAGGATTTCCCTGACCTACAGAGTCACAACTCACAATACAGTAATAGTGCGCTAAAATTCCTATAAAATAATCAATTCCCAAAAAGTACTTAGCATTACCAGAAGTGAGATGAGACTAGAAGTGAAGGGCTCTAGCATTGGAAGTAGATCCTGGCACTAGTGAACAAATTTGAGGATTTTATGCCGCTTCCATCGCGCCTACACTACAGAGAAAAAAATTGGTCGAGTTCCAAAAACATTTCCTACCCCCTTCCCCTCAGCCTAAAGCGGCGGAACACGGGCGCGGCTCCTTGAATCTAGTTCGGCCGTCTACCACCGCGAGCGTCTCACGTTTTGGAGGGAAAATTCAGAAACCGCTACTAGAGGGCCAACCGTTGGTGTGTTATCAAGAATATTCACTTTCGCCGAGTGAAGAATTTGGTTAGCTCAGTACTTCTAGTCTCATCTCACTTCTGGCATTACCAATATGAGTATAAAATATGTTTCTTTTTCAAACAGGTTTATGAGTGCTAGTGAGAGTGTAACAAAGGTTAGATTCTCGTTTAGCAACTCTCCTTTGGCAATTGATGAATAATTTAAATTATAAATTTCAAATTTAATCAACGAAACGAAATAATTTTGAGAAGATGTTTAAAATTACTTTCTTCAAAAGTGCACCAACAATATTATTACCGTCACCCACGAGACTTTCGGGTCCAATCCGGAAGAGTCTAAATTTTAACGGAAACAGGGGAAGTTGGGTTTTTAGTAAATTCCAGCTTTCTCTCTTCCTCTATCTTTGGGTCTCTACCACTCGACCTTTTACAAACATACTTTATTTCGACGTTTAAATTTTTAATTAAAAAATACTTTCAAAGAACTGGGAATACGAAAAAAAATGGATGAATATTTAATTCATGATATTCCTCTTTAAGGGTAAATTTTGTACACAAGTTTCATCCTTTTTAGGTTTAAACATTGTTTTCGTTGGTTTATAATTTACTTTTAAAAAAATTTCTTTAATATACAGAATGCTCCAAAAAGGGTAATTATGGACCAAACTAAATACTGAATACTTGTAGATCAAGTAAACAGGGGCCGAGTAATTGAGGAAAATGTGCATAACCATACCCTCCATAGGAATATCATTAGACCCAACTTTGGAGGCTCATAACTCTGGTTCTACTAGAGATCCGGGGATGTCCTTTGAGTTTGTTATGGTCCTATTTGCCCCCCATCCAACCATACTAAAAACTTGGGGATCGAGTAAACAGGGGCCAAGTAATTGAGGAAAATAAGCATAACCATACCCTCCATAGGAATATCATTAGACCCAACTTTGGAGGCTCATAACTCTGGTTCTACTAGAGATCCGGAAATGTCCTTTGAGTATGTTACAGTCCTATTTGCCCCCCATCTAACCATACCAAATACTTGGGAATCGAGTAAACAGGGGCCGAGTAATTGAGTAAAATGTGCATAAACATACCCTCCATAGGAATATCATTAGACCCAACTTTGGAGGCTCATAAATCTGGTTCTATTAGAGATCCGGAAATGTCCTTTGAGTATGTTATAGTCCTATTTGCCCCCCATCTAACCATACCAAATACTTGGGGATCGAGTAAACAGGGGCCGAGTAATTGAGGAAAATGTGCATAACCATACCCTCCATAGGAATAGAATTAGACCCAACTTTGGAGGCTCATAACTCTGGTTCTACTAGAGATCCGGGGATGTCCTATGAGTATGTTATAGTCCTATTTGCCCCCCATTCAACCATACTAAAAACTTGGGGATCGAGTAAACAGGGGCCGAATAATTGAGGAAAATTCAAAATTTCCCAGAGTTTTCACTGTTTCCCACGTTTGTATGAATCCTGATGCTATAAAATAACCTCATTCATTGCACCCTCATAATGAAACGAACCTAACCTAAAGACATTGTTACTTGACACAACTACCAAAGGCTTATCGACCCTCCTATCTCATTAGTATTCTAGTCGGTTAACACGAATAATGTAGAAAGAATCTGGATGAATCGACCCTAGAAAAAAGAACTTGGCACTATCAGAAATTGATTAACTCGTGGTTATCAATTCTCTTACATTAGAGCGATTTAGGTTGTGTTAGCGGTACGTCCCACCATCCTAAGTCTTACCACGCAGCCATATTGGGGTGGGTTTCTGCTGTCCCCCGCATTGAATCCCCCAATATGGCCGTGTGCATTATCTCACGAATCTTTGCTCCGCCCCCAACCAAACAGCCACTCCGAATACTAGTACAGTCAAGAAATTATACAGTTGACACGGGAATATATATCACCCCCATCTTCATGCACTCTTTAAGAATTAAACTTTGCGTTATGTGCATTTAACATTAAATCAGGGATAGATTTAATTTTAGAAGTAGGAATGGATATGTACGGTTATTATTTACTTCAGTCCGACTCATAGCCCACCCAGTATAGAGCCCCTCCCTCCAACACGTAACGAAAAGTTTAAATTATCTTATTGGCTCACTTAAACTACGTTTTGATGACGTTGCTGACGGGAACGGCGAAAAATACGTCATCCCGTTTTACCTCGGTCGCTATGACCCGCCTCTTCTTTCATATCCATTCGTCCCGGTTAAAGGGGGTCCGGGACTTTGACGCGCGCCCACATTACTCTGTCCTCCATTCCTACTTCTAAAGTTAAATCTATCCCTGCTGATACATAACTTCGATTTACCCTACATCACGTGGTACCAAAGCGGATTTTGAAAGAAAAGAAACGAATGTAACGTACGAAATTCCAATCTACACATATATAGTTACAACCTAAGAAAACTCTCCATTTTTCAAATCCCTAAATAACTTTTCCTAGCAAATTCTGACACATTTTCAGCGTGAAACTCGGATTAAATTAAATTTCAGGTTCTAAAAGGAACCAGTATCAAAGATGCGCCCTCTTTTCCAGACCATAATGGAGTTAACTCAGACCATGCTTTACACTTACTCTCAACTCAGGATGAAAAGAAAGAAAGAAAAACAAAACCGAATAAAATGAATAAAAACCGAGAGAACGATCACAATTTCCAGACTCATACATATACAGGGTGTTCCAAAAAGGAAATTATACGACCGAAGAACAGTTGGTTCAATAAGGAGTAAATTTTGAGTCGAAATTGTAATTTCTATGATATTTTGCCCTAAGGGTCACCATTTACAGGTGAGCGTTATGATTAGAGCGTTTTAGGGATGCCCCCTTAATTAAATTAGCGATCATTGATTGTTCAGTTTCATACTTAAATTGAAGGAGTTATCTGTAAAACACTCCCGTCATAACTAATAAAACTTTTTGAAATAAAAGTTACATTTCCGTCTTTTAATACCCCATAGAACCAAAAGAATATAGATATAAACACAAAAAGTACACTTCGTTTAAACTTGCTCGAGAAGCCCATCTTTACCACTCAGAATAGTGTCGACCCCCCTCTGCGTATGATTAACTTCCCGAGTAGAAGGCTTGGCTGGAGTGTTCTCGCTTTGAAAGTTTACCTCTAAGCTTCCGGTGTGCGCGCGCATCTTTCTCTGCCCTCTTATTGGTTGAAATACGGTGAACCGGATATTAGGAAGGAAATATAACAAATACATAAAAGAGAAAAGCGAGAATACCCAAAATGCCTTGCCAAAGCCGCTAGCTTCATCTCCCCCAATTTCTAGCCTCTTTGGTTTCTGTAGTCGGATGAGAGAAGGGTGGTTTTCCCCTCAGTTTACAATACATGTACAAAGACAGGGAATTGTTAACGAAGCGTACTTTTGGTTTTTATATCTATATACTTTTGATAGAACCTACTGTATTTCGGTCCTACCAGAGAGATTTTATAATAGGGAGTGGAAACTGAGGAATATCATGTAGCTCAAAAATCACGTGATCAACAAAACTAACCAGGTCTCTTTCCGGTACAATTTTTTGAGGCCCCTCCCTCTGGGGTGGGTCTAGAATGTTGTGGGAGGGTCTCTAGGGGAGATGGAGACTACCGTTTTTAGGGAAAGGGAACGGTCTGACTAAAATAACTCCAAATGGCGCCAGTCGCACTCGAAATCGTGAACCCTTATTGGATAATTGTATATCCAATAGTGTTTGAGGGCAAGGAGTGTCATGTGACCGGAAATTTACCTGGCGACGCAGCCTACTTGTATTTAGCACTGTCAAGGGCAAGAGCTCCCACTCCCTATTATAAATTCTCTCTGGTCCTACCACCCTTTTTTATGGTACACCCTGTACATATTTGCCCGAGTTATTTCGTGCAGTAAAAAAATAAGTAAGATGCGTTAGAAACAGGGCAGGGCCAAGGAAAAGGAAAAAGGCGTTTTCTAATATAAGCTTTCCATGGTAAATTTGAATTAAATCCAAAAGAAATCCCCCTACATAGCTTCTTCATCATCCAGTACCGTTTATATTTAGTTGGTTCAAGCTAGCTAGTAATAAGCATTAATCTAGAAACGTTTTATCTAAATGGAAAACAGAAGCTCTTAATACTCTTGCTCGTTTAATGGTCTGGCAAAAAGGCGCAATTATCACACCAGAAACGAAAAGCTACAGGGGAATATGCAAAAAAAGAAATGCTAAAAATAAAAAAAAACATTACATTTCTCTGCATCAAAAATTAATTAATATGAAGTTTATTAAATATTAAAGTAGCCAGGTTTTTTACGGCGTTGTCCTTATAAAGTTACTTATAAAATTGTAAAAGGACGTTTTGGTTAATGTTTCAAGCAAACATTATTTTTGCAAGATGATAGCGAATTCAAATAATTATAAAAAGACTATACAATCCTTCAATAGATTAATTGTTTACTAAAACTAAATTAGTCAAATAGGAAATAGAATATGCACTACAGTATACTTAATGTCAGCGATACCGAATTAAGTGACTAGGTTTTCACATTTAGGCAGCCATTTTCCAATATGGAATCGGATTGGAAAAATGTTTCCAAGTGAGCATCAATTTCTTAAGAGTATTAACAGACCAGATAATTAAACTAGTTCCAGTTTTCTATGTGGGTAAAGCGAATTGAACTGGACCTTAATAATCAGTCAGTCACGTCTTTTAACTTAGACAAACGTTTCAAGGAGCCCATGCCTATGTTTCAAAAATAAAAATTAGCCAATAAAGGTGAAGAAAACGGCGACACATTCTTTATTGATGTTGTTAAACATATGATAACTTCGGACTAATAAATGCATTACTATATACACTTCCTATATTTATTACTAATGTAATGCACTACGTGACAAGAATAAGGGCTGTATGAAAGACTGTCACATGATGTAAATAATTAAACATACCTTATACATGTATGAACTGAAGATAATTTGTATCGTGTTTCGGACGCAACAAAACCTTTCATTCTTTAAAAACGTATAAAGTTAAAGTAATCCCATAAAAAAACCTGATTTCAATATTAATTTAAGCCATTTTTAAGCCTTTAACAGGCGTAAGCTTTTACCTCAGCTTAAGCAAATCTGGTAATCTCAAACAAAAATGTTCTCGGCTCAAGAAAATTAATGCAAAAAGTTAAGAGTTTATCAAGGCCCAGCTAAAACGCATTAATTTCTAAAACATTGCAAAGACATTAACAACGCTCTAGACTTCGTCTATGAAGGGATGTTCACACTCTGAGCCTTAGCAGGCTTACTAAGAGCTTACAATGCACAGATGGCTAACCCCTTTGCCACAACTAACCGACAGCGTCCTATACTAACTATTAACGTTAACTTCAGCAAGTTTTGATTGATGGAACGGAGACATTGGGTAACACCGCCGAGGAAAATCCATTTAACAAGTGGAGAGTTTCGAAAACTTACAACCTCTACCTAGTACTGTAGTCCAGGATCGAACCTAGAACCATCTTGCTACGAGGCGAAAGCGATAACCGCTACGCCACCCCCAATGTTAAGTAGTGGGTACTCACTAAGAAAAATTTGTGGAAATCCTTGGCCATATTGGCAAATAGCTACTAGAAATGTTCGCCTGTTCCAAACACTGATAATAATTATACGCCTTCACTATATGTTATAGACCGACTATACGGCTTTTCTCTTTAAGAAGTCTGCCATGTTTTAAAATGGCGACCAAGATATAATGACAGGAAAGGTTTCGTACTACATTTTCAGCTTTACTCGCGGCCTTGGCTACCAAAGTATAAAATTTCTATATTTTTCCTTTTAGCTCTCTCGATAAATATAGCAACAATTTCGAAATACACATTCTGGTTTCCAGGACAATGTAAATAAGAATATTTTCAAAACAAAATTTAATTTATATTTAAATTAGCTTCTCATATTAAATATTCATAAAAATAATATCTCCAGAACAAATAAAACGGGGGGCTTATTTTTGGAACATATTTGCAAAATAAAAAGACAGTAAATATAAAACGCTCTCTTAAAAAGAATTTTCATGTCTGGAGAGAGAGAGAGAGAGAGAGAGAGAGAGAGAGAGAGATGGGAGTTTTAATTCCGTATTGCGGATTTGACAGGTAAAGGATGGTTTATATAAACGAGTTGAATTGCTAAGTCCTTAGAGATTAACTGACAGACAAGCTAACCGACAGATATTCAACGCTCAACCCAAACCCCCTCTTAATTTGTGATGGACTTTGCAAAAACACGATATAAACATTTAACTTACAGGATCCTAGACGTTAAGCCTATGGAGCAGACACGTGATACTAGAATTTTACGCCCCTCCAAAGACATAAGCTTAAGACATATAGGCCCAGCACGTCTCATACAGCTTCCAGACGGTAGAAAATCCCATAAAAGCTAGCAGGATTCGATTTGCTAACCCATAATGTATTAGATACACACTTCTATACCTTTATCTAAGTGATATCTAATTTATTAGGGAGAAGGTATAAATTCGCCACATTTCCAGCTTTATCTCCAGTCCAAAAGACGTAGGTCCGGAGTTAATCCCCGCCGCCTCTAAATTACAACCAGCATCTCATTTGTTCTTGAAAACTCACGTCAGCGCGACGGCGCGAATGACGAAAATTACAGTCATATTTTCCGACTGAGGAGAGGTGAAATAGCCCGGCCTCCTTTTACCTCTCCCCTTGTATTTTGAAAGGGGGACTGGGACTATGGCGCGCGAATACTTAGGCATCTTATGCCTTCTCCCTAATAAACTAGATATCACTTCTTGATAGTACTGTATCGTATTTGAAATTCAGTCAAACTGCGCTAGGAGAATACCGATATGGGCCTAGAGTAATTGAAACTGAAATGGGGCTAGAATAAAGCTGTTTGATATAGGAGAGAGCGGGGAAACCACGCTCATAATAAATACTCCACTATATTCCGAAATGTGAAGGGTTATATACGATGAGGGAGTTTAGTTTACGTGTACTTGAATCCTTAGGCATCCAAAACCGTGCACGATTGCACCAGTGCACATTTTAAACCAAATACAAGCAACAAGCATTTGTTCACGACTGTACATTCAGTGTAATATCAGGGATAGATTTAATTTTAGAAGTAGGAATGGATATGTACGGTTAGTATTTACTTCAGTTATTCCGACTCATAGCTCAGTATAGAGCCCCTACCTCCAACATGTAACAAAAAGTTTAAATTATCTTATTGGCTCACTTAAGCTACGTTTTGATGACGTTGCTGACGGGACGGCGAAAAATACGTCATTCCTATTTACCTCTGTCTCTATGACCCGCCTCTTCTTTCATACCCCCCCCCCCTCAGTCCCGTGGAAGGGGGTCCGGGACTTTGAAGCGCGCCCACATTACTCTGTTCTCCATTCCTAATTCTTAAATTAAATCTACCCCTGGTAATATCAACAAAAATTGTTAATATATTCAATTAAAAATCAATAAATAAATAAAATGAAGCATCGAACACTTCGCGTTTGATCTAATTTATTGGGATTAAATACCTAAATCACCCTGTATGTTTTGAGATGCCTATAAATATAAACGGGAGTTCCGTGCATGTCATATTAAGTTATAGTCTACAACGAAGTAGAGACAAAAAAATCACTAGAGACATTTGAATATTTAAATAAATGGTTGCCCGAGACTGTCCCCGACTTTGCGCAAGTTTCTGGTCGAAAGTAACGACCATAATGCACCAATAAATTCTTTTCAAGCCGCGTTTACATCTATTTTTTATCAGTTGCAGCTAGATTGTCACTAAACTCTTCTACAATTGGATCGAGACTGAACTGAAACAAGTAAAACAACTATGGAGCAAAAAGCAGCTATGGAAACGACGTCCTCTTTAAAAAACACAAGCCCGCTTGGTACCATGCCCTAGCACTCATCGTAATCGATTCCCTAAACTTATTCGTGTAATCTTTAAAACTCTTAACCATTGGAAGCGCTAAAACTTTAACATCCGTATAACAAGTAATACAGGTGATCTGAGAGTCATATTAGACCCTAGAAAGACTGTAACACCAACTTCTAAAATACCACTAGATCTAACACAAAATTTTGTCCAATTTCTGGTTGATTCCCTAAAGGTATTCGTGTAATCTTTAAAACTCCTTCCCTAAGAAATGCTAAAATTATAACATCAGGAGATCTAAGAGTGATTAGACTCTCAAGTGACTGTAACACCAACTTCTAAAACACCACTTAACCTAACACAAGAATTTCTCGCAATTTATGGCGGTTCCCTAAAGAGATTCGTTCAAGCTTTAAAACCCCTTACCTAAAAAGCTCTAAAATTATAACATCAGTAACCAGTTATATAGCCTCGAAAGACAATAACACCAACTTCTAAAACACCACACTTGATCTAACACAATAATTTCGCGCCATTTTCAATTGTTGCAAACATGCATTAACAAAAAAAGAAGCAACTCACAATATCTCCTTTAATGATGAGTTCCGCATCATCGTCATCATCATCATTATCACCAACGATACCCTGCAAGTTGGCAGTCCGGGACCCCATCCTCGTCCCCTTGCTAAAAGAACCGTAGGTGTCTCGATTAGCGTCTGTCGAGGGTCCATTCAGCTCGTATTTCTCGGTGTATCTTCCGAGAGGCATGTTTTTGCCTGGACCGGCTCCGCTAGCCAACAACGGACGTTGGCCTTTCTTCCTGACCGGCGACGAAGATGCGGACTGCGCGGCCGAGGAAGAACCCGAATCTTCCTCGCTCGAAATGGGAATCGACGATTCACCGGTAGATGGGACCAAATTCGCCCCGGCGCCGTGATGACGTCGGAGCGGAGACGATCTAGAAGAGAAAGCGCGGAGGAGAAGAGACGTTACGTGAAAGAGTAAAGAAAGAGAAAAATGAACTCGCAAAAAAACAAAGGGAACTTTTTTTCTTTCTTTTATTTTTTGGACAACTGGGCAGGGAAGGAGTTTTGGACGGTTAGGTTTGGGTAAGAGCTCGAGCAACTGGTCGTTAAGTGGATAGACGATTAAGGTAATAGGTATGTACGGTAGACCCTACTATATAATGTAAGTTTTGGAATTAGTTTAAAAATAAATGATGTTCGGGTAACGCAAAGAATAGATAAATAATTAATGGTGTACTGCGAAATGGCAGGTAATCTGGATCGCTGTGTATGCCTAGCTGATGCCGCCACGGATCTCAGTTTTGAAATAAAATTCATTGATTGCATGCAACCTATTCCGGGATTTTCTTTGGTAGTGCCAGGGATAGATTTAATTTTAGAAGTAGGAATGGAGAACGGTTAGTATTTACTTCAGTCCAACTCATAGCCCAGTATAGAGCCCCTCCCTCCAACACGTAACAAAAAGTTTAAATTAAACTACGTTTGGATGACGTTGCTGAAGGGGACGGCGAAAAATACGTAATTCCATTTTACCTCTGTCGCTATGACCCCGCCTCTTCTTTCATACCCCTCCGTTCCGTGGAAGGGGATCCGGGACTTTGACGCGCGCCCAGATTACTCTGTTCTCCATTCCTACTTCTAAAATTAAATCTATCCCTGGTAGTGCATTGAGTTTCAGTATTTTTTAGACATGAATTCGTCATCATATACAGGGTGTTTCTAATAAGTTTGGCTGGCATAAATTAGGGGGGAGGTATGTTCTTTGGGAAATCGATTTTGAGTCGAAAATGTAACTTCTATCTATCTCCATTTTGTTTACCACAAGGGACACGGTTTTCGAGTTAAGATTGGTCAAAGTATTTTACGGATGACCCCTTAAATTTAATTAAGAAACTGACTTAGACAATGATTTTGAATTTAATTGATTAAGGGGTCATCCCTAAAACACTCAAATCAAATCATAACTCGAAAACAGTGTCCCTTGTGGCAAACAAAATGGAGATAGAAGTTACATTTTCTATAGTCAAAATAGATTTCCCAAAGAACATCCCCCTTAATTTAGAGCAGACTTATCAAAAACATCCTGTACTAGTATGATTTCTACTCCAGTATATAAATACCTCCTCCAAGACCGTGCAAGTGAAGCTAGCGAATTTGTACCTTAATTCCATATTTTAAAATATGGTTGCCTCTTTCTTTATTGATAATTGATTAAATTGGACATCAAAATGTAAGAAATTATTTTCCAAAAGATGACACACAGATAACGTAATATTTTTTATCCACTCTTGATAAGGTGTACAATAAATAACTTAGCTAGAGGAGCGGTAGAAATTTGAAGCAAAGATGCGACGTGAGTTTTGCCACACTGATGGGATTAGTTCATCTCTTCGATGGGCTAATTTGGAACTAACCTTATAACAAGCTTAAATGGGATTGTTTACATTTATCCTATATTTATGTTCGGAATTTTCTCTAATGTTCTTACAACTTCCACTGGGAGAATATACAGGGTGTTTGTGAAAAGTCCATCAATAATGAAAGGGCGTATTTATTGGCCATTTTGAGTCGAAAATGTTCTATGACATTTTGCCGTCCGAGCCACGGTTTTCGAGTTATGATTTGAATATTTTAGGGATGACCCCTTCATTAAATTAGCGCTGTCTTAAAATTTCTTAATTAAATTTAAGGGGTCATCCGTAAATTACTCCAATCATAACTTGAAAACAGTGGCCCGGACGGAAAAATGCCATTGAACATTTTCGACTCAAAATGGCCCAATAAACACGCCCTTTCATTATTGATGGACCTTTCAGAAACACCCTGTATACTCTCTTTACCTGACTCTTTGAATTTTAGAATAAATTAGTGGAGTAGTTTTAGAGTGATTAAATAGCTTTTGTACTTACATCAATAAATTTATCGTGTTTTTTGAGAAATAATAAATCAGCAAATGACTAAATAAATAAGTAAATAAATCAAGGATAATAAAGCGTGGAGTGGAAATTTATGGCAAACTTATCGGAAAACAGCCTGTGTTCATTTACAAGAACAAAGATCCGTTATTTGTTGGCAAAATAATAAAAAAATTCTCCATTGGAAAGCTCTTAGGGTAAGCCAGCATTCAGGCTGAAACTATCTCATGTATTTATTACCAACCCCTGTAGAAATGTTTAACCCGCCGCACATACAAATTCAAGGAGAAGTTACCCCACAGGGGCACGTGTTTATTTTAATAATATTTTCCCTTCAAATAACATAACATTAACATAAAAATAACGTTTTAAACAGAGTTATAATCATAATATTTTATTATGTTTTTACGTGATGATGGAGTCGTTATATTTAAAGGAAAGGTTCAATTTAGAGCTAGCATATTGAAAATTGAACTAAAATATTAAAGACAATTTGAGCGATTAAGTTAATTAATTGGAGTACAAGCGTTAAGGCCTACCTGTAAAACAGATGACAGTTGTGGTATATAATTATATTGGACCTTGCTTTTCCCATAAGTTCATAATATATGTTCCTTAAGTTTGTCACTAGTTAGTGGTTACTGAGAGCTTGTCATTAAGTGACGTAGGTCATAGATTCGAGGTAAAGCGACGCCTGGTGAGGCGCTGTCAAAGGCTTAGTACAGGCTAAATAGGAAGATGGACTGCCACACTGAGTGTAGTCAATTCTCGCTTGTCGTTCTCGAACTAGCTCTCATTAAGTCTCTACAAAAAGTGATTTATAGTTTACTAGGGAGAAGTTATAAATTCGCCACATTTCCAGCTTTATCTCCAGTTCAAAAAAGTAGGTCTGGAGTTAATCCCCGCCTCTAAATTACAACCAGCATCTCATTGCTTCTTGAAAACTCACGTCAGCGCGACGCGAATGACGAAAATTACAGTCATATTTTCCGACTGAGGAGAGGCGAAATAGCCCGGCCTCCTTTTACGTCCCCCCTTGGATTTTGAAAGGGGGACTGGGACTATGGCGCGCGAATACTTAGGCATCTTTAACCTTCTCCCTAATAAACTAGATATCACTTCTTGGTATTACATATAGGCTCAAATGTACCCATAGACTCCAAGAGGTTAATTTAATTGCTATTATTCTTTTAATACTGTATATAGATACATAGTACCAATATTCATTATTTTATACTATCTTTCGAATTAATAAAAAAAGGATAAACATTGTAGGATGTACCTTTCCTTTACTTTCGGTCTTTATGCTGTTTAATATCGTTAGGGGTATTTACTTGGTTTTATGAATAGCTATAAAAATTCATAGAATAAAAAGATAAGTGACACTTAGGATGCCAATGAAAAAAAAAACTGAAATTCCCAAGGGATTTACTTTATTTCATTTCTAGAAAATATTCCATTAATATTTTAGGAGATTTTGAAGTTTGCTTTTATATATGATCCATTTAAATTTGCTCTGTTGAACTTTAATTTACGTTTATACTAATTTCGAAAATGATACGGTTAGCAAATAAAGCCAAGTATTGATTGCGTCTTACTCTTGTCGGCGGAGTTATTGACATACTAAAATAAATTTAATGAAGACAAATAGTAAAATTAATTTAATATAGAGAGTATTTTGGAAGCCATAATAATTCCGACTAAAATTCAGTTTAGATTGAATTGAGAAGGATTCTATAGGATTTATCTTGTCTGTTATTTTCTATGAATTTTATGAAAAGTATTACGAATTGCATGAAACGTATTACGAATTTCATAAAAATAGTACAGATTTCATGGAAAATACGTGAAAAATAGTACGAATTTCATGAAAAATAGTACGAGTTTAATTAAAATAGTAGGAATTTCATGAAAATAGTACGATATTCATGAAAAATAGTACAAATTTCTTGAAAAATACCACGAATTTCATGAAAAATAGTACAAATTTCTTGAAAAATACCACGAATTTCATGAAAAATAGTACGAGTTTAATTAAAATAGTATAGGAATTTCATGAAAATAGTACGATATTCATGAAAAATAGTAGAAATTTCATGAAAAATATCACGAATTTCATGAAAAATATCAAGAATTTCATGAAAAATATCAAGAATTTCATGGAAACTATATGAAATATACTATATCAATATTTAAAAATTACTATAACGTATGAAATAAATTCTCTACGTCATTTGAAATATACCTTGAACATGACAATTTCGGCAATTACAAACAGAGAAACCAACGCACAGGGGCTGGGGTAATCTCCCTCGCGCCAAGAAGTAACGCCAGACGGAGCCCGAGTTCACTACTCTTGGGAAGCTAACCAACTCGCACTGCCTCTGGCGGAGCTTCTTGGTGACAGGGAGAATACCCCATTGCTGGTCTCGCCCCTCTGTTTTTGCTTCTCTGTTTGTAATTTCCGAATTTGTCTTCTGGAAAAGGTAAACTATAGGGAATTTGGTTCAAAGATCAAAGAATTCTTGTAAACCAAACGAAGATTTTGTTTTTGTTAAATGATAAAGGATTTTTGAAGCGAGCCAAAACAAGTAATACTTGATTAATTGGGAAGTATCGTAAACAATAAAGGATTATAAAATTCAAGAATTGTAGCAAAACATATACTACATTCTAAAATTCTGTTGACAGTGGTTGTCAAATTTTTAACCGGCGACTAAATCAACAACAGATCATTAAAACAAACTTTGTACACCAAATACAATTAATTAAAAACAAGTAAATAAACAACACACGTCATAAATAAACCGAACCCTACATCGATCAAATAAACTAAAAAGTTGCGAAAACATCTTATTTCAATTTAAACCGGCGTTGAGTTTTAAACCAGCAACTAAATCAACACTAGATTATTAAAACAAACCTGGTAAACAACTAATTATAAAACAAATAAATAAAAAACAACCCACATCATAACTAAACAGAACCCTAGATCGATCAAATACTCTGAAAGTAACGAAAAAAACTTATTTCAATTTAGACCGCGTAGAGTTTTAAACCAGCGATTAAATCAACACTAGATTAATTAACCAAACTTGGTATTCAATTAATTAAAAAAAAAATAAATAAACAACCCACATCATAACTAAACAGAACCTTAAATCGATCAAAGACACCAACCTATTTCAATACAAGCACGTAAAAATTTTAAAACTTTGAACAAAAGACGAATATCTCTCACCTGCCCAACTTTTTCCAAAAACGTGTCAACTTTTTTCTGCCACCACCCATAGTAAGTTATACAAAATTATTCCATCGAAGAGAGAAGAACACCGAACGTTACAACCTTAAGGCTTTTCCAACAAGAGCAACGAAAAAAAGGCTTAGGTAGTGGCCCTCTAACATCACTACAACATAAAAACAGCCTGCACCCGCATCTCAGCTATATAGTCTACACTTTGGGAAAAAATCTCCAGCGTAGTTTCAATTTAACTTGGACTTTCTCTCGAGTCTTTTCTTGGGTTTTACTGAAATCCCTGGACCTGACCCTATGGACTATCGCAACACGTATTGGTCCATAACGCGCTAGAAAAGTAATGTCTTTACACAGGGTTGAAAACCCCCTGCAACTAAAGTTCACTACTAGAACCAAAAAGAGAGAAAGTAGAGAGAGCAGGCGCGTTTATAAGGTGCACGCTTAGAGCTAAGGATACGAAGGAACTCGCGTTACACGCGAAAGAGACACGAACTGAATAGAAGAGTTGTTGGTGAAGACATGCGCAGTAATCAGTTTGGTATTTTGCAATTTTTTCTTTCTTTTTTTGGTATTTTTTTACTTCCCACTTTTGCAAAGGATTAGGGATTTGGGGGTTTACACGTTATTTTTTTTCTCGTTCAAAATTACAGAATGGAAGAGATCGTATCCATCATTTATTTTATTTTGGTTTAATAATTGTAAAACTGTATACGTAAGAAATCTCTGTGTATTAAACAGCGGGATGACCTATATTATAAATAACTTAGCAAGCCGCATTTAATTTTACCAGTAAATTGGACATAATGAAAAACTAAACAGTGGATCTATAAAACTGAATGTAAAATTCGAAACAAGCAACAAGTATTTAATTTCATCATGATCTAATGAGATAATTAGTAATTATAGATACAATATTAACACAGTTAAGGGCTGAACGTTTGAGAGCTAAGATCCGAACCATGCGCCCAAATATTGTAAAGCTATTTCTCCTTATTTCTAATTTTGTATTAATCAGGGATAGATTTAATTTTAGAAGTAGGAATGGAGAACGGTTAGTATTTACTTCAGTCCAACTCATAGACCACCCAGTACAGGGCCCCTCCCTCCAACACGTATCAAAAAATTTAAATGATCTTATTGGCTCACTTAAACCACGTTTTGATGACGTTGCGGACGGGGACGGCGAAAAATATGCAATTCCTTTTCACCTCTGTCGCTATGACCCGCCTCTTCTTACATACCCCTCCGTCCCATGAAAGGGGGTCCGGGACAATGACGCGCGCCCAGATTGCTCTGTTCTCCATTCCTAGTTCTAAAATTAAATCTATCTCTGTATTAATTACTCGGAATGATAATTAATGATTACTTTTGAAATTAAAGAAGAAGTCTTACTTATTTCTAAGACAATTTTGTAGGTCTGTCTGCAGTCTGCACTATTGCGATTTCTAGACAAAGATTTCGTTAATCTTTTCCACACTGTATATCAGGGTATCGGGGATGTATGGTTTCTTTGTTGTTACTTTTTTTATTTGGTTAAGCCTATTGGGGCATACAATATTTTATAATTTATTATTTATAATGTAAAGTAAACTATGAAGCCCCAATGTTGTTCTAAACGTGGCTTCTAAAATTTGGTTCGTGTTATCTTTTGCAGTAAATCTATTAACGGAATACAGATGAAATAAAAATATAAAGGGTGTTTCTCATAAATCTGCATACCATAAATTAAGGGCGATTTTGAGCCGAAAATGTTCATGAAACATTTTGCCGTCCGGTCCAATGTTTCCGAGTTATGATTAGAGTGTTTTAGGGATGACCCCTTAATTAAATTAGAAATCATTGTCTAAATCAGTTTCTCAATTAAATTTAAGGGGGACCAATCTTAACTGGAAAACAGCGTCTCTTGCGGCAAAATGTCATAGAACAATTTCGACTCAAAATCGCCCATAGAACATCCCCTTAATTTATGCCAGACTGATCAGAAACACCCTGTACACAGTATGGTAGGACCGAAGTACAATGAGTTCTATGAGAAATTAATCTTTAATCCAAAATGTAACATCTATGACATTTTGCCCAAAGGGACACCCTAAACAAGGTACAATTTCAATATTTTAGGGATGATCCCTTTATCAAATTACCATTGTCTTTCATTGTCGTATTGAAAAACATTCCAATCATAACATATATTTACGGTGGAAGTTAGGCCAAAATGTCATAGAAGTTACATTTTCAGCACAAAAATTCCCATAGAATCCACCTTACATCACTCCTATACCCTTTTTTGTAACACCCTGTATTGTAAAGTCTAGAATAACGTACGAAAATTTCATAAAAGTTTGAAATTAATAATAATATATAGTAGCAGGAAAAACCAAACCGCGTTATGACTATATTCCACGACTTCATTATGTATATCATTAAAAATAAAGTCTGTTATATATAAGATAGGCCTATATCAAATTCAATTGGATCGTCCATGTAATAAATTTGTTAAATTGATGGGGTCAATCCCCCGAGAATGTCTTAACGAAAGACGGATAGATATAGCCGATCGAGTATAGTCGTTGACTTAATTAAATTGTTATCGGGGTTAACTCGATAGAACTCGGGGTGCACACGCCGAATTAATTCTAATGAAAGCTTACAGCTCTTCCGTCAGTTGAAACACCCAATTCAATGTTCAGTCCCAATTTGCACTGCTTACAATGATGCTACAACCGAACATTCGAAGAAGATCATTCTTGGTTCAAACTACCTCTTGAAAAACGTTATTCCCTTATCATAAGTTCATAAGATATGTTCCATAAGATTGTAACTGGTTACAAACTGGAGCTTCTCATGAAGTGACGTAGGTCATAGATTCGAGGTGAAGCGAGACCTGGTGAGGCGCTGTCAAAGGCTTAGTAATGCAGTCTAAATTGGAAGATGGACTGCAAAATTAACCACCGAGTGTAGGACTTCAATTCTCGCTTGTCGTTCGTGAACTAGCTCGAGCTGTA
Organism: Phalangium opilio; assembly: GCA_019434445.1. Taxonomy (NCBI): domain Eukaryota; kingdom Metazoa; phylum Arthropoda; class Arachnida; order Opiliones; family Phalangiidae; genus Phalangium; species Phalangium opilio. The sequence goes on from JAEQBA010003137.1 coordinate 573,727, forward strand.
AGTCTCTAGCATTACGAAGTATAGGTAGTAGTCATACTTATGGAAAACATCTTATAAATTTATGTCATATGGTGAGGGCAAGGTTATATTTCAAATATAAGCTGATATTTTTGTACTATACTAAAGCTACTATACACAGGGTGTTCAAAAAAGGGAAATTATAAGACCGAAGTACAGTGAATTGGTTCTATGAGCAATTTTGAGTCGTAAATGTTCTATGATATTTCACTCAAGGAGTTATGATTGGTCAAAGTATTTTACGGATGACCCCTTAAATTTAACATAAGCAGCTGAAAACGATATTAATTTAATTAAGGGGTCATCCCTAAAACACTCTAATCATAAATTATAATAAAACACTTTTGTCTCAAAATCTGTCATAGAACCCGTTGTATTTCGATCCTACCACCCTTGTTCAAGCACCCAGTATACTAGTTTACTTCAAATAATTTACTCTTGACAATGTGACTGAACCTTTGAAGCAAATTCCGCCTAAACTTAAAAGCAACTGGTACCCGTATCGCGAGCCTTTAAATAATGTAGCTGCCCTACCAAGTAGCGATATTACTAACGCGGTATTCCCCATTTACACATTACAACGTGTTCAAGATAAGCAAACTTTCGCCTTAAACGCAAAAGTTACTGCCCAATACTAAATTACCCAAGCGTGGGTTGGGTATAGCTTGGTGACTCGGTGCTGGTATACATGTATGTATGGTAGCAAACATATGAAACTCGAAACTCCATTATATTTATTAGTTTCGTAACGAAGTTTCATTAAAAGGTGACTAAAGTTGTGTTTTCGAAGAATAAAGACAAACTCATGGTGCCTATACGTTTAATCAATAGTTCATATATAAAAACATAAAGTGTACTTCATTGAAGCTTGCTCGCACCGTCAAACACGAAAAACACCCCCTTTACCTCTCAGAATAGTGTCGACCCCCTCTGCTACGACCGTAGCACAGAGACATGAGTGAATAGGCTCTATATAGTAGCAGATGCTAGCTCTAGTACCAAGAATTAACGTTTGGATCGCCACCATAAGCACTTCAAAAAAGCTCTTCTCTGATTGGTTCATTCGTGTTTAGAGGAGAGTCGTTTCCTTCTCATTATACATGGCGTCTATAACCAAAGGCTGGGAACTGTGATCGAAGTACACTTTTGGTTTTGATCTACGCTCTTTTGCTTTAATCATTATAAGTTGGTCAATTTGGGAATATTTTAATTTTAAACCTTGTTTTATTAAGTAAGATCCATTTAAGGCGCCATTAGTTGGATATTTCCCAGGGACTCAGGACATATTCAGGGTTCGGACGAAATTCCTGTCTTTTACACCTAAATCTTGCCAATATTCCTGACCATTTTAAGGTGTTTAAAAGAGTACACCTGGCCCATGATTAGCATTACTCAAATTATGCCCAGTTTGATATACCAAACGAAATCCCTGAACTATCCCTGACTTTTTAGGAAAAAACTTTAAATCCCTGGCTTATCCAGGTTCAGTACGAACCCTGACATTAACGATAATGAGGAACCTTGGTCCCAGCTGAGATTAATCTGAAGTCTCACTCTCCCAGAAGACATTTTGTCGATAATCAAAATTAGTTTTCAACGAAATTTCCAAATAGGTCTCTTAAAATTGCAAAATTAAGCAGACTGAAAATTTGAGGTGTTTACGCTCATTTAAAGGTCTCATAATACCCTCTCTCTTTAGTCTTCACGCCTTAATACGGTCATATGCCCACGTGATAAGGTACAGTCACGTGTTAAGCCTGTCTGTCAAGCAGAAAATGTTGGCGTATGGACAATTGACCAGTTTTTTCCCTGTCTGGTTCAAAGAAAGGCCCAACGAAACGCGTAGGTCCCAGTAAATTCACATGACTATCCACGTCTTTCTTAGATAATTAGTTCCAAATTGAAATATTCGTTACTTTGAATTCTCATTCAAATAGAAAAGAACATAATTTAGGATGTCAATTTCCATTTAGTATAATTTAGTTTTGAATCCAACGCACGTAACGAGACTGATAAAATCTTTGCAAATATCATCAGAGCTAATAGTCCCTCGGAAGCGAGATTAAAGTATATCATAAGTTAATAAAATATGTTCCATAAGGTTGTTATGAAGTGACGTAGGTGAAATTATTTCCAATAGGAAGCTCTAAGGGAAAGCCGACCTACAGGCTGAAACTTTCTAATGTATTTTATACCGGCCCCTGTAGAAATGTTTAACCCGCTGCACATACAAACTCAAGGAGAAGCTATCACACAGGGGCACGTTTGTTTTAATAATGTCAAAAGTAATATAAGAAACCTCCCTTCCGTAGGGAGGTTTCTTATATTATTTCTGATAATATCTTCTTTTGAAATAACGTAACATGAACCAGTGATAGATTTAATTTTAGAAGTAGGAATGGAGAACAGAGTAATCAGGGCGCGCGTCATAGTCCCGGACCCCCTTCCACGGGAAGGAGGGGTATGAAAGAAGAGGCGGGTCATAGCGACAGAGGTAAAAAGGAACTACGTATTTTTCGCCATCCCCTTCAGCAACGTCATCAAAACGTAATTTAAGTGAGCCAATAAGATAATTTAAACTTTTCGTTACGTGTTGGAGGGAGGGGCTATGAGTTGGGCTGAAGTAAATACTAACCGTTGTCCATTCCTACTTCTAAAATTAAATCTATCCCTGCATGAACTTATGTTATATGCTTTTAAAGCTACACTACCGACAATAAGAAAAAATCTTTAGAACTTCCTGTATTTATATTGAAAAGCTGTAGTTAGATTTTCATATAAATTAGATTGGATCGAATTGAAAAATAAATTAGGTTGTTTGGGTGGGTGGGTTTTACAACTATGTAGTAATAGCACCTCCCAGCCTTTGACTGTATTGAACTCAAAGGATACTTTACATATAGTGCTATTACTCTATTAGACTATACATTTGAATTACTGAAAGACTTTCCGGGAAAGGAAGGGCAAAAACACGACTTTTTTTTTTTTTGCTTTATCTAATATTCGGAAACCATTGAGATCCTGACGCTAACAAAAGGGAAGCAAAAGACTGAGCGAATCCAGTCAAAGAACTGTGAGAGCTCCGGATTGGAGCCAAGAACCCAGAAGAGAGGTAGAAGGGAATGACAAAAATCAATATAACACCTGTTATGTACAGAGTAATCCCAGGCACGCGTATGAAAGCTGAGGTCTAAGCATTGCAGGCGAAAAAACCATCCAAAAAATATGCTTCAATCGAGATAGCAGGTAAAAAAGGCGCAATTTTACTGAAGGAAAGCGCGCCGTCTGATTATTAACTACCCACGGAAAAAAGTAGGTCAAACCACGCTACAGGAATACGAGATAAAGTGGATAATACCGGATATGTGTAATAAGAGAATGCATCTGGGATTCTAAGTAAATCTGGGCTCTCGTAATGTCAAGTTTATATCTATGCCTACATAATAAGCAAATCAGTTTATTCAAAATAGAATAATCGTAGAGAGTAAAATGGCTCGAATAAGTGGGTAGCCGCAAAGGAGAAATGAATATACTTCCTTTGACAGGCTTAGAAAACGAATAAAACACGGTACGTTTAATGGTATTTTTTGTTAAGGAAATTTTCAATTAAAGACTAGGAAGGCCATACTCAATCAAGATAAGGTCTAAAAGACGACAACCTGACCCCCGGGCCCATTGTGCTTAACCTAACAAAATAACTAATGCTAGCTGTCTTATTCCGAAAATGCAAATATTTTTGCTCTAAAAAAGGGCTTAGCCGTAAATTATTAAAGATAAAACCCCTCTTGATTTTATGGACCGTTAAAGGGTTAAATTCCACAGAAAAAGCGGTTTTTCAATTATAAATTTAGTGTCTTTCAAGATTGTAACCGTTATGTTTTGGTGGTTTGCCACGGGCATGTTTTTTCTACTTTTGACAAGTCCCTACTCTGTATATACCAACTCTGGTTAAAATGAGTAAATTTCCTATTCCAGGAACATAAAAAGAAAAGACCGTCTAAGCCTAATATTCTTATCTTGAAAACCAACCGTGGTAATCAATGCTCAATGCAAAATAGAGTGAGAGACCGAAACAATCTACGTGTAAAACAATGAAACCAAGCTGAAAGAATGAAAAATGACCTACTAGTTTTTCTTCTAGTGTGTCTCAACTTGTCAGATTTTCGGCATTCTTTTTTCAGCCTTCTTAATTTCACATGTGCAAGGTATTTTGCATTTGCAATACTTTCCCGAAACACTTATCTCACGTTTCTTTAAATATTTACAGGATTTTAATTACATTAGATCCGATAAAAATATATAATTATAGGGACACAAGGTGTTTAGTCCCTAAAACGCAACTTTACCGTTAACTTCCCCTGAATCGAGCGCCGGAGAGATCACGTGATAGCGGTTGTCATGGCAACCACTACCGCCGTGATGGACGATTCCATTTTCAAAAATGAAAAAGGGAGGGGGTGTCCGTTCCCGCTTGCGTTATTGATGAAAATTGTTGTTATTGAAACATTTAGGCCTACAGAGTATTAACAAAGAATGATGCCAATAAATAAGTTATTGAAACATTTAGGCCTACAAAGTATTAACAAAGAATGATGCCAATAATAAAAATTTCAGTTTTTATTGAACAATACAGATATACACAAGAAAATCACATGAAAACTGTACATAAATTTTAATTTTATGTTAATGTATCTTCACTTCTAACATATTCTCCAATATCTGCTTGATGAAAAGCTACTATCGTCATTGGATCTGATCTTCTACATTCTGTTGTTGATTTTGCCGCAACTCCAAACCCCTATATTGTTTAATGTTAGATTAAGTTAAAGAATTAAGTATTTTACATAAGCAATTAACTTACGAGAGGCAAATCATTCATGGAATAAACAACGACTCCTTGATATTGAGACGTGTTTTCTGTGATTCTACCGAGTCCAGATTTCATTACATGATGTCCATATAAGAACTGTTGCTCAGCGGAAGGTTTTAACCAAATCTTGTGCTGAAATTAACGTTACTTTAATTAAGATTTCATGTTGAAAACAGCTTAATTAATAATCAAGTTTAAAACATACCTTTGCATAAGGAGCGAGATAGTCTAAAGCAGTGATATGAAGTCTAAATTTGCTTGTTTTTGTAAATTTTCCAAAGCATGTACCGAAGCTAATAAGGTTGTCTTTAGAGATAGTACAGGCCATTTTCATAATACGTTCGCTAGAATTTATTATTTTAGTTAAGGAATTATAGTTAATTTTAAATTAATTTAAAATCGTATAATACCTGACGTAGTAGACTCTGTTATTGTGTAATCGAAAACAGTAAAGTCCATCAGGTCTATCAATGAGCATTTTGATGTTTTCTCCGATACTATGGGTAAAAATTTGTAATTAAATTAATAAAATGTAGGCTAAGGAAGTTGAAAGTGTTTTAAACTCACTATTTTGATAATTTATCAAAAAATAGCTTAGTTTCTTCTTCAGTTAAAGGTCTCATTTTTAAAATAAATGTGAAAGTAACGTTACGCTAAGCCTAAAACACGTGGCTAAAGTTGCAACTTGTTAGTGTCGTCTGCTGTTTTTAACCAAGGAGGATAATAAAGCCTTTAGCAAGCTATGACCCTGGAGTGGAAGCTGCAGTAGAATTTGGAACTACGCATTTAAAAATATTAAAATGTTAAAATGTAGGATAAGGAAGTTGAAAGTGTTTTATACTCACTATTTTGATAATTTATCAAAAAATAGCTTAGTTTCTTCTTCAGTTAAAGGTCTCATTTTTAAAATAAATGTGAAAGTAACGTTACGCTAAGCCTAAAACACGTGGGCTAAAGTTGCAACCAGGGTCGGAAATAAGCACAGGACACTGGACATTGTCCAATAAAATTTTAAAATGTCCTATAATTTTTTTCAAAACTAAGGGGGTCACTGGACAGTTTGACCAATAAATTTTCCGAACTTTTGAGAGCTTGATTATGGAAAAGCGACACTATTTTTGCACACTCCTGTGGACAATGTCCTATAAATTTTCCAGTCAAACAGGGAGTCACTGGACACATGTCCTATAAGAAATTTTTCTTATTTCCGGCCCTGGTTGCAACTAGTTAGTGTCGTCTGCTGTTTTTCACCAAGGAGGATTAATAAAGCCTTTAGCACGCTATTACCCTGGAGTGGATGGAAGCTGGGAAATGTTGAAATATATTCTTTAAGCTGGAGTAGAATTTGGAACTACGCATTTAAAAAAATTAATTAAATATAAAATTTACGAACCAAAAACACAGTCGGCAGTCCGAAATTCTTCTCAACGTCACTCTTAAACCTTTATTATAGCGTTTTTCTTTGAGGTGATCCGAGCGCTCCCGGAGCGCTCCGAAAAAAAAAAATCGTTTTTCATTAGTAATAGCGTTTTTCTTTGAGGTGATCCGAGCGCTCACGGAGCGCTCCGAAATAAAATCGTCTTTCATAGGAAAAAAAGAGCTGCTCCGAGACGGAGGCGCGTCTTACATTGACCCAGTCTCTCCCTCTCGGTTTGCTCCCGGATTGATCCCAACCGCTCCGACTCTAAAGACGGAGCGACCAAAATGGAGCACCTGATGACGTCACAAAACTGCTCTGAAAACACTTTTGTATTTCATTGGGAGCAATTACATTCGGTCCTCCGAGCTAGAGCGATGACGTAACACGAAAATCAGGACCGCTCTCGGGCGACCACAAAGGAAAACGCTATAAAAAAACGAGCTGCTCCGGGACGCAGGCGCGTCTTACATCGGCCCAGTCGCTCCCGAATTGATCCCAACCGCTCCGACTCTAGAGACAGAGCAACCAAAATGGAGCGCCTGATGACATCACAAAACCGCTCTGAAAAAACTTTTGTCTTCCATAGGGAGCAACTACATTCGGTCCTCCGAGCTAGAGCGATGACGTAACATGAAAATATGGAGCGATCTCGGAGCGGTCTCAGGCGAGTGGGCGACCACAAAGGAAAACGCTATGAATCAAATAAACACAACACAAAATTAATTTTAAGCCCTATTATCTTTATTATTTATTTACCTTAGGTGACATACGTCTATCAACATTAGCATCATCATCTTTTACAATAAATTTGAAATTCAAATTAACAAAATTAATAAAAATCTTGTTCCCTAATTAGAAATTATTATTTATTATTTGCACCAAAAATATCTGATTTATACAAATTTTTAACCTATAGTTAATTACTTAATTCTGAATATTACAACTTAAGTTCAGCGGCAGAAATTTAGGATTCATTCAAGTAATCATAATGCGATAGTTTTCACTCACAATTAAGAAGAAAAAAAATCGTCATTAATAAACTGACAAAAAGATTAAAAGAGAGAGAGAGAGAGAGAAACTGAAAGAAAATTAATAATTAATTAATTATTTTACACCAAAAATTTAAATTCTGCACCCGATTTTATTTCATAAAAAAAAAAAAATTTTATTTTATATTATGACGTAACTTTCAAAAAAAAAAAAGCTACAGATTATTTTGTTGAATCTCATTAAGCTCTATTTTCAGCTGCGTTCTTTCTTAATTTTTGTGTATTTTTATTTATATTTTATTATAAAAATCAGATGAATGTTGTTTGTTTGTTTGTATTTCTTTTACAATTTGTTATAAACGTAACTTCTATAACATGTTTTTATTTATTTATTTATTTAAGGTGAAGGCATACATTTCAGTCGTTCAAAAGCAGCTTTCTCCAAAGATTCCCGATGATCCGGATGGGCAATTTGAATTAAAGCGTGAGCTCGTTGACGAATGCTTCGTCCAAACAAATGAGCAATTCCGTATTCGGTTACCATGTAATGAATGTGTCCACGAGTAGTCACGACACCTCCTCCTTGTTTCAAAAAGGGTACGATCTTGCTTTCTCCTTTACGGGTTGTGGAAGGCATGGCTAAAATGGGTTTGCCCCGTCCGTCAGTACCTTGAGCTGCGCCTCGAAGGAAATCTACTTGTCCACCAATGCCTATTGGTCATCAGGGGGAAGAAACATTAAAAACCGATTATTAACCCAGTGGAGAGACCACCCAGATAAAAGGCCGCGGAGCGTCCACCCAGATAAAAGCCCTCTGAGCGTCCCCCCCCCAGATAAAAGCCCTCTGAGCGTCCCCCCCAGATAAAAGCCCTCTGAGCGTCCCCCCCCAGATAAAAGCCCTCTGAGCGTCCCCCCCCAGATAAAAGCCCTCTGAGCGTCCCCCCCCAGATAAAAGCCCTCTGAGCGTCCCCCCCAGATAAAAGCCCTCTGAGCGTCCCCCCCCCAGATAAAAGCCCTCTGAGCGTCCCCCCCCCCAGATAAAAGCCCTCTGAGCGTCCCCCCCAGATAAAAGCCCTCTGAGCGTCCCCCCCCAGATAAAAGCCCTCTGAGCGTCCCCCCCAGATAAAAGCCCTCTGAGCGTCCCCCCCAGATAAAAGCCCTCTGAGCGTCCCCCCCCCAGATAAAAGCCCTCTGAGCGTCCCCCCCCAGATAAAAGCCCTCTGAGCGTCCCCCCCCCAGATAAAAGCCCTCTGAGCGTCCCCCCCAGATAAAAGCCCTCTGAGCGTCCCCCCCAGATAAAAGCCCTCTGAGCGTCCCCCCCCCAGATAAAAGCCCTCTGAGCGTCCCCCCCCCAGATAAAAGCCCTCTGAGCGTCCCCCCAGATAAAAGCCCTCTGAGCGTCCCCCCCCCAGATAAAAGCCCTCTGAGCGTCCCCCCCCCAGATAAAAGCCCTCTGAGCGTCCCCCCCCAGATAAAAGCCCTCTGAGCGTCCCCCCCAGATAAAAGCCCTCTGAGCGTCCCCCCCCAGATAAAAGCCCTCTGAGCGTCCCCCCCCCCAGATAAAAGCCCTCTGAGCGTCCCCCCCCCAGATAAAAGCCCTCTGAGCGTCCCCCCCAGATAAAAGCCCTCTGAGCGTCCCCCCCCCAGATAAAAGCCCTCTGAGCGTCCCCCCCAGATAAAAGCCCTCTGAGCGTCCCCCCCCAGATAAAAGCCCTCTGAGCGTCCCCCCCAGATAAAAGCCCTCTGAGCGTCCCCCCCAGATAAAAGCCCTCTGAGCGTCTCCCCCCCAGATAAAAGCCCTCTGAGCGTCCCCCCCCAGATAAAAGCCCTCTGAGCGTCCCCCCCAGATAAAAGCCCTCTGAGCGTCCCCCCCCCCAGATAAAAGCCCTCTGAGCGTCCCCCCCCCAGATAAAAGCCCTCTGAGCGTCCCCCCCCCAGATAAAAGCCCTCTGAGCGTCCCCCCCCCCCCAGATAAAAGCCCTCTGAGCGTCCTCCCCCAGATAAAAGCCCTCTGAGCGTCCCCCCCAGATAAAAGCCCTCTGAGCGTCCCCCCCCAGATAAAAGCCCTCGGAGCGTCCCCCCCCCAGATAAAAGCCCTCGGAGCGTCCCCCCCAGATAAAAGCCCTCGGAGCGTCCCCCCCCCCCCAGATAAAAGCCCTCGGAGCGTCCACCCAGATAAAGGCCCTCGGAGCGTCCACCCAGATAAAAGCCCTCGGAGCGTCCACCCAGATAAAAGCCCTCGGAACGTCCACCCAGATAAAAACCACCGCGGAGCGTCCCCCCAGATAAAAACCCTCGGAGCGTCCACCCAGATAAAAACCACCGCGGAGCGTCCACCCAGATAAAACCGATTTCAAACCAATCACGAAACAATATCCCACTTATTAATATTACCAGAATAGATACGTGATCCAATGGAATCGGCTACAACTTGACCGGTAAGATCAACCTCAATGCAAGAATTGATGGCGGTCACTTTAGGATTGGAAGCAATGACTTCGGTGTTGTTCACGTAATCAACAGCCAACATAACTTGAAAATTTACCAGAGACAATTATTATTACTCATCCAACTGGGAATCCGACAACTGAAATCTTTATCTACCAATGAATGGATTATTATCCATAAAGTCATAAAGTTCTCGAGTCCCGACGGTGAAACTTCCCACCATTTTACCAGCGTGACAAGTTTTCTTGGCGTTAGTGATGCAGCCCTTTTTAACCAAGTCAATAATACCATTACTGAACATTTCCGAATGGATACCCAAGTCCTTATGGTTACCCAACTGAGCTAAGACGGCGTCAGGAATCGAACCAATTCCTGTTTTCGTCATAAACAAACAACCCTTGTTTAACGTCAAATTAAACAGTGGTCAGACGCGTATGTCGTACCCATTTGCAAAGTAGCTCCATCTTCGACCAAATTATCAGCGATAAGTTTACCGATGCTTTTTTCAACATCAGTCAGGGCTTCCGGAGGATGTTCGGGCAATTCCATCTCACCTTCGACCAGGGTATCAAAATGGGACATATGGACTAAACCATCTCCGACTGTGCGTGGTAAACGAGGGTTGACTTGTCCTGGAAACATGAAGTAAACCATGCAGCATTTATGATTGGTTAAAGGGCTCCTTCGGACCCTTAGGCACATGGCCCCGCGGATTTCCGAGCCCCCCTACCTAACCAGAGGGAGGGAGTGAAAGAAGGGGGATATTAACAAGGAGGGAACTACTTAGGGGTCGGAAATCGGTGGGGCAAAGTGTTGAGGAAGATCGTCTATAGAGTAATGTCAGTTCTACCTAGGAGCTTGGAACTCGTTCCGGGAGGGGAAAAGAGAGCTGAGCGGGTGCGCCATGATTGGCAGTGTAAAAAGGTGGGCATAAGATAGTGGCACCACCTATCGAGCGCTTTGTTAGTTATTTCCAAGGATTGTTTTTTTTTTGGATAAACGTTTTCTGCTAGTTCGGACTTCCTTCGGATACTTCATTCTTCCACGAAACTATATACTACTTAATCATTAAAACTAAATACTACTTATCATTAAAACTAAATACTACTTAATCATTAAAACTTAATGAATCGAAATGAAACGAACAGAAGACATCCAAACACTGAACTTACTGAAGAGTGAAGCAGACGGACGGTTAGAATTCAAATTTTTTTCTCAGGGTCATAGAGAAGGGGCGGGGGAGTAGGAGACTCAAGAAATATGATTTGATTTTCGTCCGCTAGGCAGCAGTTAAAGCGTATGCCCACTTTTTCACACTGCCACGCATGGGTGTAAGACTTCTGTACTATTGGCAAGCTATTTTCCCCTCCCGGAACGAGTTCCATCCTCCTAGGTTCTACTATGCAAACGTCATACCATAGAGCAGTGTTGGTAGAGGGGGGAGTAGACTGTGTATCCCTCCCTCTAGGCGCGCTTTTGTAAGAGGGGATACTGTACGCGCCTGGTAGGGGGGATGACACTTAGCTAAGAGATAGAAGGGTATGACGTTTGCAAACGTAGAACTGACATTATTCTATCTCTTAGTGTCATCCCCCCTACCAGGCGCGTACAGTATCACCTCTTACAAAAGCGCGCCTAGAGGGAGGGATACACAGTCTACTCCCCTCTCTAACCGACACTACTCTATGAAGAGGGGATGGAAATCCGCGGGGCCATGTGTCTAAGGGTCCGAAGGAGCCCTTTAAATCCTTCAATTAAAAAGTTAAGAAGATATATCTTACCAATAATATACTTGGAGTGTTGCAAGGCGGCTCGAACGCAATCTACGCTGGTACCCAAGCTACAAAAACCGTGCTTATCTGGTGGGGTTACTTGAACCAAAGCTACATCGGGTTTAACAATGCCCCTGTAAAACAGGAGTGGAATCTCGCTAAGAAATATAGGGACAAAATCGCCCCGGCCTTCAGCAATCGCTTGTCGGCAATTGCCACCGGTAAAGAAGGACATGCTTCTAAAAGCATCTGAAAAGCCAAATTTATATAATCTTTGTCGATTCTCAAGGATATGACTAAAATGTACCCTTCAAATCAGGGTGATTATATTCCGCGGCGCCTTCAGTATGAATATGGCATACAGTTACACCCTTAACACCACCTTTCCGACCATGTTCAGCCATGGCTGGAACAAGCTTTCTCGGAGTAGCGGCGGCGCCATGAACAAAGACAGTGTCACCTACGTAAAATGTAAACCGATTTCATTTTAAAACTAATTTACTAAATATTATATCGGAAACAGCGTGGGAAATAAGGCGGTGGCACAGGGCAAATGACCAGTTTAAAAATTGCCTGGACCAGTTTAAAAATTAAATCGGAGGGGGTCAGTGGTCCACAGGACCACTAAGAAAATTCAAGGGTAACCAGAGTCCAGACATTATAGCTAATATATTTTAATTATCCACTTCTTCAATTTAGCAGACGACGCGCCCTGGTCAGTGGTCATGGACCAGTTTATTTATTCCAGGCCAGAGGGCCCGGGGTCGCTGGCCCAATGTCAAGTTTAAAAAAAAATCCTTATTTCCCACCCTGATCGGAAATACCATAAGTTTATAACAGGCTGGGAAATAAGCATAATTTTTAAACTAGTCCTTGGGACCAGTGACCCCCTAGTTTCCGAAATAATAAACTGGTCTCCAGACTGGTCCCCACCCTTGTTCTCCTATAGATTTGCAATTAATAAACTAGTCATTGGGACCAGTGACCCTCACGTTTTGAATAAAAAAAGTGGTCCAAGCTATTAATAAACTGGTTTTTGACCTGTAAACCTGTCTTATTTCCTAGCCTGGTTTATAAGATATGTTGCACCAGGCATCGTTTTATGAGAATCTATGACCTACGTCAGTCACTTCATGACAAGCCCTCAGTAACCAGATACAAACTTATGGAACATATCTTATGAACTTACGGTAACACTAATTTAAACTGCTTTCTTTCAATTATTTGGCCTAGAAATTGAAATTGGCTAATAATAGCTTAATGGGTCGGAAACTAGATGTAGTAAAACAAAATGAAAGGACTTTTCTAAAAATAGATTATAACGAGAGCTTTGAGATCTCTGACGTCAAGTGTTTCAAGTTTAATATTGCAAGAGAGAAAGAGGTGTGTCTGGGCTGAATGAATGCGCTATTTAAAATTTAAAACACAAAATTTTCAATGGTTTTAAAACGAATTTTTCAAGTGAGGACGCTGAACTTTTTTTTAGGTTTTTCAATGTTTTCTGGAGTTACAAGCTTATTTCATATTCAATGACCGATAAGATATGTTATATGGTAATATTATCTGCAACGTTTTCGTTTTTTATTCCTCATTTAGACTTGAAAACAAGTCATAATCTGTTCAATTTCGCAATAAGCATTTTTGAGTTTATCAAATATCAAGTTTAATATCGTCTATTAACTTTATAAAATTGTCAGGATAGTTTAAGATTGAAAACAAACAAAGATTTGGTCTCTGTGCCCGCATTGCCTACGCGATATTCTTATTGTTTATTGCGTAGGTTCCCGCTGTGCCTTTGATAAACTTAGTTATCATAAAAGTGCTTGTGCTATAAATTCCTGTCAAAGTAAATAGTGTAGGAATAGAAGGTAAGGTCGGTAGTAATTATTATAACCAGAGTTATCTCTACATTTCCTGGTATGACGTCAAAATGGAACCAATACTAAACGACAACCAATAATAGTCAGAAATGATAGGAGTACCAAAAAGTTCGTGACATTCAATGCAGATACAAATGCTGTACCATTTACTCTAGTACCAATTCTCTCTGTCTCTGTCTCTGTCATAACCCCCTTCCCCCAAGTTTTTTTTTTATATATAGAGTGGTACTGAGATGGGAGGAGCTACGGGTACGTGACGTCAATATTGGTAGTCTAAATTGTATGGCCTGAGTTGACGACTTCCAATATGGTCGCAAAAACCGAGGTAAGAGATAGGAGGGTATGACGTCACGAGAAAGTTCGTGGTAGCGGACTATAATCCTGGTACTAATTTCTGTGAAAATATGGACGGTGAATTCACCATCAATGGTGCAAATATAACTAACACCGCGGTCAAGATAAACGTGTAAAGATTTTTTTCCGATGTGGTAGCATATACCGGTACAGTATAGGTTCTTGGAGGAAATAGGAGAGATGGAAGACGGAGTCGAAATCTTAGTTCCCCCCACAAACGAAAGCTTTCTATAATATTGCCCCCTAACTATGGCAACAAAGTCCTCTTAATGTCCTCGGCGTTTCCGTAGCCAAGGAGGCAGCACACAGTCACGACCCTACCTAACCACACGGTACTAATGTCTAAGGGAGACTTTCATTGCCGCCGATCACCCATCATCACAATACCACTCCATCTCACTTCTTTCCTCCAAGATAGAACAAACATTTCAAAATAACACCTGAGGATCCGAAGAAACCCCCCCCCCCATTTCTCCGATGTCCCAATTGAAGAAGAAGCTGACAAAAAGCTCATTGTCAAGTGAAGACTGTAAAATTGCAATGGGGCTGTATTTTATTGGAAGCCAAGGACCATTGTCCTTCCAAGGTCGTAAAGGTGTGGGGTCTTGGGTTATTGAGAAAATAAGCAGTCGCAGCCATAAAAGTACCCGTTTTGAATGAAAATATACCCCTTTTAAGCTTCCCCTTTATAAACGTCCCCACCATAGGCCATTTCGGAAATTACACATAGAGAAACCAACACACAGAGGCGAGTCCGCAATTGCGGTATTCTCCTGTCTCCATCGCGCCAAGAAACAAAGCCAGACAGAGCTCGAGTTCACTACACGCGGGAAGACAGCTAACTGGCGCTGCCTCTATTAGTGCTCCCTAGCGAGGGGAGAATACGCCAATTTCAGCTCGCCCCGTGTTACTTTCTCTGTACGTAATTTCCGAAATGGTCTATTTAGCGGGAAATGGGAGCAGTCATTCAGCATCCCTTCTTATAAATAACAATGCAAAAGCGGGGTGGTATTTGAGTTAGACCTTCAAAGATACTATACTTGGAATCTTGGTCAAAAGCGTGATAAGAATCAATCAAAAATAATCTCAACAATTGAAAGGTTAGCACGTATTTTTGGTATGTTCTCCATAAAATTGAAATGATAAGCTGAACTTAAGTACACACGATAGCCTAGAATGAAGATCTACTTTACACACCCTAATGGAAAGGCGCCAGTTATTTTAATTTCCTAAATCACGCCAGAGCACATGTTTAAGAAGAAAAAAATAGTTCATCAACCATACTGGCAATTTGCCCATTGACTTTTCAAATCCGCGGATTACTACTGACGTGCCAATTTCATAACTACCCTCTAACCACATAATTTTGTAATTAAAAATTATTGAATTTGCGATTTACAGTCCTACTTAGCGCAAATCGGCTGATATCAATTAAATGCATCAATGCAGAGGTACATTTCTTTAAACGCAATTCAGCGAAATGCACCTGTGATTGTGCACGTACATGTACATG
The DNA here is from genome assembly GCA_019434445.1 of Phalangium opilio. Lineage (NCBI taxonomy): Eukaryota > Metazoa > Arthropoda > Arachnida > Opiliones > Phalangiidae > Phalangium > Phalangium opilio. The sequence goes on from JAEQBA010003137.1 coordinate 588,991, forward strand.
TATATGTGCATCCCTAAGAAACTATATGAAAATTCTAATATCCTGCCTAACGATTTCTCGGGGTAAATAATAAACCATATGTCCTCTACTTTGGTTATTAAGAAAGTAAGAAAAATATCTAAGATCAATGAAGAAAAAAAAACATTTTGTGCCCAATTTTTACCTGACTTGATAACCTTGACTGCTTCCTCGGCGGACAACCATTTCGGTTCCCTGTTTAAAGGTTGAAATGGCTCGTTGGAATAAGAATAATAACTTCTTTTAGAATTAGACGCTTGATATCCAACGACTAAATTCTTCTGAAGTTGAAAACATTGACAAAATAATTTGTTACGAAGCACGCCCGACGCCATGGCCACACGTTCCTCCGGAATCCAAAGGCTTGCCGCCGCTAATGACGAGGTCCTCCGAGCGCAATCGCAACGCGGAAAATCCTAGCGGGCAAATTGTTGCAACTTTTTACGTCATCGTGACGTTGAGACCATACCTCCCAGCATAGAGAAAAACACCACTTCTAGAAGAGGGGTAGAAGCTCATACTTTTCAAATATTTTAGTAATAGACTAGTAGCACCACATCTTATTTGTCCATAGACCTTAATACAGTCAAAGCTGGGAAACTGCCATTACTCTATTAACCAAAAGAGCAGAGTAAGAGTTGCAACTTTGAGACTTTGACAGCGCCACTATGATGCTGCATTCTAATTTTCTACTCCTCTTTTGCATCGAGAATTATCAAGGTTCAAGAACTTCAAGGTTTACTGCACATTTTTGAAACCTTGAGCCAGAACGTGATGTAATTTATGCCTTTTTCCTCTGACATTGTCAATGGAGTAGTTTTATGGGAGTGTAAATTAAACATTCCTTAAAAGTGCCTTACATATATATTGAAACTCCTCAAATATTGCTCCATAGTGACAGACAGCAATATAAAACAGCATTATAAAATTTAATTTGTTTAGATTTATTTTATAGATAAAGAATAGACAATAAAGATAATAGATAAAGGAAGGAGTGATTTTAATGATTCACTTCCAAAAATAATCACTTTAATATCAGATTATTAAATTAAATTTAAAGTATTTTCGACAAAAGTTCGAATTTTTCCCGTTAGGTAGCAGCACATGATTTGTGTAAAAAAAATTAAAGATGGAGGAAGTAGGTAAATGTTTACGTATTTTATCAGTCTTAGTTTGATTTAATTTGACAGTTATTTGAAAAATAGATGTAGTTGATAGTAATTTACATCGTTAAAAAGTAAAGTTTCCTAGTTTCGAGCTTTTACTTGTAAGTAAACTAAAGTTAAGCCTTTATAAACTATAAATAAATTATACATATGCACTGTTCATTTAATTTCTAATATTTGTCTACTATTCTCAATTTCTCATGTCAAAATTCAAATCATTCCGTCCGTACCACAAAAGCCTAAGGCTTGCATGTACGTTGCTAGTCCAAATAAATAAATAAAAATGACCTTCCACACCTCCCAACCCAATACTTACCATTACCAAAGCCTCTTTCAAAGCAACGCCTTTTATAGACCTAATTTGGATATGTTGATTTCATCATTAAATACCATGAAATTCCTGAATTGATAATCAAAAATTGGACATATCCACTTAAACAATGGCAAGTTCGTGCCCAGATGACTCTGTGTACGACTCTGAGAGTGATTGTAGTAGCGTTATAACTGCCTATAATGGTTGTACACCGGATAAATATGGCTTCATCGGTGGATCGCAATACACCGAACCAGGAGTGTGGGTGGTGTTTAAAATATAGCCCATCCCAATACCAACCATTTTTGCAAAAGAAAATTAATTAACAAAAATAACATTTAATTTAATTTTAGCGAAAAAGAAATCCCCGTTGAAGTATTACGTAGGCGAGAGCTTAAATGGCTTGATATGCTTGAAAATTGGGACCGTTTTATGTTAAAAAAATATAAAAAGGCAATGCAATATTATAAAGCTTGTACTTAATTTAAGATAACCAACGTTTTTAATGTAAAATAATTAAAATAACTAACAAATTAGGTACGAGACAGATGTAGAAAAGGAATCCCACCTTCTCTTAGAGCTCGAGCTTGGCAGTATTTATGCGGTGCTAAATTTTTCACTGCTACTTATCGTCATAAATTTTTGGTATAATTTTTTTTACTAAAAAAGATTCGTAACAGGGTTCATACAAACCTGGAATTGAAAACAGGGAAAACCTGGAAAAATCAGGGAAATAAATAGTTGACAAAAACCTCAGGGAAATTTAGAATTTTTTAGTAAAATTCAGGGAGGGAAATCAGGGAAATTTGCGTTAAACAGGGGTCAAGTAATTTTAAGCAAAATGTTCGTGAACTTACCCTCCATAGGATTAACATTACACTATACTTTGGAGGCTCATAACTCTGTTTATATTAGAGATACGGGGATGTCCTTTGAGTATGTTATAGTCCAATTTGCCCCCCTTCTAACCATACTAAAAACGTAGGGCTACGACAAACAGGGGCCGAGTAATTAAGCAAAATGTTCGTGAACATACCCTCCATAGGATTAACATTACACTATACTTTGGAGGCTCATAACTCTGGTTCTACTAGAGATACGGGGACGCCCTTTGATTATGTAATAGTCCTATTTGCCCCCCATCCAACCATACTAAAGACTTGGGACTAAGACAAACTGGGGCCGAGTAATTGAGCAAAATGTTCATAAACAACCCCCTCCATAAGATTAACATTACACTACACTTTGGAGGCTCATAACTCTGGTTCTACTAGAGATACGGGGATGTCCTTTGAGTATGTTATAGTTCCATTTGTCCCCCATCCAACCATACTAAAAACGTAGGGCTACGACAAACGGGCCGAGTAATTGAGGAAAATGTTCGTGAACATACCCCCCTCCATAGGATTAACATTACACTATACTTTGGAGGCTCAGAACTCTGGTTATATTAGAGATTCGGGGATGCCCTTTGATTATGTTATAGTCCTATTTGTCCCCCCTCCTTTGTTAACATTTGCTCCATAGGATACTCCATATACGGGGAAAACCCTGAAAAATTCAGGGAAGTATATGGGGAAAAACCTCCCATAAATCTCAGGGAAATTTGTTTTCCAAAAGTTGTATGAACCCTGATTCGTAACAAGACTGTAATTAATCTCTTGATATATATTGGAAATAAATAGGAATTTGATTCCCAACCCGGTGATCCCAAAGTTGTAGATGACATCAAGAAAGATCTACATCGTCAATTTCCTTTACACGAAATGTTTGCTAATCAAGAAGGTCATGGACAAGCGGACTTGTTTAGGATTTTGAAAGCGTTTTCAGTTTTTAATCCCGCTGTTGGCTATTGTCAAGCTCAGGCTCCGATAGCCGCTGTATTATTAATGCATATGCCAGCCGAACAAGCATTTTGGTGTTTGGTTGCCATTTGCGAGAAATATCTTCCAGGATATTATAGTCCAGGACTTGTAAATGATCTATTCGACTTTTTTACACGCCCCCTAACATGGATGAAGGATGCGCGTGAGGAAATTTGTTTTCACGCTATAGGATAGGCAACTCCCTATCTCGGGCGACAGCTTATTCTGTATATACTCTGTTACAACATCGGTTGTCAGCACGCGCAAAGCTATTCCTCTATGTAACGTAGCTTTGTACGTGCTGTCAAGAGACAAAAAACTTGAGGATCTTCAGGATTTAAAATATCCGCGAGTTTTTTAGCTCGAGTGCACGCCTTTCGACCTCTAGGCCTTGGTTTCAATACATGTAGTAGGCTGTAGGCAATTTCAAACGTATTTGAAACTAAGGTCTAGAGGTCCGTGCACTCGAGCTAAAAAACTCGCGGATATTTTAAATCCTGAAGATCCTGAAGTTTTTTGTCTCTTGACAGCACGTGCAAGGCTAGATTACATAGAGACCTAGCTTTGCGCGTGCTGACAACCGACGTTGTAACAGAGTGTATACAGAATATTCTGTCGTTCGAGATAGGGAGTTGCCTATCCTGTAGAGTGAAAACAAATTTCCTGACGCGCATCCTTCATCCATGCCCCCTAAGAATTTAAATCCTTATTCTTTAACATTACATCTGTAGGAAGCGGTACAAATGGATGGGGATATTATTTTTGGTTTACTTAGAAGCGTTTCTTACCCTACTTATAAACATTTTGTAAGGTTTTTTACTTTTTTACTTTTTTTCTAGAGTTTTTAGCGTTATTTATGATGCTAATCTAATTCTTATCGAAATTTCTAGAAGAAACAAAAAATTGAACCAATTTTGTATATGACAGAATGGTTTATGTGTGTTTTTTCACGTACTCTACCTTGGAGTACAGTTTTAAGAGTTTGGGATATGTTCCTATGTGAAGGTATATATCTAGCTTAGCTTTTTCTTGACAGGGTTCATACAAATGTGGGAAATAAGTAGTTGACAAAAAACTCAGGGAAATTTCAAATTTGTGAGGTATGAGTAAGTTTGCTCTGAAGGGGTTGCTACATCTATAAAAACCACTCCTGTTGTAATTACTTCATATTTGGGGAAAACCTGGGGAAATATATGGGTGAGAACTCTGGGAAATATATGGGGGGGAAAACTAGGGGAAATACATGGTTAAAAACCTGGCAAACTCGGGGGAATATAGGAGGGATAAACCTGGGAAACTCTGGGAAATATATGGGGGGGGGGGGGGGTAAAAACTTGGGAAATATATGGGGGGCAAACTTGGGAAATATATGGGGGCAAACTTGGGAAATATAGGGGGGGGGGCAAACTTGGGAAATATAGGGGGGCAAACTTGGGAAATATAGGGGGGCAAACTTGGGAAATATATGGGGGAAAAACTTGGGAAATATATAGGGGAAAAACTTGAGAAATATATGGGGGGGAAAACTTGAGAAATATATGGGGGGAAAAACTTGAGAAATATAGGGGGGAAAAACTTGGGAAATATAGGGGGGGGGAAAACTTGGGAAATATAGGGGAAAAACTTGAGAAATATATGGGGGGAAAAACTTGAGAAATATATGGGGGGAAAAACTTGAGAAATATATGGGGGGAAAAACTTGAGAAATATATGGGGGGAAAAACTTGAGAAATATAGGGGGGAAAAACTTGGGAAATATAGGGGAAAAACTTGAGAAATATATGGGGGGAAAAACTTGAGAAATATATGGGGGAAAAACTTGAGAAATATATGGGGGGAAAAACTTGAGAAATATAGGGGGGAAAAACTTGGGAAATATAGGGGGGAAAACTTGGGAAATATAGGGGGCGAAACTTGGGAAATATAGGGGGAAAAACTTGAGAAATATATGGGGGGAAAAACTTGAGAAATATATGGGGGGAAAAACTTGAGAAATATATGGGGGGAAAAACTTGAGAAATATAGGGGGGAAAAACTTGGGAAATATAGGGGAAAAACTTGAGAAATATATGGGGGGAAAAACTTGAGAAATATATGGGGGGAAAAACTTGAGAAATATAGGGGGGGAAAAACTTGGGAAATATAGGGGGGAAAACTTGGGAAATATAGGGGGCGAAACTTGGGAAATATAGGGGGAAAAACTTGAGAAATATATGGGGGGAAAAACTTGAGAAATATATGGGGGGAAAAACTTGAGAAATATAGGGGGGAAAAACTTGGGAAATATAGGGGAAAAACTTGAGAAATATATGGGGGGAAAAACTTGAGAAATATATGGGGGGAAAAACTTGAGAAATATAGGGGGGGAAAAACTTGGGAAATATAGGGGGGAAAACTTGGGAAATATAGGGGGCGAAACTTGGGAAATATAGGGGGAAAAACTTGAGAAATATATGGGGGGAAAAACTTGAGAAATATATGGGGGGAAAAACTTGAGAAATATAGGGGGGAAAAACTTGGGAAATATAGGGGGGAAAACTTGGGAAATATAGGGGGGGAAACTTGGGAAATATAGGGGGAAACTTGGGAAATATAGGGGGGGGAACTCGAGGAAATATAGGGGGGGAACTTGAGGAAATATATGGTGGGAAAGCTGAGGGAAATCGGTTTTCCAAAAGTTGTATGAACCCTGCTTGAACAGTCAGAAACTTGCAATTTTGCAAAACATTTTTGAGATCAAATTCCATTTTATCCTAAATAGGCGTAAAAGTTCTCTTTCGCGTGGGTCTAGTCTTGATAAAGCAACTTTTGGGACGCCCGGAAGTCTTAAAAAAGTGCCCTAGCATTTACGAAACCTTAGAAGTTTTGAAACATCTTCCGCCTGACGTTTGTCACGAAGATTTTATAGTTGTACAAGTCTGTATCATAAAAAACCAAACCAAACCGACCAATGGCAATTTCAATTTCCTCATTCTTAATATCTTCAAACATACCATTCCAGAGCCTAAGATTACCATTGTCTGATAGCGATATGGAAAAAGAACATCAAAAGCAAGTCTCAAAACGTAGACAACTCAGGGAACAAAAAGAACGAAATCAAAGTTCTAGCCGTTAAAAAAACTTTCACGAGTAAACAAAAACAAAAAACAGAAGAAACCCCCCAAAAAATTGCGAGCCTAAAGTGTTTTAAACAAAAAAACAATGTGCCTTGAAGAGTCCAACCATATTTAGGGGCATGATAAAGTCACACGGAAAAAAAATGTTTATAAGTAAATACTTTTGAGTTTTTTAACCCATTTTTTTTTGTCCGTGAATTTAAACAAAGAATCAAATCATGCTTTTTGCAAATTAATTAAATTAATTACACTTTATTTTGTAGAATATCGAGAAAGTTGATTTGTATTTGTATTTGTGTTTCTTTAAGTTAAGTTATTTCTTTTAAGTTGAAGTTTAATTGTATTTTTTTTTTCTTTTTCTCGTTAAAAAGGATTATGAACTTAACAAATTAATTAATTAATTAATTAAGATATACTTTATGTTAAAGATTAATTAATTGTGCTTATTTAATTAAATTAAATTAACATTTATGATTTCTTGTTAGTTAACCCCCCAAAATATAAGCTTTAGTTAATAGTTATTTTATGGCAGCTAAAAGAAAAACGATTGAGATTATTAATTTAGAATTATTAGAAGTTAATTAATAACTAGAAGTAAACATTTAAAAAACTGGTCTAAAATATTTTTTTTCCGCAATTAAACCTAGAGGTTTTTTTATTTTAATTAATTGGAGTTTTTTTTTTCGCAATATTAATGCTTAAATCTAGTTATTATCAGCTTCTAATCATATTTAGTTGCTTAAATAATATTCAATCATTAATTACTAAATTATTACTTTGATTATGATTAAAGTAATTAGGCTATATTATTAATTAATTACCCACTAATATTATTATTATAATTAAATAACCATATTATGACACTAAAATTGAGAGAATGAACTGTCACTTGACTATTAATTATGAAACAGCCAATTATACAACACGTCAACAACCCACAAAGGTATTATTATTATAATACCATTAACATTAACCAATTTCAGGAAAAAAGAATCATTTAATAAAATAAATTACTAATATATATATATATAAAACTGTAGGAGAAATTAAATCAAATTAAGAAGGACCTTGTTCGTCAATTTTGTACCAAAACTAATAGAAAAACCCCCAATTTGATTAATTTTCAAGAGAAGTAACGTTACATTAGAGTAAAGAAACGTTTCTTCTCTAACAATTAAACCTTATTTTGACTCTTTTGAAGCTTGCAAATGAATTAAAGTAAAGCTTAATGACTAATTAATTATTAATTTTTCCATTCCATCTTTTAAATAAACTTAACTATCTATTCTAACAATTGATAAAACCATAAGTTCATAACTTATCTTCGAAGTTAAGTTATGAACTTATGATAAAACCAAATGTGGATGAGAGGGAAAGTATGACAATGGCCATAGAGCCTGTGTTAAAAAACGCAGGCGGACATCAAAGTTTCGCCAATAACTATTTAGTTTACTTGTGACTGATGGACTTGCAAACTCGCGACTGAAAGTAGTTCAGACATTTATGCCCCTTGGTTTAAAGATAGCCCACTCGATCACGCGCATCACGACGCAAGCTGCTCGCGCTATAGCTAAATTACCGAGATTTGTTTTAAACGTATCTAGTTTTACTTACGCGCTCTTCTATTGCTTCAATAACCTTACCTAAATCCATATTATACCTTCAAATACCTTTTAAAACATTACCAGCTACTCTGTTCTGACTAGAAACACAAATCGAGGAAGTTCTAGCATACACAATAGCAGACGACGGTAACCGCGAATTAACACAAGACCTATTTTAAGGGAGTCAACAGGCCCAGTATAGCTACGCCAATAAAACGGTTACCTACGGTGAAACTCTGATGACTCGCGACTCGACTTTTGGCCATTTTCATACTTTTCCTCTCATCCACTTTTGATAAAATTAATTAATTGCCCCTCATTAATCTTATATATTCTTCTAAAGTTGGTTTTTAATTATAGTTTTAACAAACTATCAAGTTTCAAAAAGAAACATAAAAAAGCAAAAGACAACAGCCAACATTCCTTTCAACTCTTTTATTAATAAAAAACCAAACCAAATTTTGGTTTTTTTTTTATTACATTTTATAGTTTTTTCTTTTCTTTGTTTATATGATACCGATCTACAAAACAAAAACAAAAATGATTAAATTGTTAATAAACTGTAATTAAACTTCAATTATTTTATTTTATTAATTAATTAATTAATTTATACCTTATTAGCAACATCCAGAGCGTCGTAATCGGGAGCTAATCTAACGTAGGCCTTCTTTTGACCATCAGGTCTGATTAAGGTGTTCACTTTGTGGACATCAATATCGTACAATTTCTTGACAGCATTTCTGATTTGGGGCTTGTTAGCCTTCAAATGAACGATGAAGACTAATGTGTTGTTGTCTTCGATCTTCTTCATGGCAGATTCCGTCGTAAGTGGGTGTTTAATGATGGCATAGTGGTCTAGTCTGTAATAATACATTTGTTAAGACTATTTAGGGTAATATCATGGATAAAGAATGCGCGTGAGGAAATTTGTTTTCACTCTATAGGATCGGCAACTCCCTATCTCGGGCGACAGCTTATTCTGTATATACTCTGTTACAACATCGGTTGTCAGCACGCGCAAATATATTTCTCTATGTAACGTAGCTTTGTACGTGCTGTCAAGAGACAAAAAACTTCAGGATCTTCAGGATTTAAAATATCCGCGAGTTTTTTTAGCTCGAGTGCATGGACCTCTAGGCCTTAGTTTCAAATACGTGTGAAATTACCTACAGCCTACTACACGTATTTGAAACTAAGGCCTAGAGGTCCGTGCACTCGAGCTAAAAAAACTCGCGGATATTTTAAATCCTGAAGATCCTGAAGTTTTTTGTCTCTTGACAGCACGTACAAAGCTACGTTACATAGAGAAATATATTTGCGCGTGCTGACAACCGATGTTGTAACAGAGTATATACAGAATAAGCTGTCGCCCGAGATAGGGAGTTGCCTATCCTGTAGAGTGAAAACAAATTTCCTCACGCGCATTCTTTATACATGGTAATATTATGGGTTTTATTTATTACCTAGGCCTCTTTGGAACACTCTTCCTTGGGTATTTGGGATGTCTCGGGAGTCTCAAGGTGGTTGGACGTCTGAATTGAACAGCTGTCCTAACCTTTCTTCTCCTTGTTCCATGGGCTCCCTTTGTGATTTTCTTTTTAGCAATTAGAGCCTTTGCCTTGGCCTTTTGAACAGAGTCAGTCTTTTTGACTGGTTTACTTTTCTCAGCTTGTTTAGGTAAGGGTGCCTCCTTTTTTGCCTTAGCCACTGGCTTTTCAGGCTCTTTAGCGGGTGCTTTTTCAGCCTTAGGAGCTTTCGCGGCTTAAATTTAATTTTAAAAAAGTTTAATTAAACTTATGCTTAAGATTGAAACATATTCATGCAATTTCATCCATCAAATCTTATTATTTTCTCTTAGTTTTAATATAAAACCTTTGTTTTAATTAAGTTAGTTAACTATTTAAAGTGATGACCAAGGCTTAAAATGAGCCACATGGCCGTTAGTCCTAATCATTTTTGATAATGTTACGACTACAATATTGCCAAAATGCATGGTTTTTACTTATATTCTTTAATTTAAGCTTATTTTATTCACAATTAAATTGATTTTAATTTACCTTTCGCCGGTTTCTTTGCTGCAGGAGGCATTTTCTTCAACACGCCGACACGTTTCACAAAATTAGGAGAAGAAAATGGTGGAAACAGGAATGAAAGGGAGAGGGGGTGAAAATGGCGGGGAAGGAAGCTCGCTAAAGCAACAAGGATGAATAAAACCTTACCAAACTAAAAATGCATTATAAATATAATTTCTCCACTTTAAATTGTAAAAATTCCTCACTAACAACTTAACTAGTAAATTAGATTTAAGTGACTATTTTTAAATGAGAATCTTAGCCATTTTATGTTCTCAAATTAATATGTTTCACACTATGTTCGAATACTAATCTAGGGTACATGTATATTTTCTCCTAGGTATAAATAGGGGAGGGTATTTTTCAAAGGGGGGAGAACGATCCCACGTGACTTTTTGACAGGGGAAGAAATTTTATTTTTCATCTCCTCCCTTCGATACCGTCAATAATTTGCCAGGTTCCTATATAGTGACAGCCAAAATGTGTCTTTTATCCCTGTTTCTACGTGAAAGTCAAAATAGAAAGTCAGTATAACTTAGACTTTAGGGTAATTATGCTACGCTTTTAGGTTAAATTGACGCAAGATTTTAGTCGCATCCGCGCAAGACGCGCATGACACATGATTCTCAGTGTCAGAAGAAATCTTTTGTGGATAAGATGACTTTGTTAGTGTAATTTATATTCCCGGATTTATAATTACAATTTACAAACATTTCTTAGCGTGGTTAAGAACCTTCGTGTTAATTAGTTTCCGGCTAAACTAGTTTATAAGCTACGATACAGAATTTATTATCTGAAATGTCTGTGTCCGACAACAAATCCTCAGGCCTTGCCCTAGGAAAGAAGGGATAGGTCATCTTTGTGTGTGGATGACAAAGTGACCAAAGAACTGCCCCGTTATAAAATGATTGTCGCGAATGCGTAATAAACCTTTGTAATCGGTTATATGGATTAATACTAGTTATTGCGAGAATTTAGCTGACCAAATGCGTCAATTTGTGGCTGTAGAGGCTCTTTGGATGTTATATTGTGACTTTTGTGGATTGTAAAAGAAGAAGCCAACTGACCCTGAATATGTATGGTTTCCATTGATTATGTCAACTGGATATGAATTTCGAAACAATAAATAAACGTTACTGTGGTACATTGAAAACTCCTCTTCCAGTATCGTTTAAAAACGATTTTAAACACTTCAAAATGATGTATTTATACATTTCCTTCATGGCTGTACTGGGTAAGTTGAATTGCTCAATGTCCTGAGGTTAGGGTTGAGGGTTGTCCTGTCTGTCTTTTAGGTTTGGTAGCATCAGTTGATGTCAGTTTGGACCATAGAGATGCAGGCTTCTTTCTGAGATTCCCCCCTTCAACTGAAACTCGAACCCCCTCCTTTGACTCTAGTACCAGTGAAAAATTTACACTTTTATACCCTTCTTCATCTGTGACTGTTCGGGCATCATATGGCCCATTTTACGTCAAACAAACTGTTCTTCCCGCTTTATTAACCCCATCATCATCAACATTTTCGACTAATATCACCGACGACGCTGACCAATGGGAACCCAGTGGTGTTCTCACTAATGGGAATCAGTTACCATCACCTATCAGTACTGATTTGGAAATTAGTGCTCATCTAGTAACTCATGAAATTCAACGGGATCGACCCGTTTTGAGAGTATTATTTCACAGGTTAGATCAGTGTTTTTACTTCTAGCAATGAGCTTCGTGTCAAACTGATAATTTTGGATTTCTGGTTATACACCGTTTTCAGACTAGGAGGATTGATACCATTTACACCAGGAGTCCTGGCTACTTTTTATTGCACTGTGTCCACCAAGTAGCCTGACTTCCTGGTGTAAATGGTATCAACCCTCCTACTCTGAAAACTACGTGTACACTGTTTTCAGACTAGTTGGATTGATACCATAGGCCTGGCTACATTGTATTGCACTGTGTCCGCCAAGTAGCCTGACTTCCTGGTGTAAATGGTATCAATCCTCCTAGTCTGAAAACTACGTGTACACTGTTTTCAGACTAGTTGGATTGATACCATTTACAACAGGAGGCCTGGCTACTTTGTATTGCACTGTGTCCACCAAGTAGCCTGGCTTCCTGGTGTTAATTGTATCAACCCTCCTATTCTGAAAACTATCTTTATACTGTTTTCAGACTAAGACGACTGATACCATTTACACCAGTAGGCCTGGCTACTTTGTATTGCACTGTGTCCACCAAGTAGTCCGGCTTCTTGGTGTAAATGGTATCAACCATCCTAGTCTGAAAACTACGTGTACATTGTTTCCAGACTAGTTGGATTGATGCCATTTACCACAGGAGGCATGGCTACTTTGTATTGCACTGTGTCCATCAAGTAGCCTTGCTTCCTGGTGTAAATGGTATCAACCCTCCTGGTCTGAAAACTATCTATACATTGTTTTCACACTAGGAGGGTTAATACCATTTACACCAGAAGGGCAGGCTACTTTGTATTGCACTGTGTCCGTCAAGTAGCCCGACTTCCTGGTGTAAATTGTATCAATCCTCCTATTCTGAAAACTGCATATACATCGTTTTCAGACTAGGACAACTGATACCATTTACACCAGCCGGCTTGGTCACTTTGTATTGCACTGTGTCCACCAAGTTGCCTGGCTTCCTGGTGTTAATTGTATCAACCCTCCTATTCTGAAAACTATCTTTATATTGTTTTCAGACTAAGACGACTGATACCATTTACACCAGTAGGCCTGGCTACTTTGTATTGCACTGTGTCCGCCAAGTAGCCCGACTTCCTGTTGTAAATGGTTCAACCCTCCTAGTCTGAAAACTATCTGTACATAGTTTTCAGACTAAGTAGCATTGATAACTTTTACACCAGGAGGCCTGGCTACTTTGTATTGCACTGTGTCCGTCCTGTAGCCTGGCTTCCTGGTGTGAATGGTGTCAATCCTCCTGGTCATAAAACTATTCATACATCGTTTTCAGACTTAGAAGGGTTGATACCATTTACACCAGACGGCCTTGCAACTTTGTGTCCGCCAAGTAGCCTGGCTTCCTGTTGTAAATAATATCAACCCTTCTACTATGAAAACTATGTATTGGTTTTTATAATGATTTTTATGACACCATTGTCATAACTCATTAGCAACAGGGTGGCAGACCCAAAACCACATCAACATGTAGAGGACAAGGGAGCATACTGTGTGGCCCTTTATGTCCATTATCGATCTGAACATCTGATGTCAGTTTGTAGCCTGAGTGCTAGCCGGGACGGAGTTTGCTTAGGGGAAGTGGTCTTACCAGCAACATGGTGGCCTTCCTTAGAATCCAACATTTGGAAAGCTTCTAAACAGCAGAAGTCTATGGTTCGAGTGGAATACGCTCTGCTTCAAAGCCCTTCTATGGAATGCTCTGATACTTCACTCCCTGTAACCGCGCCGCCTAATGTTCAAAGCATTTACATTGCCAACGTTTCCTTATCAAGCATGCATGGGAGTTACGAAGAAATCAAAAGTGACGATGTCATTCGAATTCTCGTTCCCCAAGGACCAGTTTATCCTCGGTCCAAAGTTTATGTACCTGTCTATTTGATGCCTAATCTCGCTTATCCAGTGGGACTTTATGTTTTTACTATCAGGTACTGGAAAACATTGGCAAAGCCAATTGACCTCAACCTTATTTGATGGGTGATAGTTAAAATTAAATTCTTTAAAAGGGCTCGGGTTAAAAATGGTTTAAGAATTCTCGGAGCTCAAGTAGCTCAACCATCAAAGTGGAGAATCTCCTTAGATTTTGAGTCCAAAGAAACTATCGCAACGGTGACTGCTTTTGTTAAAGATGTTAAAGAAAACAAAGATTTCCCTCCTCAAAACATTAATTATTCGTACGTTAATTACGTTTTATTTGGAACATTGGTGTGTCCTCCCTAGAGTTTGGGTTCATTTCTCGGTCCCTAATGTTACAGGCAAGCGCAAGAGGTTTTCTCTTGGCTCTTTGAAGTTGACGAAGACGCGGGTTACCATGATTCTGGTCGTATTGTGTGGCAACTTCGTTACACTTTAGATTCTAGCATGGCTGAGCAACATAATTTTGATGATTCTAATCCAAAGCTAACATCGCAACTTGACATTCAAAAAGACGATGTTCAAGCTGTTTTACCCATTGCTAAAGTACGATACTTCAAACCAGTCCCAAATACTGTTCAAGCTTGAATAATTTGAATTGTTTCAACACGCAGTCTACTCAATTGTTGAATACTGCCGTTTTGACTGGAAAACAAGTGTCTCAACCTATGAAGGTTTTTGTCGTCAGTCAAGCTGGGAAAGTGGGCGACGTGACGTTGCAATCTTCGTGTCACGCCGCTGATGAATCAATTTTAAAAGTCTCTCCTTCTTGTACATCGGTTTATTTGGACGGATCTGAAATTCGGGGCTCTCAAAACGCTTCAGTTCTCGTAAAATATGGAACATACACAGGGCAGGCTCATTTCTTGGTCTGGATGCCTGAATTGCCCTTAGAAATTCGGCTTTCCGATAACAGACTGAGCCAAATAAAGGGATGGAAAACACCTAGAATTCAAAGAAGGTAGGTCTAAGGTCAATGAATAATCATTCATTGATCGTTATTCCATTATATCAGAAGTATATAATATTTACTTCTCTTCGAGAGAAGTGTATTTACCGCAAAGGGGGCGGGGTAATTGTAACATGATTCTTCCCAACATCATCTAAACATTTATTATAGCAAGGTTACTAAACTGAATCACATACGTGATAAACCGAGGGGTCGAACGTTCGGCATTTTAGTGTACGGGATTTTGAGATTTCAAGATTTTGACAAAGATTTTGAGATTTTGCCCCAGATTTTGAGATTCTGACTCAGATTTTAGAAATCTGGAAATCTAGTCCAAGATTTTAAGATTTCGGGATTTTAAAGGAGATTTTCAGATTTTGAACGCGATTTTCAGATTTCGAAGAAGATTTCGGGATTTTG
Source organism: Phalangium opilio (assembly GCA_019434445.1). Taxonomy (NCBI): domain Eukaryota; kingdom Metazoa; phylum Arthropoda; class Arachnida; order Opiliones; family Phalangiidae; genus Phalangium; species Phalangium opilio. The sequence goes on from JAEQBA010003137.1 coordinate 604,134, forward strand.
TTCAGGATTTTCAGATTTTGAAGGAGATTTCGGGCTTTGGAACAAGATTTTCAGATTTTGAAGGAGATTTTCAGATTTCGAGGAGATTTTCGGATTTCGAGGAGATTTTAATGTGAGATTTCGGGATTTTAGGTGAAGATTTCGGGATTTTCAGATTTTAAAATAGGGATTTCGGGATTTTCAGATTTTAAGGTAGGGATTTTGGGATTTCTAGATTTTGACGTGAGATTTTAAAATTTTCAGATTTTGACGTGAGATTTTAAGATTTTTAGATTTTGACGTGAGATTTCGGGATTTCGAGATTTTCGAGAGAGATTTTAAACAGATTTCAAACGAAGTGTACGGGATTTTGACAAACGTCCGACCCCTCGTGATAAACAGTTCCCTCATCATTAAGTACTCTATTAGCGTGGCTTAATTATTTGCCAAGGCGCATGCGCTTGTGCGTTTTTGTCCCCCACGTCAAGACAATCACGGTTTGTGGGTTGGTTGATTGCCGAGGATTTAGTGCAACCAAACAGTTATAGAATTCACCTTAGCACGGTGCGATGACGCCCATCTGAAGTTTGATCCTGGGAAGAATCATGACGTTATATAACAGAAGTATTAAGAGGCTACAGAGTGTCATCCTTCTTCTATTATCCCCTTCTGATTATAATTGTTTTTTGAAACTAGTAGAAAATACCGAGCCAGTCCCAGTAGTTCTAATTCTGCGGGAACTCCCTCTGATTCAAGTGCTAAAAATGTAATACGTTGGGATGATTCGGACGTAAGAGTTTTGTTTTTCAGTTTCTGGTTAAAGATATTGAATTGGTGCTGATTTTATCGCGTTCCTTACAAGGATTTGGATGTTGTTTGTCGTCTTCGATACCAGCAAGCGGAAGTCTTTGTTTTCACACGTTTCTTCAGTGTTGATCACAATTCGGGCCGAGAAGCTTACTTGTTGAACCGCAGAGTGGCTCTAAGGGTGACGGAACTGGTATCACCCTTTTTGAGAGTGGCCGATCCCAGAATAGCTTCTTTGAAAGGAAGTATAGTTCAAGGGCAAGATAATGGAAGAACCGAAGTTCAGGTTCTCTCCCCTATAACTGGACGAGTTATCGGAGCTCGCGAATTCCGAGTTGGTTCTGATAAAGAGACTGTTACTCATTTGGAAGTGACAGTTGTGACGGGATTACATTTGGCAGTTTTTCCTGATGATTCAATTCCTAATGTGTTTACTGCTCAGACTGCAATTACTCGAAGGCTGACTTCTCAATACCAGGTTTGTTTTCTTTGAACGCGAACATACTTTCTTATCTCCTTATTTTGGGTTTGTGGGGAATCTGGGTAAGTCAGGGGTTTGGAAAATGGTTTAAAAAGTCGGGGGTTTAAAGTTTCTTCCGAAAATGTCGGGGGTTTGATGTTTCTTCCGAAAATGTCGGGGGTTTAATGTTTCTTCCGAAAAAGTCGGGGATTTAATGTTTCTTCACAAAAAGGCGGGGATTCGGAGTTTCTTCACAAAAAGTCGGGTATTCGGAGTTTCTTCACTAAAAGTCGGGTATTCGGAGTTTCTTCGCAAAAAGTCGGGGATTCGGAGTTTCTTCGCAAAAAGTCGGGGATTCGGAGTTTCTTCGCAAAAAGTCGGGGATTCGGAGTTTCTTCGCAAAAAGTCAGGGATTCGGAGTTTCTAAGCAAAAACTCGGGGATTCGGAGTTTCTTCGCAAAAAGTCGGGGTCTCGGAGTTTCTTCGCAAAAAGTCGGGGATTCGGAGTTTCTTCGCAAAAAGTCGGGGATTCGGAGTTTCTTCGCAAAAAGTCGGGGATTCGGAGTTTCTTCGCAAAAAGTCGGGAAATTCGTTGTTTCTTCGCAAAAAGTCGGGAATTCGGAGTTTCTTCGCAAAAAGTCGGGGATTCGGAGTTTCTTCGCAAAAAGTCGGGGATTCGGAGTTTCTAAGCAAAAAGTCGGGGATTCGGAGTTTCTTCGCAAAAAGTCGGGTATTCGGAGTTTCTTCGCAAAAAGTCGGGTATTCGGAGTTTCTTCGCAAAAAGTCGGGGATTCGGAGTTTCTTCGCAAAAAGTCGGGGATTCGGAGTTTCTTCGCAAAAAGTCGGGGATTCGGAGTTTCTTCGCAAAAAGTTGGGGATTCGGAGTTTCTTCGCAAAAAGTTGGGGATTCGGAGTTTCTTCGCAAAAAGTCGGGGATTCGGAGTTTCTTCGCAAAAAGTCGGGTATTCGTTGTTTCTTCGCAAAAAGTCGGGTATTCGTTGTTTCTTCGCAAAAAGTCGGGAATTCGGAGTTTCTTCGCAAAAAGTCGGGAATTCGGAGTTTCTTCGCAAAAAGTCGGGGATTCGGAATTTCTCCCCATAAAGTCGGGGATTCGGAATTTCTCCCCATAAAGTCGGGGATTTCGTTTGGTATATGATGAAGTGGGTTCTGGTAAACACCTTAAAATGGTTATTGATTTTATCAAAATTTGGTCAGGGATAAGCGGGAAAAGTCAGAGAGGGCGTTTCAATATAAAAATTTCGTCCGAACCCTGTTATTCTAAACTTTCAGGAAGGTTTACTCGACGTCAGACTACATTTCTCTGACGGTACCATCACCCCATTGGCTGATATTTCCCAGTCTGATTACCATCTTTCTGTGGATTCTTTCGACACTGGTATAGTGGCTTTCGCTCCCGTGACAAACTCTCACCATCCACGCGTGATCGCTATTGGGCAGGGGAAAGGGGAATTGTTGCATATCTCCCTTGAATTGGCTGAAAGATGTCAAAAAAGGCGAAGCCAACCTTTGGCCATGGCTTACGCCTACATCGAGGTTGATTACAGTACGACCGCTCGTACCAACCTTCAAAACGACGCTCATTTTAAGCTAATGAAAGCTGGCCTTGACCCCAATGGGAAATTCGGGGGCGGTCGACAAAAGAATCTGATTAACCAGAACGTAGATGCGATTTTGTATCAAGACGCTCTGAATGGCAATGTCCGATACCACGAACCAACGGTTCAGGCCAGGCAAAATCTAGCTCACGGCGGGAATGGTAACCTTACTCCCTTAGAAATCACCATGTATTCGTTACTGGGAGTTTTTTGCATCGCCATTTTCGTCATCGTCATTACTTGCACGGTGTTCGCTGTTAGATACCAAAACAAGCGCAAAGACGTGCCGACTGTCGAAAATGGGGAGTCGGTGGCTCACGCTCATGATTGGGTCTGGCTAGGGAGAGCTACTTTAGAAAGGAACTCCGTCAACACTCAATGTTCGCAAACGCTGATGCCCATGTCCGACTTTAACGGGAATGGACCCCAAGTACCTCCTTCAAGCTCAACACTGTCAAATTTGAAAGGATCGCGAGCCACCACCCTCCCTGAAAAGAAAAAGGCAGTCTCTAGGATGCATCGAAGTAGCAATATATCCTTCCCTGGTTCGGAAATAAGTATCAGAATCACGACGAACCCTCACCAATTGGGCAGCAACGACGAAGATGAAGGAATGTGGAGTGGTTCCACCATTACTAACAATGATAAGGAAACCACGCTTATCGAAGGGGGAACCGTCACCAGTTTGACCAATCACAATGCCTTCAACCTGCCTTCGGAAGTCGATTTGAAGAAGAAAAACAACCAAGGCACAACAACAACTACCAACCTTTCTAAAATTGGTAAAAGCGTCCGTATCCACCCTAATCCTTTAAACAAGGATTTGGATCCGAAAGACGCAAGGAAAACCAAATTTTCAACCTTTACTAAATCAACCTCTACTCAAGTTACGCCTCCTCCTGTACCGCCTCATCGTAATTCGGCTATTTACGCTTCGCAACAGAGTAACAACGTTCCACCCCCAGTTCCGCCACACGCCCATCATCCCCAAAATGATAGTAATCCTTTTGCTTTAGCATCGACTTCGGCAAGTCCCGATTCTTCGTCCGACCCTTCCTCTCCTCCTAATCAACTACAACAACCACAACAACCGAGCATGGAAAATGAAAACGCCAAACAAATGAGGGAAATTCTACGTAACGTTAATTTAACCGATAACCCTTTACTCGCTAACGGAGATATGGGTTGGGAAAGCGTCTCGAAAGGTATGAGTTACGAACAGTTAATGGAGTACTTTGTTAATTTGAAAGAATCCAACGCATGAATTACTCTCTCTATCGAGATTTCGGGGGACAACAAAAGGTAATTAATTATTTAATTATAATATACTATCTCTCTCTCTCTCGCATCTCTTCGTAAAGAAATATTCCTTAAATGAATCTCTGTTTTTTGAGTATCACTTAAAATAACATTAACAACAACGCAAGTTTACACTCTCGAACACAAACCGCAGAAATATATTGACGTATATAAAAAGCTTTTTTATTAAAGCTTAATTTTTCTATTTTTTAAAGCATACATACATATACGGAATGTGCAATATATACCGCCATGTTTATATATATATAAGGAAAAAACGGTGCCCAAAATTTTAAATATAACAATTAAGGAAAAAAGAGCATTTTTTAATTAATTAATTCGTTTATATCGTTAATTACACTAACAGGGTGCTATTAAACGTAAAGTTAAAGGCTTTTTCACACTCACTTAAAATCAATATAAGCCTGAAATATAATATATATGAATATATTGCGTCACCTTGAAAACTATGCGTAATATTATATCAATTTAATTGTTTTAATTTTTTTTTTGCCCAAAAGTTTCTACGAACGTAATCTCATGAAATTAACCAAAGTTAGCGTATGGACAAGCTTAGATTATTATTATTTATGATATACCCTTTTTAGTGCAATTCTTTCTTCGTAGAGTAACAAGGAAATTTAGCTTTAGTTTATTCTAATTTTAATTAAAAATAATTAGCCATAATCTAGTCAATATATGATATTATCGTGTGAAGAACATACAAAAAGTGCTAAGTCCCTTACCCTTATCGCTGCTGCAATTTTTCAAGTCTTTAGTGCTACAAATGTCACTAATATACACTTTAGTGTAATGATACACATTAGCAAATAATGTTTAATGAAACTTTATTATTAACCCTAACTCCGATAGGCCTAATTCCCTAAATTCCATAATTTTTAATTTCTTAAGTATTAAACATTCCTATATATCGACCAAAATAGTTATTAATTATAATATGTTTAAATTATAATTAAAGTATAATAATTAAAATATACAAATAAATACATAACGCAGATATGAGTAAAATAAAAGGTTACACCCGCGAGGTTAAAAGGTCAAAGCTTCGACGTAAAAAGAATCTCCGGTTTACAAGAAATTAAACCAAAAAAAAATATGTACATAATTATAATAATGTACTTATTATATGTACAAAAAAACGGGTATAGGAGCGAAAATGGTTGATTAATTATTTCCTCCCCACTTATTTCTTAATCAATTATTTAATTAATTAGTTAATTAATAGCAAATTTGAAATAACATTTCAAATTATCGTTAGGTTTTTCCGAAACCTTTTTCCTAACACTTAAAATAAAAATAAACCCGATGAAATTATTACAAATCCTTCCTAATCCTAAACCTAACCTAAATCAAATACTCAATTTTTACTAATTGCCATATTTACCCTCTCTTTAAATAATCTAGTACATTACATGATAAACAAAACAAAGACTTTTTGAAAACGAAAGCATTTCAAATATACGATAACATTTGTTAACCCAAACATTAATTACGTAGTTTTTAAACCTTTTTTTTTAATTAACGTTGCCATAATCTTTAATATGCAAAGATTTTTTAACAGCTACAGTGCCTCTTCAATTTTAAATTAATTAATTAATAATCCAAGGCTGCTTATAGTGGTTTTTTTTTAATTAAAACCAAATATTTTTAATTATAATAATTAAACAAGATCTCAATTTAACGCGTTTTTAGTACGTTTTTTTTAAACCTTTTTATTTTAGAAGTGTTTGAACAAACCAAATTTATACACTACTACTACTACTACTACTACTACTATATACACCGTTTAATTACATACCATATACTCTTTTTTTACAATTAATTTTTTTAATTAATTAGCTTTTAATTTTTTATATATTGTACATATAAAGAGTGTTAACCCGAGAGTTCAATGTAAATAAGTGTATTAACAAACATAACCAGTTTTAGAAGACCGTAAAAAATACAAAAGAATATCCGAGTTTAAATTTAATTTGCGATAAAGGTAATTAAGCAACAATATTAAGAAATTAATGCGTCAAAATCCCCCCCCCCCGTACTAATTATGATAAATTTGCCCCCAAATTCGTAAAAAAAAATAATTTAAAAATATCGAGATAAATGTGAAAATTAACATAAATTTTTGCATTTTACGAGCATGATGAAAATGATCACTAGTAATACTTAAAATTTACTAAAAATAGGCCTATAAGTACTTAGCCCTAAACGTAATAGCGAAAAACATTAAATTAGAATTAGTAAAAACAAAATACATAATTAAAAGTAGTAATATCGTTAGATGATACAAATAGAAAAATAAAACATAATTATTTATAAAAATTCAATTTATTATAAAAGAATAAAAAAAATGACGTGAAAATATTTAACCAAGAAAAATTGTGTGTAAAGAAAAAAAATATATATATATATTTATTATAATTTTTAGCGTAGTTACGTAATTACACTCTTAATTTTTAAAATTAGGTAATCAATTTGTTTTTAATTATAAAGTTATGCAATATACAAACATGCATAGGAGTACGGTAGAGTAAAGAGTGAAATAAAAAAAATTTACATTAAATTTTGTTATAAACAAAAAAAAACAAGAAATTAAATGTTCATCCTAAGACAAAAGAAAAAAAATACAAAAACTAGTCGTATATACTGTAACAATGGAAAAAAAATACAAGACAAATGCATATTGTTGTCATGTGCTTTGTAAGTGTTGAAGAATTATCAAATTAAAGTCATGCCTACGAACATGGAATATTCGATTTTATTAAGGCATTTTTGAAAAATAAGATGTGAAACGTTATAGTGGTGTTGTCCAACTTGTTTTGAAAGTCAGGGTGAAACTATAGTAGTGGTGATGTTCAACTTGTTTTGAAAGTCAGGGTGAAACTATAATAGTGGTGATGTCCAACTTGTTTTGAAAGTCAGGGTGTAACTATGATTTAGTCCGTACCCATGCCAGCTTGTTAATTTTGTTCACTATTTCCTTGATTCCTTCCCCCACTTCTGATGCTTCAGAGGCAATATTTATTGAGTGTAGATGAAGTATTCTTCTAAGTCCCGTAGCGTAAAGTGCTAGTTCAAAGCTAATTTAGGTATTCAAATATTGTACAAAAGGTGTTTGAAAACCTAGGAAAAAAAATATAGGGCCTAAAGTATTATTTGCTCTTTATGTTTTTACGGTGATAAATTTCTATTTGCCGGCAGCACTTTCCCGCCTTTACCTCTAGTGAGATACTTCACGACTCGATCGATATTGGCTTTGTCTTGATGCAGACGTCCGCATTAGGCCTATGCCTATGCCTTTTTTGTGCGTCCGCCAGCCAGCCAGTTTTGAATGCGGTTTCGCTCGTATTCTTCCCGCGATTTGTGTCGGTTTTTCGTATTTGAGTGTTAATTACTTTAGTAATTAGCTTTAATTAAGCTCCGTGTAAATGTTTTATAGTTATTAGCTAAGCCTAGTTTTTTTAAATCGCCAAAAAACGCAGTTTTGACATCATAGGCAGTCCCTTAGGGCCAAAATGCCGTGAACTATATATAGATGATCTCCTTTACATTCGTGAAAAAGAAGAGAAACTAGGTCTCTTTTCTATTGGAAGATGCTGCAAGGACTTTTGAAATTCCTTTCGTAAGGGATTTGTAACTCTACAGACTAAAGAAATCAAGATTTATCTTATTCCAACGTGATATGACAAGAGTGAAAGTTGGAATCAGAGCCAGGCCCCTGACGTTAAAGTAAGTTAATTTTCAAATTAATTATTCCTAAAATAATTAACATAATAATAACATTAAATTACTCCTAAACCTTAAAATTAGGCCTAAACCGCAACCGTATAAAACTGGCCTATTTTATTTCCTGTTGTTTTAGACTTAATCGATTAGTTTTGCGAAAGAGAATAAAATTAGGCTTAATCAGATCAATTTCCCGCGATTATGCCATTGTATTATAGTTATCTGACAAACATAAAACTCCCATTGATATAAATATAATCTTATAAAAATAATATCATTGTATATTACGATTCCGCAATGCAATCAACAGTAGATGTATTAAGTTGTAGACGAATTTGCCGCCAAAAACCTCTCAAAATAGCTTCGTAAGCAGTAGACGTACTAAAATTACGTTATATTTGCTTATGTTTCAGTGAAAAGGTTTCCGGAGACGATATAATCATCGAAGTTTCCGGAAATAGCGTTCTCTTAAAAAATAGGGTGAGTTCTTTAATTTATTATTCATAAAACTTTCAAATATGGAAACCATCAAATCCTCCCTTGACATTTAGTGACGCTAAAAAGTCTGAATGTAGATGTACTCCGCTAGTGATTTTTTTTCATAGGCTTATAAATGCGTTTTTAAGAAATAATATAAGGCACCCCTTTGTATACATTTCTAAGGATTATTAAGGACTGTGTTTACCACATAGTTTTATATTTTTAACTGAAATAAGTTCAAAAATATCACCGCTTTTCTTTGATGATGAAAAGTATTTCGAAATATTATTCTATCCTCATCTTGTAAACACGTGTTCGTACACTCAGTACGTAGGCTTCATATTAATCCCACGCGGTAAACCCCCTGGTGGCCTTGTACGTAATTAAAATCCATCCCTCATTCTTTTGAATTGATCTTCAGCATCTTTTTTCTCCGTGGGCTGACCGTCCAAGAGTAGGCCTAACCTTAACCCTCAAAAACTAGGCTTAGTTAGAATATCTTTGGGTTTTTAATGCTCCACGAGGGTCCAGTTCTTTTTGAAATTTGTGACTCATTCCTAATAAACCCAGCTGTCATTTACAATCAAGGAACGACAAACCCCTCGGGAGTCTAGGAAGTTGGTCTCAGTTACAAAACTCTATAAATTTAAAGTACAGGGAGGTCTTCTTTGCTGGGATGTTCTATATTATTATTTGTCCACTTTCCCCCTAAAGCTATTTCATTTATCACATGAATATTGTACTATTATAATTAGAAATACCTACCTTGATTTGTCTGATTGTCTGTTAGTAACGCTTAGGCAGAATTAAAACTGCAATTCATGATTAGTAACAGCAGCAGTATATAATACTTCTATTCGAGAGAAGTGTACAAACCACAAAGCGGGCCGGGTAGTTGTAACATGATTCTTCCCAACGTCAGACTCATAATTAACATTTGAAGCAAGGTTACTAAACCGAATAACATACGAGATAAATAGTTCCACCTCATCATTACTCTATTAGCGCTGCTTAACTATTTGCCAAGGCGCATGCATGCGCTTGTGCGTATATGTCCCTCCACGTCAAGACAATCAAGGTTTGTACAGGGTTAATTGCTGAGGATTTAGTAAATACCAAACAGTTATAGAATTCACCCTAGCACGGTGCGATGCCCATCTGAAATAAGTTTGATGAGCGGGAAAGCAATCAAAAAGGGTTCCCTCGCCTGGGAAGAATCATGTTACATAACTAAAGTATTAAGAGGATACAGAGTGTCATCCTTCTTCTATTATCCCCTTCTGGTAACGGTAATAACTTCGGTAATATCAACTTCAAACCTTTAGAAATCAAATATAATAAAACGTTAAGTATAATTAGGACCTTATAAAATTTAAAATCAAGAATAATTAGAATATAATATTAAAATGAAATGCACGGGGGGTGGGGGCTCTGAATAATAACTTGAATTATTATTCATGATAGATTTGGATAAACTCGTGCTTTGTCGGTGTCGTATTTCCAGGCTGGGTCTTCTCAGTCTCAATGTGGGAAAAATATGTCTTTGGGGATGTCTTTTATACGTTTGGTCCGGGGCGGCTTCCAAACTTCCCCACCCCACCGCTACTTTTTATTTTGAATGAATGTTCCGGAAACTCTGTGTTATGTTAGGGGGTATATTCCAAGTCAATCATTGCGTAGAACGTGTAGCATAGTATAACAGACGCTTTTAAATCCCTCCTCTTACTATGAGGTTACATTGAACAAGTGTATTACGTGTGAGAACGTTTCTATAGTTGAGGGTATCTTGAAAGGTCACTGAATTTTGGGGAAGGCCTCACGCGAAGACATGATAAGGAGCCAATGAAGCCAAAGCCTCGTGTTTATCTCGTATTAGCACTTATCGTCTTTCATCATTTCCTTTATCTATATATTGGTTTATGACTAAATTAATTATTCCTCACTCTCAAACTATCAGTTTTGCCTTATTTGTGACGCGAGCGCGATGAACCAAGCGTTGTGACTTAGCGAATACAGAAAGATGCATGCAAAGTGAAGTGCTCTCGAACTGAATGGATCTCCCTAAATGAAAGCTATCTCGCCCTCTGGTTACGCGTAAGGCGAATTGGTGCTATTTCCCTAGACACCCTTATGTAGCGTCTATGTATATTTCAAAAGTATATTAAACACAGACGTTATCAGTGGGTTTTGGCATTGACTTTCCGGTGATCAAAAGTACATATAGATAAAAACAATAAGTAGGCCTATACTTCTTTACCTCTGAGAATAGTGTCGAAACCCCCCCCCCCCGGGCCGGTTCGGCTGTAGCACAGGGAACACGCAACGTGGATAGGTTCCTGAACTAGCAGATGCTAGCTCTAGTACCAAAATTAACGTTTGGAACTTTGGATCGCGACCATAGTGTACTCTTCTAAAAACCTTTGACCTCAAATAAGCTCTTCTCTGATTGGTTGGTTCGGGTAGGGGTTGAGAGGAGGGTCCTTTCCTTTTCAAAATGCAAGGCTGCTAAGGAAGGAAGTATACTTTTTTTTCAAACGAAAAATACCAAGTGTAGAGAAAGTCTCTACACCTGCAGATATGTTTCAACCATAGCACACTCTTTCTCTTTCTCTCAAAATGGCGGAAAACGTTACAGACAGAGTGTAAGGCTATTTGCGGATTAATACGCCCGATTGGTTAAACGGTTGGCCTGACGTTTAGTACGAGAAATTTTCAGTTTTTCACCCCTTAGAAGTTTGAGCACTTATTATTCTGGCGCGAATCGTAAAATGAAATAAAATGTGCAACATATCTTCAATTTAAACTACTTCCGCGTGCGCGCATGAAAAAATCAAGATCAATATACGAACGTTTACTTGTAGCTGTTATGAGGGCACATTTTACGGGTCGATATGCCTGGCCAAAGTTGCGTTGCCAAACCCATGCATGCAGTACATGTTACATAGGAAGATTGGGGGAGGGGGAGTCTAGATAAATTTAGCCCGCACGCTATTTATACATGGGTATGGCGTGCCTTTCATCAATAATGAATATCCATGTATTTGTAAAAATCCTCAGCCACCGCTTATGGACTGAAAAATTACGTTAAAAGACTTTATATGGTCATTACCATCATTACGTGAGCGCCCTAGCTGTATAAAGTAGCTTTAAAGCCTTAGTAAATCGATTATTATAATAAGCCTTTTGTTTCGGTGGTATGTGTGTGTTATCCCACGGTTCTGTCCCATGCCTGCCTGCATGCTTTCGTCTAGTGTAAAATTGCGGAGGATTGAAAAAGAAAGGGTGCACGAGTTAATTTGTACAAGGGCGTTCGACTTTTAAATTGCAAGCTCATCGCTTGAAAGAATCGCCCCTTTTAAACATCAAAGGGACACTGAATAACTTTCAAAGTTTCTGTAGAAACGACCTGCGAAAGAAAAGGCATACCCTAGAAATTTTTACTTTTTTTGTTTGAAAGAACGTATGAATACTAACTAAGGTACACTGTGTTAGTCGGTTTTTTAAAGGGGCTCTAACGAAGGCAGCGGCGAGGGTGGGTAAAATTATTTGAAATACCTCACACGTACTATGTGACGCCTCCGGAGTTGGACTGAGCACCTATACCTTTTTTTAGCGAGACTGCAGTGCCAACTTGAAGGAGAGAGGGATGGAGTGGTAATTCATATAACTATAACGTTGCCTCTGTACCCCTACCTACGGAACGGCACCAAAGTCTTCCCAGCATCCTCAGTGTTTAGAAAGGGTTGTACAGTACTGAGTCGTATTGGACGCCCCCTCTGTCTTAAAAATATGAGCTAGTTTTCATACAAATACAATGACACTACGCGGCAGCACTTAACAATCGCTTAACGAAAGGTTCACTGGGAGAGTTTCAGTGCGGCACGTCGCCCATCTTCATTTCTACTCCATCTTACCTCATTTCTCCCTGATGTCAAGTCCCTGCAGAAGTTTTCGAAATCAAACAAACTATGCTTCTTTGAACCACGCTTCTCCTCGATCACGTGGTGCCTCGGGTGTATTTCTAATAACTTTTGCTACCCAACCTCTGCTGCCTTCTTTGGAGTACCTTTATAGGAGTATAAAACAGGGAAGATGTTCCTCCTGTCCTTGTAAACACGACGAAATTCATAGTTTTGGCTTCACTCGTATGAAGTATTCGCGGATATTCCCTTAGTGTTATTGATATGAACTACGAAGTTTGGTGCCTTTCGGTTCACCTATATTTCAACGCCAAAAACAGTGTGTATTGTAGAAGATACGCGTTTTACTTTCACTTTGTAATGATCCAAGTCAAGGGTTGTAAAGTCGGTGTCAATTTGGCGTTTTATCTTGGCTCTGATCCAGAAGTTCCTTCTTTTATTATTTTTTGTCTATCTCGAAAGTAACTCGTTCTATTAATTAAGAGAAAGCCGGGCCACTGAACTAACTCGTTTGTTGAAAGGAAATTTGATACTTCAAAACGATCCCTCTGTTTTTTTTTTGCGACCAAAGTTTCATTACATAACCCTTGTCAAAAAAATCAAAACACCGCTTTGAGAGTTTAAACGCATTTTTCTCAAGTTAAGAGTCTACTGAAGCCAAGCGTACACGCAATGGTTATACAATATTATCGTCGTATCCTTAATTCTCAGTATCACTTCATTCTAACGAATTTATTCTTCAATCTTTCGGTTTCACGCAGATTAAAATTATAAATTTCTAGGCCTAGCTTGTAATTTTTTTTAATAAAACCAAAAGACCCATGAGAGCAAAATCTGTATCACATTCGAAATAGATGTTTAAGTTAAGCCTACGTGTTTGCTGTATTTTAAAAGTGAAAAAAATCTCTTTCGAAAACATAAACTTGGAGCCTACCAAATCACCATCAATTATGCAAATATGTTTAAAAAAAGGGTTAAATTTTGGTCTGGCAATAAATTGCTTGCGGTTGGACGGTGACATTAATTATAATATTAATCAAATTAGGGAGGAAACCAGAAGGGGATGAGTTTTAATTACGGAATGTTTGGTTTATCTGACCGTTCGGACGTGTACATAATTTGATTGTTAAAGAGAAAATGAAAGGTAGCAGGGTTTGAAAAAACCCAGTCCACTGGGCGGTTTGTTTTTTCTGGATTTTATCGGGTTTTTAGGGTTTTTTTTTTCATTTAGTAATTGTCATTCAAAAGTCACTGCTTAATGAAACAAAATCTTAAAACTTTTCATATAAAATAATAAATGTTATTAAATTAAACTAAATTTTAAAATAAATTATTTTGGCATTTAAATTAATCAAAATTGAAGTTTATAGTTATGGCTTTTATTAAGTGGTTTATTATGTTAATTAGAATTAGTTAATTGCTTTAAATTCGCAAAAATTATTTAGCTTTGAATCGAAATTTTCATTAATTTTTTTAAATAATAATAAAAGTCGGATATACACTCGAACTCTTAAAATCCCAGCTCTTGAGAAATTGAAACCGTAACCGCTAGACCATGGCATGCGAGTAACAGTCTGAACAAATTTTATGCATAATCCAGATGGTGTTAGCCCTAAATAATAGCACAAGTAATAAAATTTGAAATATAAACACAACTACAAATAAACTTCGTTGTTTTCTCTATGAGACACGTCATGGCCTTAACCTTTCAAGTTTTCGAGTCGACTACTATCCAGCCCCAATTACATCATTGTATACCCAACCATAGCAGCTTGGCCAAAGTTCCTTAAGAACTTTCTTCTTTAATACCATTAATTTGGCAAGTTAAACAGGCATAAAAGGGGGTGTTAGTTGGATGAAGCTCAGGAGCAGTTTTTTGAACGACGATTTTATAACGTTTTGAGGGCTAATTCATTGAAGCTTTCGGGTAAAGTTAAGTCATAAGCTTATAAAATATGTTCCATAAGTATGACACTACCTATGCTTCGTAATGCTAGAGACTTACAGCCACAGCTAGTTCTAGCAGAACGACAAGCGAGAATTGATTAATTTTGCAGGACTTCCATCTAGGTCCCATTTAGTCTGCATTACTAAGCCTTTGGCAGCGGCTCACCAGGCGTCTTCGCTTTACCCTGAATCTATGACCTATACCTCCCTCACTTCATGGCAAGCTCCAGTTTGTAACCAGCGACAAACTTACGGAAGGAACATATCTTATGAACTTATGTTAAGTTTTGTAAACTGCTCTTGAAAGAAATTACAGATAGAGGAATAGTTTTTAGGGTTCAACTTCTTCAAGATGGGGCCTCGACGTGTTTAGGGGGTGCTAGAAAAGGATCAGGGATGGAGAGCGAGCGAGATGAGAGAGAGAGGCCAAAATTTCGGATGTTTATAATTCGTGTTTATTTTTAGGCTTCAGGGACTGGCGACTGGGAGATCCAGAAGTCGTCTCTTCAGCGTCACGAGGAAGGGCGCCATTTCACCTACGATTACTGCTTCTGGTCTGTTGATTCTTGGCATCCTCTTTTTGCGTCTCAAGAGACTGTAAGTTTTAATTATTTTTATTATTATCTTGATTTTAAGCCTCGTTTCGTGTTTTTAATTTTAATTGTCGGATGTTGTTAAGATTGAATTATATTATTGGGTGTGGTATTGAGTTTAGAAGACGTTTATTCCATTTTGAATTTGTTTTGTTTATTATTTTGTCCGGTATTGATGCACTGTTGTCAAAGGTAGCGGGCAGGAAAAGGGAGATGCGCTTAGTTCTTTCTGCCCGAGTTTCACTCTATTGCTTCTAGGGAAGTGAAATTACACGCGTCAAACTTTTAAACGCAAAAACTTAATTTCTAACTAAATGAAGCCGATTTTTTATTTGTTTATCAATTCTAATTATTTAACTTCGCTTTTCAATAATTTTGACGGATTTGTTTTAGTTTTGAGTAGTTTTTAATAGTTTTAGTTTAGTTGTGGATTTTTTTGGCATTTTTAGTTTAATTTTGAACTTTCTGTGTATCATTTTTGCCTATGAACCTCTAATTTACGTAGTTTTACGTATAAATACCAAAATATTCGCCTTTATCGCGTAATTAAGGATTAATTAGTATTTTAAATAATTTATTAGACCAATTTTGATAATTATTTTAGCTTTATAATCGTTATTTTAGCTAAAGAGCAAATTTTCCGCATCCTTTTCCATTGTTTAGTTACGGGGATCATTCATAGATGGCGCCAAGTCGTGAAAATTTCGCGAAATCTATAAAATAAATTTTTCCGCTTCTCACCAGCTGGCGCTAGGGGTTCTGGCGCGCTAATAAATTTTTGTTCAAAACTGAATAGCGCACGTGTTTTTTGAAATCTAGTTTTAAAAGATCATAATTTCTATCGTAATTTGATTAGATCTACAATGCCATTGGTGTTCCGGTTGTAGAAACCTTATTAGAAGGCTACAATGCTTGTGTATTTGCCTACGGACAAAGTGGAACCGGCAAAACATATACTATTAACGGAAACGATGTAAATATTTAGATTAATTAGCGTAATTAAGTTTTATTTTAAGACGAAATTCACGCTTTTTATTTATTTTAAACGCAGTCTGATCAAGGTTTATTGCCTAGACTTTGTTCGGTGAGCGTTTTGAAACTAATTACTTCGCTTTTAATTTAACTTAAATATAATATTTAATTGTGTTTATATTTAAGGATTTATTGAGAAAAGTTCAGCAATTAGCCAATGCTACTTCAGTAATTGAAGTTAGGTACGAAAATAATTAAATACAGAATCCCTTGAAAACTTTCGGTTTAACACAGGTGTATTCTTCCAATAGTTTTATAGAACTTTACAAAGAAAGAGTTCGTGACCTTTTAAATTTTGAGAGTTTTAACGACAATCTGCGGGTCAGAGAGCATCCAATTCAGGGGCCTTTTGTAGAAGGTCTTTCTAGGCATAGAGTCGTTGATGTTAATCAAGTTACGCAGTTAATAGAACAATCAAAGTACGATACTTCAATTACCACGGATGCATACAGCTACTAGGAATAATTGTGCCCCCATATTTTAACCATGTTAATTTCTATGCGGGTTTTGTGGGCCGGGCTTAAGTACTAAGCGTCACGCCTCATAATTGTGACGTATTTACTTGTTTGGCAGCAACGAAAGTTCTTAGGCGGGTGCAAGGTGCATAGAAATAGATTATTCGCCAGGTAAAATTCGTCATACATAATAATTAGTATAGCTCCTCCCACAAAATCCGCCTAGATACGTTCAAAAATTAAAAATGGTTACACAATTATTCCTATTGGCTATATGTATTCCTTATTAATACTCAATTTTGGGTTAAAACTGAGGATAAATTTCTGAAATTTAGAAACCACTTTTTACCAAAAGAATCATTGAAACGCAGTCACTCCATATTTACTATTAGATGTTTACAAGTAATTAATTTAAATTAATTAATTGGCTGAGTATTTATTAATTAAATAATTTTGACCATTTAAGGAAAGTAATCAAGTTGTTTTAGCAAGTGAATTACACCTAGTTGATCTAGCTGGCAGGTAAACGTACTTAAGTGTTAAAACTTGATAATTAAGTAATGAGTAAAATTAAATAATTAACTTAGCTAAAAACCTTAATTTTAGTGAAAGGACAACTTTAAGTAGCGATTTTAAAGACCAACAAGATATAATTAATATTAACAAATCACTCGTGACCTTAGGAATTGTTATATCATCCTTGGGTAATTATATTTAAATTAAATTAAACTAAAATTAAATTGAAAAATAGGCTTAATGAAGTGACTTTTCTTTTGTAATTAACGCAGCTAATCAGTTAGGTGACTCTCTACGACCTAACTACGTTCCTTTTCGTAATTCCGTTTTAACTTGGTTGTTAAAAGAGACATTAGGTGGCAATTGCGTCACTTGCATGATTGCTAGTAAGATTAAATTAGATTAATTAACATAGGTTTAACCAAGAACCCTTATAAAATGCATAAATTAAGGGGGATGTTCTTTGAGAAATCGATTTTGAGTCCAAAATGTAACTTCTATCTATCTCCATTTTTGCCACAAGGGACACTGTTTTCGAGTTATGATTTGTCAAAGTGTTTTAGGGATGACCCCTTAATTAAATTAAATTAGAAATCATTGTCTAAATCAGTTTCTTAATTAAATTTAAGGGGTCATCCATAAAATTCTTTGACCAATTTTAACTCGAAAACGGTGTTCCTTATGGCAAAATGGAGATAGAACATTTTCGACTCAAAATCGTGAACCCAAACAACATGCATACCCCTTAATTTATGGCAGACTTATCATGGGTTATTGGTCTAACTTGAAAGGTGGTGGTGATGGTGTAATTAATAACATTTGCTTAATTCATTAATTGTTTAGCCGTTTCACCAGCTAGCTCATCTTATAAAGAAACTTTAAACACGCTTAGGTACGCCGAAAGAGCTGGAAACATTCGCAATAAACCAATCGTTAACGAGGTACGTTGGTATTGAATATAATCCCAATTAATTAAATTTTAATTTTGAGCTCCTATCAAAATATACTTAATTCAATCTTTCCAATTAAACCAAAAAAAATAAACAAATAAATAAAAATAAAGTTGAAGCCGATAAGGTTTCGTCAGAAGTAAGATAAGGGACTAGAAGTACTAAGCTAACCAAATTCTTCACTTGGTGAAAGTGAATATTCTTGATAACACACCAACAGTTGGCCCTCTGGTATCGGTTTCTGAATTTTCCCTCCAAAACGCGAGACGCTCGCGGTGGTAGACGGCCGAACTAGATTCAAGCACCCGCGTCCGTGTTCCGCGGCTTTAGGTTGAGGGGAAAGGGGGTTGGAAATGTTTTTGGAACTCCACCAATTTTTTTCTCTCTGGTGTATAGGGGCGATGGAAGCGGCATAAAATCCTCAAATTTGTTCACTAGTGCCAGGATCTATTACCAATACTAGAGGCTAGCACTTTACTTCTAGTCAATTATCTTACTTCTGGTTTCGTATATAAATTTTCACCAAATCCGTAAATAAATACAAGATTTAATTAAATTAATTATTTTAGAACCCAAACACTTGGCGATTCTTAATGAGGGAAATGAAAACGGAATCCGAACTGTCTAAACAAACCCTTTCCTCGAGCTTATTTAAACAAGTATGACCCCTTCCCTATATATTATTTATCTAACTAAAATAATAATTTGAAGCAAAAAAAATTATCTCGAAACTCAATATTGGAATATTTTTACTTCACCCCATCCAACAACTCCCAACTCTTTGCCCACTTCCTTCCTCTCCTTAGGGAATCATATTAGAAAACGTCGTCGTGTCTCCATACCGCTCTGTAACCTACAGTCAATCGAAACCTACCGACGCCTTCAATCCTTTCATTAACAAAGATTACTTTGAAAAACTAGTCGATAAAGCGGCTACCACTAACCCCCCGGAGTTGAACTATTTTGAAATGAACAATAACCACCTCGGCTTATCTACACTTTCCCCTTTAAAATCGAATTCGGGTTGCACTGGTGGTGGTGGTGCAGGTGGCCATTCTGAGTTAATCCCAGAGCAACCCAGGGTAGTCGATGATGACCTTAATAACCAGAGACAAGTTACGGAAGTACAGCGAGCATCGATTGATATTAAGTTCGTTCGCAAAGCCATCTCGAAAAGTTGCGAAAATATCAGTGTCACCGAAGTCTTACCCTTATGGAAGAGATTCAGTCGTAGTTTGCAAGAAAGGGAACGCGTTGAGAACAAAAAGACGGTTCGAACGCGACAGGAGTTGTTAAAAACCATCGAACCTTTACCCCTTTCTGTGTTAAAAATGTTTAAAAGTCGTACGGATTCAATGGAGGACATTGCAGCGTGTGATGCTAAGGACAGTCCTCATACACCCATCACTAATCTTTTCGAGTTTAATTTGGATAATATGGAAAATGTAAGAATGATTGAGGAAGAGACGGATTCGATGTTAGGTAGTTGGTGCTCATCGGAGGTTGAATCCGTTATGTCCAATAGCGGACATGGTGCGGACTTTGGTGTTCATGAAACGCGTGATTTTGCGACGGCTAATCAATTATTAGAAAATGCGGAGCATAATGAAATAATACCAGTTTCGGTTCCGGTTCCGGAAGATGGTTTGAACTTGATTCGAAGTTTAGTTGAGGAAAATAGTACGGTCCCTAAATGTCCCTCGCCTACCCTTACACGCGCCTGCGTTATTGATACTCGTATGTCCGAAAGCGTTTGTTCCAGCGTCGATACTTACAATGATTCCTTGAATACCCCGCGTCATAATCTTAGCGAAGTTGAGGATTGTGTGGTTTTAAATGTTCCTCAACCGGAGAAACCTCACCATCAACGTAGAAGGAGTAATTACAGCACTGATAGCGTCGAAGGTTGCAATAACGTCACTTCGGAAGAGTCCCTGACTTACGAAGAAGTCGAAAAAAGTCGTAGGACGTACATTAACTACGTCACAAATAGTTCCACGTTGCAGTTTTCCACCGTCACTGATGAACGTAAAGTACCATTCTCGCTGGTTCGTGATCCAGGAACTCCCGATTCGGGGTTCGTATCAACGAAGGTCTTCCCGACGACACAGTCACTTTGGCAGCAGTCCACGCCTCGTACCCTGAGGGAAGACCAGTTACAGTCGAGTTCGTCTTCAGATAGCATTACCTACGTCTTTGTGGACCAATCATTGTCGAAAAACTCCAGGAATAACAGCGAGGAACGCAGTAGCGCTGAATCCACCGGAGCTCCAGAAGTTAACAGCGTTATTGAAATACCCAAGGCAACTCAAAGCCACCAAGATTCCATCGTGACTTTGGATAGCTTAGAAGTATGGAAGGACGCTACTAACTCGCCTCGAACCCTGTCAGTTGATTCGTTGGTTATGGAACAGTACTTGAAGATGGTTAATGATACTAACCCTAACTTTGAGAGAAGGGATAGCGAGTGTAAAGAAAATACCAAGTCCGTTCGGAGGAAGGCTAGTAGCGGTAAGGTGGTGACTCAGAGGAAGGACTCGACAACTACTACCACGTCAGAATCGAGTGAGTCTTCATCGAGGAGATCGTCCAAGAAGTACAATTCGGATTTGGTCAAGTTGATGTCCGATGTGGTACAGCTTTTAAAGGTATTTGTATATTTATTTATTTATTTCTTTGTTTGTTAGTTAAAAAACTTCCCAGTGTTGTGTTTAGTGTATTTGTATTGTCAATCGAACGTCGATCTCATCTCTCTTAGTCTGTTATCTTACGCGAATTTAAACATTCTTTTAAGAGCAACAAAACCACGCCATCCGACCAGCAACCCTACCCCCAAATAGTTTGCGGCAACTGTAACGGTGGTCCCATGGTTTATTGCCCATCTACGTCATCATCAACATCTAGCAACGGTACTTCCGTTGGATCGGATCCGGGACATCAAAACAGACGCTCTGTCTCGAAACGTCATCGCGATCATAAAAGCGGTTCTAACGGTAACGGAGCTGAACATAAGTCGCGAATAGGAATAGATAGCGTCGAAACGTTGGAAGAGGGCGAATATCGTAACGTTATGAAAGACTCTCTAAAGAAAGAAATCCGTTTGATAAGAAAGGAAAGAGATTTGGTTTATCGCTTGCTACAAAAAGAGAAAAGAAAGAATTCCAACACGGGAGTCGTCAGAACTTCGACGACAAATAAAAGTAACAACGGAAACGTTAAGCCTTGTAAAATCCGTCTGGAGAAGGATTCGTCGACATCGTCCAGTTTTCCAGAAGCATCCTCCACTACGACGTCCTCTAGAAGTTCGGCTACTTCACCCTCATCTTCGCTTACCGGTTCGAGGAGCGCCGTTATCAAATCGGATTTTACAACTTACCGAGGCGAACTTCCCGCGGGTCTAACTCCCTCTGCCTTCACCCAACAACTTTTGGAATCGCGCAAAGAGATTGTGAGAAAAGAAAAAGAGACTAACTCTACACCGAAGAAGAAAAGTGTTGTTCTGAAAGAGGATGTAGTTGCTTCTACTGCGAGACATCAAATAAAATATCCACATACAAGATCGCCCTTATTCTTTGGTCAATTCGATGATGGTGGTGAGAGTTACAACGGCTTTGATAGAAAACATCAAGAAAAACGTATGGGCTCTTCTTTTGAACATACGGATGTCGCTGCTGACGACAACACGACGAGGCCGCAGACGATTAACGGTCACTCCAAAACTACAAAGTGAGTTGGCATTTTTCTTTTGTTATTGCGTAACGTTTGTCGCAACTTACGATAAGTAACATCATTGCACTGTTTGAGAGCTTTTCTACAGTTTAGTAAACCTAATATTAAGTTAAAAGCTTTATTGTTTCATCGGAAGTAAGTTAACCTAGCGTTATCAAGGGTGTATATTTGGGTTACATAAGTGACAATAGTCAAGTTGAGAATTATCAGGGGTAGATTTAATTTTAGAAGTGGGAATGGAGAACAGAGTAATGTGGGCGCGCGTCAAAGTTTCGGACCTCCTTCCCCGAGACCGGGGGAGGGGTATGAAAGAAGAGGCGGGTCATAGCGACAGAGGTAAAAAGAAATTACGTATTTTTCGCCGTCCCCGTCAGCAACGTCATCAAAACGTAGTTTAAGTGAGCCAATAAGATAATTTAAACTTATCGTTACGTGTTGGTGGGAGGGGCTCTATACTGGGTGGTCTATGAGTCGGACTGAAGTAAATACTAACCGTATTATGTAATTTTCCACCGGGGGGCGAGATAATGTGCACCCCTTTAAGCCGGAAAAAAGGGAACAGCAAATGTTGCTAAGTTAGAAATAGTTAAATTCAATGGGCCCCAATAAGCCTTACAACCGGGGCCAGTGCCCCTCGGTACCCCTTAATCCGGCACTGTGTTTGAAGAGTCATTCGTGACCCCCTCCCCCTTTTTTTCGTCTTCAGTGTATCACGGAATCTTCACGACAGTGGTGTGGTCGATTGCTGTAGCGGCCATTCATGTCACTCGTCATTTCACGAAACTGACCATCAGCGAACTCCGGGTGTTGACAAAGGTGTTCAAACGAAGCCTGTTGTGGATGCTGAGCAGTCGGCGAGGCCTAAAACGGTATGTTTGTGATTGATTTTATTTGTGAAATAGGGCCAGTCGTAACAGGTGTGTTGCGAATGTTTTTAGAGACTGAATTCATCGCCTAACTATAATGCTCAGACTGCTCAATCAGCTCTTTCAACTTGGCACAAACCGTGGTTAACCACTGTCAATTCAAAGTGCTCTTCAAGACGTACTAGGAAACCTCATTGGTCCAGCGATTTTAGCTACTTGGACGATCTCTTAGGTCCGGACGTGTATTTGAAACTTCCGGATGAATTTTCTCGAAGCGAATCTTTGGATATTCCATTGCCTTCCCGGTTTTCGTAAAAACCGACATTATTTGCCTTAAATATCCTTGTAAATAATTAATTATATAATTAATATCATAATAAAGGTTTTGTTGTTTTTTTTTACTCCTAATAGTCGTGAGCTAACTGTAGAGTTGTATTGGTTGCTAAAAACTTGAAGAAAAAAAAATACAGTACACTTAAGTAACGCTATTAGTTTTTAATTTGTACAGATTTATATTTCAGTAATTATAATTATATTACTAATGTTTCTCCTTAGTATAAAAATAAACTGATATTTGAAATAAATCTTGTTTAATTTATAATTTTTTATCAATTTTCGGCATACTTATAGTTCTCATCAACTTTCAAAACAAAAATGTGGCATGTAGACATAATTTAAATTTGAATTTCCCGCGCTCAAACATTCAACCAATCAGAATCACTTACTGGAAGTTTGAAAGAAGAAGCCGATTACGTCACAAAAGCATATTGAAGTTACCAGTAAAATGGCTGCCGTCGTTTTGTCAAATTAAGTGTTTTTTTTTTTTTTTGCTCCATTTATTTGACGAGCTAGAACCCTATCAGAAGGTCATACAGCTCCATAGGGGAAAAAAAAAAAGAAAATATACAGAAATATACAAAAATACAAAATAGAAATGCAAATTTACAGGTTAAGGTACAGTTTTAGTTTATGTTTAAATTCTGGGACTGACGTGACTGAGACCACGTCCTCGGGTAGAGCATTCCACAATTTAATGGTCCTGCGAAAAAAGGAATCTCGCAGTATATTGGTACGAGATGGGTGGGAAAAAAGTCGACGACTGTGGCCCTTGTGCCCTTGCAATTATCGTGCCAGGTAAAGTAGGATTGATTGGGCTGACTTAAGATTTTGAAAACGCTAATAAGGTCCAGATAGGTACGACGAAGGGAGAGAGGCTTCCAGCCTAGGGTGGATAACCGGGTATCGCGGGGTTTGTTTCGTAGTGAGTGAGGGATTCGACTTGCACGGCCTAGAACATTCTCAATCATGTCAATATCCCCAAGTGTGTGTGGACTTGGGGATATTGACATGATTGAGAATTTTTTGGTTATTGAAATGATTATTTACAGGTTAATTTATATTAATTAACTCCTGAAATTAGTCGCGGAACTACGTTTAGAACCTCTTTAAGAACAATAGTGATTCATTTTAATCAGTTATGGAGAAATATGTAGAGTTACAGCTTGGATATTAAAGTGCATAATCCAGGCTGGCTAAAAGAGGTAGCTAGATATTTTAGGCCTAATCATTCGGTCTAACTTCCGACCTGCGGACAATGAGAGCTTTTCGTTCGGGCCCATAGAGTATTTCAGCAAAGGGTTTGCTAACTTTAAAGGAGTCGCCGTTTCGGACGATTTAGAATAATTTTCTGACGATGATGCATGGATTAACTAACGCTAGGGATAGTTCGTTCCCCCAAAAAGATAACGCATGCATGTTCCAAACGCCCCCTAGCAGCAGCTACTATCCCTAACAGGAAGTTATAAGAAAATTGGACCAAATATCACGTGGTCTATGACGTCAAAATTGAAATACTGCCTAAATTGGGCAAAACGATTTATTTTGCCGAGAGATGGCGCTATATCTACATCCGTTTTGGTCCAATAAATTGGGGGAATGAAGAGGGGAATCAAGGAATAATTCGGAACATGTAGTTGGCGATAGAATTACATGGGAAACCCAGTTAGTGAACAATCCCTAGCGTTAGTTAATCCATGGATGATGTGGGAAAGGATTTCGACGAAATCGGTATAAATTTTGGTAAGTCTTTGATTTTTTTCCTGCATGTTTGTGCATGTCTGTTTTGCCGGAAAGCGGTAAGATCGGGCGCATCGTCCGCCGTCTTCTTTACGGTAAGTGGCCCGGTGGCCGGGATAATAATTTAAGCTTCACCGTCATCTCGAATAGGTCGCTATGCTTGTTGTCATCGTGAGATGGCATCGTTAAGCCTTGGTTATAACAAAACATTTACGTCAATTAAGAGTAGACTAAATTTTTTTACCCATTTTGTTTCGATTAAATCTTAATATTGTGTTGAATAAACAAAATCTGTAAGCCTAATAAAGGTTTCTACTTGAAATGTGTAATTATTTTGGTCTGGAAGCCAAAAACCACTTCAAAGCGAAGAAAAAGAAAAAAAAGTTCAAATGGTACCCGGTATAGGTTACAGGTCAGAGCTGTCAGGTCAGAGCGCTTGCGTCCCATAGTCCCTGACCCTGATGCGCAAGGCCAATTGTAACTAGCGAGCAGTACCAAAATGTTGCGCGCGCATTAACAAATTTTCGGGTCAAAGCGCAGCGACCCATAGTCCCTTTCCCTATAACGCGCACATCTGGAAGAAGTCACGTGATCATGTCGCCTTGAAGCATTTTGATGCGAGTAAATGGAGGCCGACCAACGAGGGACCAAGTTTATTACTGTCCGTGGGAAACGTACAAACTGTCGATCGTGAACTTACTATGACACTGTAACTGGTATTGAACGTCAAAATGCGTCAATCGGTTTCCCAAACTGATAAAAAATAGACACTTTAATGGTTGAATTCATAAACGTCGGACGCAACGCAATTTAGTACAGGCGAAGGCGGGGCGTCGTGCGCAAACGTCCTGCCTTTTGCGCACGCCGCCCTGCCTTCGCCTGTACTAAATTGCGTTGCGTCCGATGTTTATGAATTCCATCTTAAGTCGCGTTGCGGGTTAGTTTTTAAAAGCAAGTTTAGCTTTGTGAACTTTATGCGTGATAGGTTAGCATGGTGTTTAAGCGCGTTTGCGTGAGCGTGTGACATTGTACCATCTTTGGATCGTCCTTAAAATGTAAGTACCCATTTTATTGTTATGTGTTTTTGTCGCTCGCTTTGTTTCGTCCCTGTGCTTTTTGCGTTTTTTTGGTTATTAATGACGTCAGACATTGAAAGTTTTATGAACCCTGATTAGGTACTTGTAAAAAAAAAATGCGGAAAAATTTAATTGTAAGTCGTAAATTGTTGAGAAAGGCAGGTAGCAAAAACAGGTGTGCTACAATCTCCTCATTAGGAGAACTCTGAATTTGGAGTTAACCCCATGTTTTTTATTTTTTTTTTATTGGGCTTAAGGCAGTGAAAAGGCGCGATTTCTTTGGGGAAAAAATGCCCAGCTTTCAAAATATGCAAATTAAAACATCCAAGATTCTTGATTGCAATTTTGTAGATTATATAACCATCCAATCAGTTGCCATCAATGATATCGTTCCTGATGTCAGTCCGTCTTAAGATTTAATAGCACCAAGAAGTGATATCTAGTTTATTAGGGAGAAGGTATAAGATGCCTAAGTATTCGCGCGCCATAGTCCCCGTCCCCCTTTCAAAATACAAGGGGGGGGGACGTAAAAGAAGGCCGGGCTATTTCGCAGCCTCTCCTCAGTCGGAAAATACATAATTTTCGTCATTCGCGTCGCGCTGACGTGAGTTTTCAAGAACCAATGAGATGCTGGTTGTAATTTAGAGGAGGGGATTAACTCCGGACCTATACGTTTGAACTGGAGATAAAGCTGGAAATGTGGCGAATTTATACCTTCTTCCTAATAAACAAGATATCACTTCTTGATAGCACGTTATGCATTTGCATAAATTAATTTTATATCTTAATTAACAAGAAACCAGTAAAAACACGCTTATTAATTAGATGCAGAAAGGCTATATTGCATAATCGAACATAGTTAACCCTTTTGCTTTCTCAATCAATTTGTGTTAAGCCTAATTCGATTCTTGAAAACCAAGTTAACCAACTCGTATACCCTCAAGTTTAGTGGAAAAATCTCTTATCGGCTTGTTTCGCCGCCCACTACACATATAACCTCAATTTAATATTGGTTTGCCAAAGAAGAATACGATGGGAATTGGTTGGGGATTTCCTAGAGTTAATTAAAAGGTTGTGATGGCGTGTGCTTGTCAATTCCGGCGGGAATTAGGCTTAGCTCGCGAATATTTTGGCGCGAAATGATTAAGGAAAGAAATGTCCACAGGGATTTATAGACGAAACTCCCTCATATAGAGTATTGCGTTTTTTATCATTCTTAAAGGTTTTTATTACGCATCCAATTATCTTTTAAACTTTTAATTTAAAAGTTTATCAACAGAGTTTCTTATGATTCAGAAATTTTTGATGTATAAAAGTTGATACTCATCACAGTTTAGTTAATCCTAAATCAGTAGACCGTCCGTCTCTATAAGAAAGGTCGGTCTCCTTTTCTTCATTTGAATATTTTGGAATACAACTTTGGCTCGGTTTAACACGATTCTTAGGCGCCGAGATTTTTGCTTTCCAACTTCTTCCCCCTGTTGAGTCTATTTTATTCAGTCCCTGATCTTGAGTGAGAGAATTTATTCAAATGAAGATACAGTATACCGTCCCCTCCATCCTTTCAGTACAATAAGGAATACATACAGCTTTTAAGAATGAATCATTGTACCCTCAAATATCGAATGTTAATTTCTATGCCGGTTTTGTGGGCCGGGCTTGAGAACTTACTATCCGTCACGCCTTATAATTCTGACGTCTTTCTAACTGTGAATTAATTGGTTGGTAGCAACGTGAGGTCAGGCGCGCCCAAGGTGCATTAAGCCTATTCTAAGATGGTAAAACTTTGCCTTCCATCTCGCTTTTCGGCGTCTGCGCTGTAGTCGTTTTGGGTCCAATGAATGCGCAGAGGCGGTTATGGGTCAACCCCCTTGTATGTACCGATACTAAGGGTTTCCTACATCGAAGAGGCTTATGTGCAGCGAGATAGATTATACGTCATACATAATGATTAGTCTAGCTCCTCCCACAAAAATCCGCCTAGATACGTTGAGAAAATGGCTACACAATCATTCCGATTGGCTGTATGTATACCTGGTACAATCTCTTACCCTCATTTATTTTCCGCGAAAACTTACTTGGCGCCTTTTTTTGGGTGTTTTTTTTTCTGAACGGAAGATCCTTGATTAAAAATTTCTCCGCCTGTTATTCATGATTTCTTCATCTTTACATTCAATACATACGTTAAACTTCTTTTATTCGACCCTATGAGAAACTTCTTGAGGTTTTAAACCAATGTGCAGAATTTCTTTAGAGCAGTCACCCCATAAGCTTGCCTACACCCTGGTAGTTAATTCATGAAACTTAAAAAAAACTAAAAACCCTTTTTTCATTAGGCTAATTTTAATTTCCAGATTAATAGCTCAAATCACGTAATTTCTTATCCAATAGTTGTTGAATTATATTTTAGTTGAGTGCTTCGAGTGTCAGGAAAACAAAATATACTTGGGAAAATGGGGAAAAAAATATTATATATTTATTGTAACAAAGATGCGAAACATCTTTACAATTGCGAGAAGATCATCTTGCGTCACCTTACGGTTGAGTAGGCCTATTTAGTATTTCGGTGTAAGCGGATCACGATCCTTTTTTAGCTAAAAGGATTCCCAACGGACCAAACAAAATTAAGAATGAGGACACGCATTACGATTTTTGACGTAACAATAGTATATAAGAAATGAAAAAATAAAGAGTGAAGTTGCTAGTCCGTTATCATAAGTTTATAAGATATGTTCCTTCCATAAGTATGACAATAACTTTACTTCGTGATGCTTACTTAGAGACTTACAGCTCGAGCTAGTTCCAGAACGACGGAAGCGAGAATTGAAGTCCTACACTCGGTGGTGGTTAATTTTGCAGGACTTCCATCTAGTTCCTATTTAGTCTGCATTACTAAACCTTTGACAGTGCCTCACCAGGCGTCTTCGCTTTACGAAGGTGAATCTATGACCTATTTCAATCACTTCATGACAAGCTCCGGTTTGTAACCAGTGACAAACTTATGGCCAACATATCTTATGAACTTATCTAGCTACCAGCCTTAACAGTGAATTTGACGTGACGTTTTTTCCACTTTAGCCCTGGGGACTATTTTTATTTTATTTTTTTTTATCTGTTCTCGGTCGTAGTTACCGAAACCTTCCAGAAAAACTAGACTAAAGGCGCCAACACTTCAGGAAAAGAACAAGAAAAAAAAAAAGAAGAAAATGTTTCTTCTGTCTGTGTGTTTTTTTAACTTTTTTTTTCCCGCCAAAAGTCTTTACTTTTTACTCGCTCCAATGATATTGGATAACACGCGGCAGTAGGTTCATTATTTTCAAGACTCTCATGGTCTCATTTAAGCGTTAAATATAATTTTGGGAAGCGCTAGTTGGTAGTTGTGGTGGTATCTTTTCGGTTCAGTTCAGTTGGGTTATAATTGAGTTAGGCTTAAGGTTTTTGTCAAGGATCTATTAAAAGATCATTTCTTTTTCTTTTGGTTTTCAATTTTTTCGCAGTTTGAACTCAGAAACGCCCATTGTATTTTATTCCTTTTAACTTGGTCCTGTGTTTACCATGCATCTTCTAAGTTTGGGATAATTGAGGGATTAATTCGAAATTTAGGTGTTTTGACGAAATTACGTGACGTTGTAGTGAGATCATGATGCAGTCACGTGTTTGGAATATTAATGCTCTCTCTCGTAGTATTGGGTTGAATTCTATAAGTATTTTTTTTTTAGTACAAGGTGTTTCAAAAGGGGCAGGGATAGATTTAATTTTAGAAGTAGGAATGGAGAACGGTTAGTATTTACTTCAGTCCGACTCATACATAACCCAGTATAGAGCCCCTCCCTCCAACACGTAACGAAAAGTTTAAATTATCTTAATGGCTCACTTAAACTACGTTGTGATGACGTTGCTGACAGGGACGGCGAAAAATACGTAATTCCTTTTTACCTCTGTCGCTATGACCCACCTCTTCTTTCATACCCCTCCGTCCCGTGGAAGGGGATCCGGGACTTTGACGCGCGCCCACATTACCCTGTTCTCCATTCCTACTTCTAAAATTAAATCTATCCCTGAAAAGGGTAACTATAGAATTACTGAATTACAGTGGTGATACGTGGCCTATTATCATGCTGTGATCTAATCTATGATCTAACCGTTATCTCACAAGGGGGCGTCTCCCAAAGTGTAATCTAGGCTGCTGGTTCCATGGGAAATGGAAATCAATTTTGAGTCAAAAATGTAACTTCTATGAGATTTTGGAATAAGGACCACTTTAAACAAGTTTAAGAGAGAAACTGATAGATAATACTAATTTAGTTTTACTAACTAGTTAAGGGGTCATCCTTAAAACACTCCAATCATAAATGTTGGCCCTTAGGGCAAAATATCATAGAACATATTCAACTCAAAATAGCTGATATAGAACCCTCTGTACTTTGGTCCTACCATCCACCCTTTTTGGAAGACACTGTATAATGAAATTTAAAAACCGAATTTAAAGGGAAGGTGAAGTCCTTTACGAATTTTTCTCTCCTATATATAGTCTTAACTCTCTTCACCTTAACTTGTATTAGGGTTGGCCTAAACAACACGCGAGCGTACCTAGAAAAGCTGTATCTCCAAAGAACTATTAATCTTTATCAAACTATTTAAGTACTCCAAATATAAACTTAACCCATAGTTCCCAAGTCACCTCGTGCGAGGTACAGTTTAATATTCCGCTCCGGCAAAGTATTTTTTCGTGTAGTTCTAAGCTATACTTCTTAACACTTTACTATAAATATAGTATGTTGCAACTTTGTTTGGGCTTAAGAGAAGCGGGTCTTTAAAAAGATTGTGTTGCAAAATTTCGTAAAAAAGGACTTTTTATACCAATAGCGTTCCGGTAAATTAAATTTTGATCCTGATCAATTTTATCAACGACTGAGATTGTAATTAAAACTTAATTATACTTAATTAAAGTAAATTATTTAGGATGTAAAGATTGTTCCGTCAATGTTTAAGTTCCTTCCAACTCCTAGTTCGATTTCAATTTTAAATCTAAATAAGTTTGTTGTATACTTTGAATTACTTCATTAACCTTGAATCTTTGATTCGTTTGAACCCTTTGATTATAGCGATTAAAGAATAAAACCCTGTAGTTGAAGGAAATAAGCTTAATGCATTTGAATTCGAATGCCGAGTCGGAGTCTTTGAACGTTATTCGATCCTGGGAAGATAAATGATTTAAAATCTTTTTCCCTTCTTTAGTTAGGAAGATTGACTCCAAGCATCCTTTTATCTAAGTTCTTTTAATGGAACTTGACCCCCCCCCCATCCCCCTCTGGCCTTTTTTGCGTTTTAAAAACTTTTACTTTTCCCTAAATTTACTTTCTTTCCAAAAACACTCACATTGATGAGAAATTCCCTTTTAATTTTAGACCTATAGAGTTTTCTTATACATTCTAAGAGATTTATTTTTCATATTATCAAATATTGAAATTCTTTGTTGGAAATGGTTAGGGTTAGGGAGCAACGATCATAAGGATTTTTAAAGTGCACAAAATGATGTGAAAAATTTATCGATTGATTAATTGCGTTGTAATTGATTACGTGGGAACATTATTATAATTTAGTCTTTAATTAGGGTTAGATGGGGATGATTATGATTATGCTAATTGTCTGTTTTTGTCATTGAAACACTAACATGCTTAATTCATCAGTTAACAAGTTGGGAATATATATAAAACAAATCTTTAAGGCTACAATAGACTTGCTTAAATGTATCATTTCCAAAATTTCATACTCGATACAATGATTTAGAAATCATTATTCTTAAGAATGTGGAATACGAAACCGTGTTTACTGTATAGTTAAAAAAAAATTTACGAATTTAATACTCGTTACCCCGCAAGGAGGATGGATTTAAAAAACCCCAAAAAATAGAAAGCTTTTATCATAATTACCCGAAAGCAACATTTTTCGTCGAAATGGAATATTATTTTACTTTCAACAAATATGTAAGTTAAATATGACTTTTGACAAAGAAGTATTCGAAGCTATAAAGTTTTAAGAATAAAGTAACACGAGAACTTTATCAAGAAAGACGAAAAATAATAAATTTTAACCCGCCGGACATTTCAGCTCTCGTTAGATTTTCAGAAATACATATAGCTTTATAGGAATAATTTTGCAACCCCATATCTCCCCCATGTTAATTTCTATGCGGGATTTGTGGGTGGGCTAGTGAACTTACTCTCCATCACGCCTCGTAAGTTCGACGTCTTTCTTACTTTGATTTCATTTGTTGGTAGCACTAGCAACGCGAAATCAGGCGTGCTAGCATAAAGTGCAAGGCGCAGGAGATAGATTATTCGTGAGGTAAAATCCGTCATATATTATGATTAGTCTAGCTTGCTCTTCCCATAAAATACGCCTAGATACGTTGAGTAAAATTGACTACACATTGATACCTAGTAGCTGTATGAATTCCAGCACTTTTACATTGAAAATTGCATCAAATTCTGTAGTATTTTTTAGATACGAACTAAATTTACCCGTATAATTTAAATTTTCTGTATTCCTGATGTACTGTTATACGTCAGGTAAGGTTTACATGATAGGTTGTGATTACTTTAGGATTAAGAGGTTTTCAAAACTTTTGTTAAAAAGTGCAGTTATTTCCCAAAACAGCAGTTAAGAACCATAACGCTGTTTTTTTTTTTAAGAACCGCGGTTTCTATTTCTAGAATTGCTGTTACAATAGTATGGCCAACACTGTGGATAAGCAAAGGGGTGTAATTTTCCAAAAAAAAACTGTTAACATTGACCAATTTGGCCTAACATCAGGGAAAACCTGCGAAAGTTTTTTGGAAATTTGAACCTGAATATTTGTGGAAACCTTAGAAAGAATCTTTATAGTTTAGCATTTTTGGTTAGAATTTCTCTGTGCCGTAGAAAAATAGAGACTATTCAAATAGTGAGTGAAGTTTTTACCGTGTTTCTTCTTCTTTCCTTTCTTACTTTCTTCCTTTTTCTGTAAACCAACCGAAGAGAAAGAAAAAGGTCTTCTACCTTCGGGTTGTAGATTTTACTGGCGGAATTCGCTACGTTAAAGCTAAAAGCATGTCAGAAAATGGTTGGTTTAGGGAAAGAATAACGTTTCTCTCTAGAACAAATTTTCTTTTCTTATTCAAACGAATATTATGTAAGGATAAAAATAGACCTCCGTGCACACTTCCGTCTTTGAATTTTATTGTTTTATATAAGGAAAATTTCCTGGAAAGGCTTTCAGCATAAATCTTCTTACTTACCTGACTGTATCCGCACTCGATCTTAAAGCGGTCGAGGGTAAAATGAAAAATAATACCAGAAGTGAGATGATCTGAATAGTGAAACATTCAGGAAGTACCTCCAAATGACTTTAAAAATCAAATTAGTTTCATAGATAATTTGAAATTTGCACCTTCGACCAATCGCGTAACGACCTGCCTTTTTGTTAACAAAATTCACGTAGAACGCGCTTCATGCCGAATAAAATTTAGCACGTGATTTGATAAAAATCGTGGAGTTGTGACAATCATGGTGATAGAGATATAGAGCTTGTCATGTAAATTTTGTTAACAAGAAGGCGGGGCGTTACGTGATTGGTCGGAGGTGCTAATTTCAAATTATCCACGAAATCTCAAAATAATTTATTTTAAGAAAATTATATGGAAGTTATTTCCTCGATAAAAAAAATCACTTGATTTTACATTTCAAGCTCCCTTTAATGGATTTAAAAATGAGGAAATTAATTAGTAATTCGCCGTTAATTACCACTCTAAAATTACACTACGGTATTTTTTATTTTAAATTACGAGTAATTTAACAACTTTTCTTTCTGCAATAACTGTCAACGAAAGATTTACGCGTATTAATTATTGACCAAATTAAAAATCTATAACTTTTATAATATTTTACTATACAATACCGTATGCCGCGATGAAAGCAATAGTAATTCATCATTTTTCGAACAAGCTAGCGATATTGCCATGATATTCTGTATAAGGTTGATTTTTAAAAACGCCGCTATTTAGCTTAGCCCCTTCGATTATCAATAAAGTGACTGCGCTTCGTCGTCCCTGAACAACGTTTGAACCAACAAAACTAATGATAGGGCCCCCTGATATTAATCTAACTTCCAATAACCATAACCCTAATTTCTCTCCACTCAACCCTTTTCAGTCCTAACAGGAATACATGCAGCTAATAGGAATACATGGGCTCCCCAAATTTCAAACGTTACTTTCTATGCGGGTTTTGTGGGCCGGGCTTGAGAACTTATTATCTGTCACGCCCTAAATTCTGATTTCTGACATCTTTCTAATTGTGACTTCATTAATTAGTTTGGAGCAACACGTGGTTAGGTTCGCGCACAAATCAGCGATTTATATATATATTATTCGCCTGGTAAAATCATAGAAAGCCCAGTTGTCTTACTATTCCCATAAAATCCTATATTTTTGAACCTGTCCCATATTATCCTAATAATTTCATGAAAGGTCCTATATTTTTGGCTTAGCCGAAGTTTTCGTATAGTTTAGCATCAAATTTATCAAAATTTAGTTATCTCTTTTATCGAGGTTTGACTAGACACCAAAATTGCGGAGCTCGCTCAGGATTTTAATGTTTTATTATTTTAATTGAGCTACTCTTTTCAAAGTAAAATCCATTTTGTTAATTTTTTTTAGAGTTATTACAAAGTTGGGGTTGGGCTTCCTGAAATTCGTCATAGGTAATTATTAGTGTAGTTCTTCTAACAAAACCCGCCCTAGATATATTGGGAAAATGGGTATACAATTTTTCCTAGTAGCTATATTTATCCCTGGTAATTCTAAGTATACTACTCCTTTTTCTTCGCTCGTGTAATAAATCACCGTGTATACTATTATATTAATCCCACCATAAAAGCTAGGAAGCAATCTTTAAAGCACACAATTATGACTATAGATAACCATAAACCAAATTAGCTTACTTATTACTGGTATACTTTAATTAATATCCTCAAGGTTATCATTTGAAATAATCCCACGTTTATTTTCCTTTGTCGTGCACTTGTTGCGCATAAGCCTTGTCTTTTAAAGGGATACTCTTGGGTAGATTTTATTTCTTTTTTAATCGAAAGAGCGTATAAAATAATGACTATATCAATTGGAATCATGTTTCTATCTATAATATTAAAGAAGAAACAAGCAATTAAGTTTCTGAAATGGACACTACGCGTTAGGCTTCCCCGCAAGACACTGGGGAGTACCCCCATTGGACGAATCCGTCAGGTGGTACTAGGCGTCCATTTTTTTTGAAGGAGAGAGGATGTGGCGGAGATCTACATACCCATAACGTTGCAGTCTGTACCCCCACCTACGGCAACGGCAACGAAGCCCTCCCAGCATGCTCAGCGTTTTGGTAGGGTTGTGTCTTAAAAAAAGGAGCTAGTTCTCATACAAATACAATAAAGCTACGTGGCAGAATGAGTATAACTTATTCATCAAAACTCATACCTAAATTCCATAAAAATGGGCGAAATAATTTAGAATTCATCATTAAGTGTAGCGTAAGTCAGCCCGTAATATGACCAATCTTAGTTTTTGATTTTTTTTTTGCAGCAGAAAGTAAAGAAATTTAATGCAATAGAAAATTTATGCGGTTATACAAATAGAGCTATCTCAGAAGCATTAGCCAGTTTGATACATGCATGATTTTCCTTTTATATAGAACAGGCAAACTAAGGCTTTACTGAGGGGTGAAGATGGACGTTCTGGTCCTGTTAGGCAAATGTTGAACACATTCCTACGCTGTTTCATACGTGCATGATTTTCCTATAATTTAGAACAGGCAAACTAAGGCTGCTGGGACGTCTGTCTTTGCTGAGGGGTGAAGATGGACGTTCTGGTCCTGTTAGGAAAATGTCCAACACATTCCTACTGTTTGATACGCGCATGATGTTCCTATAATTTAGAACAGGCAAACTATGGCTGGGACGTCTGTCTTTGCTGAGGGGTGAAGATGGACGTTCTGGTCCTGTTAGGCAAATGTTCAACACATTCCTACTGTTTGATGCACGCATGATTTTCCTATAATTTAGAACAGGCAAACTATGGCTGCTGGGACGCCTGTCTTTGCTGAGGGGTGAAGATGGACGTTCTGGTCCTGTTAGGCAATTGTTGAACACATTCCTATACTGTTTCATACGTGCATGATGTTCCTATAATTTAGAACAGGCAAACTATGGCTGCTGGGACGCCTGTCTTTGCTGAGGGGTGAAAATGGACGTTCTGGTCCTGGTAGGCAAATGTTGAACACATTCCTATACTGTTTCATACGTGCATGATGTTCCTATAATTTAGAACAGGCAAACTATGGCTGCTGGGACGCCTGTCTTTGCTGAGGGGTGAAGATGGACGTTCTGGTCCTGTTAGGCAAATGTTGAACACATTCCTATACTGTTTCATACGTGCATGATGTTCCTATAATTTAGAACAGGCAAACTATGGCTGCTGGGACGCCTGTCTTTGCTGAGGGGTGAAGATGGACGTTCTGGTCCTGTTAGGCAAATGTTGAACCCATTCCTATACTGTTTCATACGTGCATGATGTTCCTATAATTTAGAACAGGCAAACTATGGCTGCTGGGAAGCCTGTCTTTACTGAGGGGTGAAGAT
This sequence comes from Phalangium opilio, assembly GCA_019434445.1. Classification (NCBI taxonomy): domain Eukaryota; kingdom Metazoa; phylum Arthropoda; class Arachnida; order Opiliones; family Phalangiidae; genus Phalangium; species Phalangium opilio. The sequence goes on from JAEQBA010003137.1 coordinate 640,348, forward strand.
GGACGTTCTGCTCATGTTAGGCAAATGTTGAACACATTCCTATACTGTTTCATACTTGCATGATGTTCCTATAATTTAGAACAGGCAAACTATGGCTGCTGGGACGCCTGTCTTTGCTGAGGGGTGAAGATGGACGTTCTGGTCCTGTTAGGCAAATGTTGAACCCATTCCTATACTGTTTCATACGTGCATGATGTTCCTATAATTTAGAACAGGCAAACTATGGCTGCTGGGAAGCCTGTCTTTACTGAGGGGTGAAGATGGACGTTCTGCTCATGTTAGGCAAATGTAATTGAACACATTCCTACTGTTTGATACATTCATGATTTTCCTATAATTTAGAACAGGCAAACTATGGCTGCTGGGACGCCTGTCTTTGCTGAGGGGTGAAGATGGGCGTTCTGGTCCTGTTAGGCAATTGTTGAACACATTCCTATACTATTTCATACGTGCATGATGTTCCTATAATTTAGAACAGGCAAACTATGGCTGCTGGGACGCCTGTCTTTGCTGAGGGGTGAAGATGGACGTTCTGGTCCTCTCAGGCAAGTGTTGAACACATTCCTACTGTTATACGTCACCCATGCTATTTGCCCATAGAACCAAAGCAGTACCAAACATGGCCGCCCATTGCTAAAGCTAATCCCGTGACATTTTTCCTAGGTACTGACGTCACACCTGAGATATCTTTATTACAAACGTACTAGCAAAACAAAAACTCGAATCGTGAAGAGAGTTTTTTTTCCTTACCTAATTTGCCTTAATCATGAAATTAACGTAGAACATTGGTGAACTTGAAGAAGCGGGAAATATTTTTAATCCTCATTAATTAATTCATTAATAAATTAAACGAAAGCGGTCATATTTTTTATATCAAACTATTATATATTTATCTCAATAATATACCTGCAATTTTACAAACACAACATTTTGTTATATATTATTTTCTTCTTTTTTTTGGTTTAGTTTTTGTTTTTGCGATAGGAATCATACATATTTTGCCACAAAATTTATTATATTTGAACCCGTTTCTTTAAAATAATACATGTTCAGTTTATTTAGTTATTTTTTTTTAACAATCAATTTTTTCTTTGTCGTGCTAATTTATGATTGACACTTTCGCGCTCTTATTTTTATAATCTTTTTTTTATATAATTCTTTTAATTTTTTTTAATTAAGGAAATAACCCTTTTCTTAGAATATTTAATTACACGAGAGAAAGAGAGAGAGAGATAAAAAGGTTGAAAATCAAAGTTAATACGTCGTTTTTATTTAACCAAGTTAGTTAGGAGGCGTCTTTTAGTTTCAAATACGGGTTGTTTTCCTGAAATGAAATGAAAAGAAAAAATAAAATTTTTGTTATAGGCCAGATTCTGGCACACTCCTGTAAGCCAACCTTCTGGGCGACCCTATCATACCTTCCGTTAGTAACCCCCCAAGTAAACCCCATATCCTTTCCCTTTTTAATCATATACTAAATCTTAATTAATCGCACTCTTGCCGAGGACCCTTATCGGAACCTTATTGCGTTGAAACTTACTACTATCCCTTTAGCATTTTTATTAATCAAGTTAATTAGTTTAATTAGAATCTACATCTATATAAGTAATTAATGCCTTGCGTAAGACACTTAACCTTTGAAGCATAAATTCTGCATTGGAGTTACTCCTAAGTACTTGGTACTCACTAAGTAAGATTTTTGCATCTCTCCGCCATATTGGAAAATGGCGACCAGAAATTTAAAAAGAACCTTCACGACAAGTTTTATGGTTTTCTTACTTAATTCAAGAGGTGGCTTTCTTTTCGGCCGGCGCGTCTCTCTTGACGAATCCGTTGAATCCGGATCTGTCAATTTCGTCAAAATTCTTTTTAGCGAATCCGTTGAATCCAGATCGGTCAATTTCGTCAAAGTTTTTCTTGGCAAATCCATTGAATCCCGATCGGTCGATTTCGTCGAAATTCTTTTTCGAGAATCCGTTGAATCCTGATCGATCAATTTCGTCGAAGTTCCTTTTGTAGAATCCGTTGAATCCGGCGCGATCGATTTCGTCAAAATTCTTTTTAGTGAATCCGTTAAAGCCAACGTTGTCAATTTCGTCAAAGTTTCGCTTTTGATGTCCGAATGTGGCTCCGCTTAAACTGTCCAATCTCTTGCTTTGGCCGAATAAGTTTCCCAAGGGTTCGAACTTGTTGCGTTTTTGGGCTCCGTGGACTCCAGCTGGTAGGGCTCTGTTTATGCAATTAAGAATTTGGAAAAATGGATATACCCAATAATTCCTAGTAGCTGTGTGTATTCCTGGTACAGCATAAGTTCATAAGGTATGTTCCATAAGTATGATACTTCCTATACTTCATAATGCTAGAGACTTACAGCTCGAGCTAGTTCGAGAACGACAAGCGAGAATTGAAGTCCTAAACTCGGTGGTTAATTTTGCACTGTCAAATCTAGTCCTATTTAGTCTGTACTAAGTCTTTGACAACGCCTCACCAGGCCTCCCTCGCTTTACCTCGAATCTTTGACCTACTTCAATCACTTCATGACAAGCTACAGTTTCTAACTAGTGACAAACTTATGGCGAACATATCTTATGAACTTATGGGTACAGCTGAGCTATAGTCACACCTTTATTTTACTTTGGGTCTCTTTTAAATTAAATCTTAGTTTAATTCCTTACCTTAAAACCTCTCCTCCGCCAATCCTATCCAAAGATCGAAGTACTTCACCGCCGCTAAGTCGATCCAATGACCTTAGAACTTCGCCTCCACTCAATCGGTCCAAGGATCGAAGGACCTCTCCACCTCCTAACCTGTCCAACGACCTAAGAACCTCTCCTCCGCTTATGGGATCCAAGGACCTCAAGACTTCCCCGCCACCGATTCTGTCGAGTGCTCGGCTTTGGATTAAACTTCTGACCACGTCCCCTCCGCTCGGGTATTTAGCAGCTCCCGGTTGGGGTTCGGTCGGTGCCATTCTTAATACTTCTCCACCCATTATACGGTCCAGTTGACGGACTGCTGGAGCGTTGTTTTCGACTTGCTGTTTTTTGGGAGAAAAGAAGATAATTGCGTTTTTATTAATTTTGTTAGGAAATTCGAACATATTGAAGAGTTATAATGTTCTTATCTTGGATTTTCAACTAAATCCCAGCAAAAATGATGTACAGGTTACCCAATAGAATATTTTTGCAACCCATTTGTTTTACATAGTTTACAGACATGGAGGATTAATACCATTTGCACCAGGAGTTCTGGTTATTTGTGTGACAAGATTGTATTTCATTTTGTCCTGATCTCATGGTGCAAATGTTACGAAATCTTGTATACCCTCGAAGTGGTTTACAAATGCTTAAAATTGCCAATTATAAAATGTTTCCTTATCAGAATTCTCGGATTTTCTAATTTGTAATTACCGTGAACTTTGAAGTGGTTAATTTTTATTTCTTATCGATTTAAAGTATGGCTTGTATATTTTTGAAGCCCAGCCTTAGATCAGTTTTCAAAACTGTGGTACACTTTTTTTTTATCACCCGCGAAATATTTAGTTCGAAATAATTGAATATACACGCAAAATAACACATTTTTAGTATATTTTAAAAACCCATTTATTCCCACACAAAAACATATTTTACATAAATTAAATAAAGTTAAAAAAAACACCTTAAAATTATATTAAAACATCAAGCTCAACGATCATGGATTCTAACTGCACTTCCTATGGTTTATCTTCGATGGAACTAGAGTTCTCAAATTTAGGTGGTCCTATTAGGGTGGAATTAAGACTATCTAATATCTTGGGCAGTAGGGATTCAATTTTGAAATCGGTAATAGGCTTCATTGTTGGCATCTTCCATTCCACTGGTTTCCAGGACGGAAGTGTTTGAAATTTGAAAGGGGCTATTGTCCATAATCGAGGGGGTGGAAGGGTGGCTATACCGTCGATTCTAAGCTCCATTACTGGCAAGATATTACTATTTAGTTAAGTTCCGGCATTTAATTAGTCACAGGCCTTGAATTTCCTAAATACTTACAACCACTAACGTTATTGCGAACCCAACGAGACTCCAACTTCCCGTTGACCGTACTTAAAAAGACTATTGCCGACAGTATTGTTGCAATTAATGGAAGATTCATTTTCATTTAGGCTAATTGTAGTCTTTATTAGGACTAATCCCACCGATAAGCTCAAATGCACTTCTTATGTGGAATTTTCATTCATTTATATACCTTACAAATATGAGCTACAGATTCGTTGTTTTTTTAGTTATAAACTAATTAAAAATATATATTTTTTAATTTTTGTGCAATTGGACAAGCGTAAATAGCTTTATACTATTTTAAAGTGTGGTTTTTTTCCCCGAATATATAGCAAGGATATTTAATTTTTCAGGAGTCCGGGACCCTCCCATGTTTATCGTACCTTTTTAGATTAAACTGCTAAAATATAAAATATATATTGTGAAAACGCCCGCATTACGAATAACTAATGGAAAACAAATGTTTCTTAGAAGGGGTTGGTACTTGGTAGGGTGACCACTCTTAAAAAAATTTTAAATTTACAATTTTCAGTTGGTTGAATTGAACGTCCATAGCGTTTGATACATTTTATGAGGGTATTTAAATGAAAATTTTACTTATTTTCTTGCACAAACGCTTATTTGGATTTGTATTAAACTCTTACTTTGTTGTCGACGGCGATATTATTTTGGTAAAGCTTCAGGGATGCAATTAAATAAGGAGAAATGAACGAAGAAAAGGTTTGGTTCGCTGTGTATTAATGTATATCCGTACTAGCAGTTGACTAAATGTATATATGATACTTCCCTGTTAAGGTCATGAACTATACCGAAATGCACTCCACTTTACCTGTGAAGGGCTTATAATGGCATCATCATTTAAGCTTATTAACTCCCTCTTAATTACATAAACGCACCACCATCATTAAAGTTAAGAAACTCGTTATCTTTGATAGCAAAAGTACTTAGGAAGAACGAAAAGAATTCGTTAATAATACCTGCAGGAATGCATACAGCTAATAGGAATAATTGTGTATCCATTTTCACTCAACGTATCTTTAAACGGATTTTGTGGGAGGAGCTAGACTAATCAAGGATGCGAAATCTGAGAGAAATAGGCGGGCGCGTTAACTGTGGAACAGTTTAATTCCGGTTGGACGCTAGAAATAGGGGAGGAATACTCGGAAAAATGGATGGTGGGCAGTCTACTTCAGATCGTTCCCTGTGTTGCACCTTGCGTTCGCGCCTGACCTCGCGTTACTACCAAGTACCAACCAATTTATGAAATCGCAGTTAGAAAGACGCCATCAGAATTATGACACGTGACGGATAGTAAGTTCTCAAGCCCGGCCCTCAAAACCGGCATAGAAATTAACACGGGATTTATATGGGGACGCAATCATTCCTGCTAACGGTATGCATTCCTGATAATACAAACTAACGATTAAAAGTAATAAAGCTCGAAAAGGGCCCCGTTTTCGTCAAGACATCAGAAACGAAATATGGCCGTATTAAAGACGACTTATAAGTTTGTGTACTTTCGGCTTAGTCGTCGTGAATGACTGAGGGAAAAGGCAAGGCATAAGGCAAGAAAGACTCTGACATAACCTTGCTTGGTTGGGTTGGGTGGTTGGTTGTCTTTGGTCATTATTAATAGAGGAAACGTTTACTTTCTTGCGTCATACGTTTATACCATTTTCTTCCTTCCATTTCCCTTTGATATCCTGCTGTATATTTTGAGGGTCTAGGGATAACCCGTCCCTAATGCTTACAAATGGAAGAAAAGGTTTTTGGTTGCCCTAGGCCTGTATGCAGCCAGGGAAAATGGACAAATGTCACTGTACTTTTTCTTCGCTTATATATGTATGTAATATTCTCGCTTCTTGGCCATCGAATAATCGTTGATGATTTACTCACTACTCCATCATTTTTGCTTATTACAGGGTTCGCAAGAACCTGGGAAATTCAGGGAAATGAATAGTTGACAGAAAATTCAGGGAAATGAATAGTTGACAGAAAATTCAGGGAAAAAATGGTAGACAGAAAATTCAGGGAAATGAATAGTTGACAGAAAATTCAGGGAAATAAATAGTTGACAGAAAACTCAGGGAAATTTAGAATTTTCAGTAAAATTCAGGGAAATCAGGGACATTTGTGTGGTTTCAGTAAACTTGTTCTGAAGGGGTTGCTTTAATTATAAAACCCACTCCCGTTCTTATTACTCCATGCATGGGAAATAAACTGTAAAAATCAGGGAAATATATTGGAAAAACCTGAAAAGCTCATCGAAATCGGTTTTCCAAAAGTTGTCTGAACCCTTATTAGCTTTTCTACGTGGTTATTCCGTTCAATAGAGGGAAGGACTTGCAGGTCCTTTTGAGACGTTATGGGCCACGAGTTGGGGTTTGCTTTATGTGAGAAGTATTTATGGTACTTATATAGTATACGTCATATCGCGCATACATTATTCCACTCCTCGATTCGATATGTTATAGTTCAATCCCAAAAGACGGACATACCACGCCGGTATTGACCCATCAATCCATTCATTCATAATGTAAGGTTGACGGACGTAGCTATGACTGGGAATAGAATAGCTTTTTGGAATAGGCCACCTATACCATTGTAAGAATAAATATTTCAATAATTTCCTTATTTCTGGTTCTATTTACAAGTGTTAGATAATAGATACATTGAAGTCGATCCTTTAACTCTACGTTTTCCCTTTCTAAAGATGATAAATACATTTGGTTTCAAATATAATGGCTTAAGCAATTTAGCTATTTCTAAATTGACACTTCAAACTTTTCGCCAGGACCTTGATACAAAGAAGTACTTCATAGCATTAACAAAACATTTGACATATCCGGCTAATATGCGTTCTTAGTATTTTCACTGTACCTTCTACTTTCTCTGATTTATTTAGAAATTTGCATAAACAGAATCTGAATACGCTGAAAAATTGTAAGATATATAATTGCTTGGAAAAATTGCATAATGGACGATGCAAGCTTTGCTTACACTTTCTTAAATCAAGTTCAACAACTTTCATCATTATAAAGTTTGTTGTATATCCCGTCGGGGAAGAAAGCAAGCTTCACTCTAAATTCGCCATTTTCCAAGATAAGGAAGCTTTGATTTTTAAAAATGAAAATTCCGAAAAGCATTTGGAATTCTTTAATATACGATGTCTGTGGGTTTTATACAACCAGAAGATAATAATAGAGGAAGGATAACACTGCGTATCCTCTTAATTCTTCAGTTATGTCACATAATTCTTCCCAGGCTAGGGAGGGAGCCCTTTTTGTTTGCTCTCCCGCTCATCAAACTTAATCAAGATGGGCATCGCACCGTGCTAGGGTGAATTCTATAACTGTTTGGTATTGTACTAAATCCTCAGTTGCAATCAACCTGCACAAACCTTGGTTGTCTTGACGTGGATGGGACAAAAATCCTCAAGCGCATGCGCCTTGGCAAATAGTTAAGCGCTAATAGAGTAATGATGAGGGAACTATTTATCGCGTATGTGATACCTTGCTAGAATAAATGTTAATTCTGATGTTGGGAAGAATCATGTTACAATTACACCTTCCCACTTTGTGATTTGTACACTTCTCTCGAAGAGAAGTATTATAGACGTCTGATACAACGTATATGTTTAAATCGGTAACGAAGTCAGTTTGCCGTTTCGCAATAAATGTTAGAGTAAACGCGGGATGGGGGGGGGGGGGGGGCGTTCAGTAAACCGAAAAGTTTATTTATTCGATAGAGAGCGAGAGAAAGGGAGAGAAGCTAAAGGTTTCTCCAAGATTCCCTCCCTTCTCAAGAGACTATTCTTAGCAGCACCTCGAACTCTAAAGCTATATCGGCAAAACCGCGAAACTCAAACTCTATTCAAATGGGGCATGACTGAATTTCAAATGCAGCCTTTATAGTTAGTTATATACTGTATATTTGAGAAATATATATCTTAACTTCTTTTTCTTGGAAAAATCTCACGATCCCTTCGGATTAAAGGAAAAGTTGTAGGATGATATTTAGTTACTGTAGTAAATTAGACTAATTAGTCCGTTTAAGATTTTTTTATTCATATATACATTGTGTTTCTGATTTGAATCTTTTAGGGATATATAGACACAAATGTAGCTAAATATCCATATATATCTATCCTTGTGTCTATATAACCTTTGTTTCAGAGAGAAACATATTAGGTTACAAATCACGTAGTTAACAATGTTTATAAATATTTATTTGCTGACTGATTATCAACGCCTAGCCCAAACCATATATACCTAGGGGGCCGAAAAATTGCAAGGACGTTACTTTTAAGTAGTAGCCACTCTCTAAGAAGATTTTATTTTTCAAATCCTTCGACATCTTGAATAATGGCTGCCAGAAATGTAACCAAAGCCTTCTTTATGGAATAATAACGTCCTTTCATTTCAACAGATTTCTTTAATATTTAGTTCACTACTAAATTACTTCCTATAGACGGGCTTTATGACTTCGATTAACCGCCATCTTTCAAAATGGCGTCCGAAAAGAAAAAACCTTCTTTATATTATAATATCCGTGCATTTCAACAGATTTATTTAGTATTTAGTATAGTGGTTTCCCATATCCTACAGACTAGCCAGTTTTTGGGTCTTCGATTTGCCGCCACCTTTTAAAATGGCTGCCATAAAACTAATAAAAATAACCCGGGTGCCTTTGTTACTAATCTATACATAAAACAAATGCAAGTTTTTTGTGAGTCTTCTCCTTTAAAAATAAAAGTAAAGAAAATACCGTATTATATATTGGGAAAATTTTGAAATGTCAGTCGACTCACTCACTCGTCTTTCTAGGGACTTTAGAGCTCCTTTCCCCGGTCAATTTCAAATTGAAGTACAATCAATTTCTCTATAATAAGCGTAAAGTCTCGGAACGAAGCTTATTTGAGTGTATATTATCTCAGTCTGTTTGGGCTGGAAACTTTGTTTTATGGCCGGTGTTGTTGGTCGCATACTAAACAATCTCAGCCAGCTATAGTTTTATATTCAAGCTTGCTTGCTAGCTTTTATTTATTTTTGACTTACGAGGCACGTTTCACTATTAAGACGAATTTCGTGTTGTTTCCACCGAGAGAGATCTTTTAGTTACTTACACACAAGCTGCCACCCAATGCGTGCATGCCTATTGAAATATTTTAACTTCATTGATGGCCTTTTAAGTATGGAAGGAGCCGCTTGCACGACGACGGGATTTTCTCAAAGTGCTTTACTTAGTTTATTTCAAGTATATATACTTAGTTTTACACTTTATCCGTTTTAATTTAAGCCTTTTCCATAGACTTTAAGCTTAGGCCTAGGTTAAATTCTATTATCTAAAGCATAAGGCTATGATGTTATCCAGAAGTATATGAGGATCGAGTACTCACTCGTCTGTACCGAGTAACTCGATACGAGTATCGATACTAGTACACATACCGATAATAGCTTTTGTTAGTTTTACTAATAGAGACTATTACCGAGTTGTTGTGTCAACATTCGATAAATTCTCCATAAAAACCGGTTAATAATCGATAAATACTCGATAAAAAACGATAAATACTCGCAAAATCAAATAGTCGACACTGTAGAAAAATGTATTTGCCTAATGGTCGGTAATTGATTGAAAACAAAACCAAAAAGAAAAACTACTCGAATCGATAATCGGTTTGCCATAGTTTTTGATATTCGATAATCGATAATCGAATCAATAAGAAAAAAAAGTGCTACTCGCCGATGCCTAATATTTTCTACGTAATTGTATCGGAATATTTCTTGTAAAATTACGTCTGCTTACGGCGGATTTACTGGAAACCATCGCCTACTCCACAAGTAATCCAAATGGACCGGGAAGGAATCACAATAGGCCATGCCTCAATTCTGTTCCCTTTCTAAGGAAAAACGCCAAATAAAAGATGGCGCCAGGAGCCTCTTTAATTTTGGCTCGCATTGACTCTTACGAAGCCCCATACTTACGCATTGTAGGGTTATGCTAGTATATTAATAAAATAAGTTAGACGCTGCCCCCTAAAGACATCTTTTTCTTGAAGAGTGGTGTGCGGCGGGTTAAACATTTCTACAGAGGCTGGTAGAAAAGACATTAGTTTTTTCATCCTGTAAGTTGGCTTAACCTATGAACCCTTTCTGTCATAAATCTGTTTTACACTCAATCCCATTAAATGCATCGTAAAGGAATTCCGAAGATTTAAAATAGATATACTTTACAATTTCTTTCGGAACATTGGCTTACAGAAATCCAAAATCCGACGGGAACTCGTTCCTATTTATCTAAATATAAATTAATCTTCGCGTGTCTTCCTAACGCCGCTATGTATATAGTTCTGCAGGTCGATTTACCAAATTCCTCCTTGGTACCATAACGTCCCTTGACATTGGATAAATCCCATGCATGCACCAGCGTTAACTTCACATTTTGACCAATGACATAGCCCACGGTGCATGGTGAATAAATGGTTGGTGAATAAACACTAGGCCTAGACGTGTCTCAAAGGGGTCGTTTGCAATAGGAAAATAGACGATGGTTCTTTTCCGGGTTTTACTCTTGTTGTTTCACAGTTTCAGTCTAAAAGTGCGTTACTGAACTAATCTGAATCAGTTTAGGGGGTTTATATTTTGAATTAGTTAAGTTAGGACGTCGTCATATGACGGATCTTTGTCTTGATATCGGCTTTCGTTTTTTTTTCCACACTATATCTTGACAATATTTGCCTTATTTTTCAAGACGACTTGCTTGATCTTACTCAGCACTACAGGATGTAATTACGGTACCCTTTAAATGGATGGGCCGTGGGTTTGAACTTCGAACCCTATTATAGCCACGGTATAAGTTAACTTCGTTTATATTAAGTTAATATTACCATCATGTTTATCAAAAATCGGTTTAAAAATGGTAGATTCCGTTGAGTATATTTTACATTGGTTTCTGAAAAAGGATACTGCATATAAATTGTATAAAATCGAATTCAGGAAGTCCTTGGCTTTCTTTTTCTTTTAAAATAACCAACCACTTCGGAAAAGGAAAGAAAAACTATAGTAATGTGTTGGGTTTGTTCATGAGACACAGTTGAATAAATGGGAAGGCGCGGCTAGATGTCATTGTCTGTTTCTTAAACTAACAATTTATACTATAGTCTTCTGTTGAATTCACCTTCTTAAGGTGAACAGACGGTGTAGTTCGAAACACATCGATCTTGTTAAATAAAATTCTACCATTGCGAATAGTGAGATGTGTATATAGTGTTGCATTTTATTTTTTTCGGAAGTACATTTCCCCGGGACCGGAAGTAGATTAATTGGTAGTTGTTACTCAACAATCGTATTGTATCCGACTTTTTTTTTTAAATTGGTATACAGGGTGTTTCTGATAAGTCCGTCATAAATTAAGGGGGATGTTCTTTGCGCGATTTAGAGGGGTCATCCATAAAATACTCTAATCTTAACTCAATAACAGTGGCCCTCAGGGCAAAGTGTCATACAAAATTTTCGACTCAAAACCGCCCAAAGAACATCCCCCTTAATTTATGCCAGACCTTTCAGAAACACCCTGCATATTGAAAATAAATAAATAAATAAATCGATAAAGAAAGTATATGTATGGGAGGTTCCACCAACGTTTTGCGTGATTGATAAAGATTATGGGTTTTGAATTATCGATCAAATATAAATGATGGTTTGATCCGTTCCATAAACTGTATAGCTTAAAGGCTAAGCATTTGGTGAAGGTGCAATAAATGATTTTTATATTAGCTTGACATTTACACAATCTAAATAAATACAATCAATTTATTTGGTTGAACTTTAACTAACGTTACTTTATAAACCAATTATCGTCGTAACACTCAATGTCAAATCGTGTTGGAACATAAATGAAATCATCGAAAGTACACAATCTTAAACACATGACGTAGTATATAGTTAACCAATGAAAGACTAACACAAAAGAAAAACATTTACTAAGGTAAAAATATTGACCGCATTTCAAGTTCAGTAAATTATCCAGTTCATACTATTATGGAAAACAGGCAAGGCCTGAATAATCATAATTATTTCAGAAAATCAGAATACATTAGGGGTAATTTAAGTTCGGTAAATTACAGTAGGTACAATGCGTATTAATGGGTAGCTAAAGCGTTTGAATATGCAAATTTTAAACTTCAAATGAAAGAAAGTATAGTGTTAATCTGATAGTGTTTTTCATACTTCGAGTTAATCTACCGCATTTTCTCACTCCATACTTATCCAGTGTGGAATGAAAAACATTGCCCAAGGCATTTTCCAACACTCTTGTGTCCTATAAGCTCTTTTTTCACGTTTATTTTACAGTATATTCAAGCTCTATCTGTTGTTTTTTCTTAGTTAAGTTTAAAGTTTCCTTTATGGTGTTAAAAAAACGAGGTGCTGTAAAATGGATATTGGAAATTTTAAACTATATTTTTCGCCCGCAGCGATTATGCAAATTAGTTATAGAGGTTTTTCACGAAGGTTTAATATTACGGGAGAAATTTTTAATTTAAATATAAGGAGGTATAAGGCAGGGTTGAAAGGTATTCGGCCATTTTTAACGGACACCAAGGTTAAAATTATAATATTATTTAATTTGAAAGTAATGTTGAGGAAAATAGAACCCCGAGCCCATTTTATTGCAACTTTGGACTATTTTTTTATATTTTAGATTAAAAATTGCGTCATTAAAGAATTTTAATATCAACAGTGGCACTCCGTTTTCAAGAACGCTGAAAGGAATTTGAATAATTTTTGAAAATATCATATGAAACTAACTATATCTATAGCTAGGAACTATTTACTATAGCTAGGAACTATTTACTAAAAGTAGGAGCTAATTACTAAAAGTAGGAGCTATTTACTAAAAGTAGGAGCTATTTACTAAAAGTAGGAAGTATTTACTAAAAGTAGGAAGTATTTACTAAAAGTAGGAACTATTTACTGTAACCAGGTACTATTTATTGTAACTAGGAACTAATTAATAAAACTAGTAGCTTTAATTAGGAACTATAGTTAAGCCTACAAGTAAGGAAGAAACGAATTTTTTTTTCATTCGTCTATTTCAACTATATACTTTGCTAAATACTATCATTGGCATACAAAATACTAGTCGGTTCGGTTTTAATTAATAGGTTGTTTAAGAAATTAACCCAAAACTGCGTAGGGCCCATTTGACCTTTTGAGTATGGCAGGAGAAAAATCCCAAGTACTTTTAAATTTTCATGTTTGAAATTAGGTTTGACACGCTGCTGAAGTATTTCAGAAATTTAAACCTAAAATAATTATAAGTTTGAAACGTCTGACTCTATACGTTTTTATAACAATATCTTAAAATGTCTAATGGAAATTATGATTGCGCCATTTTCCAAAATGCCCGCCAATTATAGTGGGCAATTAACCAGGGTGGAATTGGTTCCACTGTATGACAGTTATCTAGTAATAATACGGTAGCTGGTCTTAAGTCGACAAAAAACCCTGTGAATTTTAAATTTTAGATAAACGTCAAATAATCTTCTCCAGCATGACTCAGTTTATTTTGAAGGGTTCTTTGCTTTTAAGCAAACCCTCTAAATAAAGTTGGATTTTAACACCATCCATATGGTAAAGAACCACAAAGCCTTCCTCACATATCTCTCCATTTTCGCAGTAAATATAAATCTGCATTTAAATAACTTTGAATCGCTGGTTTTCCGAGTGCCTTTTTCATCAAAATCGGATTATACTAGATGGCTTTTACCTGCCGCAGAATCGTCAACATTGCAGCAAAATCGTAAGCGTATACAACCACTCAAAGAAAACATATATAGATATATATTTTCAAACCTATGAAATGTTTGTTATTTTCGTTTAATATGATGCCAACAAAACCCGTAATCCGCTATAGGCAATTTTATTTGAAAAGTCACATGCATTTCAATGGAAAAAACAATATTACCATAATCCCTAATGCGCAGTGACTCTAAAGTACGAATGGTGATGTAAGAACATCTATTGCTATTTTCAAAGAGATTAAGGGCATTGCCGAAAGCATTTTAGGCTTAACTATATGATGTTTTCATATACAGGAGGAAATGGACCCGGTTTTAGACTTCTATAAGCTTAAATATTAAGTAAGGCTCTAAAGGATTGAATTTATTTATACACAATAGTGCAGGCGGTCTTTTGATAAGTATCTTCACGCTTTTAGCTTCTCTTTGTCGCGTTTTGGTATCCTGAAATTTCAGACCTCGCGCCTGAACACACACTCTCTCCATTTGATTTAAAACTCTTATATAATTCAAAGGGTTTAATCACACCTTTTGAATTTTTGTAAATACCGTGGATGGAAATATTTTTATTATTGGAAGATTTTATTTGAAAGAATAATTTTTCGTTTAACGCGAATTTTGTGTTACTCTTATGTTATACAGGGTGTTTCTGATAAGTATGGCTGGTATAAATTAAGGGGGATGTTCTTTGGGAAATCAATTTTGAGTTTAAAATGTAATAACTTCTATCTATCTCCATTTTGCCACAAGGGACACTGTTTTCGAGTTATGAATTGATTTAAGTGTTTTAGGGATGACCCCTTAATTAAATTAGACATCATTGTCTAAATCAGTTTCTTTATTAAATTTAAGGGGTCATCCATAAAATACTTTGACCAATCTTAACTCGAAAACAGTGTCCCTTGTGGCCAACAAAATGGCGATAGAAGTTACATTTTCGACTCAAAATTGATTTCCCAAAGAACATCCCCCTTAATTTACGAAAGTTTTATCAGAAACACCCTGTATTGTGAATTTCTTTTTTGACTAGGATAGTTTTATTTGTGGAAATTTAGGGCTTATTTTTTGATTTTTTTTCTGTTTCGTAATTATTTGTAATCTCTCTTAATTAATTACCAAGAGTCGTTTGTCCCTAAGGAAGACGAAAATTGATTTGAAAATCTTTATTTAATTTCAAAAGAGGCAAATGTTTTATCACTCTTATATAAACTTCACAAAATCTTATTTCAATGCTTAATTCAATTTAAATGAATTATATTAATGAGACATTTTTCGGCAAACCAGCGGAGAGATAAATGATCCATTTTAAATGTTTAATGAGTCTCTTAAAAATAGTTGTTGTTAACCCTTTGCTTCTCTAGCTAACCAATCAGCGCTCTACTTTTATGACGGTATCTTTTTCCTCTCTCCAAGCAGTCTCGAGTAATTAAGCTAAATTGTATCTCATCCCATTTCTTATATTTGCACCCTGAATTTGGTTCAACGATCTTTCACCTTCCCGTTATAGTTTAAATTTAACTAACCGTTTTTTATTTATTTATTTATTTCAGCACACAATAACTATATCTAAAAATAGACTATTTTCATAGAAACCATTTACACAAGAGTTTATTCACTATTTTTCTTTTCAAAGTAATATTATTTATATTAAGGTAACTAAAAAAAGGCGTGGCATATCGTGACAACTATTATATAATGTCATTTTCTGTTTATAGAAATAGTTATTGGTATTGATTCATAACGCATACACACAATCAACCGGTATAATGTTCTAACTAATGAAACTGCAAAAATTGAGTACGTTAACTTGGTTGGGTCAGGGATAGATTTAATTTTAGAGGTAGGAATGGAAAACGGTTAGTATATACTTCAGTCCGACTCATAGACCACCCAGTATAGAGCCCCTCCCTCCAACACCTAACGAAAAGTTTAAATTATCTTATTGGCTCACTTAAACTTCGTTTTGATGACGTTGTTGACGGGAACGGTGCAAAATACGTAATTCCTTTTTACCTCTGTCGCTATGACCCGCCTCTTCTTTCATACCCCTCCGTCCCGTGGAAGGGGGTCCGCGACTTTGACGCGAGCCCAGATTACTCTGTTCTCCATTCCTACTTCTAAAATTAAATCTATCCTTGGTTGGGTATACGTAGCAACTAGCAAATTGTAAGCAGGGAGCCTATATAGGGGTGGTAGCTTTATAGAAAGGGCTAAGGTAAATAACTTCATACATGTAGCTGGTTCTCATACGCGCATCTCCTTCGGCGCATGCCGTTAGAAGAGGGAACGTCTCACGTGATTCTTGATGTTAAAGTCTAGGTTCTCTAGGCCATGAAAGAAACATCTACAGAACTACCCCTACTCTCTCTCTCGCTCTCGCTCTGATGAAAAAGCTGGACTCGGTAGGGAAGGGTTGCTGGACTTCTTTCGCATAAATCTAAGTATTCGCGTATAGATAGGTAATAAAGCATATGATGTTCATTTGGAAAAAAGCCATCGATGCAAGTTCTTCCTTTGCATTGTATTCCCTCTGCATAAACTCAGAAACCGTATTGTATAATAAAAATAAACGTCATGCAAAGTAGGCTTAGGAAACAATGATTTGCTTTCACGACAGAGTAGTATACGAGCGTCGTCGTGTTAATCGTTTTTTGGCCTTTCATTTCAACCTGACTCGACTTTCTTTTCCATGGACTGCTTGAGCGCTCCATTTATATTATTTTGCAAAAGAAGCTAGGCCTAACGAGGCCTTGGATACTTAACAAAGTCTGCTACACTATTATCATAAGTTCCTAAAATATGCTCTATAAGTTTGTCACTGGTTACAAAGTGGAGCTTGTCATGAAGTGACTGAAGTAGGTCATAGATTCGAGGTAAGGCGACGCCTGGTGAGGCCCTGTCAAAGGCTTAGTACTGCAGACTAAATAAGTCCTGCAAAACTAACCACCGAGTGTACGAATTCAATTCTCGCTTGTCGTTCTCAAACTATCTCTTAGTAAGTCTCTAGCATTACAAAGTATGGTAGTGTCATACTTATGGAATATATTTTATAAACTTATGCTATTATGCATAGCAATTAACATTCGAAATATAAATATCATTCTGATCGCCTGTAAGTTAGCTTTTCCGTGAACCGGAGTGTGCAGCGTGTGAAACATTTTTACAGGGGCAGGTAGAAAAATACGTTACGGTTTTTCAGCCTGTAAGATGGCTTCTCCTAAGAGATTCTAATTGTAGTTCATTTCCTTAATTATGGTTTAATTAATTAATACATATTAATATATTTAAATATAATTAAAAACCTGATTTTATTTTAAGAAAAAGATTTATAGCAATTTGTCCTATGCTTAACTATAGCAAGTATGACCTTTAGAATATGCATTGTATTGCTTTTTTATGTTGCCTTACGTCAAACAATGCGCTAAATTTAGTACTTGTATACTGTACTCTCGCTGGAAACGATACTTTCGCGTGCATTGCCTTCATTTGAAGCAACTCGTCGTTACGTATTTTTTATTTTGACTTGTTGATGAGGATTTGGGGTTTACTTCCATTTTTTTTGAAACTAAATAGATTTTGGGACTTAATGATCATGCCTTGTTTATTACTTGGACGTTTTCAGTCAGTAGCCATGGCATAAAAATGAAAGCATAAATATTTTAATTGTTTCGTGGGTTTTTAGCTTGCTTACGAACCATTAAAGTGATATATCTATAGACAGACCAAACAAAATACATACTTTGTTGTAATATTGTAGCTTGAAACTACTACAGGATGTTTATGAAAAGTATACCATAAATTATACATTGTGTTCTTTGGGGCAAGCTGAGTGGAAAGTGGTTGAAGATTATGTGGTCTACAACATTCAGTTACGGGGGTATTTGTGTCCAAACATTGATTGGCCCCTAAAATATGGAAACAGCCACCCAGGTGGAGTGATACGTTTGACATAAACCAAGAAGTGATATCTAGTTTATTAGGGAGAAGGTATAAATTGGCCACATTTCCAGCTTTATCTCCAGTCCAAACGTAGCAGGTCCGGAGTTAATCTCCGCCTCTAAATTACAACCAGCATATCATTGGCTCTTGAAAACTCACGTCAGCGCGACGCGAATGACGAAAATTACACGTATTTTCCGACTGAGGAGAGGCTGCGAAATAGCCCGGCCTCCTTTTACGTCCCCCCTTGTATTTTGGAAGGGAGACTGGGACTATGGCGCGCGATTACCTAGGCATCTTATACCTTCTCCCTAATAAACTAGATATCACTTCTTGATAGGGGCAATTAAATATCTTAAGACAACCTATTTTACATCGTTTATACGATCTTTCTAAAAAAAATATTTTCATATTAAGAACGCTCATTTAAATTTGTTAATTAAGTTTATGCAACCAATTAAACTATCATTATGAATACATGATGGGAAAATCCCTGCTAAATCTTATACAATTTAAGAAGGTCGTCTTTCCTGAATGCCTTAAGTTAGCTAGCATCAGGTACATCGTTAAAGTTTATCTTTTTGGTAATTTTGAGCTTAGAAAATTATTACTTCCAAGTAAAGTAAATGTTCCTAATGAAAGAAAAATGATTTAGTGGCGAGATTAGTTAGTAAGTTGAAAGCAAGCGCCAAGCGGCTTCCTTTATAGCTTGCTTTTTACCTTAACGAGAAATTTGTGGCTTAGGCTAGTGGGTGTTGAAGTGTTGCTATATTGGCTGGCCAGTTTCGAAGTGCTTCCGACCATATTTCATGGATGCCGCCTTTAAACGTCATTTAACTCAATTTAGGCCTAAGGGAAGCACTTTACAAGCCTTTCGTTTTGAGAGGAGCGGCGGAGACTTCGGAACATTTTGGTTCATAAATAGGTGGGCCTAAATGCCTTCTTTCTTTTTTAGAAGGGCATTTAGAAAGTGTTTCGAGACTCCGAACTATATACTGCATGCGCGGATGAAGTTTTAGCGTAGACCTTGAAAGTAATGGCATTCATGGACCGTCTATGTTTCTCCATATTCATTGGCTGGTCATTTACTACAGGGTTCATACAAACCTGGTAAACCTGGAAAACTCGGGGAAATAAGTAGTCCACAAAAACCTCAGGGAAATATAGTATTTTAAGTGAAATTCATGGAAGTCAGGGAAATTTGTGAGGTTTGAGTAAAGACCTGCAAAGATATGAAAAATATATGGGAAAAGACCAGGAAAAGACAGGGAAATTTGTGGGAAAATACCAGGAAAACTCAGGAATATCGGTTTTCCAAAAGTTGTATGAACCTTGTACGAGACACTTACTAGCTAAATTTTTATTTGTACCTTCAAAGTTTTAATAGTATTGGCAACTCTTAAGTTTAAAGTTTCTTTTCTTTTCAGTTCGAACATAATGACAAATGTGTATGCTCTAGACAATATTTTTGAAGTATTTTTCATTCTACTGTCTACACCATCACCCCCTTCCTCCTTACCTCCCTCTTTCTCTCTCTTGGCGTTTGACCGAGGGGCTAACCATCTCTCTCAGACTCCCAGTAAATCGATTATGAGTTACTCGTAATCATTTTATCACTTTCAAGGGTATGGGGCTTTTAAAGATTACGTAAGCGTCTTCTATTTAGTACAGTAAAAGGTACACCGAGTGGCTATCCCCTCTACTCACCCACTTTCCTATAAATGACTATAAATGTGGGCCATATAAGAGATTTACCATAATTCACTTTTCAAACCTTATTGGTCCGCTACCTCTTTGCATCTTTTGGGCGCCATAGCCACCGCTCTTCAAAAGCTACTGTACCGTAGCATACCAATAACCCTAAATCTTCGCCCGGTAAACTTATATTAGGCCAAAAAAAGAGGGGGGGATTCGCAAACCCCCTAAATAAGCCTATTTCGGTTGTTGTAGATGCACTAACACGATAACGCGAATCTCTTATAGATTTAGGTATACTAAAGAGTGGGGAAAAGACTCTATAATCTAAAGTCAATAAGGACAAACTACCTTCAGCCTGTCCGGGCTCTAATCTTATGGATTGGGACGCGGAAGTTATACTGTTATAAGCTTAGGCTCGTGAGATTTAAGATTTAGGAAGGACATTTTTCTGATTTACTTCCGGAATTCTAATTCCTTGTGTGTTAAGCTTGGATTTCTATAAGCTGAGTTGCCCCTCCGCTTAATTAGAAATATTTAACTATTATGTTCGTACTTTTATAGTTTATGATAAGTCTGACTGACATAAATTAAGGGGTATGTTCTTTGGAAAATCAATTTTGAGTATAAAATGTAACTTCTATCTCCATTTTGCCACAAGGGTCACTGTTTTCGAGTTAAGATTGGTCAAAGTATTTTATGGATGACCCCTTAAATTTAATTAAGAAACTGATTAAAACAATGATTTCTAATTTAATTAAGGGGTCATCAATTAATAAAACACTCTAATTATAACTCGAAAACAGTGTCCCTTGTATCAAAATGGAGATAGAACATTTTTGAATCAGAATGCAGAAAGTTTTTCAAAAGTGAAATTTATATTCACATAATATCGAATTAGTTTTAAGTGTCCTACATCTCATTTACTAAGAGAACGGTTTATTCAATCGCATAAATTAATATTAGATATTATAGCCTTATTAATTATATTGATAAAGTATCGTTTCAACAACATATACTTAGTCCCTAATTAGATTGATTCAAAGTTTCAAACTTAAATTAATTGAGCGAAAATCTGCTTTCCTATGCGTGATTGATGAGGATGATAATTTGTTTCAAGAGCAGTTTACAAACAGATTCGAATGAATACATTCTTTAACCTTCTTGGAAAAAATGGCAGTTTCTCATCAATCCTTTGAACTGAATTGAAAGAGAGAACTCGAGTTAAGAGGGATATTAAGCGAAAAGGCATAAGGATGACTTGAATAAAACAGTGCACACTCGATCGAAAATGATGGATGTTCGTTCATTTATTTTCATCATAATGACCCCGACCCCGGGTACCAGCGAAAGGTACGTTTAATAACCCATAATGTTTTAGCTCTTACGTTCAAGTGCACTTTGCAACAATTTTTTTCATTTAATTCCAATTTGGTGAGAGGTACGTGTCCGAAAAGAGGGGTTGTTCAAAGAAATTTGTTCGTTTTATGTCGAAAACCATACCTTTTCGTGGACTAGGTGTCCAGTCTTTGGATCTTGGCGTCACGTGGTAGCTGTGACGTATTCCAAATAATTTTTAGTCACCTGCCAATGCCTATACTTTACAGTTCCTTAAAAGGGATGGATTGCAATCATAGCCTGAAACGTTCATTCCACCACTACGCTATCAATTAACCCGAGTTCATTCACTAAATGTCATCGCGTCACTTTTTGCAATTAATTTTTTTGCATCATATCACGCGTTGTCATTTCGTTCCGTCTTCATCAAGCTCGTTCGTCCCCAATTAGTCGCCGCCTTGTCTAATTTGCGTGAAGGCGATATTACCAGATATTACCGAAAGAAAAAAAAAAAACTCCAAAATATCCTTATTGTCAGCTGACCCACTCCAACTTTGAATGTTCTTAATTTGGTCTTTACGTCATAATATTGCTATTCGTACCTTTGAGTTAAATGCAAAGTAGCATTGGGTTTGAGTGGTGCATTGTTTCAGGGCGTGCATGCTTGAAGATACTCTGATATCTCTTTCTCATTTTTAGGGAAATTCGGAGAAGGGTGTGAACGATATTATAATTTGTAAAATTAATTATTTATTCATTCAAGAAAACGTGCGTTATTTAAATTCTAGAAAATTGCTTTATAATTTAAGTAGTTATTATCTATGTATTATTATACCGGGAGAAAGGATAAGCTATGTTCAATATTGGAATTATAGTTATACCCGTCTTCACTGTGTAAGGATGAAACTGCGAGATGTGCGCAGGTACTTATGGAAACTCATGATGCTTGGGGTCACGCGGTGACCTCAATAAAAGGATATGGCACAAGCTCCTACCCCATCATATAGATTCCCAGTGTCACTTCTGTTTTTTTTCTTGGAAAAAACCTTCTTTGTGGAACAATTTCCGTACATTTAAACAGATTTCTGTAATATTTTGAAACACTGTTCCCTATATGGCTTTTGGATTTGGATTTGCCACCATCTTTTAAAATGGGAGCCAGAAACTAATACAAGGGCTGATGAGTAATATTTAATTTTTATTCTTTTATTATTTTCATAGATTTACCAAAGAGGACTCATATCTACGTCATTTCCATTAAATTGTCAACAAAACCGCAAATATACTCTTCATTTTTCATAAAGGTCTAGGGCGTCTTCACGCTTTCATGGAATAATACGCGAGTGTTTTTTGTTTTTAACCCTTTATACACTTTTATTGCAAAAAATTGTATTTTAAAGGGGTCATGTTTTGGGTGTATTAATAATCGTGCCTCTCTAAGCTTACCACGCGAGTCAACTCCGATTATTCTACGTGACTTTATGCCTAATGGTTATCTAAGTAATACATTCTTGAAAAACGTATAAAGGTCAAAGTTCTACCTTCCATTAGTTAATTTAAACTGCAGGTAATTACCGTACCGTTAATTACTTGAAAATTAGCGTCTATGCTTTGTTGCGGGGTGTTTTATAATATGTAGGTAAAATAGGCATAGTTCTAGACCCTCTAAAACATTTGATTTTATACGTCCTTCGAACGTATAGCTTTTGAATTCGCAATGTATACTGCATGGTGAGTTGGTGACACGCAGGGTTATTATTCTATCTTCGGCGAAATGACACAATATCATTGTTGCAGGTTGATATTCTTCTTCCATTCATTGTTAATATACTATATAGTATTATTTCCTATGCTATTTAGACTCACTTGCGCAAATCCTCCCAATATTATTATTATTTATCAGGGTTGGTGCAGGTCTGGATGATCAGAACTGAGATACGAGGAATGATATAGAGAAAATGCGAGGGAGTTGCGAAATGTAAATTACTGAGTATATAAGTTGGGAAAATGTATATTTCTGAGTTTATAGGTTTGGGAAAATGTAAATTTCTGGGTGTATAAGTTGGGGAAATGTAAGACACTGAGTATATAGGTTGGGAAAATGTATATATCTGAGTACATAGGTTGGGAAAACGTATATTTCTGAGTATATAGGTCGGGAAAATATAAATTACTTTTTTAAAGTAGCAAAAACGTGAAATGTAGAAAATCATCAATCGGAAACTCAATTAAAACTGGACTGATATTTCCAAACTAAGTTTAAATTATCGAGAAATTAAGTGAAAATTAACATGGGAAAATAAGGTTAAGTCATAGGATTCGATTTCGAAATTTTTTGACAATATACGAACCCTGAACCCTATAGAAATGGACCCGTAAGAATTCTTATGTATTATCACTTTCCCGCGCACTACATCAATTCTTTATAGATTGCATTCTTCAGGGGAACTGCAATAATCCCTTTGTTCCTAAAGTTGCTTATCCAAAGGGAACAAAAATGTTGTTTATTCCGAACCGGATGATTTGGATCAATGCAGCGAAGATGAATATAAATAAATTTTTGGCCTAATATTTCTATCTGTATATTTAAATTTCTCTTTTGAAAAATTCTTGACCCAGGATGGAATAACTTACGTAATCAGAATATTGAAGAGAAATCTTAAATATCAATAAAAAGGAATCACTAGTTTTGTACTAGGGGTTAGGCTTAGCGTATCCATTAGTTTCAATGTCAGTGATTGGACGAAAGCGTCTAGGGGTGCCGCCGGGACAACCATTTACCCTAAGCTCGGTTATTGGTTTTCCCATCCCGATTGTAAAGAGAGATTAACGTTTGTAATATCGTAGTCCTGGATATTTGAATGGAAAGCATCCTTTCATATCAAACTGGGGCTTCTTTCAGAGAGTGTTCGCGCAGATAGAGTTAATATACTCAGAAGTATATAATACTTCTCTTAGAGAGAAGTGCACCAACTACAATGCGGGGTAATTGTAACATGATTCTTCCCAACATCAAGGTTACATTTATTATAGCAAGGTTACTAAACCGAATCACATACGCGAAAAATAGTTCCCTCATCATTACTAAGTCTATTAGCGCTTAACTATTTGATTTCCAAGGAGCATGCGCTTGTGGATTTTTGTCCCATCCACGTCAAGACAATCAAGGGTTGTGGGTTGATTACTAACTGGGGATTTAGTACATTACCAAACAGTTATAGAATTCACTCTAGCACGGTGCGATACCCATCTGAAGTTTGATGAGCGGCAGAGAAAACAAAAAGGGGAGAATCATATTGCATTACTAAAGTATTAAGAGGATACAGAGTGTCACGCTTCTTCTATTATCCCCTTCTGATTATGGATGTCGACTCTTTAGCGCTTCAGTAGCTTAACTGGGGCTACGCGAACGCGTTGCGTTTGTGAATACAGTAGAAGGCTATCGATATGTTTATAATTTATACCTGATAACCCTTTAAAGTCATTAATCGTTAGTTCGTGAACACTATAGTATTTTAAAATCAAATTTCTCCAAAAGTCAAAATATCGGAAGACTCGTTTACCAGAAGAGATATTCCTTTTTAAAATACATTAATTTTTGGTTAAATCACGACATAACTCTACATGTCTCTAATGAATTGCCGGGAAATGAGAATATTAAATGAAGGAACCGTTTTAAATTTAACGTTTGGATGTACAGATAGCTAGCTAGGTCTATTGGGAAATAAGAGTTTTAAATTGAAATTAAAATTTTGAACTGTCAACGTATATGGTAATGTAATGCGGTGCACTCGAGGCAACCAGGGTCTTAGTTTGCTATGAATTAATTAATCTTGAATTGATCGAATTTCCCCCATGAATATGGAGTTACAGTTTCTCAGGAAAGGCTTCAGCGATTACGATAATTCTTTTTAATTAAAGACATTTTAAAGGTATGTCTGTGTCTTGACGAAGTCCGTTGATTAGACGGATTAGTTTAAAATTAAATTTATTTAATTATTTCATAAAATTAAGCTTAAAATATGTACAATATAAATTTTAAATAATACGACATTTTCTGCTCAATTCCCAGCATTGCTGTAAATATACTGTATAGTTTGAATGGATTTACCCATGTGACCTGTAGGTCAAAAATAAATAGTGTCACCCCAGGGTTGCGGGAAAACCTGGAATAGTTATAGAATTTCAAAATGGGCAAAAAAGTCAAGGAAAATTCAGGGAATTTCAAAATTGGCCAAAAATATCAGGGAAAATTCAGGGAATTTCAACAAAGTCAGAAAATTATTATTAGGTAATTTGATTAAGCTCCTAAATATCTGCGGTTCATCAATCCATCTAGGTGACGTTATAAACTCGGTCCTATCCTTAAATATTCATTATCTGCGATTTAAACTGCATTATTTACTTATATCACTAATCCTTATATTTAGAACAATAACAATTGGACCTAAAACGTCAGGGGAAAAATTGTAGAAAAAGGTCAGGGAAAGTTCAGGAAATTTGAATCTGAAAACTCGCGGCGTTTTGGTTTGTTTAGGTGTCCGTCCATACAAGGGCTATTCTGTACCCTAAAAGTTTCTATAATGAAATCAACACAGTTCTGACTCTTCTTCACTAGAGTTAGAATCACTATCCTAGAAAAGCGATTGAATAAGCAGAAACCGATGAAAATACTTAAAAGGTGATAAGAGGCGATTTTGGCCAAGTTTATCTACCATCCACGTCGCTTGTCCCAACTCCTATAACATAAACTGCAATCCCTGATCCCTAAATTTCAATGTAAGGTTAAATAGGAACATCTTCCTTTCACCCAGAAAAAGGCATTAAACCCTTCAGATAAGTCTCCAAAAGCAAACTTTGGAGACACTTGGAATAAAAAAAGGGTCACTAGTGCTGACAGAGCGCGAAATATCCATCCCAAGTTGAACTCTAGCTAGACAAGATGAAGAGAAAAAAAGAAAAGACTCACTGCTAAAAATCGCTCCGAGCCACAAAGTTATTTATCGAATATGAGCTAGTGAAGGAATTTCACGAGATTCTATATATGGTTACCTTACTCTTAAAGGTAAAGTTCAGGAAACATTTTATTATAAGGGCCTTTTTCTAAATATAAAAGGAATTAAATATTAAAAAATTAAGTAAATTTAGCATTTAATTAGTCTTAAAAATAATCAAGGACTACTGCGCCATCCGCCATTGATTTAGTAGCGTCTGCTAGCCAAAACCTCTTACCCCTACAGGATTGGTTGAATTCTCACAGGACTGAGAGAGGTAAGGGTAAGAGGTTCGGTTTAGCAGACGCCACTAAAGTAATGGCGGTACAGTAGTTCTCGTTTTTAAGACTAATTAAATGCTAATTATCATATTGTAATAAAAGATAATTTATTTTAATTTTAATATTTGGAAAAAAGTTCATTCTTTTAAGGCATACCTGAACCAAGAAGTGATATCTAGTTTAAGGTATAAATTCGCTTTATCTCCTGTCCAAACGTAGGTCCGGAGTTAATCCCCGCCTCTAAATTGCAACCAGCATCTCATTGGTTCTTGAAAACTCACCTCAGCGCGACGCGAATGACGAAAATTACAGTGTATTTTCCGACTGAGGAGAGGCGAAATAGCCCGGCCTCCTTTTACGTCCCCCCTTGTATTTTGAAAGGGGGACTGGGATTATGGCCCGCGAATACTTGGCCATCTCACACCTTCTCCCTAATAAACTAGATATCACTTCTTGACTGAACTTTTCCTTTAAGCAGCCTTTGACTTTATTAGCTCTAATCTTAAACACGACTGAAGATATTTGTCGTACGTTGGGAGTTCTTGAAGATGGTAGTATTTTTTGAAATGAAAACAATACGGTAGAAAGTGCTGGGAATGTTGAAAGATAGTCCCGATTCCAGGCTTGAACGCCTTTGGTTTCAATTTAGAACGAACGCCAAGAGTTTAAGGAGAGGCGCCACTTGAAGATATGTTAAGGCTCTAGAAATGTTAGCTTAATCTTACGAACGAATGAATACCCAAAAGGCTTAAAACCGTTACATCGGAGAAAGTCACGGTACATAATCTCAACTTCTTAACTTGGGAATATTTTCTTACTAGATTTTTTTACTCGGGTTTATATCGTTTTCCCTGATTGGTTGCTAACTAGAAAATCTTATAGGGTTGAGTTTTATTTTGGTATATTTCTACCCAAGGGTTTGCTCCAATTTTAGTAAATATTTGTTTATTTTTAAAATGATAGCTATAAACAAGGTTAGGTAAAGAAAAATTATAAGAATTTTGAAAAGATTACTGTGAAAGATGTGGTAGGGTGTTCCTGATAAGTCTGCCATAAATTAAAAGGGATGTTCTTTGGGCGATTTTGAGTCGCCACTGTTTTCAAGTTAAAATTGGAATATTTTACGAACTGGAAGACAATGGTAATTTAACTAAGGGGTCATCCCTAAAACACTCCAATCATAACTCAAAAACAATGGCCCGGGCTGCAAAATCTCATAGAACATTTTCGACTCAAAATCACCCAAAGAACATCCTCGTCCCCCTTAATTTAAGACTGACCATTCAAAAACTCCCTGTATGTATTGGTATAACCAAGTATGTTTTTGCATAGAGAGGGAATTTAAAATTTAAAAGCAAGGATAATAAAGAAGGGCGTGGGAATGTAGAGGTTATAAAAACGGGTTTTGAGAAAACTTTTTAATTGTTACCAAAACAAAAATATACAGAAAAATCGCTTGAATGGTCTTAAAAGACTTATAGAAAGTTTGGAATAGAGAATTTGAATTTCCAAGTATTTTTAGAACTGAGAGCATAAAAATAGCAAACGAATAAGAATGTGAGAAACGAAATTTAAAAAAAATATTCGAGGATCTTAATTATAAAGGAATTGGATAATGAACTAATGTCTTCTCATCCGCTTATAATGCTAATTAATGCTGCATGATGCTCTACCGCTTTTTAATTAATAAAAGCGGCCAATTGGAAATATAATTGCTAGCTACCGACACTATTTTTATTCGAGACTAGTGGAGAATTGTTTTTTGTTATTTTAAGATGTATTTTAATCAAAAACTATATAAAAACGTTCTTTATCAGATTTAAGAATGCGTTGTTGTTAACCTTTTCAGTTTTATTTTAAAATATTTATTTAGTTTTGAAGTAAATTTTTCTAATGTACCT
Organism: Phalangium opilio; assembly: GCA_019434445.1. NCBI lineage: Eukaryota > Metazoa > Arthropoda > Arachnida > Opiliones > Phalangiidae > Phalangium > Phalangium opilio. The sequence continues at coordinate 668,329 of JAEQBA010003137.1, forward strand.
ATCGAGGTGAAATTGTACGGAAGTTGGGTTTTTATGTTATCAGTGTTACAGAGTGGTTTAGCTGTTTGAGAAGAATCAATAGCTTCTATTATCTATTGATTTTTAATTATCTTAGTGATTGTTTTGGATTGAAAACTATAGATTTTCTGTTCAGATAATATAGGAATATGGAGAAATGCACTATATTTTAGGTTGCAGCTCTTCCATCTGGGTCCTATTTAGTCTGTACTAAGCCTTTGACAGCAGCGCCTCTCCAGGCCTCCTTCGCTTTACCTCGAATCTATGACCTACCTCAATCACTTCATGACAAGCTCCAGTTTCTAAGTTACCAGTGACAAACTTATGGTGAACATATCTTATAAACTTATGGAACATTCTTTCTCTAATATCTAAACCACGCTGCGCAAGTAAAACACGCGAATAAGCCATTAAAACCCAATTCGTTTAAAACATACCTGGAAAATACCAAAGTTTTGTTTGATTGTAATCATATTTGGGTTTGATTTGAATAATTTATTTCCGGCTAAGTAAGAGCTCGACTTTTCTACCTGCCATTATGATTTCTGTTTGTTTTCGGTTTTCACGTACAAATTGTGATTTACATCAAAAGCTTCTATTTTCTTTATTAATTACTAAGAACGACTCAGCTTTGTCTGTTTGTTACTAACGCTACATCTCCCTAAACGTGATTAGTGTTTTTTATTAATAATTTAGTAAGTGTTAATATTAATGAGTGTCGCCTCAACTATTGGCATTGTTCTAGTTCGAACACGTGACAGTAAAATACAATCAGTCTTTTTTCCATTAAACTGTTTGTATAGAGTAAATGGAAAATATTACTAGGCCTAGTTCCTGTTAGGTGGCTTTTCCGTGGACAGCAAAGCGCGGCAGGAAACACATTTCTACAGGGGCTCGTAGGAAATGCACGTGTTCGGTTCCCCTGTAAGGTAGCTTTCCCTCCGACCTCGTTAATTATGATTTTCTCCGAATTTTAAAGACCGATACTTATAAATTATAATCAGTGATTGGCTAACTTAATTTTCAGTCGCTGTAATTAATTGTGAAAGTTTTTCGTGCTAATTACGATTTATTTATTAGGATATTAATTGAGAAAATTTAATGCAGTGTTTAAGGAAGCTGTCGTGATTTTTAGTTGTTTATTCAAATCTGGGATAGATCTTATTAAATATATTTTGTAGAGTAAATAAATACAAACTACAGGGTTCATACAAACCTGGAAAACCGGAAAAATCAGGGAATAGTTGACAAAAACTTCAGGGAAATTTAGAATTTTTGGTATAATTCGGGGAAATCAGGGAATTTTGCGTCAAACAGGGACCGAGTAATTAAGCAAAATGTTCGTAAACATCCCCTCCGTAGGATTAACATTACACCCAACTTTGGAGGCTCGTAACTCTGGTTCTACTAGAGATACGGGAAGTCTTTTGATTATGTAATAGTCCTATTTGCCCCCCCCCCCTTCGTTAACATTTGCTCCGTATGGTACTCCATATAGGGGAAAAACCTGGAAAATTCAGGGAAGTATATGGTGAAAAACCTGGAGTTGGAGATCTCAGGGAAATTTGTTTTCCAAAAGTTGTATGAACCCTGAACTAATATTTCTGGATTTTGACGGCACACAAAACAAGCTTGTTCTTATTAGTTAATTAATAAATATAATTTGCATTTTCGATCTCAGTTTATGATTAAACAGTTTGGCGAAGAACCTATATAAGACCTGGTAACTTATGAATAACCATTTTATGATTAGGTCTTTGTAAGCTTTCCGCCAATATGGCATGATGTGAATGGATAAACCTAAGGGGCTAAGATCATGATGTGAACGCATATGCACTACAGCCAAACCTCAATCTGTGAAAGTTCTCCAGGACTTAAATGGGTTTCTTGATTGTGACGTATGATTACGTTTCGCATATTATAGTATCAAGGAAAGCCCCCTTATCTTTATCAAAGGCTAGAACTTGGGGGCGTTGAATTAGCAGGCATCAAAGTCTATATTGTCCAAGTGCGAAACAGAAAGAAAAAAAAGAGGTAGAAAAAGGTGTTAAAGTTCTGGTACGGAATAGATAAGAACTCCCTCGTATATTACCTTACGCCTTATCCCCTTCTTCTCACCCTTTAGTCAAACAAAGGAGCAACTTTTGCAATTGGTAATTACAGTTCAAACAATGTAATTAATATCAGGAGTAAATGAAAAAATTGGAGAGTGGGTACGCTCCAGATATTCACTCTTTTTTCGCGCACAAAAAAATGTATTTGTAGTTGTTTTTGGTGAAACTTGGAAAAGGCGCACCTTCACTAGTTATTTGTTAATTTGAAAGTATGTCGAAACGTAACTACTAACTTCGCTGTAGTTTTTAAGTTATTCGATATGTTGAACCACCAAACACATATTTTGGGAAAATTACCATATTTTCAAATAACCTTAGCCAGAGATAGATTTAATATTAGAAGTAGGAATGGAGAACGGTTAGTATTTACTTCAGTCCGACTCATAGACCACCCAGTATGAGCCCCTCCCTCCAATGCGTAACGAAAAGTTTAAATTATCTTATTGGCTCACTTAAACTACGTTTTGATGACGTTGCTGACGGGGACGGCGAAAAAAACGTAATTCCTTTTTACCTCTGTCGCTATGACCCGCCTCCTCTTTCATACCCCTCCGTCCCGTGGAAGGGGGTCCGGGACTATGACGCGCGCCCACATTACTTTGTTCTCCATTCCTAGTTCCAAAATTAAATCTATCCCTGCCTTGCCACAATGTATTTTTATCTTCTCGTGCACTTTACCTAGAATTATACAGTTAAGCATAGAGCACGTGCTTTTCTCTGAAATGCGGTTGATTTTTTGGCAGAAATCTTTGTCTTTACATTGTTATTCTAGGATAAGATACAAAGTTTTAAATGCATCGTTGGGTGCTCCGGGGCATAATTTGATTAGGGATATAAGAGAGTTTTCGTAATTAAGATTTCCCTGAAGGCTTGTAGTATTTAGTTTAATTATAGTTGAAAGATAAAATGTAGAAAGGTCTTTGAATAATTTTAATGATGATTAGTTTTTAGATTAGTTTATTAGGATTTCGTTAATAACGTTGTTAAATTTGTCTGATAGGCCTCATAATTTTTAATATATCGAAGAGCATTTTATGAAAATTCATTTATAGATAAAGTAGTCTGATCAATTTGGTTTTGTTAAACGCGTCATACCCTGTGGCTCTAAAATTTATATTTCTTTTATCATAATTTTTAATATCTCATATTATATTTTATCGGAAATTGTAAAACTAAAATATTTCAAAGGCTTCAAATGACGGGGAATAGTTTAGTTAAATCGGAAAGAAATTAATAAGAAGTTATTAAATTTTCCTTCACCAAGTTCCACCCCTGATTAGCTAACATACCTAAAATAAGTGTAATATGCATTGTTGATTGAGAAATATAGGTCTAACGTTATTTGGAATGATAATACAATTTCATTAATAGGCTTTAAACGTCACGGAAAAGTCATGGAATTTCATAAATAGGCCTCAAATATCATGTGAAGTCCCAGTTTGAAGTATATACTTCAAACTTCGCGAAAAATCATGGGATTTGATAAATAGGCTTCACTTGTCATGGAAGTCATGGAATTTCATGAAAAGGCCTCAAATATTAAGGAAAGTCATGAAAATTGTGAAATAGGCCTCAAACATCATGAATAAGCCATGGAATGTGAGAAGTAGACTTCGAACGTCATGTAAAAAGTTATGCAATTTGATAAATATTCCTCTAATATTATGGGAAAGTTATGGAATTCTCCATATAATTTTAGGAAATTTTTATTATTGTAGGAGGGGTTCTCACATATGATTTCATAGATCGCAAATTCGCCTAACATATTTTCTGTTAGCATTGAAATATATCTAACTTATAGCAGTGGCTATTTTGACATCAATATGTCAGGCTAGCCTTGAGAAAGCTTTTAAACATTGTCTAATTTTGACTTGGGAAGGTCAGGTAAAATCGTTGTAAAAGAGCAAGATGGAAAACATTAAATCTGCAGCAAATATCATTATGAGATATGACGTAATAACGAAAATAAAGCTAGAGATTTTCGTTCAATAATCAAAATAGAGAACGAACATTTTTTGAATTACAGTGACATTTTTCCCCGTTGGTTTTGTTTAATTCCCTATTTGGAAAACTTGCAAAATCGGATAAATAATCGTGTTTAGTTTTTATTTTATAAATGAAGTAATTTCTAAGCGTTTGAAGACTTCGCGTTATTTTTCCAAAATTAACCATTTACGAGACATACGCCGGAAAACGCTTCGAACTCGGTACTTTGTAACATTATTAAAACATTGGGAAAACAAATTCGAGCGCTAATAGAGGCCCCACAAAAATACAAGAAGCGTGGCATCTAAATATAAAATGTTTAGGTATAACCAAAAACAGTTCGATCGTAGACGCGTGGAAAATGTGAACAACTATACCGCGTACCTAATTTAAAGTAGAGCTGCAAGATAAAAATGAGCTACTTCGGTACTTAACATGAATAGAAAACTCTGTTGTTAACCATATCGGTTTATGTATTTGACAGGATTGCCAATGTACTTGGATATTGTGGAATTAAGATTAAGGGATTTTGAAAAAGGGCAATTTTTCTATAGGTTAGCAGTACTTCTAGCATGAGTTAATTTATTTAATCAGATTCAGAACATTGAGGTTTCTACAAATTAATGTGATTTTAATGGTCATGGAATTTTTTAATTAATTAATTCAGTTTAATTAATGGCAATCCGTCCTTGCATGTTTTAAGCCTTATTCATTTAAATCGAACAACTAAACCTGATATGAGTAACTAGCATCGTCATGAAATAACAGTTTGAAGACCACACATTTAATGAAAGTCTTAATTTTAAAGGATGATTAAGATTTTTTTGTCATGAACTTTGAAAGGCTATAGATATATTCCTATTTATCCATATAATCTGAAGCTTATAACCCCCACCGAAGTACACATCAGAAGCCTCTCCCAGCTTGACGTTGGCGATGAATACTTCTATTATCACAGGGAATTTTCGAAAAATTACTGGAATAAAGTTCTAATAGCTAAAAGGGGGTGTCGTCATTTTTGTTGAGGGCCAATGAGGAGCAAGGGTGATGAGAATTAAAACATCATTTTGGTAAAACAATAGATACAGGCAGATGCTAGCAAATGTTTTTAAAATCAAATTTTTGATGGGATATAATTATGGTGACTTCATCAATACCCTTTAAGAAATGCTCCCCTCTCTAATCTCATCACATCACCAGTTTTAATTAAAAGGCGAAAAAATTTTCAACCCCATGTTGTGTTACTAAAAAAAAGGGGGCTTTTGGTAAATTTTTATCGCAAACGTCTGACACAATATAAAGCATTCCTAGTTAGTAACTCCCTTGTTATAATAAACTCATGATATGATACAATCTATGCAAATTATGGGAGAGAAAAGTTGAGTTGAAAACCAGCGTGTTAAAACGTCCCCAGATTTAATTTCTATTACTAGCAAACTTTGCATTGATTTAACGAGTTACAAATAGACCTTAAGTTCAATTCATTAATTTTAAAGTTAGGTGGAAAAATTTAAAAGGGTTGACTGATTACTTACCAGAGCAAGTAGGCATTGTCCCGCTAAGAGGAGTGAAGCGACGAGACTTAGTAGCGATAAAGAGATAGACATTTCGGCGACTGGTTTCGAATGCGCTATTGTTTCGTTATACGTTTTTTCCGCTCTCTGGTTCCTCCTGATCTGAGCTCTCTAGAATGTTGTTTGAATCGCGCCTGACTCTTCTGACAGCAAAGAAATAGGAGAGAATAAAGTCACCGCCAGCCGGAACTATAACCGAACGACTTGTGACTTGGGAATCAAAAAGTTCTTGGGTGTCCAAAGAAAAACTAACTTCTCTTGGACTTTTCGGACTCTGTTCGGAGGTAAAGTTTTTTATTTATTTATGTCCGAGAGAGGTTTTGGTTTTGGTCTTCTCCGATCGCGAGGCGGGTTTCAACGTTTTGAAAGTCTTGCTTTCCGAGAACGTAACGGGACTTTTCGCGCTAGTTTTATAGGCGATTCTCGACAACCACGTGATTCGATTCTCTTATCCGTTCAAAGTGGGCGGGAACTTTTTGTATGGTCGCGCGCAGAGCGGCCAAAACTTAAGTTCCATTTTTTTTTGTTCTCTCTCTCTCTCTCTCTCTCTCTCTCTCTCTCTCTCTCTCTCTCTCTCTCTCTCTCTCTCTCTCTTCGTGTTACTTACTACTTACCTCCTCTTACTTACTCTCCTTACCTCCTTTAGAGGTTGAACGTGAGGTTCGTTTCATGGGAGAATACATTGATTGCGTTGGGTTTGCAGGGTTGACATATAGTAAATGGGAATCGTGTAAAGTTGGAATTAAGTGTCAGGGATTTGGGAAAAGCGTGCATTGTATGGAATATTCTGGCAATTTTAACTAGAGATTATAAAAGTTATTGAATTTTAAATTGGTCACAGAAGTCACCTGTTTCTGGAAATTTTAAAACGGTCCTAAATATCAGGGAGTTTTACAAGGAATTTTAAATTGGCCATAAATGTTAGGGAATTTTAAATTGGTCAAGGTCAAGGGATCTTAAATTGGTTAAAGTCAGGGGATTTTAAATTGGTTAAAGTCAGGGGATTTTAAATTGGTTAAAGTCAGGGGATTTTAAATTGGTTATACAGCTCAGGGGATTTTAAATTGGTTATACAGCTCAGGGGATTTTAAATTGGTTATACAGCTCAGGGGATTTTAAATTGGTTAAAGTCAGGGGATTTTAAATTGGTTATACAGCTCAGGGGATTTTAAAATGGTCATGAAACTCCGGGAAGTTTGAAATGGTCACGAAATTCATGGAATTTTATGATTATCAAAAACTCGGGACATTTTAAAATGGTCACACAAATCAGAAAATTTAAAGTTGTGATAAAAGCCAAGGAATTTCATATTGGTTTCACAGTTTTCCTATAGGCCTGGCAATAAACTAACAAATATCTAGTCATTTTTAAAACCAAAATTTGGACTTTTGCTAGGCCTACAAATAAGGGTAGAAAAATTGGTCTGAGAAAATTTCTACAAAAATAAAAGTATTGAAATTGGTCACTGAAATAAACAGTCAATAAAAACGCTCGAAACCCAGAAATTAATTTCCAAATAAAATAAAAAATTTCAACCCTGATAGAGAACATCTTAACCCTTTCGAAGTACTGAAAATTCATACTGAAATGAACTGTAGAACATCTTTCCTCCTTTTTCTCTCCCCCCCCTTCTTATCCCAATGGATCATCACATATATTTTTTTTATTCCGGGAGCGAGTGGAATTCACCCACAGGCTCACCCACGACGTTTTTTCTTTCCATATTCTCTTCATCCCCGCATCTAGAACTCCTTCCTCCTAGCTACCTTTTGTTGAAACTTTATCTATGGTTATGAGAATGTGAAGTGATGGTTTTATTTTTCGTACAACGCCGTTTATTAATTTTCGTCTAAAGAGAGTAAGAGAGGAGAGATCCATAGCTCCATAGCTGGCCTAGAGAACTTGTAGGCTAATACATGTCACTTTTATACTTCGTGCAAACTGGCAATGTAATTGTCTCGCACCCCCTCCTCATCCCTCTTTTATGGGAATTACGTATTGCCTTGGAGTATCTTAATTAGATCCGGTTAGTAATAAATATGGCCTATATATATTGTCGGCGGTGTTTATAAAGGCTTTAATTACCTTGTTTTCTTAATTTGTGCCCCAAAAATTATGGGTTTTTCTGATTATTTCCCACGTAAGTGTTTTTTATTGTTATTGAAGAACCACTTGAACTTTATAAGATGTTGAAACGAGGGGTCGGTCATTCATGAAATCCCGTATACGCTACCCGCGAAATCCAATTTAAGAAATCCGAAATCAATGCTGATTTCGAAATCCCATAAAAAATCCGAAATCAGTAACGAAATCACAAAGTCGGTAAAGAAATCTCAAAATCAAAAGAAATCACAAAATCCGAGGAAATCACGGGAAACATCCCAAAATCCGTTGAAATCACGGTAAAAAATCCGACGGAATCACAGGAAAAATCTCCAAACGCGTCGAAATCCGTTGGATTTTACCAAATTTTGAAATCAAACGAAATCCAAAGAAATCAAATCGGACTTTTTCAAAAACGTCCGACCCCTCGGAAGTACCTCTATCGGACGTCTAGTACCACCTGACGGAATTGTCCAATAGAAGTACTTCTCAGTGCCTCGCTGGAAAGCCTAACGCGTAGTGTCCATTACGGAAACTTAATTGCGTGTATCGTCTTTAATATTGTAGATAGAAACATGGTTCCAATTGATATATTCATTATTTTATACGCTCTTTCGATTAAATGAGAAAACATTCTAGATCAGAGTATCCCTTTAAGATATCAAATCAGGAAGATTTTACTACAAAAATAAACCAACCAATACACTCATGCACCATTTCAAGTGGAGCTGCTTACAGCTGATCATATTCTCACTACGTATGTACTAGATTTCTAGCTCAGATTTTGCCAGCAAAAATATGAAAACTCCTTTGGGGAATTTTGATTAACTAGTTTTTCCGACTTTCACATTCCCCCTCGAGGAATTAAGACAGTATTTGAGAAATTTGCTTTCTTAGAGTGTGTACGCAAACCCTAGCTGATCTCGGCAATGCGTGAAGAATCGTCATTATTCATTTAGTTAACCGTGACCCGGTCCCCTTTAGGTTTAGGACAAAGTTAAAACTAAAATGGCTCGCGAACCTTTTGTATTATCAAGAGCAAATTAAAAATAGTCTGTGAGTCCATTATATGAAACGAAAAATTCAATAATTGTTCTTTTCGGAATTTTTAACTTCCTGTCCAGTACGAAAATTTTCAAAGGTGCACTGCCACCATAAGAAATTATCGAAAATTCTCTGTATTTTAACGTGGAACTTTAGCCATAAATTAATGGGGATGTTCTTTGGGAAATCGATTTTGAGTCAAAAATGTAACTTCTATCTCCATTTTGCCACAAGGGACACTGTTTTCGAGTTAAGACTGATCAAAGTATTTTACGAATGACCCCTTTAAATTTAATTAAGAAACAGATTTAGACAATGATTTCTAATTTAATTAAGGGGTCATCCCTAAAATAACTCGAAAACAGTATCCCTTGTGGCAAAATGTCATAGATAGAAGTTACATTTTCGACTCAAAATCAATTTCCCAAAGAACATCCCCCTTAATTTGTGGCAGACTTACCATACAGAAACACCCTGAATATTGGATATCAATTATTTTAGTTATAACTTTAAGTAACACGCTGAGTCTGCACGAAACTTCATATATAGTTGTTATAAACTTCATTGAACGAGTGGTACTAATTTTATGCATTCTAGATAAATTGCGAGCGTAGTTTTACGTCATACCCATTTGGGTCGGGAAACTGTTTTGGACGTTTTTACTCGAAAGACCTATTAGTGTTTCCAAGAACCCATATGAGAACCGAGAACGATCCAATACACAATTGCCCTGTAGTACCCCAAACTTTTCCCGGTTGCCTCATGGATCACCGCTATGTGGATTCTTAGTATTTCGATAAGCAGTTTAAGACCGGCTATTTTAGGACACACAGTCTTTTGATTTTTATTCCAGAACCAAGAAGTGATATCTAGTTTATTAGGGAGAAGGTATAAGATGCCTAAGTATTCGCGCACCATAGTCCCAGTCCCCTTTCAAAATACAAGGGGGAGGGGGACGTAAAAGGAGGCCGGGCTATTTCGCCTCTCCTCAGTCGGAAAATACGTAATTTTCGTCATTCGCGTCGCGCTGACGTGAGTTTCCAAGAACCAATGAGATGCTGGTTGTAATTTAGAGGCGGGGATTAACTCCGGACCTACGTTTGGACTGGAGATAAAGCTGGAAATGTGGCGCGAATTTATACCTTTCCCTAATAAACTAGATGTCACTTCTTGCTAGAACGCTAACTTTGGTGCTTATCACGACTTCTTCTTAGACTGTGCATTTCTTGACGTAATGTTGGAAATAACCCACGCGATATTTTTAACCCTTAGGCTATAGAGCAGCTGTTTGCCTAATTTGGCCATTGGCGAATTTTACGTTCTGCTATACCTACAACTTTAGCCTTATGGTTAACGGGAAGGGGAAGCCATTATTGGAGGAAAGTTACGGTTATGCCAAGAGTTTGTGACGTTTACGGTTATAACCGGAAGTACTGCCTCTGCATACGTAGGAGAAGATCCCTTTTTTAAAAATATGCAAAGGTTTTTTAGGCCAACAACGTTTTCTTTTAAATTACCTTATTTCTTTTAGGAATAACTATTTGGTTTTTTTCCTAATTTAGTTTCTAGTTTAGTTTCAACTCTGTGATTTGTGACCCTAGAAAGGTCAAGTATCAGTTTGATAGGCGCATGATTTTCCTATAATTTAGAACAGGCTGCTGGGACGGCTGTCTGGGACGTTTTGGTCCTCTCGGGGCTCAGGCAAATGTTGAACACATTCCTATACTGTTTCATACGTGCATGATGTTCCTATAATTTAGAATAGGCAAACTAAGGCTGCTGGGACGCCTGTCTTTACTGAGGGGTGAAGATGGACGTTCTGGTCCTAGCTGTTAGGCAAATATTGAACACATTCCTATACTGTTTGATACACGCATGATGTTCCTATAATTTAGAACAGGCAAACTAAGGCTGCTGGGACGCCTGTCTTTACTGAGGGGTGAAGATGGGTCATGTTAGGCAAATGTTGAACACATTCCTACTGTTTGATAAGTGCAGGATTTTCCTATAATTTAGAACAGACAAACTATGGTTGCTGGGACGGCTATCTTTACTGAGGGTGAAGATGGACGTTCTGGTCATGTTAGGCAAATGTTCAACACATTCCCTTTGCTGTTTGATAGGCGCAGGATTTTCCCATAATTTAGAACAGACAAACTATGGCTGCTGGGACGCCTGTCTTTACTGAGGGGTGAAGATGGCCGTTCTGGTCCTGTTAGGCAAATGTTTAACACATTCCTATTTTTAGAAATCAATTAAAAGCCACTTTGAAATCACCAAAGTGGTAACCTTTGACCCTGTTTTTAACTGACCCCAATTACGCTTCACCATATATCGTTAGATTAGTTAACCTTTATCTTTATTTATTTATTTCTAAAAACATCTCTTAATTATTCATACATTTAAATTTATTCAAAACTCGGTTTTGATATGGGATACCTTTTAGCAGATGAAACCAAAATATTATATCTTCGCAAATAGATTAAAAATTAAGGGGAAAGCGTATAAATTGCACTTAAATTGAAAGTTCCACTTAATCTAGTATTTCACTATATGTGGTGGTGTACCGGGTGTTTTTTTTATTCCCGAGCCATCGTGTTTCGAGGTAAAAGCACTCGGAAGGATTAATAGAAAGTAGAGCGAGAAATAAGTGTTATGGCAAAGAAACAAGGCATTTACTTCAGCAAAACTACAAGCCGGAGAGCGATGAGTCGATGATTTTCCGGGGCATTCGTTAGCGGGGTAGCTTAATGGGGCGTCACAATAATTCCATTTCGCCTCCAAGTCTCTTCCTCACTCTCTCCTGCTTTCCTCTCTACTGCCGCTCTATACTTTCTCTTCTCGTAAAGGCTGTCGCAGACTAAACGAAAGTGTTTTCCATATTACGATAAGTTAAGTTTATAAGATATGTTCCTTCCATAAGTATGACACTGACTATACTTTGTAGTGCTCGAGCTAGTTCGAGAACGACGGAAGCGAGAATTGAAGTCCTACACTTATTGGTTAATTTTGCAGGTCTTCCATCTTCCTATTTAGTCTGCATTACTAAGCCTTTGACAGCTCTTTACAAGCACTTTTTTTTAGATTTACAAGCACTTTTTTTTAGATTTACAAGCACTTCTTTTTTAGATTTACAAGCACTTTTTTTTAGATTTACAAACACTTTTTTTTAGATTTACAAGCACTTTTTTTAGATTTACAAGCACTTTTTTTAGATTTACAAGCACTTCTTTTTTAGATTTACAAGCACTTTTTTTAGATTTACAAGCACTTTTTTTAGATTTACAAGCACTTTTTTTAGATTTACAAGCACTTTTTTTAGATTTACAAGCACTTTTTTTTTAGATTTACAAGCACTTTTTTTAGATTTACAAGCACTTTTTTTAGATTTACAAGCACTTTTTTTTAGATTTACAAGCACTTTTTTTTTAGATTTTCAAGCACTTTTTTTTAGATTTACAAGCACTTTTTTTTAGATTTACTTGAAGCTCCAGTTTGTAACCAGTGACAAACTTATGGTGAACATATCTTATCAACCTATCCAACAATATTAGGCAATTCCATTTATTAATTGTAGAGAAGGAAACATCACAGGGGCGGGGAGATCACCATCTTGGGTTATTTACTTGACGGAAAGAATCAACACCAGACGGAGCCCGAGTTCACTGCACATGGAGGAAGGCTAGTCAACTCGAGCTGCCTCTAGTTGTACTGCTCCTTGGTGCGACAATAATAACCCAAGATGGTGATCTCTCCCGTCCCTAGTAGCGTTCATTAAATCCTTTTAAAGTTACACAACATGATTTAAATATTTTATTTAATATTTGAATTAATGGGTTTTCTCGAACCCTTTTTCCCATATAAGTTATGTGTTTTAATTTTTAATTACCTAATGAATACTATTGAAGCTTCTTTTTTGTTAAAATAGAGATATTCACAAAGTTATAGATCAGAACCTTTATTTTTTAATTTCCTCTTAAGTACTAGATATTAATTAAGAAATATTAAATGCTCCAAATATCGTAACACTTGTACGCGGAACTAGATCAGAAGTATAATAAAATTTCGACAACCAGCTTATTATCATTATAACAGGAAAGCTGCCTTAAAGGGGAATCCCGTCCCATGCATTTCGTACGAGCCCCTGTAGAACTGTTTTTCCTGCCAAGGAGAGTAAGCCTTTTGGGAAATTATTATAGAATATAGTTCTTTGCAAAATTTAAAGTAAAAAATCATGCGCGATAAAGCATCGTAAAATTAAAAAGAAATTATAATTAAGAACAGTGTGTAAATTAGATTAAAAATTATCTATACAGGGTGTTTCTGTATGGGGTTTACGACAATTGATTGACGACGATTTGGTGTCCGACAATTGGGAGGGTTGAAAATTGGGAGAATTTAAAATTCGGTGAGCGACAATTTTGTGTCAATGAAACTGGCAGAGCGTCAATTGGCGTTTCAATTGTTTGTTTCTTCGTATATTACAAACATGTAAACAATCAAATTACCATTTTGTTTTTGTTTTTGTTTTTTTGCGCATGCGCGACTGGCTTTAGAAGTACTTGTATGTATAACTCCGCAGTCGTACAGACGACTCTAGTTCAATCTCACGCTCACTCCAGATTTCCTTAAGGAAAGAGAAATCTCTTTTGCTAAAAGTCACTAAACTTGAGCCAGGTTTTTTTATCTTTCCCAGTCCTTAGGGTTAAAAAAATAGCCTTGCAGCTCTAGTCTGAGCGACTTCATTTACCACACCAAAAAAAAGTACTAAGGTTCCCAATTTCATTTGGGTAACGTTAAGGTCAGACTGCGGCCCGGGTTTAGGGGAAATGTTAACAACCGAATTTTTCGCCACATTACACCTCGAACCTTGATTGGGTGAACGAGTAAATCGAGTTTGGATCAGTGCAGGAGAGAGCTAGAACTCTCTCAATCTCAATGTCAAAGTAACGTCGGCAAATTAAGGCAAATTGTACACGATATAGGCCTATATTTAGAGCACTCCCGTTTTAGGAACTTCATGCTGAAGGATATATACGAGACTCGAGTGCAATTGAGAGCGAATTAATTATAGCAAACTTTGCATTATTTGCGCGGTTACGAATTTTGTAGTGACGACGTTTCATTGAAGGAATTTTCCGTCAAACTGAGAGAGTTCGTTTTAAATTCAATTATTCTTTAAAATTGGAAAGATTCGCCGTGTCTGTTAAACTAGACAAAAATGTATTTATTTATTTTTTATTTCGATATTGTGGCCGATTTATTTCAAAAATGGTTCAGCTTTGTTATAAGATTCGACATGAGCAGTTGTAGAGAATGTCAGAATTTCCGCACAGTTCTGGTTACGTATGTAGACGCCATTTTGTAAAATGGGTGACGATTAAACGAGAACTTATGTTATATTGAACGTATGTTAAAAATGATAAATTTAGGGCAGTTAGTGCTGCTATCAGGGATAGATTCAATTTTAGAAGTAGGAATGGTACTTCAGTCCCTCCAACACGTAACGAAAATTTAAAATTATCTTATTGGCTCACTTAAACTACGTTTTGATGACGTTGCTAATGGGGGCGGCGAAAAATACGTAATTACTTTTTACCTCTGTCGCTATGACCCACCGCCTCTTCTTTCATACCCCTCCGTCCCGTGGAAGGGGGTCCGGGACTTTGACGCGCGCCCACATTACTCTGTTCTCCATTCCTACTTTTAGAATTAAATCCATCCCTGGTTTAAGAGTGTTTTAAAAACATCTATTCAAGTTGGTTTTAGCTCCTTTTAACGATAAACACGTGAAATTTCTGTCTACTAATTTTTTCAATAAACAGGTGCTATCAAAACACTTGAATTATAATAAACGAAAGATAAAATATATAAGTTAGTCTGAAGACCTACAAAATGTTCTAGAAAAAGGGTGATATACCGAAGTACAGTAACGCGTTCCGTTCAATGAGTTCCTTTTTTAGTAAATTTCGGGCCGAATCAGCTGTTCTTAAATAAATTCTTCAAGTACCTAGGTCTATAGCCCAATTTTAAACTAGAATCTCTCCACAATACAGAGAATGAAAGCTAGCGATTTTTGTAAGTGAGTTTCCAATCAGAGCAGACTAGAAAGACGTTAAAACCTCGAAATCCAAAGTTTACGAAGAGTTAAATAAGGATTGAATCCTTGAAAAATCACGTTTTCTAACTGGCGTGCAGGGTTTGACTTAAAAATCAAACCTCAAAAGAGTTTAAGTCGATTGCTATTTGGAAAGAACTCGAAGAGGAATTTTGAAGACTCTGTTTTGAGTTCTGGGGATAAAATAGAATATTTGACTTGTTATATAAACAAAGCGTGTTCAAAAAGAAACGTTTACTAAGAAAGGATTTTCTAAGAAATAATAAAGGCTCAAAAGTTAAAGATGAGCTTAACGCGCGTACCAATTCAATTGTAAAAGAGTAAGCCGCTTATACCGTTCAAACAACATTCAAATTAATTATAATTAGGGGGTATGACCGCAACCTGACCCCTACCTCATGCATTAATGATATGATTGCTTAAGTAACGTTAGATTTACGTTGGGTTAAAGACAGTTGGAGTTAGGTTTGGATTAGACTTATCTTTGGGTTTAGGTTTAGGTTTGGGTTAGACTTAGGTTTAGGTTTGGGTTAGACTTAGATTTGGGCTAGACTTAGGTTTGGGTTAGGCTAATGTTTGGGTTAGACTTAGCTTTGGGCTAGGGCTAAGGTTTGGGTTAGACTTAGCTTTGGGCTTGGGCTAAGGTTTGGGTTAGACTTAGCTTTGGGCTTGGGCTAAGGTTTGGGTTAGACTTAGCTTTGGGCTTGGGCTAAGGTTTGGGTTAGACTTAGCTTTGGGCTAGGGCTAAGGTTTGGGTTAGACTTAGCTTTGGGCTAGGGCTAAGGTTTTTAGTTAACGTTGGATTTAAGTTTGAGTTAGGTTTAGGTTGGTTATTATTAGGCTTAGGTTAGACTTGAATTAGGCTTAGGATAGGTTCAGTGGGTCATTGGTTAGGTTGTCGTTTTCTAGCTTCACTCTTATTTTAATAATAATAATAATAGCATTTTTTGAAAATTAATCTAAATCTCCAGAACTAATTGTAGAATTACGATTGAGATCATGCACTAGGCCAATGAGAAGAATCCGAGAATCTCGTGACGCTTGTTGATTAACTGTAATTTTAATCTACATTTTATTCTTTACGCTCCTGAATTTTACTAGAAAATTTGGTTAACGTTTTCGTTCAATCCTATAGGGTATAGATTAAATAAAATAACGTGATAGTTTAGCTAAGAAAAAGAAACGTGTGTTAAAAACAAATCTCCCCGCATTTGAAGCTACGTGATCCATTTTCAAATCTATATCCTGTCGTATCGTCTTAAAATAAATTGATATACGTGCTCGTTTACTCTTCTAAAAACTATATGGGAATATCGGATGGGCAGAGGCTAAAATAAAAAAGAAAATATTGAAAAAGAAAGAAAATAGATATTTAAAGGAAAGCCGTAAAACAACACGTTAGAGTGAAGTCTTCTCGAATTTGCTTTGGGAGTAAATAAGAAATATTTGCTGAGTTGTTCGGTAACTTCAACGCAAGAAATAGGTTGTCAGAGCAAAATCCGTATGCTCCGATTGTAGAAATAACACCCTAGAATTTAAGCAAAGCGTTTTTCATTCTATCATACATCATTTTTGGAAAATATGTATCTTCTTAGCATCTTAGAACGTGCCAAAAAGGCATTTAGTATTTGGTTATAATATAGTTGTCAAATGCAGGCTTCATACAAACGAAATGGAGACCCCGGAAATGACTAAGAAATAAATTGTTGACTGAAAATTGAGGGAAAAATCAGGAAAATTTATAGTTTTCAGTAAAATTCAGGGAAAACTCGGGGGAATTTATAATTTTTAGTGAAATTCATGGAAACACGGGGAAATAAATTTACTAAAATTTCAGAGAAAACTCTTTAAAATTTATAATTTTTAGTAAAATTCAGGGAAATTTGTGAGGCTTGAGTAAAAAAAACAAACCCGTAGTTATTACTCCAAATAAAAAAATTACTCCTAGGTGGCATGGGAATTTCAGGGAAAATATGGGAAAAAGCCCATGCCATGTAAATGTCAGGGAAATCGGTTTTACAAAAGTTGCATCACGACCTAAGTTATATCGTACTCGTACGTATCAAGGTACTAAGAGACTATATGACGAGTTTTAAAACCTATATATATGAATATATCGATATATAAGCTTAGTAGGATATGATGTGGTTGGTTGTAAGATGAAGAAGAAGAATGCATTCGGGCCTTGTTTTGACATGACTCAAAGCTAAACAGGGATGAATGGATACGGGTAGTTTTCTTCCAAAGGGTGTCCCAGCCCAGTGCCTGCCTGCCTGCACTACTTCATCTGAATCTTTCGCAACAAACGTGACAGTTGGGTTATATTATATATCCCTTTGCAAGGCCAGTGGGAAAAAACGTATACTTATATAGTGGCCGCATAATAGAAATAAGAGATAGATAAATTTCTATCACTAATACTACATATAATGCATACTTCTTACTCCTACACAAGATTACGTAATAAATAATAAGGAAGTTATATGGGTCTTGAAGCTAAGAAATTAAAAAGATTAGAGTGTCTTTAATGAAGGTTTTTTTGATGGAATGCGATGATAATGATATACAGGGTGTTTCTGATAAGTCTGGCATATATTAAGGAGGATGTTCTCTGTACGATTTTTCAGTCGAAAATGTAACTTTTATCTATAACATTTTGCCACAAGGGACACTGTCTTCGAGTTATGAATGATTTGAGTGTTTTAGGGATGACCCCTTAATTAAATTAGAAATCATTGTCTCAATCAGTCATCCGTAAAATACACTGGTCAATCATAACTCGAAAACAGTGGCCCGGTCAGCAAAATGGAGATAGAACTATATAGACTCAAAATCAGCTACATATGCCATTGCACTTGGTCCTTACACGTGAATGTTGTTTTCAAAGATGCAAAAAATATAGCAAAATCGTTTACCAATGCCATAAAATCGGGGACAAAACTGAGAGTCGTTAATATATATTTTTAATTAGAAAAGATTAATATAATATGTCCATACTTTTAGGAAATTCCGGTTAAATATATGCACTAATTTCATACCAATTTTTGACACGACTATAGGGCACTCTATTATCGTGAGTCATTTTGATGTCGTTTAACTTTTGATAGATCCGAATTTATTCCCTTTAATATTATCGTCATATTAAAATTACTATGAGCTCTTTCCTATATATCGGAATAAAATTGAGAGCGAGGGGCTAGATACTCGTGACTGATCTCAAAAAAGACAAACTCAATAAACAACCAGACTGAACTCAACAAACTCGGTTCAATGTCAGGCAGGGTGACCACTTTTCCTATGTTTTTAAGTCCAATCTATTGTCTCCTATAATTTTATGTTAATTCCTATATTCTCCTCCTATATTTTAAATCAATTTCCTCCTATATTTTAAATCAATTTCCTCCTATATTTTAAATCAATTTCCTCCTATATTTTAAATCAATTTCCTCCTATATTTTACACCAATTACCTTCTATTTTTTCACCAATTTCCTTATGTATTTTACATCAATTTCCTCCTATATTTAATATTTTACAACAATTTCCTCCTATACTTAACTTATCACCCCAATTTCCTCCTATACTTAACTTATCACCCCAATTTCCTCCTATATTTAACATTTTACATCAATTTCCTCCTATATTTAACATTTTACATCAATTTCCTCCTATATTTAACATTTCCTCCTAAATTTAACATTTTACACAAATTTCCTCCTATATTTAATATTTTACTCCAATTTTCTCCTATATTTAATATTTTAACCAATTTCCTCCTATATTTAACATTTCACCCCAATTTCCTCCTATATTTAACATTTCACCCCAATTTCCTCCTATATTTAACATATTACCCCAATTTCCTCCTAAATTTAACACATATTACCCCAATTTCCTCCTAAATTTAACACATATTACCTCAATTTCCTCCTAAATGTAACATATTACCCCAATTTCCTCCTAAATTTAACATATTACCCCAATTTCCTCCTATATTTTCCTATATTTCAAGGAACAAATTATCCCAATTTCCTCATATATTTTCCTATATTTCAAGGAAACATATTACCCCAATTTCCTCCTATATTTTAAGGATAAATATCCTTTTTAAAGGAATTTACAGTTTTCAATGGTCACCCTAGTGAGTAGAGTACTAGACTCCATCTATAGTATCTGCCTCCTCGTTTGTAATAGGTAACTTCTCCTTATGTCGAAAAACCCGTCATAAGTGACTAGATAACGTCAATCTATTTTGAGTGAAAGGCAGCCGGCCATAGAAGAAACACTCCAAGGTGTATGTATCTACTTTGTACGTGGTTTTGTGCCTTTGCTTAAAGACCATCTTCCTTTTTTCGCGTTGGGGCGCTCACGCTATGTTGACCGACTACTCGAGACCGGCTGTCTTTGGTCGTCCTTTTGTTCATCATTTCTGTAGGCGGCAATATCAAATAAGCTGTAGTTCATTTTCATCCCTTAATCTTTACTGAAGTCAAAGCCATGAATCTATGTATATAGGTATTGTATTAACCGCGTTTATCTTGTAGTAAAGTCTCGTGGTGAAAAATGATCCAATTTTTCCCCACCTTCCTGCGCTGGAGCGATCAACTTTTTCATTCCTATATATAGTTTTGGTTTGGGTACTGGGAAATGATGTAGAAAGAAGCTACGGTACTCGGTTTCCAACCTTTATTGGAAAAGTCCATCACCCAGTCACCACTTTAGTCTTATACTGTATATGTTGAGTTAGGAATGCATTCGGCTTATTGGAATCATTGTGTAGCTAAACATTTTCTCATTGTATCTGCTGGGCTGATTTGTATGACGAACTTTACCAGGGATGAATGAGGTAAGATGGATTGGAAATGATGATGGGCAACCTGCGGCACTGGTCCGTAATTCTCCCAGTGTACCTCGCGCACGCCCCTATACTTCGGTAGGCGATTGTTAAGTGCTGGCTTTTAGCGCCATTGTATTTGTATGAGGACTAGCTTCTATTTTTATGACAGAGGGGGCGTCCTTTACGATTTCGTACTGTACGGCCCAACCTAAACGCCACTAAGGATGCTAGGAAGAGTATAGGCAACATTATAGGTATGGGGGTTCCACTCCATTCCTCTCTCTCCTTCAAAATTTTACCTCGCAACGCGTTGCACCTTGCGCGTGCCAACCAATGAAATCTTAGTTAGAAAGACGTCAGAATTATGAGGCGTGACGTGGATGGTAAGTTCTCATGCAAGCCCGGCCCACAAGACCCGCATAGAAATTAACATGAGGTACAATTATTCCTAGTAGCTGGATGTATTCTTGGCTAAGGTTGAAGATCGTTGGGTTGGTGTTGAGTACATATTACGCTGTCCGGGTTCTCGCAAACATTTGTACACCTACGATCGAGTTTAAAGCAATTTCATCCCTCTACCGCTTGCCCAATCACCTTTTTTGGAAAAGGTATAGGGCATAAGCGTATACAGGACCACGAAGCGCAATAAATTTGCGGTTTAAGATTCCTAGGTACGTAGCACCCCCTTCCCCCACATTCGTCTTGCCGGGAAACAAGAAGTTACTTCGCGTGCGTGGTTGTGGCTTTGCAAGGATTGATTGGGAATTTGCTGACTAAAGAACAGAATTTAATTGGAAAAGGGGGTTTGTCAAGTGCAAGTCCTGCTGGTACTAAGCAAGAAGGTCCCGGGTTTGATCCCGGATAGTGGCATCGGGTTTAAAAACCTGGGAACAAACCTTTTACAAGTTCTTTCCCACCACCTTTCGATCAAAACTTGCTGAGGTTAACGGTAATAGTTAGAATAGAGCGCTGGTTAGCCTAACCAATAATTCGTTTACGTGGAGTATGAGATTTTTACATATTAAATTTTATTCGTGCAATTATTGCTCTTTTTATGCATCTCGTTTGATAGATTTCATATAAAACAAAACCCTTTATTAAATGACAGACAATTATAGCAAATTTATAGTCCATTTTCCCAACACGTTACAAATACTAAAAAAAAAATGAGAAAAAGAAGTCTTCCGATTCCATGATTCGAATCACATCCCCTTTCCCACCTTCAATGTCTTTTTTAGTTTCCTGATTTGTCCGGTTATTTTTCTCGGAAAGTGGAAGGAAAGGAGTGCAGGCGCGAACTAGCGTTATGGATATTTCTCCTCGATTGGTTTTATATATATATAGGTCTATCTCGCGCGTAAATATAACATTACGTCAATTTGATCTTTACTCTCTCTCTCTCGCTCGCTCGCTCCTTTTTCCTGAGCAGTCAGAAAACTCTGGGAAAGAGTGGATCGTCTGGGTATTCTGGCATCCGCCAGGGAGTTCGTATTTTCGTCCTGTCTCCTAGACCAATAATTTGTATCGGGTTTTATTATTTTGCGCCTCTTTTTATTGACTCGGCGAACGTTTTAGCTTGATTCTAATTTTAACGTCGGTAAAGAGTGGTTTTGTAACGAATGGAGTCAGCTAGGCCTATAAATATTACTTCCAGGAATTCATAGATACCTTCCACTTGGAATATTTAGGTAGTCATAGACCCCCCCCCCCTACTAATAGCTGATTGAAGGTTTGAGGGGTAAAGTTTCCCACAGTTCAGTTCAATCAGTTCAGTTATTTGTCACCCTAAACTGATTTGATTGCTTTAGTCCAGTTTCAGGTTGTACATCTCCTGAAAAGTTTCAGTTCAGTTTCACTTCTAGTCCAAACCCGACTTGAACCGAACTGACACCCGCTCCTAATGCCTAGCGTTTCATTGGATATTCACATATATGACAATCGATGACCCGTAGGTCGCGGGGGTCAATATCGCGTGCATTTCTAATCTAAAATGCATTATTGATGACGTCAGCTATGGGTGGCGGTTTCTACACCACCTCCCCTTTAATTCATTATCAGAGAAAGGCTAAGAAAATATTTTGACTGTTGAAGATTCCAAGTAAATCTATGTATTCCTAATATTACTCGTAGAAGCCTTAAATATATTAAAGAATACATACAGATAATTGGAATAAACGTATCCAGGCGGATTTTGGTAAAGGAAGAGCTATAGCCTAATCATTACGTTATGACGAATGAACCATGGTAAATTACCCTTGTAAAATACGGATTCACATAAGCTTCATAGTTTAACAGAGATGCCATATAGGAAAGGGAAAACCGCTATTCTGAAATAATTTAAATTAGAACATAATTGTGGAAAAGCCCGGAAATCTCATTCCTCTTCATTTTAACTGCGCCTACTGTAGATATTGGCGGTTGTTCATCCGCTTATTTATCATATGTTTCCTGTTTATATTAGCAAATTAACGTTGGGTTTTTTTTTCTAAAGTTCTTTTTTTGTTCAAGTATTGATTAATTTGTGCCCGCAATTACGCATTTTAATCACCACCCCGTCCGCTGTAAATTATTCTTTAGGGTTTCAAGGTAATTCTTTCATCAGCTCCGAATTCTTGCATTATTTATAACCCTTTAGATAATAATTATTAGCTTTGTATTAGACGGATATCGGGGTTTTTTACGCCATTAGATGCGGTATCCGTGATTTACTTATGTTTTATTATTATTGGAAGGTACTATCAGTATCAGGCTTTTAATTAATTCGTGTTTTTCTTGGATTTAGGCTCCCCGCCTAAGCCACTTAAACAATTATTATCTATATCGTTAAAATTATATATCAACAAGAATAATATAATGATTTCCGACAATCTTTCGTAGAAGCGACACTGGCAGAGGCAGAGCCATGCAGGGTCTTTATAATATCCTTTAGAGGTCTACGACAATTGGGTTAAGTACATTTGGTGAGGACACTGGGTGTCCGGTAATTGGGAGCGGGACAAGTTTGGAAGGTTGAAAATTGGGTGGTCAACTGGTCAAGAATATTGGGTGGCAATGATAGCGAGAGAGGGACAATTGGGTGGCAATGATAGCGAGAGAGGGAAAATTGGGCGGCAATGATAGAGAGAGAGGGAAAATTGGGCGGCAATGATAGCGAGAGAGGGAAAATTGGGCGGCAATGATAGCGAGAGAGGGAAAAATTGGGCGGCAATGATAGCGAGAGAGGGAAAAATTGGGTGGGAATGAAACTGACAGAGGGACAATTGGGTGGGAATGAAACTGACAGAGGGACAATTGGGTGACAATTAAACCGACAGTGTCATGGGTGGCAATGGTAGCGAGAGAGGGACAATTGGGTGGCAATTCTAGCGAGAGAGGGACAATTGGGTGGCACTGATAGCGAGAGAGGGACAATTGGGTGGCAATTATAGAGAGAGAGGGACAATTGGGTGGCAATGATTGCGAGAAAGGGACAATTGCGTGGCAATGATTGCGAGAGAGGGACAATTGCGTGGCAATTATAGCTAGAGAGAGACAATTGGGTGGCAATGATAGCGAGAGAGGGACGATTGGGTGGCAATGATACCGAGAGAGGGACGATTGGGTGACAACGATGGCGAGAGAGGGACAATTGGGTGGCAAATATAGCGAGAGAGGGACAATTGGGTGACAACGATGGCGAGAGAGGGACAATTGGGTGGCAAATATAGTGAGAGAGGGACAATTGGGTGACAACGATGGCGAGAGAGGGACAATTGGGTGGCAAATATAGCGAGAGAGGGACAACTGGTTGAGAATGAAACTGACAGACGGATTGGCAGTTGGGTGACAATGAAACGGACAGAGCGTCATGAGTGGCCAGTTCGGAGACTGGAAATTTCATTTATTAAAAGTACAAATTTGTTTTGAAAAACCAGAAAAGTTTGGTGAAATGCAAAACCTAACCTGACCCAACTGAACGTACCCAAACCTAATGTGACCTAATTGAACCAAACATGACATTAGTCACATGACTAATCCAAACCACAAAGAACGTGAAATTTTGACCATCCAAGTTTTATCATTTTTCTTCAAGAAGTATATATTTTACAAAATAATTTTTATGTCATTATTATCTTTGCCCACAAATACATTAGGATAGGTCAGTTTTATTTGATCGACTGCGCTTTAGTTAATTTTAATCAAGATCCCTTCGGGATGGGATGAGATTGGATGGCAGAGAGAAAAACCTTTTCTCTTTATTTCTTTATATTACATTTAGGTCCTGGAGCGAGAAAATTCTATAGCTCACCCACTCTAAAGGCTAAGGTAACTCTAGAGTACGTTTTTCACTGTTAGTGCTGCTGCCCTGCATGCAGATGTCAATTTTCCCACCGTGTGACGTCTCTCTTGTGTGTGTGTGTGTCCCTACAGTTACACGTACTTTCCATCATTGCATTCAAGAGCAATCGCATCCGTTTGTCTCTTCTTCCGGTATTAGGTGTCGCGCTCACTGATTTTTTTTTTTTGTTTTTTAACTCCCACGCGATGGAGAGAATTGTATTAAAGTGTAAGAAAATTTACCCCAACTTTTAAAAATATGTGAAATTTTTACTAAATATTTCAAAGATGGTTTTTTTCCATAATCTGAAACGGTTTTTCGCTACCCTAATGTTTCAAGAACCATTTATGACAGTGCTGTCATAGTCGTGTCAGTGAAAACCTGGAATAATCAGGGTTTTAAAAATGGCAAAACATTAAGGGAATTTTAACAACTCGGGGAATTTTATTTCAGTCTGGTAATTTTTAGTGTACTAAATTTCCAACGCAGTGTAACACAATATCAACGTTTTAAGGAACCTTTTATGACAAGGTTCACCAGGGTCACGGAAAAACCTGGAATATTCAGGGAATTAAAGATTTAGGAAGTTTCAAAAACTCTTTGAACTTTATTTTAATACTTTAAATATGATTAAAATACAACCTGAAGGGTTCATTTGTAAAAATAATATTCTTTAAAATCTACTGTTAACCTTTGACCTAAAAATATCAGGGAAAATTAGATGAAATAGTTACTGAAAATTAAAGGAAATAATCAGTGAACATTTCAGGAAATAGTCTGGAAAAATTAAAGGAAAAAGTCAGGGAAAACATTTTGAAGCTAGCTAAGCCATTCTCAAAGTTTAAACAATTAATTCATTAGTCCATCGTTTTTAACCCCAGGTGAAAGGTCAATGCTATCTTCCAAACATTAAACCCATATCCCTCGTTCTCATGCAGTTTCTAATCTATTTACACTTGACATATAAGTTACCATTTTGTATTTAATAATCCAAATGGACCCCATCGATAAAAAACAGTGTATATTATCGACTATAGTTCTAAATGACCGTATAAAATGTGTCGATAAAACGTTAAGAAGTATCGCGACAACTAAGAAAAAGGTGCATGCATGAACAATACCATCCGTACTGGATGGAAGGGTATAACTTAGCCCCTATAGGGTTATAGGGTTAAAAGATTAATTTTATAGAGATGACACTTTGATCTTTACGAGGGGAGTCCTTTTCCTATACGAAACCTAAATACAGTCTGTTCACGTTATACCAGTTAATGTAGGGACATTAGAGGAAATGGAATAATTAGGAAGACATAGGCGTGGAGAAAAGGCACACTTTCCGGCTTTGGGGTTATTAATTTGGGTAAGTTGAATAGTGATCGTAGTTTGATCATCTCCGGGCTCCTTATGGCCAGTAAATAAGAGGATTTTACGGCAAAGTCCTTGCGCAAACATCCGTTTTCATAAAACGTAATCATGGAAATTTTCTTCGGACCTAAGAAACCGTGAATATTATATGGATGCCCCGTTTGTTTTTTATGGACGTCGGGGTCCTACACCCCTACAACCATACGCCCACACCGTACGTCTCGGGGGGCCCCCAATTTATAGAAAGAACCCTCGTAAAATGCGCCAACCCACAAATCATAAAAATGGGAAAAATAGGAAAAAGAAGACGCCACAGCGAGTTGTTCGTTTTATAATGTGTAGCCATTTTGACTGGACATGTTTGGTAAAGACATAAGACTGTAGTGAATAAGTATGGCTCTGGCATAGGATCTGTTGTCCATGCGAGGTATTAATTGAAGAGATAGAGGCGCCATCTGTAGCTCGTTTTATAATGGGTAGCCATTTTGACTGGACTTGTTTGGTAAAGACATAAGGCTGTAGTGAATAAGTATGGCTCTGACATTGGGGCTTTTATCCATGCGAGACATCGCGACGCCATTAGTAGTTCGTTTAATAATGTGTAGCCATTTTGACTGGACATGTTTGGTAAAGACATAAGGCTGTTATGAATAAGTATGGCTTTGACATAGGGGCTTTAGTTCATGCGAGGCATTAATTGAAGAGATCGCGGTGCCATCTGTAGTTCGTTTCATAATGTGTAGCCATTTTGACTGAACATGTTTAGTAAATGAATAGGCAGGGATAAATGAGGTAAAATGGAGTGGAATTGAAGATGGGCGACCTGCGGCACCGTAACGCTCCCAGTGTACCTTTCGCACGCCCCTACCTTTCGGTAGGCGATTGGCTATTAGTTGTTACTATGTATTTCAGTTTCTAGTTACGTCAAAAACGCCACCAGGAGTCTTTCTTCTTCCTTTTTTTTTACTCCGACCCTATACTTATGGAGAGTATGATAGGCTTATGTTTTAGGGCATAAATTGACTGTGTACTATTTTGAAAGGTTTTTCGGCAACGCAAGGGAGGTTTAAGTGAAAGGCATAATATTCAAATTTAAAACTAAATGGTAGGCTTATTTTTTAAAAGTTCGGTCCAGTTGTTGACGTTTGTGAGTACGCGTTAACCAATTAAATATTGTTCTTTTGGGTCGCAATATAGGGGCATTTCTCTGGAGACATTCAAGGCACCATTAAGAACCCAGAAATATAATTAAACCGATTCACTATTTACTTAGTTTTAACTTTTAATTTTTTGTTATAGGCCTTTGTAGGAAAAAATATATAATTCATTTTCCCTTGCTGGAAATATAGGAGCCTAGGGGCTTGTTAGTTGTCTTAATCCCTCGTACCAGATGGTCATTGAATACAAATGGAGCAATTTTAGCGTTTTAGTCTGTTTAGGCCTAGTTGCGTTCATGGTGCAGGCGCTTTAAGCCTTTTTTATCGCCTCCGATAAATCCGTTTTGTTTTACAAGGCACTTGGAATAATATACGATGAGAGAAGGGCATGCGGGCCTTGGCTAATATAAAGGTAGTTAGCTTAAAATCACCCGGGGACGACTAGCTTCCTTAACGAACGTCTAGGTCTGGTCTTCCTACCAAAAACTAAGCCCAATCCTCTCTTATCTGGTCCATGAAAAAGTTCAATTTAGTCTTTATGGAAGGCCTTATGCAAGACTGACAATCCACCTTGTCCAGGTGTAAATCCGGGAGTCGGTCCGTGAAATTTAAGAACTCTTGGAAATTCGAAGCTTAGCTCAAAAGGACCCAACGTTAATTTGTACCTTTTTCTCTTTTTTTAATTTACCTTTCTTTCGAAAGAAAGAAAAAAGAAATTTAAAACTTTAATTCTGATTAAATTAGCTGGGTTTTGGTTTGGGTTTGGGTATTGTATGTTTTCAAGTTCAAGTAATTTATTCGGATGTCTTGTAACGGGCGTAGGGCGGCTGTGGTTCAAGATAGTATTTATTATTTGCAATTTGCATATCGACTGAACTAAGCAAGTTTTATTCTCCATATTTTCTCCTATTTTTTTGTAAAACTGTCTAAGTATAGTTTTTAACCAATTTCTTCCCATTGTTTCCCAAATTTTACACCAATTTCTTCCCATTGTTTCCCAAATTGTACACCAATTTCATCCCATTGTTTCCCAAATTTTACACCAATTCCTTTATTTTAAGGATAAATTTAAAATATTCCCTTTAAAGGCTTTAAAAAGTTTCAGCCCTCATAGTTTCATTAGTTATTGTTTCCCAAACATCATGGAATCCATTTTAAATTGATTTACTTCTATAAATGAACATCTGACGATATACTAAAATATCTGTAGCCTTCTTTAGCAGAGACGGTGTTTTTGACGAGTATGTGGGTAGAATTGTTTAGGTATTTCCTGATGGATTCCTCTTGCTCTAACCCTCGACCAGGCCTCTCTTTGTTGGGTTAAGTAGTGCCCAGATACTCTCTCAGGTATCTCAACCCATTATCTATGTTCATTCAGTAATGATTTTGAATTGTAGAAAATTGCGCCGTCCATTTTTTTGAAAATTAATAAAGTACCCTATTTTTTATCCACCTAGAGGGGTATGTGTACAAAGTTCCCATGCAGTTATTACGGTCCATTAGCTAGGATTCCCTTACTCACAAATTAGAAAAATTACCACACTTTTACCCAAAGAGCGGTAATTTTTTTAATCAAAGACTTTGAGCGAAACATTATAAATATCCTTAAGTTTCATACAAGGTGTTTCTGATAAGTCTAGCTGGCATAAGTTAAGGGGGATGTATGTTCTTTGGGAAATTGATATTGACTATAGAAAATCTAACTTCTATCTCCATTTTGTCACAAGGGACACTGTTTTCGAGTTATGATTTGATTAGTGTTTTAGGGATGACCCCTTAATTAATTAAATTAGAAATCATAGTCTTAATCAGTTGCTTAATTAAATTTAAGGGGTCATCCGTAAAATACTATGCACAATCTTAACTTGAAAACAGTGTCCCTTGTGGCAAAATGGAGATAGAAATTACATTTTTGACTCAAAATTGATTTCCCTAAGAACATCCCACCACTCATGCCACCAGACCTATCTGAAACACCCTGTATAGTTTGAAGAAAAATTGACATTGCGTTGAAACTTTTGTGAAACGGTTACTTACCGTAACTTTACAATTTTAATTGTCAAAACGGTTTCCAAATTTTTTTCGCGTTCAAAATTCAAAACATTTTAGAATATAACTAAAGGCATTTTCAGACGATAAAACTTTTGACTCAACTAGATGGGAAGACGTTGAGTCTGCAAAAATTGGTCAGTGATAAATTTTTAATTAAGCTTATTTTATTTCGTAGATAAACCATTCATTCATTTCATTAGGAAACCAAACCAAAGGTTAAAGGTTAAACAAACCTATACGAAAATAACTAATGTAGATGCGCGTGCTGGTATAAAAATATGTAATTAATATTATAATCCCTAGTTTCGAGACTTCTTGTAGAAAGTTAGTAAATAGATTTAATTTGCTACCCTTTTTTTCTTCACTTTTATTACAGGGTGCTTCTGATAAGTCTGCACGCCATAAATTAAGAAGGGGATGTTCTTTGGGAAATCAATTTTGGCTATAGAAAATGTAACTTCTATCTCCATTTTTTGGCCACAAGGGACACTAGGCCTAGCTGTTTTCGAGTTAAGATTAGTCAAGGTATTTTACGGATGCCCCCTTAAAAATTAATCAAGAAACTGATTAAGACAATGATTTCTAATTTAATTAAGGAATGGGTCATCCCTAAAACACTAATAAAATCTTAAATCGAAAAAAGTGTCCCTTGTGGGTAACAAAATGGAAATAGATAGAAGTTACATTTTCGACTCAAAAATGATTTCGCAAAGAACATCCCCTATTAATTTTAATTTTGTTAGCAAGAGTTATCATAAACACCCTGTATAGGCGAGATGGGGCCCAAGATGAGCCAGGGGAAAGGGGGTAACCCTGTTTATGAGAGTCATATTTCATTGTGATCCATTTTCCGGTTCATTTTTCTACGATTAAGGGTTTAGAAGGGGTAGGTATATACTCACCGGAGGGTCTTGAAGATTAATTTCATTATAAAGGTACAGGGGAAATCCATTACGGCCAAGGCTTGCCACTGTAACTTTCTAAGAAACTGGAATTAATCTCAGTAAGATTAAAGACTTGTGAACTTGCTAAGACGAACATAGCTATACTCCTCTTAAGAAAAAATTGAAATCGATGGCTTGCTAGCTAGCTACTGTTATAGTTAGGGGGTGTGTTCCTGGTATCGGCTAATTGGTCTCGACGCTTAATTAAAAGTCTATTTTTAAGTTTCCGCGTCTAAAAATATATAATAACATTTTTTTAATTATTATTATTAAACTTAATTTATCTAGATAATTAATACGGATGTAATTAAGAGATTTTACGAGATAAATGTGGTTGACGTCACAACTTCAGAAGAACTATGATAAGGATCATTAGTTTTATGTCTCGTTTTGATTTTATATCTTAAATTTGTGCAATATGTGTCACGGATTTTTAAACCACGTCAAACTTTTTGGGTAATTTTTTTTTTCACATATTTTTAGACAAGTCTAGATTAATTAAGAGGTCATCCCTAAAACACTGAGTCAAATCATAACTCGAAAACCGTGACCCTTGTGGCAAAATGTCATAGATAGAAGTTACATTTTCGACTCAAAATCGATTTTCCATAGAACATCCCCTTAATTTATGACAAACTTATCAGAAACATACTGTAGATATACATATAATCATAGTTTTTGGTAAAAATCAGCTTTTGGAAACTCTAATTTCATAGCTAAGCACAAAACATTATTTTTGTTAACTTGGGACAGTTTGGAAAACCCAAATTATATGGTGTCCAAGCTTAATTTTTGTTTTGACCTAAATTTGTTTCTATAAATATATGGGAAGTCTGGACTTAGTAGTCTTAAAATTCAAAAAGTCCTAATCTTCAGAGCATTTTAATATCTAAAAGCCATATCTGAAATATTAAAAATAAAATAAATAAATAAATAAACCTTATAAAGATAATTTAAGCTACAAGTTAATGAACTCCAAAGATATTAAGTTTCAATAACATCAAAAATTGAGATAAGACATCTTTGCTTTCACAAATAAGTACGCAAATTTTTACCTCGACTTTTGGCCTTCGATCGGTTAACTTTTTACCGACCTCTATAAGACAATAAATCATATTTAAACAAATAATTTCAAAATAAATTAGTTTATTTTCAAAATATTAATAAATACACCAGCAATATTATTATTTTTTTCTTGTTAAATATTTAAACTAAATAGGTATCTTAATTCACATTAAAATAACTTACACTTTCTTCTGTAAAAATAAACGGGTATTTTCCCTAAACAAATTCCACCTCGATCAATGCCACATATTCTAGAGAGACGTTGGCGCTGCTGGCAGTTGCACTGTACAAAATTAACTATCCGAGACTTACGAGAGACAAGAGTTGTAATATTTAAACGTCACTGTTACGTAACAATTTCCTGTTGTAGGGAAAGGGAAGTTCCCTTTTTGTTTAAATTGCGTAATCAAGCGCTCACGTTTCGCGCCAAGTTGAAGTTACCAACGATTGCGGATTAGTTCTCTATGTTATACACTGCACGTGATTTACGGAAATTGATTATTTAGTTTTTTTAAGTTAATATGAAGGCACAAATTAATTTAATTTAGTACCAATTTAATAAATTAATTAATTAACTTATAATGAACCTCGTAAGAAAGAAAAAACTAAATCACCCTACTAATCGTATAAGAGTGGCAAATAAGCTCTGTTTTTGTTTATCTAATCTACATATAAAAGAGAAAGATATTAAGAAAAGTTTAATATCAATTCTTGGAAAATAAAATTGAAGTCGGAAATTTGAATTATTATAAATAGACAAACACGTTATATAATTTTTGCAAAGTATTATAAAATATTTTATTGTTTATAATAAATAATTTTTTAAAAATATCAGCTAGGCAATGTAATAAAATAATCAGCGACTTAGACACAATCAATATGATTATGTATAAATTAACAATATATTTTTCTATTTTAAAACATTTTAATAAATAACTTAAAGATTTTGGCCATTGTTGGCAATAATTTGTCAAAGCTAGGCTAGTAGTCAATTTTATTATTAAATAATTATAACTAAGTATAACATAATCAATATGATTATAAATTAACATAAAAACTCTAGTAGTAAATATGATTAATGTTGCGGTATTTGGTCATACCGTCATCGTCGGCATCGCAGTTTCGTCAATGGGGCGTAAATTTAGGCTAATCCTGGTTGCGATGGTTTTAACGCATCCCACTGTAATCTTTTCAATGGCCATTCTGTACTGACTGACCATATCCGCGCTGCATCTTTCCTTGTACATTACCGGGACATCGTAGGTCATCTTTTCACACTTTTCCTCGACATTAGCGTTATTCGGGAACAGTGTCCTCTTTGGTTTTTCGCATAAACATTCGGCTTCCATCAAATATTCCGGAAGTCGGTTAGGGTTGTGATTAACCTTCCAATAGTAGGGGCAATCGCCTTTAAATTCGGAAGGAAAGAATTTCGATAGGGTCAAATTTTCCCGGCAAAAGTTCTTAATTGCGTTTGATTCTGTACGATTTTCGTAGCGTTTAGTTAGTTCTTCTCTGTTGAAAAGATTGCAGTCCGGCGAATCAAGTCGTTCGTTAACGGTAAGAGTATAAAAATACGGTGAGCGTTGGTCAATCTTTAGTTTATCTTCTTCGGGAACACTGGCAACGTTACATTTCACCGAACGTCTATTCATAACTGACCTGTAGGCCCTTTTGAGCAATTTCATAATATCAGTTGATTTGCGGTTACCGTTAACTTGGCTAACGATGGTAATGGTTAAGACTAGCGCAAAGATGAACGACTTAGTTAATTCCATTTTGTTTTTCTTTTTCAAAATTATTTTTATATCTATCTATATTACGTGATTGTTTAGAGATTCTTTCAAAATTATTTTTATATCTATATTTACGTGATTGTTTAGAGTTTCTTTCAAAATTATTTTTTATATCTATATTACGTGATTGTTTAGAGAGTGTGTCTTCTCTCACCTGCTGTTTGAATAGCTCTGAAGCGGTTTCCATTATTAGTCGGTTTTTAAATACAATTTGAATCCGTCACTGAAGGGGACGAAGTATAGCGCAGTAAAAAAATTCCCCTTCCAACTTTGAGTCTTTTACCCACTTTGCCTTTGACGCGAGTTCGAAATTTCCGTTATCTCTTTCGCATCCTTTTATTTCAGTTTTTAGTTTATCTCTATATTATAGGATACTATAGTTTGAGTTAGCGCGCGGGTTCAATTTGAAATCACACACAGAGAGACTTTACGGATTTTTCTTTCCTTGACGTCATTAGGGGGATTGTCTCTTTTATGAAATGGAGACGTATTATTTCTCTCATGCATCGTTTTCATATACGGTTGGTTCTTTTTGGCGTGACGATATTTACGTCAGCGGCAGAGAGGTTAAGGTAATGTTGTGTTTCAACTCGACGCAATTTTTTGTGCAAAATACGTACGCACGTGTTTTGAGGTTGGAACTTTAGGTGAAACATGAATGGCATGCGGACCTTTAACGTTTATTATTTTTTTGGTTTTATTTATTAATTTGGGTTGGTGAATGGTGACGTGGTAATATATTATAATTTAGGCGGGAATCTTGCGCCACGTTGACCAGTTTTACATCGGGGTTACCGACGTAAAGTTGCGAAGGTTCAGGTATTTAGGGGTGTAAGATTTAGGGGCGTAATATTTATTAATAATAAAAAGGTATAGGATATATTGTTAATTAAAGAATGATAGATTTCCGGTTTATTTATTGTGCGTTTTAATTATTTTAATTATTGAAGTCTGCGTGGGAATTTTATTCTAATGGTGGGAAATTTCTAATTTCTCGGGTTTATTTATTGGAATATTAATTTCAATTTTGAATATTAAATCGTCACGTGTTACGATATAAATATTTTTTAGAACATAATCTTAATTAAAGAAGTTTAAGAGTTGATTTATAAAAATAATTAATTTATTGGCAGCCCTGCATGAAAAATGCTGGAAACTAAATAATTTTATTTCTATACAATTGAAAAATTAAGAAGCATTTAAATTTAGTTTTGATAGATATACAGGGTGTTTGTGATAAATCTGGCAGGCATAAATTAAGGGGGATGTTCTTTAGGAGTCTAAAATGTAACTTCTATCTCAATTTCCCCTAAGGGACACTGTTTCAAATCGAGTTAATATTGGTCAAAGTATTTTACGGATGACCCCTAAAATTTAATTAAGAAACTGATTGAGACAATGATTTATAATTTAATTAAGGGGTCATCCCTAAAACACTCCATTGATCATAAATCGAAAACAGTGTCCGGGAAGGCAAAATAGAATAGATAGAAGTTACACTTTCGACTCAAAATCGATTTCCCCAAAGAACATCCCCTTTATTTTATGCCACCAGACTTATCAGAAACATCCTGTATAAAATACTTACAAAGTCACGTGTTAGGTTAAACGTTGATGGTCGCCTTCAAGTTGAATTTTTGGCCTAATTAGGCTTAAACTTTCTCTAATAGGCAAAATACCATTAGATTCATTGTAATTTTAGCAGAACTTGTACTACCGCAATTATCTGCAAGTCTAAAGTTACTCTAAACACTGACAAAGAATTATAAACACTGAACTGAGAAAACTACCCATAAACGCGTTCCAGACTTTGAAAGGTTTATTTTGTAGATTATTTTCGAGAGAGGGAATTTTCTTGTATCGATAAATTACCGATTTAGTGATAAAACGTAAAGGGAGGGTGAAGTAGAAAATCAGGTGATTTTTTTAACCGATTATTCTACTAATTGTAAGACCAATCTGGATAGTGAAAGTGAAACATCCAGGAAATACATTCGAATGATTTTTAATTCAAATTATTTTTATTACATTTCATGGATAATTTGAAATAAGCCCCTACGACCAATCACGTAACGCCCTGCCTTTTTGTTAACAAAATTATCGTGGCAAGTGCTCCATGTCTCGCGCCACAATTTTCACATCGCGCGCAAATTTTATCAAATCTTGCGATAAATTTCATTCGACACGGAACGTGCCACGAGAAATTTGTTAATAAAAAGGCAGGGCGTTACGCGATTGGTCGGAGGTACTTATTTAAAATTACACATGAAATAAAATAAAAATAATTGTAATTTTAAAATCATTTGCTGTTTTTTCTTGGATGTTCACTATGCAGATTAGTCTTAAAATTAATAGAAGAATCGATTAAAAATCACTTGAATTTCCATTTCACCCTCCCTTTAAGGTGGTTTCCCGTCTAAAAGTGACTTGATTTCCATCAAATCTTGCGGGAGTTTTTAGCCTTACTGTGCATAAAGAGCCAGAGGGTAGAAAGTTGAAAAGACCTCGAATGTCCTTGAACGGTTTTTCAAGGTCGTCATGAAAAGTTTTTAATTATTGCTCCAGCAACCCAAAACGATAAAATTTTACTTTTTATGTATCGAAAATCACAGACTCGCATTTATAGACGTAACTTAGGGGTATATGCTTTCCAAAAATAACCTAATGCAACCAACCCTTTGTTAGTTAGTGTAGTAGTGGAAGTTATAATATCTGGTGATAATTATTTTTAATTATCGCGTTTATTGTTACAGATAGTACGATGTTTCACTTTAAATACCTCGAAGTAAAAAAATATATAATTAAACAAATTGTACCCTTAAAACCACGAATATTTCAAATCAATTCTGTCGATAGAAGCCCCTATAGCAGACCGATACCATAAGTAAGATGATACTAGAAGTAAAGAGCTCTAGCATTGGTAGTAGATCCTGGCACTAGTGAACAAATTTGAAGATTTTATGCCGCTTCCCACGCGCCTACACTACTGAGAAAAAAATTGGTCGAGTTTCAAAAACATTTCCTACCTCCTTCCCCTCAACCTAAAGCCGCGGAACACGGACGCGGGTGCTGGAATCTAGTTCGGCCGTCTACCGCCGCGATCGTCTCACGTTTTCGAGGGAAAATTCAGAAACCGCTACCAGAGGGCCAACCGTTGGTGTTGTTATCAAGAATATTCACCTTCGCAGAGTGAAGAATTTGGTTAGCTCAGTACTTCTAGTCTCATCTTACTTCTGCCGATACTTATGAACCATAGAATTATACTATGCACTATGTACTAATTGCGGGTTTTCCCATAATATTTACTAATATTTCATAATATTGTACTATAATTTAGGATGTATAATATTTACACTAATTATTCACATGACAAAAAAGAAAAAAAAAATCCCGGCCAAAAACACTAAAAAAAACCTTGCAATGGTTACTAAATAATTTGAAAGACGGTTATAACCAGTTGAGTCATAACAGGGGGGGGGGGTGTTTACTGGATTTAATTTAATTGTTAGATGATGACAATAATCAAAGGTTTTGCGTCAATTTAAAACTAATGAATCATTCCGTAAAACACTATAGGATTAAACTGCACACTACAATATACAATTTAAAGAGCTATAGGAAGTAACTTCCTCTACAAAACATCCGGTATCGCGCTAGCAGATTAAAGAAAAACCCAGTGAAGTTAACGTAAATATATAATATTAAGAGTTTAAAATACGACGTCAAAGCTCGACCTACTTCCTAAACCAATCACCACCCTGTTAATTGCGGTGATTCAGTGTCAAATCTAAAATGTTTGTATGTCGTTTAGACATGGACGTCGCTATTAAGGTCAGTTATTGCACTCATGCTGTTATGCCCAACAATTCCTATGCATGGACATGGGGAACAAACCACTTTAGGAAAGTAATACTAATCTGAATACTCGCGTTGAATTTGAACAATAACGGTCTTTAAGTTGTTGATGTTAGGCTAAAATTTCCGATATTATTTCACCCATTTGCCATTTCCGCGCAACTGCCTCATGGGCCAAACTTTCAACCAGTGATTGAAGGGAACACGAAAAGACTTCAAAAACATGTGATTTATTGCAAACGTGAGATAACGTGTTTTTTAACAGTCTGTTTAAACAGGTTGATATCGATAATACTAACATAGTTTTTTACGTTAACGTGTTCCAGCCACAATGACAAATTATTTACAATATTTGCACTGCAGTAACTGAAGATTAAATCACGCTGCATGTTGCAATTTTCTGGCAGCCATTGGATAATATAAATTTCTATTTACTTATACGTTTTATTAACCTATGATGACGCAACACCAGCAATACGATCTGGTCAACAAAGCAGTTAAAGTAAAGAAATTTCAGCCTTAAAATTTCTTTATTGTCTTATACTTAGCTAACAATACACGGTATAAATGCCTTAATTAAAAATTTATGTTTAGGAATTTTTCTTTTGTATAGAAATAAATCTCCGTTAGTCTGAATTGAAAACTTGGCATAATATTGAAACTAAAGTAGTTGTAACAGCATAAGTTTAAAAGATATGTTCCATAAGTTTGTCACTGGTTACAAACTGGAGCTTATCATGAAGTGATTGAAGTATAGGTCATAGATTCGAGGTAAAGCGATGATTTCCTGGTGAGGCGCTGTCAAAGACTTAGTACAGACTAAATAGGAGCTAGATGGAAGTCCTGCAAAATTAACCAAGAGAGTGTAGACAAATCAATTCTCGCTTGTCGTTCTCGAACTAGCTCGAGCTGTAAGTCTTTCAGTAGCATTACGAAGTATAAAAAGTGTCATACTTATGGAACATATCTTATACACTTATGTTCTAATGTACATTGGTGACTTAAGTTTTTATGTAGAGCGTGGTTTAGCTAAGTGTTAAGAGCTTAATTTCAGTAGTCTTAATTAAATTTTTTTTCTAACTTCCTCATTATATGAACTGAGGATGTATGAATTCTATGTCTAAAACGTTTTGTAGATGTAAACAAATATGAATGAATTATATTTTTCTATTGAAGGAATAATTAAATGCCTTTCAAAAAGTTAGGTAAGAAATATTAAACTTAATAGTGGCTCATTTCATACCGCTCCGTAATTTTTAAGTATTACGTAACAGGCTACTAACAGTTACCTAACAAAATGTTGACTGCATGTTTGAACTTGTTGGAACTTGAATATAGTATACGTAACATTTCCTTAGACATTATGGATAATTCTTAGCTCAAACAGAGCAATAGCTGAAAAAGAAAATATAATGTATATACAGGGTGATTCAGAGATGTATGCGTTCCTTGCAACAGTAGATTCCTTGCAAAATTTGGAGTCGAATTTTCCTGAGCGGTTTTGGTCTAAACCGGCCCTTAAACTCCGGGCCCATTTGGGCCCAAATACCCCCTTCAGACGGTTCGTAAAATCTTGGTCTAATAAGAAAGCTTGTTTAATACTCTTGTTACTTTTGAAAAAAAAAAACAAACAGGTCATAAAGCGATTTTGGTTAAACGAAATTCAGGTTTTCTGAAGAAACATGCGATACCTAACATTGCCCCTTACTATCTTTCTCAAGCAAGTGTTTAGTTTTAACGTGTCGTCTGAAGAGGGTATTAAACAAGAGGTGAAGAAAGAAGTTTAAAATGAGCTATTATCGGTGATTGCCAATTTGAGAAGTTCTTAATTTCAAATTCGCATTTTTGTCTCCAAGTTTCCGCTAGAGCTTTCCACCCTCTTCAGACGAAGCATAAAAAGTACTTTCAATAAATGTTTTTTGGATATTTCTTTATTTCGATGTGACAAACGAATTAAATTGAAACAAAAGAATTAAATTGCAACAAAAGGTCTTCAACGACTTATGAAAGAAGTTGCTCAAAATGAGCACCATTGGTGTTGATGCATGCCTGAGCCCGACGTCTAAAAGACCCTTGCACACTATTTATCATTTCCGGATGTTCTCGAATGTTCGCCGCAGCATGTTCAATGCGCTCCCAAAGAACGTCTCTTGTTGGAACTGGTGAAAAGTAAACCATGGCTTTCATGGTTCCCCACAAGAAAAAATCCAGTGGATTTAAATCTGGAGAACGGGGAGGCCACAGCACTGGTCCAGCGCGTCCTATCCATCTTCCTGGGTATTGTTCGTTTAGAAATTCTCGAACCGCACGACTGTAGTGCGCGGGAGCACCACATCGAAATAAAGAAATATCCAAAAAACATTTATTGAAAGTACTTTTTATGCTTCGTCTGAAGAGGGTGGAAAGCTCTAGCGGAAGCTTGGAGGCAAAAATGTGAATTTGAAATTAAGACCTTCTCAAATTGGCAATCACCGATAATAGCTCATTTTAAACTTCTTTCTTCACCTCTTGTTTAATACCCTCTTCAGACGACACGTTAAAACAAAACGCTTGCTTGAGAAAGATAGTAAGGAGCAATGTTAGATATCGCATGTTTCTTCAGAAAACATGAATTTCGTTTAACCAAAATCGCTTTACGACCTGTTTGTTTGTTGTTTTTTTTTTTCAAAAGTAACAAGAGTATTAAACAAGCTTTCTTATTAGACCAAGATTTTACGAACCGTCTGAAGGGGGTATTTGGGCCCAAATGGGCCCGGAGTTTAAGGGCTTGTAACTCTGAAACGGTTCGGTTTAGACCAAAACCGCTCAGGAAAATTCGACTCCAAATTTTGCAAGGAATCTACTGTTGCAAGGAACGCATACATCTCTGAATCACCCTGTATAACTGCACCCTGGTCTCAAGTATTATATGGTCTATTTATTTGAAATAGTTAATTGATACCCCAAGCATTATTGATTGACTTTTGTTTCTGCAAAACTGAATTAAAAGTAGGCCTTTGAATGTCAAAACGCTTTTGCCTTTTGTCTATCTCAAAGGTTTGGTTTTATCATAAGTACATAAGATATGTATTGTTCCTGCATAAGTTTGTCACTGGTTACAAACTGGAGCTTGTCATGAAGTGAGGGAGGTAGGTCATAGATTCTGGTAAAGCGACGCCTGGTGAGGCGCTGTCAAAGGCTTAGTAATGCAGACTAAATAGGACGTAGATGGACTGCAAAATTAATTAACCGAGTGTAGACAATCAATTCTCGCTTCCGTCGTTCTCGAACTAGCTCGAGCTGTAAGTCTCTCAGTAGCATTACGAAATATATGTAGTGTCATACTTATGAAACATATCTTATAAACTTATAACAGACCATAAGTTCATGAGATATGTTCACCATAAGTTTGTCACTGGTTAAAAACTGGAGCTTGTCATAAAGTGATTGAAGTAGGTCATAGATTCGTGGTAATGCGACGCCTGGTGAGGCGCTGTCAAAGGCTTAGTTCAGGCTAAATAGGACCTAGATGGAACTTGGTCCTGCAAAATTAACCACCGGGTGTAGGACTTCAATTCTCGCTTGTCGTTCTGCTAGAACTAGCTCGAGCTGTAAGTCTCTAGCAGCATTACGAAGTATAGGAAGTGTCTTACTTATGAAGGAACATATCTTATAAACTTATAGTTTTATCGATGGGAAATAATAGCTCTGGGAAATGATTTGTCACTTGGAACGATGAATTTCTTTTTGTTCTCTTTTTTCTCTATGAAAGACCGCGTTCATGTATGTACTTATAGATAGAGACAGTGTCGTGACGGGGAATCTCGACACGACACTACATGCACGCGCGGACCAACCAACAAATGACATATTAATAATCAATGAAAAAGAAGAGAGATAGCGCACTAGGGGGAACCTAACCTCTCCGCCATCCGTCAAAAAACTTCCCGAGTCATCTCATTTACACCCTCTTTTGCTGTACAAGAATGAAGTAGATAGAACTAGTGTCGCCCCCATATCGTGGCTTTACGAACGAGATTTCACTTTTTTTCAATTCGACAAACACGAATTGAATCGCTCTTCTGGGAGTAATGAGTCTATGAGAGGATATACTATAGAATAGCACACTCTAAGATCAAGAGTGCGTCAAGCTGCGGAGTAAGAAACTGCAGCAGGTGACAGAAATGGGAAGTCGTAACCAATTAGATTAATTGGCAAGGAACAAGTAGCCAATGGTATTAGAAATTGACCGGAAAAAGTACAAGATCTCCTGAGCTTCATTTTCAGTTGTCATTTTTTAAATCAGACATGTTAAAAACAATTAGGAAATTTTAATTTATCGAACTTAAAGTGTACTAAACGTCTACGGCACCACACGTTGACTTACGCCTTTTTTGGCCAATTTCTTCTCGACCAAGTGTCGAATTTTCACTCTCCTTCTCCTATCATATCTGCAAAGCCCAATCTCATAACTAGTACCGATTTGTCTCAACAGCGGCGTTGGTGTTTGCCTAAAATTTTAAACAACTTCCCTATTTCTCTATTTTTTCGCGGTTCTTCTAACTATAGCTGAGGATTCTTCTTCTTAATTTACTCCTGTTTAATATGAGGCGTAAGAAATACCCAAGTGAGTATGTATGTATGTATGTAAGAGCATGCACGAAAGCCCATCTTTTCCATGCAAGTTTCCTTGAGAGACCAATCAATGTTGAGCAAATTTTCCTGCGATGACCCTATGAAAGTTTTGAGAAAAATCCATTTTTCTTTCCTCAAAGTTGCTAGGAAGTTTCCTATGGCCCAAACCTTCCAAGAATATCTCGAACTTCCCCGTTCGACTCATGGCAACGTTCCAAATAATCATGTAAATTATTCAGCGACAATTAAAGTTTTATAACTGGTCGGTCCGGAAATCAAAATTTAAGGCGGAGTAGACTTTTAAACGAAGAGATTCCCATAGAGACCCCAGTATCTCATTGGTTCTTGAAAACTCACGTCAGCGAAACGCGATGGACGAAAATTACGTATTTTCCCACTGAGGAGAAGCGAAATAGCCCGGCCTCCTTTTACGTCCCCCCTTGTATTTTGAAAGGGGGACTGGGACTATGGCCCGCGCGAATACTTAGGCATCTTATACCTTCTCCCTAATAAACTAGATATCACTTCTTGCTAATACCTAGATTATATCCCCTCAGGGGGTCTAACGCGAATCTTAATATCAATATCAGGCAATTCGGAAAATATTTTAACCAAAATGTCTACTCTAATCCACTTGTATCAAACCTTGCTTAGCGTTAATTTGTAAATAATACCATGCAATATCTATTTGCCTTCTCATGTTTTGTTTCATTCTTAAAACTTTAAATATTTGCTTATTGAATAAATACGGCATAAATGGCGTAACGCTTCTGATATCCCGTTTTTGTGTCTAAAACTAATATAGTTTGTTCCATCGCAACGGGGGACCCCCTATATTTTCATAATGATTCGCTCGTTCTAAGGTATTTTGAGTATTTTCTTTAAAACGAAAGAAAGAGGGAGTCAAGTCCACGGACGTCCCGCTGTTTTTCTGACTTATAATTCCCTTTATCCCCATCGCGTGGCGCTGCCTGCCCGCTCCTCGGGAGCCATATACGAATAGTGAGAATAGGATGTCCGTAACACGCCTACGGAATCTACGGGGCTTTTAAAACCTACAGACTTGACGTATCAAACATAGAATACACTTTTATCAAAGGTAATACGTATTTCGTTGAGATGAAGTTGATTAACTTGGAAGTTATGATATTGGAAAGCCTCTTACTCGGTTGAATTCAGCACCTGGTTGTGTTCTAACCTATACCAAGAAGTGATATCTAATTTATTAGGGAGAAGGTATAAGATGCCCAAGTATTCGCGCGCCATAGTCCCAGTCTCTCTTTCAAAATGCAGGGGGGGGCGTAAAAGGAGGTCGGGCTATTTCGCTGCCTCTCCTCAGTCGGAAAATACAAGTAATTTTCGTCACTCGCGTCGTCGCGCTGACGTGAGTTTTCAAGAACCAATGAGATGCTGGTTGTAATTTAGAGGCGGGATTAACTCCGGATCTACGTTTGGACTGGAGATAAAGCTGGGAATGTGGCGAATTTATACTTTCTCCCTAATAAACTAGATATCACTTCTTGATTTTAATAAAGAGACTTCATTAAAATTATGAGTGATTTTGGATTTTTAATGGAATTTTGTAGATAAATACGGCGAGTTTGGTTATTAGGGAAAACTGTTATGCCGAAAACTGTCATCCGAGGGGCGAATCACTCTCACATTCCCTGTACACCGATTTAGGGTTAATAATAATTATCGTACTGTTAATTTGTGAAGGGTATAGGTAGTTCAAATATTACGCGTATCTTTTAGTACAGGTGCGGTTTGTACACTGTTTTCAACGAGTTACTGGCCCCTCTTGGTGACCTGGTCAATAGCTGGATTTAAAATTGCCCAAGACCTTTAAATTATTAGATCCGAGCGATTAGACCTCCCCAAAGACTAAGAGGCAATTGTTTTTGAAACAAATATGGAGTAATTTTGAAACAAATTAGGAACAATTTTTGAAAGAAATTAGGAGCTATTTTTAAAACAAATTATGACCAATTATTTAAACTAATCAAGAGAAATTTTTTGTAACAAATTATGAGCAATCTTTGAATCAAATCAGAAGCAATCTTTGTAACAAATTATGAGTAATACTTGAAACAAATTATGACCAATTTTTGAAACAAATTAGAAGCAATTCTTCATACAAAACTAGGAACAATTTTTTGAAAATTGATAACGATATATTAATATACTTTTGTTACGGTCTTAATAGCTTAAGTATTACAAACGCTGCAACCTCAAGGTGAGATGAGATAGAAGAGATGGAATTTTAAAAACTTCATTTTGAAGAGAAAAATCACTTTTTAGCAACCCCGGCGTTCGTCGTTTAACAATTTTTAAGCCTCCATCGGCTTCTAAATAGCTTCTAATGCTAGGGTGATTTTTTTTTTTGGATTTTTTTATTTTTAAAGAGGGAGCATTTTATATCTATACTGAGAGAGAGTGAGTGAATTTTTAAGGGGATTTCCTTCTTCGTTTCTAGATAGCTGTAGCTCCCTTTTGTTTCCCCGGAGGTCGTTAAAACCAATGTTTTTAGCGGAATTTGATCGTTACTCATCTCTTTCCTTAAAAATTACAGCTCTTTTTAATTTCAGCGTGTCAGAAAAAAAAGAATGTTAACAATTTGGGTTACTTATAGAACTATAACATCCGCCTATATAAAGTAGGCCTACCAGGGATAGATTTAATTTTAGAAGTAGGAATAGGGAGCTAACAGTTCTGACCCTGAAACGTCACATCCTTCTATCTCTTACTGGAGTTTCATCCCCCTAACGGTTGGAATGAAACGCGCAAAAATTCCAACCAGAGAGGGGCTGCGTGACGTCAGACTATCTCTTCCCCCTTGCCAGTTGTTAGCCCCCTATGGAGAACGGTTAGTATTTACTTCAGTCCGAGTCATAGCTCAGTATCGAGGGGGTAGACACTTGAGAACTCAGGTGTACAATATGTCTTGAATGTACTGTCAAAGCTGAACTGTGAGTTCCGAAGCCTTTTAACTCAATGCACTGTCAAA
Organism: Phalangium opilio; assembly: GCA_019434445.1. Taxonomy (NCBI): domain Eukaryota; kingdom Metazoa; phylum Arthropoda; class Arachnida; order Opiliones; family Phalangiidae; genus Phalangium; species Phalangium opilio. The sequence continues at coordinate 712,296 of JAEQBA010003137.1, forward strand.
GCTGAACTCTTTTGAACTCAGGTGTACACAGAGATCCAGATCGTCTAACCCCTCGCCCAGTATAGAGACCCTCCCTCCAACACGTAACGAAAAGTTTAAATTATCTTATTGGCTTACTTAAACTACGTTTTGATGACGTTGCTGACGGGGACGGCGAAAAATACGTAATTCCTTTTTACCTCTGTCGCTATGACCCTCATTGCCACAAGCAGATATTACAAATTGATTTCCGTGACTTGTTTATCAAACGATTAAAGTTCGATAAGTTTTTGTTTTTCCACAAAAAAACACCTTTGAGAATTGACCTCGGCCTTAATTTAGCTAAAATCTATAAATTTAAATTCAATTAAGATAACTCTTTTACTTAGTATATCTTTCGGAGAATGTGATAAGTCGCACGCGATGTCCTTGACCGTTTGTCATTAAGATACAGTAATTACGTCACCATTAACTGAACCCTTAAATTTTTGGAGCCACATTAAGTGAATGTTATGAATTAAGGAGTAGAATTAAGCTTTCGAGAACAACTGGTATTATTTTTAAGCCCTGAAAAATATTCTACAGATTCTGACAATTTATAATAATCTTGTCTTTACTTCCGCGGGGTGTTTCTGATTGTTGACCCCAAGCATGTTCTTTGACGCTTTCCACGCAGTTTCACCCCCAAAACACACCTTTTAGTTTATGGCAGACTTATCAGAAACACCTTGGTTATCCTCTATACTCTTAGAAGTTTACAGCACCTGGCAAGCAGTTGTTGCTAAAAAAATGTGTCTCGCGAATTGGGGCTTTCTCTCTCTCCCCCATTTCTCATAATTTCCTTTGGACCTAACCTAAGTAATATAATGTCTATCATTATCCCTCAAAACCCCTTTCCTTCATTGGAATTGAGTTGGCCACAGATGAACATTTCCTCAAATAAAACGTTTAACATCTCTGCTTGTCTCCGTTGGTTGTACATACAAAAACTGCAACCAAGAAATAAACAGAAACTCGCTTACAGTAGAGCCCTATAATGCATAAGTATGGGTCTGTTGTTGGGGCTATCTAATAGTCCATTCCATTAAATACTTTGAGGAAAACCAACAAACAGGCATTAAGCAGCATCTAAGGTTATTTCACTTATGCCAAGATACAACGCTAGACGGGCCCGAGTTCACTACACGCTGGGGAGGGCTAGCCGACTCGTGCTGCCTCTAGCGGTGCTTCTTGTGGCCAGGTGAATAACCCAAGAAGGTGATCTCCACGCCCCTGTGGTGTATGCTTCTCCTGTGGAATTAACGAAATGATCTCTCGATATTATCCATGCGGGGAAAAATTGTAGAGACTGTAGCGCCATCTTCGTTTCAAACCGGAATACATTAGAGACGTGGCCTACCGTGATTTATTTTCATTGTTGAGTCGGGTTACGGGTACTGTATGCTATAGTTTCCGGCTCTCAGTTTGTGAAAAATCCGCCACCGGGAGGCGTCCCACTACTTTTTATAAAAGACCCATGCTCGTAGCAAATATCCCTTCAATTAACCCAAACTTAGTAAGAGTATCATAGGCTTATGATTAAAGCTATAGGAAAATAATAGAAAACCACCACCAGAAGTGGATATCCTGGATATCCGGTGCGGATCTTTGAAAGAGCTCTAGCTGGAAAACGACAGTACGACGCTGCACTTTCTGTCGGTGATCACTTCAAAGTCAGAGACTAAAACCCAGATCCCACAGCTGCCCCAGAATAACCCCATCGGCATCACTCAACCAGTCACGAGTTCATTAGCGACTATATTATCTTATATAGTTCGAAAACGGAAACGGCAAAAGTGGAAATGAAAATTAATAATTAATACCACGGATAAAAAGGCGCGAAATTGTTTTGAGTTTAAGCGGGAAACCTATATGTATACAGGGTGGAAACGTTTGACATTGAAATCAATTTCGATAATTGCTAAATTATCCCTTGCTTTCGGCAATCTTTTAATGTGTACAAGCAGGGATAGATTTAATTTTTGAAGTAGGAATGGAGAACGGTTAGTATTTACTTCAGTCCGACTCATAGCCCAAGCCCAGTATAGAGCCCCTCCCTCCAACACGTATCGAAAATTTTAAATTATCTTATTGGCTCACTTAAACTACGTTTTGATGATGTTGCTGACGAGGACGGCGAAAAAATACGTAATTAATTTTTACCTCTGCAGTCGCTATGACCCGCCTCTTCTTTCATACCCCCACTCGTCCCGTGGAAGGGGGTCCGGGACTTTGACGCGCGCCCGGATTACTCTGTTCTCCATTCCTACTTCTAAAATTAAATCTATCCCTGATAATACATATTGTTTTCTGTTTTCTAAAATACTTTAATTTGACAAAACAACTCTTATGCCTTAATTAGAAGTATTGAAACTTGTTTAAGGCAAAAGTTTCCACCCTGAAACTACGCAACAACTATACGCCTGAAAGTACACCGTACCGTTCCCGTATGAAAGAATTTATAAGGACCATAAACATTTGGGGTTTTTTTATGATCGAGTCATCATAAATTGGCTGCGATACGAATTCATTTCATTTATATCCCACTACCATCAAATCTGTTTTATTAAAAAAAATGCTGGCCCTTACCCGGCGGTTCTCAGGCTCGAGATCTCCAAATATAATATCGCCCCCCTTGCAATAATAAAGCTATATACGAAGATGAAATAGTAAGAAGAAAAAACATCCCATGTATTCCATATGGTTTTATATAAATTAATTTAAAATAGAGAATAAGTGTTGGTACTCACGTGGAAGGCCATTTCAAATTGAAATAACCTATAGTAAATTGAGTCAGACTTCTATGTAAATATTGCAGCCATTGCAGGAGCGAGGTATATCGTATTATTTCGTTGTTTTGCGTTCCTCGATGGACCAATTGACTTAGTTTTGATGTTAAGAAGTGATATCTAGTTTATTAGGGAGAAGGTATAAATTCGCCGCATCTTCAGCTTTATCTCCCGTCCAAACGTAGGTCCGGAGTTGATCCCCGCCTCTAAATTACAACCAGCAGCTCATTGGTTCTTGAAAACTCACGTCAGCGCGACGCGAATGACGAAAATTCCGTATTTTCCGACTGAGGAGAGGCGAAATAGCCCGGCCTCCTTTTACGTTCCCCTTGTATTTTGAAAGGGGGACTGGGACTATGGCACGCGAATACTTAGGCATCTTTTACCTTCTCCCAATAAAATAGATATCACTTCTTGGTAAAATTGAAAACTTCCGGAAACATGGTTGCCAGTTTTCCGGAAGGCCGAGCAAATAGTGAACTTGCATAATTTTAGAAATTATCTATAATTGCAATAATTTTGGATCTGGTATAAAAATGAAGAAATCGAGAATTTTTACTTTTAACTTTTAAGGAAGAGTGAAAGCGTTTTAAAAGAGAAAAAAAGGTATTTACAAAAAGGTAAAGTGAAGTCTTATACATACGCAACTCCATACATTCACGTAAATCCTAATCCTATGTGTTATCTAATGACGAGTCCGAACAAGTTTGGCAAGCTCGCTAATCTAAGTGGTGCCAAAATGTACTTTCATTCACATATATATTCGACTTAAATGAATAGATTCTATATTTATAAAAGAATATTTTCCCAAGCCTATAAGAAAAACTTAATTTTACTTTTAAAAATCTATAAATTGATTTATGAAAAATAAGAAATTTTACCATTCCTAAAAATTTAAAACAAATATGGCGTCACCCTCAACAGACCATTCTATAGAGAATGCCAGAAGAGAAGCCACCTTCTTGGGTAATTTCCTTAGCACAAGAGAAATAACCCAAGAGTGCAACCCCCTTCGCCTGTGTCTTGTTATCTCCACAAGTATTTATTGGAATGGCACATGTTTTACAGTTAAAAATTCCCCGGTAAATTTGTATAAATTCATGGCCTTTAAAAAGACTTGGTAAAGAGATTGAACGGCGGTCGAGTGTTAAGACGCAAGACGTCGTCGTCGTGGTTTTACTACGTTTTGCTCCTGACTTTCTCTTGCCCTGCAGAGCAGTCCCGGGGCTGACTGCCGGAGTAGTCAAAAAAAGTTTTTCTTCTCTCACACAAACTCTCTCTAAACGTCGACGTGAGAAGTCACTGTCTTTCCGACTCTCTGCCCTGTTAAAACGTGTATACTATTCTTTCTTTATTTTTTATCGCGTTTTTCAATTCATTCATTCAAAACACACCTTTTCCGTCTTTGTACCTTTCCTAGAATTTGTCAATAATAAGTATTGACGATTCGATTATTTCCCCAATAAGTACGAGATCTTACTTGAATTTAAAATGGAATTTTAATAGTTGTCTAATAATAATAATAGTACGATTTATTTTAAAAGTGGATTATTATGCATCGTCCGTATGGTATTTTAACGTTCGCGTTGCTGCATTCGCAAATGTCGATGACGTTTCACGTGGTTTTTAACGCGGTTTTATTTAATGTTGCGCCGTCGAGTAATTATCATGTTGTCGCCGCTGATAAGTTTTCACCAACGTAATTTTTAATTGCACTTATTTCTCCGGATTGATTTGATTTGTTGTTTTGGTTTTTCCTGCGGATAAACAAAAACAAAACATGGAACTACTTACTAGGACTATTTTTAATAGACGTTTATTGTTGTTTGGATTTACGATATTGGCCCTGATTGCCTTGGAAGGTGTCCGAGGAATACGTTGGTTGTAAGTAATTGTGATATTTATTTAATTAATTATTTATTTGTTTGTTTATTCTTGTTTTACGTTTTCTATAATTATACTTGTAGGGTTGACTAATTAAGGTTAAATTTCGTTAATTAATTAATTAATAAGTTGGGTGGGGTTAATGAAGGTTATTTATCGCGTTTAAATATAGTTCAGTCATCAGTTCGTTATAGTTCAAGCGCGAAACTTTATTGGGATTGAATGTGGAATTAGAACTCTAGTTTTTAAACTTGATTTTGAGATTAAATTTTAATAAATTAATTTATTAAATTATGCACGTTCGCTTGCAATTGAATATAGTATTTATGGGTCTCGGAATAAATATTTGAGGGAAGATACTTAATTGACGGTTTAATATGGGGGTAAAATTTTGGGTTTATCTTTTTGCTATTTTTTGAAGAAATTGTACAATTTTTATGAACTTGAAAGAAACTTTTGGGAGAAAATTGTCCGAATTCCACTTCTAAAATCAAAATCCCTGATTTATTTAAAATTTGGGTTAGTTTTGGTCAATTTTTGTCTGATTTTAAAATATTAGTGACTATAGTTTTTGGAAGAAAATTGTCCAAATCACTGATTTATTTTAAATTTGATTTAGATTTTTTCCTGATTTGGAAATATTCGTCGCCCATGTACTATATTTGATTTGAGATTCTAAATTTCGTTGTAATTTCGCGTGATGGAGTGTACAAAATGTATTGAGAGAGTACCCGACCCCTTGAAACAATCATATTTTATATAGTCTTCTAATGTACTTTGCAATCTTGAAAAGAGTGCATTCCTCATAGCATAATTAAATATTTTGGGACTACTAAAAATCTATTAACAAACGAAACGTTTCCGAGACTGGAATATCTTTTGTGCATATTAAACCTTTCCAGGCATTTATATTTATACCAATTTCTTGCACGTGAAAATGTAAGAGTTTGTGACGTCACACGAATGTATGTACCTTATTATTTAGAAAGATAATTTCAGGGGAACATAATCGATTTGTTATATAGATAACTCCTTTTTTATCACCTTTATTTTGTATTGATTGAAGGCGTTTTTCTGGGCTCTATTGTTCTTTCCTAACTACCAAAGAAGATAAGCAAGATCCAAATTATGTCTTACAATGCAACTCCTAAAGGTTGAAAATAAAATGTTTTAAAATTATGAAATGAATAGATTTTAATCAGCTGTCAATTCTAATAGAACTAATACCACAAAACGTTCCGTAGTTAAAGAAACCATGGGCTATTTCCCTATATTATGTTTTTCATTATGTATAACTCCGCCGTACCTTTAGCCCTATAAAAGCAGGGTTTCCACCAGATCCCTGAAAGTCCCTATTCTAAAGGAACCATGGGCTATTTCTCTATATTATGTTTTACATTATGTATAACTCCGCCGTACCTTTACCGATATAAACGCAGGGATCCCATCAGGTCCCTCAAAGTCCCTATTTTCCAGTAAGGTCCTTAAAACTACCCTAAAATCGGTATTTGGTCCTTAAATCGCATTATTTTCCAAAAACCTCAGGGTTAAGCATTTATTTGGTAGTTAATCAAGGGAAGATGTCTTTCATGAAGAAATATCGAAACCTCTTTGTAAGCCTAAACAAACATTTCTGCGACATAAAGTCCGAAATAATTCACAATTTTGTTGAAAATCGGATGAAAATAGGGTGATATAATGTTCTTAACTTCACTTAACACTTTAAAACGTGTCAATTTAAGACATTTTTATGTATTAATTATGACATTTTATTTTTTAATAGTGGTCCCATTTTAATTCCTACTTTCAAAATTTTGGTCCTCATTTTTATAGCTACAATTAAGTCCCTGATTTATTTTTTGAGATTTTGATGGGAACCCTACGTTTATGAAGAAGGTTATTCTAAGTATTCGTAGACACGCGGAAGTGCCTTAATTAAAAGGATATGTTTAGAATTGGACGGTATAATTAAACCCAAAAATAATAATAATATTAATTACTGCATGGGTTTAGTTTGAAAATGTATTTTTTTTGTTTTCAAACTTTTTACTCCCAGGGTTACGCATTCGTTATGGACTGATTGAATGTTTTTTGGGCCTAAAAAGCGCGGCGGTATTTTTCTAATATAACGTTTCGGTCTGCTTAATACCACCACCACCAACCACATCATCACTCGCGACTCAACAACAACAAATTTAAATATTTATGATATACAGCTGGCAAGGTTAAAATATTCGCCGACTCTTTTTTATCGTTTTTAATACCACATCATCATCATAGCTTTAGTATTTTGTTTGTCCGGTAGTCGCTTATATAACTTGCCTGTTGTTAAAAGCATCGATTTTGTGATTTGCCTGCAATTTGGAAGCAGAATTCCAATTTTATAGTTTCCATGGGACATGTGTTTCTGTTAACTTTTATTTTTGAACTTGACTTTACCAATCTCACTATTGTGCTAATCGGTTCAGTTCAGTTATCTCCATTTATTAAAAGGAAATATTATTTTGTAAATGACACTAGGATTATTTGGAATAAGGTTTATGAAAAGATTAAAGGGTCAGTAAAGTAAAATAAGGTTTATGAAGAGATTAAAGGGTCTGTAAAGAAAAATAAGGTTTATGAAAAGATTAAAGGGTCTTTAAAGAGTAGGCATCGGTAGATGGATCCAGGATAAAAAATGATTTGAAGTACGTCATAGGCACCACGTTGCATCACGATACAAAGACTACAGTACCGGACTAGGAGTGGTACTGGACACTAAGACTTTGTCAGTCCCTTTAAATCCTCGAATCAGCGCTTAAAAGTGTCACTCGTGTCGTCTGCTATATATAGATAATGGCATTTGTTTTTGTTTTTTGACATTCACGTCCACTTTGTCTTGTAAAACAGAAAATGACAAAACATCTTGCTTTGTTTTAATATAAACCCTCCCATTCCAAGATTTAACTTCCGACAAAGCTGTAAGTGTGATCGGTTTATTTACCCCTTTTCAATGTTGCCTAACCCTTCCTTAAACGCATGCGCAAATTGACTTACTAAAGTTATAAAAGGTACGTTTCGTCTATGGAAAAGTATCAACCGAGAAAATGCCTCATTTTCAAAAAATCAAGTTTAACTTAAAATATTCTTCTATTTTTATTTATTTTTCTGAATTTTTATTATAATATATTTAAATTTTTTAAAGTCGCGATTTTTATTGAAACGCAAATTTCGAGCGTGTGTTTTTTTCAACGTTCAATGTTCGTTCGCGTGTCTGTCTGGCAGCCCTTGCCAAAAATCGAGTAACCTGAATAGTTGAAATATTTTTACTTTTATATAAGGTATTAGGAAATAAGAATAAAAACCAGCGAATATTTCGTCGGATTTAAACTTTTATATAGAAAAGATGCGATCTTATTTTGCTAAAGGTTGAATTACACGTTTTTATGTGTCTGGAATATTTTGTGGGTTCTTTTTTTATTGCTTTGGCCCCCTACGTAAGCTTTTAAAAATAGATTAATCTTAATTCGGGATGCAAAATGTGTTAGAAGTTGGCAACAATCTTTTCGTTTTATCTAAAACCGCCGCGATGAATGAGGAGGATTAATATTAAAATTAATATCTTTCTTTTAATTTTAAATTTGAATAAAGAATTTTTTTGTTTTTTGACTCATTTGGATGACTCAGCCCAATTAGCTAGGTCGTGTGAATAGAACTGAACCGCCTGAAGAGTTAAGAAAAAATGGTTTTATCGGCGATTTATTTATTTTCTTTTTTGGCTCATCTATAGTTGAGTCAAAACGTTGTGTCATATGATAAAGAGTTTATTTTTTTTTGCATTTTTCAAAGCTCATTCGTTAAATTTTTCAAGGTTTACTCTACGTTTGAAAGAAAATTAATTGATTAATTACGAAATCGTATGGTGATTGAGATATCAATTAATGATATATGAGCTCAGGGATTTTACGTAAAATTTTAGGAAATTGTTTAAAATTTTAAACAATTTTATTGTGCAATTTAGAAATGCGTATTACGTCATAGAAATACCGAATTTTACCAGAAATTATCAAAATTGTTCTTTACATAGTTGCGGAAGTTAAAATAATCGAAAATTGTTGGTATACATTTGCAACAATTAATTATTATTTAGCTGTGAATAAATAATTTGTCAAATGAATTTCGCTATAGGCATAATAAGGGGTGACCTTTGACCTCCAGTATCTTAGGCTATAAATGAAATGGGCTTCCTCGAGACACGGAACAGCGACGTTATAACATTTGACCGGACCCCAACCAAAATCGCACCGCTTCAATTCAATATTAATTTTAATTTTAGCTCTGATGAACATTATTATCTTTATGAAGGTCCCCTTAATTGAGAGAAGGTCCGCGACTTTTGGAAACAAAATCAAAAAAGGAAGGAAGAATAAAGTTTCTCGAGAAACTTTTCTTTTGGAAAGAATAGAAATTGTAAGAGAGTTCTAGGGCGCGCATTAGAACAAAGCCCACGCCTCAACTCTACTTAAACTTTATATATATATTCTTTTAGCCCCCTACCCCCATTTAAAATTGCTTTAAATCCTTTTCATGGCCCTTTTTTAGCCACATCGTTTGATGTAAATCTGACGATAGGCTATTAGTTTTACTAGGTCTGATGAAGAAGATGTTGATGTTGTGGTTGTTGTGGTTGTATTCGTTCGTCTTTTTAAAGGGAGCCTGGAAATGGGATTATTGATTTTAAAACGGAGAGGATAATAATTTGTCTATAACAGAGCATTGCGAATGTTTTATGCATATATTAATGAACACAGTTAGTTATTAGTTTCACCTGGTCTGATGAAGATGTTGTTGGTGTATTCGTTCGTTTTTTTAAAGATAGAGTTAAATCAGGGATTGCTGAATTTGAATGGGAGACAATTATGATTTGTCTTTAACAGCGCATTGCGAATGTACTATGCATATATTAATGAACATATTTAATAGTGAAAAGGGATAAGTTGTGTTATGGTGATGTTTTTCATTCATTGGCGATTTAAAAGGGTTATGATTTATCTCTAACAGTACAATGCGGATGCTCAGTCGAAATGTTAATAAGCAAACACTAGTTAGTATCTGTATGTATTTAATGAACACACCACAAATCTGTCACGTTGCCTTATATAAAATGGGAAATATCATACTATTTTTAAAATTTCTCAGACTTTAGCATTCTAAGAACCCAAACAACTTTATATACAATAAAAACTATGGAAAGAACTAAAGTTGGGTGTTTTACGAAATTGTTTCTCTTTCAAACGCTTCTTAGCCTTATAAACGATGTGGCTCTAATTTGGCCGGGGCCATCTTGTTCTCTCGAGAATGAATTTCTTCTTATTACCGTATAGTTCTTGTCTCGGGTCCAAATCGAGCCCGAGGAATGCTCAAAGGAATCCCGCTCTGCTTATACTGTAGTGTGATGCTGCTGGCTGAATGGCCAGACAAGCATCTCGGAAGGAAGCGTCTGTTGCTTTAATCTTCTTTCACCTTTTCACGATCACCATTTTTTTTCTTTATTTTCGCGCCAAAAATCTCCTTAGTTGGAAACAAAAGCCCGCCCCCACTAAATTCAAAGGGAAGGTGTAACGCGTTGCTTTGGGTAATGATCTATTTGGAAATGAATGTTCAGTAATTAAACCCTCTCTGTGGCCTCCTCGACCTGAAGTAGAGTACTTGGACTGTAATTGTAGGTTCAGGGTTCAAATAGGTGAAACGTAGTAATTTTTGCGGTAAAGTTGGGTTCTTGGGAGGAGCTAAGACACGTGTGAGGTAAGTTACACGGCCATATTGGTGGAGAAAAGCTGATACCTATTACCAATATGTCTGCCAAAACAGTGTTAAGGGTTGAGAGGGTGAAGTACCATCACTTATCGAAATGAAAGCCCTAAAACAATCTTAAGAATTCTTTCAATAGTGCCTTGCGGAGTAGCCCGAGGGGGTAGACACTTGAGAACTCAGGTGTACAATATGACTTAAACTCAATGTACTGTCAAAGCTGAACTGTGGGTTCCGAAGGATCTGAACTCAATGCACTCTCAAAGCTGAACTCTTTTGAACTCAGGTGTACACAGAGATCCAGAGCGTCTACCCCCTCGGAGTAGCCTAACGCGTAGTGACGTAATTACACTCGTATCTTCTTTAATATTGTAGATAGAAACATGGTTCCAATTGATATATTCATTATTTTATACGCTCTTTCAATTAAAAACGAATAAATTCTAGCTTTAATAATACCAGGGATAGATATAATTTTAGAAGCAGGAACGGAGAACGGTTAGTATTTACTCCAGCCCGACTCATAATCCAGTATAGAGCCCCTCCCTCACACGTAAAGAAAATTTTAAATTATCTTATTGGCTTACTTAAAGTACGTTTTAATGACGTTGCTGACGGGGACGGTGAAAAATACGTAATTCCTTTTTACCTCTATCGCTATGACCCACCCGCCTCTTCTTTCATACCCCCCCCCCGTCCCGTGGAAGAGGGTCCTGGACTTTGACGCGCGCCCACGTTACTCTGTTCTCCATTCCTACTTCTAAAATTAAATCTATCCCTGATGCTACTTTTAATGCTTTAAAAAAACGACCATAAATTAAGATTATTTCATCTCACCTTGAAATAATAAGAAGAAAAACCTCACGATTATTTTTTTCCCACACGGTTTGAAATAATAGTTTTTATTACTTATATACGTCATATTTTTTCCGAGTTATTTAAATCCATTTATATGAGAAAAAATATATATAAAACGAAATAAGATCGTATAAACGGCATGGGAAAATTTCTCGCCTTTGCTCCGAAACTCCAGTATATCCAGCTTATTATTCTTCTAGAGGTCGATCTTATAGATATAGAATTATTCTTCTTCTTTATATTTTACTCTTAAAACTTATTTTCTTTATATCGTGGGTGTATTCCTCCACTCCGGGGAGATTTTTGATTGTATGGGTTGGTTCGGAGAGGTGCCCGTCAAGATTCGACCCAAACGTATGATTACAGATACCATACGTTTATAAGTGATATGTTTCTTCATATAAGTATGACACTGCTTATACACTTCTTAATGCAAGTGACTTGCAGCTCGAGATAACTAGTTCGAGGGAGAACGACAAGCGAGAATAGAAGTCCTACACTCGGTTGGTTAATTTTGCAGGACCAAGTTCCACCTAGGTCCTATTTAGTCTGCATTACTAAGCCTTTCACAGTGCCTTACTCACCAGACCTCCCTCGCTTTACCTCGAATCTATGACCTACCTCAATCACTTCATGACTAACTCCAGTTTCTAAGCTACCAGTGACAAACTTATGGTGAACATATCTTATGAACTTACGCATATACGGGAAGAAACTGGTAGAAGAGCTTCGGTTTTTTCTCAGATTGATAGCTTTCTTTTTTCTGATGCCATAACATTACAAATATTACAAGGAAAAACCTGTTGTTTTTGCTGTTTTCTTATATTGTAAACAGTTGTTTACGAAGTTTTGTTTCCCAAAGATGTTTTGTTTTGTTTTGTTTTTTCTTCTAGAAAACAAGTGAGGTTTCTAGGGAAATTCTCACACAAATGTACTCTAGTAATTAGCTTTACTTTACCTACCAGCGTTTGTGCACTTCTACCCACATTTCTGCTAGATGAAGGTTCAATAACGTTCTGAAATTGAAAAGTATTGATTTGTCTTACTCTATGCGTCACGTGACTAATTCCTTTGTTTTATTGGTAAAATGTTAGTCAATTAAATGTTGTAGACCCCATGTAGGCCAGAGGGGTGTAGTTTAATATGGCTCCTCTCCTTTCCATCAAAATGGTGGCAAACTTTACAGAATGGAAGGCTTGCGTGGGAATGCATCTGATTGGCTAAGCGGAGGCATGACGTTTAATGGGGGATATTTTCACCCCTTTGCCCACCATGTAAATAAATTCTTAGTTCTGTAGTTTACTTATTTGATAATAACTTTAATTGACTTTTCATTTTAATAATACATTTTATTGACGCTAATAATTTCTAAACTGCAGTAATTAACTCAGGAACAAAAGACTGATCTCTTGAATTTACCAAAACTTTCAAACTTATTCTTTCGGTTATTTTTTGCAGATATAAGGGGGGGGGCTAAGATTCTGGAGGATAAAATTAATTTGTAATTGTTAACGCCCATTTTAGAAATGTAGGAACATCTGTAGACGGATGATTTAACTGGAAGAGATATGTTAAAGTGCTTGCCAGATATAATGACAGTGTCTACATTCCCTTTTTTATATTAAGTGCACGTCACTATTTTTGCTATATCGCATAGAGCTTCTGCAAATAAAAGTTTGGTTGTCTTTTAATCGTAACTTCCTTCAACGTTCAGCACCTGTAAATTAACCATTAAACGACTGGTCAAGTTGACTTTATTTAATCCATTCCGGAAATCGCCGTCCTACCAAAGACAGAAACTGTACAGTAAACTTCAGGCCTATGAAACTTGTACGAGAGACTGTACAAATTTATCTAATTTTAGACCCTAAAAGTTTCAATGGTCTGCGATTTATTATATCGATTTTACCATTGGCATATAATAATAAGTTATGGTCATTTTGGTCATTTTTACCTTATCTCTTCACACCGCACAAGTCCGGTATGAAATATTAATAAATATGGTTGTTATTGCCGATGTTAGTGCAATTTCAAGTCAATTTCACGGCTGTCTTTCACTACACAAACTCTCACTCGAAAGCAAAACTTTCCGGGTGGCAATGAGCTCCCACGCAATTCCAATGCAATCTCGTGAGATTGAAGTGAGAAGAAATTCAAATTCATTTAACCAAATCGGAATTCTGAGCACTCCCCAACCTCCCTCCCTATAAGTGCTTTAAGTACGGTTAAAATATTTTGTCCAAAAATAGTACTAGGAATATAAATTATCTTCGCTAAACCGTTAATTAATTATACGTTGGTGAAAAGCAAGAATTTTTCTCACGGTACGATAGAGATCAAATGCTCCTCAAACTAGGAATTGTACTGGTAGAATAAATGTCTTTTTCTTGCAATATACAGCGTGTTTTTGATAAGTCTGCCATAAATGAAAAGGACATATGTTCTTGGGGTCAAAGGGTATGGGGACTCTACAACATTTATTTACGGAGAAACATTGATTTCCCCCTAAAACAAGGAACTAGTCGCACACTTGGACGTACCAACCTTCAATAGTCTTCAATCTAAGAACGTTACCATTTGTTCATAAGATATGTTTCATAAGTTTGTCACTGGTTACAAACTGGAGCTTGTCATGAAGTTATTGAAGCCGAGTGTAGGACTTCAATTCTCGCTTCGGTCGTTCTCGAACTAGCTTATGCTCGAGCTTAAGTTTCTAAGTAAGCATTACGAAGTATAATAAGTGTCTTACTTATAGAACATACTTATAAACTTATGACGTCACTGAACAGAAACATACTTGGGTAAAGCGTGTGGTCAGTGGTCACGCTGGTACAGTAAAGCTAACTACTTCACATGTGTGGCAGCTAATTCATTGTCTTATAGGGGGCAATCAATGTTTGAGAGCCCATGCATGTTCATTGACACTTTCCATTCAGTTTAACCCTAAGAAAACATGTACCGGACTTCAATTTATGGCAGACTTATATCAGAAACACCCTGTATAACACCCAAGGATTATAATTACTTAAGGCGTAGGTCTTGTAGTCAAAATAATTCATAGAATTTCATAGGAAGCTTGAAAACAGAGGCTGGCATTGTTGTTGAAAACTCGCCATTTCTCCTTCTCCCCTCTTTGAAAATAAACAGTTCTTGGCTAATTGCTTCAAATTGTAGACCTTAAAGGCCAAAGCTGAGACATTTTTTGGCTACTTTCCCAACTCTCAACTCTTGTAAATGAAAAATTTTTAGTCGAGGGTTTTAAGGAGATCCTTGTAGTATTTTGCTGCTGATCCCTTTGTTTTTAATTAGCGGACAGAATCTGTAAAAACTACTCAACTTGACTTTTAACCTCTCTCTATATATACCCATGCAGGAACTACTGGGTAAATAGTTGTAAAATTAGACACAGCTAAGTTAAATTCATCTTGAATTTATAAAGGTCCATTCAGACTATAGACTAAAATCTTACGTTTACGTCGACATGAAGTCACTTTTGTTCGCTTAATTAAACACGTGACAATAGAGAGCTTTCACATGGGATAGTAGTACGTCACACCCTCAAAGTCTTACTTGGCTGTTCTGGTAGCCGTATTGGGTGGTCTCAGGTTCATTCCCGCGTAAATTATGTCACGAGGCTCAGCTCCTCCTCCAACTGAAAGCTCTCTATACGTAAAAGATTCGCGGGTCTAGTTTGAAAATTTTCAATTTTATCGGTCAGTTACTCAATTTCCATCCAGATGGCGCCACCTCGTTAGCGCCTTCTCTTTTGCCATAACTTACTCGAACTCGATCATGCTTCACTGACGCATGATCGATTGAGCTATGTTTTAGCAGACGATATTATGAAGAGTTTAAGGATTCTTGGTGCGGTGTTTGTTTATGATTTTGGATGAGCAGCTATATTATTATTCAAAAGTCTTGATTCAAAAATCACCGTACTCGTTTTAAGTCGTCTGCTCTTGCTTATGAACGGGGAAATTATCTTACCGATGCGACAGAACCTAAATTAGCGAGGCGATCGAAGGGAACGTCTGAACGGGCATTTAATAAGAAAGACGCAGTTTTGTCTGTCTGATGTTAGTAACTTTCTGACCGCGTTTGATGTCAAAGAAATTAGTTAACATGGTGGAAAATAATATGCCATAAAATTAATAAAAAAATACAGGAATCTTAACTTCTTAAGAATAGTATGGAAATTAGACTCGTTTGGAAACAAAGATACGTCATATGACGGACTAACGTTCTACTAATTAAATATGCTTCTGAACAAAGATATTAAAATGAAAAGTTATCTACTGTTTAGTCTAATTTAACCACCAAACAATTACAGCTATGAAATTTGGATCATTCTATTTTTATCTCTCACTTAAATTAATTTCATATTTAATTCCTATAAGATTTTTAAATTGTATTTGGGTGGGTTCTCTCTCTCACTCTTTTCAATAAGTTATGCTCAAATTAAGGTGCAATTTTTGAGGACGTTTTATGGTCGTCTTCTGACGTATTGGTCCCTAAGGAGTCGTTCAATTTTACATTCAAGAATCCCCCCAAAATGTCATCCATCATAATAAAATTTCGAGTAATTGTGACCCAGAAAGATCTTGCACCTAACACTTAACGTAACTTTTGATATACCTTGAAATAATTGGTGACAAAGGTGAGAGTTAGTACGAGGGGTAGCACACTTTTTCTGAAATTACAATGAAAAAAAAATTCAAGGAATACTTGATCAATCTTAACTCGAAAACAGTGGCCCTTGTGGCAAAATGGAGATAGATAGAAGTTAAATTTTCGATTCAAAATTGATTTCCCAAAGAACATCCACCATTAATTTATGCAAGACTTATCAGAAAGTGTCACACCCTGTAGAGTGGAGAGTTTTTTTTTTAAATGACCAAAAAACGTCCACGAAATTCATCAAGCGCTCTTTCAAGTTTGTCGCGACAAAAATCAAACGTGCTTTTCGGTTTTAATTTTCACATTAGGCTTAACACGTACGAGTTCACCGAACAAATTTAAAGTTCTAAACGTCTAGGGCATTTACTACAGGTTTTTGACGCATTGCACAATTAAACAATTTTGATTTGATTTTTAATTTCAAATAAACAGACGCTATTAAAACTCGTTACTAAACAAAATGTCCATTATATTGAACCAGGGATAGATTTAATTTTAGAAGTAGGAATGGAGAACAGAGTAATCTGGGCGTGCGCCAAAGTCCCGGACCCCTTCCACGGGACGGAGGCGCATGAAAGAAGAGGCGGGTCATAGCGACAGAGGTAAAAAGGAATTACGTTTATTTTTCGCCGTCCCCGTCAGGCAGCAACGTCATCAAAACGTAGTTTAAGTGAGCCAATAAGATAATTTAAACTTTTCGTTACGTGTTGGAGGGAGGGGCTCTATTCTGGGGAGTCGGACTGGAGTAAATACTAACCGTTCTCCATTCCTACTTCTAAAATTAAATCTATCCCTGGTTTAACACGTACTAGTTCACCGAACAAAATTAAAGTGCTAAACGTCTAAGGCATTTACTACAGATTTTCGACGCATTGCACAGTTAAAAAAATTTAATTTGATTATTAATTTTAAATAAACAGACGCTATTAAAACTCGCTACTAAACAAAATATACATTATTTGAACATCTTCGAACCTCTTTAAAATAAGAAGCTTCGAACCTACATAAATTCTTAATTTTTTTTTTGGTAATTTTACTATAGATTCTTTATACTAATTTTCAAATAAATTTACAAGATTAATTAGTCATTAAAAAAATCAACTTTATATTCAAATAATAAATAAATCAAGACGAAATATACTATAGTGTATAAAAACCATGTACTCAAATCAGAATGAGTTCATTCACTTTTAGTCTGCATCTCCAATGAATCAAAAACTATAAAGTTTAGAAAACTACAAGTTATATACAGTATACACTCACATACACTATAGATTTAGTAAAAAAATGTGAAGGGGGTTTGGTTGAAAGACAGCGGGAAGACGGGTGCGAGCCAGCAAGGTCTTTATTTAAGTCAAGGTACTATACTAAAGATGTTGAAAAGTGGTCCTATAAATATAATAGACGATCTTAGCGCTGTTGGCGAGCGAGGGGATCCGTGATGATGATAATATTCCACCAAAAAACCGAACCAACTCTATTTGGTGGCAGCCATTATTAGGCCTAGCAGAAACTGATTATTCCGAAGCATAAGTTCACTAAAATACTGACGTTTCGACGTTGGTAGGCAGTTGGTGAACCCTTGAAGGAGAGAGAGGAATGGAGCAGAACCTCCATACCTCTAACCATAGAGGATATACAATAAAGGAGTAGACAGTTGTTGGTGTATTCAGTTTTCGTTAAATTTTTTGGAGCTACTTCCGGCATTCTATGTTTTTTGGTAGACACGTGGTTAGTTACCTTTGACTAAATGTCACTCCCAGCTTCGATAGAGGATATATTCAGTAAAGCAGACGACATTTTTCAAAACCAGCAGTGATATGTCTTGTACAGAAGGCAATCAGCCAATGAGAAAAAAACCGGAAGTGAATATTAAAAATATGGCGAGATATTCTCTTATGTATTGGTAAAGACTAAAGTGTCTTCTCCTCTACTGTATATCCTCAATGCTCTAACGTTGCAATATGTACCCCCACTTGCGGAAACGCAACGGAGTCCTCCCAGCATTCTCCGCGTTTCAGTAGGGTTGTACGATACGTCGTGGATGCCCCCTGTGTCTTAAAAAAAGAAGCTAGTTCTGATACAAAAACAATGGCGCTACGCCGCAGCACTTAACAATCGCCTACCGAAGCGTAAGGGACTAAGGGTCGTGCACAAGGTACACTTGGAGACTTTCTTTGCCGCTTATGGCCCATCATCACTACCGCTCCATCACACCTCTTTTCTCCAAGGTGATCTCTGATGTGTAAATGGTTAGCAGTTCAGTTCAGTTTGAATCAGTTCTATACTAGCTTGGCTCACGGAGTTAAAGCTATCTATTTTGTTTACGGTGTACAAGGTGAACCGTTACCTTCTCTATGCTTAGGTCCTTGGAAGGTGAGACAATCTATAATTGGGCGTGAATAAGATTAATTTTTGACTCTTCCAAATTAATTTCATTTAAAAATTAGTAAGGAAAATAGAGAGTAAGTAACTTTTATTACCCCTATTCATTTTTGAGATTTTGGTGGTAGCCCTGGGTATGGATAACGTCGAGTTAATATACTTTGTGTTCATCCATTATTATGTTATTTGAAGGCAGTTATAGGATAGAAGAAAAAAATCTGTAGGCATTCGCGGGTGGCCGATTCTTGACGCTGAGGTAAGCTGCTGGCCTCGTGTTTCTTTTCCTTCTTCTTGTTCCGCGGTGAAACCATCATCCATCTTAACCCTAAAACGTCCCTATTTGTTCTGGTGTACAGTACATCTTTTTTATATAGGCCTATATTTTTGTTAGAAACATTTATGGAGTAATAGCGGGGTTTTGAGCTTATTTCTTTTAAATTCTATTGAAGGATGATATTGTTTGCCATGACGCTGTAACTTATACCTGAGATCATGACTGGCCCAACTCTTTTACAACAAAGGACCTCTAATCATTGCCCCAAAAAGTAAAGAAAAGGGTATAAAAAATTAGCCCTCCCATTTGGGTTCGGGTTTTAAGTTTAAAGTTGTTATTATAACCTTTTGTAAGGGTGGTTTAGTGTTTAAAGAGATTGAAATAATGAAGGGTAGCATAGCAGTGCTTATAACCGTCCCAAAATTGCCATGAAATTCGATATTTCGATGTAAAAATATTCAAGAATTCCAAATATAAGATATGTTCCATAACTTTGTCACTGGTTACTGAGAGCTTGTCATGAAGTGACGTAGGTAAAACGTCATAGATTCTCGTAAAGCTACGCCTGGTGAGGCGCTATCAAAGGGTTAGTACAGGCAAAATAGGAATCTGGACTGCAATTTTAACCGAGTTTAGTCTGCAATTCTCGCTTCTCTGGAACTAGCTCGAGCTGTAAGTCTCTAGCATTACGAAGTATAAGCGTCATACTTATGGTAGGAACATATCACTTATAAACTTATGCTAGAGAAAATAACGCTCCATTTAAAGGTACATGTCCAAGCCCCCTTTGACCTGTGGTAAAAATTTCTAACATTAATTGTCTTTCACTAATATCAAAATTAAATTTGGCCTGTTTTCTTTCTCATTTATTTAGGCCGCATTTTATTTGTTGATTTTTTGCAAAAATTTCAATTTTCAAATACTTATTCACGTGCCATTGAAAGCTAATAATCCCGTCGCAAATCTCAAAAATGAGAAGTTTCCATTTCCAACCCCTTAGTCGTTTGTTTTATCATTATGAAACTCCCATAGTCTCTCTCCTTTAGACCGTTTCCTATATTGGTTCCTGTTTTGGAGACTAGACAAGAATTTTGGAAATAGGAAAAGCCCTAGCCCTGTTATAACTATAGCGGGATAGCCCACCCTAGACTAGACAATAAACTGTTTATCAAATACTAACTTTGTTTTACGACAATATGAGAGGAGTTAAATTAGCCTAAACCTTCAAATTCTTTCGGTGCATGGTTCGACTCGAGTGAATGGAATTTTCTTTGTTGTAAACTAGTAGTGATATTACCTTTTTTGGGGTTCAATCTTTGTTCTTTGAGGGATCGAATTTCAACACGCGAACTAACCATATACAGAAATAATGTTACCTTACTACAATAGGATGTTTATTAAAATGAATGTGATATCTAGAGTGGATGCGGAAAAGAGAGTATAGTTAGAATCTATTTGAAAAACATGAAATACGTAACCAAGGGAGAAGGTCTAAGATGCCAAAGTATTCGCGCGCCATAGTCCCAGTCCCCCTTTCAAAATATAAGGGGGGACGTAAAAGGAGGCCGGGCTATTTCGCCTCTCCTCAGTCGGGGAAAAACATAATTTTCGTCATTTGCGTCGCGCTGACGTGAGTTTTCGCGAACCAATGAGATACTGGTTGTAATTTAGAGGCGGGGATTAACTCCGGACCTACGTTTGAACTGGATGATAAAGCTAGATAATAAATGTGGCGAATTTATACCTTCTCCCTAATAAACTAGATATCGCTTCTTGACGTAACTAAAGGCTGACATGTAACAGACTTCGACACCCACTTGTTTTATATACTCTTGGTTATATAAATTTTCAACTGATCCAATTACATTTGTAAGAATTAATTCATATGAATGAATGTTATTAATTTTGTTTTGTAAAAATTCAACTTCACCGGCTTCGTTTTAATTGTTTTTCAATAACGAATGGTTGATTAATTGTTTTTGGTTTTATTTTTCTTTTTCAGATCCTTGCTTCGCACGGCCAGTATCGCCACTCAAGACAGAGACACTGTGTGCAATACTCTAGAAGGCTTAAGTAAAAGACAAGTCAAAATATGCAAGAGGAATATTGAGGTGATGGACAGCGTTCGATTGGGTGCCGAACGGGCCATCAGGGAGTGTCAATATCAATTTCGAAATCGAAGGTGGAATTGTAATACGCTTAATGGCACCAAAATATTTGGCAAAGCCCTAAATGATGGTAAGATATTATAAAATTGAGCTCGACACTCTTAATAACCTATAACATTAAAATATAACATTTCATGATGGGGTTATGTACAAAATGGTGCTCGCGCTTCTAACAACGCAACGCTTTCTGCATCCATAAACAGAGATGTGAAATTACCGTAATTTTTAAAAATGGTAATTTACCGAAAAATTACCGGTAAATTGCGATTAAAATTTTGGAATAACAAAAATTACCGTAATTTATGGTATTTTATATCTTCACAGGCTTATTACCGCGATAAATTACCATTTGAAAATTACGGTAAGATATAAATCGGTAATTTACGTGGTATTTGGTAAATTACCGGTAATTTACGGACGGTAACAAAAATCACCGTAATTTATGGTATTTTATATCTTCACAGGCTTATTAATGCGGTAATTTACCGGTAAATTACCATTTGAAAATTACGGTAAGATATAAATCGGTAATTTACGTGGTATTTGGTAAATTACCGGTAATTTACGGACGGTAAATTACCGACTCACATCTCTATCCATAAATCACTCCATTTGTAACTTGAAACGGTGTCCCTCGTGGTAAAATACCATTGAACAAAACTAAATCGCCCAAAGAACATCCCACTTAATTTGTGACAAACATTTCAGCAACACCCTGTATGTCCCACCTCAGTTTAGACTAATTTGTCTTAAAACATAGTTTGTTAATTAAATTTAAGGGGTCATCCGTAAAATACTTTGACCAATCATAACTCGAAAACAGTGTCCCTTGACTCTTGTGGCAAAATGGAAATAGACAGAAGTTACATTTCCGACTCAAAATCGATTTGCCAAAGAACATCCCCTTTAATTTGATAATTTCTGACAGACATTTCAGCAACACCCTGTATATTAACACCCCCTCCCCCCTTCCCAGTTGCGACTATAATTTGTCTTACAATATTAATATACTTATTATTTAGCTATAGTTTGTCCAACGTCTATATATATATGTTTCGGCCATCATCTTAGGGATTAGTTTAATGTCCTTTCGATTACAAAAGTGTCTTTTATTGATAAGAATCGTTCAATTTGATTAAATGGAAAGGTTTTTTTTTTAACCTGCTCGGTTGGTACCTTTCTTTCCCTTCTTCTTCCCTGGGTAACTATACGTTGACAGACAACTATCCACGATAAGGCATCTTTTTAGCGGCGCGCTGTCCGTGACTTTTGAACGAATCAACTTCATCCAAGGGTGAACCGAGAGGATTCCATAAGAGATTAAGTATAAAATGTACATGTATATTCATTCCCCTTAACAGAATGAGATGCCAGAGAAAGCTATAGTGGAAATTTATATTTAAAAAAAATGTTGAAAACTTTACTTAATTTTTTTTTCAACAGGGGATTAACTAAAATGTTCCTTCTATATAAATGTCTATCAGAGTATATTTAAAGGGAGAGAGAACCCTAAAAGATTTGTTGATTATAGAGCATTTTGAAATAACTAAGTGGGAAAGACACGGGGGTAAAACTTAGCCTTCCATCTCGGTTTTTGGCGCCTGCGCAGTAGTCTTTTTGTACCATGAGAGTGCGCAAAGAGGGCAATGTATCAACCCCTTGTATGTTCCAATACCAAGGGTTGCCTACATCAAAAAGGTTTATTATAAGATAATTTTTGAAGAAATATTTTATACGATTCAAAGATTACAAATTAATGAAAATTTAAGTTAAATTTTACAAAAATAATTAATATTTCAATAAGTTACCACGTGTCTAATTGGCTATCTATGATATTAAAGAACATAATGACAGTAGCAATTAAGTTAATTAACTGTAGCCTATCTGTGAACCAGACAGGGGGGATTCCATCAGACGGTACTAATTGTCCAATTGAATTTTACACCCCAACTCAATAAATTTAATTTACTCATACCCATTTTTAATATTAATTTGAAATATTCGTTATTTAATTTCAAATATGGTATTGTCTTTTAGTTTCTTAGTTAAATATAATATTCAATTATAAATTAATTTCAAGAATAAGTTGAAAACGGTGTTCCTCAGTGCAAAATATCACAGAACACTTTTTACTCGAAATCACCCAAAGAACATCCACCATAATTTCTTACAGACATTTCAGAAACACGCTCTATATCCTAAATTTCTTGATTAAGTTTTCAATAATTCATATTTTTTACCAAAGAAACGGTTTACCATTCCTTTAAACTTATGTCATGAATCAGGAATTACTGTCGGCTCTTCTTGAAATCCTCTAATTATTAAGTTAAGCTCAAAGCTAACTTTAATTAGAAGCGTTTAACATTCTTTTCTAAGCGAGCTATACAGTATATAGTTTCGAGTATTTTTTAATCCTCGGGTCTGGAAATCATCAAAGGATCTATAATTAGAAAGAAAGAATTAACTGGAAGTCCGCCTGGCTTATTCTTAACATTATCAACACCAAAAAATGAAAGACGTAAGCCTAGTAGGCCTACTCCAACGAATATTAGTTTATTTACGTCAACTATAAAAAAATTAGGGGAAATATTGTTGCACTGTCCAGCACCGGAAGATCTATTTTCGTTCTAAAAGGGTTTATTTGTACAGTGGCTACAAGTGGTTGGTTTCCCACTTAAGATAAATTATATTAAAATAAGTCTGTCAAGTAGGCCTATATGAGTCAGTTCAGTTTTGTAACGAAATGATCTCACTCTCGTTACCAGGGGTGAACTGACGTAAGCACCAGAACGCCTTAAATAAGTTTAAACTAAATGGGCTACAGAAAATACCTTCCCGCTTTCTCAGGCATTGTAAGACCCTCTGTGAGTCAAGTTGGTCAAGTACTGAGTCACATTGAACTGCTAGCCTTCCTCTCTACAATCTCTTGGATCACCAACTTCCTGGCAACACTGTTATAACTTTAAACCTCTTTAGTGTAAGCTATATATTGGCAGAAGGGGATATTAGAAGAAGGATGACACTCTGTATCCTCTTAATACTTTAGTTGTGTAACATGATTATTCCCAGGCTCAACCTTTTTGTTTGCTCTCCCGCTCATTAAAGTTCAGATGGGCATCGCACCGTGCTAGGCTGAATTTTGAACTGATAATTTAGTTCTAAATCCTCAGCAATCAACCCACAAACCTTGATTGTCTTGACGTGGGACAAAAACACATAAGCGCATGCGCCTTGGCAAATAGTTAAGCAGCGCTAATAGAGTAATGTTGAGGGAACTATTTATCGCGTAAGTGATTCGGTTTAGTAACCTTGCTCCAAATGTAAAATGATGTTGGGATGAATCGTGTAACAATTACACTTGGTACACTTCTCTCGAAGAGAAGTATTATATACTTCTGGTATTAGTTTCCAAGAAAGGTACATGGGGCTAATTTTGAAATGAAATCGATCAATTTAGCTTATACAGTTTTGATATTTTCTAATTCAATCGTTTTGTGGAACAGAATCATAATTCTTTGAAACGATTCTTCTAGGTACCAGAGAGGCCGCCTTTGTTCACGCCATCTCAGCGGCCGGAGTTGCCCACGCGGTGACCAGGGCGTGTAGCGGTGGTCACTTAGAAAGATGCGGTTGCGACGGGACGGTCAAGGGAGTCTCGCCGGATGGTTTCCAGTGGTCAGGATGTTCCGACAACATCGCTTTCGGAACAGCCTTCTCAAAGTCTTTCGTGGACGCTCGCGATGTCCGGGCGGCCAGAGGAAGGTCCAGTCCCAGGGCCTTGATGAATCTACATAACAACGAAGCGGGGAGAAAGGTAAAGCTCTTCATTTAATCCACTTCATATACTCCCAAATGGAATGTTATCTATATCATAACGTAATCATACCCTGCCTGCCCCATGACGTCACTTCATTATGACCTTAGATATAAAACGGTGGGTTGAGATGAATGTTTATAAACATTAGATAGCTGGGTTCCCATACTGTACCCCATAAATGGAAATTGTTCAATGGGAGTTTGCAATACCTTCGAATCTGCTTTATGGTCATTTTGGGGTTGGATTGGATGAAAACATTAGGGAGGCTAGGTTCGTATACGCTGCTTATTCGAAATGAGCTAAAATCGGTGGCGCGTTTAAATGGTTTATTTTACTATTTAAACAAGCGGATGTCAAAAGTTCATACAGTAAAGTATTTCCTTTCTGTACAGCCATCCGTCTTTGTGTCTATTTTAGGACGTAACACTGTATAGGCCTAGTTGCGGTTTTGCTGCTGAAACCCATACGCTTTTTTGCTTAAGTTTTCAATGAACGCAAACATACACAACAGTTCAAACATAGCAGAATTTGCAAATTCCTGGTTTACCGAGCTCGGTATTCCCCTGATTGTACCTTAATTGTTCCTACATTAAGTCACATAATTTACATGATTGTCGGAAAGGGTTTGACCAAATTGTCCTATGTTTTTATTTCGCCCAATCGACTTTCAAAAATGTTTCTTCAAACCATGAACTTCTTTGAATAATGAAGATATCAATACACATTCTCAAAAATCATTAAGTTTTAGGGAGCAGCTTATATACGCTAAATATTTATGAATGGAATATAAAAGGAATTTTATAGTTATATAAATTGATTAATTCATTCACACGCCTTGAATGAAGGTTAAGAAGATTGATCTTCAAGATATTTTTGTTCATTCTCAAAGGAAAGTTTCAGTCTAATGTACAGGGGCTGCCATAAATTAAAGGGGGATGTTCTTTGGGAAATCGGTTTTGAATCTGTGTCGTCATATCCGCAGAAAAGTTAATTGTTCGATAATTTTTTTGTAATATTGCACAGATGAATACATTCTTCAAATACTCATTATTTTATCAGCTATATTTTGATTTAAAATGAAAAACTATATCTATCGTTGCACTTTTCTTTAAGTTAGAAGTCATCTTTTAAGCGTGATTGGGTGAAGATGGTTTGGGTGGGGGAGACAACTTGTAGAGCTCTTCATTGACTTCAAGAGGGTGCTTGAAACAAATCTCTTCTCTAACTTCTTTCTTTCTCCTCTCGCTCAAAACTCGAACGGCAAAGTTGCTTAGTTTCCTTCTTCCCGTTTGAGAGATGTGCACGGCCAAGCCATCTATTTTAATGCTCTTTCTAGTTTTCTTGTTTTGCAATCAATTTGTTTAAACTTGAAAAGTTAACGTTTCAGTTACGTATTCCTATTGAATGAAGAAAGCCCTTTGGTTGGTTCGAAGTATTTGGAATTTATTTTTTTCGTTTCCAATGTTTACTGTATGGTCTACTTCAATGCCAAACATTTCGAGAGTTTTGGGTGCTTTATCCGTCCGTATTCGAGTGTTCTTGGAACACTAGACTTAATTAGCGAAGTGCGTTATGAAGATCCATTGAAGTTTATTTGTAATAAGACTTAAGTATTTCCTGAATAGTAGTTAGGGACTTGGCAGTACTAGCTACGCCATGCGACCTCAGTCTCGCTAAAAAAGATACCAACCACAAGCAGGTTGAAAAATAAGGTTGTGCATGGCCCTGTGGAAATGCCCACTTTAAAAATTAAATGCTTGGGAGTCTACTGGCCCTGTGGCTACTTAAATAATTGAAAACGTTCCAAGGTTTACCACCGTTTTAAGTGCCCAGTGTCCATTTTTAATTAAAAGTGCTTTAACTGACCACAAGGGAGTCGGAAGAGGGGCTGAAATAAGCAGAAGCATAATACCAGAATAGAAGCAGGGTCGGAGTTATGCCCAATTGCCAAAAGTCCCTGTTGTTTTGCGTGCAATTTGTGACCGATTCTTTTGCTCATTGCGGCGTGATAACAGGTATGCAATTGTTATGAAATGTTAACGAAAATATGTAGTTTGGCTTTTAAGACATTCAAAATGGATGAGGGCCACAGCATCGTCAGCTTCAACGTTATCACTCCACCAAATTTGTTCCGTATATTGTTTCAAGCCACGTCTGTTGTCTTTGTTGTCTACAAACCGGATATTCTGTGGTCCTACACCAGACACCATTTTACTTTGGAAAGGGTTTATTGACCACGTGAAATACCATACCCAGAGTACGGAAAAAAGGCGGGAAAAACTGATTTAACTGTAATTAAGTGTCTGTACATCAAAAACGATTTCGCAATCATAAATTTGGTGTCTAAATTCTTTTGATATCAAAGGTAGATCAATTTCTCAAAACGTTCAAAACACGAGAGACTGAAGTCGAATATGAAGTACTACCTATGTATATCTCTTCACAAATAATGACTTAGTGATTCGACTTTAAAAATACGTAACTGCCTTAGGCTTATAAGACACATTTTTTTGAAGGAATCATCTTTACCCTATTATTTTTCAACACCTTATATAGGGGACGCGTCTTCCCGTGGGTGGACAGCAAGCTGCAGTAAGCGATTAAAAATTGGAAAGAGCTAGTACCAGAGACCGATTGGCACAAAACTGGTGAAAACATTAACACCGAGTTTATAGCCATCATTTAAGATCGTAAATTTTAAATCCCCAAGACTCCCAATTTGTATTCCTTTTTTTAATACCCCGATTTTTCTGAGAGGTTGATATACTCCCCTTCAAATAGAGAAGAAGGTAAAAGAAATCTTCTGATATACGGAAGAATTTATATTCGATAGAGTAGAAGTAGATTAATTCGAAGTTATGGGGGGTAGGAATTGAAACTGAAAGAGCTTCTACTCCTCATGCTATATTCTCCTTGGTTGAATATTATCCCCATGATCTTGACAATCCATGTGTTAGTAGAATAATCTTGAACCAAGAAGCGATATCTAGTTTACCAGAGAGAAGGTATAAATTCGCCACGTTTCCATCTTTATCTCCAGTCCAAACGTAGGTCCGGAGTTCATCCCCACCTCTAAATTACTACCAGCATATCATTGGTTCTTGAAAACTCACGTCAGCGCGACGCGAATGACGAAACTTTCGTATTTTCCCACTTTGGAGAGGCGAAAGAGCCCGGCCTCCTTTTACGTCCCCCTTGTATTTTTAAAGGGGGACTGGGACTATGGCGCGCGAATACTTAAGGCAACTTATACCTTCTCCCTAGTGAACTAGATATCGCTTCTTGCTTGAACAGAAGTTTTACGCTTTTGATGATTGCGTCAGGAAGTTTTCTAATTAAAATTCATATGAAGATTTTAATTAATTTCGAAGTCACAAAACATCCTTAATCTTCTCTTAATCCCATAATGCCCTGGAAAGGTTTTTTTTTACGATTTTTGATAATTCTTTGTTGAATCTGCTTCTGTATATTTTATTTTTCTGGGTTCTTGTTCTGTCTTGGATTGGATATAAGACTGCTTGTCAAATCAAACTGTTTTTGGCTAAAGATAAAAAGTGAGAGAAGATAAATTTTGTATTCATCATCGGACGCCTCCTCCTTATGTAGTTTCTTCTCTCTACAGGTTATGTAAGCCCTTGTGTAAGTCTTGTTCTATAGCGGTTGGTTCTTGGGCTGCGGCTGCTTGGTGTTCCTGCCCATGTGAACTAGGATTGATTTTTTGATTATGTGGGTTTTCTTTTCTTTTTTTCATATTAACTCAAGTAGGGATTAGATCATCGTTGTTATTTATGCAAATTTCTTAGCTTACATGGGTGAAATCTTCAGTTTTGAAGGGTTGGGCCAATGTTTCTGAACTTTTAATAGAAGTTTTTTGGGGAGGTATTATTGGCTATGAAATTTTGGATAAAATCTTTATGGTATTTTAGACGCATTGTTTGTGGGGTTTTGCGTCGATTGTTTATGTTAGTTTCCACACTTGTTTATTGCATTTGGACACACACTACTTTTATAGCATTTTGCTTATATAGTTTTGCGCAAGTTTTTTATGGTTTTTGCGCAGATCCTTTGTTGAGTTTTGCGCAGATCCTTTGTTGAGTTTTGCGCAGATCCTTTGTTGAGATTTGCGCAGATCCTTTGTTGAGATTTGCGCAGATCCTTTGTTGAGATTTGCGCAGATCCTTTGTTGAGTTTTGCGCAGATCCTTTGTTGAGTTTTTCGCTCATCCTTTGTTGAGTTTCACGCAGATCCTGTATAAAAGTTTGCGCAAATGCTGTATGGAATCTTGCGCAGAGAATAAATATTTTGTAAATTGTGTAGGATATTTGTTAAATTGGGTATATTTGAACAAAGATGGGCAATAACCCTTTCTTTTCTGGTTCAGTAATATATATATATATATATATAATATAATAGTAAATACACTTTATCAAACAAGATTTTGATACCTTTAGGCCCGAGGGTCTGCTGGATATAATACGAATTCAACCGTCGTAATTTCATTTTTAATCTTTCTAGAAATAAATAAAGTCCGCGAGTGATAAGGATAGGCGTCTTGAAAATTACGATACTAGTAGATAGATATTGCCGGAAAAGGTATAGTTATACCGTGAAACCAAAGAAGTAGAAGCAGAAAAAGAAAAAATATTTTAACTTTTAAGAATATAGCCTAACTGTCAGAAATAAATATAACCCTGAAGTTGAGGAGAAAGAAAGGAACAAAACTACACGATCTCCGATTCTCTGTTTTTTGGCTAAAAGCGAGCTAAAAGGCGTATTACCAGCGGGTCGTGGCCACCCACGGTTGACGGAATCCCGATAGGTTACGAGATTCGATAACATGTCCAATAATTTTCTCCGATCTAACTGAAGGACGACAATTCTAACGGAGAAATAAAGAAACGAAAATTGTTGAATTGTATGTTAGGTACTTTATGGTTAAGGAAAAAAAATCATCTTTAAAACAAGGACAAGGCAAGAAGTGATATCTAGTTTACTATGGAGAAGGTATAAATTCGCCATATTTCTAGCTTTATCTCCAGTCCAAACGTAGCCTGTCCGGAGTTAATCCCCGCCTCTAAATTACAAGCAGCATCTCATTGGTTCTTGAAAGCTCACGTCAGCGCGACGCGAATAACGAAAATTACAATAATATTTTCCGACTGAAGAGAGGCGAAATAACCCGGCCTCCTTTTATGCCCCCCTTTGTATTTTGAAAGGGGGACTGTGACTATGGCGCGCGAATACTTAAGCATCTTATACCTTTTCCCTAATAGAATAGATATCACTTCTTGGACAAGGTTTACATTTCGAGTTGTAACTTATACAATCGTTAGATTTGAGGTTATTAAGAACCATAAACTAACAGGGCGATGTGATCGATATACAGGGTGTTTCTGATAAGTCTGGTGGCATAAATTAAGGGGGATGTTCTTTGGGGAATCAATTTTGAGTCGCAAATGTAACTTTTATCTATGTCTGACATTTTGGCACAAGGGACACCGTTTTCGAGTTAAGATTGGTCAAAGTATTTTACGTATGACCCCTTAATTAAATTAGAAATAATTGTTTTAATCAATTTCTTAATTAAATTTAAGGGGTCATACGTAAAATACTTTGACGAATCTTAATTTGAAAACAGTGTCCCTTGTGGCCAACAAAATGGAGATGGATAGAATTTACATTTTCGATTCCCAAAGAACATCCCCCTTAATTTATCGTATGCAGACTTATCAGAAACACCCTGTATTTTAAACCATACTTTCGGAGAGGGATTAGTCGAGGTACTAATTTGATCAAGGAATTATCGAAACGTGACCAAAAGAATATCGATATTTTATCTCTGTTTGAAATTAGGCTGGGACGTTAATCTCATAGGTGCTTAGCTTAATTCAATCAGGAGCCATCTTGAAAAATGACTTCCGGAAAACATAAATAAAAAATGTTCTAACGGACGTATGTTTTAACCACTTTAAAAGTATAGCTTTATATCCAAACGAATTTAAAATAATTTCCCGATCTAATTGTTTTGATAAATTTAATTGTGTGATCCAAATTAAGTTTGATCAGGCCAATTTATGGTATACAGTTTATTGCATACCACTCACTCATTTTAATAATGAAATATTTATACTTCTGATCTAATTTTAAATCAGTTCAGTTCAGTTCAGTTTAGTAATTCGATCAGATATCACGAATTACTGTTAAAGGAAACCATAAACCATACGTAAAGATACGCGGTATGAGGTCAATATGAGTTCAAAGTTTTGGTTTGCGCTATAGCCATGGCCAAACAACTAAGAGATTATTTCTTAACTTTATGCACGAAAGCAATAATAGTTTTTGGGCTCTCTTTTCTTAATCCGATTAAGGTTTTTTGTGACATCAAAAGGCTTCTTTCTGCCCCCTTTTATATTCTTCAGTTCGTATATGGCATTGAAGGACTGTCACGGTGGTCTTACAGGCCATATGTTGTCATAACTCGGTCCTTTTTGGATAATAACCGACTCGGGAAAATACAGAATAAAAAATGTTAAAATCCTATAAAAAGAACTGGTATAGCCTAGTATAGTTGTATACCAACTGTGGGGGGAAAAATAAAATATCCCTTAACATTAGCCTAACTTTATAACCCCAACCTTTATTTTCAATTCCATCAGAATTACATCACTTGGAGTACAAATTGTAATTGGTAGATTCTGTCAGTCCCCGCCCTGTCTTAAGTCTATATGGAGGAACTGACTTTTAAAAATATTGTGTTGTGTTTAGGAACTCGTGATGAAGTTCTGTATGGATTGATGAGAACTGTGCATGGAGAGATGGAATTGTTGTAGGGAAAACTGCACGCGTTGTGGGAAATGATGGGGAAATGTAGAAGTTGACGAACTGTTGGAATTGATGGGAAAATAAGAGGAAATGGTATAATTAATTGAAATTTGTGTAAATTGGTGGAGAAAGTTTAGTGGTTGAGTGGAAAATAGTGGACTTGGTTGTATTACTGTAGAAATTGGTGGAAAATTTGGTGAGATCGATAGGGAAGTTGTAGAAATTGATAGGAAAATTGTAGATATTGATGAAAAGTCGTAGATATTGATGGAAAATTGTAGATGTTGATGAAAAATGGTAGAGATTGATGGAGAATGGTAGAGGTTGATGGAAAATGGTAGATGTTGATGGAAAATGGTAGAGGTTTATGAAAAAATGTGTAAGCTTGATAGGAAAGTTGTAGGGATTGATGAAAAAATTTGTAAGCTTGATAGGAAAGTTGTAGGGATTGCCGAAAAATTGTAGTTATTCAGGGAGATACCATGGACACTGATGAAAACATTTTAGGGAATGTCAGAACAATCAAACACATTAGATGATTTAGGGATTGATGAGCAATTCTCGGGATTGACTGAAGACTCCTGGAAATTAATGGAGCGCATGGTCAAACACACGTTGTTTAAGAGATGCTCTTCCTCCGTAAAACGTTTTATAAATTTGATGACTTAATACATCGTCTGTTTGAATGAATTGAGAATAAATCGTTAAATATTATCAATGGAACAATTTGATCACGATAAATTTTAACGAACAGGATGGATTTACATAGGAATGATTTACTTCCACGGTTTGGGCTTCAATTTGCACGCTATTGTCGAGCCTATTTTCAATATAATTCCGTCTCTTGTATTAGGTTTTAGGAGCTGGCAGTGAGAAAAAAAGGAGAGTCCTTGGTAGTTTATAAATCCGTAAGACTCGCGTTGAAACAAAACAGGTTTATAATTTGGGACGAGCCGCGGCGTAAATTATCGCCTCCTCTCTCATACGTCTTACGCAAGATGACGGAAATTGGCTAGATTTGCTTAATTTGAAAGATTCTTTCTTTTGTTCCGCTTCTAGGGCTTGTTTTTCACCAACAAAAGGAACGCGAGCTTTTCAAAATCGTTTATAATTTGAGCTGGTAACGTTCACACTGCAGCCGAATTAAACATTTTACGTAAATTGCCAATTGTACTCTACAATACCATAAATTGATAATCTATCATTAAGTTGCTATGTCTGAATGGGATCTATAGAAGCCTAGTCTGATCTGTTCCTGCTCTCCCGCAGCCTATAATCCGTCTCACCCCAACCTGGTAATAAATTATACGAGACATTACCGTCCTGTAAGCGTTCCATTTCGTGTACTCAAAGAAGTGGCGCCACTGAGGATATTAAAGTCTCTGTTGTATTTTTGGCGCCCAGTCTCTAAGGTGCTGACGTAATGAAGGGGGTAGGGGATGTTCCATCAAAGACCTAATGATGCATACTTAAAGAAGATTATTCACTTATACCGTATTTGACTGAGAAACCGGGGCTTGTAAATTGGAATGCGAATTTTAATCGCTTTCAAGGTTGAAACCACTGAAATATAATTTGTGGTTTAATGTTGGTGTTTATAATCAATCCTTCCTGACTTGTTTTGGATTCAAACCCTTTGAAATTTTGAGCTTCAAGAAAATATGAATACTTTGATCTCTATCAGAAATGAGAAAAACATGAAAGTCTGAAATTTTATTTGAAGGTACAATAAGTGCTCGCTCGGTTTGCCTTATACACGTTCAGTTAAGTGGTTAGACCTCGGATTAATAATCTGAGGTTAAACGAAGTCACTCTTAACTTCGTTTCAGGATTACCAACG
The DNA here is from genome assembly GCA_019434445.1 of Phalangium opilio. Lineage (NCBI taxonomy): Eukaryota > Metazoa > Arthropoda > Arachnida > Opiliones > Phalangiidae > Phalangium > Phalangium opilio. Next base: position 745,618 of record JAEQBA010003137.1, read on the forward strand.
GGTTGTTATCAGGGTATCTATCTTGCTCTCAGCAAAGCTATAGAAACCACGATCACGGGACAGGATGTATGAAATGTTTTTGAACTACGTCTTATTCTAAATTCCAAAGACTCCAAATGGAGTGAGACAGGACTCTTTAGTCCTTGTAAATAAATATTAAACGAACTTCAGCGCCAATTTTCTACACGTCAGGAACTATGTTTCTCGGAGGCCTGTAGATCACATGCCTGTTACACTCTTCACCCAACGCCGTCTTCATTCCAGTCAATTTTAAAACTATTGAATTGACAATTGAACCAAATTCTTGTGTAATACGAACTAAACCTTTCCGATACATACCTTTTAAATACTTACATATTCCTCCTCCAATCTTTACCTAGACCTCCAACCTGTTGCCAATATCGGGGTGGTTGTTTTCGTTGATTTTTTTCACCCAGGCTTTGTAAAGTCTTCTAGAATTATAATATTATTCAGGGTGTTGTCTACCATATTTTTTTTCTACAGTTCGGCGTGTTGTAATAGCTTTGGCACTTCATTACCTATAATAGCTCTTTCATACCGATTTCTTTTATCCATTATTAAGACTTAAGAGCTAAGACTCGCGCGTACCACTGAATAGCTAACCCAGTGTCGCGGCGATGGGGGCGTTTTGTATAGTTTTTGGAACCATGCTAAAACTAACAATTTTTTCCCAAATTATTTTTTTCTCCTTGCACGCGGATCTTTCAGAAGAAAAAGGTTTTCTTTCACCTTCGTTGTGGGTGTGAGAATTTTTGAGGATTTCTTAGAATATTCTAGATTTACGGGGCTGAGAATTTCGTGAGCCACAGACGGAGGGCACGTGGTTTTAATTGCTCGCTCATCGAGCTGGGAACCGTTTAATCTGAAATTCCTCCGAAGATCTATGGCCCATGGGTGGGTAGCTTAGTTGCGGCGCCATTGGAGTTTCACGGCATAGACCACATAGTTAATTACCTGTAGGACGCGCCAACTGGCTAGTATATTAATATTAATTAGTTGAAAAGAGTTAATTAACCGAGACCATAAGTTCATAAGATATGTTCCATTATAAGTTTGTCACTGGTTACAAACTGGAGCTTGTCATGAAGTGATTGATGTAGGTCATAGATTCGAGGTAAAGCGACGCCTGGTCAGACGCTGTCAAAGGCTTAGTAATACAGACTAAATAGGACCTAGATTGAAGTCCTGCAAAACCACCGAGTGTAGGACTTCAATTCTCGCTTCCGTCGTTCGAGAACTAACTCGAGCTGTAACTTTCAGTAGCATTACTAAGTATAGGTAATATCATCATACATATCTTATAAACTTATGATGAAATCAACAGTTTCTACGCTACTTCAGCTCCCTCACGGATTTCTCAGGTTATACATAGCGCTGTGCCACTATATTGAGATGGGCCCTTTTTCTGGGTATATGGATCGTAAAAAATAGGAGAAAAAACTTCTCTGTTATCCTGTCGGCGCTTTTCTGAGGGGTAGGTTATACCTTCTACCTTTTGTCAATGTCTTTCTTCTTTCTATGAAAGAAAATCACACCTAGGCGATGGGTTTCATTAATGTAATAGTTTTCAGGGTGGAGATAAGGTTTACTATATGGAACACAAATAGAGAACCCAGCATGCATGGCTCACTTTTATTTGTTCTTGAAGATTCCCGTATTTTTTAAGAAGCTTGAGAAATGAAACACAATTCAGCTTTGTTGGTTTTTTGCAACAACTCATAAAAGAATCTTAGCTTTCAGTGAGCTCATACTTTTGCACTTGGCAATATGGCGGGGATGCTTTAGGGGGAAACCCAAGTTCACGTCACGGTGTGCACTATATACAGTCCATTTCTACCCTTGAAAGTTTAAACGGGTTCTTGGTTTTAGTATACAAGGTGTTTCCGATAAGTCTTCCATAAATTAGAGGGTGTGATCAGTGAAAAGTGTTAAAGAACATGGGGTCTACAACATTTTGTTTGGGACGTACCTTAAGAAGACACCCTGCAGACTTAACCAAAACTCCCTGTATAGGTAAACATGAAAATGTAAATTTATATTTTTCATTGACAACGATATACTGCAAATATTTTCATAATAAGTGACATCAACCGTTATAGAATTTCTGTGATTTTAAAAATAAGAGAATTAGGTAAAAGTATACAAGTTCTTAGATGGAAGTTTAAAATCTCTTCATCAGAAAAGGCGTATGTGTCTAGTAAGTCTACAGGGATCAAGTTTACGTTACTTTCATGTGAAATATTTCGTTTCTTGTACAGTAACATTAAATTTCTTTACAAAGACATTAACATTAGGATGTCAAGAGGTTTTTGGTTCAAAAAGCCATTAAAAAGCTATATATTTCAAGTCAAGCCCGTGATCTTCACATCACAACTATGTACGACCCATTACGAAGGTGGGGTTGAGTCAATATCCAAGGGGCTAAACGTTAAAAAAATTCTGAAATAATTTTTAACAAACCCTTGTGTGTCGTAAATTAATTCCCCTACAGGAAATTGTCATGTCCACCTGGAACCAATAAAAGAAAGGCATGTTACTAGAGTTATTTTGAACAAACAGAAGCTTAACGTTATGGCAGGGTCCTTTTATATAGATGGTCCTAGCGCCAGATATTTCCTGTATAAATTCGTTACAAGTGATGGGGGAATGTGGAGAATTTTTCTCTCTTAATTTTTTAGCAAGCTTGGTACTAAGCGCTTTCTTGTTTTCGAAATTATTAACAGTAAATATACATAAAATTTTATTACTTAAGTACACACTTTTTGGCGCCTGCGCCGTAGTCTTTTGGATCACGTGAGTGTGCAGACGAGGCAATGTATCGAACCCCTTGCAGGGCCTGAAATAAGAAAAAAATTCTTATGTGTCCAGTGACGCCCCCTTTGACTTGAAAATTGTCCAATGAAGTGTGCAAAAATAGTGTCACATCTTCATAGTCAAGCTATCAAAACTTCGAAAACCTATTGGTCAAAATGTCCAGTGACCCCCTTGGTTTTTAAAAAAATTATGGTACATTTTAAAATTTTATTGGACAATGTCCATTGTCCTGTGCTTATTCTCACCCTGTCCCCTTGTGCCTATACTGAGGGTTGCCTACCCCCATTTTTACATGGAAAAGATCTATTGCAAACGTCCCATTTTATCTTACCCCGTTGCAGTTTCGTTTTCATACTTTTACAGTTGAGACTGTGAGATTAACCGGCGCTATGACCTCTAGACTAGAAAGACCCTGGCTGTAGTGTGTCGGTGTGCTTTTACTTAAAAAGAATAGAGATGAAGGAAGCGCCAAGCGGGTTCTTTCTGTGTTAGATTATATTGTGCCCATGTAACTCCAAACAAAGAATTATACTGCTCTTCTTATCAGTTGAGCATTGATGGTTAGGGGACACCCTGGCAGCATCCTCGTTGCTACTGCCTTTCAAATATTTTTACGACCATTTCCCATTACCGAAAGCGAAATAGAACCATGAGCCTGAACTTTGAAAGTTGTTGCTAAAAGCAAGCGTTCAAGCTCTTATGGGTAAATAAAAATGCCTTAATTGTTTCCTTTTGGGTGTTTTAGGGACCCCACAGGAAGTTCAAATTTACCTTTTTTTCAAAGAGCTAAATTATCAAAATGGTCGATGAAATAGCTCTTGTCGAGATACTGATAAGTATCAGGACCAATCAGGGATTTCTTATGGTGCCACTTGCAAGGTGACGTCAATAAATGGATCTCTTATATACAGGGTGTTTCTGAAAAGTCTGATAAATAAATTAAGGGGAATGTTCTTTGGGAAATCAATTCTGAGTCGGAAATGTAACTTTCTATCTGTATTTTGCCACAAGGGACACTGTTTTCGAGTTATGATTTGATGGGTGTTTTAGGGATGACCCCTTAATTAAATTAGTAATCATCGTCTTTCAGTTTCTTAATTAAATTTAATGGGTCATCCGAAAAATACTATGTACAATCCCTGTGTCGCTTCTACTTTCCTGGTCAGGTAAACGGAATGCATTAGGCCATTTGGAAATTAGACGTGATTATTAAAACTTAAAATTTATAGCCTAACTGTGGGAATGTAAAAGTTACATTCCTGTGAAAAAGGTCACTAAAACCTTGTCAATACCTATCCTGATTTAAAGGTTCACCAACCTTCTGATTCCTTACACGTATACCTAAGGTCCAAGTTTCATTCGCAGCCGATTTTTATTTTTTATTTTTTGAAAATCAATTCAGCATTTATATAAGAAACAGGCAGAAATATCCTTATAAATTTTTGCTCTATAAATTTCTGGTCCTTACATTAAGGCCTACTTACAGTGTATCTGATAGTGAGTGAATAGGAAATCTTTACGACTAGTAACTTGGGGACATAACTAGAGTTCTGGCTGGTCGCTCGCTGGCTCTCCTATGAGGACCTTAGCTAAGCCTGTAAATTTTTATTTGAAAAGACCCCGGTCCGAAACGTAATAAATGACGTAACGTAGCCAATAGTGGTAAACATTATACCGTAGATAAACAAAATTTTCTTTTAGTGCTTGGCAAATTTTGGACGGAAATGGTTATTTAGCCGCGGCCTACCGCCAACAAAAATCTGATTTATAAATAGGTCCTGAGAAAAAGAGCTATAAAGTTTGCGAAATATTTATATGTAGGTTCCCAGCGTTCCCATGAAGGTTATTTAATAGAGATTATGGCCGATATGATGGCATGCATGCTCCCTTTTTCGTATGGGTTCATGGTGGTCGGTCGCCTTGTATACTTTGAACTATTTAGTCTCACTTAAAAGTGCGTATTTTTATGCGGAACAGCGCACATTTCGAATTTTTGAACTGTGGGCCTGTCTTTCTACAATAATATTTCTAATTTGAACAACGGGCCTGTCTTTCTACAATAATATTTCTAATTTGAACAACGGGCCTGTCTTTCTACAATAATATTTCTAATTTGAACAACGGGCCAATCTGTCTACAATAATATTTCAAATTTGAACTATGGACCTATTAGTCTACAATAATATTTCAATTTTGAACTATGGGCCTATGTGTCAACAAATATATTTCAAATTTGAACTGTGGACTAATTGCTTACAATAATTTTTCAAATTTGAACTACTTCTACAATAACATTCCAAATTTCAACCACGTCTACAATAACATTTCAAAATTGAACCACGTCTACAATAACATTTCAAAATTGAACCACGTCTAAAATAACATTTCAAAATTGAACCACGTCTACAATAACATTTCAAAATTGAACCACGTCTACAATAACATTTCAAAATTGAACCACGTCTACAATAACATTTCAAAATTGAACCACGTCTACAATAACATTTCAAAATTGAACCACGTCTACAATAACATTTCAAAATTGAACCACGTCTACAATAACATTTCAAAATTGAACCACGTCTACAATAACATTTCAAAATTGAACCACGTCTACAATAACATTTCAAAATTGAACCACGTCTACAATAACATTTCAAAATTGAACCACGTCTACAATAACATTTCAAAATTGAACCACGTCTACAATAACATTTCAAAATTGAACCACGTCTACAATAACATTTCAAAATTGAACCACGTCTACAATAACATTTCAAAATTGAACCACGTCTACAATAACATTTCAAAATTGAACCACGTCTACAATAACATTTCAAAATTGAACCACGTCTACAATAACATTTCAAAATTGAACCACGTCTACAATAACATTTCAAAATTGAACTACGTCTACAATAACATTTCAAAATTGAACTACGTCTACAATAACATTTCAAAATTGAACAATATCTAAAATAATTAATAGGCGTTACTAACAGACAGAGAGACACATTAAGCTGAATCTGACTTATTTATTATAAAGCAATCCGGGCTCAATCAATTTACAACTAAAAGGCGAGTAATTAGGCGGTATCTCCATGCAGCGTAGGGTGTTATCGTTAAAAATTTCGATGGCGTAATAAAGAACCAACCAGGATGGATATTCATGAGGGCGAACTTGGTCTTGGGGTGGCTTTGTCGGGGGGTAATATTTTTTGGTATTCGGCAAGGGCGCTTCTAGACCATGGCTGCGCAGTGTTTATAGCAGCTTGAATCTAGGGCTATCCCCTCTTAGCGGCGGTCGATTTTACTCCAGAAGCACGCACAAAAATCGTTAATTGCCGTCACACCTGACGTTGATTACCTGGGAAGTAGTGGCGCCTCGGGCGGGATCACCACCTTCTATCGAGCGTGCCGATTTTAATGCCCGCGCAACCACTTCAACAACGTTTTCTAAAACCATCCATTTCTCTCTGCTGGTTCTCTTTCTCTTTCTATAGCTAAACATCGCGTCGAGATAAAACATATACCGTGTGGTGGTTGGTGGTGGTGGCGGTATAATACTTACCTTAGCTTTTATACCTGAGATTATAGGAAGTTAGATAACGTTCAGGTTGAATGTAAAGGAGGAGAAAATGCTTTTTAATATGTTTCTCGTGCGAAAAACCTTGCCAAAAATTAAATTCCGAGTATTTTTTATTATTTTCTTTTTTTTTTTACTTTTTACTTTGGGTGTAATGTAGTTGAAAGGATTACGACTATTGATACACACTGTCTATGGAAGTCAAGATAGTATGGTCTTATAAAAAGAGGGGCATGAAAACTTATCTTAAGCCTTAAAGAATGTATTACCAATTTCGAGCTTATGAGGTTCATTCGGTCAGAACGAAAAGAGGGAAGATGGAGTGGTAATAATTATGGGTGATATGTGGTAATAAAAGTCTCCTTCCAGTGTACCTTGCACATACCCCTACCCTTCGATAGGCGATTGTTAAGTGCTTCCGTCTAGCGTCATTTTATTTGTATGAGAATTAGCTTCTATTTTTAAGACATAGAGGGCATCCTCGACGTTTCCGTACCGTACGACCCTACCGAAACGCTGAGCATGCTGGGAGGGCTTCGTTGTCGTTCCGTAGATGGGGTTACATATTGCAACGTTATTGGTATGGAAGGTTTCAGCTCCATCCCTCTCTAATTTAAGATTCAGTATTCAAATTAAAACTTGTTGCAGCTAAGCCTAATTTAATCTATTTTTAAGTAATAAACAAGGCTAGTTAGAACTATAACTTAGTTGATTGGTTAATTGTGACGCACGAGGGAGATTTTAACTGGTGAATATGGGTCGTAATAACGCGTCGTCTGCTTCACGGAAGAAATGGACTTCAATTCTGAAGCAGACGACGCTTCATTTTGATAGTTAAAAGTAGCACGAAAAGCCTTGGCACACGCTTCGGGAATAAGGTGGCATTGAAAATGTTCCCTGCAGGAAATGTCCGGAATCTATTGTAAAAATCACACATATCTGAACCTTGAATTTTTTACAGAAAAATTTATTCTTAAGCCTAATTTTGTTTTCCAAGCTTTTTCATTAAATAAAAAGGGTGGTTTTGAATCTTTGTTAAATAGAGACGCCTTGTTTTTTTAATATATATTATTTTACCTGTAAAATGGGACCATAATATTTCGGTTATATATTTTTTTGTAATATATATAGTCTCCCCAATGTTCCCCTTCAATTCAGATTGAAAAGATTTGGAAACTGATTTTTTTTTATAAATTTTTACAAGATTTAGAATTGATAAAGTTGAAACTGAAAAACGATATAAAAATCGGGCCTATTTTACGGTGATGAATTTTGAAAGGAGTTCGTTTAAGACCTTTCTTTTTTTTATTATTTTTCTTATAAAAATTTTCTTTCTATAACAACCTAAGACTTAAAATCGTGATAAAATGGTTTGAATTACATCATGCAAAATATATTTTATTTTTTTTATTTCTATTTCGGAGCAATTTTATAGTAAGATCAGATTAGTTTTCAATGACGTCATATATACTGAACAATATATATAACCTTTTGTATTTTTTTTAAGTCCGTAACTTGATTGATAAAACAAGAACAAGTAAAGTCGTGGGTAGATGAACACATTATTTTTCACCTCTCCGAGTGATGATGACGTCACGGAAAGGTATTGCACTGGACATATCTGTGTGTCTGTCTGTGGCCGCGTTCGCACTTGGCAAATTGAACCAAACGTGTTCGCAGAAAGCAAATTTTGGTTAGGGTTACGAGTAACGTTTAGCCGACCAATGACAGGGCTTCCACCAAATAATAGCGCAATTGCGGGTTTCCTGAACGTTTATTGTGAATCAATCTCCTTATATACCCTAAATTTCCAAATATTGTTAAAGAGGCATACGCTTGAATTCAAACCTCAACAATAGCTATGTTTAAAATGATTTTAAGAATAAAGTCTCTTAAAACGATTTAACTAGAATTAAGGTAAATTACTGACGATTAAAATAATTAATATCAATTATATTTATTTAATTATTTATTTATTTAAGAAAAACCTCTTAATTGCGTCTCGACTCAGAGAGGTTTATTTTGGTTTCCCAACTTGTTATATTTCTTTTCTTAAAAAGTTATTTCTTTTTAACAATGAGTTTGCCGTTGAAGAGTGAACATTTAATACCCTAATCCCTTTTACATGTGTTAGTTATTTTCAATAGTGAAATCCAATAATGGTTTTTTGATAAAGGCAATTGTTTGTTAATATTGGAAGTCCATAATTTAATGTATATTTATACGGATTATATGTATAATATCAAAACATATTATTATTATCATAAGTTTATAACTTATGTTATTATTTATTACAATCTTAGTTCGAGGTTTGTTACTAATCATCTACAGGGTGTTTCTGATGAGTCGGACATAAATTAAATTAATTGGATGTTCTTAATTAATTTACCAATACGTTAATTGGCAGTGTCATACTTATTTTTAATAAGTTATTTAGGATAGCATAGGGATGATAAAGTGTTTTTTGATAAACTCCCGGTTATCAGTTAGTTTCGAATGCCTAGAAGTTTATCTTATAGTCCGTGATTTGAATTTCTTAATGAGCTCCAATGATTATTTAGTTTTTAAATCTTAATCCTGATTCTCGATATCCATGTGCTGGCTTGCGGAAGCGGCACATTTCACTTTCGACACGTTGTAATTAAGAAATCCCCTTCTGTGTATGTCTGTCTGTTAGTAACGCTCTATAACAACGTTTAGCATACAAAACGTCGTGATTAATATCTTAAATTGCCGTATACAGGGTTTGAATTACGGTCTATACAGGGTGTTTTTGAAAGGTATGTACCTAGGTTAAACCGTAAGTTTATAAGATGTGTTCCATAAGTATGACACTACCTATACTTCATAATGCTAGAGACTTACAGCTCGAGATAACTAGTTCGAGAACGACAAGCGAGAATTGAAGTCCTACACTCGGTGCTTAATTTTGCAGGACTTCCATCTAGTTCCTATTTAGTCTGTACTAAGCCTTTGACAGCGCCTCACCAGGAGTCGCTTTACCTCGAATCTATGACCTACCTCATTCACTTCATGACAAGCTCTCAGTCAGGGTGGGAAATAAGGATCTTTTTTAAACTGGACATTAGACCTGGAATAAATAAACTGGACCATGACCATTGACCAGGGCACGTCGTCTGATAGACTAAAGAAGTGGATAATTAAAATATTTGAGTTAATGTCTGGACTCTGGTTATCCTTAAACCAGTGACAAACTTATGCAACATATCTAATCAACTTATAGTTATACTCATGGAAGAATTTAATAAATTCACGCTTAACCCCTATAACTACATTTAAACAAGAAAGCTGCACATACAGCTTCCGAATCTCACTCTTCATTCGTCCAATCTCTATCCACAAACCAAGAAGTGATATCTAGTTTATTAGGGAGAAGGTATAAATTCGCCACATTTCGAGCTTTATCTCCAGTCCAAACGTAAGTCCGGAGTTAATCCCCGCCTCTAAATTACAACCAGCATCTCATTGGTTCTTGAAAACTCACGTCAGCGCGACGCGAATGACGAAAATTACAGTCATATTTTCCGACTGAGGAGAGGCGAAATAGCCCGGCCTCCTTTTAAGTCCCCCCTTGTATTTTGAAAGGGGGACTGGGACTATGGCCCGCGCGAATACTAAGGCATCTTATACCTCGAAGTCCCTAATAAACTAGATATCACTTCTTGCACAAACTAAAGAGAGAAAAAAAAATTAAAATCCGCTCGACATTTCCCATGTTCCATAGGATTAATGATAGTAACGACGTAACAAGTATCGTGGCATTTTCGCTTCGAAACGTGATTCGAATTCTCATCGCTCGCTATACAAGATGAAAATAATGTTAAAACTTTTTTATATGAAATATTTAAGATACCGGATTTAAGCATTATACATAGACTAGCCTAGCCCCCCCCCCGTTATAAGCATCCAATCTTATTCTATATGTATATAATCCTATATATTTCGAATTAGCGGCGTACCCCTCGACCTCTGAAATCGGCTACCCGCGAACTATATAACGTTTTTCTTAAAAAAGGGCGTTTACTGCATTACGCTGAAATAAACGGCTATGCTTTAAACTTAGGCATAGTTGCCTCTGAATATTTTTTTATTTTTTAAATTAGTTTATAAAAAAATATATATTTGTAATTTCAAATGATATCAAAAACTAGGGGATGATTTTTATAGTTTTACGAAGCTCGGTTTGATTCGAGGGGTTGATCACTATTTAATATCAGGGTTCGTATGAAAGCTGGATAAGTCAGCGATTTGGAAAATGGGGGGAAAGTCAGGGATAAATGAGGGATAGGGGGAAAGTCAGGGATAAATGAGGGATAGGTCAGGGATCTCGTTTGGCATTGCTATAAATATGGGCCCCGGTGTGATCATGAAGTGGGCTCAGGTTAACACGTAATTAAATTGGTCAGGGATATTGGCAAATTTTCTTCCTTCAGGGATAAGGTGCTGGAAAAGTCTGGGATTTTCAATTACAAAATTTCGTCCGAACCCTGAATATACTCTTTTGGAATTACTACCTTTTTTCTCAGGGTTCGAATAAAAAAAAAACCGTTTAATAAAAACCCAACACTAAAATCTTCAATTTTGATTAATTCAAATACAAAAATAATTTCTTTTTGAAAATAGTTTTAGATAATTATTGTTTCAACTTCAAAAGTATTATTAAATAATATTTATTATTTTTTATGAAACATTTTATTTTATTATTAGCACTGACTTTTTAATGACCCTGGGTTTTGTATTGATTTTGTTAGTCGAAAAATCATTGTAAACTTTCGCCCCTTTTTTGGAAGGGGTGTGGGGTAGAATTATGGTCGATCATTGCAGAGTTTCGTGATTTAGTGGTTTACCCCTCGAATTTTAACCTATTAGTAAGTCTGTATGAGGTTAAATAGCTTTTTTTGACCAGGTAGTTGGGGGTGGTTTTGAAGAATCTTTTGGTGCGTTCCATCGTTCACCCGAAAACAAATAACGTTCTTGACTGGGCGAGGTTTGTATTTCGGAATCCCGCCGCTATGTGTCACTGGAGTTTTTTTTCCATATATATGTATATATTTTGGATAAGGCCTCACTTTGGTCTAGCCTTTTAAAGAGAGAGTGAAACATTGACACAAATTATTTAAGTCAATTAGCAATCGAGTGTGTGGCGTCTGCTTGTGTGAACCAAGTGTCTATACGTGAAAATTTGAGGGCATAAGGCTATTATTTACGTAGCGGTCTTTGAGGTGCAGACTACCCACTGATAAAACCTCAAGTACTTTCCCGAATAACCGCGTACAATTCATTACTTCCTCATTGGGTCTCACCTCAACAGTTCTTCCTGGTGCGCCTCACGTGTATTTGCGCATGATAATTAAATGTCGCCTGCTTAGTTTGAACCCTGATTTAAACTACATACAGTGGTCATGTGATAATTGATTACCGTTCCATTATAATGTCATATTAAATCAAGTAAAATCGATGGTCAAACCATGAACTAATGCTATGGTGCTTCTTAGTCCATGGTCAAGCTTTGGCCTTGACGGCAGTATTGTTTTTTACCTTGCCAAAGAGAACGTAGAATCGACAAACAACTCGTAAAGTCCTCTGTATGGTCTTTCGCTTTAAGGGATCGTTCGCGAACCCTAAACAGGTGTTTGCAGAGTCGGTGGTAATTAAGTTGTTTCACCTACCCTTTTTACAAATCATTTTACTTTTTGGCGGATAGCATAGGATGTAACGCGTTTTACGCATTTTAACGGTAGCATCTTGTAATTTCGGGGGGTTGTGTTCGCATTTAAACATTAACCGAACGTCGACTTTACCTGTAAGAAGTATAACATTCGTTCAAATAATTCTAAATGAGAACGTAGTTTTTGGGTGCGCAGGAAATGGTCCTCCCATGGCAGGGCCTATCGAGCCCACCCCTCGTCCCTTCGTGCGTGTAAACGACGTGTAAAACACTCTGTTTTCTATAGACTATTTTGTACATTACATACATTTATGATGGATCTTTGTTGTAAGGTTTTTTCACTATTACCACAGCCTGTTGGATATCCCCGAAAATGCATTAACGAAGGAACTACTGGCCCAAAACTTCTCACGCGCAGGTCTCAGCTTTACCATAATGCTATCATACATTCCAAGTATGGATCCAAAAGGACTAATTTTTGTAGCTACAGAAAGAAATAAGGTATTTTTAAGACACAGGGGGCGTCCTTTACGATTCCGTACTGTACGACCCTACCTAAACGCTGAGGATGCTGGGAGGACTTTGGTGCCGTTTCGTAGGTGGGAGTACAGAGGCAACGTTATATGTATGGGGGTTTCCACTCCATCCCTCTCTCTTTTAAGTCTACAATCCCCCATGTCCGCTAGTTAGACCTACCTCACTTGTGACGTCAGTGCCTAGGTTAAACGCAACGGGCTTAGCTTTGGCAGTGAGCGGCCATGTTTGGTGTGACGTCACACTAAGACTTCTGAGATAGCTCTATGTACCACGCTCATTGCTACACGTTTTAAAAGGGATAGAGAAGGGTCCCATGGCCGTGCATTTCCTGACGTGGGATTTGTTTAAAACGACCCGACATGAAAGGAAACACAGTAGGCCAGTGTGACTGTGACGCAACAGTCTCGCGTACTATCAGCCCTAACGGCTGACCCAAACTTACTCGTTATAGAGTTATGGTTACACCAGTGGCCCACTCTCTCTACTAACACGGAGAGTGAATAGTGAAATTGACAAGTGTTCTAACGGTGTCTTTCGCTATTGTCAGTTCCTTGAAATATTTGAAAGGCCTCAAAATCTTTTTCATCTTTTTTTTTTCACTTCTCCTCCCTTATTTTAGATTCCGTGGCTAGTTCTCCATCTCGGATAGATTACCATCTTCCTCTCTTTTTTATATACCGTTACTTAATGTTTGATTGAAAACATTCAAGGATGTCCGTCTGCTCTACGCGATCCCCGTTGGCGACAAGATGCCTAAATGCGGGATACTTTCTGGCTATTCCAAATAATTCGATAATTCTCTAAGTTTTTTATTAATCTTGAACAACTAGAGATATTTAGTGTTATTAAAACCTATTACGTTTAGACTATAACAAATTGAACCAACTTATAATATGCAGACGCTAATAGGGAACTTCCACTTGGATGAGTGATACGTCACACACTCTATTCTGGCAGTCAAATTGGTGGATTTCAGCTTTCCACCTTTATTGAACCCGCCAGTATGACTCCTCCGCCAACCGAGTACTTATTGATAGATTTAAGTTTACTTTTCTGTAGGGCTGCAATTTTTCTAGATAACTACGAAATAGTAAAAAACTTTTCTTAATTCTGAGAGAGTAAGGTCCTTGCATAATTTCAAAGTAGAAGTCGTATAAACAACTCAAGAACCATGCACCAATTCCTCAGTCTTTGTGCAAAATTATGAAATGTGAAAAAATGAGATACCTCGCGGATTGTGTTTGATTGGGTTGTATTGAAACGCGCTTTTAGCACCTCCCATTCTGTCCCTCGAGATTGAGATATTGCGAAAAAGGCAAATTAGGACAGTCCCTAATACCAGAAGAATATAATACTTCTCTTCGAGAGAAGTGTACCACCACAAAGCGGGGTAATTGGAACGTGATTCTTCCCAACATCAAGGTTACATTTAGAGCAAGGTTACTAAACCGAATCACATACGCGATAAATAATTATTCCCTCATAATTACTCTATTAGCGCTTAACTATTTGCCAATTCGCATGCGCTTGTAGATTTTTGTCCCACGTCAAGACAATCAAGGTTTGTGGCTCGATTGCTGAAGATTTAGTAAATACCAAACAGTTATAGAATTCACCCCACGGTGCGATGCCCATCTGAAGTTTGATGAGCAGGAGAGCAAACAAAAGGGTGAGCCTGTTACATAAATAGAGTATTAAGAGGATACAGAGTGTCATCCTTCTTCTATTATCCCCTTCTGTTAATACGTATACCTTTTATTACGTTACATATAGGCCTAGGTAGTATTCATTTATGCAGTGTTATTTAAAAGCCCATTATCCAAATGAAACTATTCAAACTAAAGACTAGCTCCGATAGAGGAAAGGCTCTTATCCGAGATGGAACTTTGCCTATAGGATGAAAAAGATAGTTCGCGAGTAAAAAATGCTCTTGGAGATTGGATGGAGTAGGCGTTTTGTTCAAGCGGCGCGCTTTTTCTCGCTGCACGCTCCATCGAATAATTGGAAAAAGGAATTCATCATACTTTAATAGCGAGAGGGAATCGATTAAAAGAAGCGGCGTTCATGTCGCCAGCGAACCTCAGTCTCGTCAACTATCCCAGTGATTCTTTCTCTAAAGTCGGCTAGGGTGGGCGTATTATTCCCACAAAAAGGGGGCAGGGACTCTTTTTCGCCTATTTCGTCACCAGCGCGACCATATTCCGATAAGAAAACTATCCACGATGACACCTGGGTGATTTATGGCGTTCCGATCCCCAGTTTTTTTCCTTTTTTCTTTCGTTCAGTGTTCTTCCTATAGAGGTAGAAATAGACTAAGCGGAAGTTATATCTGTATAAGTCAAATTCCTGACTGACTGACTGAGTGATTATCAACGTGCCCAGTTCAAACCGCTGTACCTAGAAGGCTGAAAATTTGCAGGGACGTTACTCTTAAGTAATAGGCAGGCATTAAGAGAGATTTTTCCGAATCTGACGCCATCCTGTAAAATGGTGGCCAGAAATCTAAAAAAAAATCCATCTTTATTTAATAACGTACGTGTATTCCAACAGATTTCTTTAATATCTAGTAAATAGTTGGTTTCCTATATCCTATAGACGGGCTGTATGGCTTTTGGGTTGATTTCTTAAGACCAATCATATGACCTCATACAAAAGAAATTTCTGGACTGGTAACTGTGAAGTCCTTTCTAACGTTTTTGAATAAACATACCGGATGTTTCGCCTTAAGCAGACGATACTTTGCCCACCTTTTGAAAAGGGTCCCTTCGTTAACAATCTTAATAGAATTGCGTCAGGGCAGGTACCAACTCTATCTTCGTTTGCTTCATATTGGAGATCCGGAATTTATGCTTTCACAGATAAATTGATAACTTCGTTTTATTCGATATGGAATATGGATCTTTCATAAATTGTTCATTGTGGCAGTAAAAAAAACTCCCCCCTCTTTTTGAAACTCCCCTGTAGCTTACGTATTTTTTTTTTATTTTTAAAAAAACCTCAGTTCGTTACGCGTCGGTTAACAGTTATTTCAATTTCTTGGCATTTTCATCCCCAGTATGGTGTCTTTAAGGAGAGTTTTTCTTCTATATTTCCACTTGAAAAGGGGAATATGTGTTCAGTCTTGGAAAACATTACTCATTTTTTTTGTTTTGTCTCTTTTGGGGTGGAGTGTGTCAGAGGTAACCAACCAATGTTTGAAAAACGCTTTCGTTGATGTGTTTTGAAAGATGTTCAAACTATAAAACTCCACGATTTAGTTTTAGAATTGGTAAACGTTAAGTGTCAGCGAAATTTAAAAGTCCAACTTAGAGAGGGTCTTTGTCTAATTGAAACCATTCATAGAGATTGATATCCAATGGATAATCCTAGGCAGGGGTACATTAACAATAGAAAACCCTAGTAAGAGGTTCATTCTTAAAAGGAAAACCCTTTCATTCCCAAAGGGAAACCCCAATAAGAGTGTCCTTCCCAAAGGAAAACCCTAGTGAGTGTCCTTCCCAATGGAAAACCCTTGTAAGAGTGTCCTTCCCAAAGGAAAAACCGTTGTAAGAGTGTCCTTCCCAAAGGAAAAAACCGTTGTAAGAGTGTCCTTCCCAAAGGAAAAACCCTTGTAAGAGTGTCCTTTCCAAAGGAAAACCCTTGTAAGAGTGTCCTTCCCAAAGGAAAACCCTTGTAAGAGGGCCTTCCCAAAGGAAACCCCTGGTAAGATGAGGATCATTCCCAAAGGAAAACCCCGTATGGAGCATAACTCATTTGAATTGCCTATGATTGTGGGCTCGGTTGCATGCCTAAATATTGTCAAATGAATAATATCTGTACTAATTTAGGTTGTGGAGCATAACATGCGTGTGGAATGCAAGTGCCACGGCGTTTCGGGTTCCTGCGAGCTAAAAACTTGCTGGAAGGCCATGCCGTCCTTTCGGGAAGTCGGCGCTATCCTGAAAGAGAAATTTGACAGCGCCACCGAAGTGGTCGCCCTGAAAGTGGACAAGAGGCGTCAGTTGGTCCCTTTGAACCCCAATTTCAAGCCTCACACGGACACGGACTTGATTTACTTGGATTCTTCCCCGGACTTTTGCGAGTTGGACGAAAAGACGGGTTCGTTGGGGACCAGGGGTCGCGTTTGTAATCGCACTTCGAAAGCCATCGACGGATGCGAACTATTGTGTTGCGGTCGCGGTTACCAAACCAGGATCGAACGCGTCACGGAAAGGTGTCACTGTAAATTCCATTGGTGTTGCTACGTCAAATGTCACGAATGCGATAGGGATGTTGAAATTAATACTTGCGTTTAAAAATAAAACGGTCGTCAAAAGGGGTTTTTCTTTTTCTCTAGAACCACGTGCGGGTTTTTTTAGCTTGAAAATAACGTCATATTATGATACAGTCTAGTTCAATAATGACGGAAATAGGATAGACAACTATAGCTACGCTATTATAAGCTTCCGGAAATTGCCTCACTTCGTATATTGCATCTGTTATTACGCGGTTTTTTGTTTGTTCTTTTAGATAAACTTCCGTATCCTTTAAAAGTTAAGAGATTCAAACTTTCTAAACAGCTTTGTTTATTGTTAATTTACTCATAAAATCTTGGACGTTTCTCAAAATAGAAAAAGGCGTATTCGCAAGTTTTAAAATCTCGGTTCAGACGTGGCCAGAAAAAAGATGTACTTAAAAAAAAGGCTTCCGTAGTTCAATTCAATTCAAAGTGAAAATGGTTCAACGATTATTTTCAAATGAACTTTGGTGAAAACATCGTTTATTTTATAGTGACGGCATTTTGATTTCATTTTCAAGATAATTTTGAACAGGAAAATGACTGGTGATTTTTTTTTTCGAAGGTCTAAAGTGTACTATATCTCAAAACCGTAATTAGTTTTGACTATATAGCATTGAACGTAATTTATTATACAATATTTAGCAATTTCAATTTAAAACCAAAATCGTGTTTTTAAGTCTTTTTAGGGCTTGGTCTCTTAGCCGTAGAAAGAAATCGCAAAATGTTTCATTGTTTTGTAGTTAAAAAAATTGAAATTACGGTAGCGAAATATTTTCAGGAAAAATTTTTCGCTTAACAAATCTCGAACTTTTTATTCAGTTCTTGTATATATTATAATATAAAGTTTCGATAATTTTTTCGCTGTTTTAGGTAGTTTAATAGTTTTGAATTAAATCAAATTCTCGTTAAGCATAAATAACACCATTTATATATAATATATTCATAAGGCTGTCATAGTCTTTAAAAGTATGGGCCGAGAAGATATTCCCCACGAGCACCCATCTTTCATACAAATGCAGAGGTGTGTCTCGTGATGGCTGTCTGTTTCTCATATAGTGGCGTCTTCCGGCGGAGGATTTGTCTAAACAAGGTAAAATTGGTGCGTAGAAGGTTAGCCAGCATTTTTGGAGCCCCACAGGACCGGAGCTGACAGCTGACATTTGCTATGATGGAATGTACAATAGAGTTGTACTAATAGGGGAGGAGCTACGTGACGTGACGTCAGTATTAGTTGTCGAATTTGTATTACCTGAGCTGACGAATTCCAATATGGTTGCCAAAACCGAGGTAAGAGATAGGAGGGTGTGACGTCACGAGAAAGTTCGTGGTAGCAGATTACAATGAGCTTTATTTGGGGGAGTGGTACAGTAAATCACACCCTAAGTCTCAGCACGGTTTTGGTAGCAATATTGGTGGATTTTCCCTTTTTCCGTGCATTCAACCCGCCACTATGGCCATGTGTTACAAATCTTAGCTCCTCCCCTAACCGCAAGCTCTATTCCAGTGCTATAAGCCCCAAAAGGCAGACGCATACTTAGGCATTATAGGGTTACGATATATTTTGTTTCGTTTTCATTTCAGGTATTTGTGAAAATCTATGGAAATAGCAAACAGTCCTGCGAAAAGAAGTGGTTTATTTTCTCAGGGTAAACCGGTTAAGTGTTTCAGCATTTACTTTTCATTTAAAATAAGCCACTGTCTACTGCTAATCGTAAAAACCTTAAAGAAACTTATTTAGAGAGGTGAAAATCCATAAAATACCATATTAAGTTTTGTTAGGGCATCTGTCAAATGCGCAGAAGGGATGGCAAATGAAAAGAAAAAAGGTTTAAGTAAATACTAAGGTATTTACTTATTTTATACCAAAATCAAATATAAAATTGTGGAAGGTTTCCAAGGGGCTAGTCACTCGTAAAATCGTCAATATTGGTGTGTCGAATTTAATCAGACAGATCAAATTCAATTCAATTAAAAATAAAATAAAAACTGTCGAGAACGTCGCAAAATTACATTTAATCCAATTTAAACAAGAGAGTGACCGACTCCTCGGATTTCATCTGACGTCAGCTCTTCGTTTAGCCAATCAGGCGGTTTTCTCAACTAGATTTTTTGCCTAAAGTTAGCCGCCATTTTGAGCGAAAGTTTGGTAAATTTGTTGTTATTATTAATTATTTTACTGTTACTAATGATGTTTTGCGAGCTACAGAGCGTTACTATCAGACAGATTTACTACTACGATGTGCTGAAAACAAGTTTGTACCAAAATAGTTTAAGCCAGAATAGAGTTATCTCAGACGCCTTGGAGTGACGTCACCCATGCTATTTGCTCATAGAACCAAAGCGGTACCAAACATGGCGGCCAACTGCCAAACTAAGCCCGTGACGTTTTACCTAGGCACTTACGTCACAACTGAGATATCTCTAAACCTTCAGGCTTAAAACAATACTTTTAAGAACTTTTGACTTAAATGACAGTTCTCCTTTAAAATATTAAGATATCGATAAAGCCGTGTTATTTGTAAACCTTACAATACCACGATGTTTTTCTAAACAATTTCTAATTGCTTATTTTGCAAAATAATACTTAGTTTAATCAAAAACTAAATGCAAAATTTTGCCGAACGGTTTTCATGGAGTTGGCACTCCCTTATATCTCTCCATAGAGGCTAATACAGAGGAAAGAGGTGAGGTGCTGTTTCTATTTCCCCGTTTTTATTTATAAATCGTAGTACCCCTGGCGCCATCTCAAATTCACGGAGGAAACCAGAAAGCAATATCAACGGGAGGGGAGAAGGGGGTGGTGAATAGAGTGCTGTCAGAAGCGCCGGTGTGACGTCACCCATGCTGTTTTCCCATAATGAAAAAACGGTAACTGTCATGGCCGCCCATTGCTAAACGCAGACTCGTGACGTTTAACCTTGGATCTGACGTCACAACTGACAGCACTCTATATGCCTAAAATATCAGAATTTGAGCCCCCCCCCCCCCCAATTTATAAAAATTGCCCAATAATTTAAAACAAAGTTTAAAAATAATTAAATAACTTTATTAATCATGAAATTTTACATTTCTCCACACTGAGATATAATAACTGGAATTTTAGGTTTATTATTTGGTCCTGTAGGAACATTTTCAATTTTCCTCATTACAAGTAAACCATCTAGAATCCTCCCTTAAAATATTAAGTCACAATTAATTACGCGTCTAATTAAGGCGTTTTTAACGTTTTAAATTAGTCTTACCAAATACAACATGCTTTCCATCTAGAAAATCACATTTAGCACAGGTGATGAAAAACTGGCATCCATTTGTGTCTTTCCCGCTATTAGCCTGTTAAAAAATGTACAGGTAAAGCCAATTTCAAAGGTAATATACTAATTAGTAATTTAATTTATACCATGGCTAATAAACCAGGTGCATCATGTTTTAGTGTGAAATTTTCATCAGCAAAGGTACTGCCTCCAAATATACTCATAACTCCTGTTCCATCTCCCTAAAAGTGTTTGTTTGTTTGTTTATTAAATTAGAAATTTAATTAAGTTAGGAGAGCCTAATTAGTAGACTTACATTCACAAAATCGCCTCCCTGTATCATGAAATCTTTAATTACTCTATGAAACATGCTTCCCTTGAAACCAATGGGCACTCCATCCCTTTTGTATTCCCCTGTACAAAATTGCCTGAAGTTTTCTGCTGTCTTTGGTACAGTGTCTGCAAATAACTCCATTTTCATCCTGCCAACCTCCTGTAAAGCATAAACAGTACTCATAGTGTGTTAGATTAAGTTTAGGTTTAGTTTTAAACACAAATTAATTAATTTTTAAGTGATAACAATTACAGTAGTTCCAATGGTAATGTCAAAGAACACAACAGGATTATTTTGATGCCTCAGTTGGCTTTGAATTTGATTCCAGTTCATTTTATAGTGCAGTTACTCTGTTATCCACGTGGTTTAGGGTTAACTATAAAAATTTAAATGTTTACGAACTTTAGAAAATACCGCCGGAAGTAGTCCTAAGATTTTTGGCGGGAGTAGACGTCAGCGCCTATTTGGTGGGGGAAATAATTTTTTTTTTCGGAAAATAAGGACTTGGATGAATGACAAACTAAAGTACCAAGGATATGAAAATTGTTTGTGTAAAAAATCTATAGCCCGCCGCTTTAAACTAAACATTAATGTTGTTTTATAAACTGATTAACTGTCGACAAAAGGAGATAAATTAAGTTTGCTTATTTATTAGCCCTCCTTTTAAAGTGATCCATAAATTAACATTGTGTTTCTATTACCACTCCTGTTAAACTACTCCATGTAATAGTACATAACATTGAACTTATCTTAGCACGTGACGTGTGACGTAGCAAAATGTCTCTTTGGTGCGAAATTTAAACTGAATGTATTAGAAACCCGTAAAGACAAGGGTTATTTACATTTGGACCACGTGGCATTTGCCAATCCGTGTTCATGTTGAAATATTTATAAATCTACTATCCAAAATATTACTAATACAATAACCAATCCTGGGTAACATTACACAAACATTCACGCGACCGTGCTGATGCGTCAAATTCTAGGGGGGACGGAAAATTTGGGAAAAAAAATTCGTGTCGGCTTCTCGTAAAGAACGTAGTTGAACGAGAGAAATCGGTACAGTTTCAAAAGAGGGAAAAGGGGGGGGCGGTAGTTTACACTCGCGGGTGAGCAACTGTCAGCCCGCGTGTCTATTTCCCGCGCGCACCCCACACACGAAAATTATTGACCGCTTCGTTCGAGTATTTTTTCTTTCTTTTTTGTTCTCCTCTCGATTTGGGGTACCCGACCGACCGTCTTGCAACGAGCTGAGCGGGCTTATCCCCCCTACTACTACACCCCACTCTCGTATTAAGTACGGCATCTTACAAAATTTACCTCTCTCCTCTGGTCTCGGGCGGGCGATTTACGACTGTGGCGCGCGTTTTTATCGTTTCTTTTCAATCTATCGCTATTTAAATCGAATTATATCCCAGTTATTATCAAGTTGTCGTTAATGGCTAATAAAAGAAAAGCCGAGGACGACGATACGAGTAAAAACAATCGCGAGGAGGAATCCGGTGGCGACGAAAATGACGAAGACTCGGCCGTAAAGGACGCGGCGGCGGTTGCCGACGCGACCCCCTCCACAAAAGATCCACAAAAATCCTCCTCGGACAATGGCGTCAACCCGACTAGTGAGGCCATGGCCAAATCCGATAATGATGGAGACCCTGACGATGATAACTCCGAAGAAGCCGAATCATCTTCCAACGACGTCGAGGATGACAAACAGGAGAAAAAAAGATTCGTAAGAAACTTAACAACCTTTACTTTAACCCTTTATTCGCCCTTCGAATATCAATCAAATTGATTAAAATTACAATCGTATAAAACGATAGAGATAGAGTAGGCCTACTTTTTATTTTTACGTATAAATGAATGATGGTTAGGCTTAACGATTCAGACGTCAACAACGCAACGTTAGGTTCTTTGTCAAGCCGCGGGCTTCCAATTTTCGGATTTTCCCACCCGAATGTTTTATCACATTGAATGGTTTATCATTTAAAACAATGCCATCTACTGAACCTAAATCCTTTAGTTTTAGTCGTACTAATCAATATATTAGAATTAAATATCGTATGTTTAAATCTTAAATCATAATTATCCACAAAACATTTTTATCAGTTTAGGAAATTGACTCGAGTGACTCATTTTTTCAGGCCTGTATTTCTGGGAAAGGGGGGAGGGGATGATGATCTTTTGGCCCGTTTTTGTTAGATGAGTTTTTTGAATTCCCATGAATCTTCTAAACATGGGTCAGGTCGTTTTAATGTAGTATATTTATGGGCATCTGATAATGAATAAACTAATTTAACTAAACATCCTTTAATAAAATTAAAAATTCGAACATAAATTAATACAAATTTTGATCAAAGTCCGTTCTGTTTTGTTCTTTTTCCCCTTCTCTCTATTGGAAAATTTCAGAAACTTTCACCACCAGACACTTGCGGAACATTACTTATGTGTGGTGGTACAAATTGGGACTTAGTTGGCAGAAGAGACTTACCAAAAAATGGTATAAATTGAAAAAAAAATTAATTCCCCAAAAACAAAATTGGTTTAGACGTAGATCTGAAAGAGATAAGCCTTCATCCCTTGAACGTTTTTTCTTTCTTATTAATTTGTTAACATAGCCAAGAAAGCTACTGGTCGTAATTTATGGGGTCCTCATAAGTTATCAGCTCTGAAAGGAATCAGAGTACGTTACGTTGCATCCGGAAACTCTGCCTGTCATACTGTTTTGATTACGGAAGATAACAAAGTTATGACTTGGGGTGGGTAATCTGATAGTTAACAATGCCTTAAAGTTGTCAAATATTATTTGTTAATAGATAGTTTACACCCACATGGAGTGTTCGTACCATTTACGCCAGGAAGTCCAGGCTACCTGGAGGACTAGTTTCCGTCCTCTAGGTAGCCCGACCTCCTGGTGTAAATGGTATAAATACTCCATGTACGTAAACTATCTATATCGTTTTTTGATGTAAGAATAAAAATTTGTGTGGTTTATTAGGACGTAACGATAAGGGTCAGCTTGGCCTCTGTGATCTTAAAAGAAGAGACAATCCTACACTTGTTGAAACATTGAAAGATGAAACGATAGTATCAGCCTCTTGTGGCAAATCGCACACTCTTTTTATTGATGGTTATAACCGCTTCATATTTCTATCATCAGACGCGAGGGGTTTTGACAATAATAGTTAATTTTTAAATAAATTTTAAGATCGTGGAGATGTCTATAGTTGCGGAGACAACAAAATGGGACAGTGTGGAATTGGGACACAAAATTCCGCAGTCAATGTTCCGACTAGAGTGAGAATAAACAAAATACAGGGTTCGTACGGAACCTGGATAAGTCAGGGATATGGAAAATAGGGGGATAAGTCAGGGATTTAAAATTTTTTCCTAAAAAGTCAGGAATATGTCAGGGATTTTGTTTGGCATATCAAACCATTCTTCATGCAATGCTAAATATGAGCCAGGTGTGATGAAGTTGGCTCTGGTAAACACCTTAAAATGGTCAGGGATTTAAAATTTTTTCCTAAAAAGTCAGGGATATGTCAAGGATTTTGTTTGGCATATCAAACCATTCTTCATGCAATGCTAAATATGAGCCAGGTGTGATGAAGTTGGCTCTGGTAAACACCTTAAAATGGTCAGGGATATTGCGAAAATTTGGTCAGGGATAACCTGAAAAAGTCAGGGATTTTCAATGTAAAAATTTCGTACGAACCCTGAAATATATTAATCATTCAAGTCCCCCGTAACATTATAACTCCACTCGCGTGTTAAGATCTCATTTAAAAGAAGACCAATTGTGAAAGTATCTTGTGGTGGAGAGTTCAGCGTTTTGCTGGATTTTAAGGGGAATCTCTTTTCATTTGGTTGCCCTGAATATGGTCAACTAGGTAAAAATTAAAACTACATCACCTGGGAAATAGGGAACGTGTTTTTAACCACTTTTGGGGTGCAGGTCATAACACTGATGGCCGCTACTTTGTCAGTGGAAACAAGCTCTCCTTCCAATGCGAAGTTGTGCCGCGTAGAGTCTCATTCTTTATAGAAAAGCACAAGGAAGCAATTGTCAAACACTTTGATAGTGTCAACGTTTTGGATGTATCTTGCGGGTTGAATCATACAGTAAGGCAAAGTCCCCTTCGAATCTCGTTTCCGAAGACTTAAAACCCCGTGATTCTTTTAAGATAATAGTTGATGCTCAAAAAAGGTGTTTTACCTGGGGTTTTGGAGGATACGGCAGACTGGGCCACGCTGATCCCAAAGATGAAATGTTGCCCAGACTCGTAAAAGCTTTTGATCGTCCTAATCAAGGCATCAAAAGTATCTATGCAGGCGGAACTTACTGTTGCGCTATTGATATTCACGGTTGGTTTAAACGTGTCATTGATAATTGATTGGCCCGAATATGTCTGACTAATGAAGTTTTAAGGTGCGATGTATTTCTGGGGCCAAAATAAGAAATCGGGAGAAGCCACCATGTACCCAAAACCAGTTCAGGATGTTCAAAGTTGGCACATTAAACAAATCGGTTGCTGTTCCAGAAGTATTGTCGTTACCGCTGATGAAGGTTGCGCCTCATGGGGAACTACTCCAACCTATGGTGAACTGGTAATATAACTTTTATTCATCCCTGAAGTAGCGAAAAGAAGAGCTGGTTGCTCTTAGGTCACGGTGTCCTTCAGTATTTGGGAGGCATAATAGTACTAATTTATGGGAAACCCTTTCTTAATTGCAATACATCGGGGAAATTACAAATAGGCCTAAATGCATAGTGAATTTTAAAAAATGGCGGGGTAATACTTGACAGTAGGGAGGCGTAGTACTTGACGGTAGGGCGGCGTGATACTTGACGGTAGGGCGGCGTGATACTGGACGGTAGGGCGGCGTGATACTGGACGGTAGGGCGGCGTA
The DNA here is from genome assembly GCA_019434445.1 of Phalangium opilio. NCBI lineage: Eukaryota > Metazoa > Arthropoda > Arachnida > Opiliones > Phalangiidae > Phalangium > Phalangium opilio. Next base: position 771,043 of record JAEQBA010003137.1, read on the forward strand.
ATACTGGAAGGTAGGGCGGCTTGATACTGGACGGTAGGGCGGCGTAATATACTTGACGGTAGGGCGGCGTAATACTGGAAGGTAGGGCGGCTTGATACTGGACGGTAGGGTGGCGTAATATACTTGACGGTAGGGCGGCGTAATATACTTGACGGTAGGGCGGCGTAATATTCTTGACGGTAGGGCGGCGTAATATTCTTGACGGTAGGGCGGCGTAATATTCTTGACGGTAGGGCGGCGTAATATACTTGACGGTAGGGCGGCGTAATATACTTGACGGTAGGGCGGCGTAATATACTTGACGGCAGACTTAGAAATAAGGATAATTTTTAAACTAGTCCTTGGGACCAGTGACCCCCTAGTGTCCTAAATAATAAACTGGTCTCCGGAGTGGTCCCAGCCTATGTTCTCCTATAGATTTGCAATTAATAAACTGGTCCCGAGGACCAGTAACCCCCACTTTTTGAATTAAAAAACTAGTCCAAGCAATTAATAAACTGGTTTTGGACCAGTGGACGTGTGCTATTTCTAAGTCTGCTTGACGGTAGGGCGGCGTAATACTATCCCCAAGTCGAACACTTGCCCCTTCACCCACATACAACCTTGTAAAACATTAAATCTAAACATATCTGTAGGGTTACGGAGATTCCAAGCCCAAGTCCTCAACAACTCCCCAAGAAATCAGACCCCTCGATGGTATGAACGTACTCAGTTTAGCTTGCGGTTACGGTCATAGTCTTTTTATTTGCCAAGACGACGATGAAGATTCCAAAAAACGTTTAGAAAAGTTTCCCGAATATACTCCTCCTTAAAAAAAAACTATATTTTGGTATGTTAAAAAACAAATAAACAACTAAAATAACAAACAAACCAAATGATATTTGTGAAGCAGGAGGGTCAGAGAAAAATTTTTCCAGAAAAGGTTTGAATCAGCTGTATAAAACTATAAAAACCAAAAAAAAAAGTTCCACGAAACTACTGTGTTACGTTTCAACTTTAAACAAAAAAAAAGATAAAAAATAGCGTAATAAGTAATCTTTTACGGAAAACACTTGTTTTATATATGGTGGTAAGGCAGTGTTGATAAATAAGCGAGGCCTCCGTTTTACATTTTCGAGATACAAAACAAAAAACAAAAACGGTTTTTAATTCCATGTATATTTATTTTTCACTGAACCTTTCAATTAAAAATGTTTAATTCAAAGGTCAATTTTATTAGTCAAACAATCAAGTACCTCCCCCCCCCTCTCTCTTATTCTTTATAAATTTAATGAACAGTGTTAAATATTAATTTTTTTCTTTCAATTTAAAAAAAACTTATAAGTTAAATATTAATTTTTTTTTTAATTCTTTTTTTTTCCAATTCTTTTTTTTTTCCAATGCTTTTTTTTTCCAATTAATTCTTTTTTTTTCCAATTAATTCTTTTTTTTTCCAATTAATTTTTTTTTTCCAATTCTTTTTTTTCCCAATTAATTCTTTTTTTCCAATTAATTCTTTTTTTTTTTCCAATTAATTCTTTTTTTTTTTCCCAATTTTAAAAAACTTATAATTCTAACAATTATTACTCTTAATATTCCTCAAGTTCAAAATTTTGTAGATTGGAAGCTTCGGACCAAGCGGAATCTTTGGCACCATCCATTTCAGTGGCAACTTGGTTACCAGCTTGAAGGGTATGATTTAAACCACCAATTTTAGCTCCGCATTCGTTGCAACGACTTAATTGAGTCGCGCCTCCGCATTCTCCGATACAGTAAACGTGGCCATTAGGGCATTGATACCAATGACCTTGCGATAGTCCAACCGCGGCTATAATAGATTTTCTTTCCTCTTCGGTAACCGCGATTTGAGCCAAACCTAAACACCTTCGCATATCAGTTAACAATATAACAACTTTACCCCATAAATTATCATCTATGGCTTTTGGAGTTAACATGTACGCTAATCCAGTTTTAAAATGTTTCTCGGCTTGTTTGTTATCTATGAAACGGTTTAGTCCTCCGGCGTTATGGACGCTAACAACGATTTTTCCAATTAAACTTAATCGGTTTAGCTCGCGGTGGATATCTTCAACTTGGTTTTGGGTAGGGAGCCTGTTTTTACAGCTTTCAATCATGGCGGACGCGATGTTTTTTTGAAAATACTTTAAATGGTCTATTAGGAGAGTGTCGTAGACTTTAGTGTTGCTTAGGATTTCGTCATTAACCATCCACATGTCTTCATCCATTGAATTCATTCTATCAACGAAGTTAAGATAGTTTCTCATCGATGTCAGGGTCCCAATGTCAATAGAGTCGATGTCCGCGACTTTCTTTATCTGCGTTAAGATGTCTTTAAAACTATAGTACGAAGGCTGCTTTTCCAGTTTCTGGTACAGGGTTGTAACTCTAATCAGTAGCGCTTTGTGCATTCTAATGATGTCTTTTCTCATTCCGAATAACTTCTCCTTGACACTTTCAATCCGGGCGCTGATGGTCTTTACGTACTTTCCAAGAAAATGACTGTTGCTGATTAACTTCTGGCATTTTGGGCACCGTAACTTACGGATGACATTATCTACTTCGCATTGCGCTTTGGCCCATGTTTCTAAGCCCACAGATTCGTAGACGCATCCGCAATCTTCCAAAGCGACGTATCTGGCTCCCTCGGTATCTTCCATTCCAAAATATATTTCGGTAACTTTTTCTTTATCGCAAATAAGGCATAAGGTAGGGCATTTTTCTCCACAAAATCCGATGCATTGGTGTTTGCATTTCAGAGTTTTTTTGCAAGGGTGGGTGCATTTCACGCATGGTTCGCTGCATAGATTTTTACACCTTTTATGAGGGCAATTCCAGTCGCACCTCATTTTGCACGGCGTGCAAGGTATTCCGCAAGTTTTAGGGCAAGAGCTATGAGGGCACTTATTTTCGCATTTCTTCTTGCACGGTTGACAGACTGAAAGAACAAAAAATGTTTTGAATTTAATCATAGGGCCAAATCTAATAAACTTAAAAAGCGCATTTCTTACATTTCGAACATGGTTCTTGACAATGATGGCCGCAAACTAAATATCTCGTGCACTTCTGTTGACAAGGTTGATGAAGGGTTCCCTGCCTACATTTTCCACATTGTCCTCCGCATGGATGTCCACACCCTAGCTCGGTTGCGCATCTTTCGCTACATATTCGAAGCAGCTCAAAGCGCTTTTTTCTCATGGAACAAGGGATTTTGACGTTATGACCACATGGACTGATCTCGGTAACTTTCAAAACGCATTCGGTGTCGCACGGTTCGCCGCACTTCTTGGTGCAAATGTGAGAGCAAGATAGCAATCTACCGCAGTTCATGCGACATTTTTCTTCAGCCGGGTCTTTATAGCAAGGAATCTTAAATTCGTGTCCACATGGTAATTCTTTAGGTACCATAACGATACAGTCTCCGCAACCTTCAATGCATTGGAAACATTTTTTGGGACAGCGATGGTTGAGTTTGCAAGTTTTTTTGTTGCAGATTTCCTTGCATTGGATAAATTCGTGTTTAGGATCGTACGGGTGACATCTTCTAGGGCAAGTATGCCCGCAGCTTAATCTGTAGGAGCAAGGACGCGAACAACCCCCTTCTGGAACCTTCTCAAAATCTTCAGGGTTTTGAACGTCAGCAAAAGTATCCTTATGATTCTGGCAGATTAGTTTCAAGTCAGAGCCAATAGCTCTCCCGTCCTCCAACTTCGTAACTATGTTTTTCCATAAATCACTCTGGGATGCCAACATGTCAAAATTTCCGATGGCAAATAATCCTTTCCTCGCTCGGGATAGCGCTACGCAAACTCTGTTGTGGACTTTCAAAAATCCAACCATTTCTTTGGCATTACTCCGGACAAACGATATGATGATGATTTCGTTCTCTTCACCTTGGTAGTTGTCCACGGACTTTACCGCTACTTTATTCAAAGATTCATCCATTAAATCTTTGATGGTAAAAACTTGCGCCGAATAGGTAGTCAGGATCGTGACTTGCTCCGATTTGTAGCCTTGATTGACGAAATATTTGGCTAGCTTCACGACAAACTTAGCTTCGTGGACGTTTATTCGGCTTACGCTATCCCTTTCTTGTTCTTCTACAAAGCGATGAGTGACGAAGTACATGTTGCAAGCTACACCTTTCACGGGCTCGTACTTGCTAACGGAAACGTCATCGCGCAACTCTTTATAGATGTCTGGTACTAACAATTTGGATATGCAAGGTCTCATTCGATGCTGGCTGACTAATTGTTGGAAATATACTTTGTTTTTCACCATTCTTTCAAATAGAGAAATGTCAATGTTGTGTTCCTGGGCCAGCGAATAGGAAGCCTGACTTGGTCTTAGTTGTTGGTGATCACCGATCAGAATAACATGCTCAGTATTTTGATTCAAAGCCGTGATAATATGGGATTCACTGACTTCGGCAGCTTCTTCTACTATGACTATTTTGGGTTTTAATTCCGCTAACAATTTTTGATTTTTCGCCGCGCCAGTTGTGGTCATTCCTAAGATCTTGCAGCCTTTGATGATGAAATGATCTTCTTCAATTCTTAACTCTTTCAAGAGCTTGATGTTTTCCTCGTATTTTTCATGCAGGTCGTAGATGTTAGCGTAATTCTGCATGACGTATTTACTGACCCAATAAATATACAACTTCCATCGTTGACTGATTGGGATATTCCAAATATTTGAAATGGAATCAACGTCAGATTGGCCCATAATTTTCTTATTCTTACTTTTCAATTTGTGTTGTAGAGTTTTTCGCCTCTTACTACGGAGCCATTTTGATCTGGGGTCTTCGTCTTTCTCTTTCTCCGTGTCGCTTTCTCTTTCTTTTTGCATTCTCTCAATTTCTTCGTTGATTTCTTCTTCTATGTAAGCCTGATCATCGAGAAAGCCAGATGGATCCTCGAAAAAATCATCTACATCCTTTGGTCCATCGTTTTCAATGTCGTCACTTTTAACATCCTCATTCTCTTGTTTCTTATTGTTTTGTGATATAGCTGAATAAGACATTCTCGGGACGAGTTCAGATTGGTTTTCACCTTCGTCAGATTCATTACTACTTGAAGTATCAGCCATGGCGTCTTCCTCTTCGTCAACCCTATATCGAAGTTGTAACCAATCCAAAAGCAACTTTCCATCATTCTCCATAGACCTATCTTTATTATTGCTTTTAAGGCTCGCAAAGTGCTGTTCCCCCATAACTTTTTCAAGATCCTCGTCGTTTAAGATGTCTTGCATCGCTCGACTGATGTTCTTTTCGGCAGTATCAATTTTTGCTTGAATAGAGAAGAGCAATTTTCCAATTTCACTTTTATTTTGACGAATGTGTCTAGGAACTTTCCCCGTCTTTTTTAATTCTAATCTCTTGGCGCTTATTCGATAATCCTGTAGCTCTTCACTTTCGCAGCGTCCACCCACTCTAATAATGCTTCTTGTGAAATGTAACACCCCTTCCAGAAACTGATCCAAAGCGTGATTCGTAAAGCAAACGATCAAGATCGGGGCTTCATCTTCGTCTCTCCAAAACTGCGAGTTGAACAATAGTAGTTGGACTATCCTAAGCCCAATGTAAGTTTTTCCAGTGCCGGGTGGTCCCTGAATCATTACAAACTCTCTTGTCAAAGCTAGTTGTAAAGCTTTGAGTTGAAACTGATCTAGACCTAGATCGTAGTGAGGTGGCCAAGATTTTTCTTCTAAAATTGCGATATCACTGACGTAATCCATTAGGGGTGTAAAATTGTAAATATCTTTATCGTCACTAATTTTGTCCTCGTTAAAGAAATCTTTTGATGGAGGTCTTTTTTCGGGATACGGACAAACGAGTGGTCTTATGTCGTAAAATTTTCGTCCATCTTTTGATAAATACTTTGGTGGTTTTAAATCCCGTTTAACGTAAACGATATAATCCTTTAAGGGAAAGTTCTCTTCATTTAGTTGCTGCATGCAAACCAAGTTATGGTAATACGCTTCGAAGAATGCGCTGGACTCAATCATGACGAATTTATCAGTTGGTGTTATCTTTTTAACTTTATCATTCATTTCCTCGAAATGAATATAAACGATTCCTTTGATAAGCAGGTGTGGTTCTCTTTTAGCAACTGTGGCAAACAATATCGTCTGGAAGTTATCCGAAGAGAGGCAAACCAGGGATCCAGGGAAAAACCGTTTCGAGCTTTGCCATTGTACATCTTTGAGGTATCTGTTATTAAAGTGAGCTACGTGATGAATTCCATCCAATCCGCATTTAGGTTCTAAGATGCTGACTTCGTCGTAAATGTACAACCCTTGAATTTTCTTGGGTTTATATCCAGTTACGTGCTCCTTTTGTACATTTTGATATTCCCTTATGCCTTCTCGTAGGGGTCGTACAAAATCTTCTCTCATTAGACGAAATTGCGTGTCCAAGTAATGCTCAACATTTATGTACTGTCCCTCAGCGATATTGCATCTCAAGTACGGTTTTTCAATACTGTTTAATTCTTCTTGCGTTGGAAATATGTGTAAGTTGTAAAACGAATCCGGTGGTTCGGTCGCGTGTTGTTTCTCCGTGTCCGCTTGTTTCTTCATGTCTTTGTTCTTGTATTCCTCAGTCAGTTTACGTTGGATACTTTCCAATTCTTCTAATTCGTCTAATAGGTAGTAATCCATGATGATTTCTTGATCCATGAGATTGCTTATGCAAGAACTCAACTGGGGCAACAATATAGTCAGAACTTTGATCGAATTGACTGGTTGTAATTCGGGCAGGATCTTCAATAAATTAAAAAGGTGTTGCAGGGTCGAGCCTAGTCTCTCGCTTTTTTGATAGGCAGAGAAACGTAACTCGGCTAGGTAATCGGGAATGTGTCTGAATAAGAAATTTGAATCATTGATGATTCCAAGAAGTTGAAGGAGGTTTAGTTTCTTCGTGCTTTGACAAGCTTCGTCCAAAAGTTCTAGGATATCAGCCACCATTTCGGGCGTCAAACTATGGTCTTTCAGTAATTCGGGGAAGCCACTTTTCTCCGCTTTTAATGTCCACATGATTTCATCAGGGTCTTTGGCAGTTTCCAGTATATTCTTCAGTTTATACGCGCTCATTTTTGGAACAAATTCTCTCGTAGCCTCTTGTTTGTCGTATTGGTCTCTTTGGTTGTACCCTCCATTTTTGGTGCGAGATTCGAAATTTCTTGACTTGTCAGAGTGGTCACGGCTTCTTTGGGAAGAGTTAAAGTTTCTAGCTCCTCGACCACCACCATCGGAGTCACTTCTAAAGTTCCCAGCACCCGTGTTTTTATAGTTGCTTCTGCCTCTCGAAAAACCACGGTGGTTGTTATCGTAATTTGGTCTCTTCTTCCTTCCCCATGGGTCAGTTTCAGTTTGATTTCCATCTGTAGTTGATTTGTAGCCGCCTCTACCTCTTCTTCCTCTATAATTTCCTTGGTCAGAATCGTAGCTTTCGACACTTGACTTGGAAGTACCCCTGCTTTTGCCTTCGTAATTTCTTTGATAGTTGGAATCTGTAGAGTACCCTTCGTTGCTCGACACGTAACTACCTCTTTCTTTTCTTTGATAATTTCCTCTGCGACTAGAATCCGTGTTATAGCTATTGTAACCTTCTCTACCACGTCCTCTAAAACTTCCTTGGTTATGATTGAATCCTTGGGATCCGTTAACTCCTCTTTTAGAATACGAATTGTCTCTACTTGTTGAAGGTTTCTTTAATTTTCTTTCAAAAGCTAGGTCCAACACGTTTTTCGTCTCGGAATTATTATCGGTGTCAGTTTCTAACACTTTCATTGTTAAATTAGTTTTCTTTTTGGTATTACTCTTAATAGTTGAAGTTGATCGATCATCGTTTAAATTAGAACCCCAATCACCATTTTGACTATCAGTCACAGCGTCATTAGTACTCCAATTGTCAGAAGTGTAGTTATAGTTTGTTTTCTTAGGATTGTGACTCTTAGACCTTGATATACTCACATCAAAATTATTATCATTATTTGTTGATGTATCAACTGTCCCCCAGTCATCAATTGCATGATGGTCAGGGGTTTCCCAGCCACCAGATGCATCGTAATTTCCCCTGTTTAAAAAAAAACCGCAAAAGATTAAATGAATTTACTCTTGAAGGTCAAAATTGATAAAAGAAATTAAGAAATAATAATTACAGATCCCAGGCTTCAGCCATCTCTAAACAGTAATCTTGAAAATATCGCCACACGAGGCTCCCGATCTCATAATCAGCGTCTTAGAAACTTTAAAGATTACGACGTTGCCACGAATGATCAAATTACACAAAAGACGGCGGTAAAACCATCGAAATAACTGACAAGCGAGTGTGTGCCACGCCGCCACCCACTACTAACTACTGACCCAAGCAAACAGAGTAATAGTCTAACAGGAACTAAAAGTAAAACTAAACTAACAAAGTGAACAGAATAACAGATCCTCATAGGCTCACAAAGTCCTCACAGTCACATTCATGTTTTCCATTGGCTGCTAGAAATTTATCACCATCGAGCAATATTAAAGGAGATAATAATGAAAGTAATGGTTTTTAATGAAACGTTTGTTGTCACTCCAGTAGAATTACTCCACGGAAAATGCCAATGGAGAAAAACATCTGACAGACTGACACATAGAGACGAATACTCTGTAATGTTTCGTTATTGGTTGCAGGATTCATTTTATTTAATTATATTGTATTAATTTATTTTTTGTGTAAGCGCAAGCTTTTGCTCTCGTTATCATTTATCAACAACAGTAAAAGAGTCGCTTGTGAAGTTGTGATGAGTGATCGAATGGGCTGAAAAGACCGAGTATCCACAATAGGCCAAGAATCACGTTAAACTGTCAAAGTCATATATTTGGGGGGGGGGGGGTAAGGAATAGACCTTTTCGATGTAACTAAGAGGGAAAGACACGGGGTTAAAACTTTGCCTTTAATCTCGTTTTTTGGCGCCTGCGCTGTAATCTTTTTATATCATGAGAGTGAGTGATGAGTGGCCCATTAATGCTACTCGTTCTATATATACTCTAGTTGTAACTTGTAGAAGTTGTAGTAGTGGCTATTGGCTAACTGGCTACACTGAGTGTAGTCTGCTGGATACTCTGCTCGTGTAAGGATGGATTGTGCTTTAATGTCCGGTTCTCAATTATCTACGGAAGAGTTAATTAATTGTGTAAATAGTAAAATAATAGAATGTGATAGCCTTTTGAATAGTTCGAAGGTGTTATTAAACGATAAGCAAGGTGCAAACCGTCTTTATTCCAAAATATTATCGGAGAGGAAATTTTATGTCAAGGTAAGCTAAGCCTTGGCTTTCTTCAAATTGTATTGGGAAATATGTTTAGAGCTATCTCAGAAGCCTTATTGTGACGTCACCCATGCTATTTGCCCATATAGCCAAAGCGGTACCAAACATGGCCGCCGACTGCCAAAGCTAAGCCCATGAGTGGGCCGTGACGGTTTTACCTAGGCACTGAAGTCACAACTGAGATAGCTCTATTCTCACCCCCTGGAAGAACATTCCTACTCCTGGTGAAAATAGCTTGGGTACTAGTTTAACCCCCCTCCCCCCCCGGTGAAGTGAATAGAGTAGTGGCGGTAGAGTGGGGTGTAGACGGTGTATCCCTCCCTCTGGACGAGATATTGTACGCGCCCGGGGGGGGGATGACACTGAGTTAAGAGATAAAAGGGTGTGACGTTTGCATACGTAGTACTGCCATAAGTGCCATTACTCTATAGTCTACCCCTGGTGAAAATAGTGTCGAGGTTATTTCCACCCTACCACGTGACTGAGAATAGATAAGGGATAGAAACTGTTAATGTTGGGAGAACTTTTGAATATGTAAGAAGATCCCTAGTTTAGACATATAAAGTTATTGAATGTTTCACTGTTCTGGTTGGCAGTTGGGTAGGAATAGTACTCGGACTATTGTCACGGGTGGGGGGGGGGTGAGAATACACTCCCATTTTGGGAATGGCGCTTGAATGACGGGCCATAATTTCTTAATTAAAGCTGTTAAAAACGCCCGAAAAAATTAAAGAGGAACACATAAGGAGTACCAACTTGAGGCATTTGTCGGCAGTATTAGATTGCGTCTCTAAATCTAATGGTGTTATTGAGATCTTAAAACCAATCACATTTAATGATGATCCATCACACTCTGCAAAGCAAGTGGTTATTGACATAGTTGCCGATCAAGGAAAAACATGGATTAAAGTTGTAGCTAGAAACCCTCAATCCTTGTATTTGATATCTCTGGGTATGAGAAACTAAATAGTTTCAAAGATAAGTGTTTAGCTTGTTAGTAATAGAGTGACACTACAAATAGGGGCTGCGGGATATGGAAAACGTTCACTCGTTCACCAAATGAAAGATCTGGTGAAATGCGCCAGTATAAATCCTTTTATGTATAAAGCACCGGAAGTGAAAGTTTGGTTTACAGCTGGTGTGGCTATCCAACTTAAAAAGGCCCTAAATAAAATCAGAGTTGAGTCGATTGGAAATTGCATAGAAATGGAGGAGCCTTATGTAGAGGATTCATTATCATCTGATAACAGTGATCATACTGATCATGATGATGACGATGACTTCTGTCAACATTTTAATGAAGAAAACGAAACTAATCAAACTTCACAAGAGTCAAATATGAATATAAACATTTGCCAAACTCTACCATCGAAACAAAACCCAGATATAAGTTCTTCCAATGCCTCACTATGGAAGAATAAAAACCTCCTGACTCCGTCACAAATTCCTCAAAATGCTATTTTAAATTTGGACGTATCTACCATGATTGCTTACGTATCTTCCGTCACAAATGGCAGCTGTCATTTTGTTTTCAAAGACAGTATCTTAACTGAACAAGCCAAAAGTGAAAGACAATGTCCTGTCAAACCAATTTTAGATCACATATTTGAAGGTGTGTTCATTAATTTTTTTGTGATGGTTGTTGAACCATTGCGCTAAACCACTTGAAAACATGGATTTAGGACATCAACTAGTTTGTTGCGAAATGGCACATTTGGATTTTCAGGAAATAGTTTCAACTATTGGGGGTTGTTTGGAAAAGGAAAGAGCCAAGGCGCTTCTGGAAAGAGTTAAAATTGTTCCTGATCAGCCTTCTGAGAGAGCAGCATGTTTGAATATTAGCAGCAAAGTTAAAATAAGATCTAGGGTATGGCTATCATAACAGGGTCCTTTTATGGACATGGTCCGAGTGAATAATGAAATATTCGTCACCATTGAAGGGAGAAGGAACAAATTAGGTGGATAGCACCGTCTTATAAATCTAGCGAAATAATTATAATGCTATTATTTTTCAAACACGTTGTATATAATAAAATAATAAAGAAACATTGTATCCAATGAATTAATATAATAAGACTCCTATACGATGAAACATGTATTATGCTTGAAGAGTATGGGCATAAAATGCAGACATTGCTGAACAACACCCCTCCCCTGCAGTTCAGAAATTTCAAAGTTTGCAATAAGCGCACTCAAAGACCTATACATGAAAGGGCCCTGGTTCGAAAAACATCAAACAATTGAAGAAAAAGATGGGACTTTTTTCTCATTTTCAACTTGCCCCTTGAAGGTTATATTTGGAACCGGGGATAGTTTGAAAGCTGTGACAATAACGGCAAATCAAGGATTTTTGAGAGCCTGTCAAGGACAGGTATTGTCATTTTATTGCTGCAAAATGAGGAGCACAGGATAATAATAATTGCCGATAAAATATTGCTATTATTTATAGGGTGTACATTTTGTATCATTTCTTCATGAGTCAAGGGCTCTTACTGAGCTCAAAGAAGCTACTGCTGTGAAAATATGATTTTGTATATTATAGGAGAATTTAATAAAAAATATATAATATATATTATATGTTTATGTTTATTTATTTATTTATTGGTACAGAAAGTCAGCTAATGACTTGTGGAGACCGCCTTGTAATAAAGAAAAAAAACATATGTTTGAAAGAGAGAAAAATAAAAACTTTTACAATAATCACAGTTTTATAAGCGCGTCCCGGTCTAGCAAATTTGTTTTACTAACAATTAACATTTAAGTGTTTAGTTGCATATCCTAATGAATTATTCGATGCTAGAAATTGAAAGGCTGTCAGATAATATTCGTATCTGAGATGCTTCTAATTGTTGCGTCGCTTGGTTTCATTTGAAACCTTTGATCTTGAAAGTTACTATTTCACCCAGAAGAACGCATAGGGCCAAACCTTGCATAGCTAAAGTCACGTACACAATAGGCAAAATGTGTTCCAATTTCAAGCCCAGAATATCGGTGTTCTCGTTCCGAATAATGTTTTCGCGCGTCAAGCAGAGTCTTTCGTAATCCCTGTGGTATGACTGCACCCATCGGGCGAATAAATGACCTTCCACAATCCACCGGATTCTAAATAAACGTTTGGAGTTAAGCTTACGCAATTTTTTAGGCATCGTCTTTACCTTTTGTTCAATTCAGGAATTAATTGACTGGGAAAATGTGGTGTTGCGTAGTACGCTCCTATATTCCATAAAACAGGTTCGTTGATAAAATAGAAACTGCGTTTGCCGGTCATAGTGGGACATAAGGCTTGCACCACCATTTTCGTAATTTCTCCCGGTGATAATACAACGGCTTTGCCAGCTTTAGTGTCGTCATACAAATCCCTGTCGAAAAACCTGGTGATATGTATCAATCCTTTTTTACCATTGGCCAGTATATTCTTCCAAATTTGTTGGTACTCTTCCACGGGAGAATCCTGGTTAAATAATATCGGATTATTTTCGAGTAGAGGTGAAGGTTGCTTTAAATCTACCTCGAAGACCTTTTCCAAAAACCCAGACTTACGGATGTAAGTGATCAATTCGGGTCTTTCGGACAAGTCCTTTAAGGAGTACATCGTGTCATCTGCTCCTCTTGAAATCAGAGCCGTTTTGAACTGACAAGAAAAAGCGTTCATCATGATTAAGACAGCCATGAGCCAAACACCGAAGATGAAACGACTCTTGTGCAGGACGGGCATTCGAGGAGTTCCTGTCAATAATTAAAGACGAAAGATATCTTAATGGCAAGGCGCTACTTGATCATAAAATAGATTAGTCGCTAGTTGACTTAGGCCCTTACGAAACGTAACAATTGTATCAATGAATTTGAAATAAAATTGAAATTGAAAATATTCTACTAACCTTCTAGGAAGAAAGTAGCCAAGAACATCCAAAAGTTTCTTTCCAAGTTTCCCAACTTATTTATAGTCGAATCTCCTTTGAATACTTGATGACTAATGTCGAAGATCGTATTTGATACGGCAAGGATGACAATCAGAGATAGTAGAATGTACCATATCTAGTAAGGCGTATCGTTGTATTCCATTGAACCCCTTCACTCAGTACATTACCTCAATATCGAATGCCAGAACTATCTTGGAAAAGTCGACGTCTCCCAAACCGCCAGCCGAAGCAAAGAAAATCAACGAGTAGGTGAAGTAGTAAGTGCCGAATTGCACACCACGAAGTTGCTCTTCTATCAGTACCTCAGGGCCAAACACTAAATCAGTTTGCTGAAAATAAAAGTATCTTTGTAGATACGCTGAATGTAGCGGAGTCAATACTTTCGCTACGTTTTTATCAATCATTCCTCGCACGGAAGTCCACGATCCATCGTCCAATTTCATGGAAACAGAGCAGTTATCTGGGGGCGATGATATCTCATACCTTTACGGGAACCGTTTTTAATTTTTCTTAAAAATATTAGACGGAATTTTAGGTATTTACGTGAAGTTCAGTTTTTGACTCAAAAGTTCCAACATGTTGGGTACGACTCCCGTGAAAGTACTGTTAGCGTCTTTTGGCGGGAATGCATAAGGCATAACCTGTCAGAGGTTAGAATTCACAATCACATAGACGAAGAAATAATCCACGTCATGAACAAATGAATCGTAGAAAGATTTTAATTTTTCTAACAAGAATTCAGTTTATCAACTTTAACTTACGGGAATGACAGCTGTTCGGATTTGCATTGTTACGTAAAATTTTTTCGAATGAACTGCACTTTAGGACGTCGTCAGATCGAATCTCTAACAAAGAAAAGGACAGCTTTCCTTAAATATTAATGATATGACCATTTCAAAGATTTATATACCGTCAATTATAAAACTTCATTTTTCTTCCTTCGTCAAATATAAAAGCTATGTTTCAATATTATAGTTGCATAAATATTTCATCTTCTGAGGGTGGGTTTGGAGATTTCTTTATTAATCCAAGGTTTCAATATTACATTTCCATATTTTTATCATCATCTGACAGTGGGTATCGAGATTTTTTTTATCAAGACAAAATGACGCAACCTCAAGAAGTAACGGGACTTTTAGAATAAAATTTCTGAAAGGTGGCAATTATTTCGATTTGAATTGTAAATTGGTCAAACAGTTACATTTATTTCGAGAATTATAACGTATGATTACGTGACTACGTTCACTTCTCCGCGATGTCACAGGAAATTCAAATTTACTTTACGAAATCTAAATTACAGTGAACGTATTTGCGCTACAAACTGCTACAAGTCCAAGTGCAAGAGGAGTTATTATCCCCCAGATTTTGCAATTTTTGCAAAACACCAGGGTTCAGTTGGATGTAAATGACACCGTAGGTAATGGCCAATCCCGTGAATGACACGAAGAGATTTTTCGTGATGACAAAACATCCTCCCAAACGGATACCATTCTTCAAAGAACCCATTTGGTGGTACAATAAATTGATCTCTGACTGGTATCCAGCTGTAATGGCGTGCTCGACCAGAAAAGGGACGTAATCGAAAGACTCGGCTAATACTTCGGGAATCTTGCTGGCGTAGTAAGTGACCATCATTAAGGTAATGAGGTCGCCACAGTTCAAGGTGAAGTGATACAAGAAGCTAAGGATGGTAATACTTCCAGCTCGCTTGATGGCTTCCGTTGCTCCGTAGCAAGTGTGGAACAAAGTGATGACGTACCAGAACAAGATGATGTCTTGTAGGATCGAGTTGGCTTCTTCGATTAAACCATTTAACTGTCGTAAACGGAAACGTAGGGTACCGATGAATGGTCCTAACTGGTCCAAGGCTTTGAAAGTGACCTGCGCAATGAATTTAGTTAATAAATCTACGAGAATCAAACTACGTCCTTTAATTACCAAGTCTGTGTTAATTTTTTTGGCGATGCTAACGACAGCCATACAGATGAAAGCGTAAAAAGTGGCAATGAGTATTCCACACGCGATGACGCAGTAACTGTAGAAAGCAAAATCTAAAGCGGCTACTATGCGCAAATCGTCGGTGGTCCACTGATCGGGATCGCAAGTGAAGCAATAGTAATCGGCCGTAAATATGTATTGGTTATCAGTTTTCTCATCCATGATGTCCAGCATTCCAACTACGGCTAAAATGGTTCCGAAAATCACCGTGGTTATCACGATGAACCTGGTTTTACGGAATAGAAGTCGCAGGACTAACGGATCCGAGGCGTCCAAGGTGGTAAAGAGTTTAACCAAGAGGGATTGTACTTGTTTACGACGAAAAAACAGAGTGTACAACGCGACAATTATCCCGATTTTGCTTAAAATGTACCCGGCCAGAATGTAAATAGCACCTTGACGACGCGTTTGGATTAAGTAGGCGATGTTGGCCACTAAAAAGTAATGACTGAAGATCGCGGACAGCATCAGCCAACTCTTTATAAATCTGCAGTTGCCCTTGCCGACGTACGTTTGGAACTTTCGTGAAATTTCCTTAACGTTCATAGTGTTATGGTCCGGTTTCTTGGGGATGTGGTCCTTTTGGGGCGGAAACCATGAGGACTTTATCAACGGCATATCGGTAACTGTAGGTAGGAACGTAGTTCAGGGTTGCCACAGGTCAGGGAAAGCCTGGAAAAGTCAAAGAATTTCAAATTGAGTCAAATAGGTCAGGGAATTTGATTAAAGTTGCTAAAATATATGCGGTTCAACCGCCCAGTTGGGTGACGTTTTAAACGCCGTTTTAGCGAGTTCACGTTTGACCAAACACCGAATAATAATAATAATAATAATAATAATAATAATAATAATAATAATAATCTAAGCTTTGCCTATGAAGGGATATCCACACTAAGCCTGTGGCTTGTTTACAGGTGGGTCCCTTTACAATCACGGTGCTCGCTTCGCTATGTTTTACGTTTAATATTCATAAAAGCAAAAGGCGATGTAAACGATATTGTTTACTTAAATCACAACTTCTTATATTTAGAACAATAACAATTGGACCTAAAATCGCCAGATAAAATCGTAGAAAAAGGTCAAGGAAAACCTGGAAAGTCAGCGAATTTGAACCTGAAACTTGCGACACTTTTTGTCGTGATCTCGATTAATATGGGGTCCGTACTGTACTACGTTTTTGCGAAATTTATATACAATTACAACTTATTTTTTGATACATTTAGGCGTTGCTTGGTTGTTATAAAATGGGAAACGCCCTTAGTAGCACATTTAGAGACAACTACGAATATTTTTCCATCTTTGCTTTTCTTCTCTCGTTTGTTGATTATCGATAAAATTTATAATTTAGGTCTACATCACGAAAAAAATAACTGTAATCATATTTGCCTTGTTACAAAACGTTACAAGCACAACCTTGCGTAATGGTTTTAAGCTCCATGGTTCTATTCTATTAACATTTTACCAGAAGGGGATAATAGAAGAAGGATAACACTCTGTATCCTCTTAATACGTTAGTTATGTAACACGATTTTTTCCTTTCTCACCCCTTTTTGTTTGCTCTTCTGCTCATCAAACTTCAGATGAGCATCGTACCGTGTGGGGTGAATTCTATAACTGTTTGGCTCTAAATCCTCAGCAATCAACCCACAAACCTCGTCTTGATGGGAGACAAAAATCCACAAGCCTGCCTTGGCAAATTGTTAAGCGCTAATAGAGTAATGATGAGGGAACTATTTATCGAGTATGTTATTCGGTTTAGTGACCTTGCTCCAAATGTTCTCATGTTGGGAAGAATTACCCCTGCTTTGTGTTACACTTCTCTCGAAGAGAAGTATTATATACGTCTGGTATTACTCAGATAGCCATTAGGCATAGAGTCACGTAGAATAAATAATTGGAGTTGACTCGCGTGTTAAGCTTACAGAGGCACGATTATTAATACACCCAAAGCAAACCTCGTCTTGACGTAGGACAAAAATCCACAAGTGCATGCGCCTTGGCAAATAGTTAAGCGCTAATAGAGTAAAGATGAGGGAATTATTTATCGCGTATGTGATTCGGTTTAGTAACCTTGGTTCAAATGTTCTGATGCTACAATTACCCCGTAGGAGAAGTATTATTTACTTCTGATTTTACTGAAGTGTGTGTAGGCGTGGTCATCCCTTAATTTAAATGAAATTTAGAAATTAATATACTTATCCTATGGACCAGTTACCCCCTTCCCACTTAGTACAAGTAATTATGACCTGTGGACATTTTCAAGGCTGCTTTTAGCTTTTGCTATTTTGTGTTAAATATATGCTACAACTATATCTGAAATTACGTGGCGAAACACGCTCAAGATCTTTGTAAGAGTCGATGCTCGGCAACAACCTCGTGCCTAACGACTCACGTTACAGCTAGGATGATGGATACGAATCAGTTTTGTCGTCGTCGTGTTCTGTCAATCGATTTGTACAGCAGCTTTTGGGAAAACTCCCCTAACTACTGTACTGATTACAATTTTATGGTTTTCTGTCAGATGTCATATTGCACCAGTTATTTGATCATGGCTTGTTTTTTCACCATCGAGCATTAAATTTGCGTGATTCAGTCCATCTATGAATATATTTATGGAAACCATTACCATACTTAAAGCTGAATCCACTTTAATATGTTCTTTTCTGTCATTTAGCAACTGTTTTATGAACCTATAGGGTCTTACTCGTAACCCTGAATTAATAAATACATTACGTGAATATTTTAGAAGTAATCAAGGTTGGATAGTAAAGAAAAATCGCTGATTTCTCAGACAGATATCTCAGAATGCTGCCTTATCAAATGACCTTACGAATATAATTATTTTTGGCTTTGTAGCAGCTTTCCCGTACCATTTTCAAAACATGTGTTATATGAATTATTGGTAACCACCTGAAAATTGTATTTTGTACTTCACATATGATAAATATTTGGCACATTTCTGAAAGAAATTGAAATTATTTCGGCCATTTTCAACATGAAAGTGACATATCATGTTAATCGGCGAAATACGCAAATCATATTCATGCTGTTACAAAATATTTTTTCTCCTATTATTTCCCTGAAGTTTTTTTCTTTATTTGACATCCCAGAATCATTGCCATATCCACTCCAGCGATGTAGGAAGTGATCCTGCCTGTTTTTAATATTATGAACGCACCCAAATATCCGTGTAATAATGTGATTTTAGGTTGTTAAAATATTCTTTGACGTATGCAGTTGCTTCTGTTTTTAAATTTTGATGTTTTTAAGTTTTGTAAAACGTAATTTCCATAAGTAACAAATCTACTCATAAGTGTGCCACATTTTTTTTCCTAACACTGTGTCCTTAGTTTTTCAAAAAAAAATCGTAGACAAAATTGACATAATATTTTACCGAAAAAAAGTGTATTTACTACAGTCCGACTCATAGCCCAGTATCGTGTTCCTCCCTTAAACACGCAACGAAAAGTTTAAATTATCTTATTCGCTCATTTAAACTACGTTTTGATGACGTTGCTGACGGGACCGGCGAAAAATACGCAATTCCTTTTTACCTCTGTCGCTATGACCCGCCTCTTCTTTCATACCCCCTCCGTCCCATGGGGACTTTGACGCGCGCCCAGATTACTCTGTTCTCCATTCCTACTTCTAAAATTAAATCTATCCCTGGTATAACGTAACCTTTTAGGTCCGTATTTATAATCTGTCAAAAAGTGTAACAACTTTGAAAAATTTCGAAACATTGCCAAAGTCAGTATATGGGTATTATCAGTTTAAAAATTAAAGTTGGTAATGAACGTAGCCAGGCAAAATACCGAAAAGTGGTATGTTTTCTGATGGCTTTATTGACATGAGCGATCACGCAGTATCCCATTGAGAAGAATTATTTAGTTTCACACTTATGAGTAGATACATAATTTGGGTTTTTACCCATTGACGCTAAAAATAATGCAAGATTAACGCAGCTGAGATGTAAAACTATTAACTCACTTAATGACTTCCTTCCATTAAAAAACGGAACAAATACGAAGTTAATGATGTAAAATGGACAATATATAAACTCCGTTTTCCCTCATGTTAAATCCTATTTCGTTCAAGAACGAGTTCTGATAATATCATCCGATATGAATCAATATTTCTTGTCAGCCGCCATTCTGCTCGCTGTTTATGGAGTAGTTACAGCTGGGGAAGGTAAAGAAGGACGCAAAGGCGGCCGTGGAATGATGATGATGCATGGGATGACTAACTCCATCGTCTGTGGTGAGCTTGAGCATTTAATTCGACTCTTGGTTTTTATCAAGAAGCGATATCTAGTTTATTAGGGAGAAGAAATAAATTCGCCACATATCTAGCTTTATCTCCAGTCCAAACGTAGGTCCGGAGTTAAACGTCTCTAAATTACAACCAGCATCTCATTGGTTCGTGAAATCTCACGTCAGCGCGACGCGAATGACGAAAATTACGTATTTTACGACTGAGAAGAGGCGAAATAGCTCGGCCTCCTTTTACGTCCCATTTTGTATTTTCAAAGGGGGACTATGGCGCGCGAATACTTAGGCATCTTAAACCTTCTCCCTAATGAACTAGATATCGCTTCTTGTTTTTATCTTTTTGCTAATTTGAAATATTTTCAGGAAGAACTGAACAAATGGCTTGTTTTGAGAAAATGTCGAACGTAAGTTCTTCGTTTTTCTTACGCTTGTTTAGGGTGTCCCTTAGGGAATAAAAGTCATTGAACATTTTCTACTTGAAATGGCCCATCGGTCCTACCACCAGTGAACAAGAGTGTAGAAGTGTCTAAAGCTGTTAATCCTTTTTTCTTTCCTCAGTTTGCCGCAATTAAGGAAGCTGTGTTAAAGGTCACAATCGAGGATGGTGTTAAGCAAAAGATGTGCCCCAAACCAGAAGTAAGATTGAACCTTTCTCCAAGTTTGGTCCTCTTACATTTACTTTTTTTTTTATAATGTCAAAAGGAGATGAAGCCCATTCATGAGGCGAATAAGAAAATTTTTGAAAGCGTGAAAGGTTTCATGGTAAGATTTGAGAGTTGATTAAAATATATAATAGTACTGAACTTTTGCTTTTAACTTTAATATTTTCCAAAACAATTTACTTCAATGCGCAGAAAGAGAAGAAAGATGTAAGTTGACTTAGTATTATCAAAAGTCCTTAGTAAAAACAAAAGTAAACTTCATTGAAGCTTCCTCGCGCCGCGTTATATGAGAATCCCCCCTTTACCAAAAGTAGATAGAATCCCCCCTATCTACTTTTGCCTTTACCCTCAGAATAGTGTCGATCCCCCTCTGCCTATGGTTACCTTGACGACCGTAGCGCAGGGAACACGCGTGGATAGGCTCAATATTGTAGCCGATGCTTTCTCTACTACAAATAACTAACGTTTGGATCACCACCATAGACTACTATTTTGACCCCCAAAAAACCTCTTCTCTGATTGGTTGTTTCGTGTAGAGGTTGATAGGCGGGTCATTTGTTTCTAATTTTGCAGTCAAAGGCTGTAAACCGTTAACGAAGTATACTTTTGGTGTTATTCGTGGTCAACATATAAAGAACGTTAAATTTTAATAAATTTCATTTATTTTCGTTTATTTCAGAAAGAAGAAATGAAGCCAGTTTTTGTAAGCACACTTTATATAAAACACTATTATCTTTTGGTAATGTCTAACAAATTGTAATTTTTGGCGCCTTAATATTGCAGGAGTGTTTGAAAAAACTTCATCCTGGCAAACCCGAACCAGAAGAATGAATCATCTTGTGTAAACTCCACAAATTCACAAGATTTTCTTGAAAATAAAAGCAATTATTAAGACGTACCTGTTGTAATAATAGATTTATTTTAATGCATCGACTGAGGAAGAAATATTGTTTGATGGTTTAGACGAATAATTTGTCTGGTTTTCTAGTCGATTTCTATTCTACAGCAGCTCTTTTGAAGAAACAGCTGCACTGACAACAAATTTATTTAACGTCATGGATGTTCTTATCCATCACAGGATTGCGCCATGTAGTTGATAATGCGCTTGTATTTAGACAATTAAGCAGTAACTTTGCGTGATTATGAATAGATATACCGAATGCATGAGCCAACATAATAACTATAAGTACGCAACCTCCAATTGTTTTAATGTTAATTTGTGTGATGGAGAATTATCTTAGCCTAGGATTGTCAACTTAAGCAATCCGTGGTTTTTGAGTAAAACAATTCTGCTTAAATTAAATAAAGGCGACTTTAACGGTCCAGTTGATGGGTCCCTGCAAAACGTCTGCCACTTTAGGTCATGAACATATATATTATGAACCCTTACAGTGAAAATTTCGAAATTATATTTAAGCACAAGCAAAATAGTTGAAAGGATAGCGGCTCTTTATATCAGAAGTTTATAAGATACGTTCCATAAACATAACACTGCATATACTTCGTAATGGTAGAGACTTACAGCTCGAGCTAGTTCTAGCAGAACGACAAGCGAGAATTGAAGTCCTACACTCGGTTTTGTAGTCCATGTTCCTATTTAATCTATACTAAGCCATTGACAGCGCCTGACCAGGCGTCGCTTTAGGAGAATCTATGACGTTTCACCTACGTCACTTCATGACAAGCTCTCAGTAACCAGTGTCAAACTTATGGAAAATATCTTATGAAATTACGGTATATCATTACGAAGAAATGTATTTCACACTTACGGCTAGATCATTACTTATGTTATTACCCATTAAAGCGATTAACAAGCAAGGTTTATACAGCTGAGATAATGAACTATTCAAACATTAAATAGTTTCCAGGTAAAACCCGAACAAACAAGAAACTAATGATGTAAACTAGACAATATATAAACTCCGTTTTACCTCATGTTAAGTCCCATTTCGTTCAAGAACAATTTCAGATCATGAATCTATATTTCTTGTCAGTCGCCATTCTACTCGCTGTCTATAAAGTAGTCACAGCTGGTCCCGGAGGTCCGAAAGGACCGCCGCACGGACATG
Organism: Phalangium opilio; assembly: GCA_019434445.1. NCBI lineage: Eukaryota > Metazoa > Arthropoda > Arachnida > Opiliones > Phalangiidae > Phalangium > Phalangium opilio. The sequence continues at coordinate 793,271 of JAEQBA010003137.1, forward strand.
GTCCCCCTCATGGTGGACCTATGGTTCGGGAAATGAGTCTCGCCGTCATCTGTGGTAAGGAAGCGTCATGAACTTCACTTGGTTGATCCTTTATGTTTTGAACATATTTTCAGGAGACGCCGAAGCTCAAACTTGTTTTCAATCAATGTCAAACGTAAGTTGTCTAAATGGTAGAACTTCAACGTGTTTGGTTGTACGTGCTCTTGTTCACCAGTAATTGACGAAATAACAATCGAAATTTGATTTTAATTGAACTAAAATGAATTGTAAATCCTAGTGATTGTGAAGTGATAGTGAACAAGAGATTATTTAAATATGTAATTTTATGCAAATTGCGTTGCCTTAGTTTGCCGAAATGAAGGCGGCTTTGGAAAAGGTCGAAGTACCAGAGCTTTATAAGCAAAAGATGTGCCTCAAAGCGGATGTAAGGTTCAAGGGTTTTGAAAACTTTATTCTTATTCAAAGTTTGTTCCATTTTCGTTAATAATTTTTACAATTTCGATAGGAGCACAAAACCATTCGTGAGACTGATAGAAAAATTCATGAAACTTTGAAAGATACCTTGGTAAGATCCTAGACTTTTTTTATTGGATTTATATATTCAAATGCACTGCAAGTTTTACGTTTAACTCGAATTTTCTCTAAACTGTTTGCTTCAATATGTAGAAAAAGGATAAGAAAGATGTAAGTTTATTTACGCTTTTTCTGTAGTAACGTCTAAAATACATCGAATTTTACTAATTTTTCATTTTCATTTGTTCCAGAAGGAAGAAATGAAACCAATTCATGTAAGTATAGTTTATGACGTTCAACAAACTTATCTTTAGATAACATCGAACAAATTCTAATTTTGGTCGCGTAAAACAGGACTGTATACGCAAGCTTCGTGACCCCAAAGCTGACGCTCCAAAGGTTGAATAATTTGAAGAACCATCTTGTATAAATTCTACAAATACCTAAGATTTTCTTGAAAATTAAAGCAATTTTTTGAAAATATATCTGTAGGATAATGTACATTTTTGGGTCTTTCTACAATTCTTCCAAAATCCTACATTTTTAACCTATCTTATATTCACCTATAATTTCATAAAATCCTTTATTTTTGACTAAGTTGAAGTTTCAAATCCCTGGGATAAAACTAAAAATATCCGGTTTTTGATTTTTCATATAATATTAAAATTTTAACTTTTTAACTTGGGCTCTGTGTAGTCGTTCTGTACAGATCTAGGAAGATACGCCCCAAACAGCTGTATTGATCCTTAATTTAAACGATTTTATGTCAGGTCATGCATGTTATATTTACCTATATGGGAATGGGATTGCAACATATATTTGATCACTTTTATTTTCATTATTAGGCATTATAAACCTTGCGTGATTGAGTCCAACTTTGTACCGAATAACAAACATTTCCACGGAAATTACAGGCCTTGCTATTTCACTGCTTTATTACTATTATACTTGGCAAATAATTCAAAAGATTAAATGCCTTCATCAGGATATAGAATTCCACGCTTTAAGGCCGACTTCCAGCGAAAAGGGTAATTGTAGCGAACTGGGAAAACCGAGCATCGAGACTAACAATGGAGCGACCCTGCCGATTTTCGAGTCCCCGCTGGGGGCAAAAGTAGGAAGGGTTCTAGCTAACTGAAACCCTTGCTATGTACCTAGTTCTAGCGAACGAAGATGAACTGCATAATTCCTTTTAAATTTTTTAACACCCGAATTTTGGCTTTCCCCTGAAGGAAATTCTCTATAGTGTATCTTCAGTTCTCTAGAACCACATCGCACGGCTTTCAGTTAGCTTAGCAGAAACCTTCCAACTTTTGCCCCAGCAGGGATTCGAAAATCGGTGCACGGTCACACCATTCCATTGCTAGTCTCGATGCTCGGTTTTCAGTTCGCTAGAACCCTTTTTGCTGGAAATCGGCCTTTAAACGGTATATATAATAGCTAGATTTACACAGCTGAGATGAATATTCAACTATGCAAACACTGAATCATATTTGTGTCAAAAACCAGAACAAATACGAAATTAATAAATAACCTTATTTCGAATATATAAGGTCCGAATTTCATAAAACGTTAGTCCAAATTCGTTCCAGAACCAGTTTAGATAACATATCATGAATCGGTATTTCTTGTCAGTCGCCATTCTGCTGGCTGTTTATGGAGTAGTTACAACTACGGGACCGAAAGACAGTGAAGGCATTCCTAATGGACCCTTAGATAGGGAACTGACACACTCGCTCGTCTGTGGTGAGGAAGGATGATTTTAATATCACTTAGTCTTAGTTTATCCTTTATTTATTTAACATATCTTCAGGAGAAACGGAAAAACTCGCTTGTTTGCAAACAATGTCGAATGTAAGTATTTCGTTTTCTTAGTGTCTGAACTTCTAAGTGATTGTTCTTATTATTTCGTTGCTTCGTAGTTTGCCGATATGAAGGCGGCGTTGGAAAAGGTCGAAATCTCAGAATGTTTTAAGCAAATCATGTGTCCCACACCAGGTGTATGATAGTTCAATTAACGTTTCCCCAATTTTATTCTTCTCTAAGTTTGGTTATCTTTCATTATTAATTTTTTTTATATAATTTCGATAGGAGATGAATTCATTTCGTGAGACTCGTAGAAAAATTCATGAAAATTTGAAAAATGTGGTAAGATTCGACATCTTTAAATACACAGTGTTCCAGAAAGGGTGATAGAACCGAAGTATTTCATTGGGTTCTTTGAGCGATTTTTTGAGTCAAAAATGTTCCATGATATTTTGCCCTAAGGGTCACCGTTAATAAGTTACGATTATCGTGTTTAACGGATGACCCCTTAAATTTAATTAAGAAATTGAAAGACAATGATTTCTAATTTAATTATGGGGTCGTCCCTAAAACACTCTAATCGTATTTACTTGTAAACGGTGTGTAGTACTTTAGGGTAAATGTCATATAGCATTATCGACTTCGGTCCTACCACGGTTTTTTTTAGCACCTTGTATAAATGTACTGCGATTTAGCTTTTAATTCTAACACTCTTAATTGTAACCTTTTACTTAATTAAAATATGGATAGAAAGAGGATCAGAGCGATGTAAGTTTCTCTATTGGTAGTCAACATCTAAAAGACATTGAATTTTACTAATACTTTTTTTTTCATTTTCATTTCTTTCAGGAAGCTGCGATGAAAACAATTGGCGTAAGTATTTTAATAAAGATTAAAAATGTCTTTAGGTAACTTTGAACAAATTCTTTTGTTTTTTGGCGAATAACAGGAGTGTTTGAGTAAAACAGGTGACAACAAAAAGGCTGAAAAAAAATGAGGAATCATCTTGAATAAAATTTCTTGAAAATAAAAAGGAGTTTTTAATGATGTATCTACAAAGGTTTTTAAGTTTTCTACAAAAAATGTTAAAATAAATAGAGAAATAATCTTAGTGTGAGCATAAGTTTATAAGATATGTTCCATAAGTATGATACTTCCTACACTTCGTAATGTAAAGACTCACTGAGAGCCAGTTCGAAAACGACAAGCGAGTATTGACTACACGCGGTTTTGCAGCCCATCTAGGTCCTATTTAGTCTGCATTATTAAGCCTTGAGATTGCCTTACCAGGCGTCGTTTTACGAGAATCTATGACCTTCGTCACTCCATGACAAGCTCTCATTAACCAGTGACAAACTTATGGAACATATCTTATGAACTTATGGTGTGAGCAAGAATCCGTGGAAGCTATCGGTACAGTTTAAAGGGACCTTCGAAAATGGTAACTATAGGAAATTGGGAATGTACCACTACCCTTTTATTCGCTATTGTCAGTCCCTAAATTTAAATCAGTTCCGATAAGCAAATACGTTTCCGTTGACAACGGGCTTCTAACGCCGCGAATTCCATCGTAGCTTGTAAGAAATTGAGAGCCAATAGGTCAGCCCACGATGACACTTTCCATGGCCAAGAATGATTTTTGGTGTCATCCAATTGGTCGTGTAAAAATGCCCCGTGTCCTCCGTGTTCCGTCACACAGAGTAATAGATTGGGGTACATTTTAAAAACTTCGTATGGGATAGAGTTCGGGGTCAGGAAAGGGTCATCCCGGCTACTGACGCACAATAAAGGGGTTGAGATATCGTCCACGTCCCTCAAGGGTGCGTTGCGTTCCCAGAAAGATTGTTGAAAGTTATTGGGGGTGTTCTTATCGTTAGATGGTTGTAATGGAGATAGAATGGACTTGGAATGAAGAATTCGTTCGGCTTCGTCTACGCGATTTTCTTTGAAAACGCGTCGTATATCCGCCGTTTTGCGCAGAACGTGAACGTGTGTGCTTATGAGTTTCCTGTAATGTGAAAAAATAACAAACAAATTATAGATTATATCTGGAAAACATATGGCGAAGCGGGAATCTTATATATGTATTTCATAATTGACGTCACAATGGCCGAAGCATCGTGAGCCCAATTGTCGAAGTATCATCCTTACACAGTGGGGACATAGTGATAAAGATTCCATGTGTTGTTCTATATTTTCCTGATTGCATACATTGATGGCGCACTTTAATTAGTTCTTAACTTATTGGGCCAGCTACGTAAGTTTTGCTTTTGTAGACTGTGATTGAACTCACCTGTATGCTAATGAAGAGATGAATGAATATGGCTGCCTAATACCTTCTCTGCCCATAAGTTCCGGATCATACAAGGGTGACACTGCCACCCCGGCGGAAACGAATGAACTGGACCCAAACTCCCCCAGGTATGCCATCAGCAAGTCGGCTCCAACGCCGTACCCTAACGTTGCCAGTTTGGCAACTGGGGAGCTAGTCTTGATGTATTGTATGGTTTGTCTTAAATCGGACGGGTCACCGTATGGTTGAAGCTTAGGAGTGGTCAAGGGACATCCGCCATGTCCTCGACGATGAAAAATTACTGGTCGAAAGCCCCTGTTCAAGGCTTCGCTACAGATGGTACCTACAAAAGAAAAAGCCAAGCAAGACTGGTCAATATCGTTTAACCAAGAGTGAAACCATGATGCTATAGTGTAATGCATTTTGGAAACGACGCCGATTAGAAACACTGACCAGAATTCTAACCTAAAGACACTGATGTCCCATTGAAGTCTGGTAGTATCAAAAGCACAGTTTTATTCTTTTTGTCGCTCCAAACGCAGTTGTTGAGATTACAGAAGCTGGTCGCTGGTATAGCCCAATCTAGAGCCACGAGACCCCGGTCTTTCAGTTGGAAAAACTGCCGGTTAAATCGAACTCGCTTCGATTTGGGATCAGAAATAAGTTTCTTAGTCAAGTATTGAACGTCCGGGTGAAGACACCATCGCGGAGTACGATAATTTTCAGTTAATCTGGGGATTTTCCGTAACAGAAATCGCGAAAAATCTGATTCTTTATAATACAACATGGGTTTGTTCGATTCGCATCGTACTAAGTTATTGGTTTTAGAATTTATCAGAGCTTTAACAATAGCCACTCCGATGGCGAAAATACTGGCGTAGAAAATAGGTCCGAATACGAATAGTTCCAATACGCGAGAAGGATCCAATAGGGAACTGTAATCCGCCGAGTTTAAGTAAGGTATTGGCTTTCCATAATCTTTTCCTGTCGCCGCCATATTGATCCTGTGTAGCATTCCCGAATGGTTTCTAGAAGATTACAGGTGTTTTGAAGTTAGACACGTGATGGGTCTTCATTGTATGACATCTTTCAGTCGCACATTCTGCAAACAAAAATTTATAATATGAAATGAAAATATACGCAAATATGTGTCCTTCTTTGTTTAGGCTTAGCCAAGGAGAAGATTACTCAAAAGGGTAAGGTTAGAGAAGGACATTTTCAATAAGCTGGATAAGAATATAATATTAAACCTTTGTTCGTGTCTCTCAAAACATTCATTACTCTACATTATTTTTCTTAAATTAGTCAAGGTCTGGTGACTTAATTTTACCGTTGTTGCATGGATTAACTAACGCTAGGGATAGTTCGTTCCCCCAAAAAGATAACGCATGCATGTTCCAAACGCCCCCTAGCAGCAGCTACTATCCCTAACAGGAAGTTATAAGAAAATTGGACCAAATATCACGTGGTCTATGACGTCAAAATTGAAATACTGAATAAATTGGACAAAAACGATTTATTTTGCCGAGAGATGGCGCTATATCTACATCCGTTTTGGTCCAATAAATTGGGGGAATGAAGAGGGGAATCAAGGAATAATTCGGAACATGTAGCTGGCGATAGAATTACATGGGAAACACAGTTAGTGAACAATCCCTAGCGTTAGTTAATCCATGGTTGTTGGATACTTCATATTTTTCATAATAAGTTGTTTACTTCCATTTGTACAGACTAAGAGTATTCATACCATTTTCACAGGGAGGTCAGGCTTCAGGTGTTACACAAGGAGGCCTGACTCACTAGTAGAGACTAAAGCCTGGCCTCCTTGGTAAATGGTATGAATCCTCCTAGTCTGTAAACTATGCATAGCGAAATATAGCGTGTTTACATAACGAGTAGAAAACCATTAAAGGGGTTATTTCTAGGTCCTTTGACACGTTCAACCAAACCCCTTTGAAAAGGTTTGTTGGAGTTTAAAAATAAATCAGGCTATACACTCCGGTTCAAGTTCAGTTTGCACCAAGTGCATTTATAAAATCCTTCTTCGGCAACATTGCAAAGTACGCGTGAATAAGAGTATAAAATTTAAAACACCTACATATATAAATCAATTTCAACGTGTTATTGGTTTATCTTTCATAACTCATCCCATTAAATATCCCACCTGGAGCGAAAACATACTATTAATGGCCTCGTAAGCAAGAGGTTCCCATGGGACAGAGGGGAGGGGGAAATAGCTTTTCAATTTTTCCTATATAACCTGGGAACACGTACTCGCAGATAAAGCAAACCTCAAGTCACCTGTCACCATTTATATATTGAAGGTGACCCTTCCGTCAACCTACTATCAGGTTCAATGTATCCCCTTCACCATAAGCTTATAAGATATGTTTCATAAGTATGACACGACCTATACTTCGTAATGCTACTGAGAGACTTACAGCTCGAGCTAGTTCGAGAACAACAAGGGAGAATTGAAGTACTACACTCGGTTCCTATATAGTCTGTACTAAGCCTTTGACAGTGCCTGAACAGGCGTCGCTTTCGAGAATCTATGATCTACGTCGCTTCGCGACAAGCTCTCAGTAACCAGTGACAAACTTATGGAACATGAACTTATGTCTTCACTAATTGAAAATGAAATACTTCAAGTCTCCAGGAGAAATCTAAACAACTCAAATGTTGAAACTCGAAAAAATAAAAAAATAAAACATTTTTGGCAAGGTATACAACAAACAAAAACAACTTTAGAAAATTTTTCAAAGTTGTTTTCCACGAATTTTTCAGGGATTCACGCGTCTATGACGTCGTTGCAAATCGATTGAACAAACATATCTTAAGGTGAAAGGTGGTATGTACCGTGGTGGTATTACGTATTACGATGAACTTATTCGGTTCATTCCATGAGATTTTACGGTATCGTCATACAAGGTGTTTCTGATAAGTCTGCCATAAATTAAGGGGCTGTTCTTTGAGCGATTTTGAGTAAAATGTTCTATAACATTTTGCCGTCCGAGCCACCGTTTTCGAGTTAAGATTTGTATTTTACGGATGGCCCCTTTTTAATTAATAAACTGAAAGACAATGATTGCTAATTTAATTAAGGGGTCATCCCTAAAACACTAATCAAATCATATCTTGAAAACAGTGACTTTGACGGCAAAATGTCATAGAACATAGATGGTGTGCAGACATGTTCGCAAGTCATTTGTGACGTGTGCAATTTAACCGCTATCTACAACAGACTGAAAAGCTTGTTGTATTCTGTTCTATTCCGTGATCTTTCAGTTCAAAACCTGGAGGTGCTCTAATAGAGTAGTGGCACTCCTTATTAAAAACCCATAGAGCGTAATAAAGTCAAAGGCAGGGTGATGCCATTACTCTATAACAAATTACTAGTAACCCTGAAGCGCGGTTAAACTTGAGAAACGATGAAGGAAATTTCTCTAGCCCCTCTTTAATGCACCTGATATTTCTTGGTAAAAGCTAATTTGAGAAATTAATTAAAAATGGTGGGAAAAAATTGACGTTTAATCATTCAAAGCCTCAACCCTAATATTGTCATGATTTTTGAGCCAAATTAGGTTCTTAAGATACGCGGCTGTCGCTCGCTACATAGTTTCCTATTTAATCTCTAGTCTTTTTCACCCCCACCAACAAAAATCGATCCAGCAGCCCTTCTATAGGAATTTTTGGGCCCTTTCATCGATAAAGAAGGAATTTTTATTAAACCCAAAACATGTACGGTATACAAAACGCTTTTATTAGTTTCGGTTAGGAAACATTCTTGCGGTGTGAAGTTGAGTCCGCTCTTTACACGTATTGTACTTGAACTATTTCGATTATGCAATAAAATCATGGCAGTTTAACCTTATCATAGTTTTCGGAATCAAAAAGTTTATCGGTCACGAGGACAGCTTGTGGAATTGTAACTAGGATTGCAATTTTGCTTAAAAGGATACTCCGAGCTTGATTTTTGTCTTTTTTAATCAAAAGACCGTATAAAATAATGAATATATCAATTAGAACCATGTTTCTATCTTCAATATTAAAGAAGATACAAGCAATTAAAGTTTCCGTTATGGTGAGTAATGGACACTACGCGTTAGGCTAAGAGGCTTCTCCGCGAAGCACAGGGAAGTACCCTATTGGTTGCCTAGTACCACCTGACGGAAAGCCTAACACTTAGTGTCCATTACGCGCCATTACGGAAACTTAATTATTTGTATCTTCTTCAAAATTGTAGAAAGAGACATGGTTCATTTAGGCCTAATTATCATAACAACATTTTCTACTCAAAATGGCCCAAAGAAATACCCCCTATAATTTCCAACAGACCTTTCAAAAACATCCTGTTTCTCTGCCAAAGCCTTTTATTTTGAAGAGTAGGATAGGTGAGGCAAGAAGTACAGTACCATCTTATTTCATAACACTTTTTATACTATTTTTACAAATGACGAACTCTATCACTAATTATTAATGGATTTTAACCAAAAAAATATTAGTTGGAAATCCGAATCATTCTCAAGGTTTTCTCTTAATTATACTTCCCTTCCAATAATAAAAAAATACCGTCATAAAAAAGTATTTTTCTCGATTTTTAAGATGAAATATTTTTAATGGAATTGCGTTTAAAATCGTTAATTCGCGAAGAGATGGGGATGAAGTATTTTAGAGGGATTGGACACGATGTCCTTGAAATGTTGAAAGTGTCGTTTACTCAAGATTGTTAAACCGTAAAAGGGGTTGGGCCGCAATGTCCTCTCTCCTTGATATGTTATTATGAAACATTGATAGGACCAAGAAGTAATATCTAGGTTATTAGGGAGAAGGTATGAATTCGCCACATTTCCAGCTTTATCTCCAGTCAAAACGTAGGTCCTGAGTTAATCCCCGCCTCTAAATTACAACCAGCATCTCATTGGTTCTTGAAAACTCACGTCAGCGCGACGCGAATGACGAAAATTACGTATTTTCCGACTGAGGAGAGGCGAAATAGCCCGGCCTCCTTTTACGTCCCCTCTTGTACTTTGAAAGGGGGACTGGGACTATGGCGCGCGAATACTTAGACATCTTATACCTTCTCCCTAATAAACTAGATATTACTTCTTGATAGGACGGTATGTGGAATACAAAGACTTTAGACGGGGCTTCGAAGTTAAAAGACCACCAAATTTGGTCCGTATTGTTTGAAGTCTTTGTTGCCCACATACCGTCCGGATGCAAGGTCTTAAGACAATATGGTGGTCAAACACCAGACCCTCGCAAACTTAACTCGGTTTTGGCGACTATATTGGAAGTCGTCATCTCAGGGCATACAATTTAGACCACCAATATTGACGTCACGTCCCCGTAGCCCCTCCCCTCTCTCAGTACCACTCTATATTGACAAATATCCAACCTCTTCTTAAAAACAGAATAAACTACAAAATAGTACGTAAACATTTTACAATAGGTGTTCCTCCCCAAGGCTCGTAAAATTAACTGCCCATAAAAGCGTACCGTGTCCACGCAACCTCTATTTTAACACCGTTAATTTTAACACTGACATATTTAATAAAAATATGTATATAATCAATTTGCCTTGACCCCGCACGTGATGGGTTTCATAAAAATTGTTTTTTGTCCATCAAATGTTGGTTACGGATGTAGAAAAGTTTAAGGAAAACGTCACAAACTTTGATTTCACCCTGAACGTAACATTATTTCCTCAATTCAACGATTATATTTACTTCGAAGTCTCTTTGGCTGTTTTTCACTTGACTCATTTTTTATCTTTAGTTTTCCTTATCAATTTTGTAACTTGACATATTAATAAAACACCCGCTATTTGAAGAGATGGGAGGCTTGTCCTTTGTTAGACAAGAGATTGCAGTTCGTCTCAATACCAGAGTACTTTTCCATGTCCATTATTATGCCTTATAAGTATTGCAGGGATAGATTTAATTTTAGAAGTAGGAATGGAGAACGGTTAGTATTTCCTTCAGTCCGACTCATAGCCCAGTATAGAGCCCCTCCCTCCAACACGTAACGATAAGTTTAAATTATCTTATTGGCTCACTTAAACTACGTTTCGATGACGTTGCTGATGGGGACGGCGAAAAATTGTAATTCCTTTTTACCTCTGTCGCTATTACCCGCCTCTTCTTTCATACCTTCTCCGTCCCGGGGAAGGGGCTCCGGGACTTTGACGCGCGCCCAGATTACTCTGTTCTCCATTCCTACTTCTAAAATTAAATCTATCCCTGGTATTGTATTCCTATCAATTATGTTTATATTATTGAAAAAAAAGAATTGCAGGGTTGCGATGGGATATGGCAATCTTGAAAAGTTACGTAATTTAAAGATTGGAAAACTTTTACTGTTAATCGTAGTTTAAACAATAAAAAATGTTTTCTTGTTGCATCAAATTTGCCAAACCCTGCGTTGAAGGTTAGAATAAATATGTTCGGGTTTAAGGATAACCCGAACATTTTGTAACAGCAACCCAATATAATCTAGACTGTTCGACGATAAAAGTGCCCACCCATGAGTATTATCCCATCTCAAGAATAAGGCTCAGCATTTCCACTAACTTAATTATTATAGTTGCTATCATAAGTTCATAAGATATGCTCCATAAGTTTGTCACTGGTTACAAACTGGAGCTTGTCATGAAGTGAAGTAGGTCATATATTCGAGGTAAAGCGACGCCTGGTGAGGCGCTGTCAAAGGCTTAGTAATGCAGACTAAATAGAAAGATGGACAGTGCAAAACTTCTCGCTTGTCGTTCTCGAACTAGCTCGAGCTGTAAGTCTCTAGCGTAACTTCTAACTTGTGACTCGGTGATAGAACTCTGGTTTCCATCGTAACTGCAGTCTTGAGTGAAACAGACTTGTCTGGCAAAAACCGATATACTGGTATGGGTGATTTATATCGGAGTCGAAATTCATAAATCAAATCGTATACGTCATCAAAGGCCTCGGGGGAAATTTTGGATTGCAAGGCGGCTAGGGCTAGTAGCATTGGCCCTAAGAAGCAAGCTGTTAGGCATTTTTCTCCCTTAAGGGTCCTTAAAGGGTCTGCTGGAAATTGAATGCAGCGAAATACGTGACCGGAATTCCCAATATAACAATGATAAATTGGTCGAACAGTGTATCTATCTGCCAATTGCCCCTGGTTATTAATGTCCCCTCAAGTCTCATCACGAACAAGAAATTATCAGTATTTATTTCATGGAGTTTTATGATAGGAAGGACCAGAAAAGTTTAGTACTTTTTTTCCACAGAACAACTCTCCAAAAAGAGGTGTGGTAACCTAGTAAGTCCCGTATAGGGTTTATAAGATCCATGGCTATTTGCACTTATCATTTTATCTGATATCATTTCGTCAAGGAGAATATTCAAATTAGGTCATTTGCGGACTCGAACTGTTATGATATGAAGATGACAGATTTTAATCTACTAGTTGATTTAATCAAAGCAGATCTTGTAGGGGATTGAGTCTAGTTTTCATTCGTGAAGGGATTAAGTTAAGAGTGTGTTTATTAAACCCAACAACCCTTGATAGGTTAAACCTTGGGTTAGATCTGTATGACGTTACAGCCTTGCATGAGATAATAAAGGCTAATAGACATCCAGTGTTTCAGTGTTTAAATAGGTGCCGTCCAATATCGTAAGTTTAAATTTCTCAAACACTTGTACGTTTTAATGCTAATTTTGATGCGAAAATTGAGATTTACGCCTTATTTTTCTCATGATATATTTGAATATCTTACTTGTAATGCATTGCACGTTTTCCTACGAGGTTTTTGGTCAGTTGCATCAAACTCTCTTATTATGTATTCTCATTTTTGAGATGCATTACAGAACCAAGAGGCGATATCTAGTTTATTATCATCTAGTTTATCTATCATTAATCCTATAGAACATGGGAAATGTCGAGCGGATTTTAATTTTTTTTCTCTTTTTAGTTTGTGCAAGAAGTGATATCTAGTTTATTAGGGAGAAGGTATAAGATGCCTAAGTATTCGCGCGCCATAGTCCCAGACTCCCAGTCCCCCTTTCAAAATTCAAGGGGGGACGTAAAAGGAGGCCGGTCTATTTCGCCTCTCCTCAGTCGGAAAATACTTAATTTTCGTCATTCGCGTCTCGCTGACGTGAGTTTTCAAGAACCAATGAGATGCTGGCTGTAATTTAGAGGAGGCGATTAACTCCGGACCTACGTTTGGACAGGAGATAAAGCTGGAAATGTTGCGAATTTATACCTTCCCCCTAAATCACTTCTTGCCAGAACTCAAGACCTAAGAACGTATCTTGGGTTTCAATGAACTCTTTGTTTTTGACTGGATCGTTATATGATCGCCATTATGACGGGAATAGCGGGGGCCGAAAACCCCGAGATCATGGCACACTTCAACACAATTTATCTTTGAACGTTCTCAGAAAGCTTACATCGTTTCTTGGTGACGTTCTACCAATTATATTGGCTTAACCCTTGGTTTAGAAATATTTTTACGACAAAATTAGTTACAGTTAAGGCCTAAACATCAATCTTTCGAATTGCCCCAAATTAGTCCGGCATCCTGTCCTCTGAAAGGGGTGAAACTCGATTCTATATACGCCCACTTCTTCTACTTAAATGTCACGGCGGGTTCTATTACTCGTAGCTGTCAAAATATTTTTGTCTTGCAAAGTTAGGTCAAAGTATTTATACAAATTCCCACTGACTGAACTTTCTCTCTTTCATTATTGCTTGTACGTTGAAAGCGATTGAATGGTAATGTAGGCCGAAGAAGGTGGTGGTGGTTTCTTTAATCACCTTAGCCCGTTTTCTATCCTTCATTAATCGACTTTGAATGAATATATTTCAACAAAAACTTCGTCGAGTTTCAAACTCGGGGGCCATCATTAGCGCGTTCGTTGCTTTGCGGCGAGCAACAGTGGAAAGAAAAGATTTTGGTGGGAAAATGGGGCCATGTATTCTAGTTTCGGATTCAGTTTCATTATAATATGAATTTGAAAATATCTACCCATGAATAAACTAGGTTGATCTTCGGATGGGTATTGGATAACCATTTTTCATATTTTATCCTACCTATAACCCATAATCAGAAGTAAATAGGGGGAAGTACGTTTCTCCAGCTTTAGCTAGTGTAAGGCGTCCCTTTATTGTAAAATCACGCTTTGTGGCCCAAAATTTGAATTCGTCCAATGAGAGTGAGGCAACTTATCCAGGGAAATTTTCTATCATGCGCCACCACTCGGTCATAAGGTTCACTATTCAGGCTAGTTGTGTTAAGCTTAGGCAGAGGCTTAAGTTCATTTTAAAATTTTACGGATCTGATCATTCTGATTCTGATTCTAATCACATCTAAATTAATATAACCAGTAAATATTTAGTTTTATTATTCTATTTTTTTATTTAGAAAACATTCAGTTATTATTAAAAATGTACTAAAACAGGATATCAGGCCGAATAAAATTTTACGCTGTTACTAGGGCCAGGCAGTCGACTCCGTACTCCCGGTCCCGGTCCGTAGCTTGCCGGGCCGACTGCAGAGCGAAGGTACGGAGCCGACTTGACTCAGGAGCAGAGGAAAAGAAAATAGTTTCGGGGAAATGTATTCATCCGCGAGTTCCCGCCAAAAACGCGGTTGCGGAAAGGCGCGAAAAATACCATAACTCGACGCCTCTCGAAACCCCCTTTGATATGTACTTCCCCCTATTTACTTCTGCCATAATATATCTTCAAGTTCAGAACTTCGATCAAATAGAGTAAATGCGATTATTTCAATTAAAAAGTACACGACCTATGACCTTTAGTAACTCTCTTATATAATTCATCATACTCGACAAAAATGAAGTATTTAGAACCAATATATAAGTCGGCTTATACGCGCATGATTTTTGTCTGTCTTTTGACTTAACATTACGTAACACATAACATTAAATTTTTAGAACGGTTTTTGTGGGCCACAATTTCTCACCAAATGTAATATTCAAGATTTCATTTGAAATGGTAACTCACGAAAAATTCTGGCATGAATGCCCTTATTCGTTTTTCAATTTGAATCAATTCATAATTAAAGCATAAAATTTTGGTTGCCATCTAGAACTTCTTAATTAAGTAGTCTCGTTTGTGCCTGGAACAATATTTAATCTCTTATTACCCTTATCAGCCACGATTTCAAAGGCGGGAATTCTTTTACTTCAGGCTGTTTTGGCGCAAATTTTCGCTAGGGGGGATTGTGTGTTAGATTTGGGAGGGAATTATTTTACCATCTCATTAGTATTTTGGAAAGCGACGTTCAATTATAACAACGTATTTGATTTAGGCCCGGGTTCCCAATTTTGTACGTATTAGAGGAATACGTGTTATTAATGCGGGAACCACCCATCCATCGATGACCATGACGCGCGTGAATTTTAAAATATACAGTAATAACAGATCAAGAATACATACAGATAATTGGAATCATTGTGCGCCCGTATCTCCAACGTTAATTTCCATGCGCGTGTTGTGGGCCGGGCTTGAGAACTTACTATCCGTCACACCTGCTAATTCTGATGTCTTTCATTGGTTGGTAGCAACGCGAGGTCAGGCGCGTGCGCAGCGAAGTAAAATTCGTCATACGTTATGATTAGTCTAGAGCTCTTCCCAAAAAATCCGCCTAGATACGTTAAGAAAATTGCTACACAATCATTCCAATTTGTTGTATGTATTCCTGGTAATACGTATTCATTTGATTATTTACATAATTATGCTAATAATATTTGTAGTTATAAGTTATTACGACATATATTATTGTGTGTTTTGAAGTTTTGAAAACATTTTATACGAGGGGTCTAACACTCGCTGAAATCAGAAAACCGATCACGTCTGCAAGCGCCCCGAAATGAAACCATTATGGTGTTGCCTCTACGCGTAGTTTTCATTGTGAACTCATAAACATACAGAATCTATGTTTTTAAGGTTTGGAACATAGGTGAAAAGCCTGACGCTTGTAAAGCATAAGATAGATTCGATTTAATCAAGTTGACAACACAATGCCTGATAAAGGTTTGGACTTAAAACATATGCACTTTTTTTAAAGGCCGAGGTACATGAATTGATTATAAACACTAGATAGTGTGAAAACAAGTGTTGCCAGTTAGTTAGGCTAAAACTACGTATGCAAACGTCATACCCTTCTATATCTTAGCTCAGTGTCATGCCCTATTGGGCGCATACAGTATCCCCTCTAACAAGAGCGTACCCAGAGGGAAGGATACACAGTCTAGCTCCACAGTCTGTTGCTAGTTTGAAGCTGGGTTTTGAGTTCGCCTAGAGCCTTTTCGTTGGATCTCGGCCTTTAAACGAGTTTGTTTGTTTTCCAGTTTATGTACGTGCTTTAATGTGTGTGAATTAAAGTTTGTTTTCAAACGAACTCTGAGTGAAGCTGGTAATATGGGGATTTTACAATTACGCGGAAAACTCAAAGAATAATGTTAAGGTTTTCTTCAAATTGTACCGTTAAGGAATTGTTGAACTATGCTCGCGTGTGTTTATAAATATTTTTTAATTCAAATATCAAATAGTGGAATATTATATCTGGATGTACACCCTTTGGTTTCAATGGCAGTTATTGGAGTTAAATCAAGTTAAACAAGATTAAAATAGTGTCAAATTATGTCATCCGGAGAACTCGATTAGATCAACAAATACCATTTTGAGTAAGACTGAAAATATGTTATTTCCATCTCTTTAAAACGATTGTAACATAACATAACATCAAAGTTTATAACTATATATCATTTATGATGATAAATTTGCATAATTTATTCAAGCAAGTAATTACAAAATTGAGTTTTATAAACTTACCTTAACATTTTGAATGATTTAACGAGTATAATTAATCAACTAACGTTCATAGATTTGATACTATACTATTATCCAATCATATATTTTAATTACAGTAATTAAATTTAACAAATTGTTATTGGCGATCTTTCAACCATGCTGTTAATGGGGAAAAAGAGCCGCTGGTCGACACGCGGGACGTCTTTCGGGGGACCGCTTCCAACACCAAATCGAATCTACGAATGAAGCCTACGAAATACTCTCCGTCACTAGAGAGATAAAACTTGTAACACACTTTCTAGTTCGGTAGCTAGCGCTCCGAGCTACAATATACGACCATACTAATACCAGCAGAGAGTACTTTTTTGTCGTTGGGTTACTTTAAGGACCTCTGCCTTGCTGTATTGAGAAAGATTTCCTTGAAAATTTTCTCCTCTTACGCAATAATAGTACAGTTAAAATCTTAAGGCAGCCTAAGTTAAGTCTTACATATGATGTTGTTATTGGTATGATAAGGGAGAAAATATTTTTAGAGGGTATAGGATGAATGGATGGTGCCTATAGAGTAATGGCACTCCTTGTTAAATACCCACAGAGCGTAATAAAGTTAAAGGCTTGGAGATGCCATTACTCTAGAAAGTGGATATGTATGCTTTAAAAAGGGTTCCTTGAAAGTATTCCCTTTCATTTCGCGAACCCGTAACACCCCCCAACCAATTAAATTCAATTTAATCAGTATAGGGTTGATTAAATCTTTAATTCCAATTAAAATACAGGGTGTTTTTGTTAAATCTACCATGAATTAAAGGGTGGGATAGGGTCAAAATGAGTAGAAAGTGTCAAAGAACATGGTGATTGGCCCCTTAAAAACGGGGATAGATGGTCACACATGTTGAGTTGAGTAACTAGCACACTTCAATCCATTTTATAGTACACTTCTGCTACTCAGTTTACAGTGCTCAGAAAAGTTAAATCATATTTTGGAGGGGGGGGGGGGTGTCCAATGACCCCTAGTGCCCTACCCCTTGATTTCTAAAAGGTAACACCGTCCCATCTACTTTTCACTAAAATGTATCAAAACATGGGCGTAACTCCTGCCTAGTTAATAATTACACTAAAGTTTTTATCGTCTTAATGATGAATCTTATTACTATTTCATCACGTGATCGATATTTACTTGGGTTTTGACTAACATCTTCCCAATACTATATTCAAAAGACACTCAAAGCAGCTTACGAGACACCGCCCTAATCCCTACAGCTGTTTAGTGCCATGTTCCTAAGCTAATATTTACCCAAAGTACATAATGTGTAGTAAATCATTTAATATATTTTGGTTATAGAATCACGGTTCATTATGGCATAAAATCGTTACTAGGGTTTCGAGTTATGAGTTTCTGTTTATGAGTTTAGCCTTAATAAGGTTCTAAGGTTCTTAGTAATCTTAACTAAGCTTTGAAGAGCCGCTTTAGCTTATGAGCGCTTATGGAAAGAGGAATCAGATTAGAAACAAGGCGAAACTTTGATCTTAATTATGTTACGTAGGTTTAGTGAATTTGTTTTAAGTGAATAACTCCAAGCGTATCAAGCAACCGGTTAAAATAGATTATTGGGAATAAATAAGATAGAGAACTTTGTTGTAAGGTTTAAATTGCTGAATTAACAGTTTTCAGGCTATAGGAGGATCCGTACCATTTGCACAAGGAGGCCAGACTCCCTGGTGGAGTCAAAAGCCAGACCTCCTTGTGTAAATGTTATGAATCCTCATAGTCTGAAAACTATGTATAGAAAACCTACGCTGAATACGCTCTTTCACCAGTGAGGTTTCACAGCGCTTGAACCCCTAGCGATCTTATCTTTAGAGAGATTTATTGGTGGTTCTAAGCTTAGAGGGACTGTTAATAGGGCATCCTCGGGTGGGTAAAAGTTATATGAAATACGTCACAGTCTGCTACAACTACGAAGTTTCACGTGACGTCATGCCCTCCTATCTCTTACCTTAGTTTTGGCGGCGACCATATTGGAAGTCGTTAGCTCATCACATGCAATTTAGAGTACCAATATTGACGTCCAGTTCCCGTAGCTCCTCCCTTCTCAGTACCATGCACTCTATGCAGACAAATAGACTTTCATCCACTTTCTATTTGCTTTTGATTATAGGTACCGTTCCCAAGCACTATAGCAAAGTCTTTGAAATCGGTTCTAAATTAACTTTACAAGTAGAATTCGTTTTGTGTACAATTGAAACGTGAGCCTGCGTATGATGGGTTAGAAAGTTCGATGCTAAGAGGTTTAAAACCCCTTTTCAATGGATTCAATTGAAACAATGTGTAAAATCTTCTCAGTACATATTGCATTTGTCACAAAGAAAAAAGTATCGGGATTTAGTGGACCGGCCATATAGGCTTTCAAAGTGAAATACTTTTATTAGTTTGCTAAAAGCTTTTCTTTTATTTGTCTTCCAAAGCTTTTATTTCTTTGGAAGGATACTCTCTCAGCGGCTTGCAGCGACCAAATTCCCCTTGAAGAACAAAAACTACATTTTTTGAACGTGCGTTCGTTTTATATACGTCCAAACCGCTCAAACACTACAGTATGTATACAGGGTGTTTTCGAAAAGTCCATCAATAATGAAAGGGCGTATTTATTGGGCCATTTTGAGTCGAAAATGTTCTATGACATTTTGCCGTCCGACCCACGGTTTTCGAGTTATGATTTGAATATTTTAGGGATGACCCCTTCATTAAATTAGCGCTGTCTTTCAATTTCTTAATTAAATTTAAGGGGGTCATCCGTAAATTACTCCAATCATAACTTGAAAACAGTGGCCCGGACGGAAAAATGTCATAGAACATTTTCGACTCAAAATGACCCAATAAATACGCCCTTTCATTATTGATGGACCTTTCACAAACACCCTGTATACATACCAGGAAGTAAAAAAAAAAGAAAAACTTCGTAGTAAACAACAAGATTTAAGAAACATGTTGTTTATAGATTTGGTTGTGGCAAACTGACGTGAGTTCACTGTTATTTTCTTAGCTTTTGTTGTTGGACTTTGTTGGGAAATAAATCCTACATAATCCTTTACGGTAACACTTGCCCCCACTAAAATATATACAGGGTGTTTTTTGATAAGTTCGCCATAAATTAATGAATGTGTTCATAGGTTCAAAACGAGTGGAATGAAAGTGTCATAGAACATGGGATCTACAACATTTAGATTCAAACATTGATTGTCCACTAAAACAAGGAACTAGTCACTCATGTGGATGTAAGACATATCAACCTTCAATAGTCTTCGATATAAGAAAGATATGTTCCATAAGTTTGTCACTGCTTACTGAGAGCTTGTCATGAAGTGACGTAGGTGAAACGTCATAAATTCTCGTACAACGACGTATGTCAAAGGCTTAGTACAGACTAAATAGGAATATGGACTGCAAAACCGAGTGTAGTCAATTCTCGCGTCGTTCTCGAACTAGCTCTCAGTAAGTCTCTAGCATTACGAAATATTGGTAGTGTCATACTTATGGAACATATCGTATAAACTTATGTTCCATGCACATGTGTGACAGCTTTTTCCTTGTTTTAGGGGTCAATGTTACGGAGCCCATAACAATGTTCTCCAACACTTTCTACTCTGTTGATGGTAGACCAGTGCCGTCGAGAGAGAGAGCGCCCGGGCCACTTGTAGGACTGTCTGGAAGGGGGCCCGAGATTTCGTCATTTTCCCCGGGGCCCCCAAACTCTCTATAGACGGCCCTGGACTTATCAAAAACACCCTGTATTAAAAACCGAATGTATATACTTCATTTCGGAAAGAAGATAAAAAATATTGCAGACGGTTTGATTCCCTTGTTGCTTTATCTCTGAGGAGTAATAGGTGCAGAGATAAAACAGCGAAGCCATGAGGTTTTATCATAGGCATTCGTTCATATTAACCCCGAGTATAGAGTATAACTAGGACGGGTTAATCATTAATCACGACTTCTTGGAAATCAGAAATACGGAGCGCAAGGTAAATCGATAGATATTTATAATTCAGCAATCTCCTTGATGACTGAACCTAATTCATGGAACCAACCGCTTATGCCTTTGAAGGTTAAGGTATAAATTGGGAATAAGGTTTTGGGAAAAAAGGGGGGCATAAAATACTTACCTCGGTCTTTTTATACGACACAATCCGGCTTTACTATTTGCGCCTCATCTTTATAATTAAATTTGGGGAAACTTTGCCTAGCTTTGGTTACCAGGCAACAACCTAAACTGTTCCAGCACTAACCCTGAATAATATGCAGGGTGTTTCTGATAAGTCTGCCATAAATTAATTGGGATGTTCTTTGGGAAATCGATTTTGAGTCGATTATGTTCTATTACATTTTGCCGTCCGAGATACTGTTTTCGAGTTAAGATTGGTCAAAGTATTTTACGGATGACCCCTTAAATTTAATTAAGAAACTGATTCAAGACAATGATTTCTAATTTAATTAAGGGGTCATCCCTAAAACACTCTATGGCAGACTCATCAGAAACACCGTGTTAGTGGGGTAATTTATATCTCCAAGAATATCGATTCATCTATTTTAGCAGATATAACTCGCCTGTCTAGGTTATGAAGGTATTTATAGATTATGAGATGTACAGTCGCCCAAATTGCTTCGCCTAAAATCAATTCCGAAATATGCCAAGCGTATTTATTAATAAATTGACGAAAATTAGGTTTCAAAGGGTTTCGATATGCAAATTTATTTAGGGAAATTAATTTTACACAGTAAATAAGCCGTCACAGCTAATTAAGTTGGAAAAAGCCAGGCAATGATAGCGACAAATGACATACTGTAGATGATTTACGGATTTCCCTGTTATCTCAACACTTTATTTCAATTATTTTTTTAATCTTATTAAACCCAATTATCTCCTTAATCTTGATTTAAATCGAATTATATCTTGACATGTGCTAAAATTCACACTAACTCGTAATCAGTATGATATTACTTGGAAATATTGGTTTTAAACCGATTTCAAAACCACTTCCAAAAGTTATTTTCATCAAAAATGGAACGTTTTCTACTCTATTCTTTTTTAATATCAAGTAATACCTACACACTACATTCTTCGGAATTTCGTTTTACTTCTTTGCTAATTTTGAAATGTAATTGTTACATTCTTTCATGAAGGAATTTTCGCATCTCCCATATCGGAGTTCGAATGCGTAGCGACTCAAATTCTGAACGAAACCAGCGGAATTCTTCGAAGTTCCTCACTTCGTCTCCTGGACGATAATGGAGCGGAAGTTACCGGAACGGAGATCGGACGTTACCCGAGCAACGCTTTTTGCATTTGGGACACCGACTTCCCTCCAGGCAAAGTAATATAAGAGTAGTATAATATAATCGAGTTTCAGAGTTTCATCTTCTAAAAAAGTACTTCCCTTTTTATTAAATAAGTGAATTTATGCTTCAAAAAATTCCGTGAAAGTTTTCTGGTTTTATGAAAAGATTTTTCGGGCCTCGAGGTCAGATATGTCTTACGTTTTAGAATAGTCAGCGGAAATTTACATAATAAATTATTTAAAGAGTGGGTAAACTGATTTGAAGATGATAAAAGATAGCACCAAAAGTGTATAGATATAAAAACAACTGCTACTTTACGAGCCTATTCACAGCTGTGAAGTTAATCATACGCATGCAGAGGGGGGGTCAACACTATTACACGGCGCGAGCCAGTTTCAACGAAATGTACTTTATGTTTTTATATCTATATGCTTTTGATAGCACAAAGGAAGTTAAAAGTTTCGTCAAGTCACCCATCCTTTGTAAAGTGTTATTATTTGAAACTTTCATACTGAAAGTTTCATCTGTTAAGTTAACCATAAAAGGAAATGAACTGATATTGAATTTTCACATTTGACACTCACTAAATCATTCTAGTTCGTTACATTCAAATTCCTGCGTTTGGAAATGGAGCTAAGTAACAACTGTGACAAAGATCGCCTCGAAATTTACGACATTGAATATGCCTACGAACGGTTTTGCGGATTCGGTGACCCCTTACCTAATCCGTTGACCTTAAGTACCGATAAAAAAATATGGGTAAACTTAATATCAGACGATTTGTTAGAGTACGAAGGGTTTGATCTACAATACACCGTAACCGATAAAGGTTCGTAGTCTCGTCTAAACTCGAAATTGCAACTTTGACCCTGCATTGAGAAACTTGCGTGGTGGGTTTGCGGTTCATTTTAGATCCTTGCTCGGAAGAAGAAGGTTACTTCCGGTGCCAGAACCGTCTTTGCGTTACTTCCGATCGGAAATGCGATAAAATAGACGATTGCGGAGATGGATCTGATGAAGCAAATTGTAGTACGTCGGATTCTTCACTTGTTTGAACTCTATCAAACGCCTCTACTCTACATTTACCCCTTTCTTTTGTAGGTCAGGAAGTTACTTCCATATTACCGGAAAAGTGCGGCCTAACGCCGATCGTGCCTGAGCTGGGGAATGAAAGAGACCGAATCGTTGGTGGTAAAATTGCTATTAGAGGTAGCTGGCCATGGCAAGTTAGCTTGCAAAATTCCTTTAGTTATCCTAGCGGCCACTATTGCGGAGGTAATTATCCACTCAATACCGGAAGCTACCGGTAAATGAAAAATAACTTGTCATTAACGTTTTTAAAGGTTCACTTAT
Source organism: Phalangium opilio (assembly GCA_019434445.1). NCBI lineage: Eukaryota > Metazoa > Arthropoda > Arachnida > Opiliones > Phalangiidae > Phalangium > Phalangium opilio. The sequence goes on from JAEQBA010003137.1 coordinate 816,391, forward strand.
CAATAATCAATGGATTTTGACCGCCGCACATTGTGTCGAGTAAGTTATAGGCTAAAAAGATATTTTAAGCCTGAAAAAATCGTTTTTCAATAACGTAAAATTGAAAAATTCCGCTAGAGAAGCGGCTTTGAGTCAGTTAAAGGTCATCTTGGGTAGCTATAATCGTTACGTCAAGGACGAGGGCGAGGTTGAACGTTTTGCGGAGTTAAAGTGTTCCCATAAAGACTTTGACCGTCTCAATCTAAAGGTTGCACTATTTAATATGACCTCCATTTAATGGATATTGTTGTAAACATGCTGTGCTTTCAGAACGATATCGGATTAATCAAGTTAAACGCTCCAGTAACGTTTAGCGAAACCATTCAACCCATATGTCTTCCGTCAGTCGGTGAAGACCTGGTTCCGGGTACGAATTGCCACGTTACTGGATGGGGACGTACGTTCGGATCTGGAGGGCATCTGTATCTGAAGCAAGTTGAAGTTCCTATTTTAAATCGTACCACTTGCGAGTCATTACCAACTCCAATACCCGTTTTCGATAAAACCATCTGCTTAGGGGCCACTCAAGGTTATTCGTCGCCATGCTTTGTAAGAATGTTTTACGGAAAACATGTATTTTGTCTAAACCTAGACTCTAGTAAATCAATTCTGCTATTATAGGGTGATAGTGGTGGCCCTGCTGTCAGTAAAGTTGGTGATAATTGGAAGTTATTTGGCCTTGTCTCTTGGGGACCCGAAACCTGCGGAATTAGCGAACATCCATACGTTATGACCAAAGTTGAGTCATATCTCACATGGATACGGAACCAAATCCAAGCTCATAATGAAGGAAAAGAGTTGGAATGTTTGGATTAACCTTTGAAATCGGAAACCTATTAGTTATGCTAATGGGTTCTTTCTAAGAATAGCCAAAGGTTAGATTAGAAACAGGTTAGGTTAAATTATATTTGTTATGTTAAGGTTAGGTTAAGTTTCTTTATTTCTTGTTTGAATTTCATTATTTCGAGCAATTCTTGGTAATTGCCTTTCGTATGTTGGATATGAATGGTTTTGAACTGTTTTGTGACCTTGATTGTAAAGGTTTTCGGTCAAATGTCATTAAAAAGTCGTTTCGAAGCTACCGAACTATTCACAAAGATGTGCCCAGTGAAAACATTTTTTGTAATTGAAAGTGTTATTTAAATTCACTTAAAATTAAATAATTTAAAGAGTTCTACAAGTTATGCACCCCTTTCATAACCATACCCTCCCTGGGCATGGTTGGAAATAAGACAGGTTTACAAGTCCAAAACTAGTTTATTAATTGCTCGGACCAGTTTATTTATTTCAAAACTTTGGGTCACTGGTCCCAAGGACCGCTTAATTAATTATCGTTTTTGGAAAAAATAGACGGTGGGACCAGTTTATTAATTCGGGGTTCCTTATAAGAATTTTTCTAGCTCACACATTTTCTACCAATTCTACTCCTATGTAGTTAGTACTCCTTGGCTACAACTTCCCTACTAAAGCATAGTTCACGCGCAACACGACGCAAGCTGCTCGCGCTATAGAAGCCCGTTCAAAGAATTCGATTCACATGTTTAAGCTGAACTTTTGAAGATTATTCAAAGGAACCCAAAATTAACATTAACTTCTATGGAGGAGGTAGCTTTTTTGGCCAGATCCTTTGTCCTATACATACGAATAACCTGAAATTTTAATGAGACGTGTGTTTTTGGCGTGTTGTATTATACTAAACAGGGCCCAAGCTACTAGCATGGATAAAGAATGCGCGTGAGGAAATTTGTTTTCACGCTATAGGATCGGCAGCTCCCTATCTCGAACGACAGCTTATTCTGTATATACTCTGTTACAACATCGGTTGTCAGCACGCGCAAACCTAGGTTTCTATGTAATCTAGCCTTGCGCGTGCTGACAAGAGACAAAAAACTTCAGGATATTCAGGATTTAAAATCGTTTAAAATATCCTGAAGTTTTTTGTCTCTTGTCAGCACGCGCAAGGCTAGATTACATAGAAACCTAGCTTTGAGCGTGCTGAGAACCGATGTTGTAAAAGAGTATATACAGAATAAGCTGTCGCTCGAGATAGGGAGTTGCCTATCCTGTAGAGTGAAAACAAATTTCCTCACGCGTATTCTTTATCCATGCAACTAGAGTGGATAGTTTTTCTTATAAAAATTATTTTCCAAAGTCAAAATGATGGCTTCAGTGCTAAGACTGAATATATCTTCGGATGATCGGATCTACTGGTCCCAATGTCCGAAAATTTTAATGAGAGGTATGTTACAATCTATTCTATTATACTATAAAGGATTCAAGGTTATAGAATGAATAAATTTTTAATGAAAATTAATTTCTAATGTCAAAATTGTAAATTCAGTATTTAATCCACAATATCGTTGGATTAAATGGTCCAAATGTCCTGAAATTTGAATGAGAGGTGTGCTACAATATATTCTATTCTATTAAAAAGATTCAAGCATTTAGAGTCGATAGATTTTTTTTTAATAAAAGTTAATTTCCAATGTCAAAATTGTAAATTCAGTATTCAATCCACAATATCTTTGGATCTAATGGTCCAAATGTAATGAAACTAATGAGAGATGTGTTACAATATGCCCTCCCACAATCTTTAATCCATCTTAAACACTTATCTAGTAGAGTTTTTGGTGTAGGGAAAGAGTAAAAAACCGTTACCTTTATCTAAGAACCATAATTTACTATTAATAAAAAATAAAATAACGATAAAAAACGGACCCCCATCCACGGGACGGAGGGGTATGAAAGAAGAGGCGGGTCAGAGCGACAGAGGTAAAAAGGAATTACGTATTTTTCGCCTTCACCGTCAGCAACGTCATCAAAACGTACTTTAAGTGAGCCTATAAGATAATTTAAACTTTTATTTACGTGTTGGAGGGAATGGCTCTATACTAGGCTATGAGTTGGACTGAAGCATGAGTTAATAATATGTTGACTGAAGTAAATACTAACCGTTCTCCATTCCTGCTTCTAAAATTGAATCTATCCCTGGTATAGTAACTAAATTAGTAACTTGAAAAATATGCTAAACACAAAGGAAAATATTACATTCACAATAGAGAATTACTAGATTTGAAAGTTGTATTCCCGCCTAATCTAGGTGTAGATTATTAATATATGTGTATTGAGGAAGGTAAGCTCTTTCAGTTCGTAAAAGGGTCCCAAAAATTAATTTAAAAAATGTATTCTTTATTTAGTTTGTGAAAAGACGGGCGTAAGTGTTTAATTTTGATCCTTTGTTCCTTCAGTATAACCATCTAAAGAGATGGGGACCGCGGTTTGGACGTTTCTCTTCATCCCCCCCCCCATCCTCCTGCCGCCATCATAAAAGGTAAGACCATGGACTCGATTTACATATTCTCGACTCTGCATAAGCTTTCAGTAGTAATACTTCTCAAGTAAGAAAAAGTACGTTAAAGTATTTTTAGCCACATCGTATGACGTACATCTACGGTGAGGCTCTTAGTTTGACCTGCCCTGTTGTTGTTGTCCCCGTCGTGCCAGTATACCCACCTTTGGCTGTATAAAAGTTTTCGTTAGTCGTTGAAGGGAAAGTGAAAGGGAGAGAATTGTGGTGAGGTGATATTTTTCGTTCGTCTACTTATGAAGGGAATTGTGATAGTAAGGTTAAGCTATATATACTCTCCCTTTAAAATTCGTTTCACCCGTCGTCGCCGTCCACAATACGATTTCACGCTTTCAATACCGCTCCCCTATTTCAACATTGAAAGAAATCGAGGGGAATTTATAATCTAGGCAAAGAAAATATATACTGATGTTATTTTTGGAATGGTCTTAAGGCACCGGGATATTACAAATATTGAGTGTTTTACCGAATTCTTTCTCTTTCAAACGCTTCTGGCCATAAGTTCATGTTAGAAATTTTTAAGATGCGATAAGTATGCGTAGGCATAAGTTGTAAATTAAAAGTTTCTGTACGTGTATTAATTGAACGTTAAGTACGTAATCATTTTAGCACTGTTAAAGGTAACTCGATCATCGAGGGGATAATCACTAAAACTTTCTGTTATTCTATTAAGGGTTACTTGTGTGTAATCAGTTTAGCATTGTTAAAGCTAAAACCTCGTTTTTATAATGGCCTTAAGGGTAATCATTTTAGCACAGTTAAAAGTAACGCATCGAGGGGCTATTCACGTAAATTTTATGTACGCCTGTTAAGTACGGTACGATGTGGCTACTATTATGAGCCCAGCCCTTGGCCCATCTTGTTTAACTTTTATTTATTAGAAATTTTGTTTAATCAAATCTTTCGTGTTCAAGCATTATTATTTGCCGGTTCAAGCAAATTAATGAATATTTCAGTTTAGTTCTATCATGGACGAACTAATTTATTTATCTATATATATATAAAAATCAAAGTTTTGACTGAAAAACTGACTGATAATCAACGCCCAGTCCAAACTGCTTGCCCTAGAAGGCTGAAAATTTGTAGGAACGTAACTCGTAAGTAGTAGGCGCGTACTAAGAAAGATTTTTCCAATCCGCCCGCATCTTAATCTACCCATTCGTTATATCATTTTGATGGAAGTTCTTATTACATTTCTTATTATTTTTATTATAATTTCAGATGTTCGGTATTGATTCAAACGTTCCTGGCAATTCTGGCGTTACTTCATTCCTTGTCGCCATATTGGTATTTCGTTTTAAGCTATAAATGTTTATGTTTTAAGGCATATCAAGTGCAATATACGAGGGGTCCGACTATACCCAAAAAAAGCGTACGGAATTTCTTCTTGATTTTGTAATTTATTGATTTCTTCAAAGTTTTCGCGAGAAGCGTACTGAATTTCGTGTAAATGTCGGACCCCTCGATAGTGAGATTGAAGTAGTTTATAGTGTCACCGAGGGGCTAAACACTCGCGCATTCTGGCCTCAGTGTAGAAAAGCGCTACTTGGGAGAGGTAATATTTTTATCTCCATCCACCGGACTGAAACAATGGTTGGGTAGTTATTTTTGTTTATTAATTGGTCTTAGTTCCGAGGTAATTATTTAGCAACTCTGGGTTATCTAAACAAATAATTTAATACGAAGTTATAACAAGACGACCCAAGGGCTGGGCTCGTAAGGGTAGCCACATCGTACCGTACTTCGATGCGCATCTTTTAACAGTGGTAAAACATGGTACCCGTAAAGAAAATCAGAGTGAATAGCCCATCGATACTCTAACAAAAAATTAGAACCCTTAATCCTTATTTCAATAAATTTACTTACGTTATAAGTGAATATCCGGGGCCACAAGCTAGTACTTTCTTTTAAAACTCTTCTCGATTTGTGGAGAAGTAGACGTGTTTTGGGAACGTTCCCCTTTCGCTAGCTCGATAGAGAAGCTCTCCAGGATTAGTTTAACAAAGCTTGTTTTACAAATACGAAGGTGTTTTTGGTTACTTTTAAGGGTTGGTCGCTTTAGAAATTGAAAGCTCAAGGTTTTTACTTCCGTTATTTTTGTATTCAAGGTTGGGTGGGGTTTTTTTACTATTGTTCACTTGCACTTATATATATATTTCTTTTATACGCTTAATCTATTCATGGTTAATAATATATTTGCAATTTTTCAACACTCAGTGACTTTACGCACTTCCTATCTGGACGCAAAAGCATAATGCTACGTTTTGCCACCAAATATCCTGGTTTTCCATCCTAACAACCTCGTTTTCCACCGTAGGATATTAGCATGGAAGAACTAAGCGCCCAGTTCTTCCATGATATTAGCGTGGAAAAGCGGTGGAAATTCAAAGCCGATTAAAATTTGTTAATAATAGAAATTTTCTTATTATTTTCAGTACCTGGACTCAACACTCGGAAGTTACGCGTTTATAAAAATATTCTTATTATTTTCATTATTAATCTTTTTAATAAAATCTAATGTATCAAAGAAATATGCTTCAAAATAAAAACTCGCATTAATATTTATAAAATATTATTTGATAAAATTATTTCTATTTATAAGCTTATTAATTATATTATAGTTATGGCGTCAAATAATAAAAAGAATAAAAGACTTTAACCAAAGTTATAAAAATGATTACCACATTTTTGAAAAGTATTTTAATTACAAATTTTTATTATATCCGAATGTGTCAAATGGAATAGATTTCGAAATAAAATATTGAATTAATATTTATAAGTCTGCCTGATAAATTTATTTTTACTTGTAAGCTTACTAATTATATTTAGTGACTAAGGTATAGAAACTCGCTTCATACCTCTGAATTAGAGTATGATTAAAGTGCTTGCTCAACATAGTAGAGCCGTCAGTCGAGTATGAATATTTTGAATACAGTTTCAAAGTTATAATGAATGATTTTATTCGAAGTGCATTGCACTGAAGCGTGTCGTAGCAGCCACGTAAAACAAACAAACTAATGCTTTAACTAGTGCTGGTTACATAACTGTGTGTTTGCTTATGTGTGTGGTAGTGAACGGATTAAAGGTTGCGTCTGGATTACGAGTAATTATCGAGGGGCTACTCACTAAAAACTCGTTAGTGATTTTAAACGGGATAGGGATTTGGGGTTACCTAGGGGCTATGGGTTATTATTATTATTAATATTAACGGATAATTAAGCATTAACACATTTGCCACTAGGGGCGCTGTATACGTAGTTACGTATTTACTGACATCTAAAACATGATAAAATTCTGATAGACATTCGTGTAAGCAATAGATAGTTCATAAATTGCCGCTAGGGGCGCTGTGTACGTAGTTACGTATTTACTGACATCTAAATCATGATAAAATTCTGATAGACATTCGTGTAAGCAATAGATAGTTCATAAATTGCCGCTAGGGGCGCTGTGTACGTAGTTACGTATTTACTGACATCTAAAGCATGGTAAATTTTTGCTATGACGTCATATCCGGTGACGTGGCCAACGACGTAATATCCGGTGACGTGACCAATGACGTCAACTCCGATGACGTGATCAATGACGTCATATCCGATGACGTCACCTATGACGTCATATCCGGTGACGTCACCTATGACGTCATATCCGGTGACGTCACCTATGACGTCATATCCGGTGACGTCACCTATGACGTCATATCCGGTGACGTCAGCTATGACGTCAACGAGGTAATTGACTTGTGACATCACGACAGATGTTAATGGTAATAGGTAATGATTGTCCATTCAGTTAGGCCTAGCGTTCATTCATTTACGCCTAACGTTCATTCAAATAGGCCTAGCAGTGTTCAGCTATTTGGATTTCGTGCCCGGGGTATGGCGCACCCGAGTCCGCGCATAGGAGCTTTTAGCGCCCCCCGACGTTGGAAATGTATTTGGTTGCAGGCAAAGGTCAGACGGCTATTTCGTTGCCTGGAAGCCGTCGAGGTCAGACGGCTCATTCTTTGCCTGGAAGCCGTCGAGGTCAGACGGCTCATTATTTGCCTGGAAGCCGTCGTGGAGGTCGCTTGGAAAAACCTTTGCAGCCCAGCTGATCGTGATCCCGGCTTTTAAGGTCGATTCTTGATAGCTCTGCCATTTCGATGATCGTTTTTGCCGAGGACGCAAGCTGAATTCGACGCTCTTCAACTTACCTTGGCGGCCATTGCTTCGCCTCGTGGTGCTTTAACAGTCCGTAAGCGTAAACTTTTACAATAATCCAAACTCATCTAGCTCCCCTTAAATTATTTATTTTATTTCAAGTATTTAAATTAATTAGGTTGTGTTAAATGTTAGTGAATTTTATTTATTTATTAAAAATCAAGTACCATAAATAAAATTTTACAACAAGATCTTGGACAAGAGAGACTTCCTTAATAATTAGTTTAGGGGCTATTATTGTAAACTATTAAACGGGATACGTAATTAATTTAGAGATAACGCGACAAATTTTCGGAAATCAGGTCCCGCCGAGAGAATTTTAAAACACGAGGACCCTAAGCCTAAATTAAGCCGTGTCTTATCAAACTCTAGTTATTTTACGGAGACTGTATGTGGGAATAGTTTTAAAATAAATGGAAGGTTTTCCTAAAATTAGTTAAGGGGCTATTATTATAATCTATTAAACGGGGTACGTAATTAATTTAGAGATAACGCGACGGATTTTCGGAAATCATGTCCCGCCGAGAGAATTTTAAAACACGAGGACCCCAAGCCTAAATTAAGCCGTGTCTTATTAAACTCCAGTTATTTTACGGATACTGTCTGTGGGAATAGTTTTAAAATAAATGGAAGGTTTTCTTAAAATTAGTTTAGGAGCTATTATTAATTAATTTAGAGCTAAAGCGACAGATTTTCGAAAATCAAGTCCCGCAGAGATAGTTTTAAGACGTTTGCCCTAAGCCTAAGTTCAGCCTTGTCCAATTTCAACTCAAGTTTTTGTTTATGGGTTCTATCTGTGGGAATAGTTTTAAATAAGGGTTTTCCTAAAATTGGCGAAGAAGATATTTTAAATTATTATTCTATTAAAAGGGGCAAGCAATTTAGTTTAAATAAATTTCAGGTTTTCCTAAAATTAATTTAGGGGATATTTTAAATTAATTTCATTATTAAGCTGCGTAATTTAAAATAAATGAATGGCAAGTTTTTCCGAAATTAGTTTAGGGGATGTTTTAAATTATTTTCATTAAGTTACATAATTTAATTTTAAATAAAGGGCCGCTTTTCTTAAAGCTATTTTCTATACAATTTTGGGAATTAGCTAGCGAGAGTATTTATTTAATTCGGGGTGGAATTCACGGTAGACAACTTTCTTTAATTTAGGGTGGCAATTAGTTGTAGTTCGTCTCGGTTTATAAATTTGGTAGCCAGTTTTTAATTAAGGACACGCTTTTCTTAAATTATTTAAATCTACGAGATTACTTTGTTAGTAGGCAATAGTTTAATGTGTTATTAATATGTTTTAATTTATAGATGTGGATGACTTTCTTGGATTTTTCTGTCGCTGGTCATTCCGAGACTTATCCTTCCAGATGACATCCTTTGTTCCGATTAACGCAAGACGAAGCTGTTCTGGACTCGCTATCTATCATTCCTGATGACATGCTTCGTTGGATTCACGTTACATGATGTCTTCTGGACTTGCTCTTTCTCTTAGCGCTGACTTAAAGATACGGAGGATATCATCGAAGCTAGAAGACACAAAATACATCTTTTTTACTTGCAATATTTTCATGTAACCACTTAACTTAATTTTTTTGCTTGCAAATTTTATTTGTAACTACTTATTATTTTTTTTGCGTTCAAACTTTAACTTACAAAACTCTTTAACATTTTTTTGTTCGAAATTTTTGTAAACACTTCGGTTTTTTTGTTTTTTATTGAATAAATTTTGCCTTAAACCTCGTTCTTTCTTTTCTTGATTTTTTTACATACTAGACTTGGTTTCAGTTTTTGTTTCTCTGGACTTAGGGGGATATTTTTGACCCCTTTTTTTAAGCTTTTTCCTTAAAAACAAGTAAAAAAATACATTAAAAAACAATTTATCAAAAAAATTTTTTTTATGAAAAATTTATTAAAAAATAAAAAAATTATTAAAAAAAACAATAAAATAAGCATAAAAAAGGTCAAAAAAACTACCCTAAGTGTTTTTCGACTATTTTTGTTCCTTCCCCAATATCGAAACTTAAATTTTAAACTTAAGCTACCACCCCCAAAGTAAGCCTTGCGAGCCCAATTTAAATTTAACAAGTCCCTGTTTTACTCGGGAATTATTAAATTTAAACTAAAGCCCGCTGTGGAGCCCCCAAAACAAGGAAACTTCGTCCTTAGCATGGGATTTCCAATGAAAGTCCACTCGATGATTGAACTCCTCCACTCGATGATTGAACTCCTCCACTCGATGATTGAACTCCTCCACTCGATGATTGAACTCCTCCACTCGATGATTGAACTCCTCCACTCGATGATTGAACTCCTCCACTCGATGATTGAACTCCTCCACTCGATGATTGAACTCCTCCACTCGATGATTGAACTCCTCCACTCGATGATTGAACTCCTCCACTCGATGATTGAATTACTCCACTCGATAATTGAATTCCTCCACTCGATAATTGAATTCCTCCACTCGAGAGAATGTTTCTGCGCAAGAGAAATTCTTATTAATATTTAGAGAAAATGGAACATGCATAACTTCAAATTAAATTACCTTAATATGAAAATCCACTTGAATATTCTTGCATGATGTAACGTAAAATGTTCGGGCAGAAGACAAATTATTATTATTTGACATAAATAGCACACTCCTAACATTAAACTAAATACCTTAGTATGGGGAAGTAAAATAATACCATAAAAAGCCAAGCCTCGCCTTAAACCCGCTCAAAATCGTGTTTATTTTTAAAGGACAAAGCGTATAAGCAACCTTCTACCTTAAACATAAATCATAAATTTATTTAGATCCTACAAAACTCCCTCAACGAGTTGCCAAACGCTTTTCCCCTAAAAATATTTATAATCAAGATCATAAACTAGATGCCTTAATACCGCAAAGGGAATCTCACCCTTAAAATCCTGATTACGTTCATTATTCTTAAAAGGGAGTGCTAGGACCAGTGCTCACCTATTCCATATTTCAGCATTTTATTTATGTCCTGGCGAAAAGAAAAATCCCTAAAAAGAACAGGACACAAGCTCTTTCCTTCTAAGAATAAATAGAATAATAAATAATAAACTAAATACCCCAATAATTGCCTACAATGTTTGACAGGCTGTCGAAATAGTCTTTTTGCTAATGAGATTCCCTTTAAACGGATAAAATCAAAGTGTAGACCTGAATTGAGAATGGAATTGTCCCGTTAATATCGCTAAAATTACTATTAATGAGATTTAATTACTATTAATGAGATTTAATTACTTCACTGAGAGCCTAAAATGTCTAAATTGTTTTCCTAGTGAGATTAAGTTTCAACGGATAAAGTTACGTGTAGACCTGAATTAAGAAAGGAATTGTAATGGGTTCATTGACCTGATTAATATAGGGTGCATTTTGTCAAATAATAATAATTCATTCTAGAATCCAACATAAATTTTTCCTTTGGAAACAGATGATAGCTAAAAAAATAAAACTTGTTCAATTCAAACAATCTAATACAAAATTAAAATTATTATCAAAATAAACTTCTAAATTCTTTCCAAGAAGCCATTTGGATACGGCTAACTTGTAACAAATGATACGGTGAAAACAAATGGGCTTGACACCCACAGGGCCGGAAATGAGGAAACTTTCATATAGAACATCTGTCCCCTCCTACTAGAAAATTTATAGGACCTTGTCCACTAGTGTGTGCAAAAACTCCGCGCATCTCTAGTAGAACCACAGTTATGAGCCTTCAAAGTTGGGTGTTATTATGGTGGGATTGGGGGGGGGGGCAAATAGCACTATAACATAGTCAAAGGACACCCCATATCTCAAGTAGAACCAGAGTTATGAGCCTTCAAAGTTGGGTGTAATTATGGTGGGATTGGGGGGGGGGGCAAATAGGACTATAACATAGTCAAAGGACAACCCCATATCTCTGGTAGAACCAGAGTTATGAGCCTTCAAAGTTGGGTGTAATAATGGTGGGATGGGGGGGGGCAAATAGCACTATAACATAGTCAAAGGACACCCCATATCTCAAGTAGAACCAGAGTTATGAGCCTTCAAAGTTGGGTGTAATTATGGTTTGATTGGGGGGGGGGGAAATAGCACTATAACATAGTCAAAGGACACCCCATATCTCAAGTAGAACCAGAGTTACGAGCCTTCAAAGTTGGGTGTAATTATGGTGGGATTGGGGGGGGGGGCAAATAGGACTATAACATAGTCCAAGGACACCCCATATCTCTAGTAGAACCAGAGTTATGAGCCTTCAAAGTTGGGTGTTATTATGGTGGGATTGGGGGGGCGCAAATAGCACTATATCATAGTCAAAGGACACCCCATATCTCTAGTAGAACCAGAGTTATGAGCCTTCAAAGTTGGGTGTAATTATGGTGGGATTGGGGGGGGGCAAATAGGACTATAACATAGTCAAAGGACACCCCATATCTCTAGTAGAACCAGAGTTATGAGCCTTCAAAGTTGGGTGTTATTATGGTGGGATTGGGGGGGGGCAAATAGCACTATAACATAGTCAAAGGACACCCCATATCTCAAGTAGAACCAGAGTTATGAGCCTTCAAAGTTGGGTGTAATAATGGTGGGATGGGGGGCAAATAGGACTATAACATAGTCAAAGGACAACCCCCATATCTCTGGTAGAACCAGAGTTATGAGCCTTCAAAGTTGGGTGTAATTATGTTGGGATTGGGGGGGGGCAAATAGCACTATAACATAGTCAAAGGACACCCCATATCTCTAGTAGAAATACAGTTATGAGCCTTCAAAGTTGGGTGTAATTATGTTGGGATTGGGGGGGGGGGGGCAAATAGCACTATAACATAGTCAAAGGACACCCCATATCTCTAGTAGAACCAGAGTTATGAGCCTTCAAAGTTGGGTGTTATTATGGTGGGATTGGGGGCGGGGGGCAAATAGCACTATAACATAGTCAAAGGACACCCCATATCTCTAGTAGAACCAGAGTTATGAGCCTTCAAAGTTGGGTGTTATTATGGTGGGATTGGGGGGGGGGGGCAAATAGCACTATAACATAGTCAAAGGACACCCCATATCTCAAGTAGAACCAGAGTTATGAGCCTTCAAAGTTGGGTGTAATAATGGTGGGATTGGGGGGGGGGCAAATAGGACTATAACATAGTCAAAGGACAACCCCCATATCTCTGGTAGAACCAGAGTTATGAGCCTTCAAAGTTGGGTGTAATAATGGTGGGATGGGGGGGGGCAAATAGGACTATAACATAGTCAAAGGACAACCCCCATATCTCTGGTAGAACCAGAGTTATGAGCCTTCAAAGTTGGGTGTAATTATGTTGGGATTGGGGGGGGGGCAAATAGCACTATAACATAGTCAAAGGACACCCCATATCTCTAGTAGAAATACAGTTATGAGCCTTCAAAGTTGGGTGTAATTATGTTGGGATTGGGGGGGGGGGCAAATAGCACTATAACATAGTCAAAGGACACCCCATATCTCTAGTAGAACCAGAGTTATGAGCCTTCAAAGTTGGGTGTTATTATGGTGGGATTGGGGGCGGGGGGCAAATAGCACTATAACATAGTCAAAGGACACCCCATATCTCTAGTAGAACCAGAGTTATGAGCCTTCAAAGTTGGGTGTAATTATGGTGGGATTGCGGGGCGGGGGGCAAATAGCACTATAACATAGTCAAAGGACACCCCATATCTCTAGTAGAACCAGAGTTATGAGCCTTCAAAGTTGGGTGTAATAATGGTGGGATTGGGGGGGGGCAAATAGGACTATAACGTACTCAAAGGACAAAAACTACTTAACTCCTTTGACTAGAAAATTTATAGGACATTGTCCACTAGTGTGCAAAATTAGTATCGCATGTTCATGGTTAAGCTATCAAAACTTTGGGAAAATTCATTGGTCAAATTGGCCAGTGACCCCCTTAGTTTTTAAAAATAGTATGGGACATTTTAAAATGTTATTGGACAATGTGTCCCGTGCTTATTTCCGGCCCTAGACACCCATATTTACACCAATAGATTTGTTAATTGAAAACATTTTAGAGAACTACAGTTAATACATCTGCCGTTAAAGGTTTTCTACTCGCTTCAGTTAAGGGCAATATACAGCCAATAACCAAAGCAACAAAAGTGCATTAGTTATTTAGAACTATGGAGTTCCAAATAACTACCATTATGTTTGGTAACCAATAGAGTAATATCTTTCACATATATGGCAACGTCATAACCCTCGATAACCTTAGTGATATCCCCCCTTCCGAAGGCAAATAGTATTCTCTAATACAAAGTTGCCTTCAACGAAGGGGATACACAGTTCACTCCCCCTCTCTACCGATATTACTCTATATATAAAATCAACTAAGGCTATGTTTTCTTCAAACAGACAATGGTCGTAATTAACAAACCTATTTGGCATGGTTAAGATACATTTTCCATTTGTAAAGCTTAATTTCCATTCGGTTGCGATAAAACTTTGATATTTAATCTAAATTAGCCCTTAAAATATAAATAAAATATTTACCTGGAAAGATCTCTTATACCACTACTGAAAGATTCAACAGCTTCCTTGAATCCGTGGACCGTGGTGCTAACGTAGTCCCGTAAGCCTTGGTAATAGTAGCACCAGCCAATGCAGCCAGTGGTGCCAACCAACGTGGTCCCCGTAAGCCTTGGTCGTAATTAACAAACGTATTTTGGCACGGTTGACCATAAATTTTCCACTTCCAACGCTTAATTTCGATCGGTTGCGATGAAACTTTGTTATTTAATCAAAATTAACCCTTAAAATATAAATAAAATCAAAATATTTACCAGCAAAGATCGGACAGAAAATCGCAGCGGCTACTTCTCACGGAAAACGACCCCAAAAATGACCTTGAATTAATTATTGGCTGCAAACATGAACCGCTAGATGGCGCTGCTGAAGTTAGGCTGCGGCAGACTTCAAAATATGGCGGGAGCGTGCGTTTCAATTTTATTGTTTCTATTTTCTAATATAATTAATAATTTAGTTAATTATAATTTACTAATGTCTTCTAAACAGCCCAAAACACTTTTCTCCACTTCTAAAAAGTGTTACTGGAGTTTATGGATTCCTAAATCAGGAAAAACCACCCTATAAACGTGTTTTGTCTTATAGGTCGAAACCTGAAATCATAATAATTAAACTAATTCCTATGAAAGTTAAATCATTTTACAGGGGACCCAGTTTTACGTTGATCTAGATGAAAGAAAAGTTCTGAAATTAAAAGTTTGTTTTTGGCCTAATTCTGACAGCACTCTATTGGCTATTGTTCTTGACTAGCGTCTATACTCTAGAATGAGTCTCTTGAAGTCGACAGCCTAGAGCTCTAGACGATAGCCAGTACTAGTTCTCAGTAGTCGTATTGGGCAGTAGTGTATGGTACTAGCATAAGCGGATAATTATCCGCTTACGGTACTAGTCACATTACAGGATTTTGATCCTAAGGGAGCTCTCGTACTCTAGCTTACTGATGTAGCCACCGAAATTATGTAAAACGCAATAAGGATAGTTCAGAAAAGGATGAAGAACTTCAAATATCATTAGACATGTTGATTGATATTTAGTGGCAACTAGTCGCAAATTGTAATAAGAAATAAAAGGTAACTGTTTTTGATTTTGATACGCTTCTTTTTCCTACAGTGAAAAATTCAAAATCAATTATGGCCTAGAACTTTCAGCTTCTTTACTTTTGTGTCTTTACTCTTTACGTGCTTCTTATTCTCACCAATTTAGAAATTTTATAATGGGACCAGAAAAAAAATAATTAATGCAAGGGTCACTGGTCCCAAGGAGAAGTTTAATAATTCCAACATGAGGGGTCACTGGTCCCGAGGACCACTACCAAAATCCACCTTATTTCCAGTATCAGCCCGCGCAACATTCAAACATCGCCGAAGCCGCGTGATCGAGTTGGCTGCTCTTCAAGAGACAGCTGTGCTGACGGGGTAAAGGGAGGAGGGTTATATTCGCATGTTATGTAATCAGAAGTTAATTATACTTTTTCACGTTGAAGTATGCGCACCCCTGGCATACCCTACCTGCCGTTCAATTCTCACAACGAACGGGGATATAATTTTACTTCAACAAAATTATAAGCATCATCTAGGAAAGTGCGAACTTAAGTACATACAAACTCTTTTGTGAATGCAGCCGGCTTACGTCGAAGTGCGTGAGCAAGTGAGCTGTTTTGTTGACGGGCGGGGTAAAAGGGGGGTGAAATCTACGACGGGTTATGTAAGCAGAAGATTTTCCTTCGATTTCACTTACTCTTCAACGTACGATTATTACCTAATAAAAGATAATACAAATCCAGCCCATAATTGTTACAACTTGAACATCTAATCAGTAGGTAAGATAACCGTGAAAATTTAATATTCATTATTCGGAAGACTAGACGGAACTACTTAAAAATCGAAAAAGCTGTCGAACCATTCATAGCCTTTCAACCTTCATATTTTCTAGGGCAATTACAATATGTTGGCCAATAAAACCGCTATTTTGGTTGGTTTTAATGCTCTAACCAAAGGAGTAACGGTAGGAAATTGATAAAATAATAATTTATCAATTTTGAAACCATTATAAATATTGGTTAATTTTTGCTGCAGGTAAGGACAGCCCAAACTGCTGCCGCGGCCGCGCCACAAACTAGGAAGAAGCCGTTTTCCGTCTACCGATGGGTGAGTATTTATAGTTAAACCACTTAAATTAAAATTAACCATAGTTTAAATATAATAATTAACTGGTCTTAAAAGGATCCAAACAAGCCAGGTGATAAGCCAACAATGCAAACTTACGATGTTGACTTAAATAGGTCAGATTTTTAAGTTAAATTACTTAATTAAATTAAAACAAACCTTAATTAAATTAATATTAGTTGTGGACCTATGGTACTTGATGCCTTAATCAAGATTAAAAATGAAATTGATCCTACTTTGACCTTTAGAAGGTCATGTCGCGAAGGTCAGTTAAAATACTCGTTTATTATAATTAATTAATACAGTTATAAGAAATCTTAGTTAATTAATTTAATTAATATAGGTATCTGCGGATCCTGCGCCATGAATATTGGCGGAGTTAATACCTTGGCTTGTATTTGGTAGGGTGTTAGAAATTTTAAATAATTTTTCCGGTAACGTTAAAAAATAAAAATCTTATCTAATCTCGTTAAAAAATATTATACAATTAGCAAGATTGATGAGAACCTCACTAAGCCGACTAAAATATATCCTTTGCCTCATATGTACGTGATCAAAGATCTCGTTCCTGTAAGTTAAACACTTTAGAAATTCAGGAAATTGGTCGCAAAAATTAATTAAGGCAACTTTTGCAAAAACAAATAGGATATGAATAACTTCTACGAGCAATACAAATCAATTCAACCCTGGTTGCAAACCAAATCTGACACCAAATTAGGGGAAAAGCAACATTTGCAAAGTATCGATGATAGGAAGAAATTAGATGGTCTTTATGAATGCATTCTTTGCGCTTGTTGCTCAACTTCTTGCCCCAGTTATTGGTGGAATGGTGATCGTTATTTGGGACCCGCTGTTCTTATGCAAGCTTATCGTTGGGTGATTGATTCCCGCGATGAAGCAACTGAGGAACGTTTAGAGAAATTGAAAGACCCTTTTTCAGTTTATCGGTGCCATACTATCATGAATTGCACCAAAACTTGCCCGAAGGTAAGATTTTTAAAAAAGGAGACCCATAGATGGCGTTAGTTTGCTTTAGAAACCAAATTAACCAATCCCTTCATCTTGGGATGAATTAGCCTTATCCCTGATCAGCGCCACCTAACCATAGCGGCGACTTTGAGAACTACTGTAATTGGCAAGCCAATCAGATGTCTCTAAAATCTGGTGACGTCACTAACAGGCACTCTCTGGGACTGGGTCTTACCAAAAATGACGTCACCAGATTTTAGCGACATCTGATTGGCTTGCCGCTTACAGTAGTTCTCAAAGTCGCCGCTATGGGTAGGTGGCGCTGATCAGGATCGAATAAGGCTAATTTGTATAACTTACAGTATTTTATGAATTATTTTAAAAATAAGGGTCTCAATCCTGGAAAATCTATTGGAGAATTGAAGAAATTGATGTCTGGAATCGCTAAAAAAGATAAACCCCAGTTATCTGGTGCTGCTTAAGGTACTTTTAGTCTCGGTAAAATTTTTTAAAAAAAAACCTCAATTACGGGGATAATTTAGTTAGAGGTTTGATTTTATTAAATCTCTAAATTAGACCTAAGATATCATCAAATCTCTAAATTAGACCTAAAATAAAGAAAAAAATAAAAAACACCCAAGATCTGTAGACCTCACGAGTATTTCCTTCTTTTAAAGTAAAATCTCTTTTCTGTTTAATTTTAAAAAGATTTAACAAAATGTTTCGGCTTGTAAATTAAAAATCACTGGAAATTAATAATTTTAAGGAAAGTTTATCATTTATTTATAGCAAAAGTAATTAATTAGTAAAAGATGGGAGGGATCAGGATGTAATTTGGTTAATAAATTAAATTAATTTAATTTCTTTAGAGAGATTTAAGAAATTAATTTAATTTAATTGCAATAAATAAATTAATTAAAAATATTACACGCCACGCTTTTAATTTTATTTTTAACCCTTTCAATTTATTTTGTATATACAAGGAGTTATACACAAGTTCACGTCAATTTTATACAAAATAATGGGGTTTTTTGACGTTAATCCCGTATTCTGTTAAAGCTGGAGTTAAATCTTCCATCGTCAAAGTATAACGTTTATCCTATTAACGAGTTATTATTAGTTTTCAATTAAATTAATAATACCTTATAAATTACAATTAGGTTATATATTAATTAACCTTGCTAGTTTTCTTGCTTTGACCAGCTCCCCTCATTTTGCAATGTTGCAAGGCGTCATTAGCGATATCAGAAATGAATTTTTGAGTTGCTAGAGAAATTAATCTAACACTGAAAGTTTAAAGAAATGTTATTATAACTCTTTCTTTCTAAAAGATGTTCAGGGATAATTTTAAGTTAACCAACATTCTAGGGTCTGAAGCTTCAAATCCAGCGCTATTTAAGTAATAAGCAGTAACTGGATCAGGAACCTTATAAAAAAAAATGGAAAATAAATTAATATAAGCTTCAAAATTGTAGGTTTTGTGTTAAAAGCCCATAAACTGATGTTAGCAGTGTCTGACTTATTTCAAGGTTCATACAACTTTTGTAAAACGGATTTTCCTGAGTTTTCCAACTTTTTTCCCCATATATTTACCTGTGTTTTCCAGGCTTTTCCCCCATATATTCCCCAGGTTTTTCCCCCATATATTCCCCAGGTTTTTCTCCCATATATTCCCCAGGTTTTTCTCCCATATATTCCCCAGGTTTTTCTCCCATATATTCCCCAGGTTTTTCTCCCATATATTTCCCAAGTTTTTCCCCCTATATTTCCCAAGTTTTCCCCCCTATATTTCCCAGGTTTTTCCCCCCATATATTTCCCAGGTTTTTCCCCCATATATTTCCCCCCAATATATTTCTCAGGTTTTCCCCCCATATATTTCCCAGGTTTTCCCCCCCATATATTTCCCAGGTTTTTCCCCCATATATTTCCCAGGTTTCCCCCCCCAATATATTTCCCAGGTTTCCCCCCCCATATATTTCCCAGATTTTTCCCCTATATATTTCCCAGGTTTTTTCCCCATGTATTTCCCAGGTTTTTCCCCCCCATATATTTCCCAGGTTTTCCCCCCCATATATTTCCCAGGTTTTCCCCCTATATATTTCCCAGGTTTTTCCCCCTATATATTTCCCAGGTTTTTCCCCCTATATATTTCCCAGGTTTTTCCCCCTATATATTTCCCAGTTTTTCCCCCTATATTTTCCCAGGTTTTCCCCCCTATATATTTCCCAGGTTTTCCCCCCTATATATTTCCCAGTTTTCCCCCCTATATATTTCCCAGGTTTTCCCCCCTATATATTTCCAGGTTTTCCCCCCTATATATTTCCCAGGTTTTCCCCCCTATATATTTCCCAGGTTTTCCCCCCTATATATTTCCCAGGTTTTCCCCCTATATATTTCCCAGGTTTTCCCCCCTATATATTTCCCCCCAGGTTTTCCCCCCTATATATTTCCCAGGTTTTCCCCCTATATATTTCCCAGGTTTCCCCCCCCCTATATATTTCCCAGGTTTCCCCCCCTATTATTTCCCAGGTTTTTCCCCCTATATATTTGCCAGGTTTTCCCCTATATATTTCCCAGGTTTTTCCCCCCTATATATTTCCCAGGTTTTCCCCCTATATATTTCCCAGGTTTTTCCCCCTATATATTTCCCAGGTTTTTCCCCCCCTTATATTTCCCAGGTTTTCCCCCCTATATATTTCCCAGGTTTTTCCCCCTATATATTTCCCAGGTTTCCCCCCTATATATTTCCCAGGTTTCCCCCCCTATATATTTCCCAGGTTTTTCCCCCTATATATTTCCCAGGTTTTTTCCCCCTATATATTTCCCAGGTTTTCCCCCCCTATATATTTCCCAGGTTTTTCCCCCCTATATATTTCCCAGGTTTCCCCTTCCCCCCTATATTTTCCCAGGTTTTCCCCCTATATATTTCCAGGTTTTTCCCCCCTATATATTTCCCAGGTTTTCCCCCTATATATTTCCCAGTTTTCCCCCCCATATATTTCCAAGATTTTTCCCCCTATATATTTCCCAGGTTTTTTCCCCCATATATTTCCCAGGTTTTTTCCCCCATATATTTCCCAGGTTTTTTCCCCCAATATATTTCCCAGGTTTTTTCCCCCAATATATTTCCCAGTTTTTTCCCCCCAATATATTTCCCAGGTTTTTTCCCCCAATATATTTCCCAGGTTTTTTCCCCCCATATATATTTCCCAGGTTTTTCCCCCGTATATTTCCCGGTTTTTCCCCCCATATATATTTCCCAGGTTTTTCCCTATATATATTTTTCCCAGGTTTTTTCCCCCCATATATATTTCCCAGGTTTTTCCCTATATATATTTTTCCCAGGTTTTTTCCCCATATATTTCCCAGGTTTTTCCCCCTTATATATTTCCCATTGTTTCAAACCTCACAAATTTCCCTGATTTCCTTAAATTTCCTTGAGTTTTTTTTGAAAACAAAAGAAATAAATTCTTTTAGTTTGTCCTATTTCCCATGTTAATGTTTGTAACTATGAACCCTGTTTTACATCATCATTGCTGGAGCAATTTTAAATAAAATGGTCTACATAAACAAACTGATAATTTACTTTCAGTTAATGGGCTTCTAATTAAATCAAAAAAAAAAAAAAAAAAAAACAATTTACAGTTGGTGTATAATCCTCCAATTGCAATAGAATATCAGCTAAAGGTAGGGTTTTATTTTCTTGAACATTATTATTGGCAGTTGCTCCCAAATTATTTTGAGACGGAGTTTGAATTATGTTACTAGAGCCAGAAACCAACAAACTGGCAATTGCAGAATTGGCAGGGGTTATTGGTGCACCTATTTTCCCCCCAAAAATAATAAAATTAAATTTAAAATAAAAAAAAAGGTCTAAAATAAATATTAAAATTTCATTAAGAGGTGAGGTGGGAACTTTTAGACATGTAGATTATTATTTTTAGACTAGGGTATGGTGTAGACATAGACATAGACATAGATAAGAGGCCTAGAGGGAGTGGAGGTCTAAAAATAGAACACCTCATCCCTAAAGTAAAAGTAGGAATCTGCTAAAATGGAAAGAAAGAACGAAAGAACCACTAGAAAACTTAAGTTATTTTAGAAGCTGGCCTAGCTGTTATAGCTCAGTTATAATTATTTCTATCTAGTAATAAAGAGAGATAGAAGAGTTTCCAGCCAATTAAAAGTAAGGATGCAATATTAATCATTTTTTACACTCCTTTTTTTAATCCCTTAATTAAAAGCTGGGTTATTAACTGCATTTTAGGAGCCTGCCTAAAGTGATACTGCAGAAATTATCTGGGGTTTCCTGTTAGTTGTTATATAGAATAATAGGTTTAACCATCTACGGGGCTTTCTACTTTTTATTCTCTTTGGTTTAAAAACGTAACTGTAAATCTCCTAAAATGAGTTTGCCTCAAGTGACATTATTTGTTAAAGCAGGCGCGGATGGAAAAAGATACGGAGCTTGCCCCTTTTGCCAACGTATTTTTATGATACTCATAATTAAAGCTGAGGCTAATCAATTAGCTTTTAAAGTAGCAACGGTCAATTTGGCTAAACCTCCGGAAGAATTTAAAAAACTAACTCTAAGGCGCGTTCCTGCCATTCTACACGATGATAACTCATTAGATTATGTTGACGATATTGTGGAATACTTGGATGCAACCTTCCCCACCCCAAGTTTGATTTACGAAGAAGCTGAAGCCGTACAAGTCACGAAAGATTTGTTTCAAAAGTTTTGCTTCTTTATCAAGGAGGTTTCGAAGGATTCAAGCGGTTTAACAGCTGAATTGGCTAAGCTTGACGAGTATTTAACTAAAACCGGTCATCATTATTTGTGCACTACTCATTTAACTCATATAGATTGCGAACTGCTTCCGAAACTTCATCACGTAAGGGTAGCAGCCAATTATTTGAAGAAATTTGAATTTAGTAAAGAGTCTAAAGGGTTATGGAGATATTTAAACGAAGCTTATCATACAAAAGCATTTATGAAAAGCTGTCCCAGTGATCAAGAGATTATACTTCATTGGGCTGATAAACCAGAAACAAGGAATCTAACCATGGAACAACATAGTCAAATTACCAATGAAGCCCCTACCTACATGACACGTGTACCACCAGAGTAGATTTGGATTTGATATTTATTTATTTATAAATCTGTATATTTATTGTTAAATTTGTGCAAGTATTGAAATGATTTATTCCCAAAAAACTACTCTATTAGGATCATAGTATATGCTTGCTAAACAACTGGTTGGAATAAGTGTTATTTTTAAAGCTAATACTCTGTATTAATATTGAAATAAATACATAGCATGTACAATTGATATCGGAAATTAAAGTTTTTTGATTTTCATCACGGTCATGTCACAAGCTTACAGTACAAAGCATATCAACATTCTCAAGACAGGGAGAAAAGACAGTACACAAAGATTCACAAGTTGAGCCAAGGCTTACGTTTCAAATATAAACATTGAAAATTAACTACAGAGTTTTTTTCATAAAAACTGAATCGTATAAAAAGAGTATAATGATTTATTTATTTATAGAAACAAATCTTACCAGGGTTGAACGACATTTTCAAAACTTTTCCTTCACTTTTTAGTTTTTGCTGCTCCAATGTTTACTAAACAACAAGAACCCGTCCACCAGTATGGGGCCACTGACTGGTAATACTGACAAAGTGAACATATAAGTTGAATTTCATTGGTTAGTTTATGTCACGTGTCTGTGTTATGTAAGAAAAATTTAATTTTACTTTTAACGGGAGCCCCTAAATCTGTCACCATGGAGTAGTATTTGGGGAGATTTAGCTACAATGCATTGCACTTTTAAATAAATTTCATTATCACTCCTATCCTGAAATATATCATAGCGTACTCGATCACGCTTTAGTAAATTATGACGAGGAGTTTGTAATTGTGGTGTTGGTTTCGCTGTTAACTGCTGTTATCAACTTCAAGACGTTTTGTTTTCTCTTAATCCTGATTCCTGAATAGTCTTAACCTCAGTTATTGAACAAATAGTAGTAATAACAAGTTATTTTGAGATGCCAGAAGCTTGGAAATTTTAATTGAAAATCCGCAGTTTTATTTAATTGTAAGTGAAATCTCTATAAGACATTAGGCCTTGGCTATTATTAACTTGTTGCAGCTATTTCCCTTATTATTATTTAATCATTTACTTATTTATAAAAGACCTTTGACCCCACTTAGACGGGGATTTCGTTTGCTCCATTTAAATAAATCCTGTTCTTAATTCTATTATAAAGCTTGGAGCATTTGTTTATACCATTTAAACCATGGGAGTGCCAAAATTTTATAGATGGATTAGCGAGCGCTATCCATGCTTAAGTGAAGTTGTCAAAGATTACCAGGTATTGCCACCGCCATAGTCTTAATAATTTTAAGAAATTAGTTATACATTTGTAAAATGCCACTCAGATACCTGACTTTGACAATCTTTATCTGGACATGAATGGAATCATTCATAATTGTTCCCATCCTAATGACGATGATCCTCATTTTAGAATATCGGAAAATGATATATTTTTAAACATTTTTCATTATATTGAGGTAAAACTTAATTTACAGGGTTCATACAAACCTGGAAAACCGGGAAAACATGGAAAAATCAGGAAAATAAATAGTTGACAAAAACTTCAGGGAAAATTCAGGGAAATTTAAAATGTTTAGTAAAATTCAGGGGAAATTCAGGGAAATTTAGAATTTTTAGTAAAATTCAGGGAAAATTCAGGGAAATCATTTTTCATTATATTGAGGTAAAACTTAAACAGGGTTCCTACAAACCTGGAAAAATCAGGGAAATAAATACTTGACAAAAACTTCAGGGAAAATTCAGGGAAATAAGTACTTGACAAAAACTTCAGGGAAAATTCAGGGAAATTTCGAATTTTTAGTAAAATTCAGGGAAATCAGGGAAATTTGCGTCAAACAGGGGCCGAGTAATTAAGCAAAATGTTTGTAAACATACCCTCCATAGGATTAACATTACACTATACTTTGGAGGCTCGTAACTCTGGTTCTACTAGAGATACGGGGATGTCCTTTGAGTATGTTATAGTCCTATTTGCCCCCCATCCAACCATACTAAAAACTTGGGGATCGAGTAAACAGGGGCCGAGTAATTGAGGAACATGTGCATAACCATACCCTCCATAGGAATATCATTAGACCCAACTTTGGAGGCTCATAACTCTGGTTCTACTAAAGATACGGGGATGTCCTTTGAGTATGTTATAGTCCTATTTGCCCCCCATCCAACCATACCAAATACTTGGGGATCGAGTAAACAGGGGCCGAGTAATTGAGGAACATGTGCATAACCATACCCTCCATAGGAATATCATTGGACCCAACTTTGGAGGCTCATAACTCTGGTTATATTAGAGATACGGGGATGTCCTTTGAGTATGTTATAGTCCTATTTGCCCCCCATCCAACCATACCAAATACTTGGGGATTGAGTAAACAGGGGCCGAGTAATTGAGGAACATGTGCATAACCATACCCTCCATAGGAATATCATTAGACCCAACTTTGGAGGCTCATAACTCTGGTTCTACTATGAATACGGGGATGTCCTTTGAGTATGTTATAGTCCTATTTGCCCCCCCTCTAACCATACTAAAGACTTGGGACTAAGACAAACTGGGGCCGAGCAATTAAGCAAAATGTTCAATATAACACATCCTCCATAGGATTAACATTACACTATACTTTGGAGGCTCATAACTCTGGTTCTACTAGAGATACGGGAATGTCCTTTGATTATGTTATAGCCCTAATTGCCCCCCTCCTTCGTTAACATTTGCTCCAAAAACCTGGAAAATTCAGGGAAGTATATGGGGAAAAACCTCCCATAAATCTTAGGGAAATTTGTTTTCCAAAAGTTGTATGAACCCTGTTAAATATATCTCGAACTAATTGAAGTATTAATTAATTAATCTTCTGATTATTTTACCCAAAAAAAAATAGTTTTTATTTCGTATGATTAAACCACGAAAAGTGTTTTTTATGGCTGTGGATGGCGTAGCTCCTAGAGCTAAAATGAACCAACAAAGAGGACGTAGATTTAGAGCGGCTCGTGAAGCTGAGGCGAAAGAGAAAGAAGCCATTGCTAAAGGAGAAACTTTGCCAACGGAAGATAGATTTGATTCCAATTGCATCACCCCTGGAACTGAATTCATGAATAGATTAAATGAACAGTTAAAATATTTCGTTTCTATGAAAATCTCCACTGATAAATTATGGCAAGGTGTTAATGTTTATCTCTCTGGTCATGAAACTCCCGGAGAAGGAGAGCATAAAATTATGGATTACATTCGGTATAAAAGGTCTCAACCTGATTATGATCCTGATACAAAGCATTGCTTGTATGGATTGGATGCAGATTTGGTTTGTTTAATATAATTAAAGGGAGGGTGAAGTAGAAAATCAAGTGATTTTTTATCGATTCTTCTACTAATTATAAGACCAGTCTGCATAGTGAAACATTCAGGAAATAAATACCAACTCCGAATGATTTTAAAATTCAAATTAGGTTCAGATTTTAAGGATAATTTTAAAGAAGGTCCTCTGACCAATCGCGTAACGCCCTGCCTTCTTGTTAACAAAATTCTCGTGGCACGCATGCTCCATGTCTCGCGCCACGATTATCACGTCGCGCGCGAATTCTATCAAATCTCGTGATAAATTTCATTCAACACGGAACGTGCCACGAGAATTTTGTTAATAAAAAGGCAGGGCGTTACGCGATTGGTCGGAGGACCTTCTATAAAATTATCCTTAAAATCTGAACCTAATTTGAAATAATTTTAAAATCATTCGGAGCTGGTATTTATTTCCTGAATGTTTCACTATGCAGACTGGTCTTATAATTAGTAGAAGAATCAATAAAAAATCACTTGATTTTCTACTTCACCCTCCCTTTAAATAAATATTATGTTATGGTTTTATTAATAATTTATTTATTTATATGAATAATTTTGGTTTTAGATAATGTTAGGGTTATGTTCTCACGAACCCCATTTCTCTTTGTTAAGAGAAGAAGTGAAATTTGGTTCTAAGAACCAGAAAAAGTTAGTTTGTAATTTAGTTTCAACCATATTATTTAAGGGTTTATTGATAAAACTTGATTATTCAGATCATTTTTACCGGAAAACATCACCTTTCACCTTTTACATCTGTCACTTATGAGAGAATATCTGGAGCATGAATTTTCGCCTGTTAAAGTAATAATTAAATTAATATTACTTATTAATGGAAAAGTTAGGGGGGTAACATAAAATTATACCTTAAAAGAAGGTCCTTTTTCTAAAAGGAAAAATATTAAAAAAAAAAAAAAAACAACAAAAAAAAACAATAAATGATCTCTTATTACAAAATAATTAGCTTAAAAATGATGACTACTGCGCGGCCATTGCTTTAGTGGCGTCTGCTAGCTGAGCCTCTTACCTGATTGGTTGATTTCCTCACAGGCTGTGACTGTGAGAGGTAAGACATAGCCCACTCGATCACGCGCGTAGGAGGGTCGATTTAGCAGATGGCGGTGCAGTAGTCCTCGTTTTTTTAAGACTTAATTAAATGTGCTAATTATTTTGTAATAAAATGTAATTTATTTTATTTATTTAATATTTTTCCTTTTATATTTAGAAAAAGGCCGTTCTTTTAAGGTATAATCAAAAACGGATTTATGGGATAAGAACGTCGGAGTTAGCGAATTCACTCCCCATCCTCGCATACTTTATTGAGAAAATTCGTCTGCTTATATTTTGACTCCACCCACAAATTCTGTATATAGCTACTTCTAGAGATCGAATTTGTGGGTGGAGTCAAAATATAAGCAGACGAATTTTCTCAATAAAGTATGCGAGGATGGTACTAGAGGCTAAAGGTACGATCCAACGTTCTTATCCCATAAATCCGTTTTTGGTATAATGTAATGTTATGTTAGGTTATGTTACCTAAACTTTTCCCTTTTTAATAATTATTGCTAGTTTTAAGTTTGAACAAAGCTTTTTTTTTTTAAGTTTTAAAATGTTTATTTTGCTTTGTTATTTTTGCAGAAACATTTAACATTTCCATTTGATTTGGAAGCCATTATCGATGATTGGGTTTTAATGGGGTTTTTAGTTGGAAATGATTTTATTCCAAATATTCCACAAATGCACATTCAAAATGATGCCCTGCCAATTTTGTACAGCTCTTACATTGAAGTTTTACCTACTTTAGGAGGTAATTAGGTCTAATTTTAATTATAAAGAATAAATTAATAACATTACGACTAATAATAATAATTAACTATATTTAATAACACAAAAAAGGTTATATCAACGAAGGCGGTTTCTTAAATTTAGAAAGATTTCAAAAATATCTCAATAAACTTGGACAGGTATATTTAAAGCCTAATTAATTACTAATAACTTAAAACCTAATTAGTTAAAGGGAGGGTGAAGTAGAAAATCAAGTGATTTTTTATCGATTCTTCTACTAATTATAAGACCAGTCTGCATAGTGAAACATTCAGGAAATACCAGCTCCGAATGATTTTAAATTTCAAATTAGGTTCAGATTTTAAGGATAATTTTAAACAAGGACTGCCGACCAATCGCGTCACGCCCTGCCTTTTTGTTAACAAAATTCTCGTGACACGCATGCTCCATGTCTCGCGCCATGATTGTCACGTCGCGCGCCTAATTTTATCAAATCTCCTGATAAATTTCATTCAACACGGAATGTGCCACGAGAATTTTGTTAATAAAAAGGCAGGGCGTTACGCGATTGGTCGGAAGTCCTTCTTTAAAATTATCATTAAAATCTGAACCTAATTTGAAATAATTTTAAAATCATTCGGAGCTGGTATTTCCTGAATGTTTCACTATGCAGACTAGTCTTTTAATTAGTAGAAGAATCGATAAAAAATCACTTGATTTTCCACTTCACCCTCCCTTTAAGTAATATTAAGTTCAAATTTAATTTTTTTGGTCTCAATAGATTGACAGAGAAAAATTTAGCGATGTATTGGCTGATTTAAAGTATTTTGAGGCTAAATGTACTAGACCTAAACGTGATGCTGCGTATGACGTAATTAATTAATAGTTTTATAATCAGAATTAATTACTGTTTGTGTTAACTTAACTGAAGGTAAGAGAATTAAATTCCCCTTTTTCGCAACTCCAGGATGATGCTGGATTTTTAGACGTGTTGGGAACAGATTCCAACAAAATGGAATCTAATAACGAAGGTAAATACTATTAATAAGGCATTACTACTACTAGCCCTATGGGGTTAGTGATTTTTGGCCAAAAAAGCGCCTCTATTTCTCTAAGATTTCGCATCCTCCCCCAATCATCCTTGCTCTCCCTGAGTGCCTATTGACCTAAGCTTTGTCATGGGTAATGAGCGGGAAAGTTTTAAATATTCGCGTTCTTTCAAGGATTAAAAAATAAATTTTGGGTCGGGTACCTGTACAGAGCTAGAAACTACCTTATGGGCTTAAAGAAGTTTTTATAACAGTATTTTTTATGTCCCCTTACCCCTGATGGTCTATGACAATACGTGGTCGGTAATTACCGGGTACCCGACCCGATACGCGCTCGGTAATTTCCCGGTACCCGACCCGATACGCGCTCGGTAATTTCCCGGTACCCGACCCGATACGCGCTCGGTAATTTCCCGGTACCCGACCCGATACGCGCTCGGTAATTTCCCGGTACCCGACCCGATACGCGCTCGGTAATTTCCCGGTACCCGACCCGATACGCGCTCGGTAATTTCCCGGTACCCGACCCGATACGCGCTCGGTAATTTCCCGGTACCCGACCCGATACGCGCTCGGTAATTTCCCGGTACCCGACCCGATACGCGCTCGGTAATTTCCCGGTACCCGACCCGATACGCGCTCGGTAATTTCCCGGTACCCGACCCGATACGCGCTCGGTAATTTCCCGGTACCCGACCCGATACGCGCTCGGTAATTTCCCGGTACCCGACCCGATACGCGCTCGGTAATTTCCCGGTACCCGACCCGATACGCGCTCGGTAATTTCCCGGTACCCGACCCGATACGCGCTCGGTAATTTCCCGGTACCCGACCCGATACGCGCTCGGTAATTTCCCGGTACCCGACCCGATACGCGCTCGGTAATTTCCCGGTACCCGACCCGATACGCGCTCGGTAATTTCCCGGTACCCGACCCGATACGCCGTCGGTAATTTCCGGGTACTCGACCCGATACGCGGTCGGTAATTTCCGGGTACTCGACCCGATACGCGGTCGGTAATTTCCGGGTACCCGACCCGATACGCGGTCGGTAATTTCCGGGTACCCGACCCGATACGCGGTCGGTAATTTCCGGGTACCTGGTACTCGCACAGGGCTAGAAACTACCTCCTAAGCTCAAAAGAAGGTTAAAGTTAATATCCTTACACTATTGTAGTTGCAGTAGGCAAATTATTAGACCTGGACACGGGCGACTGCTACGACACGGAGGAAGATTTATTAAGCGAGGATAGTGACGGAATGTTGGACATGGAATTTAGTCAACATAAACGAGATTATTACATGAACAAACTGGATTACGAGAACATTACGAAAGAAGTGTTGAAAGAACAGGCTTACGAATTTGTAAGAGCCATACAATGGAACCTCCACTATTATTACAATGGAATTGCTTCGTGGAGTTGGTATTACCCGCACCATTACGCTCCGTACATATCTGACGTGACGGATTTCAGCGAAATTAAGCTGGATTTTGAATTAGGCAACCCGTTTTTGCCTTACGAGCAACTTCTAGCTGTTTTACCCGCTGCTAGTAAAAAATTGCTACCTTTGCCTTTCCAGGTATTATAATTAATCGTCTTAAAGGGAGGGTGAAGTAGAAAATCAAGTGATTTTTTATCGATTCTTCTACTAATTATAAGACCAGTCTGCATATAGTGAAACATTCAGGAAATAAATACAGTCTCCGAATGATTTTAAAATTATTTCAAATTAGGTTCAGATTTTAAGGATAATTTTAAAGAAGGACTGCCGACCAATCGCGTAACGCCCTGCCTTTTTATTAACAAAATTCTCGTGGCACGTTCCGTGTCGAATGAAATTTATCACGAGATTTGATAAAATTAGGCGCGTGACGTGACAATCGTGGCGCGAAACATGGAGCGTGCCACGAGAATTTTGTTAACAAAAAGGCAGGGCGTTACGCGATTGGTCGGAGGACCTTATTTAAAATTATCCTTAAAATCTGACCCTAATTTGAAATAATTTTAAAATCATTCGGAGCTGGTATTTCCTGAATGTTTGACTATGCAGACTGGTCCTAAAATTAGTTGAAGAATCGATAAAGAATCACTTGATTTTCTACTTCACCCTCCCTTTAATTAAGATTAATTTAGTTATAAATAGAAATTTAAACGTAATTATTTCTTTAAAGTCGCTAATGATTAGTGAAAATTCTCCGGTTAAGAATTATTATCCGGAAGACTTTAAAACTGATTTGAATGGGAAACAACAGGAATGGGAAGCCGTTGTCCTTATTCCCTTTATAAATGAGAAATTACTGTTAAATAGTATGAGTCCCCTGTTAAATCAACTGACCGATGAGGAGAAGAAACGTAACTCTCATGGCCCTCATATTTTGTTTAAATACACACCGGAACCACTGGGTCCTTATAAATCCATTAATCCATCAGTTTTTCCTGATATTAGTTTCAACCACGCTATGTTAGTATAATTAATAATGATTTCATAATCATTTAGTTTTAATTCAACAAGAAGTGATATCTAGTTTATTAGGGAGAAGGTGTAAGATGCCTAAGTATTTTCGCGCGCGATAGTAACAGTCCCCCCTTTCAAAATACAAGGGGGGACGTAAAAGGAGGCCGGGCTATTTCGCAGCCTCTCCTCAGTCGGAAAATATGACTGTAATTTTCTTTGTCATTCGCGTCGCCGCGCTGACGTGAGTTTTCAAGAACCAATGAGATGCATGCTGGTTGTAATTTAGAGGCGGCGGGGATTAACTCCGGACCTACTATACGTTTGGACTGGAGATAAAGCTATAGTAGAAATGTGGAGGCGAATTTATACCTTCTCCCTAGTAAACTAGATATCGCTTCTTGGTTTCAAGCTCTAACGGTGTATAAATATATTTAGGGTTGAGGAGATACCAAAAGATGGGTTTTTATTGCCGAGAAGTAAGATTTTGAAAGGTCTTTGCCCCGGAGTTAGATTGGAAGTTTATTTTCCTGGATTTCCGACTTTAAGACATATCGAACATACCGTAAGACATCCTTACTCGCGATCAGTGTTAATTTAGTCACGTGTGATGAGTTTAACTTGTGTTTAAAGGCGGAATTGAAAAACGAGAAGGTTAAAGTCTTTCAAATGGTATCGAGAAAGGAGAATATGATGTTGACTGTGAAGGAACCTGAAAAAATTGTAATTTTCTTAGTTATTTTCGAAATTAATTTGGTTTAATTAAAAATTTGGGTTTATTTTAGACACTGGAAGAAGCGGCGCAATTAATAGACAAAATTGTTTTTGTTGCGTGGCCGCATTTGACTGAAGCTAAAGTTTACGCTGTTTCCGATGGAACATCGAGTATTACGTATGTTTTAGAAATAATTTGATAGAATTTCTCTAATTACTAATTACTAATTTGCATTTAAAACTATGCTATAATTTTAGGGGAGTTAATGGAACGCCTCATCCTTTAAATAACAATGAAAAGCAATCTTTTAGCAAACAGTGTAACATGATTAAAGAACGACAATATGAAAGATTTGGTATCGTTCTCAAGAATATTCCAATTTTAGTCCATGTAAATTTGCTCAATGGTGTTAGGTAAGTAAATATATCTATTGTTTTTTCTTTACAATTAGCCTTATTCCTGATCAACGCCACCGAGGCGTAGCGGCGACTTTTGGAACTATAATAATACGGTAGCCAATTACAGGTGGCGCTGGAGCCGATGGACTCTGATGGAGATCTGTTATTTTCTATGTTTTGATTATTACCGCTTCAACTTCAAAAAACATGTTTTAACTAATTATTATTAACCTAATAATCTCCAAATAGACCAAAATCGAATGAAAACTTACTCCGAAAGTCTTATTTCATAATATTAGACAGAATAAGAAAGGTAAAATCAACTTTTAATACTTTTCAAACCATATCGCTTGTTAAGCCTTGGCTATTCACATGATTCAAAATAGAGAAAATAACAGATCTCCATCAGAGTCCATTGACTCCAGCGCCACCTGTAATTGGCTACTGTATTATTATAGTTCCAAAAGTCGCCGCTACGCCTCGGTGGCGTTGATCAGGAATTAGGCCTAATTTGAGCTGTTAAATTAACAAAATAGTTTTAATGGTACAGGTTTGTCTGTAAGTCCGATGGGACGGTTGTTAAGGATAAGATTTGGTCAGCTGTTAGCACTCCGATCGCTTACCAAGTCATGGTTAAAGAATTGGCAGTCGAACAACCTAATATTAGAAACTTTTCTTCTATCGAAGAACTATTTCCTCCCGAAACTGTCTGCTTCATGATGTCTTACGCCAATCACGGTCACGAAGCTCGAGTAATTAAGAAAATTGAAATTGAAGCTCAGTCTGAAGTAAAATTGGAAGTCAAATTAATTTCGCCCGTAGAACCCGATTTCTCCTACGTTATTTCTAATGAAAAAGTAATTTATTTATTAATTAATATTTAATTCTACATTTTTTACTAATTAGGGGCTTTCTTTTAACAGTCATTAACAACCAACAGCTATTATCGCGGGAATATTTTAGCTCAACGACTTGGAATTAGTAGTTTTATGGTTTCCAGATTTACCGGAACGTTTTTCGTTCAAATTAATTCACTTGAGAGTTTGAATCCGACTAAAATTAATATTGGACTTAATTTGAAGTTTAATAAACGTAATGAAGAAGTTTTTGGGTATTCAAAGAAAACTTCCGATGGTGTATGGTTGTATTCGCAAAAAACGCTCGAAACTATGGAGGAGTACCTTACAAAGTACGTTGTGTTAAAATTTCAAAATTAGTAATACTGTATAGTTTTCTGATTCCACTTAAAGGGAGGGTGAAGTAGAAAATCAAGTGATTTTTTATCGATTCTTCTACTAATTATAAGAGCTGTCTGCATAGTGAAACATTCAGGAAATAAATACAGTCTCCGAATGATTTTAAAATTATTTCAAATTAGGTTCAGATTTTAAGGATAATTTTAAAGAAGGTCCTCCGACCAATCGCGTAACGCTATGCCTTTTTAGTAACAAAATTCTCGTGGCACGTTCGGTGTTGAATGAAATTTAGCGCGAGATTTGATAAAATTAGCCGCGCGACGTCACAATCGTGGCGCGAGACACGGAGCGTGCCACGAGAATTTTGTTGACAAAAAGGCAGGGCGTTACGCGATTGGTCGGAAGTCCTTGATTAAAATTATCCTTAAAATCGGAACCTAATTTGAAATAATTTTAAAATCATTCGGAATCTGTATTTCCTGAATGTTTGACTATGCGGACTGGTCTTATAATTAGTTGAAGGATCGATAAAAAATCACTTGATTTTCCACTTCACCCTCCCTTTAACGAAGCTTAAGTTTAATAGTTATTTGTAATTGTAATATTTTTCTTTGAAAGATTTCCTGAACTATTTGAAGCCGCTTACGCTGTTTTAGAACAGGATGTCGTTCACGTTGATAGTCTTTTTCCAACAGCTACTGGGTAGAAAATTGACTGCTTTAATCACAATTATCTTGATATTAATTTATAGTTACGTAATTTTACTAATTTGATTCGGGTTACATTTATTCTACAGCAAAGATTATATCAAGAGTGTTAAAATATGGCTCGATTCTCTGCCTTACACTACTAAGGAACGACAACAGTGTGGCGCCATTGTACTTGACTTGGCAGTTGTTGAGGAACTTGAAAAAATTCTTAAGGAAACTGAAGATTCTAGGAAAGATAAACCTTCGAAAATTATCCAGGTTTCACCAAAGGACTTGTTTAGACCACATAGCATTCACGGTTCATCCGCACCTGATCCTAAAACAAATTTTTGTCTATACGATCGCGTTGTTCATATTCAGGAAGGAAGTTCGGTACCGTTGGGTCTCAGAGGAACTCTCGTTGGCATTCATAAAGGTGCGTGTATTACGGTTTTATGTTATGATTTTTCAGGTAGACGTTTCGAGTACTCGGTAAGTAACTATTTGGGACGCGATAAGTAAATATTCGGGACGCGATAAGTAAATATTCGGGACGCGACAAGTAAATATTCGGGACGCGACAAGTAAATATTCGGGACGCGACAAGTAAATATTCGGGACGCGACAAGTAAATATTCGGGACGCGACAAGTAAATATTCGGGACGCGACAAGTAAATATTCGGGACGCGACAAGTAAATATTCGGGACGCGACAAATACTCAAAAAAACCAAATTTGACCTAATCTATATAATCTATGCTCGAAATAAATTTTGATACTCGGCTTGACACTCGATATGAAATTTACTTTGTTACTCTAAACCGATAAAACGGGACTCGCGCACCACTGGGTATTAAAAACAATCGTAATTTTTATAGCTGAGGCCGAAAGTGATACTATGGTGGATGTTTTATTTGACGAAGAATTTGCCGGTGCCTTGACACTGTTTAGTACCTCTAGAAGAGGTTATCGCCTTCGTCCTTGCACCCTTATGAATTTAACACACGGAAGAAGAATGATCTCTTCTTCCTCACCAGCGAAAATGGTAACTTCTAGTAGAAATAATGCCACAGGAGTGTCGACCAGCACTAGCATCGCGAATAGTGTTAATAATAATGAGTCTAGAAGACATAATAGGGGCCATGACGTACCGTCTAATAGTCGTTTATATTCAAAGGTAGAATTGATTTCTTTTAGCTAATTACGATTATAGTTAAGCTGAACCTTCCGGTATATATTTTAGGCTCTTAGTGGTATTGTTCAGGCACCTAATCGTGGTGGTTCTGGGGAGAAGACACCTCAATCTCCTACAAAGAAACCTCAAATGACAATTCTGTCTCATAAATCGGAAGCTTCGAAACAACAAACCAAAACTAGGATGGCAAAATTGAAAGAAATGTCATCGTCATCGTCATCGTCATCTTCTCCCAAACACGTAGAGGAATCAATGAAGGCCGCTGCTAAAAACCGGGAAGATCAGGGCACTCCCACCAATAATCCCTCCGTAAATCAGTTTAACCATTCACCCGATTCTCCATTTGTCCCTAGAAATGTAATAAGATTGTAATATTTTTGAAATTTTTTCCGGGAAACTAATTTGTCATCATCTAGGCTGGGTGGAACAATAGTTTCAACTTTGATTCACCGTCGCCAGATAACGTTCAACAGTTATCGCGTTCGACTTCTTCTAGTAGTAAAGCGACAACCCAGTCTTCGTCTTTTGATAATGAGTTTATGAGTATTTGGGATGGATTAAAGCAGATCGCGGTACCTTTGGATACTCAACAACCTAAGGTTGTACCATCAGCGCAAGCAACTACACCGGGTGTTTATGGGAAACCCGTTTCCATTCAGGAACTGTTTCAAAGTACGTGTCGTTCTCGGATAATTAATTTAGCCAGGGTTCATACAAACCGGGAAAAATCAGGGAAATAAATAGTTGACAAAAACCTCAGGGAAATTTGCGTCAAACAGGGGCCAAGTAATTAAGCAAAATGTTCGTAAACATACCCTCCGTAGGATTAACATTACACTATACTTTGGAGGCTCATAACTCTAGTTCTACTAGAGATACCGGGATGTCCTTTGAGTATGTTATAGTTCAATTTGTCCCCCATCCAACCATACTAAAGACTTAGGGCTACGACAAACAGGGGCTGAGTAATTAAGCAAAATGTTCGTGAACTTTCCCTCCATAGGATTAACATTACACTATACTTTGGAGGCTCATAACTCTGGTTCTACTATGAATACGGGGATTTCCTTTGAGTATGTTATAGTCCTATTTGCCCCCCATCCAACCATACTAAAGACTTAGGTCTACGACAAACAGGGGCCGAATAATTAAGCAAAACGTAAACAAACAACCCCCTCCATAGGATTAACATTAGACTATACTTTGGAGGCTAGTAACTCTGGTTATATTAGAGATACGGGGATGTCCTTTGAGTATCTTATAGTTCAATTTGTCCCCCATCCAACCATACTAAAAACTTAGGACTACGACAAACAGGGGCCAAGTAATTAAGCAAAACGTAAACAAACAACCCCCTCCATAGGAATAGCGTTACACTAAACTTTGGAGGCTCGTAACTCTGGAAAATTCAGGGAAGTATATGGGGAAAAACCTCCCATAAATCTCAGGGAAATTTGTTTTCCAAAAGTTGTATGAACCCTGTTAGCGTTTTTATTGGCTTCTTTTGGTAATGTTGAGATTAAAAATGTTATTACAGCGGCTAGACAGGCTGAAACTCTTAACAGTACTGTCCCACCGCCTCAGCAGCCACCGCAGCCTCAACCACCAGTTCCAACTTCTTCTAGTAATTGCACTCAACTTTTGAATTTAATGTTAAATTCGAATAGAGGTATCGCGTCGTATTCATTTGCTGTTAATGGTCCGGTAAGATAATTAATTCTCTTCATTTAACGCGTCGCGTTAATTTACATGATTTCGGTTTAGGCTTAATGATTTTTAAGTCTTTGATAATAAATTTAATTTAATTTTATTTCAAACGGAAACAGAATTCTGTTATCGCTACTGTAACTCTTCCATCTGGAGAGAGATTTCCCAGTGTTCCTTGTTCTACTAATCAAATTGCGGCTGAAAATGCTGCTGAGCAAGCCTTAGTTTATTTATCATCTTTAAATGTAATTTAAATTTAAATTTAACAAATTTATTCGGCGTTAAAGGGAGGGTGAAGTAGAAAATCAAGTGATTTTTTATCGATTCTTCTACTAATTATAAGACCAGTCTGCATAGTGAAACATTCAGGAAATAAATACCAGCTCCGAATGATTTTAAAATTATTTCAAATTAGGTTCAGATTTTAGGGATAATTTTAAAGAAGGACCTCCGACCAATCGCGTAACGCCCTGCCTTTTTAGCAACAAAATTCTCGTGGCACGCATGCTCCGTGTCGAATGAAATTTATCACGAGATTTGATTAAATTCGCGCGCGACGTGATAATCGTGGCGCGAGACATGGAGCATGCGTGCCACGAGAATTTTGTTGCTAAAAAGGCAGGGCGTTACGCGATTGGTCGGAGGTCCTTTTTTAAAATTATCCTTAAAATCTGAACCTAATTTGAAATAATTTTAAAATCATTCGGAGCTGGTATTTATTTCCTGAATGTTTCACTATATGCAGACTGGTCTTATAATTAGTAGAAGAATCGATAAAAATTCACTTGATTTTCTACTTCACCCTCCCTTTAATTGTTTCCGATTCGCGTTTACCGTTTATCAAAATTGCATTTCAAAATCAACTTCTGGTGATTTCTTTTAAAGCAGAATTCATGGAATATTCTTACAAATGCCGGGTCTTTTCCTAGACCAAATTTACCACCTGCATTTGGTACAAATATTGCTTCGGTTAGACCGAGCATACCGGCGCATTTTTCTCCGAGACGCACAACTATGAGTACCGCCGCGAATTTCCCCGCCCCTGTATCCTTGGCCATGGCTGCGGCGGCTCTACCGAAATTTTCAAGCCATTTGACGGGGACGCGTCATCCCCCGCCTTCATCATTGGTCTCAATCCCGGATAATTTTGTTGAAATTAATGAGCAACGTTTAAAACAGAAGGAACAACAAATGGTACGTTTAACGAGTTTCTTTTACGTTCTGGACAGTCATTTTTTCATGACCGATTATTATATTGTATTTTCAGCTCGAACAAGCCATGCAGAATACCACTCCAAATTTCTTCTACACTCCAAATGCTCCTTTGAATCCGCAACACGTGATGGAGATGAATGCCGCCGCGCAGTTTCATCATCGGCAACAGCAACAACATAAGCCTCATAATAAAGGAAACGTCTATCAGGGAAATATGGGACATCAGCAGCAATTTCAAGGTTTTCCTGGACAAGGACACGCAAGGGGAAATAATTGGGCAAAAGGATGGCAACCTTCATCTCCTAATAAAAGGAACGGAAATGATGAAAGGTCAAACAGGGGTCAGAATAATGGTCGTCAGTTTCATAATTTGCAAGGAAAAGAGACATATCAAGCACAGGTAGTTACAATTTCATGATTGATCTTTGTTAGTAGGCCTATGCGGGTACCTCGAGTTTGAGTCCGGGTACTCGAACTCGGACTCGAAGTACTCATTTTTCTAAGACTCGAACGGGTACCCGGGTACTCGAACTCGGACTCGAAGTACTCATTTTTCTAAGACTCGAACGGGTACCCGGGTACTCGAACTCGGACTCGAAGTACTCATTTTTCT
The DNA here is from genome assembly GCA_019434445.1 of Phalangium opilio. Classification (NCBI taxonomy): domain Eukaryota; kingdom Metazoa; phylum Arthropoda; class Arachnida; order Opiliones; family Phalangiidae; genus Phalangium; species Phalangium opilio. The sequence goes on from JAEQBA010003137.1 coordinate 855,156, forward strand.
AAGACTCGAACGGGTACCCGGGCACTCGAACTCGGACTCTAAGTACTAATTTTTCTAAGACTCCAACGGGTACCCGGGCACTCGAACTCGGACTCTAAGTACTAATTTTTCTAAGACTCGAACGGGTACCCGGGTACTTGACCAAGGCCTAAAATTACCCGCTTAAGCCTAAACAAGTCGATTTTGTTAGTGTTTAAGGGATGTTCCATAAATTTTCCGCATCCCCTTTCATACACTCCCGCTGGTTAAATCAAGTCTCGGTTGTGGTTTAGTTTAAGAATAGTTCCTAGGTTCTCTCATAGTCCAGAGGTGGAGTTGACTGACCCGCTAAGCTTGGCAAAGGCCTTTTTTAGTTCCACCCTCGGAAATGAGTTCTGATTAGTTATGGCCTTTTGGCAAGGTGAATTTTGGCATGTAGAAGGTTTAGCCAGCATGTTAGAGGCGCGACAGGTGCCGACATTTGCCGTTTTAAGGTGGAATTCATAAACGTCGGACGCAACTCAATTTAGTACAGGCAAAGGCAGGGCGTCGTGCGCAAAAGGCGGAAGTTTGCGCACGACGCCCTGCCTTTGCCTGTACTAAATCGCGTTGCGTACGACGTTTATGAATTCCACCTTTATAAACGTCGGATGCAACGCAATTTAGTACAGGCAAAGGCAGGGCGTTGTGCGCAAACTTAATCTGACTTTCAGTTTTCAAAAAATACGCCAATGCTGCGGAAATGGCGCTAGCGTCTCGGGTTTATTTTAAATTTATTAAAATTATTGCGTTTAATTTTTTAAGCCCAAGTCCAATGATAAAAATTTCGACCAACAACAACAACAACAACAGCAACAACCAGCACCATCAGTTTCTAAAACAGATAAATTTGATTTTATTCCATCTCAGGTAGATTCTTCTTTTGTGAGACTTGCACCCTTTTCCTTTAAGATAATTTCAATAATTAATTATCATTAATTTTAATTGTAATTGCAATTGGGGAAATACAGGTAGCTCGAAATCAAGCGGGTAGTAGTAGTAGTACTAGTTCGCAGTCAAAATCCAATGGGAAAACGGAAGGAAATAAAACTTCCATCGTGAAACAAATGGATGACTTGACTATAACAGCGACGCCTGACGTTGTGCAAAAAGTTAATGTGAAACAGAACGAAAGTGCCGAGCCTGTGATAAGTCAACCTAAAAGAAAATCACGACTTGCCGTCAACTTTAAGAAACCTCAATCATCGTGAAAATAATATGACCCGTGTTTTAAAAAGGTTCCACAAAAATTGTACAAAAATAGGCCTATATAAAAAAAAACAATAAGAAACTCAACAAATCGTGCATGATTTTTTGAAGTATTATTCATTCTAACATCATCTTTATGGTGACTTTGAAATCAAATGAAAAATTTTATTTATTTTTCTCTCTTTCTTTCGTTCTTTTGTTCGTTCGTTCGTTGGGGAACCAGTTTATTATTGGATTATTTTTAATAATTATTGGGTCTAATTGTACAAACCAAATTAATTAATTAATTTGAATGGAAATGTTTTAAATAAATAAAATTGTACAATTTTATTTTTTTTTTTTGGACAATTGTGAATTACAAAATTGTATGGTTTCTTTTTTGTTGATTCAAATATCGATGACAAAATGTTATTAATTAATTGATTGTGAAATGTAAAAGAAAAGATAATAAAATTTGTAATGATTAAATTACGAATTAATTATGAGGTTATTTATATGTTATTTATAATTTTTATTAAATACTACAGGGGTGGGGCCGCTGTTGGGGTATTCTCCGTCGCGCGAAGACGCACAGCTAGAGGCAGTGCGGGTCCGCGCAGTCTGGAGACTGGGAATTAGCAGGCTCTCTCTGGTCCAAAACCTGTTAATTAATCGCTTGGACTAATTTTTAAATTCAAGAAGTGGGGGATACTGGACCTCGGGACCAGTTTATTAATTGCAGATCTATAGGAAAACTAAGGGGTTACTGGACCTTGGGACCAGTTTATTAGTTGCAGATCTATAGGAAAACTAAGGGGTTACTGGACCTTGGGGCCAGTTTATTAATTGCAGATCTATAGGAAAACTGAGGGGGACCCGTTTATAATATTGGACGCTAGGGGGGGGGGTTACTGGTCCCACGGACTAGTTTAAAAAATATTCCTATTTCCCACGTCCCGCGTGTTGTTGGCTCCACCTGTCCATGGCCAACTTAGATTACCGGAAATCTAAGTTGGCCATGACCTGGCGTTGTCCCTTTACGCGAGGAAAATATCCTAAGAGGGCGGCCTCCCTCCTGTGTGTTGGTTTCTCTGCAAGCAATTAATGGAATGATCTAGCACAGCGTGGGAAATAAGGCGGTGGCACAGGGCAAATGACCAGTTTAAAAATTGCCTGAACCAGTTTAAAAATTAAATCGGAGGGGGGTCGGTGGTCCACGGGACCACTAAGAAAATTCAAGGGTAAACAGAGTCCAGACATTAACTCAACTATTTTAATTACACACTTCTTTAGTTTAGCAGTCGACGCACCCTGGTCAATGGTCATGGACCAGTTTATTTATTCCAGCCAGGAGGGTTGCTGGCCCAATGTCCAGTTTTAAAAAAATCCTTATTTCCCACCCTGATCTAGCAGCCATGTTGGGTAGATTGGTTATTATTTTTTAATAATTAATTTTATAATGATCTGCATAATTTGTTTAAGTGCATGGAAACTCTAATTTTTTTACATAATATTCGATCCACTTAATTTTTTATCATATTTACTTATGTAATTTTAATTTATATAGGCGGCGCCGCGGCGCCGCGGCGTTCCAAGCGGCAATATTTCGACCTTTCATTGACCTTCGATTCCACGGGGCGATCCGCGTTTCTCCTTCAGTCAGTGTTCGGGAACATTTTTAATCACCGGCCACCATGTTGAGTGCGTGGGGAAGAGCTTGCTCCAGCGTTTTGAAAGTAGCTAAACCGGCGGTAACTTTATCGAAATTCAAAGAAACAAGCGCCAGAACCATTCCAATATTATGTAACACACGTAAGTTAAATTAAATTACTTTTAATCGCGAGTGAAGTTCGGGCATCATGATGATTATCTAAGCCTCGGTTTTCGGAAAGTTCATTTAAAGAGGGAGGGGAGGTAGAAAGCTAGCGGCGAATTGCCGACTTAATAATTTAATAATTTGTAACATAAAATATTGATATTTTATCTTAATTATTAGTATCTAGTAATAATTAAATACTCTTAGCGTTTTACAACTTACAAACATTTGACTTTCAAATGGCTAGGCCTATTTTTAGGCTTGTAGGGCGAGGGGTGAACTCTAAGATTTGGCACTGGGCCAAAAATGAAACCGGCCCGTTTAGAAGCCATATTGTTTTAAAATTATTATTATAATTATTTTAATTAGGAAATTAAAAATCATTAAGCACGTTATATTTACTTTAACTGTACCTAGCAAAAGCTGAACTCTAAATTTAAGAAACTTTTGTGTATAGACCAAAAAAGATTTGCCGCGGCTCAAGCAGCATCTAAATCTAAAGCCACTGGCAAGATTGTTGCCGTTATTGGTGCCGTTGTAGATGTTCAATTTGATGATGAACTTCCCCCAATTTTAAATGCTTTGGAAGTTGATGGACGTAAGCCTAGGCTGGTCCTTGAGATTGCCCAGCATTTGGGTAATTATTTTTCCGCAGTTTTATTCAATAAAGGGGATATGGTTCCTTCATTTTCACCATTTAAATCTTAAATAGGTGAAAACACTGTACGAACCATCGCTATGGATGGTACAGAAGGTCTTGTCAGGGGTAACAAAGTCATTGACACTGGCTCTCCCATCACTATTCCTGTTGGTCCTGAGACTTTGGGCCGCATCATTAATGTTATTGGAGAACCCATTGATGAAAGGGGCCCAGTTAACACTGATAAGTTTGCCCCCATTCACGCTGAAGCCCCCGCTTTTGTGGAGATGAGTGTAGAACAAGAAATTTTAGTAACGGGCATCAAAGTTGTAGACTTACTAGCCCCATACTCTAAGGGAGGAAAAATTGGTATGGGTTTTTTGAAATAACCTATCGAAGCTGGGGTAATTTTGTAAAACAGTATTTCAAAACACAAAAAAGGTCTATTCGGTGGAGCTGGAGTAGGCAAAACTGTATTGATTATGGAACTTATTAACAACGTTGCAAAGGCCCATGGTGGTTACTCCGTGTTTGCTGGTGTAGGCGAACGAACACGTGAAGGAAATGATTTATACCATGAAATGATTGAAGGTGGTGTCATCAGCCTTAAAGACAAGAGCTCTAAGGTCTGGGAGATAAGATTAAGGATTTTTGGGTGGAATAAGTTCTTAAAACCATAAACTTCCTAAAGGTGTCTTTGGTATACGGTCAAATGAATGAACCTCCGGGCGCTCGTGCTCGAGTTGCCTTGACTGGTTTAACCGTGGCTGAATATTTCCGTGATCAAGAGGGCCAAGATGTGTTGTTCTTCATTGACAACATTTTCAGGTTCACCCAGGCTGGTTCCGAAGTATCCGCCTTGTTGGGTCGTATCCCTTCCGCTGTAGGTTACCAACCAACTTTGGCCACTGACATGGGTAGCATGCAGGAAAGAATTACCACCACCCGTAAAGGATCCATCACCTCTGTACAAGCCATTTACGTACCGGCTGACGATTTAACCGATCCCGCTCCTGCTACCACTTTCGCTCACTTGGACGCCACAACTGTATTGTCTCGTGGTATTGCCGAGTTGGGTATTTACCCCGCTGTAGATCCCCTTGATTCCACATCCCGTATCATGGACCCCAATGTTGTAGGAGCTGAGCACTACGATATCGCTCGTGGTGTCCAAAAAATCTTGCAGGTTTGATAACCTTGAATGACGCTTTTAAGGGTTTTTTTGACAAGTCTTAACGCGTCCAATCGTTTGCAAATAGGATTACAAATCTCTTCAAGATATTATCGCTATCTTGGGTATGGATGAGTTGTCTGAGGAAGACAAGCTCACTGTATCTCGCGCTAGGAAGATCCAACGTTTCTTATCTCAGCCTTTCCAAGTAGCTGAAGTTTTCACTGGTCAAGCTGGCAAGTTTGTTTCCTTGCCTGAAACAATTAAAGGATTCAAGCAAATTCTCGGAGGTTCATAGAACTTTAATTTAATTTTCTCAAAGTCCGTCCGAAGGATAATACGTAGGACCTGCTAATGGTTTGGTATTTTAGGTGAAATGGACCATCTTCCTGAAATCGCTTTTTACATGGTTGGACCCATGGAGGAGGTCATTCAGAAGGCCGAGAAATTAGCGGAAGAGGCGGCGAATTAAATATTAACGAGAGAGAGAAAAATCATTTTTAGAGAAAAATTAATAAAATCACTGTTACGTTTTTTTTTTCTGTCATTGGAAGTATTTATATCTAGGGGATATTCTTCGAAATGGATCGATGAAATCTAAATTAATTAAAACATCGCTCACTCAATATTATTGGGTAGCATTTAATATTAATATTAAAAAAAAAAGAATGTAGAATTTTTCCGTTGTGAATAAATAAAGTGATTTTTGACATCCAAGTTTTTAAGTTTCATTTTAATAATTATCTACAGAAGCTTTGATTAAAACTAGAATTAAATTATGTAGTTTTAAAAATTGTTTATAAATTACCGGTACATGTTTGTATTAATGGAATAGATTAAAAAATTTCTGTCCCTGATGCGTTTTTTTTTTTTTTTTGGGTGTGTCTATGACGCGCCATTTAATTAGAAATCCTGTCGTTTGATGTTGCTTTTAATTGAAATGTCTATTAAATCATTGCCTAAAAAGTAATCCGTAGCGACTATATTTGCGCAATGCCACCATCTTTCACGGAACCATTTAGTTATATACCCATTGACGTCTTGGGCCATTTTTCTAAGACCACCATACCTATCGGTGATTAATCCTGTTCCAGTTGGTGTCAGTTCCGCCTGTGAATGTAAGAAGTAATTCAGGTTATTATCAGTTATCTAATCAAGAGCCGAGCCCAATGTAAGACCTGAAAACATTGTTGCCGTCATGTTACCAAGTGTTTAACGACCCAGACAAAGAAGGAGCTCATGGAAATCTAAGATACGTTCTCGGGTCTTATATGGGTTCTTTTTAGGAGGTATAGAGATATTTTACATACCATTGCAGACTTCAATGGAGGATACCTGTACAAGCAAACTACAGCGTTTAAGTATTCCTCAAGGTCTTTAAGATTGTCTTTGTCACCCCATAAGTGTCTCACAGCTGGGAACAACAAGGCACTTTCCACCCTCTGGTCACTCGCGTAACCAACTAGCAACCTCTTGTTGGACGCCCATAACTCGTTCAAGGTTTTCGTGTATCCGTAACTGGCGGGTATCATGTAGTCACCCAACTCCGTTATCAACATTTCCATCAACATCTTGTGCCTTCGTTCGGCCAGGCGTCCAGTGAAGCCATTATCGAATCGATGAAAGTCCAAGATGACAATCTCGTTGGTCAAATCCATGAACTCCTTGACTTGTAGAAGAATGTCACGAACTGGGTTGGGAGTCAATAGAAGGCCGTGCGAAATCCACAAAGAATCGTTCCTACTCAGAACAGTTCTGTAGCTCACCCTCAAATCTAAGTACCTGATGCCGTAAACCAGTTGCGTCCAAACACTCTCATCCTGACAGTAGAGGTACTTCCGACTGATAGTGTCCTTTTCAGGCCGGTACGAGTTGTAACTACCGGAATTGTGCGTTCCCGGAATCATAAGTTGGTCCAGCGTCTTGGACCCCAAGACTTCGCTGTTGTCGCGCATCCATGTTGGGTTTGTCCTCAAGCAGTTGGATGCCAGAACCCTACCACCACTGACAAAGGCCCCGTAATAGCCGAGACATTTCTTGACGGGTTTTATGTGATCGAAAACGGGTCTGGGATATGTGACGTCGGTGCGAAAGTATCCGTCCGGATGGTCTTTCGGGTGTATCTTGACCAGAGGATGCGACAATGCATCCGCTGTTGTCACTTCCGTCGGGTTCTCAACGAACAATCCTACCCAGGAGTCATCGTTTTTTAGGATTTGATCTGGGACATTGTACCAGTTCAGCTCTATCAATCGTTCGAAGACGCTTCCGTTTTTTTCCTTCCAAGCCAATGAGGATATAGTCAGGAAGATCAGTGGTCCTGGCTCTGTCATGTCTACTCTTCCTAAAAAGTATGCCATACGAATCTTATAGAATGATAACTCTAATCTTTAGACTGTCGACCCTGGACGTCGGAAGTGTCCCTAACACCCTAGAATGGAAGACTCAGTTTATTACCTCTGTATGATGGTTCATGCCATCTCTTGCACAGAACAGAAGGAACAGCGTAGATTGATAAAATGATTAAAAAAAGTAAACAGTCCTTGGACATTTTGGACGAAGGATGAAGACACAATCAAACCCGCGTAGCTATGAACGTCCAAATGAAGTTTCTCGAGTTTTATCGCAATTTTTTGTCTTCTGCCAAGAAATTATGTAAAAAATACAAATATTTTTCTGGTCCTGCTCTTTCTTTAAACTGTAACGAAGCCCGGGGCTCAATTCCCAATATTTATAGCAATTAATTATGTAAGAAATACCTTTCCCCGGAGTCACTGTGTCTACAACATCGCCCACGTATTGAAGTACTTAAAATATCCATTTTAAATCGATTGTCAAGTTTAAGGGGTTAAAAATATCGACATAAATCCCTGTCTATACTTCATCCTACGTCCGATAATTACACGCACATCACCATAGATTCAAAAACAAGTTGTGACGTACGCCAATAATAATACTTCGTGGGTATGTACGGGTTTGCTGCAATTAAACGCGTTTCGGACGGACAAAGAGACGAAGATAAGCTATGTTATATAATTTAACCTCTCGTTATTTTGATGAAAAAGGGGTTGTATAAAAAAATAAAATTCAATCATCCAAATCGTTAGAATTCCTCAACGCATCCTAAGAGGAGGCACATTTTTTAAATAAATATAATAGAAAAGCCTCGAGGCTTATATTATATTCAGAGGTATAAATTTGAACTCTTTTGCTTTGATTTACATTTTTATAGTTTCTAATGCTATATAACTTTCTTGGCAATTGATGACGGAGAAGTCAATCTTAACACGCGACTCTAAAGGGTTCTTACATAACTCGATAACTAGTTTCTACGCTAATTAATTATTAAATTATTCAAAGGCGAAAGACGGGTAAACACTTACCAACAGGATAAATGACAATCCCTCGCTAGCCGCTGACTCTGTTAACTGGCCTTGAAACCCCTTTTTGTAAAACTAGGTAACGATTCGAAAAATATTTTATTTTTCTCTTTAAAAACGTTTTGATACAGATTGTAAAATAAAAATCGGAAATATAGCCTAGAGCTACCTTTCTTGTCAGCAACGCGAGAGATTTCAAACCAGCTTGTAAAACGTTCTTTCTTTACCACCGTTAATGAAGGCAGTGATAGTTTATAGACTAATTGGCGCCAAGGAAACTCTTTTATTGGGATATTTTCAAAGCAAAAAAAACATTGCGAGTTTAATTAAAATGTGCAGCTGCCTTTATACCCATCATGTAGTTTTATCTAGTTCCTTACTCAGAAAGATTTTACAGCTTACACCATACGCCAGTTTCCCATAAAATATCGGTAAGCAAATCAGGATTAGATAGTACTTTACGTCTTTTATAATTATCAATTTGAATTTGGGCCATTTAGAGATGAGAATGGGTACTTTATAGCTTTAAAAAAACTTTGTTCCTCTTTTATAACATTCAAATTTCGCGGGTATGTTCAAACCGAAGCCAGTATTTCGCCAAGGAGTAATATTTTTGGATTAGAAATGAAGGAAAGAACATTCTAGATATAAATAGCCCACTCCTTTCTATCAGTCGACAGTCGGTCTTCGCGTTGCTACTAACGCTTGGTAAAACGAGTTGTGTTTCACAAGAAATTACGAGTAGATCTGATTTAATTTACCACAGTTAAAGTAAATTCTGTAAAATTAAGTGCTAAAATAACTATGGAATCGGTTGTAGAAGATAAATCTGATCAAGAAAAGCCAGTAGACAGAGAAAGGGTAGGTTGAATTGATTTATTTAAGCCTTGGTCAAAAACAATGGTGCGCCATTTCTGAACCGGGGATTCGGGGAATGGGCGCATGACCTGGGTCACGAGGTTAAAAAGGGGTGTTCTTTGAGAACAAAGGATTCGGAAATGGTTCATTGAGAGACTAAAGTACAATTTCAATAATCTTATTACAGACTTGCCCTCTACTGTTGAGAGTTTTTATCAATTCTGGAAGACATCATTTATTAAGTGATTATTTAAGAGGACAAGTACCAGGCAACGAACTTCAAATCTACACATGGTAGGAAATATTTATTATTATTTGAGAAGTGATTATAACTTATATGAAGTGTAGTTGGTTAGTATATTGTTGAATATGAAGAGATTATTGCGATGCTGGCTTTTTACTAAATAGGGACTTTGCAATTTGAGCTTAGCTACGTAGACACCATCTCATAAAGCTATTGCAGCTCCTCATTGTTTTTTTTTTTTCGGTATATTGCATGATGTAGAATTGCAAAGTTCGTATGCAGTGCTTTTAACTGATTAATCGTTATTTGAGTACTATTTTTTGTTATAATATAACAAATTACTGTATCAAGTTGCCGTACTTGAATGCTGGAATATGTGCTTAATATAACTCGCACTGCTTATACATATGAGTAGAATTTATCTACATAGTATTTTAGCCAGTCACAATAGTGACATTTCCTTTGAATATCATTATTTTCTGGATTAACTGAAATCCAAATTTTGCATATAATGAACCATGTGTTCGATGTCTTTGGTTTTAAGTCCCAAAAGCCACAACAATTCTTTTACTTTGTATTATAATGGATTATGCGTCTAGTTTTGCTCGGTTTGTTGCATAAAAATGTGGTGCATTTCCATTTTATCTTGGATCATGTGTTGAACTTGAAACCCATCCAACCTCTTTCCACTTTGGGCTTTGGCTTGCTTGAAAGCAACATCGCGATTTTATCGATAATTTGAGAATGTTCCTGTGAAATGAATCTCGATAATTGTCCTTAAGGATGGACGCTACTCTTAAGGAGTTATCTGGATTGGTTAAGGAAGTTAATCCAGACACGAGAAGGAAGGGTACCTTTTTTGATTTTGCCCTGGTATTTCCTGACGTGAGAGGACCGGGTTATCGCATGAGAGATATCGGGAGCACCTGCAGTGGTCAGAAAGGAGCAGACGACAGTAAATCACTCTCGCAAAGCCGTTTCCAAATTGGCGACTATCTAGATATCGCTATTACCCCTCCAGCTTCAAGAGGAATGCCACCACCAATGAGGAGGGGTCGAATTCCAATTTATAACTAGAGACTTTAGCAAAAGTGTAACATCATCACCAAAAATATCCAAGATGACTTTTGCCCTCATTTTTTTCACAATAAAGATATCACCCCATTCATTTTCAAATTGGTGTTTTTTTATTCAAATGACAATGTAACAAAGAACCCCTGGGTTTATTACAATAAATTCGTCATGGCTTCAGCGGTTTCTTTTTGAACTGGGTCTCTGAAATTATAATAGAAGTATTTTTTTAATTTCTTATCGTCATAAATTCATGGTAAAGGTTTGATGTAGATCTTGAATTCACTAATATAATTAATGCACTTTGTGTAAAGGTATGGCGAATTATAGTATAGTTCTGATTATAGGCATATACTTTCGTAGCTTAATGTCACTGAGTTCAAGATTTGAGGCGACCATAAATTAGTTACTTATACGACACAATTTAGTATGTTTTCTGATATGCTTACCTATTGATATCGTTTAAATGAACCAATGTCTCTGAGCGTTTGCGAGATTTACCTTTGAATGAAAAGAAAGTTTCAATAATTCTTGACCCTAATAGAAAATCCACAATCACACAATTTTATGGCAGGACTTATGAACGATATACTAAATACAAATTATCGGGGGTTCAAGTGTAATTAAGTTAAATCGTTCTCTCCATTCAATTTCTTAAGTTGATTGGGCCTTAGCACGTCCGAACTTTGGTTTTATATGAGTTACATAGTAATAGGCCTATTTCATACCTTTCGTACGATACTAATTACTCTATTGTTAAGAATATACTTACAATAACTTATTAATACTGATATCATAATCCCGGATATAAATGTTACTATAAAACCAATAGCTGGATACCACATGAAATTTATATTATAGAGTGGATGAAATATGCTGTAATAATACAATTAAAACCGATCATTAGGTATCTTATGGTTATTGGCTGAAAACCATTTCGTTTCTTACGTTTTCTGAAATTTTGACTTAGTAAATGTAGCATTGCTACTTCTGTTGTTTGATAACGTTTGCCATACGGTTTTGTTGAAACCCTGAAAATCGCATCCTTTTATGGATTTAGGTATCTTTTCGAAAGTTTTCTTTCCAACGTAGATTGAATTTCCAATTACAATCCACGTGTTGAACAATGTACCGATTATGAATGATCCAAAACATGCCTGAAAGTGTTTTGAATATTGTTCATCCGCTTAAGTTCAATTCAAACGTCAAAAAGTTATAAAAACCTCTTTGTTCATTTGATTCCAAAACATTACAAGAAACGCCACTCCCAGTAGAGGACCACCAAAAATTCCCTTGATGATTGCCATTGCTCTGATAACGTTGTTCATTAACGGTATCAGGAAGCTGCCGCAAGTTATTATGACTCCGTAAATGAAACTCAGAATCATGCATATCAATAAATTTGTCTTCTCATTCTTTGTCGCTCTGGGGAATAACGGTTTGACAAAATCCTCCAAAGTTACTGCCGCGAATGAATTTACAAACGACGAGAAGGTACTTAGCGATGCACTGATGATACCGGATATGGCTATTCCTTTTAGTGCTGGGTAGTCCCTGAACATGTCCCCAATAGCGTATATGAAGAGCTGGAGAAATTGTTTTAAAAAGTTAAATTTTTTTTGTCACCACCAATTTGAATTAAACTCCCTGAGCGCCAGGGGCTGTCAAGAGAGTTTGTGAGCCCCGGGAAAATTGACCAAATAGCGTGCCCCCTTAAGACAGTACTACACGGGTCCCAGCAACCTAGAAGGTACGGGCCCCAGGGAAACTGACCGAATTGACCTCCCCCTCAATGTGTTTTTTAACAATCAGTACCTGATCATTAAGTTTAACTCCTGTATATTCCGAAATAGTCATTGGATCGCAATCCTTATAGTAAATGTAGACCACGGCTCCCGTTATGGTTACGCAAACGCCAAAGGTTAAACTCAACAATCCACCTACCACAACTGACCTGTATAGCGAGCAACAAACTTTGTACTTACATGATTGGATATAACTTTATATTGTCTTACCACATTGCCGCGGAAGCTGAACGAGCACCCTGGACGCGTTGTACCGTCGCTTGGTTCATAAGGAGTAAATCCATTGACCATAGAAAACCGAAAATTAAATTGGCCCACACACTGTGCCTCGTATTGCTGTGTTCCGTCAATCTGAAACCGATGACGGGTTTGATTAGACTTAACAATTGAAGCTTGGCTCCTCAAGGACTTGCATACTGACCTTATTGACGTGAAGAACTCGTTCGACATGGATTCGGACACTAGCGTCGATATACCACCTATTTCGACAATGCCTCGAATGGCCACCATGAAGATGGTGGCGAACATGAAGCCAGCTTGTATTACGTCAGTCCAGACTATCGTTCGAAGTCCACCCTAATGGTTGAAGTTATTTGTATGTGCTACATGTGCCGTTTACAAAAACTATAGTGTACTTACGATAGTGCTGTAGAATGTACAGATTGATCCCAAAATGATAGTGGTCACTTTGTAGTTGAAGTTGGTGAGAGTGGCCATTGCAAGGGCAGGAAGGTACAAGACCAGCCCCAAGAACAGCAGCTGGAAATGAAAGTTCAATATTTTAGCTGTGGGTTTACATCTTTGTAGTCCAAAAGAACCTTTTGAATGATGAACGCGGTGGATAAGAATCTTCTTGTCGCCACATCAATTCGTCTTTCAACTATCTTTACACAAAATAAAACTTTGAAGCTATTGTTCAAATAGCCAATTCCCAGGTTCTATTCTTTTCAATTAAATCATACCTCGAATACGCTCAAGTATTGTCGTTCGCGATACAACGGCACAATATAACGAGCTCCCACCAAGATTCCCACAAAGATACCAAGAAAATTGAAAAAGTACTGGCAACCATAAACGTACATCTCGCCGGTAACCCCAGTTACAACGTAGGCCGTGAACGATGTTGCCGTTATGGATACCGCCACTGGAAAAACTGAGAGACTACCGCTCGCTAGGAGAAACTCTTTCAAGTCATTTCCCCGATCATGACGTATTTTCTTGTACCGGAAATAGAAACCGAGCGCTACGCAAGACACCAGAACAAAGACCACGATCACAAAGTCGGGCCACTCTAAATAGGATTTGGTAGAGTGCATAATTGGTCAAATACGGCGTATATTCGTGAGGTCTTTGGACACTGGCTTTGGCACTATAGACAGGGTTTTTATACGATCTTGAAAACCTAGGAATGTCAAGGAAGGTTATGAAATTAAATTAATATTCAGGAACTCCGTGAAAATTAGGGATTTTTTTTAATATTAATATAATGGGTTTTCAAGGTTTTAACCAACCATAAACGTATCGGCTATTTTTTCCCAACTAATTTTAATTTGGAAGCCATTTGTATTTTTAATTATATGGTGGCCCAATCATTCGGTAATATTATTCCAAACAACAATTCAAGAATGCAATGGTCATATTATAGAGTATAATTTCAAGAATGCAATGGTCATATTATAGAGTGTAATTTCAAGAATGCAATGGTCCTATTATAGCGTATAATTCCAAGAATGCAATGGTCCTATTATAGCGTATAATTTCAAGAATGCAATGGTCCTATTATAGCGTATAATTTCAAGAATGGTCCTATCCTATAATTTCAAGAAAGGCCCTATATTATTATATAATTTCAAGAATGGTCCTATCCTATAATTTCAAGAAAGGCCCTATATTGTTATATAATTTCAAGAAAGGCCCTATATTATCATATAATTTCAAGAATGGTCCTATATTATAATATAATTTCAAGAATGGTCCTATATTATAATATAATTTCAAGAATGGCCCTATATTATCCTATATTTTTAACTTAGTTGAAGTTTTCATGATTAGCATGAAATTTATCAAAATTTAGCTCGAGATCACATTTGACTAGACACCGAAATTGCGGAGCTCGCTCAGGATTTTTATGTATTCTATTTAAATTAAGTTCCTCTTTTCAAAGTAAAATCCAATTTGTTAGGGTTTTTTGTTTTTGAAATTTTTCTACATAGTTAAGTTAAAATAGTATTATATATTAGCATTTTTGTTCCTATATTTTCCTATAAAAACACATTTTTTTCTCCTACAAAATCGTATAATTCCGGGAAAAATTCATATTTTTCCTATGAGGAATTAAATTTTTGACTGGGCTCCCTGATAATTAAAATAAAGCAACCAGAGATCTATCCTATTATTTTCTAACAATTTTCCGTTTTGAAACCATTTCTGTTTCTAATTTTTGGTGACATGGTAAAATTCTTTCAAACAAAGTGAAATTTATAGAAAAAGTGATCCTTAACTACCTGAAAATTCAAACTCTGCTGAAATTTATGAAGTTTGAAATTTATTCTTATTATATCTTCTTTTTGATTAGCTTCGCGAAACTTATAAACGTAGTATAATTGTTTTAACTTCAAGCAGCGCTTTCAATGGAACTTCATAGACCGTTTAATGTTTGTTATGAAGCTACCTGTTCTCTTTTTACGTCTAAAACAGAACAGATTTTTCTTGTTTAGTAAACGTTGAGTACGACTTCTACAATTAATTACAGGTAATTAGCTCTAAATTACATTTTACGGACTTCATACAAACAGAGAAAACAAGGGGAGATTTGGAAATAAAAGGAAAATTGGGTTGAAGCAAATAATTATTATCAGTGAAATTGTTATTAGTAAAATTGTTTTTGGAAATTTCGTATGAACCCTGAATTTGCTTTTAGAGATAAAAGATTAATATTTTTTTTAATCCCTGTTGATTATTTTAAGTGGTCATTAATATCTGGTGTAGGTCGATAGGGAATACATAGATTTCTTCTACTTGCAATCTTTAAGAAGCCATAAACTCCATACTAATATCTGATTGAAGGTAAAGGGAAGGCCCAGAGAAATGAGAAAATGGCCTATTAAAGATTCCATCTATGTATTCCATTCCTAGCAAGATACATAATTAATATTTCATTAATTTAATGAGAAAATAGGAACTCTGTAAAATATATCATTTGCATATATGTTTACGTTGTAGCTAAAATGATCCGCTATTAGTTTCGTGATCGTGACTTACGCTTTTATCGTGACTTACGCTTTTATCGTGAATTTCAGAAATGGTAATTTGTAGCGAAAGAGACACTCCCCTTAACTGAAAGCACCGCAAGTTGAAAATGTAAATGGTTAGGATTTTTAAAATTGAAAACTTTGAAAATAAGTATTTGTTTATGGGTTTTACCAGTTTAAATTTGATGCGTTGACATAATAAACATCTGTTGGTTTTAAAGTTCTATTTGGCGAAGGACGGTTGAATTTCTTTTGATTTATATTCTAACTTAATTGGAAGTTAGATAGTTAAAATTTCAATTACTTTTTACAGCGCGTGCTATTTAAGGGTAATATATCACTTTCAAACTTTAAAAAGCTATCGGTGCAACCCGATGCCCAAATAATCACAATTTATGATCAATATAATCACGATTTATAATTAATACGATTAATATTTATAATCGATACGATCACGATTTATAATCGATTCGATCACGGTTTATAATGGATACGATCACGATTTATAATCGATTCGATCACGGTTTATAATGGATACGATCACGATTTATAATCGATTCGATCACGGTTTATAATGGATACGATCACGGTTTATAATCGATACGATCACGGTTTATAATGGATACGATCACGGTTTATAATCGATACGATCACGATTTATAATGGATACGATCACGATTTATAATCGACACGATCACGATTTATAATCGATACGATCACGATTTATAATCGACACGATCACGATTTATAATCGATACGATCACGATTTATAATCGATACGATCACGATTTATTATCGACACGATCACGATTTATTATCGACACGATCACGATTTATTATCGACACGATCACGATTTATTATCGACACGATCACGATTTATTATCGACACGATCACGATTTATTATCGACACGATCACGATTTATTATCGACACGATCACGATTTATTATCGACACGATCACGATTTATTATCGACACGATCACGATTTATTATCGACACGATCACGATTTATAATCGACACGATCACGATTTATAATCGACACGATCACGATTTATAATCGACACGAGCACGATTTATAATCGACACGAGCACGATTTATAATCGACACGAGCACGATTTATAATCGACACGAGCACGATTTATAATCGACACGAGCACGATTTATAATCGACACGATCACGATTTATAATCGACACGATCACGATTTATAATCGACACGATCACGATTTATAATCGACACGATCACGATTTATAATCGACACGATCACGATTTATAATCGACACGATCACGATTTATAATCGACACGAGCACGATTTATAATCGACACGATCACGATTTATAATCGACACGATCACGATTTATAATCGACACGATCACGATTTATAATCGACACGATCACGATTTATAATCGACACGATCACGATTTATAATCGACACGATCACGATTTATAATCGACACGATCACGATTTATAATCGACACGATCACGATTTATAATCGATATATTCTAAACATATATATTCTAACAAACGTAATTTTAGCCGAAGAATTACTCTACCTAGACATGCTTTAATTAATCTAATTGTTATTAAATCAGAATTAATCGGCTGCGGGTGCGTCATTAAACAGGAAAGTGATGTTACGAAAACTGCCAGACCAGGTGCTGGACCTACCGTTGTAATTAGTAATTATAATTCCAAGTCTTCAAAAAGTTTTTTTTAATTCCTTCAAATTATATTTCGTTGTCTATTCATACGAGTATTGAATATATCGTTGCTTACGTAAAACATTAATTATAAAACGGGTGGGGGGGGGGCATGAAACCATAAAATAATCACCGACTTAATTCGAGTAAATTGAAATTAATTTTGAGTTTAGGTCAGGCTGGTACCGTAACCTAGTCGTAACTAATCCCTAGCATAAAAGTCGAATTAAAAGTTTTCTGAAGCTGTGGGCGAGTCACTCCGTTCGAAACAGACGTACGTAGTTGTTGTTTACAAATTCGCGAACAATATAATAAACATTTTAATTGCGAATTTCATAATTTCATTTAAAACGTCAAAACTTTAACTGAAATTTAAAATTTTCAAGTGAAACTGAAACGTCGGCATGTTTTCGAAGTGACCTTCCCCTCGGTTTGACGTAAGCTATGTATGATACAGGTGGGCTAATACTGTTGAATAAGCAAATATAACGGAATTTCTTTATTGGATTCAATAAACTCGTAGCCTAGTCGTAAATAGGAATATTGTTTGCTTAAACCTTGCGAGCACGCCATCCACCATTAAATTAAAATTGGGTTTTCTTTCATTTATTAAATCATACTTTGAGGAAGGGTTAAAGGTACATAGTGGACTTTCAATGGGTAATTGGTAAATGTTCAGTTAATGTCTTTGATTACCTTTACTAGACATTACTGCTTGGTTTTTGGTGGTTTGTTTATAACAAATCAAGAAGTGATATCTAAACATTTATTAGGGAGAAGGTATAAATTCGCCGCATTTCTAGCTTTATCTCCAGTCCAAACGTAGATCCGTAATTAGTCCCCGCCTCAAAATTACAACCAGTATCTCATTGGTTCTTGAAAACTCACGTCAGCGCGACGCGAATGACGGAAATTACGTATTTTCCGACTGAGGAGAGGCGAAATAGCCAGGCCTCCTTTTACGTCCCCTCGTGTATTTTGAAAGGGAGACTGGGACTATGGCGCGCGAATACTTACGCATCTTATTCCTTCTCCCTATTAAACTAGATATCGCTTCTTGGTAACACAGAGTTTTGTAAAATACATGGTATACTCCAATTTGTGGTATGGTCAAATCCATTGTATGGTTTAAATATTTAATAATTTTATAGAATTTTAATTTAAATAATACAAGTTTTAACAAAAATCAAGTTGATGTGTTTAATGGAATATCTTCGTTGGGATGATTAGTTTGACTCTTGACGTTTGATTGGTTTCTGAAGCCCCGCATATAACCTTAAAGGAAAATTATTTCAAAATTCCAATAGCTTCGGGTTAGGTTAGAAGTATATCTTTAAATTAAACGGGAAAAACGGTGGAAACATTTTTATAATTTGGATAAATACTAACCATGATAAAAACTTGAAGCCTCAGAGAGTATTATTGCCAAGAGAAAACTTAACGAAAAACCAATTGGATTAAACCACATGAAAGGAATTTTGTAAATTGATGTAAAACCCCTATTTAAAAGTCAAATTATTAAATCCCCGACTGAAGAATGTAATTATTGCAACAATGTTACCCATTTGAAGACTCTGGTATATTTGTTGAGTTGTTCGTGGCTATTGTTAAGTTACTTCCCGAATAATTGTCCTCGCAGTCTTCCGTAGAGTGAGCTAGCGTTGTGTATTTGAGTTTTCCGACATATACAGCGTTTCCTATTACCAACCAAGCGTTGATCAAAACTGCAACCAGTAGACTTATCAAGCAAATCTGTAAGACGAAAACGTAATAAGATTGTTACCAATAAGACTCGTACCAAGAAGTGATATCTAGCTTTATCTCCAGTGCAAACGTAGGTCCGGAGTAAATCCCTGCCTCTAAATTACAACCAGTATCTCATTGGTTCTTGAAAACTCACGTCAGCGCGACGATAATGACGAAAATTACGTATTTTCCGACTGAGGAGAGGCTGCGAAATAGCCCGGCCTCTTTTTACTTCCCCGTTGTATTTTGAAAGGGGGACTGGGACTACGGCGCGCGAATATTTGGCATCTTATATCTTCTCCCTAATAAACTAGATATCACTTCTTGCTCGTACCAAGACCCTGCACTGAGACTTATAAGATTATCAGTGGTGGCAGTGGTGTTATGGAAAGAAAACCTGACCTAAAGGCACTGTTGCCCGATTTTATCATTGTTCTCAGGCTCCTAATATTTTAGATTATTGTGGGTCTAAAATTAATAAACTTCTTGCCTTCTTTGTTAATTTCTTGTAAAATATAACCAGAATAGCAATGCCGTCAAGCGGAGTACGGAAAATGCTGTTTATAATGAATATAATTCTGATTGCACTACCAATTAGAGGCATTATGAAGCTGAGCAAAGTTACCAAAATTCCGAACATAAAACCTGTTGAATTTTGAATTATGATCAATAAAATGGTTTTCCTTTGTTTAAAAAAGTTAACTAATAATCGAGTTACTAATTACTTAAACCGATGCAAATCTTGACGCATGCTTTTTCATTTTGATTCAAGTTAGGAAATATTGGCTTCAGGAAGTCTTCCAAAGTTAGTGTAGCGAAGGCGTTTATAAATGACGAGAATGTGCTAAGAGAAGCGCTGATAATTCCGGATATGGCCACTCCTTTAAGAACCGGGTAATCACGGAACAGGTCCCCAATGGCGTAAACGAACATCTAAGTTTAATTGTAGCATTATGAACTGTCAGGTTTTTTTTTTCTGTACTGGTGTTCTTACTTGATCAAGCCTTTCTACACCGGTGTGTTCTGGGAAACTGAGGGGATTGCACTGACCATATGTGAGATATAGAACAGCACCCACTGTTCCAACAGCGATTTGTATTAGTAAAAGTAGCAGAGTGCCTACCAAAATCGAACTATAAAGTAGCATAAATTATGATTTCGTAATATTAAGGTAAAAGTAAAAAAATACATCCTCATCATTTTGTAAAATACACGTTGATTTTCTGCTACGTCTTGAGGCTGAGCCACGTGCTACAACAATAGTGAAGAAATAAGCTAGTATTACTTACTTTCTGGCAACAGCCTCTGATTTTGTCGCCAATAATCTTTGTACCATGGCTTGGTTGAGTGTGAACATATCTACCGTAGACACGAAACCTACGAATATCATTGCCCAAATGGAACTTCTAATAGACTCTCCTTCTGTCCAACTGCGGCGAAACCAATTATGAACAATTTCATTGTAAATTCAATAGAGCAATCTTAGTTGTGACGTCAGTGCCTAGGTAAAACGTCACGGGTTATCTTTGGTAGTGAGCGGCCATGTTCAGTACCGCTTTGGTTCTATGGGCAAATAGCATGGGTGACGTCACACTAAGGCTTCTGAGATAGCTCTATTAAAATAACTTGTTTTTACTATATGGATGTAAGGAACCCATTATCCATCGAGTTTTGCCATAGTGAAGTTAGACTAGAAGTTTTCACGTGGCTTTGAAAGATAAATAAGAGTAGAGAGGTCACCATGAGAAGGAATTGCAAAACATCTGTCCAAACAACAGTACGGAAACCGCCCTGAAAGGATTTGTTTGTTTTGACACGATGTCAATACTAATTTAGGCTTAAAATAAGGGTACTTACGAAAGAGCTGTAGAAGGTGCAAACCAAACCGAGAACACAAGTGGTGATTCGAGTGTCGAAAGGAGTTAACGTCGTTAGAGAGAGCGCCGGGAGGTATAGCACCAACGCCAAGTATAGCAACTAAGCGAGATAGATTATTCGCGAGTTACAAGGCGAAGCGAGATAGATAATTCGCGAGTTACAAAGCGCAACGAGATAGATAAATCGGAGGTACAAGACGCAGCGAGATAGATTAATCGCGAATTACAAGGCGCAACGAGATAGATAATTCGCGAGGTACAAGGCGCAGCGAGATAGATTATTCGCGAGGTACAAGGCGCAGCGAGATAGATAATTCGCGAGGTACAAGGCGCAGCGAGATAGATAATTCGCGAGGTACAAGGCGCAGCGAGATAGATAATTCGCGAGGTACAAGGCGCAGCGAGATAGATTATTCGCGAGGTACAAGGCGCAGCGAGATAGATTATTCGCGAGGTACAAGGCGCAGCGAGATAGATTATTCGCGAGGTACAAGGCGCAGCGAGATAGATTATTCGCGAGGTACAAGGCGAAGCGAGATAGATCATTCGCGAGGTAACTTACCCTATTACTAATGTAAATAAAAGAGAAAACTCGTCGCACCGTCCCATCAAAACGTTCCTCCAGAAGCTATATTTACAAAGAAAGAATCAAAGGTTCGAAATCAAATAGTCGATCAACAAGGAGTATCTTACTTGAAATATGCTAACGTATTGTTTCCTCCTGTATATTCGAACGATGATGAACCCGAAAATTATCATGAGAATTATACGGGTGCACGAAATAAAAAGGTATTGCACCCCGTACATGTACGTATCTCCAGAAATCCCCGTCAAAGTAACTGCCGAAATGTATGTGGCTCCCATGGAAAATGCCGCCGGAATAATGGATAAACTACGATTAGCTAAAAGAAACTCCACCAAGTTTCGTTTACCGCGGGCAGAATTGACCTTCCTTCTATGGTACAAACCAATACCCACGCAAATGGCTAACATTAGTAATATGAAGGCGTAATCTGGCCATTCCAGATTAACTTTGCCGCTCAAATATACTGACATGGCGTGAAAATTCTGCAGCCAAAGTGTTATTAAAGCAACAAACAACCAAGCGCCAATACTAGTACTGCAGAGTACATGTAGGTAAACGCGCTAGTTTTGTTAACGGCTGTTTTTAACAGTCTTGCTATCTGCTAAATAAGGGGCCTTCTTTTTAGCCACATCGTATATACGATGGGCTATTAGTTGGATCGGGTAGTGTAGAAGATGTTTCGTTCGTTATTTTTAAATAGTACTGGCTCCATAATTTTTTGTCAACTATTTTTAAATTTATAATATTTATTTTCTTCTCCACCACCACCGATAATGGAACCCAGGACCAACGGCATGCCAGCCTGATACTATACTGCCTCCTCTACAGTCTCTTCTTGAAAGAGGGTTGCAGAGATAGTAGGAGAGAGAACGAAAGAGAGCGGTCCGAGTTGTGCTTAGTGATCTCCAAGAGAGAGAGGAATAGGGTATAGAAGCGGGGATGAGCGGTCCGAGCTGTGCTTAGTTAGCTCCAAGAGAGAGAGGAATAGGGTATAGAAGCGGCAAGAGCTGTCCTAGCTGTGCTTAGTGAGCTCCAAGAGAGAGAGGAATAGGGTATAGAAGCTGCAAGAGCGGTCCGAGCTGTGCTGAGTGAGCTCCAAGAGAATGAGAGAGAGGAATAGGATATAGAAGCGGTACGAGGGTGCGAGGATTCTATAGTAGCGCACTTTGGCAATTTTGCCGATAGATATTTTGGTGTCTTCTTAGCTACAAGGTATCGATGAGACTAATAGTTTTGCCTGAGAAGTAGTGGTAGTAGTAGTATAAGTAATTAAATTAGTAACGGGCGTTGGCGACTTGTGATTCACGTTGCCAAGCAGCCATTGAAAAATTATTCCCCCTGACCGGTATATTAGGGGATATTTCACTAGTAGCATAAGTACCATAATTACCCCTGAGGGGTAATTATGGTACTTATGCTAGTAGTATATTTATTGCAGTTGGGATAGCGAGAGTACGTAAACGATGTGGCTTAGTTATGGGCTAGACCATCTTGTTGATATATAATTACAAAACGATTTCCCAATAAAATGGGTTTTTTATTAGAGCTGTTTGGGAGCTCAAGGACTTTAGAAGAGTTAAGAGTTATTTTTGCCGCCAATAATCTCAGCAACGATAACTTAATCATAATGAACAAGTTTATTAATTGATTGGAACACTTTTTATGTTGCCAGAACTTATTAAACTAGAAATTAAATCACATAAAATTCTAGAAAATTCAGGATTGCAAAGAGGGTACGTAAAACAGTCCCTGTTTTATTTCATGAATTATACATTTGAAAAAAATTAAAATTCTAACAGTTATTAAGTTAATGGAACTGTTTCAACTTCGTTATGGTGATCATTTGAATATTTCACTTTAGCTTCGATGCTTTCGATTATGTGTTGGTTCTTGGAACGTCGATTATAACCTATTGTTAAAATAGATTATATTAAATTTACTTTACCATTCGCAATTGGGAAAATAGTTAAAACCTGACCTTGCCAAAAACTTGAAATTTCAGAGAGGATTATTGCTAGCAGAAAACTGACTGAAAAGCCTATTGCACTAAACCATAGATACGGTATCTTGTAAATTGACAAAAATCCGCTGTAAAAAATAATGAAAATTATTTAATATATTATATTAATTAGTTTATTTCCAGTCTAAGACTGATTTTGTTACGGCTTTTCTTTAGTAGAGTTCAGGATTGACTTTGTGAAGTTAGATACAAAGTAATTCTCTTCACACTCCTCGGTAGAATGCCTTAATGTTGTGTAATTGGGGTTTTCAACGTAAACGGTGTTTCCAATTATTATCCAACCAGTTAGCATTATTGCAACCAATAAACTTATCAGGCAAATCTGAAAGAAAAACTTTTAAACTATGGACAACGATGTTTCTATAATTGTACTTTACGGCTGTTCTCACGTTCTTGGTTAATTTCTTGTAAAACACGGCCAGAAAAGCTACTCCGGCCATTGGCGAGTCCAGGATACCAGATACAACGAATATAATTTTTATAGCATTTCCTATATGTGGAATTATGAAGCTAATCAAAGTGGCCAAAATTCCGAAGGCGAAACCTGCGTGTTGAAGTTTTTGTTTTATTTAAGGAAGTGGACAAATTGTCGAGTTACTAATTACTTAAACAGACGCATATCTTGACGGACGCGGTTTCATTTCGATTCAAGTTAGGGAATATCGGTTTGATAAAGTCTTCCAATGTTAGTGTAGCGAAGGCGTTTATAAATGACGAGAACGTACTCAGGGATGCACTGATGATTCCGGATATAGCCACTCCTTTAAGTACCGGGTAGTCCCGGAACAGGTCCCCAATGGCGTAAACAAACATCTAAGAATAATTACGGATGTGAAATAAGTAATGAAATACTTCCTAGTTTTTCTTACTTGATCTAGTCTCTTTACACCGGTATGTTCTGGAAAACTAAGGGGATTACACTGGCCATAGGTGATATAGAGAACAGCACCCACCGTCGCAACCATAATTTGTATTAAAAATAAGAAGAACGCTCCCAATAAAATCGAACTGTATTAAATAAAAATCAGTGTAAACTTGTAAAGGTACGACAAAGAGAAAGAAGAACTGTGAAGCGAGGTACGACAAAGAGCAAGATCTGTGACGCGAGGTACGACAAGTAGCAAGATCTGTGAAGCGAGGCACGACAAGTAGCAAGATCTGTGAAGCGAGGCACGACAAGTAGCAAGATCTGTGAAGCGAGGTACGACAAAGAGCAAGATCTGTGAAGCGAGGTACGACAAAGAGCAAGATCTGTGAAGCGAGGTACGACAAAGAGCAAGATCTGTGAAGCGAGGTACGACAAAGAGCAAGATCTGTGAAGCGAGGTACGACAAAGAGCAAGATCTGTGAAGCGAGGTACGACAAAGAGCAAGATCTGTGAAGCAAGGTACGACAAAGAGCAAGATCTGTGAAGCAAGGTACGACAAAGAGCAAGATCTGTGAAGCAAGGTACGACAAAGAGCAAGATCTGTGAAGCAGGGTACGACAAAGAGCAAGATCTGTGAAGCAGGGTACGACAAAGAGCAAGAATGTTTAAGCTAGCTAGGTACAGGGTTAAAAAGGCGCATTACGTGGACATTCAGTAAATATGAGGCCACAAACCCTCCTGCGCTACGGCATAGCTGGAGTTAAGTGTAAGAATTATTTTAAAATTAAGGAGCATTACTTTCTCGCAGCCGTCAATGATTTTGTCGCCAAAACCCTCTGCATCATGGCTTGGTTGATTGTGAAGATGTTTATGTTATAAATTAAGCCTAATAATACCATTAACCAAATGGATCCTCTAGTGGTTTCGCTTTCGTTTAAACTACGCGAAAATCAAGAGTTAACTATTAGCTTCACGTATAAATGGCAACAATTTTTACTATATAGCCGTGAGGTAGCCATTCTCCACCGACTTTTCCCAGAATGAGGTTAGACTGGATCTTTTTACGTGACTCTGAAAGATAACTAATAGTAGAGTGGTCACCATAAGGATGAATTGCAAGACGTCGGTCCAAACCACGGTACGGAAACCACCCTGAAAGACACCGGATCAGTGATACGATTTACAATAGTTTTTCCAGTACTTACGAACGAGCTGTACGCTGTGCAAACGAATCCAAGTACGCTGGTTGTGATTAGAGTGTTGAAGGTTGTTAGTGTCGTTAGAGAAAGCGCTGGGAGATACAGAATCACTCCCAAGTACAGGATCTAAACATTTTATCTTTCGAGGTTAATATTAAAGGATATTTTTCTCATCATAATTTCGTAAGATATGTTCCTTAAGCTTGTCACTGGTTACTAGCTGAGAGCTTGTCATGAAGTGACGTAGGTCATAGATTTTCGTAAAGTGACGCCTGGTGAGGCGCTCTCGAAAGCTTAGTACAGACTAAATAGGAAGATGACTGCAATTTTAACCTTGTGTAGTTAATTCTCGCGTGGTTAGCTATCAGAAAGTCTCTAGCATTACGAAGTATAGGTAGTGTCATACCGGAGGCTCCGGTCATACTTATGGAACATATCTTATTACCCGTGTTATAGTTAAAGAACTAGGTCAATTTACCCCGTAAGTCATGTAAATGAATGAGAATAAGCGTCGCACTGTAATGTCGAAACGATCCTCAAGTAGCTACATTAACCATGGCGAAAGTTAGACCTAGAAGAATACAATCAGTACTGTATAATGACTCACTTGAAATATGCTGACGTATTGGTTTCTCCTGTAGACCGGAATGACGAAAAACGCGAAGAGTATCATGAAAAATATTTGACTAAGCGACATGACGACGATTTGCACTCCGAACTTGTACAAATCCCCAGTAATACCGGTTATAGTTAAAGCGGAAATAGCCGTGGCCCCCATGGAAAAAGCCACCGGAAGCACGGGCAAACTACGGTTGGCTAGAAGGAACTCCATCAAATTTCCAGTGCCCTTGGCCGATTGAACCTTTTTTCGTCTATGGTATAAACCGATTCCTATAAAGATAACTAGAATGGATAGAATGAAGGCGTAATCCGGCCATTCTAGATACGTTTTGCTGCTCAACGAGATAGACATGACTTAGCCAGGTTTTTAACTGGAATAAACTGTTGTTTATTATTGTACCATGCACGAAATACCGAGTAGAATAATTTAATGTAGAGGAAAGTGGCTTTTCAACATCTGTTAACGTTTTCAACAAACCCCATAATCATAACATGACAAGGCCTAGTTTATCTCTTTCATGTAGAGGATTGTGTTTTTTTCAAGAAATATCCAAGTAAAGTAAACTCTATAGAAGTTTATTCGTGGTAATTTCGATATTTTACCCCGTTTGTTAATCGAATCTGAATAGGTTTATCTGAAATTTAATCATATGGTAAAAAAACGTCGAGTAGGGAGAGGGTTATGATTTGAGCCTTCTGTTGTTAATAAGTAGTGGTAAAATTATTTAAACCATAAATTTTATTGTATTATTTTATAAGTCTATTAATATACAGTGTAGTTTCTAATTCATGCTAATGGTACAGTTTCTTCAGGAACAGTTTCGCTAGGACGCCTGGATAAATAAAAGCCAAGAAATTAGTATTTTAATATATTGATTTCTTGTTATGTAACCCATTTTCGAATATAAACATATTTACATTTTCTCATCTTGATCATTTTTACGGCCTGAAAATAAGGGGAGAAATGAATACGTTACTAATTTGTAGCAAATATCAAGAGTAGACAAAAACTAGGAACGTGCGTGCTATCTGTCTTCTGGGTGACATCGTATAGTAATTGAGATACTCTTAAATATTTATTAAAAGTTCATAAAATTACCTTTCCAATAACTCAAAATTTCTGATAGCAAAATCGCTATCAAAACGTTAGTGGATACACCTATGACATTGTACCACATGTGGGAAATTTTGTAGAGAGGCGTGAAAAAACTGCAAACGTTGATATTAAGGTTCAATTTACGAAGTGATCCATTTAATAGAAGACATTTACCCATCTCCCGCGAAGTCAAGTACTTGAGTAGCGTTGGTCGTAATGATGGTTGTATTAATTATGTTGGAATAATCAGTTTGACATTCGTCAATCGAATGACCCAATGTGGCATATTTAGGTTTAACGATGTAAATGGCGTTTCCCAACATAATCCATAATTGGAGGGCCAAAGATACGAGTAAACTGAAGACGCAAATCTACGGACAGAGCGAATGAGTTCTGGTTTTAAACGCGAAGATGCAGCGACGCCTTAAACTACCTTCTTGGTTATTTTCTTGTAAAACAAAGCCAGAAGGACTGTACCAGCCATTGGTCCACGGGTTGATCCGTTTATGATGTTCAGGGCTTTTATGGTGTTGCCAAAATAGGGAATGCCGAAACTTATCATTGTGGCCACAATTCCGAAAGCAAAGCCTAAAAGAATGCTTGTTTTGAATACTCTCTTACACCCTTAGAAAGCCTTGATCATAGCTTGTACATCATGATGACCCATTGTTCAAGATCATGATGACTTCCCCATTGTTCAAGATCATGATGACTTCCCCATTGTTCAAGATCATGATGACTTCCCCATTGTTCAATATCATGATGACTTCCCCATTGTTCAAGATCATGATGACTTTCCCATTGTTCAAGATCATGACGACTTCCCCATTGTTCAAGATCATGACGACTTCCCCATTGTTCAAGATCATGACGACTTCCCCATTGTTCAAGATCATGACGACTTCCCCATTGTTCAAGATCATGACGACTTCCCCATTGTTCAAGATCATGACGACTTACCCATTGTTCAAGATCATGACGACTTACCCATTGTTCAAGATCATGACGACTTACCCATTGTTCAAGATCATGACGACTTCCCCATTGTTCAAGATCATGACGACTTCCCCATTGTTCAAGATCATGACGACTTCCCCATTGTTCAAGATCATGACGACTTCCCCATTGTTCAAGATCATGACGACTTCCCCATTGTTCAAGATCATGACGACTTCCCCATTGTTCAAGATGATGACGCCCCCCCCCCATTGTTCAAGGTGATGACGGCCCCCCATTGTTCAAGATGATGACGGCCCCCCCCCCATTGTTCAAGATGATGACGGCCCCCCATTGTTCAAGATGATGACGACCCCCATTGTTCAAGATGATGACGACCCCCATTGTTCAAGATGATGACGACCCCCATTGTTCAAGATGATGATGACCCCCATGGTTTAAGGTCATGACCAGCCATTGTTCTTATGAAAAGTGATTGTTTGGTCGTTTTAATTTCTTACTTAGATATATGCATATCTTGACGGAAGCCCCTTGATTTTGGTTCAATCTGGGGAACATCGGTTTAATAAAGTCCTCTAGGGCTAAGGCTGGCAATGAGTTTACGTAGGATGAAAATGTGCTGAGCGCCGCGCAGATTACCCCCGAGATGGCCAGTCCTTTCAGTAGCGGGTAACCCATAAACAGGTCCCCAATGGCGTAGACGAACATCTACAGTAAATTTGAAAGTTCTCCATCTCTGATCTCTTACTAGAACATATCTGTGGTCTTACTTGGTCCAGTCGCTTTACACCGGTGTATTCGGGAAATTTCATGGGGTTACACTGACCATACGTGACGTAAAGAACCGCTCCTGCCGTCACAATCGCGATGTTAACGATAAAAATGAAGATGGATCCAGCAATAACGGAACTATGTTTGCCAAGATATATGCCGAATTGTCATCATTTAGTTACTTTTAAAGTCATTCTACCCTCAAACTGCCTTGAACTCTTTTCTCTAATGTAAATACAGAAATCTCTCTTGAAAGAATACTAAATCACTGGCAGTCAGAGGGTGGAGTTTAGTGTTTATAAGCTGGTTTAAGTTTTACTTTCTGGCAACAGTTGCTGACTTTGCCGCCATAATTCTTTGCATAACCGCCTGGTTGGTCAGGAACATGTCTGTCCCATAATATACGCCGTTAAAAAGAATGGCCCAGATGGAAGAACGCGTTAGTTCACTTTCGGTCCAACTGAAAAGTCGCTTTTCGTTACTCTTTCGCCAAACAAGTATTTATAAAGAACTTGATCACTTACTGTATAGCCGTGAGAAAACCATTATCAACCGATTTTTGCCAGAGGTTATTTAAACTATCAGATTTAACTTGACTTTGAAAGATGACCATAAAGACTGCGGCAGTCAGAAGGATAAATTGGTATACGTCGGTCCAAATTACGGTTCGAAATCCACCCTGCATTGTCAATTAAATGAGTTTTCCGACTCATACTCGACAATTTGTAACTTACTATGGCGCTGTAGATAGTACAGACAATACCAAGAA
This sequence comes from Phalangium opilio, assembly GCA_019434445.1. Lineage (NCBI taxonomy): Eukaryota > Metazoa > Arthropoda > Arachnida > Opiliones > Phalangiidae > Phalangium > Phalangium opilio. The sequence goes on from JAEQBA010003137.1 coordinate 884,815, forward strand.
TGCACGTTGTGACCCGAGTATCAAATGGCGTAAGGGTGGTTACCGAAAGAGCGGGTAGGTAAAGAATCACACCCAAATACACAATCTAAATTGTAAAAAGCTGTTATAACGTGGCTGTGAAACGCTCTCCAAACTTTCAAGCTTATAACTTACCCTATTAACCATATAAATTAAGGATAGTAGACGACGGACACACCCGTCGAAACGCTCTTCTATTCTCTGCCAAAAGTTTTCAATTAAAATTGGAGCTAATTGTAAGAAAACAACTCCATGCTCATGACAACGGGTAATCACGCGCTGCCCTAGTATCTCTCGTGGCGCAATACATTTGGGCACAAATTAAAAACTTGAATCCTCCACAATAATACAATTTTGATTGTGTTTTATCAATTGCTCGCGATTTCTGTGATACTTAGCCCCAATAACACATCAATATAATAAATTAGCTTACCCTAAAGACGCTGGCGTATTTGGTTTTTCTGTATATTGGAACCATGTATATACTAAGCAGAATTGAGGTGCATGTTCTGGAGACAAGCATGAAGAACAAACCTACCCCGTAAAAGTAATAATCTCCCGAGTGTCCCGATATTGCTAGCGGTGATATGAAAGTAGCACCCATGGAAAATGCCACGGGAAAAATAGACAAACTACGATTTGCGAAGAGGAACTCGTCTAATTTTCCACCGCTTTGACCCAAAGTCATCTTTCGTCTTTTAAAGTATAAACTGATTCCTACGCTCATTATCAATACTAATAGTAAAATGGCATAGTCTGGCCATTCTAGGACAGTTTTAGGGCTTAGAGACACCGACATTGTTCGCGAGTAACGGTTATAATTTTCCGTCTAGACGTTAAGGTGCTGTTGTTTTCAACAGCTTTTAAACTACTGTTGTTTTTTTACACCTTTTGAACTACATACCTATTTTACCAGTGTGTAGCGGTGTTGTTTTCAACAGCTTTTAAACTACTGTGGTTTTTTTACACCTTTTGAACTACATACCTATTTTACCAGTGTGTAGCGGTGTCGTTCTCCTTGCATACAACTCCTTGACACTTCGCATTACATCCCCCTTTAATCCATAACGCATAGCATAAGTTCATAAGATATATCCCATAAGTTTGTGACTGGTTACTGAGAGTTTGTCACGAAGTGACGTAGATGAAACGTCATAGATTCTCGTAAAGCGACGATTAATGAGGTGCTGTCAAAGGCTTAGTACAGACTAAAAAGGAAGATGGACTTCAATCTTCAAACCCAATTGTAGTCAATTCTCGCTTGTCGTTCTCGAACTAGCTCTCGGTAAGTCTCTAGCATTACGAAGTATACGAAGCGTCATACTTATGGAACATACCTTATAAACTTATATTTACATCGAAATGGTCTATAGATTACGCCCAAATTGAAAGCTACTAACTTAAGCCCTCTAAAAATCGGTTACTTGAGCGCAATTTCTTTGACCTTTAGCCCTAAATCCCTAATAAAAGTAAATTAACTTACCCTAAAGACTGTGACGTATTTGGTCTTTCTATATATCGGAACCATGAATATACTAAGCACAATTGAGGTAATTGTCTTGGAGATAGACGAGAAGAATAACTCCACCCCGTACATGTAATTATCTCCCGATTGTCCCGATATTGTTAGCGGCGATATGAAAGTAGCACCCATGGAAAATGCCACGGGAAAAATAGACAAACTATGATTTGCGAAAAGGAACTCATCTAGTTTTCCGCCGCTTTGATTGGAGTTCATCTTTCGTCGTTTGAAGTAAAGACTGATTCCTACGCTGATTAACAATACTAAAAATAAAACGACATAGTCCGGCCATTCTAGGACAGTCTTGGGACTTAGGGACACCGACATTATACGCGCATTAGGGTTAGAAGTCCTAATCCAAATTCTGTTTTCAATACCTTCATAAATGAGAAAATTGTTGATTTGGAATACCATCTGTTAATATTTACATGTACGAAGAGTGGAAGGTTTCACGTCTATCTACACGTGAAAAATAATATCATGTACGTGAAGAGTTGAGCTACTTCCCATATAGGTGTGAATTAGAAAATGTCTCTTCATTAAAAATATATTGTTTCAATATTTTATTTGTCTTAGATTTCGCAAACATGGTACATTAATACTTTGAGATTGAACTTCAAGTTAATGGCATTGCTTCTGATTGATAGATTACACTTTAGACAGTCAATTAAAATTAAATTTATGCTCTTAATTTATGCATATTTTATTTACTTACGAGTTCTCAGAGCGTCTTTTCTTACGGAGAATATTTCTTGGGTCTTGGGAAGCTGTAAATTAGTGTAAAAGCTTTGAATTTTTAATAAAAGGTTTAGAAGTAATATTTATACAACAAACCTCGCCACAAACTATAAATTTCCGAAAGTGCGATGCCCACCACGATGCTTGACGCTAAACCGATGAGATTATACCACATATACGATATCTTGTACAAGGGTAGAAAGAAACTTCCAAGTTTCAAGTGTGGTTACCGTTAGGTTTTTATGGAACACTTACAATATTACCGTGCAGAGTTACCTTTGGGATGTTGTTGAAGGTAATACTCGCGTTGAGTTCGCCATTATGAGTGTCGTGTTGTTGACGGAGTAATTCTCATCACAGTCATTAATTGTGTGGTTCAAAATGATGTACTTGGGTTTGGATATGTATAAGAAATTTCCAATTATTATCCACGCGTTAAGGAGCATTGAAACCAACAAACTAAACAAGCAAATCTGTAAAGATACAATTTCAATTGATGCCAATGTTTTGTTGCATATTTTTGTACCTTCTTAGTAAGTTTCTTATAGAAGAGGACAAGTAAAGCTACTCCACTCAAAGGTCCCCTGAATATTCCATTTATAATTGAAATAGCTTTCAAAGCGTGACCCATCAATGGTATGATAAAACTGATTATTGTGACCAAACTTCCGAAAAGAAAACCTAGATCGATGGCCAGTTTTCATGTTACAGGAATGTAGTTGGAAGATGAATCGGATTTGCTACTTACTTAAACACATGCACAACTTGACGGAGGCTTTTTCGTTTCGGTTGAACTTTGGAAAGATTGGTTTAACGAAATCCTCCAAAGCTAGTGCCGCGAAGGCGTTTATGAACGATGAGAATGTACTGAGAGACGCGCTAATTATTCCAGAAATTGCTACTCCTTTAACAACCGGGTAATCTCTAAACAGATCGCTAATGGCGTAGGTGAACATCTTTGTATTTTACAAAATAAATGTTAAATGAATTAAATTATACCGACACGAAATTTCTGCCTGCCGATCAGTATTAGCATAAGTTTATAAAATATGTAGTGAAGTGGTTTGGGGTGTACCATAATTATCAGCTAGTCAGGGCTTTTACTTTTATAGATATCCTTTATTGCTCCTTGTTTTTAGCAATGGTGTAAGAAGCTGTAAGTTTTACGTATTCGTAAGCTTTGATCTGCATTAGTTGCTTACTTGGTCAATCCTGTACACGCCAGTGTGTTCAGAGAGATCAAGGGGATTGCACTGTCCATAGGTTATATAAAGGACCGCTCCCACCACCGCAATCATGGCGCTTAAACCCAAAATAATCACGCCAGACCCTATGACCGAGCTAAATTTTTTGTTAGTAGTTAATTATACATAGACAACTTAAGATAGACTTATACTTCCTGGCCACTTGGTTTGACTTGGAGGCAAGAATCCTTTGCAATATGGCCTGATTAATCACAAACATGTCCAATGCACTTGTTATTCCCCCAAGTAGTACAGCCCAAATGGAAGCCCGAATCGTCTCCCCTTCAGCCCAACTGAAATTTAAAATATTTTTAAACTTGCGCGGTGCTTCTTGGGGAGAGGGAGAATACCCCGATGGCGGCCACTCCCCGGTGTGTTAGTTTCTATATATGGAATTTCCGAAATGGTCTATAATTTGCAACACTTACAAAATTGCTGTGAGATATCCGTTATCCATTGACTTTTGCCAGAGGTGTGTTAGGCTGTTCACTTTAACGTGACTTTGGAAAATAACCATTACTAGGGTCGTTGACATAAGGAGGAACTGCAATACATCGGACCATACTACCGTACGAAAACCACCCTGCGTAGTCATTGATCTGTTGTTATACAATGCTTGGTATGTTATCCTACGTACTTACGAAGGAGCTATAGACGGTACAGATGAACCCTAGAACACATGTAGTGATTCGAGTGTCGAATGGTGTCACAGTGGTCAAGGAAAGAGCTGGGAGGTACAACACTAAACCCAAGTACATGAGCTGAAATGCAACGGTTCAATCTGAATATAATCAGATGTATATAAAACTTCTCTTCGAGAGAAGTGTACCACAATGTGGAGTAATAGTAACATGATTCTTCCCAAAATCAAAACAATTGGATCACGGTTACTAAACCGAAGCACATACGTGATAAATAGTTCCCTCATCATTACTCTATTAGCGCCAAGGCGCGCTTGTAGATTTTTGTCCCACGTCAAGACAAGGTTTGTGGGTTGATTGCTGAGGATTTAGTACCAAACAGTTATAGAATTCGTAGATATTGAATTTCTGATCCATGTTATTTTAATATTTCTAGTGTAAGTTAATTGAAATTAACTACATTAGAAAAAGTTATAGAATTCACCCCACGATGCGATGCCCATCTGAAGTTCGATGACCAGGAGAATAAAAAAAAATGGTGAGCCTGGAAAGGATCATGTTACATAACTAACTTCTATTATCCCCTTCTGATATAATAAAGGAGCCCCACTGACAATATCAAACTTTCTTAGACTTACTTTGTAAATTATGAATATGGAAGAAAATAATTTTCGTACACAACCATCGAAACGTTCTTCTATTACCTACAAGTTTAGAATATTGTGAGGATATACCGGGAATAGATGAAACCCTGCGTTACTAAATTACCTGAAAAACGCTGACCATTTTGGTTCGCCTATATATTGGTACCACTGTGAAAGCCATTATGAGAATTCCAAAAAATGTACCAACGTTATGGAACGCCTGTTGTCCCCCGTATATGTACATATCTCCCGATATTCCAGTGAGTGTAATTGGTGATATCAAGGTTGCACCGATGGAAAATGCTGCTGGCAGAAAAGATAAACTACGATTGGCCAGTAGAAATTCCGATAACTGGATAGCGCCATTTTGATCGCTCTTCGTATTTCTTTGTTTGAAATAAAGACCAAGACCAACGCAAGTCCCAAGTACAAATACTATGAAAGTGTAATCTGGCCATCCCAGCAGAGTTTTACCACTTAGAGCTATCGCCATAACGCTCTGTTCTACCTCAATATATTTTCATTTTTAGAATTTATTTCTACTTATACATTTATATGTGCAAAGGTCTGTTTATCCAAAGGTTTCTACGGTTTCATAATTGCTTAAAGTATCATTAAAGCACGGTAATTACACGTTACACACTTAAAATCTATGTACTTGATGGCCACTGCAAAATAATGTTTGAGATTAGATAATTACTGAAACGTCATAACGCTATGAATTGTCGTAATTATTTTGAATACCCTAATTTAGTTCTCTTCTTTACAACAACTGAGGTGTTTGATTTTGAAATGTCATTAGAAAATGTTATACTTTAATCTAGAATTTTTAATCCCCATACTAAACATTTTGTTTCGAGTTGCGGTCTTTTACCTTGTTCTTTAGTTTCTTGTAGAACAAGACAAGTAAAGCTACTCCAGGCAATGGCCCGCGGAATACGCCGTTCCTACTTCCGATAGCTTTCACAACGTGACCCATCAGTGGTATGATAAAACTGATCATGGTGGTCAAGATACCGAAGAAGAAACCTATAGAACCATGATCAATTATTTTTTCGTGATCAAATTGCTACAGATAAGCGTACAATCCTTACTTAAACAAATGCACAACGTGACAGACCACTTTTCGTTTTCGTTGAATTTGGGGAAGAGTGTTTTAATGAAGTCCTCCAAAGCTAGTGCCGCGAAGGCGTTGATGAACGATGAGAATGTACTGAGAGACGCGCTAATGATTCCGGAAATGGCTACACCTTTCAGAACCGGGTAGTCTCTGAACAAATCACCGTTGGCGTAGCTAATTATCTGACAATATGAGAAAATGTTTTATCTTGCCAACCTGTCGCTACTCAACACTCAATGCAAAAAAAAACTTGGCATTTTCCATCTGATCTGGTTAGTGTCTTACTTGATCAATCCTTTCTACACCGGTGTGTTCAGGGAGAGCGAGAGGGTTGCACTGCCCATATGTGATATAATGTACTGCAGCAACGATCGCAACCGCGACATTCAATACAAAAATGACTACGCCAGAAAAACTGAAAGCTGCTAACTTAAGCCCGCTTAAAATTGGTTACTTACGCGCAAGACAAACTACGATTTGCGAAAAGGAACTCATCTAGTTTTCCACCGCTTTGATTGGAGTTCATCTTTCGCCGTTTGAAGTAAAGACTGATGCCTACGCTGATTAACAATACTAGAAATAAAACGACGTAGTCTGGCCATTCTAGGACAGTCTTGGGACTTACGGACACCGACATTATAGGCGCGTTAAGGTTAGAAGTCCTAATTCAAATTCTGTTTTCACTACCTTCATGAATGAGAATATTGTTTGTTTGAATACAATCTGTTAATATTCTCATGTACGAAGAGTGGAAGGTTTCACGCCTATCTGTACATGAAAAATAATATCAAGTACGTGAAGAGTTGAGCTACTTCCCAAAGGTGTGAATTAGAAAATGTCTCTTCATTAAAAATATATTGTTTCGATATTTTATTTGTCTTAGATTTTGCAAACATGGTACATTAATACTTTGAGATTGAAGTTCAAGTTAATGGCATCGCTTCTGATTGGTAGATTACACTTTAGACAGGAAATTAAAATTAAATTTATGCTCTTAATTTATGCATATTTTATTTACTTACGAGTTCCCAGAGGGTCTTTTCTTACGGAGAATATTTCTTGGGTATTGGGAAGCTGTAAATTAGTGTAATGGCTTTGAATTTTTTTATAAAAGGTTTAGAAGTAATATTTATACAAACCTCGCCACAAACTATAAATTTCCGAGAGTGCGATGCCCACCACGATGCTTGACGCTAAACCGATGAGGTTATACCACATATACGATATCTTGTACAAAGGTAGAAAGAAGCTTCCAAGTTCGAAGTGTGATTACCGTTAGATTTTTATAGACACTTACAATATTACCGTGCAGAGTTACCTTTGGGGTGTTGTTGATGGAAATACTCGCGTTGAGTTCGCTGTTATGAGTGTCGTGTTGTTGACGGAGTAATTCTCTTCACAGTCATTAATGGTGTGGTTCAAAATGATGTACTTGGGTTTGGATATGTATAAGAAATTTCCAATTATTATCCACGCGTTAAGGAGCATTGAAACCAACAAACTAAACAGGCAAATCTGTAAAGATGCAATTTGAATTTATGCCAATGTTTTGTTGCATATTTTTGTACCTTCTTAGTAAGTTTCTTATAGAAGAGGACAAGTAAAGCTACTCCACTCAAAGGTCCCCTGAATATTCCATTTATAATTGAAATAGCTTTCACAGCATGACCCATCAATGGTATGATAAAACTGATTATTGTGACCAAACTTCCGAAAAGAAAACCTAAATCAAAGGTCAGTTACAGGGACATAATTGAAAGTTTAATCGGATCTGCTACTTACTTAAACACATGCACAACTTGACGGAGGCGTTTTCGTTTCGGTTAAACTTGGGGAAGATAGGTTTAACGAAATCCTCCAAAGCTAGTGCCGCGAAGGCGTTTATGAACGATGAGAATGTACTGAGAGACGCGCTAATTATTCCAGATATTGCTACTCCTTTAATAACCGGGTAATCTCTAAACAGATCACTAATGGCGTAGGTGAACATCTAATAACATATTTAAACGAATGAAATTCAAAACCGACATGAGGCTGCCTGCCGATGGGTCTTCTATCTACATTATAGTTGCTTACTTGGTCAATCCTGTATACACCAGTATGTTCGGAGAGAGCAAGAGGATTGCACTGTCCATAGGTTATGTAAAGAACCGCTCCCACCACCGTAATCATGGCGTTTAAACCCAAAATAATCACGCCAGACCCTAAAACCGAGCTATATATTTTTTTTCTTGTTAGTAGTTAATTATAGACAACTTAAGATAGACTTACTTCCTGGCCACTTGGTTTGACTTGGAGGCAAGAATCCTTTGCAATATGGCCTGATTAATCACAAACATGTCCAATGCAGTTGTTATTCCCCCAAGTAGTACAGCCCAAATGGAAGCCCGAATCGTGTCCCCTTCATCCCAACTGGAATTAAAAATTTGTTTGAACTTGTGCCATAAGTAATTTGCAACACTTACAAAATTGCTGTGAGAAATCCGTTATCCATTGACTTTTGCCATAGATGCGTTAGGCTGTTTACTTGAATATGGCTTTGGAAAATAACCATTAATAGGGTGGCCGACATTAGGACGAACTGTAGTACATCGGACCATACTACTGTACGAAAACCACCCTGCGTAGTAATTGATCTGTTGTTATACAACGCTTGGTATGTGACCCTACATACTTACGAAGGAGCTATAGACGGTACAAATGAACCCTAGGACACACGTAGTGATTCGAGTGTCAAATGGTGTTACTGTGGTCAAGGAAAGAGCTGGGAGGTACAACACCAAACCCAAGTACATGAGCTGAAATGCAATGGTGCAATCTGAATATAATACTTCTCTTCGAGAGAAGTGTAGCACAAAGCAGGGTAATAGTAACAGGATTCTTCCCAACGTCAGAACATTTGGAGCAAGGTCACTAAACCGAAGCACATTGGCTTTAAATAGTTCCCTCATCATTACTCTATTAGAGCTTAACTTTTTGCCAAGACGCATGTGCTTGTGCGTTTTTACCCCACGTCAAGACAAGCTTTGTGGGTTGATTGCTATGGATTTAGTATCAAACTGTTATAGAATTCACCCCACGATGCAATGCCCATCTTAAGTTCGATGAGCAGGAGAGTAAACAAAAATGGTGAGCCTGGGAAGGATCATGTTACATGACTAAAGTATTAAGAGGATTCAGAGTGTCATGTTTCTTCTATTGTCCCCTTCTAATATGATAAAGGTGCCCACTGACAATATCGAACTTTCTTAGACTTACTTTGTAAATTATGAATATGGAAGAAAATAATTTTCGTACACAACCATCGAAACGTTCTTCTATTAACTACAAGTTTAGAATATTGTGAGGATATACTGGCAATAGATGAAACCCTGCGTTACTAAATTACCTGAAAAACGCTGACCATTTTGGTTCGCCTATATATTGGTACCACTGTGAAAGCCATTATGAGAATTCCAAAAAACGTACCAACGTAATGGAACCCTTGTTGTCCACCGTATATGTACATATCACCCGATGATCCAGTGAGTGTAATTGGTGATATCAAGGTTGCACCGATGGAAAATGCTGCTGGTAGAAAAGATAAACTACGATTGGCCAATAGAAATTCCGATAGCTGGATAGCGCCATTTTGATCCCTCTTCGTATTTCTTTGTTTGAAATAAAGACCAAGACCAACGCAAGTCCCAAGTACAAACACTATGAAAGTGTAATCTGGCCATTCCAGCAGAGTTTTACCGCTTAGAGCTATCGCCATTACGCTCTGTTCTACCTTGATATATTTTCATTTTACGAATTTACTTCTAATTTATATGTACAAAGGTCTGTCTATCCAAAGGTTTCTACAGTTTCATAATCGCTTAAAGTATCATTAAAGCACGGTAACTACACGTTACACACTTAAAATCTATGTACTTGATGGCCACTGCAAAATAATTTTTGAGATTGGATAATTACTGAAACGTCATGACTCTATAAATTCTCGTAATTATTTTGACTACCCTAATTTAGTTATTTTCTTTACAACAACTGAGGTGTTTGATTATGAAATGTTATTAGAAAATGTTATACTTTAACCTAGAATTTTTAATTCCCAATACTCGGTTATTTTAATGAAATAGCAAAACGAAAGCCACTTCACTTAACAATGTTTCAATGTATTTTTATTCAACACTTAATACCTTAATTTGTTTTGCACTGATTTAATTTTTTTTTTGCATTTTACAGTTGATATAAAACAAGCTTAATTTAGTTTTTCAAACAGAAAAAAAAACATACGACAACATGAGCTTCCGTTGTTAATCTAGATTTTAGTTGTGGTTAATGGTAAAGCTTCTGATTGGTAGTTTTCACTTGGTCGACTCCTTTTTAAAATTGTTTGTATTAAAATTAGAAGTCAGGTTCACCGTAGCCAGTGCCACACTGTTCTTCTCCTTAAGACATTCACTTACATATTCTGAGAACGTGCATCCACTCTGAAAATGTTTCGTGGTTCTTTGCGAGCTGTTAAACAATAATTATTTCCATAGTGAGAACGCTATTTGGTTTTCATAAATGCGTGAAACTAACCTTTCACGAAATTTGAAATTTCCGAAAAAACCACACCCACCATGACGCTTACTGCAAATCCAATCACATTATACCAAATATAGGAAATCTTGTACAATGGGAGGAAGACACTTAAAAGAGAGGGTTTATTGTTAAGTACTTATGCACCTTCTTGACTGGTAATGGTATCTTACTTCTCTGTTGCTAACGTAGATTCTTGTGTAGCGTTGAACATATTCACTGTCGAGTTGATACCGAAGTAATTGCTCTCACAGTTGTCAGTAGAGTGTTGCAGCGTGTTGTATTTTCGTTTCGGGACATATATGAAGTTACCCGCGATTATCCACGCATTAAAAACCATAGCAACTATCAAGCTTAATATACAAATCTATAGTAATGACGCACTTTGACTTAAAATTAAACTAAACATTTTGTTTCGAGTTGCGGTCTTTTACCTTCTTCGTTAGTTTCTTGTAGAACAGGACAAGTAAAGCTACTCCAGCCAACGGCCCGCGAAATACGCCGTTCATAGTTCCAATAGCTTTCACAGCGTGACCCATCAGTGGCATGATGAAACTGATCATGGTGGTCAAGATACCGAAGAAGAAACCTATAGACCCATGACCAATTATTATTTCGTGATCAATTTGCTACAGATTAAAGTACAATCCTTACTTAAACAAACGCACAACGTGACAGACCACTTTTCGTTTTGATTGAATTTTGGGAAGAGTGGTTTAATGAAGTCCTCCAAAGCTAGTGCCGCGAAGGCGTTGATGAACGATGAGAATGTACTGAGAGACGCGCTAATGATTCCGGAAATGGCTACACCTTTCAGAACCGGGTAGTCTCTAAACAAATCACCGATAGCATAGGTAAACATCTGACAATATGAGAAAATGTTTTATCTTTCCAACCTGTTGCTCAATGGAAATTAAAAACTTATCATTTTCCATCTGATCTGGTTAGTGTCTTACTTGATCAATCCTTTCTACACCGGTGTGTTCAGGGAGAGAGAGAGGGTTACACTGTCTATATGTGATATAAAGTACTGCTGCAACGATGGTAACCGCGACGTTCAATACAAAAATGACTACGCCAGACGCTATGACCGAACTAGATATTTCGTTAATATTTTACAAATATACAGGCGGTTATAAACTTACTTTCTGGCGACTTGATTTGATTTCGCGGCAAGTACTCTTTGTAATATGGCTTGATTAATTAGAAACATATCCAGTGCAGTCACAAAGCCGGTAAGGAACCATGCCCAAATTGAAGCCCGGGTATTTTCACCTTCACTCCAACTGGGAAAGAAACAGTTAATAACGAGCCTCAAAGTCAAATTATGTGAAATTTCGTTCACTTACGAAATTTCTGTGACGAAACCATTAACTAAATGATGTGAACTAGTGCACTTACTCAATTAATGTGAGGAAACCATTATCTACTGATTTTTGCCAAAGGTGGCTTAAACTGTTGAACCAGGCGTGACTTTGGAAGATGACCATCAATAGAGCAGTCATGGACAAGATAAACTGCAGGACATCGGTCCACACTACCGTACGGAAACCTCCCTGGGTTTTCATAGGAGTTTTAGGTCAGAATACTTGGTGGGGAAATTAAATTAGTTGTACCATAAGTTCATAAGGTATGTTCCTTAATTTTGTCACTGGTTTCTGAGAGCTTGTCATGAAGTGACGTAGTTGAAACGTCATAGATTCTGGTGAGGCGCTGTCAAAGGCCCAGTACAGACTAAATAGGAAAATGGACTGCAAAACCGAGTGTAGTCGTTCTCGAACTAGCTCTCAGTAAGTCTCTAGCATTACGAAGCATAAGTAGTGTAGTACTTATGGAACATTACTTATAAACTTATGGTTGTACTTACGAAGGAGCTGTAGACGGTACAGACGAATCCTAGAACACATATGGTTATTCGAGTATCGAAAGGGGTTACAGTGGTCAAAGATAGAGCAGGAAGGTAAAGCACCAAACCCAAATACATCAGCTAGAGAATGTAAATGTGTGTAACTAGTGACGTACTCTCAAGAAATTCGTCAAGATACGTAAAAGATCTTACTTTATAAATTATGAAAATGAAGGAAAATAGACGCCGTACGCTTCCGTCGAAACGCTCTTCTAGTAACTAAGATAAACAATGTAGTTAGCTTTTGACAAACTATGGCGATTGTGAAAGTGCAAGAGCGCAGTTATTTACTAACCTGAAAAACACTGACGTATTTTGTGCGACGATATACCGGTACTACCGTAAAGGCCACGAGGAAAATTCCAAACAACAAGCCAACGTAAAGAACCGCGTTTTGTACCCCATAAACGTACATATCTCCTGTACTTCCGGTGAGAGTAATTGGTGATATCAAAGTGGCGCCGATTGAAAATGCTGCCGGGAGAATGGACAAACTGCGATTGGCTAATAAGAATTCGGAAAGTTTGCTTTCTCCACTTTGACGGATTTTCGTGTTCTTTCTTTTGAAGTACAAACCAAGACAAACGCAACTACCAAGTACAAAGGCTATGAAAGCGTAATCTGGCCATTCCAGATAGGTTTTTTTGCTTAAAGTTGTTGCCATGGCTTGACAGGGAGCGAAAACAACGGTATATGAGTTGACGATAGAGAGTTTGCTAGGGTACTGTATTTCACGTAGAAGTACTGTCTGCGGTTTAAATTAACACCTGTTATAGTGTGATTTTTAACAACAAAATTGTTAACGTAAAATGGCATTTTTTGATGGACTTAACATATTCGTTATGATTTTGATAATAATTAACAATTAAGATAAGATTAAAAATAACAAGTTATTCCCGTTCCATGTTTTCCTTCAGAATTAAAATAAAATTTACAAATAAACGAACTTTGTTGTTGGACAAAGAGTTCCATTAAACGCAGCAAAGTAGGCCTAATGGTAGTTGTGTTCAGATGGCAAAGTTTCCACATTTACGTGCAAAGCACAATAAATGTACTGCATTGAAAACCCCCTTTTTGGTACACTTCTCTCGAAGAGAAGTATGATGATATTAAATCGATAATAATAATGATCTTCATTGCCGTTAAAAAAAATATTAAAAGATGGTCAACATTTTTTTATACATTTATACGCTTTATTAATTTATATAAAGTATATCATTAGATTAATGCGAATTGGAGTAATTCAAAAATAAATTATTTTCTTGGAATATGAGAAGTACAGTTTATTAATTGAACTAAGACATGCAATTTTTCAGTGTTTCAATTAGAAATTACGTATGACAATATCAGCTTCGGTTGTTTATCTAAATTTTAGTCGTGGTTAATGGTAAAGCTTCTGATTGGCAGTTTCCATTTGAACGATTCCTGTTAAAAATATTTGTAAACATTTTAAAGCAAGCGTATTGGGTGGTTCCTTCTTTTTAGGCATTCACTTACATATTCGAAGACTCTGTTTCCATTCTGAAAACATTTCGTGTCAATTGGCGAGCTGGAAATTGGAATAGTTCATAGTTAGAAGGTTTCTTAGTTACATAAATGTGTGAAACCAACCTTTGAACAAATTTGAAATTTCCGAAAGTATTACACCCACAACGATGCTTAATGCAAATCCAATTACATTATACCACATGTAAGAAATCTTGTACAATGGAAGGAAGACGCTTCAAAGATAGGGTTTATTGTTAATTTGTTTTACCAGAAGAAGGATGACACTCTGTATATCCTCTTAATAATTTGCAACATGATTCTTCCCAGGCTCACCCTTTCTGTTTGCTCTCCTGCTCATCTAACTTCAGATGGGCATCGCACCGTCGGGTGAATTCTATAACTTTTTGGTACTAAACCCCCAGCAAATCAACCCACAAACCTCGTCATGAAATGGGACAAAAATCCACACGTGCGCCTTGGCAAATTTTCGCGTATATGATTCGGTTTAGTACCCTTGCTCGAAATGAAGAAGAATCACGTTACAATTACCCCGCTTTGTGGTACACTTCTTTCGATGAGAAGTATTACATACATCTGACTTTACTGCTTCTTAACTACTAACTTACCTTTTTATTTGTGGGGCAAAGGCTTGTGTAGAGTTAAGCATATGAACTGTCGAGTTGATGCCGGAGTAATTGACCTCACAGTCGTTAATGGAATGTTCCAGCGTAGTGTATTTTCCTTCGGAGGCGTATAAGAAGTTACCCGTGATTATCCATGAATTGAAAAGCATAGAAACCGCCAAGCTAAACAGGCAAATCTGTAATAACAACTAGGCATAGTTATGGCTTATAGTTAAACAATAGGGTTAGAGTTGTGATTCTTCACCTTCTTCGTTAGTTTCATGTAAAACAAGACAAGTAATGCTACTCCGGCCAATGGTCCAGAGAATACGCCGTTCATAATTCCAATAGCTTTCACAGCATGACCCATAAGTGGCATGAGAAAACTGATCATAGTGGTCAAAATACCGAAGAAGAAACCTGTAGAACGATAACCAATTATTATTTCGTGATCACGTTGCTTCAGATTAGCGTACAATCCTTACTTAAACAAATGCACAACGTGACGGACCACTTTTCGTTTTCGTTGAATTTGGGGAAGAGTGGTTTGATGAAGTCTTCTAAAGCTAGACCCGCGAAGGCGTTGATGAACGATGAGAATGTACTGAGAGACGCGCTAATGACTCCAGAAATGGCTACTCCTTTAAGAACTGGATAATCTCTAAACAAATCACCGATGGCGTAGGTAAACACCTGATAATACGATAATCAATTTAATATAATGCAAACTTGGAATTACTCCCTCACTCATGATAAGATTGCCAACATTGTCTTTATGATAGCTAATGCATGTCGTATCGAGAAAGCATAAGATTGCTAATTAATTAATATTCTTACGCTTTCTTGATACAACCAGGGAGCACAAATTTTTGTGCTCACTGATACAACTTGCATTAGCTAACACAAAGACAATGTTGGCAATATAGAATAGGACTAAAGTGATCTAAGGTTTTCTTTCCCCAAGTATGGAACGACTCAAGAAAGTTTTAAATACTTTCTTAGGACTTAATTGCATTCTTATTAGTAATTTTAATGAAAATATAGCAATTTTATTCTTCATCTGATCTGATTAGTATTTTACTTGATCAATCCTTTCTACACCGGTGTGTTCAGGGAGACTGAGAGGATTGCACTGTCCATAAGTGATATAAAGTACCGCAGCAACTGCTGTAACTGCGACTTGCAATGCAAAAATGACCACGCCAGACGCTATGACCGAACTATATATTTTTAATCATTTTCAAATTATACCTCTTAATTAAATGCTGACTTACTTTCTGGCGACTTTATTTGACTTGGTGGCAAGTACTCTTTGTAAAATGGCTTGATTAATAAGAAACATATCTAGTGCCACTATAAGTCCGTAAAAGAACAGCCCCCAAATTGAAGCCCGGGTCGTGTCATTTTCAGTCAAACTGTAAACGTATTGAATTAAAAATTAGTCTCAAACGATGTGAAATAGTGCACTTACTCAATTAATGTGAGGAAACCATTATCTAATGATTTTTGCCAAAGGTGGCTTAAACTATTCACCCGGACGTGACTTTGGAAGAGAATCATTAGTAGAGCGGTCATTGACAGGATAAACTGCAGGACATCGGTCCAAACTACCGTACGGAAACCGCCCTGCGTTTTCATTGGTCTGTTACGTTAGGATACTTAATGGGAAGCTGAATTTAATTGGTACTTACGAAGGAGCTGTAGACGGTACAGACGAGCCCTAGGACGCACGTAGTTATTCGAGTGTCGAAAGGGGTTACAGTGGTCAAGGATAGTGCAGGAAGGTAAAGTACCAAACCCAAATACATTAGCTGGAATGAAAATGTCATTACTTGCATACAATAAAACCATTGTTTATATACCATAGAAGATTGAGTGTTTAACCTTACTTTATAAATTATGTAAATGAAGGAAAATAGACGCCGTACGCTACCGTCGAAACGTTCTTCTATTAACTAAGATACATTTTGAAGTTAGCTTTTGACAAACGTTGACGCTGCATTGTGCTAGTGCAAGAGCTCGTTTATTTTCTAACCTCAAAAACACTGACGTATTTTGTCCGACGATATACTGGTACTATCGTGAATGCCACAAGTAAGATTCCAAGAAACAAACCGACGAATAGAAACACGTATTGTACCCCGTAAACGTACATATCTCCTGTACTTCCGGTGAGAGTAACTGGTGATATCAAAGTAGCCCCGATTGAAAATGCTGCCGGGAGAATGGACAAACTACGGTTTGCTAATAAGAAGTCGGAAAGCTTGCTTTCTCCACTATGACGGACTTTCGTGTTCTTTCGTTTGAAATATAGACCAAGACAAACACAACTACCAAGTACAAAGGCTATGAAAGCGTAATCCGTCCATTCCAGATAGGTTTTTTTGCTTAAAGTTGTTGCCATTGCTTGCCAACGAGTACAACCGACGCTGAATAAGTTTTTGATGCAGAGATTGCTAGGGTACGCTATTTCATTCACAAGTACGGGTTTATATTTACATTAACACCTGTTAGAGCTGGAGACTTTTGAGTAAACGAACGCAACTACCTATTACAGTACAAAACCTATGAAGTAGTAATCTGACCGTTCCAGTATAGGGCCTAGCCTTTTTTGCCTAGACAAACTACCAGAGTTTGAAGCTAGTGAAACCGACTGAAAACAACAAGTACGTTATTTGTGATCGTACAACACCTTTTTTATATGTAGGTGTTGATATTTATATTCCACCTGTTAAACCGGAAAGGGTTTCGAATAGTAAAAGCCTTGCCTATGTTATCGAACTTTATTAAAGTTTTAATTTATTATTAATAATATTATTATTAAATTACACAAATATAAATAATTAAAATAAAATTATTAAATTAATTCCATATTTTCCGTTATTCGTTTTTCGTCAGAATTCCTATAAAAAATTACAAATAAACGCACATTGTTGTTCGGTAAATAATTATTGGATTTCAAAACTTGCCTGTCTTCAACTTGAGAGTAAGACCTTTGAACTTTGGTTGGCCGTTCCTTGTCTGTAAAGGGAAAGTTACTTGAATATTCATGGATATGGAGTTATTAATTAGCTTTTCTGACCTTGGCAAGTAATTGAAATCTCGGAAAAGATAATGCCAACTAAAAAACTGACGAAAAAACCTATGGTATTATACCAAATGAAAGATATCTTGAAGAAAGGATAGAACACTCTGCAAAAAATACCCCAAATACGCATTAGTTCAGAAAAGGCTAAGTCCTCATTTCTTAAAAGAACCTCACCCATCTTTCACTTTGACCGGAACCGAGGTTTGATTTCCGTATTCCACTATGTCTTCGACTATTGTGAAGTTGATCTCTTCCGTGTCAGTTGAATTGTCTACCCAATTTATTTCCATAATGTCGAAGTCCTTGCAGCCGTCGGTAGTATGAGACAGAGATGAGTAATTTGGTGTAGGGATATACAAAAGGTTCCCCAAAATAATGAATGCCATGAACATCATTCCGACTGCCAACGCGAACAAGCACGCCTAGAAAAGCGCAATTCATGTATGGAACTCGAGAGAGTGCATGGATAAAGTTTTGTTTACTTTCTTGGTTAGCTTCTTGTAAAAGAAGACAAGTACAGCGACGCCACCCATTGGTCCACGAAAACTGCCCAATATTATATCCAAAGCTCTCACGGCATTGCCGAAAAAGGGCATTAGAAAACTTAGAAACGTTGCCAAACATCCGCAAAAGAAACCTAGAAGACATATACACATTGGACCTTAATTTCTGAAATAACCCACCGAAGCATTAGTTCATAAGATATGGTCCATAAGTATAACACTAACAATACTTCGTAATGCTAGAGACTTACTGGGAGCTAGTTCGAGAACGACGCCAGAATTGACTACACGCGGTTTTGCAGTCCATCTTGCTATTTAGTCTGTACTAAGCATTTTACAGAAGCTTATCTAAGTCACTTCATGACAAGCTCTCAGTAACCAGTGAAAAAACTTATGGAACATATCTTATGAACATATGATCGAAGTAAGATCCCCATTAATCTTACTTATTCCAATACATATCTTGACATTAAAACTTTCGTTCATGGTATGCTTGGGAAAGATTGGTTTGAGAAAATCGTCGAGTATGAGAGCGGCGAACGCGTTTATGTAAGACGAAAAAGTACTCAGTGAGGCGCTGATTATACCAGATATCGCAACACCTTTAAGAAATGAATAATCCTTAAACAAGTCACCGATCGCGTAGACGAAGAGCTGAAATTAGGGTACGTAAACAGTTTTAGATAATGCGGACAAAAATATCATCAATGATTTTCATTACCTGATCGACTCTCTTAACGCCACTGATTTCCGGAAACTGCAGCGGATCACAGGAGTTGTACATCATATACATAACAGCGCCACCGGCCATTAGGAGTAATCCCATTAGGGACAGAATGATGGCTCCTAGAATCATGGAACTGCGCGAGCAAAGGAATTTGACTTTGTTTTACCACAATTACTAATTCCGGAAGGGGGGTAATAGAAGGATGACGCACTGTATCCTCTTAATACTACAGCTATGTAACATGATTCTACCCAGGGTCAACTTCATTTTTGTTACTGCTAATTCTTACTTTCTGGCAACGGTATCGGACTTGGCCGCTAATACCCTTTGAATCATCGCTTGGTTAATTAAGAAATAATCCACGGAACCAAAGAGACTGCCAACAATCGGTCCCCAGATCGAGTACCGCGTTGTTTCACCCTCAGTCCAACTGTAAAAGTTAGTAAAAAAGTGGGTTAGGGCCGCTTCCTCTCACAGACATTGACCAAATTGAAAATTTACTTACTAAACCGTTGTTAAAAAACCGTTATCCAGCGATTTTTGCCAAATGTCCCCCACGCTACCCATACGCGTTGCTCCTTGGAAGATGACCATCAGTAAGGTAAACAGAATCAAAAACCATTGTAAAATGTCGGTCCAAATGACGGTACGGAAACCTCCCTGTAATGATTCGAAATCCATCAAATCCTCTTTAAATATAAAAGGAACTGTAAAATATGGAACTTACGAAAGAACTGTAGGCCGTACAGACAAATCCCAATACGAAAGTAGTTAGTCGATAATCAAATGGTGTAATGGTTGTCAAAGACAACGCCGGAAGGTAGAGAACCATGCTTAAGAACATCAAGCGATTTATTAGGTAGAATAAGCTAAAAATACGGCGTACTGATCCGTCGAACCTATCTTCAACCAACTGAAATGAAACCACAAAGTAATGAAGAAAAATGTTTTATTCATTGTGATGCGATTGTTACTTGAAATACGCTGATGCACTTGACGTCCCGGTAGACAGGAATGAAGTAGTATGCCCCCAATCCGATACTGAATATCAAGGAGATGTACGCGAGGGCGTGTTGAAATCCGTAGAGATACAATTCACCTGTTACTCCTGTTAAAGAGTAAGCGGACATGGATGTGGCGCCAATGGAGATTGCAGCCGGAAGAACGGAGAGACTTCTGTTGGCAAACAGGAATTCGGATAGACCATCTCTCCGGAGTGGATCAGCGTGGCTGTACTTGCGTTTGAAGTATAAACCCAACAAGGAACAGACTAAAAGTACTGAAGTGATGACAGTGTAATCAGACCAATCTAAGTGAAACGACATCGTTGGAACAAACTCCGTGACGCACCGGCTTAAGAATCAGAAGTAACTGGCAAGTGATTGAAAGAAAATTTATTTCTTCTTATTAAGTTATTTAGACTTTGATCGTCTATTACTCAATTGTTCTTTACTAAGATAATGTTTCAGAATATATTTTACGTGTATTTGGGAAATATTTATTTTTAGTATAGGTAAGCGTGTTTTTTATAATTTCGTGTTTATTTTTGTCTTTTTTTTACAAAGAAAAGTCATGAGTAATCTTAAAAATTTAACAGCCCATTATTTTCCTTTGTTCTAAGGCCTATAGCTCGCAAAAATTGGAATAGATTCAATGTGTTTTTCGTATCTTAACTATTAACCCATGAAGTTTTTTATTGACACTTAGTGTATGAAGATTCGGCGCTGTTAACCCGTTCATTTCATACCGGCTAATAACACTTCCTGGTTCTAGGTAGATTAACAAGGAAATTAAGCAAACGAGAAATTCCGCAATTATAAACCATTTCTATTGTTGTTTAGATTAATGTTCTAGGAGTATAATGTTTTACCTTTTTATTCTCACGTCATAAAAAAATTTCATTATTTTAAAACCGGTGCATGAATTCCTTTTTACATTTTAACTTTTTTCAAGCTTCTTTGGGTTTTTCTTTTAGGAATTCATACAGCTAATTGGAATAATTTTCGACAGTGGTTTTCTCAACGTATCTAGTCGTATTTTGTTGGAACAGCTATATTAATCATTAACGCCTGACGTTTTCTACCTTGCACGTGACTAGGAACTCGCGTTGCTACCAACCAATGAAATCACAGTTAGAAAGACGTCAGAATTATAAGGCGTCAGTCCGTCACTCAAGCCTGGCCCACAAGACCCACATAGAAATTAACATGGGAGATATGGGGACGCTGTTACTCTTATTACTCTATGTATTCTTGGTTATATATATATTGCTAAGCAATATTCAAACTTATGAGAAAGTAGTCCTTATGAAATGGGCTGTTACCGTGGAGTAACACAATGCTCTATTGCAATGAAGTTTTAAAGCAACTTCGGTAAAGATTGCTATGTAATAGGCCTAGTGTCGAAAGCAGGTCATCCTTACTTTAATTATTTATTTTCTGAATATTATTGTTGGGATTTCTTTGTTTTCTTATTATTATCTTTCTAAGTTATGAAATAAGATACTCGAATCCGAAATAAACAATTTTATTACCTCGTTATTAAAATGTTAAGAACGTGTATTATGTAAAACATCAACAAATATAAATTATTAATTTTAAAACAATCATAATTAAGCCGGAACCAACGCTATCGTTTCTGCACTTCCGGTCTCGCTAATCTTGTTATTTTTAACGTCTAAGTACACTTGAGAATCTTTTCTTGGAATATCATTCTTGACTGCAAATTGAAAGAAAATAATTAATATTAGGCCTAACAAAAGTACTTGAAATTATCACAAATTAATTACTCGTAATTTTAGTTAACAATGCTCCAATCAGTAAGGTAACTATAAAACCAATGGCCGGGTACCACATAAATGATATTTTGTACAAGGGCATGAAGTAACTGAAAATATTTTAGTGTTTCGTTATTTTCACGTTTTACTATAGCAAAATTATAATATTAATTACCTTTCTTCAGTTATGTTAGTGGTGGAATTAGTACCTGGACGGGTTACGTTACTAGCGTTACTGGTAAACATCTCCGTAAAATCTAAGGCGCCATCCATGTCGCACTTGTCAGTTGAAAGTTCCAGAGTTTTAAAGGACCTTTTAGGTTTGTGGACGAAACTGCCCACTATAATCCACGCGTTGAATGCAATACCGATTAAGAGAGAACCAACGCAAGACTAAGTGGAGGAAATGGTGTTATATATAAACATCAACCCGTAATGCCAGAAAGGGACGCCTTATACTAGCTTAAGCTGGAGATAGGTACTTCCCCCTATTTGCATCTGGTAACACTCTTCAATTTTCGAGGAAAATTTAATTGTATTTCTTTGAAATTGTCTCTTACCCTGACGTTGGTTCGTTTCCAGAATAGTACAAGGAATGACGCTCCTACCAGAGGTCCTCCAAAGACTCCGTTAATAACACCTAAAGCTTTGACCGCGTTGCCAATCAATGGTATTAGGAAACTGGCAAAAATTGGTATGATCCCGTACACCATGCCTAGAAATAAGTTTTAATCCAATCGTAAATTTAACTAACCTCTAAGTTTTCAATGGTATTTACTTACTTAACCCCATACATATCAGTAAACTAGCATTCTCATTTCGTGAAATTTTGGGGAACATTGGTTTCACGAAGTCTTCCAAAGTAACAGCCGCGAAGGAATTGACGAATGAGGAGAATGTGCTCAAGGAAGCGCTTATGATACCAGAAATGGCAATGCCCTTCAGGATAGGGTACTCGAGAAATAGGTCCCCAATGGCATAAACGAATAGCTATGGAGCAAAATTATACAGGTACTGAGAGGAATACTTGCAAATAACTTGAATCATTCTGTAGACATTCTCTAAACATAACTAGGCGGATTTTTTGGGAAGATCTAGATTAACCATTATGCATACACGAATTTTACCTCGCGAATAATTAAGCTTGCTGAACGTTTCTACCAACGAATTAAAATTTTCTAACCTGATCAATTCGATTGACTCCTGTAAAGCCAGGGAACTTCATGGGATCACATTCTCTGTAGTAGATGTAGAGTACTCCTCCGGTTAAGGCGATGGCAACACCGAAAACAAGGCTTAGGAAACCTCCAAATATAACTGACCTAAGATTGACCGTGTTAATCTTTGCAGAACCGTTACTTTCAGTGGTTGTTGAAGCCATTTCGAGGTTGATGATTTAACTTACCTCTGCGCGGCTTTGTCCGAATGGGCACCAAAAATTCTTTGTACTAAGGCTTGATTGACCATGAACAGGTCTAAGGACCAAAGGAAGCCAAAAGCTAAGGCGGACCAAAAGCTGTACCTTGTCGTGTAGTCTTCGTAAAAACTGTTTTGTAATAATATCCATCAAAGTTGGGAAGTTATTGGACATAAATGACGTCATACTTTATAGAAGTGACAAATTCGTGTTCAACCGATTGGTTCCATAGTTCACCAATACCTCCGATTTTGACCATTCCTTGTATGGCAACCATCAACAACGTTACGAACATGAGAACGGCTTGAACAACCTAGGATATATAAACAATTAGATTTTAGTTCACTTTGTGGCTTAATGAACTAATTACGTCAGTCCAAACGACAGCTCGAAGTCCACCCTGAAAATATAACAAGTTTTAAAATTTTTTTTGTCACGCTCAATCCTTGAGCAAAATAAAAACGTACTAGTGTACTATATAGTGTGCAAACGAAACCCAGTATCACAGTGGTAATACGATAATCGAATTTTGTCAAGGTCATCAATGACAAAGCTGGAAGGTGAAGAACTAACGCCAGGAAGAGCAACTGTAATGGGTATAAAGGCATAGAACTTTTTAGAATTATACCACGTGATTATAACCCAGTCTTGCCAACCTTTTGGAGAATGTACGCCATTGAAAAAACCTTCCTCATGGTGCGATTCATCCTTTTCTCCATTATCTGCGAGGGAACTTGTATGATCAATTCACCGATAATTTTTTGCTTTGATAAACTCACCTCGAAGACGCTAACATATTGACATTCTCGGTATATTGGGACAATAAAGTAAGCGGCAAAGACACTACCCAGAAATATACCAATGTACTCGATGCAGTATTGAATCCCGTAGAGATACAACTCCCCGGTGACGCTGGTCAAGGAGAAGGCTGACAGTGACGTAGCCGTGATGGACACAGCCACGGGGAAGACTGACAGATTACGACTGGCTAGGACGAATTCCATTAATCCACCACTGTCCTCTTGTTCTGGTTGTTTCTTCTTTTTTTGTCGAAAATGAAAACCCAAGAAGGTGCATAAAGTCAGGACAAAAATGATGACCGAATAATCGGGCCATTCCAAGTAAGTCTTCGGACTCAACGTAATGAACATTTTTTCAATAGGTCCCAACTGAAAAATATGTGAAACTTTAAACAAGCGTTACGCGTGGTATTTTAAAACGTAAAGCTTGATCGTGGCAACCTTTACTCTAAGTAAATGTTGTTGTTTATCACGTTTTCCATTGGTTGGTAATATGGAACAATCCAGCGATATCATAAGGGCGTTAGTGAAACTTCAAGGTTATAAATTAAAACCTCGTTTCATTTGGCATCGTTTGTCATGAAACTTCTACACGCATCGATTTACATATAAACGAGTCACAAAATTTGGGAAAAAAAATTCGCGTGGGCGCATAAATGAACATTGAATAACAGTAGGTCTACATATGTCATTTCACCTAGTCGTAATAAATTTTTTTTAAAGAAGGGTTGTTTGCTCTTATGATAGTGGTTTTACTTGTAATCGCGATGGGCAAGTAAGTACTACCAGAAGTATATAATACTTCTCTTCGAGAGAAGTGTACCACAAAGCGGTGTAAGTGTAACGTCATTCTTCCCAACATCGGAAGATTTGGAGCAAGGTTACAAAACCGAATCACATACGCGATAAATAGTTCCCTCATCATGTCTCTATTAGCGCTTAACTATTTGGCAATACGCTTTCGCCGATTTTTGTCCCACCCCAAGACAAGATTTGTGGGTTAATTGCTGGGGATTTGGTGCCAAACAATTTTAAAATTCACCTTACGGTGCGATGCCCATTTGAAGTTTGATGAGCGGGAAAGCAAACTAAAGGGGTGAGCCTGGGAAGAATGACGTTACATAACTAAAGCATTAAGAGGATACAGAGTGTCATCCTTCTTCTATTATCCCCTTCTGGTACTACTAGTGAAACCGAATGACAGTACACCATTTCCAAAAGTCGGGTGGGGGGAGGTAAAATAAAGCATGTTTTTATGTCGAAACATGGTTTGTGGACAGCAAAAACCTTAGAAATGGCTTCAAACATAAGGATTTTTTAGGACTGGTAACGTTGAAGCCCTATCTAATGTCTTTGGGTCCACTTACATACCGGATATTTCGTCATCAAGCACAATACTCCCCCCCCCCTTTCAAAAGGGTCTATTTAAAACAATCTTTCACTTACACTTTGATTACTTATTTTCCTCGAAGCTTAATTAACTTTGAACTTAAGAACAGTTGTGATTAATTTCTGGTATATAATGTAATTTCCAACTAGGTTTTTTTCATGTCTCTATACTCATAATTATATATAGCACAACCAACACTGAACGACGCTGATAAAAACTATTTGATTTACTGCCAAAATTTCATTTCATAGAAGTTATTTATATCGATTTAACTGTCTACAAGGTCTTAGTATCTTTGACTTCAGCTTGTATTGTTTTTGAATGGGTTATTTTTTCATTACCTACCTGATGGCTCGGTGACTGGTAGACTACATTATGTTCCGGGATAATAACGGTTTATTTATACTTTTAAAATCCAAATTATTTTAAGGTTACGGTTTAATGTCTTAGACTGTTATCATAATTCATCGTTTAAATCTAAGTACAAGTTATTGCAAAATATGGCAGGTACAGTACTGCTGCACCTGTTACAAACGCTCATTATTTAAATGTTAAGGTATATAAGTATAAAGGTGCTTCATGGTCGACTTCACACGATGGTATGAGTTCTTTCATATGAGAAGAGGCGCGTTTTTATCGATTTAACTCTACCTAACCCGGCGTTTGGGTAACTGGGTCAAGAACAACAGTACCAATGCACATGCACAGTGAGTTTCGTCGCCTTTAATTCATTGATTTTTTTATTTTTATTTCTACTGACCACTGGTCACGAGATTTGAGAATTAAATATTGACCCGGGAACGTACTTCTCTCTTGGAGAAACTAATCATGGAACCCCTAACTCTTCCCTTGTTCTTTGTTAAAGTCTTTACTGATTGTAAGGTTGGCTTCTCAGTTAGTTAATACCACCATACCACGAGAGACAAGTGGACCTAGCAATAATATCAGAAGGGGATAATAGAAGAAGGATGACACTCTGTATCCTCTTAGTTATGCAACATGATTCTTCCCAGGCTCACCCTTTTAGTTTGCTATGCCGCTCATCAAACTTCAGATTCACCATGGAGTGAATTCTATAACTGTTTGGTATAATAAATCCTCAGAAATCAAGCCATAAACCTAGTCTTGACGTGGGACAAAAATCCATAAGCGCATGCGCTTTGGCAAATAGTTAAGCGCTAATAGAGTAATGACGAGGGAATTATTTATCGCGTATGTGATTCGTTTAAGTAAGTTTTCTGATTTCGTGAAGAATCATGTTACAATTACCATGCATTGTGGTACACTTCTCTCGAAGAGAAGTACTTAATTTATTGTAAAGTTTTGAAAGATACTAACCCAATAACCGTACAAATAATTATGGAGAATCATATTAGAAAATTACCTTTCCATTAACACCATATAAATTTATATAATTTACCTGTTTTTAAGTTTATCCAACTATTTCTTCTTAGTCGATCTCTTCGGGCACTTTAACAATACACAACCGGCAAAGTAGATTCCCGAAACTAAAATAAACTCTTTTACACTCGTATTCTAGCCCTTGTTACAGCGATTATCCGGGAAAACTAAATACTTTTTGGACAATTATGAAATTTAGTTTGTTTTTTCTTTGTTCTCTCTTTTTTGTATAATTTTTTTATTTATAAATTTCTAACCACAATATACCGATACCACTTTTTAATGGTGACATTTTCGCCGTCTACATAGTTTGTCACAGCTACTACCAACGAAAATGAAGCCATTAAAATGGGCCTACACATTTTTTATCTAAACGTTGACAATCTGACTCTGTATGTTATATATGTATAATATTTGTTAGTGACAAATATATAATATTATTTAATATAAATTATTTAAAAAAGGAAGTGAGTTGAAAAAAACAAGGTTTCGACAGATTAAGTTCGTAATCTGACTCTGTATGTTATATATATATATAATATTTGTTAGTGACAAATATATAATATTAATTAATATAAATTATTTAAAAAAGGAAGTGAGTTGAAAAAAACAAGGTTTCGACAGATTAAGTTCGTAATCTGACTCTGTATGTTATATATATATATAATATTTGTTAGTGACAAATATATAATATTAATTAATATAAATTATTTAAAAAAGGAAGTGAGTTGAAAAAAACAAGGTTTCGACAGATTAAGTTCGTAATCTGACTCTGTATGTTATATATATATATAATATTTGTTAGTGACAAATATATAATATTAATTAATATAAATTATTTAAAAAAGGAAGTGAGTTGAAAAAAACAAGGTTTCGACAGATTCAGTTCGTCCAAAAAAAGAATCAACTTTTTTAAATACTGAGAGATTATCCACTTTTGGTGTAGGGTATCAAAATAATCTGTTCCTCAGTATTAAAATATCATTATTGTTCTAAACTATGTCTATTGATTAACCTATAACAATTAAACATAACACTGTATTACTTCTTTTTACTTACAAAGGGAGTTTTTGTCAACAATCTAACTTAATATTAAATATTAGAAGAAAGTAAAGGGAGGTTAGTTGCAACTTTGTACATGGTGACAATTGAACTTCATGAGGCTGAACTGTTTTAATTGACTGATAGCTAGCGGCGGCCACAGTAGAGTAATATTTAAGGAAATTAACTGCTTATAAGGAAACGTTTTTCACAAGGGTCATTTACTTTCTATCTTTTTTAGCTCAAAGATGAACATGATCTCATTTTTGACCTGAAAAAAATAAAACAAACTCTTATGTAAAAATGTCTTTACCCAATCAAAATCGGCATTAGTTATAGATTGTACTAATTTGTGACGTCATACAAGCATTCATGGGTACATGACATAGAATAACTTACCTTATACACTCTACGGACGACCGATGACACACCTTACATTGAAAAGGCTTGCGTTCCATACTTAATGTAGTTTTCAAAAACATTTTGAATAATTCATATCTTTGTACATGTAACCTGCATCATTATGAGGTAGTAGGCAAATGAAACTCTGGCCCGAAAATGCATTTTTGAATTACTAAATACGAGAAAGTGTAGGGCGAATTGAAATCTTCACGCGTTTTGAAAACCTGTTATTCATAAATTCAAAGTGTTAAATTCCTAAATTTTTTTGTAAGTTCCCATCCAGTTGTAGTATCCCAAGATGGGTCCTTGAAACATCATCTACTGGTGATTGAACCCCAGCTTGGATAAATGTTAAGACGTGGAACGAGTTATTCAAGGCCAATTACTCAATATATCATAATTCCATTACAAACGTGAGATTACGAATGAATGAAAAAAGCCGAGATAGTCATACAGCCTCGAGCTAAAAAGGAGACAAAAATAGTTTTATTTAATTTTATTGTAACGGAGAAATTTTAATGTTAAAATTAAAAATGTTTATTATGGGTCAATGTCCCATACCTGTAAGGGTACTAAATGGAGGGGTAGGAAGTGTCTGAAGTATCGTTCACGTATCTCAAAATGGCTAGTGTCCATTCCCAGTGGTTAATAATGTTTGTCTGTAATTAAGGCTTCGCGACAAGATACGTGGTGTGCCTTCAAGATTTTAGCATTAGCGAAACGAAGACTGTAGTGTTTTAAGTAGATTTTAATCGGTATAATTCTTGTTAATGTGGTTTCTAGGGCTAAATTTCAAATATGCATTTCAAACATGAAGTATTTTAAATAGTTCCTATAAAATTATTAGAAAAAACAATTAATAGGGAATTTTATGGTAATCCACCTGAACATAGGTAATGTTAAAATTGATAAAAGCAAACCATATTCACGAAAATCACTTAAATTTTATTCGGAACTAAAATATATATTAAACGAAAATTGTAAGAAATCCAAGCAAATAATTATATTTCTATCAAAAGAATACGAATTCAAAAAGGTAAAACCAAAACCATCCGACAAAAATATGGAACTAAAATATAACAATCTTTACTTATATCATTTATTATTATTATTGTTGTTTGTTTTTCTTAAGGCCGGTGTCGATCTTTGATGAAACACTTTTAAGCGAGGTTTTTGCTGGAACGCCGCGATTCGTGGTAGGTACTGATTTAGCAGCTGAAGCACCTGTAGTTTTCTGGACCAGACCCGTTTTGGTAGCAGACGGTTTAGCTTGGGACGATGATGCAATTGGTGGTCTTGGTTTGGTAGATGACGTAGCTTCATTTCCTTTTGGCTTTGGAACGGTTTTAGGCGCGTAGACGCTCTTGGTAAGATCGAACTTGTATTTCTTGCTTATTGTTGAAGTTGCGGATGCCTCAGTTGGTTTCGCATTCCCAGTAGAGTTCGTTCGGGGTTTGCTTATTTGTGGCCTAACACCAGTTGTAACTGAAGGCGCAATGGCAGCCGTCTTTGGAATAGGTTTGACCGGTCCGGACTTGACCTTGGGTTTGTCCTTCGTCAAAGTCGGATTGTAGAAGGCTACGTTTTTCGGTGATAGAGGTTCGACTCGAGACTTCAAATGCGCTATAACGGCTGAAACTGGATTAGTACGTAACGCTTGTATAGACTCTGCAGTTGCTCCAACATTGGATTCCTCAGGAGGGTTATTTTCTGTGTCAGGTGAGGAAATTTCCAATGATCCATCGCTGGATTTTGGGTTATTAGAAGCTGTAGAGTTATATGCACTATGATTGAATAGAAATCGCGTTGGCACTTCGATTGCCGATTTCGGTATCATAGGGGTGAAATCGTGGTATTCAAGTTTCTTGGCTACTTCATCAACATTAAGCGGTTCTTCTTTTGGTAAATCTTCGATTGGTGACGGCTGTATCTTCAAATTCTCCATCATCTTTGATAAGGAGTGTCTTGTATTTTCTGAATCAGCACAAGTGTCGGGGGACGGATGTACCTTCAAATGATCCAAAGAGTTGCTTGATGGTTCGGAGCCATCAGAAAAACTAACTGACTCCAACTCCTTGAAGGTCTTGTTGAACGTCGGATCACACGGACTGTCCATAAGTACGCGGTAGTCACTGAACAAGAATGAATCGCAGCCTGATCCATGCGTCTGATTGGAATTGTTACTGATTGGTGACATTTTAGGACTCGATTCTTTTACCAACAAATGGTATGAAACGCTAGGCGAGCCGGAATCACGTTTCTTGGGGCTGGAATCGACAAGTGGTTTAGTTAGCATTGGCTCTGTTGACATCTCCATGGGGCTATCGATATCCGATGACGCCGATGACCTGAATTCAGTTTCCGTTTCTGGATTTAATGGAGGTGACAAATCCTTATGTTTCGCATCACGCTCTGAGGAATCAAGAGCAAGGTCTTCTACCATATCCAGAATGGACTGTAGAATGTTCTGAATAGCCGCTGGATCACATACTTGCACGAAATCATCCAAACTTGACGCAGGTTCAACTGAATTTCTTTGGAGACTCTTATCTTCATTGGACTCGGAACAAGCTTGCTGTAGAGGTGGGCTACACAAACTTTGATCTATTTCTGTGGTTGTTTCTAGTACAGAATCTGGCGATTGTGGCATTTCGGACATAGTAGGAACGGTGCCAGAATTTCCCATGGTGTTCATCTTTTTGTCGTCAACGAAGCCGAACTCAAAAATAATTTTCTTCTATTAGAATAATTATATTTACCTTTCGGCGACTTCCTTGCCTCGATGACAAAGAGAAAAGACTGAAATAATTACACGTATGTTTGAAGAAAGGCTTTTAAATTAATAAAAAATTCAGAGTGCTTATAGAACGAGTATGAAAATATCGGCCAGGTGGTAAAATATTTCGCGCCAATACCTTATGACATGGAGTTGATGCCAGTGTAGTGTACTTGCTGTGTATCTACTCTGATGAAAATTTTTCTTAAGACGATATAGATAACACATTTTTTAATTGGTTAAAAATATACATCATGTTGTGATTCGTAAAACATTTAATTTTTTTTCCTTCTCAAAACGAGTGAGTATTGGAGGCATTTACATGCAGAATGATTTAAAAAATATAATAGAATTTTGTGCCGTCTGTTTAGGCAAGCTGGGACACGAGACGAGAAATTTTAAAAAGATCCCTACTACTTAAGCGCTAAATACGCAGGGTCTATGACGTCAACGCGTAGGGAACTAAGACAATAAATTTGTTATTACAATGACATTCGACTTAAGTAGGAAGGATCTTTCAAAGTCCATCCTCGTGTCCTTACCTGGCTAAACAAACTTTTTGGTCATCTACTCAATAGAATATTCGTGTTTTTAACTACCATTGAGCAGAATTTGACTCTTTTTTTTGTAAGGGTGTTAATTACAAAAGTATTTAATTTAAAATATTTTGATTTCAACATATTAATTAGAATGAATATGTGGATTGGTTAGTTTGCGCGGTAGAGGCATCGGTATGGGTTCCATCTCAAACTCGGTTGGAGGTGGTGCTGCTCCCTCAAGTTCCTCTTGGCAAATGTGATTGACTATGCCGCAAGCGAATGCGTCTCCCATAACGTTGTTAACTGTACGACTACGGTCCCTTTTTAAATTTAAACGCGTTCAAATGTTACTCATTCAACCCCAAACAGAAAAGAAGACAATAACCGAAATGGAGGGAAACTTACAATATCCATTCCATAGCCACTATGAAACTGATGTCCTCAACTGGTGCTCCAACAACGGATAACGTCATAACCATCAAGAAGATTGAGGCACTTGGTACCGAAGATGTCGCGATACTGACCGCCGTCGCAGTAAGTCTGTGTGTCCCAAGTCATCCAAAGAGCCAATGTTATCAACTGGTGTTTAAAAAACTGAAAGTACCAACTTACAGTAAAGCAATGACTTCCCCAGCTCCGATGGTCACGTTGTTAATCTGTGCTATGAAAATAGTGGCCACGGTTATAAACAGTGCCGTTCCGTCCATGTTGACAGTGACACCAATGGGTATCACGAAACGACTTATTCTACTGT
Source organism: Phalangium opilio (assembly GCA_019434445.1). NCBI lineage: Eukaryota > Metazoa > Arthropoda > Arachnida > Opiliones > Phalangiidae > Phalangium > Phalangium opilio. The sequence goes on from JAEQBA010003137.1 coordinate 916,942, forward strand.
CCACTTTACATTTTTCCTCAACGCATCGCAAAGTCACCGGAAGTGCCGCGGAACTGAAATGACGGTGTTAAAAAGTAAGTCTTACGTGCAATAGACCTCTTCGATCTTACTAAGAGGGAAAGACACAGGGGTAAAACTTTGCCTTCTCTCGTTTTTTGTATCATGAGAGTGCGTAGTGACGGCAATGTGTATGTCCCAGTACTGAGGGCTGCCTACCCCCTTTTTTGCATCGAAAAGGTCAACAGAAAAATTATCCTTAGGAATATGTGTCCCAAATGTGTTATAGTTTATAATGGGTCTAGATGTTTAAACTATTTTTTGGGTAACTTCGGGTTTAATTATTTCTTATATAGCGTAACTTAAATTACTGTCTATATGATCCATGTCCCCTACATGGTAGACCTGTTGTTCAAAGCTAGAATTGAAATGTAATGCCTTAATCTCATATGATATTTCGTCACCATTCCCTGTTGCCACATGCATTACCGCCATATTGGAAAGCATACAACAACCCGTTTCTAAAGTAGGCGCCTTTGGTAATCTAAGACGAGTTTTCATACGTTCTCAGGTATTATGGTATTATGGTATCTTGATATGATTAGAAACTGACCTTGATGACACGCCAAACGCAGTAATAGCCGCCTCCAAACAATGCCACATGTACTTGAAAGGGTTCTTTTTGGTTACAATCCAGTACAGTAATGGTTGTAGTCCAAACAATTCCAAACCAAGTCCCAGGAACACGGTGACCATGAAAAGGGCCAGTTGGTTTATTAGCAAGACTATGTCTCCGGCTTGTAAGAAGTTAGCTGTGATCAAACTGATTACTCCCAAAGGCATGGCGCTGTTTATTATTGAAACTCATTGTTATTTACTATTATTTTTTACGCGCAATTAGAACTTACTATAGAATTGTAAGCGCCAGTCTCATGACAATGCGATCAAGGGCAATGAAGAATTGTTTCATGATCATAGCTTGCTCACCCATAGCACCCATTGACACACCAAATATTGCGCAAAAGGTAATAAGACCTGCGAATTAAAATACTTCACCTTCAGTATACCAGAATATAACCAAGCGAAAAACTATTTCCTTTTGCAAGAACTTTTGTTATGAGAACGTTATAGTCTATGACAAGATGTAAGCGGGTTATAGGACCTTCTTCCCCTTAATATGTATTGACAATAACAAAAGTTATAACTCGGTGCAACTTAATAATTAGTCTTAACAGAATGGGATAACAGAAGTATTATATACCAAAGTTTTTCAGTACTTAGACTAAAACTATTTTCGTTCTTCTCGTTTTTAATCTCATAGGATCGGATACAGGCATAACGTTATGTATATGGCATACTTTAGTGTGATTGAGTTGCATTTAATAAGAATAATATTTTAGAAAGGCTAATCTTCTTGCCAAAGGAAATGTATTCCTTGCTGGTGAAAATTTACCCAACGAATTAACGCCCAATCTTTTTGAAACCATCTTGTTCATGTTCACAATTTCCGATTCGTTAACTTGTTTAATTGTCTCCTCGTACTTTGTGTATTCTTGGCGGAAACACGCTTGCACCAAATTATCCGGGAATGCGTTTCTGTTTACGATTGAATCGAATTCTATATTGACAGTTTTGAACATTGCGATTGAAGTATGTATACCTGATCATATCCAGTAAGGTGTCCAAGATTCTTGTATGGTACGCGTAATCTCCGATACCCAAGTCTTTGACTTCCATGTCGCGAATTTGAGAGGAGCCGGGGTGCACCGAAACAACTAAGACTAAGCCGATGAGGGATGAGATGAAGCTCGTAATTACGAAGTAGCTTATGGTGGTTATAGCCACTTTTCCTTGCGTTTTTCCAGTCAGAGTCGCGCTCCCTGTGACGAACAAGTAAAAGAATGTTCATGTAATACCCAGCCATGATAAACAGAAGTACTTATCGCTAAACTATTTATTCATCTATATCTGATATCTTGAGCAGGGCTGGAAATAAGCGCAGGACACTGGACATTGTCCAATAAAATTATCAAATGTCCCATAATTTTTTTAAAAATAAGGGGGTCACTGGACAGTTTGACCAATAAATTTTTGGAAGTTTTGATAGCTTGACTATGGAGATGCGACACTATTTTGCACACTACAGTGGACAATGTCCTATAAATTTTCAAGTCAAACAGGGAGTCATTGGACGCGTGTCCTATAAGAAATTTTTCTTATTTCCGGCCCTGATCTTGAGCATCGATGATACCGCGATGGGAGCAGGATAAATTCAATTTAGCTTTTAATTGTATACTTAGTTAATTACCGTAGCAGTTGCGTATTCACTACGATACACAGTTAGTCTGAATGAGGCCTGTATCACTGGTTTAGTGCTTTATTTCATATACTTATAAGCCATCAACTGGCGCTGTAGCATTGGGGTACGGTGCAAGATACCGCGGTATCAAACCCATAGTTAATAATCACATTTTAGAATGTAAACGTTGTAATATCATTAATTATTCGCACAAAGATAAACATGGGTCGTTCTAATCGTATTATCTTGGAAATGTCTTGGTTTAGCCACCCACTCTCGTGTGACGTTAAAGGCCTTCTCAGACGTTACGTCACTCATTCCTGATTTAAGATCTCATTTTTATAAAGAAGCTCATAAAATTACCATTAATGTTTTTTTTTATTTGATTGTTGTTCCACATTTTCTTTTTTTTTTCCTCCCTCTTTAATGTATAACTACTTATACTTCAGTAATCTTAAATTTTACTTGTCCTCTTTAATTTAAATTTAACTTGCCCCTTCTAATTTAAATTCAACTTGCCCCTTCTAATTTAAATTTAACTTGCCCCTTCTAATTTAAATTCAACTTGCCCCTTCTAATTTAAATTCAACTTGCCCCTTCTAATTTAAATTCAACTTGCCCTTTCTACTTTAAAATTTAACTTGTCCACTCACTGTAATTTACCTTAATACTGATATTTAAATTTAACTCTTTTATTTTCTTTTTTTCTGAGGTACTAACCGAGCCCTATGGCTTATATGTACTATTAGTAGCAAATAAATAAATAAATGTTTTGACTCATTTAGATAAGTCAACTTGAGTTGAATTAACTTGTTGGGACGTGTGAATAGAAGATGGGCAAGTTGAATCGCCAAAATAAAAATTGATCACTGACCAATTTTTGCTAACGCAACTTCTAGACCCATCTAGTTGAGTCAAAAGTTGTACCGTCTGAAAAGGCTTTTATTGTCATAGCTAGTTCCGAAATTTTTATGCGAATTATATTCCTTTCGATTTTATCTCGATGATACCCAATTATTCCCAGGTTATGGCCAAAAAGGTCTTACCAGAAATAACGCTGGAGATCATGATGGGTAGTACCAACATCTTCATCAAACTCATGAAGATATATCCCGGTAACTTGACCACATTAAGCACATCCTCATCCACCTTGGTCGTTCGTAGGGCCAAAGCCAAGGTAATCCCCAAAATGACGCACAACACCGTAGCCAGTAGTAGCCATTCCTTTTTGAGCCACAAGGCAATTCGCTTCCACCTGGGTGGTGAAGCCACGTAAATTCCGTCTTCCGTTTGGGCCATGTCACGGTGTTACAGCGAAAAGACGTCCGAACCTAAACGTTGATTGTACCGAAAACCTCAAGAAGCCAGGTCTTCTTGCCTCTTTCTTCGAGCGAAGACAGTCCGTTTTAGCAGAGCTCTAACTTTATTTTTAGTTGCGCGGGGGTTCAGATGAAACGAGCTTGACGATTACTATCTTCTAGCAGGACTCGAAAGAGTCACGTGTTCCTGTCTTATTTTCCCGCGCTAAAGCAATTACCAGCCTGTTTTTGATAGCCTTATGTATATAGTATCTCTTACAACTTTATCGTAAGACCCATCCTTCATCCCACTCTGGAAGGGAGAAAATGTCACAACGTTTAATAGACTCTGATTTCGGGGCGTCAAAAACTAGCGTGTTTATAGTAATTTCTTGGTATTCGTTCGACGCCGAACGTTTTATATGTTTACCCTTAATCCTGTACTCTATTTGCAATCAGAGCGAATCAGTGTTACTTGAGATTGAAGGGTTTAAACTGGGTATTAAAGACTGTAGTATTACGCCAGTCTCAGATTTTTTACACGTCATGAATTGTTTTCATATATACCATGCGTGTGTAATGATAAACGCTATTGGTCCTAAAATTTTGAGATATTGGATATTTAATGAATATAAGAAGCTGAAAACGATTAACAGGTGGGTATATGACATCGTGGGGACATTTTAGCTATGTACACCTTTTTGGAGGTTGTTTACAAAGAAGTTCACGTAAACCACCTTTGATTAGGATTGACCTGCATTAGTGAGTCTCTAAGTTTAATCTTACAGTTCAAAATTCTTGGAACTCTTAAATAAATTATGGTTCTAGTGTTTGAGTCCATTTACGATGATTCTGTTGAACCTTTAATAAGTACTTTGAACGGTAAACTGTAGTTGGGTTACAGCGTCATGAAACACTGATTTATTATGCATTGTTTACAATATCCCAAGGGACCTGGTGTTATATAAATAGAGAAGCACTTAAATCTCCGTACAACATTTATATAGTTTTTCTCAGGGTGTGTATTTTATTTGGCAACTAACTGGAGTTTTATTTTTGTACCAATACTTTCTTTAAATACGTGACTAGAATTTTTTTCTTTACCCAGTTGTGTACATTAGTAAACAACTTCTACGGGGTTACGCGTATACAGTCCCGCGAATGAAGACTAAGGCTTAGTATCGGTTTCATCGGCGTTTATAAATTTTAATTCGCTGTCTCTTAATTATTATTTTATTCATTTCAATTAAGGACAATGATATCTAATTATCCCTCCCTTATGTACGCCTACGCCATGAGTTGAACGCTGCGTGTAATTTTGAACAAGTTCGCATTATGGCGAAATGGGATCGTTGTTTGTCTAAATAAGATTTCACTGAAGTTGAAACGGTTGAAACTTGGAATTTTAAATTGAAGTTAGTGTTGGTTTGGGAAGTTTAGGCTATTGGAACTATATAGCGAAAGAATTCAACAGAATTGCAAAATACAGTGTTATTAAGACACGTTGTTGATTAGGTTTATCCAAAATAGCTTCATTTGATTGAACTTTTGAATAACTGACTGAATGTTCAATGCAAAGCTCAAATCACGTCCATCTTAGAAAATGGCGACCAGAAATCTATAACAAATCTAGCTGCCATATGGAATAACTTTCGTACGTTTCAACCGATTTGACTGACAGTGACATTAAGCATGCTGGGTTATTATATCCTATAGACGGATTGTACGACTTTTACTATGAATATACCGCCATGTTTTAAAATGGCCACCCAAAAAGATATGGTCGAATACATCTGGATGATACAACATTTGTACATTCTAACCGCTTTAACTGATATTTTGTAAAATTATTAACGCTCTATTGAAGTGATTGTTATTTAGACAAAAGTTAGTCTTTTGTTTCTAAAAACAACCCTGAAGACTTACTCTCGCAACGAATTCTATCAAAATACTTGCCTGGTCTTGAGAAATGAAGTTTCAATAAACCTTAGTTGAGTGTGAACGTGTCCCGAGGAAGCGACCGAGTCACTAGAAGGAAGTACGGTTCATACTAGTCTTAGTTCCACCGACTTACACATTTCTTTGGTATTAATCGTATCAAGTCGTTTAGGTCTATTTCCACCCTCCCTCAATTTCTACTACCCCTGTGAACTGTCCCCGCTGTTTATGATTCTGCAAATGGAATTTTAATCAGGCATTGTCCTTGACTTAACGGAGTTTGACTTATTGTGAGAGAATTCTCTCTTTACTTCTACCACTACCAGGTTAATTATAATTAAAGATGCGAAGTTTGTTTGTTATAACAGAGCATTAGTTACTTCTGTTGAATTTGTTCATGACGCTGAACGCACTCGTCGTCTTTACTTGAGCAGCTGGTTTTGTTTAAATTACGCAGCTAGGACATTGTTTTCGTTCAATCTCTCTTGCAGTTGCATATATTTTCAGTTGGGTTAGGCAGAGTGTTTTAGGCCTGATAGAGCTATCTCAGTAACCTTAGTGCGACGTCACCTACTATATTTGCCCATAGAACCAACCAAAGCGGTACCAAACATGGCCGCCCACTGCCAAAGCTAAGCCCGTGACGTTTTACCTTATAATTAGTAAAAGAACCTATTTAGGACACTTTATTTCCTCTCCACTCTCACTATAATGTCCAACTGATATTTTTAAATTGAGGGTGTAAAGGAAAATCAAGTTTTTTTATATACATCGATTCTTCTACTAATTAGTTTATTAGATTTCATGGATAATTTTTAATTAACACATCCGATTCCGATCAATCGCCTAACTTGCTGCCCTCTTGTTATCAAAATTAGCCAGACACGTTTATAACGATTGTAATATATATTTGATATAAAAATTTCCGTTTAAATAAAGTATATCAATCATCAAGTTTAAATATCTCGAAGAATTTTACTTAATTTTTCAGATCGAAACTCAATGTGATTAATTTCACTTTTATTTATAGTTAAAGCTAGGTGTTGAACGCAATTTCTATTTGCAAATTACATTTAAATACCAACCTATTAAACTCAATTTAAACGGCCTTTTTTTCTTTGATGTATATGAGAACGATTTTCCTTTTTTAATATTCATATTGTGCAAAAATGGATAGTATAATTTTGTAAAAATTTCAGGAATTTGGTTGTATATAGGTAACTTCCCCAAAGTACTAATAGATTTTTAAGAAAAGTAATACTTATTAGTTATTAAGAAAAGTAAGAAAAATTATGAGACTGGTTATAATTTTTTTGCTGGAAAAATTAAATAGTTTTATTCTCACATATTGTCATAAAAAACATATTATATTTTTTTACAGTTGAGTAAAAGTTTTAACAAATAAAAATGATATTAAATTATTTTAACACCCTCTTATCTGCGGCAACAAGTAGATTATTGGACTAGTGAATAATTTCTGTAATTAAACAAAAGTGATTAGACAAATTCGATCAGTTGGAAAGAGGAGTATTAGTATTTAAACAAGTTTTAAGTACTTACACGAGTTTACAAGTATTTGGCACCATAGATGGCTGGGGCAGCGATAGCGCCATAAGCTGGGGAAGCGTATCCGTAAGCGGCAACTGGGGCCTAATTAAGTAAAATAATTAAATTAGTTAATGACTAGGTGATTAATTATGTAGTCGTAATTACCTTAACGGCGAGGGCTGGGGCGGCGTATCCGTATCCGTAAGCGGCAGCTGGGGCAGCATATCCGTAAGTGGCAACTGGGGCCTTGAGGAGAGCTGGGGCAGCAGCGTAAACTGGAGCGGCGGCCTATAAGTAATCATGGGTAATTAGTAATTGTATACCAATTAATGCTTGTAGTTAACTTGATAATTACCTTAACGACGGCTGGGGCGGAGTGGAAGGTGGTGTAAGAGTGGCTGACGACTGGGGCAGCGACGGCGGTCTGTACATAAATCCCAAAATTAGTTTTTCCTTCCCCAATTAACTAAGTACTCGTAATTAAGGAGGTTATAATTACCTTGACGACAGCTGGGGCAGCGTAGGCAGCTCCGTAGACAGCTGGGGCTCCGTAGGCGGCTCCGTAGACGGCTGGGGCAGCGTAGGCACCAGCGTAAACTGGGGTCTAAAATTTAATGAAACAGATTTTTAATGATGGTATTGGCGTTTAAGAAGTAATTTAAAAAAGTTAATTACCTTGACGACAGCGGGGGCGGCGGCGTAGACTGGGGCGGCGGCCTTAACAACGGCTGGGGCGGCGATGGCGGCTCCGTATCCGTAAGCTACTGGGGCAGCTCCATATCCGTAAGCGAGGGGAGCGGCTCCGTAACCGACAACTCCGGCCTCAGCGGCGTAAGCGAAAGCCAAAGTGGCGATGAGGGCAATGATCTAAAAGAAGTAACTGAGGTAAGTACTTGTACCAGCACTATCTCGAGTTTAAGTAACTTGTCAGTACAGCTATGGTAAAAAAACTAGCTAACTTTCTAACATATCAATATCGACACTAATCGGGACATTCCTGACCAAGTTAACAAAGCTTGGCAATGCCTTGACATTACTAAGCTTGGTCTTCTTGGGACGTATTGGAAACTACATTTTTGTTGGAGTTCCTTACTCAAGTATTCTCCAAAGTAACTGGTAATCAATGGACTTATGTTCCATTGGGTCGGGACGCCCTAGCCTAAGTCCAGAGATAACCGTTACTTGAGATTTCTAATCTGAACTATGTTCGCGGTTGAAATCTGGGGATGGTATCCTCGAAGAGCCCGGCGGAAGATTGTAAATCGTATTCATACCTTGGCCATTTTAGTTAGTTGGGTTTGATTTTGCGTGAGCAAAAAGATTCAAGTAAATACTAAGATGAGAGGATGTGGAATACTTTTTGGTTGGCGGTTTCCCCTTTATATACCCAGAAAATTCGGTCGTTCTTAGCGTAGGAACCTACCTGTACCCCCTATTCTACAACTTTCTCGAGGACAGGACCACTCCCATCAACCCGGCCTTCTGATTGTAAATTTTAACTGGTTAATTTCGTTTTGAAAAAGGGGGCCACTCAATTTTTCGGAACCTCTTTTTCGAAGGTATTAAATTCAACGGAAAACACAATGACCCCTAAGGGTGGGTCCTCCACGAGCCCTCTTTTTTTATGTTCTCCTAACTACCATTACTGGTTGCTTTAACGCTATTACGACGTATTCTTGTCCTTCACCTAATCGGGTTTTTTCTCGGAAATCGCGACTCGCTGTTCGTATTTTTTCTCTCTCTCTCATTAAAAGGTTCTCGTTTTCTTTTTTGATTAACGTGAAATGAAACGTATCTTGGACGCGGTTTGTTTAAAGGAGTAGTTCAAGGTTCGTTAGTCTTAAAGATTCGCAATTGGTGTCGTGCTTAATTGATTTCTGAAGCAATTAAAGTTAGAAAAATATGCATTTAATGATTTTATTTTCGACCTATTCAGTTGATCACTTGCGGTCAGTCGTTGTTGGATTGAGTGAATGGGACTATAGTTGGGCGACAATTGTGTATGTGCATGATACAATTACTTGTTGCTGACTTGTTAGCTTTAGGCTTATGATTCAAAGTTGATGATTAAATTTTGATTTGAGTTTTGTGTGGATGGCAGTAATCTCAACAATACAAACAGTTGAAAATGATATAAATAATCTGGGGAAACATGCAATCTTGTGCCATGCACAATGGCATTGGATCCTTGAAAGTATATAGTCAACGAAATGTGAGTTCAGAGATATGTTTTGTTATGGGTTTCAATGCGAATTGGGTCCTTTTAAGAGTCCGCGGCATGGATGCGATAGGTCAGGTTTCATGACGTGATTAGTCAGTGAAGGGATGAGGTTTACTTGGGAGGTGACGGAAAGGGCGGTGGGGTCTAGTCAACTCCGGCGGACATGAGGCAGTCGGCTCGGGACCTATAGGGTAGGATCACCGACATGTGTCGTATTCCCTCAAACTTTTTCGCCCAGAAGCTTGGCTTACACGAGTGCGACATACTCCAGACCCATATATATTTTGGATTATTTTACTGTTTTTGAGTGGAGTGTTCCGAAGAAAAGTATGTAATTGTATATTGCTATTATATGAGGCTTTTCCTTTAAAGGAAGGGGAGAGTTAAGGGGGTATAGGCACTTTTATAAAAGATACACCGGCGTCTTGTCAGAGATAAGGTTACGCCATCCTTTCTTCGGGCTGTAGAAAAAACGCTTTCTCTCCAACAGATAGCCTCAGGACCCGTTTTTGTAACGGTAATCCCGGGTTAAAGGAAAGTTGAGGCGGATCTAACAGGGCGGGATGCTTCAAGAGAGGGGGCTTCGAGGGGACAAACACTCCATCGACGACTGTTTAAATCTTTTAACGTTCAAGCTGTGTCCCTTTTTGAATTTTGTAGTTTCTGTAATTATTAATTATTAATTATTCATTTAGATGATAGTTGATTACTATTGGTGAATTCAAAGGACTTGTTTATTTTAAACATAGTTTCATGGGTCTGCTTATACCATTTCTTGCGTCGACAGTATTGAAAATTTCAGACAATACCGTCTGAATTACCGTAATGTTTTAAAACGGTAACTATACCGATTGCAATTTTGGGGGGAAAATGAATGAGGGCTTTGTGGAAAATTAAATGCAATTTAAGCATACAGAATCAGTTGTATTCTCGAAGGTTCTGAGCTCCAAAAAATAATAAAATCATTGACAAAAATTATTGGGAATTTACCACGCTATATAATACTCTTTAACTTGCCATTGTAAAATTACAGTAGGTTATAAATCCGCATTTTGATAAATTACTGACTCTTAATCAGCTATTGACACCCGATTAGTCGCATCTTTGCCAAGGACCCCTCTACTGTCCCAATTTGCATTGAAACTTTTATTAAAAACATCCAATGGGGAAAACGTTCCAGTTCGTTGTCAATTTCGAGGAGTTAGTGTCGAACTCCTCGATGAGGCTCTCGCTCTCACTCCGTTATTCCGTGATAGACGTGACATAGAAAGTTTCTTTAAGAAAGCGAAAAATTAAGGGCACTAGCTTTTTTGAAGAGTAATAGGGGCGAATAGCTTACAGCGCGAGGCGACCATTGGTTTGGTGGGAAACGTTTTTCAAAAAGAAAAATGTCTCTAAACTCTGCAGCGTGAAGTTTATCGAGTTTAGCGTATGTGGGTTTTAGAATTAAATTCTTCTGAAATAAGCGCCATTGTTTTGGCGTAACCGAATATCGTGAGTTTGGTTTTATTATTGAGAATCGAGTAGCGAAAACAAAACTTCGCTAAGAATGTTCTGAATGATAAGGTGATGAGAATTTATCTAAATATGAATAGATTTCATAATTTAATCTCACAATGGCGCATTTCCGAATAGCTTTACCGCGTAGAAAAGCGTTGCGCAATTTTATAATGAGAGCGGTTCTTAACCCCTAACCCTAATAAATAACAAAAGCAGTAAATTGGCCACTATTAAGTTCACAAATAATTGTCTCATTCTCAGAATATTCACGTATCGAAAAATATTAGGGTGTCGTTATAGTCTGTGGAATATTTCGACGAGAATTAATTCTCTAGCTAGGAATATTAGGGTATTTTTATAGTCTGTGGAATCTTCCGTACTAACATTTGTTTCTAGTTTTTTATCTAAGGCTGGTAATAAGAAAAGTATGAATTATAACTGGTGCTCATTTAATTTCTCAACAAGCTCCTGTAAATCCCTACAAAAATTCCTTGCATAACACCAATGCCTTAGAAGAAGTATCAAGACTCGTGGAGTTTTTCACCCTATGTATACAGGGTGTTTCTGATAAGTCTGCATGCCATAATGAAGGGGGATTTTCTTTGGAAAATCAATTTTGAGTCTAAAATGTAACCTCTATATTCATTTAGCCCAAAGGGCCACTGTTTTCAACTTAAGATTGACCAGAGTATTTTAAGGATGACCCCTTAAATTTAATTAAGAAACTGATTTAGACAATGATTTCTAATTTAAATAGGAGTTATCCCTAAAACACTTATCAAATCTTAACTCGAAAACAGTGTCCCTTGTGGCCAACAAAATGGATTTAGAAGTTATACATTTTCAACTCAAAATCGATTTCCCAAAGAATATCCACCTTAATTTATGCCACCAGACTTATCAGAAACACCCTGTATAACCTTTCTAATTGACTATCAAAATCCTTGTGCTTCGTAAAGATTACGAAAAGAAAGTCGTGCTTGTTGACGCCATTCGGCTTCATTTGATGCAATGTTGATACCTTAGGTCCCCCTAATGACTTATAAATTGGATATAATGTCCACTTTCTGTATTTGTTGCGTAACATACAGACACGACCTAGACAACTATAGGCCATTATTCCTTGGTATTTACTATAGTTATAGTAATAATGTACAGTACACCAAGGATCCATTCATGGCATTAAAATTCCATGACCTACTATTGAAAAACAAAATTATAACTAACCCCCTTGAGATTTTAACCCTTTGGTGTTTGAAACGTTATAGTAATTATTAGTTTATAGAGACATTGGGGATTTCTTTGAATTTGTTCTAAATTTTAATTGCACATTATCTAGCGTTTTATCTTGAAAGGTTTTAATTTATTGTAATTGTTCTAGCCATTAATAGTTAGCTCTAAATATTAACCACGAACTTCAAACATGAACTAAAGCAACCTAATGTAAACTAATTCAACTTAATCTATCCTAACTTTAACCTAATCTAATTTAACCCTAACTACCCTAACTTTAACCTAATCTAATTCAACTTAATCTATCCTAACTTTAACCTAATCTAATTTAACCCTAACTACCCTAACTTTAACCTAATCTAATTTAACCCTAACTACCCTAACTTTAACCTAATCTAATTTAACCCTAACTACCCTAACTTTAACCTAATCTAATTTAACCCTAACTACCCTAACTTTAACCTAATCTAATTTAACCCTAACTACCCTAATTTTAACCTAATCTAATTTAACCCTAACTACCCTAATTTTAACCTAATCTAATTTAACCCTAACTACCCTAATTTTAACCTAATCTAATTTAACCCTAACTACCCTAACTTTAACCTAATCTAATTTAACCCTAACTACCCTAACTTTAACCTAATCTAATTTAACCCTAACTACCCTAATTTAACCCTAACTACCCTAACTTTAACCTAATCTAATTTAACCCTAACTACCCTAATTTTAACCTAATCTAATTTAACCCTAACTACCCTAATTTTAACCTAATCTAATTTAACCCTAACTACCCTAACTTTAACCTAATCTAATTTAACACTAACTACCCTAACTTTAACCTAATCTAATTTAACACTAACTACCCTAACTTTAACCTAACCTAATCTAATTTAACCCTAACTACCCTAACTTTAACCTAAGCTAATCTAATTTAACCCTAACTACCCTAACTTTAACCTAATCAAATTTAACCCTAATACTTTAACCTAACCTAATCTGATCTAACCCACTACAATAACTAACTAAACCTAATCTAACTTCAACTTTCACTTAAACTATTCTAACTCTAACCCTAAAGTTAACCTAATCTAATCCTAACTTAAACTTAACCTAATCTTAATTTAACCCTAACCTTAACTTAACCTAATCTGACCAAATATAACCTTTTCTGTTTTCATTTGTGGGATATTCTTGGAAATGGCCGAAACCTAGAACAATCTGGTCAAATTAAGAAATTAAAACAATTTTCAAGTGTCTTTATAAATCTGATCTGATTTTTTTTTTTTTTTCCAAGCATGGTATCATTTTGTAAACCAAAAATTGGGGAACGCGGAAAACGCCTTTTTAGACACATTTAATGATACAGTTAAACGTGCATAAAAAAGTTGTCCGTTTCGAATGATAATATGACTAAATCCTCGAATATTTAATTTCTAAATAAATGGGCGTGTTTCAAGGTTGAGTTGTACGGGTCGGGTAATTTAAATTAAAAAGTGGGTTAAGATTAAGTTTAATTGTCCTTTACGTATATTAGTATACTATATGTCTGGAAGACAATGCTAGGCCTTATCTTTTTCTCCTAGCATTCCCAGGCACAAAGAACCTATTCTTTGAAAAAACCAGAACGTTTTTGAGTGGGAAACCTTTCGAAGATATCAATTTTCTTGTTTCTTTTGCTTCAAAATTATCTCCATAAATGAATATAATTTCTTTCTTTTTTTTCTAATTTTCAATATGAAAGATTTGGGCGTGATTTCGAGTGACTAAGTGTATAATTTTGATGTCGGAAAGAAAATTATTTTTGTGTCGATGTTTTGAAGGTTGTGTATTTTACATTTGTCTGGTCCGTTGCTGATATTCCCTCTGGGGTGTATTTTAACCTTCGATATTTAACAGTGCCCCTTCAAAGAAACCCAACTTTGAGGCGTAAAAAATTTAGGTTTTTTGGTACCTTATACGCGAAAAAGGGAATTATTTTGGGTAGTGCCTCGCTAGACCTATATTTTCGTATATAATTAAATCAATTTTGAGCTTATTTGACAAATGCATAATGATTCTTGCTAAAAATCTGGGAAAAAATTGCAGATATCGTCTTAATGTGTTGAATAAGAAATGTGAAATTATCATAGCAACAAAATTCAAGTAACATGTTGAATTTTTGAAATGCATTGAAGTAAATTTAAATTTTTGAATAGGTTGAATGATATATGCCAGCGGAATATGTTATGGTTGGAGTAATTTACGGATGAACCCTTAAATTTAGATAAAATATTGCAAGACAATGCTAATTTAAGTAAGGGGTCATCCCTAAAACATTCTAAACATAATTTGAAAAGGGTGGTACTTGGAAGAAAATGATAGAGAAGTTGCATTTCCCAATAGAAGCCACTGTATTTTGGTTCTACCACCCTTTCTGAAACACCCTGTATAACAAGAAACTAAAATAAACGAATGCCTGATATTTACTTTCAAAGTTATGGAATTATCAGAAAAATTATATGAAAAGATTACAAAATGAACGTAAAAATCAATTTAAAGTTACCAAAGTTTATAAAACATTTAATTTATAGAAATGAAGAACTTTTCTTAAAATAATTTTTGGAATGTGATAGACATTTCAAAATCATAACCTTTCTTTTAAATCAAATTTATTTTAACGTTCTTATTGTCTTTTTAAAATTCTAAATTCATTGACTTTTGACTAAAAAAAACCCAGAAAAGTAACAAATTTCAAAATAAAAAAAAATATCACACACTTCAAACTATTTTGAAATTTAGGTTTATTGATATAAAAGACTGTTTCAATTTACACTCCACCTAAATTTTGGATGTATGGCGAGAGCCACTGGGTCAAGCGTAAGACTAACTAAGACCAAACCCAGATTGCATAATACCCAGACTTAAAATCAAGATTAAGGTAAAATAAAAATTAAAACAAGAAAAGAAAATAACGTTTTTCAGAAGAAAAAAAGTATCTCAATTTATTTCGAATTAAAAACCGATTCATTATATATTACATATCTATACATTTCATTTTAGCGGAAAACTTAATTCAAATTCGGATGGTTTTGTTTTACGGCGAAACCAGTTTGAATATCGTTTATCGTAACGTGACTCCTAAAATGAAAAAATAAAATGTCAAAATTAAAATCATGTTGAAAGGTGATATCAGTATACTATATTTTAGAACATAGTTAAGTTAAGTTCACTATAATAAATGAAAGGTTAATTTCAATTAAACTTAATTGCTGGAAGATAAATTTCAAATAACATTTCTATTTTTCTAAAACCAAGAGTTCATAAGATATCTTCCATAAGTATGACACTTCCTATACTTCGTAATGCTAGAGAGAGACGTACTGAGAGCTAGTTCGAGAACTACGCGAGAATTGACTACACACGGTTTTGCAGTCCATCTTCCTAGTTAGTCTGCATTACTAAGCCTTCGTCAGCGCCACACCAGGCGTCGCTTTACCCTGAATCTATGACCTACCTCACTTCATGACAAGCTCTCAGTAACCAGTGAGAAACTTATGGAACATATCTTATGAACTTAATAAGAAGGTAGCAAACATTAATATATTTCTTAAAACCGTTTTACGACCATAATTAATGTCAGAAAAATATGATATCATTCTTTCTCAATACAAAATATAGAAACTGACGTTGCCTTGGACCTATTTCACCCTATAGAATTATTTATCTTCCTTGCAAAATACCACTTAACCCTAACTCGAATTATAGTATATAATGTCAAATCCATTATGTTCCCATGCAACAAACATTTTAATTAACCTCTAATGAAGTAAACATTATAACTTAAATCTGGATTTTAAGTAAACAAAACAAGTTCTATCCCTATTAATAAAACAATAACACAAAACGCTATTGTTTGAAACATGTTTGTTTGTTTAAATTATAAAAGAACTAGTATATATTTAAATAAAGAATGTCTAAATCTCGATTCAGGTTAATTCTAATTGCGTGCCCACCTTTAATTTCATTGCTATCTAAGCACGCAATGTTTAACTGACTAACTAATTAATGAATGAATAATTTAAAACGATTAATTGGGTATTCGCGTTTCTTCATAAATGGGATGTAAAATTTCAAATGTAATGAGGTCGTGCTTGCTTATTTATTGATTGATTGTGATTGGGGAGGTTTACGATTATTAAAACCTGTTTATAAAGAAAGGGAAAGCGCGCTAAATAAGCGACCTGTTCTTAACATTGAGCTTATTGAACAACGTTAGTGAACTTGATGGTTTATTAGTTAGCATTTTCCTGACTCCAGTCGGTTGATACTTTGATCTCGTTAGCTAACACGATAGTAATTATTCGTATTTCATGAGAAATTAGGTTTTGGTTGCCAGCACGAGGTCAATAGTGGCAACCATAAGTTTATAAGTGATATGTTCCATAAGTATGACACGACCTAGCTGTACTTCGTAATGCTAGAGACTTATAGCTCGAGATAACTAGTTCGAGAACGACAAGCGAGAATTGAAGTCCTACACTCGGTGGTTAATTTTGAAGGACTTCCATCTAGGTCCTATTTAGTCTGTATTACTAAGCCTTTGACAGCGCCTTAACAGGCGTCGCTTTACCTCGAATCTATGACCTACGTCACTTCATGACAAGCTCCAGTTTGTAACCAGTGACAAATTTATGGTGAACATATCTTATGAACTTATGTGCCAACAGATAAAATTTGAAGAAAGGTGTGTGTGAGATACGTGATGATCCAACTATAAAGAGTTCTATTCGAATTGAAAACCGAACTATAGCAACGGGCGACTGTGGCGATATTATAGTTCCCAGTTCCCACCTTAACAAAATTATCAGGGGTTTTAGGACAAATTTAAACCGTGTGAAGCGATTCTATGCGGGTAAAACGTTTCAAGGAACCATATCAAATAGGGAATTTAACGAACAATGTTATATTGTAACGTAACGCCTAGTGTTTTAAAGTATATACTTACAATAATATCTGGCTAGAAGAGGTGCACCGGCGTAGGTTCCATAGCCATAAGATGGGGCATAGACGGCAGGTGCGGCAGCAGCGAGTGCCAAAGGCGCCACAGGTGCGGGATGGATTTGATGATGGGCGTAAGAGAAGGAACTAGCTCCTATTCACGCCGTTAATTAATAATGCTTCATTATCTTTACTTCTAATTTTCTTAAACTGTACTATATACCTGTGTGGTAAATGGGAGCCGCTAGAGCGGGAGCTGCCTGGAGTAAAGTGGCAGTTGGCTTGTAGACGGGAGCCGCTGTCAACAAGGGGGCAGCTGGGGCAGCCAACAATGGGGCGGAAGCCAGAAAAGGAACTGCCGGGGCAGCCCAAACTCCGCTAGATACAACAGCCACTAAGGCAAGAACGATCACAAACTGCAAAAGTAATCCATGCGAAATTGGTAAATGGTAAACCAGTAATAATCCAATAAGACTTTAAGTTTAAGTACCTTCGACATTTTGAGGGGGTTTTAAGGTAATTCGAGATGCTCACTGAAAGTAAACTGAGTTGGAATGATGATAAAGACACCGAGAGATGATCCTTTTATACTTATTCGTTAAGACAGGAAACGAGGATATTTATTTGTCGTATTGAATATTTTATAACGAATTATTACAACTGAGATCCTGCCTAATTTGAATTTAGGACTTTTCTTTACATTTACTCACGTTACTTGACACTTAAAAAGAAAGGGGTAAGGTGCCTTACATCTCATAGAACTTTGGTTCAGTCACTCTTGGTTGAAATAGCGATACTTGTAGCAATTTCTCACTTTTCATAACTTTTAATTTTTGTCGGATTAAACCGATATTTGGGTTAAGAATCTTTGTAATTTGCATCAAATAATTTTAAAAATTTGTAAATTTTTCTCATGGAAGATGCTTAAGAAGGACCAACCGCGGAGTGTTTCTTAAGACGGCTGCAGAAGTATAGGATGTAATGAAGGTGTCGAAAACATTCTTACCAGATGTACAGATTTTGGGTGTTTCTGATAAGTCTGTCACAAATTAAAGGGTGTGATCCTTGGGTCAAACTGAGTGGAAAGTGCCATCAAAGAACAAGGGTCTACAACATTTAGTTACAGAAATATGAGATCCCAAACATTGATTGGCCCCGAAACAATGAAATATTCATCTAAGAATGTTATTGAAACCTTTGTACTATTAAATGGGCAGAAATGCGCATACGCTGGTAGTGTGTGGCTATTTCATGGTGTTGGGGCCAATGTGTAAAATCAGAAGTATATAATACTTCTTTTCGAGAGAAATGTACCAGCAAAGCGGGGTGATTGTAACATGACTCTTGCCAACATCATTTTACATTTGGAACAAGGTTACTAAACCGAATCACATACGCGATAAATAGTTCCCTCATCATTACTCTATTAGCGCTTAACCAAGGCGCGTGCCCTTTTGGATTTTTGTCCCACGTCAAGACAATCAAGGTTTGTTCAGGGTTGATTGCTGGGGATTTAGTAAATACCAAACAGTTATAGAATTCCCCCTAGCACGGTGCGATGCCCATCTGAAGTTTGATGAGCAGGAGAGCAAACAAAAAGGTGCATGAGCCTGGGAAGAATCATGTTAAATTACTAAAGTATTAACAGAATACAGAGTGTCATCCTTCTTCTATTATCCCCTTCTGGTAAAACTAGTGTAACAATTTCTTAATGGAGAAATTGACAGAAAAGAGTCTTTGATAACTTAGGTTTCATTTACTTCTGATCTCTATGTGGATTTCCACACAACTTTCACTTATAAGCAAGCACCCTGTCGACATTCCGGGGTGGATAAATTAAATAAAATCATCACCGAAGAGTTAATTAGGAACCCCCTCTATCTAGGAAGTTAAGATCGTAATATCTCCGCTACATTAGTTTTTTTAGGTCAAATTACGACATCATCTTTCTCAATTCACTAATTGTCATAAAGTTGTCAATGGTTATGATATAGGGTTAGGTTACGAAGATTTGTATTCTAGTTTGGTAATTTTTTTTCTCTGGTACAAAATTATTATGACCTTATAAAAATGGAGAGTTTCGACACTTTTATTTTTCTTATTTGGATTTAGGCAATTGGTTAGTAAAGCAATATTTATCGCTGGTTTAGAAAATTGTGTTATTAAGGATTAAAAGGGAACACACTTGCTTCATTTTCGAGGGGCCACTCACTCAGTTGGTGTACAACGTTGTACAGTTGACTGGTACTAAAGGGATTACGCGTTTTCATTAGAAACCCTAAACCTAGGCCTCAACAGTGCTAAGTGGTTACCAGCAATAGAGCTATCAGAAGCCCAAGTGTGACGTCACCAATGCTATTTACCCATAGAACCGAAGCGGTACCAAATATGGCCGCCCATTAACAAAGCTAAGCACGTGACGTTTTACCTAGGCACTGACGTCACAACTGAGATAGCTCTATTTGTAATCGAGGTACAGATATTATTATTCAACCTGTTGTTGACGTTATTGACACCAAAAGTTTATAATATATGTTCCATAAGTATGACTACACTACCTATACTTCGTAATGCTAGAGACTTACAGCTCGAGCTAGTTCGAGAACGACACTCGGTGGTTAATTTTGCAGTCCATCTAGGCCCTATTTAGTCTGAACTAAGCCTTTGCCAGCGCCAAAACCAGGTGTCGCTTTACCTCGAATCTATGACCTACGTCACTTCATGACAAGCTCCTGTTTGTAACCAGTGACAAACTTATGAAACATATCTTATAAACTTATAATTTGATAAAGTTACGTTAATATTAAGTTAAAACTTGTGGTGATAAAATATAAGTTTATCAACTTTGAAGTAAAAGTTCCCGCCCTTGAAGCTATCATGGCGCGAAAAACACCCGGATAATATTCAAAGTAGGTCCTTTCCCTAATTCCCACAACATACTTCCGCTAAAAAAACTGTTTTAACCCTTTATAAAAGATTGAAAACGCTCACCTAGTGCTTCATTTAATCTAAAACTTAAAGGGGGGAAAACTTGACAGCTAAAAACTTACCTGGTAACTATCAGTGTATCTAGAAAACGAAAGAAAAGGTCATGGCGTGATACACCCATTCTAGAAAACCAATCACGGACTTGAAAAAACGCTGCCATACATGTACACTGTACAAACCCACTTTTATAAAGTTAATCTTAAAATCTTAACAATTACAAAACCACCCCTAAGAAAGAAATTAATATTATTAAAGGTTGACTTAAGCGATTCAAAAAGTAGTTTTAATTTGAAGAGAAAAATTTCAATAAATTCATCCTTTTTTATGAGATCAAAAGAAAAATAGAAGCGACGAGAGGAATACTTATATCTCTATCTCCACTGTGTAAGTATGAACAAGAAGCAATATCTAGTTTACTAGGGAGAAGGTATAAATTCGCCGCATTTCCGTCTTTATCTCCAGTCCAAACGTAGGTCCGGAGTTAATCCCCGCCTCTAAACTACAACGAGCATCTCATTGGTTCTTGAAACCTCACGTCAGCCCGACGCAAATGACTAAAATTACGTATTTTCCGACTGAGAAGAGGCTAAAGAGCCTGGCCTCCTTTTACGCCCCCCTTGTATTTTGAAAGGGGACTGGGACTATGGCGCGCGAATAGTTAGGCATCTTAAACCTTTTCCCTAGTAAACTAGATATTATATATTCCTTTTTAGCTTAAGAATCCCATTAATAATGTTAAAGGAAAATTATAAATTCTTTTCACGTTTTCCGCTCTAAATAAAAAATAAAAAATATTTCTTCCGGTGAAGAGAGAAAATCGTATTAAAAGATTGATGGAAATCTGGCGAAATTAGATCGGCGTTAAAGCTTTTTAATTTTCATTTCTAAGAATTGCGAATTTTAATGGTTCAAATTTAGGCTTACCAGTGTGATCGAGAACTCATTCGCGTTACTAAGAATTTGAAAAGGTAACTTTAGCCTCTGGTAAAATATATCCTAGCGCGTTCTTTGTAGCGAAAATTTGCATATAGTATTAAATTAAATATTTATTTTTTTTTTCGAAAATTTAATTTCTTTTTTAATACAATCGTATATCATCAAATATGACCAGTTGAGCTTAGCAAAATATGAGTGGTTTGTGTAAGAATCTTTGTCTCTACTTATAGGACCAATACGTCTCAAGTTGACTTAGGCTCATGTAAAACCTAATTAAACTTTGTACAAGTCTAAATAAATAAATTACCTAAAATTCTTAAGTGAAAATCAAGGCAATATTTTTAGATAATGGTAGATTAAAAATTTAAAAACCACACACAGAAAACATTTTGTAAAATAAAATGTTAACGTGGTTTTTAAATTTTTAATCTACTTATTCTTAGAAAATGGTGAATAGATTCTTGGAATTATAGAAATCTTAAATATTGATTTGCAAATCATAGAATCGGGTCTCTATTTAATTCACTTTAAAAAATCAAGTTACTCAAATCCAATTGTTTCTTTTGTAAAAAAGAAAATTTATTATTTTCTACATCAAATTTTTGTTTAAAAAAAAACATGTCCACTGTTTAGCGGTAACCTTTTTTGTTAGTTTCGTTGCAATAAGAAACCTTGTATTTATTTTATTTTCTTTTTTAATTTTTTTTTATGTTTTTGACGGTTAAGGTTGATAGAAATTGATTTATTTGAACGTCAGGGTGCCATTGATGGATTTTTCCGTTGTGAAATTCATCATCACTCTTTATACCATTCTTGACTAAAGAAAACATGGAACTTGTCTGTTTGGATGAGATTAAGAAAAGGTAAAACCGTTAGAGGCATTTAGAATTTTAGCTACGTTCATACTAAGTTAATTGAAAGTATTTCAAAGTATTTTATATTATTAATTAATTAGTCTGGGCTCTTACGAAGGTCACCCAGAGCACTTTAGCGCTAAGTGCTATTAATGTTCTACCATTCATGGTTTGTTTAAGCAATAATTAGAGGTTGGTAATTGTTATTGTACAGATGATTCTAAAATATGTTGGGGTAGTTTGTATCATATCACTTTATTTATAGCAAAGCCCCGCATCATTTCACGAAGTTTTATCCTTACAAGGGGAAGACGTGGATAACAGTATTCCACGTGTCGCATCTATAATTTTCTGGTTCAAGTTATTCAACCACTGTTCCCAAAATAAAACGTGTATATGAGCTAGTAAGGCATTATAACTTTTAGTTTTAATTTAGAATTTGGTTAAAGAATTTACTGGATTTTGTTAGAATATGTGAGACACCTGATTGAGGTCTGATAACACAAACGCCATAATCGATTTTAAAATCGCGATTTATTCTTTTACGGATTTCGGCATATCAGAAAGCTACTCAACAGACCACTTCAATGTGAAAACTTTGCCTTACATCCCGCTTTTTAGCGTCTGCGCTGTAGATTTAGGGGATCATGCGCAAAGACAACTAGAGATCAACCCCCTTGTACGTCCCTATACTGAGGGTTGCCTACCCACTTTATTTTACATCGAAACGGTCTATTGCTATAATGTGAACGTAGCTAACTTAATAATTGTTGAAGGACACTGTAATAATCTCTCTCACCTTTTGAGGATGGCGTTTAGTATTTTCCTTTAAAGATGGGCGCGGCGGACAAAAACTTGGGCGATTCTTCTTGGAACGAGTAGGTCGTATATGATGAAAATAGAGGTGAAGCTGCTTTTACCACTGGAGCTTGTAGATAGGGAGCCGGACCGTGTAGGTAAGGAGCAGGGGCGTGCAAATAGGGAGCAGGAGCGTGTAGATATTGAGCAGAAGCGTGCAAGTATGGAGCCTGAGCGTGATAAATGGGAGCCTGAGCGTGATAAACGGGAGCCTGAGCTTGTACATATTGCGCCGGAGCCTGTAAAATGGGAGCGGGAGCAGCCTGGAAAAGTGGAGGGGCTTGTGGCAAAGGAGCGGCGACGGACCTGAAGTAATTTATTGGTTGTTGTTGGTACTGGTAGCTACTTATTATTACGGGTTAAATAGAAAATAAAATTTAAACGCAAAGAAACCGGAAGTGGACATTACCAACGTTCCACAATCGGTCAGTAGAATTTTTATTTTTCTATGATTATATTACGTATTACGTAAACCTTGAAATTTAATGTTTTCTGACCTGAGATAGGCTGTTGGTGCTTGGGCGATAAGTGGAGCCGGTGCTGGTGCGGCAATCAAGGGCTGTGGAGCTGGTGCTGCGAACAGAGGTTGAGGAGCGGGCTCGGAGTATATCAATGGTTCCCCTTCTAAGATGGGTCCAGCCCTAAGAGCACCCCCATGAACGTAGCAAAAGAAGCCCGCCAAAAGTAAGAAATTCTGAAAAAGAAATACAAAATATTTACCTTGGAGTAGGGTTCATAAAATCTCAATGGTTTTTATATGTATTTGGTGAAATGATCGACACGGCATCGATCAATCAAACGAGCGTTTTAATTATCACCTCAAATCGACTGAACAAAAATCGATATTATGATAATTATCGACCCGTATTGTCGAAAGGGGTTCAGCTAATCAAACCATATCGATTGCGCCGAAATCCAAATTATCGTGTCTCGATCGATCCTACATGATCCAAATAGGGTTTAAGGAATTAGTATTAAACTCGTTTAAATTCACCTTAATCATCTTGAAGATGTAGACTTAATCCTCGATATGTTTCACAAATGGTTCTCTTTGAACGAATGCGAGCTTAATAATGTCTGTTTATCTTAAGAACTTTGTTTTTATAGGTACTCGATTCCAAATTAACGGAATTTTCTTCCCATAGATCTATCGGTATTTTATTTATAATAATGGGGCCTCTAGTTTTATTTCTGTTATGGCCCCCCACCCTAAGCTTACACGCTTATCCAAAGACTCTAGGGGTCCACGGATATAATGAAACAAAAAAAAGTACGTCGCATATTAATCAGAGCACTTTTCCTCTCAGTATGTCGGCGGTAGGAACCATTTTAGTTGATCCGACCTCGGGGCATTTGGTAGCTTGGACGCCCCGCTCAGACACACGCTGACCCCCTTGTAGAGGGACGGCCATATGGTTTCACCAGTCTAGAGTGCCCGCACCACTTGAGTAGATTTGATTCAGGAATAATACACATTTTACCCTGAATGCCGAACTTTTTTTAAGTAAATATTAGCAAACCAGAAGAATATAACACTTCTCTTCGAGAGAAGTGTACCACCACAAAGCGGGGTAATTGTAACATGATTCTTCACATTATCAGAACATTTGGACCGCGGTTACTAAACCGAATCACATACGCGATAAATAGTTCCCTTATTGTTACTCTATTAGCGGCTAGCGCTTAACTATTTGCCCAGGCGCATGCGCTTGTGGATTTTTTGTCCCACGTCAGGACAATCAAGGTTTGTGGGTTGATTGCTAAGCATTTAGTACCAAACAGTTATAGAATTCACCCTAGCACGGTGCGATGCCCATCTGAAGTTTGATGCACAGGATAACACACCAAAAAGGTGAACCTGGGAAGAGTCATGTTACATAACTAAAGTATTGAGAGGATACAGAGTGTCCCGTTCTGATTGTAGTCACAAGCACAAATTTTCATAAACTGTTCGACATTCATAGAAGATTTGAATACATTTAGATTTTAAGGTCGATTATCAGTCCGGTAATGTAAAATACTTGGAAAATTGGAACAGGGGCCACGCTTAGGAGACACAGTCGAAAAACGTTGATGCCCCAATTTTTTACGAGCGGTGTTGGATTTGATCGTAATATTAAGTATTGGTTTCAATCTCATGATAGTCTAATAATAGTTAGGGGCTTAATGACGGAATGTATTTCAAGGCTGTCAATTGAATAGTTAATATCCATTAAAAAGTTAATATCCGTGAATAATAGAGTGTTTGGTTGGGGTGTTATTAAGAATTTTGTCGGGTCTTTTGAGGGGCCGAAATTTTTTTCACGGATTTGTCGCGAATCTTGTTTAGTCTTTTAACATGTTTTTGTACATTAAAGGAAAATGTAGTGGGTTAGGTAGGCGACATACTTGGAGTGGTAATGATGATGATGGGCGACATGCGGCACTGAAACTCTCCCAGTGTACCTTGCGCACGCCCTACCCTTCGGCAGGCGATTGTTATGTGCTGCCGCGTAGCGCCATTGTATTTGTATGAGAACTAGCTTCTATTTTCAAGACAGAGGGGGCGTCCTTTACTGTACTGTACGACCCTATCTAAACGCTGAGGATTCTGGGAGGACTTCGGTGCCTTCTGTAGATGGGGTACAGTGGCAAAGTTATAGGTATGGGGATTACCACTCCATCCCTCTCTCCTTCAAGGTTTAGTAAGTTCTTATTTCCGCCATTTTCCAAGATGGCAGTATATTCAAACCATAGGATATACTGAAGTTGTAAAATTTGTTGAAATGTAGGCCTATACGGAAGTTGTTTACATTTCTTGACAGCATTAAATAATAAATAAACAAATTACGTCGTGAAAATGATTTACCCATTGTTATCATTTTGAATTTCAAACTTGCATGAGAGTGTAGGTAGTTCAAAACATATTACAGCTCCGTTGCAATAATAGATGAATATCATTGATCACAAACAATATGCGATGACAAATAATGATGATAAAGAGAAAGATTGTTTGCTTTATTTAAACTACACCTTGTCGTCTTACCTTTGAAGAAAGTTCGTTTAAACGAAAATCTAGATGTTTGTCTGTCTGTCTGATGACCTACTTGATAAAAAGATTTCAAATTTGTTTTCAAAACCTAAGAGGATTTAACTAATTTAGACCTTCCCTATCAGGTCAAAACTATAGAAAAACGCCCATAATTCTAGAGGGCCGGTAGGCCCTTCTAGATAAGATCCCACACCCTCCCGTAATGTTAAATGAAAATTCACAGATTTTCGCCGATTTTCCCATAGGAATAACATGGGGTTTTTGGTGCTCCTGTACATCGAATCATTTAAAAACTAAAGCGAAGTTACGTTTCGGAATACTTTCAAATTAACAAGTAACTATTCAAGGTGTGCCTTTTTCAAGTTTCATCAAAATTAATTAAGTCTAAGTATGTTAATTTAATTAAAAATGTAAGTACCTCAAAAGATTATTGTACAGCAGACGACGCTAATTGTTCATTACTCTACAGTAGACGACGCTAATTTGCCATTTCACCGCCTTGAAACTTTAACTTGATATTTGTCAATAAATATAACACTATATTTATTAAAAATATCTCTGGCGGGTCTATTTTTCGTTTAATTATGTGTCTCGGTTGAAATTCTATACTTAAGATACCTTTTTAATTTATATTTTAGATGTTAGTTTCGACCAAGGCTTAAGTTGCCTTACTTAGGCCATGGATTTATAATAGAAGCTTACGCTTCATGGATATTTCACTGTAGCCTTCAGTAAGGCATACGGATAGATGGATCAGTGTTGGAAATAAGGATTTTTTTAAAACTGGACCTGTGGCCTAGGTATTTTAATTAAAATAACTGGCCACGGTGCCACTCACTGTAAACGTACAAGGGCAGTGAACGCAATGTCATGGATAATTGTAATCGTAGAGTGAACTGTAAAAGATACGGATTTGATAGTTTAAAAATCGTGGCAGGATGTTGGTTTTGAAGTTGACTATTAAGCTCGGGTTCTAAAACGAATTGTGAGCCGTATCTTATAAGAATAAGTAGAAGTGTAGAACCATTTTTAACCTCGTTCTAGAAGTGAAAAATTTCGCATTTCAGGCAAAAAAATTGTTTTATAATAGATTAATACAAATGCAGACTGAAGGAACAGATATTATATAAAAAAGGACTTGGTTTGCCCAAGCCTGAAAAACAAAACGATAAGAGTTTTTTCCAGTTGACTGAAGCGAGGATATTTTATTTTTCTATATAATTTTAAAGACAATCCGTATTTTACTACTCTTTAGAATTTAATTCAATCTCCTGATTTTACTGCTAATGGATTTATTTCCTATAAATTAATTGAAATAAAAAATTACTTATCTCAGATTTTTCAACAATTCCATTTTCATAAAATTTTATCAGTTTGCCTGAAAAATCTGAGATAAGTAATTTTTTATTTCATTTAATTTATAGGAAATAAATCCATTAGCAGTAAAATCAGGAGATTGAATTAAATTCTAAAGAGTAGTAAAATACGGATTGTCTTTAAAATTATATAGAAAAATAAAATATCCTCGCTTCAGTCAACTGGAAAAAACTCTTATCGTTTTGTTTTTCAGGCTTGGGCAAACCAAGTCCTTTTTTATATAATACGTGAAGGGTTCAAAATGACAAAGCCAAAGAGTACATACGTAAGATTATACCAGTATGTGTTTTTTTTGTTTTTTTTTTTGCAATCTTGAACGCTCTTGGAGGAAAAAATTAAAAACACTTTCGATTTCTAAATTCTAACGCAATTTATAAAACATATTTTTTCTTTTTGCAGAAAAGGAAACCGCATTAAAAAGCGCGCTTTGACACATTTGGGTCACGCACCTGGGGATTCGTATTAGGCTATTCTTACTGTATCTATTTTATTCTCTTTTAAATTAGTTTTTTGTAACAATCTATCAAATTTAGCAAATAACTATTTAAAATATGTTTGTGTAAAAATTGTTTGAGCCTCCTCAAAATTGAATCAAAATAGAAGTTAAGCGACAACATTGAGAGTTTAAGCTAAGGAAAATTCTGCATAAAATTCTAACATAGGCCCACGTCTTTAAAATGTGTTTATTGTATCAAGAGACATAGTTTAAGAAGTATGGTCTAGAGATGCAGCTTAAAAATTATGGTGTTAGGAAGATGTAGTTAAGAGGTCATGGCTTTTAGAAAGATATGGTTAAGAGGTCATGGCTTTTAGAAAGATATGGTTAAGAGGTCATGGCTTTTAGAAAGATATGGTTAAGAGGTCATGGCTATTAGAAAGATATGGTTAAGAGATCATGGCTATTAGAAAGATATGGTTAAGAGATCATGGCTATTAGAAATATATGGTTAAGAGATCATGTTATTATAAAGATATGGTTAACAGATCATGGTATTATAAAGATATGGTTAACAGATCATGGTATTATAAAGATATGGTTAACAGATCATGGTATTATAAAGATATGGTTAACAGATCATGGTATTATAAAGATATGGTTAACAGATCATGGTATTATAAAGATATGGTTAACAGATCATGGTATTATAAAGATATGGTTAAGAGATCATGGTATTAGAAAAATATGGTTAAGAGATCATGGCTATTAGAAAGATATGGTTAAGAGATCACGGCTATTAGAAAGATATGGTTAAGAGGTCATGGCTATTAGAAAGATATGGTTAAGAGGTCATGGCTATTAGAAAGATATGGTTAAGAGATCATGGAATTAGAAAGATATGGTTAAGAGATCATGGATATTCAAAAGATATGGTTAAGAGATCATGGCTATTAGAAAGATATGGTTAAGAGATCACGGAATTAGAAAGATATGGAAAGAGATCATGGTATTAGGAAGATATGGTTAAGAGATCATGGTATTAGAATGATATGGTTAAGAGATCATGGTATTTGGAAGATATGGTCAAGAGATCATGGTATTAGAAAGATATAGTTAAGAGATGTTTTACAAAGGTTATCGAAAGATATAGTTAAGAGATGTTTTACAAAGGTTATCGAAAGATCATGTTATGTGATGGTCAAAGATGGTATTTGAAATTTTGAATGGTCAAGAATGGTATTGAAATGAATAAAGGACGCAAAAGCAAAGTTCTCGCGATATGAATTTACAACGTCTGTTCTAGCAAGTTTATGAAAAAGAGTAATTAGTACACTTCATCTGAAATTTGAAGGTAAATTACCCCTGTATTATTTCACAACAGTATATATGTAATATTTCCCAAGTTTATAGCTTTATTATGTCTTAAGAGGGTGATTATGATATATTACGTTAGCCGCTATAAACGAAATTCTATTATTTTAGTACTTAAACTATTGTAGAAACATCTTAATATAATTCTGAAATGGCCATAGTTTACATTGAAAACATTTATTGTATTACCGTATTGTCTTATTTATAAATATTTATGATATTTAATGCATAACCCAGTGGGAAAAGTTGAAAGTGTGATATTTTAAAAATTCAAGAGTTATTACATGGCATTTTGGCTTATCACTATCCTAGCGATAATTAGCGCGATTGCGGCGATTTTTTGGTCGTCATTCGGTCTAAGTTGATAAGGTTTAGTGGGTGTAAACACGCTGTAAAAAGAGTAGACGTTTTTCACGATAAATATATTCTAAAGTCAAAGCAGCTGCAGTCAAAACGTTCTAAGCTGTAAATTGGCTTTCAGTTAAGTACAGTCTCAAATTGGAAAATAACTTTGGTTAGCCTTGTCACGGGGATTCACGAGATAAAAACATTTTTTAATCTACGATCCAATGTTAAAACATTTATACTAAATCTTCCGTCGTGTTACGCTTGAATAAGTCCAACGTTTCCTATGAGAATTTATAGAAAACCTTGTAAATAATTTTAGAGAAGACAGGTTGTAGGGAAATTTTAAACTCCTAAATATACAGTATTCTTCGTGCAATTTTATTAAAATGACAAACAACAGTCGGAGAGTGCGAAGACAAAACCCTTTTGTCAAGTTTGGTCAAGTTGTAAACACGGCGCGTTGCATAGCATGCTTAATCTCTTGCGGAATGTTAAGTCTAGTTATTGGTTCAGTATGTTTCAAACGTGGACAAGAAATTGACGAGTCCGACGGGGACGAAATTCAAGATCCTTTGACGACAGCCGGTATCATATTCCTAGCTGTCGGTGCGGTGACGTTACTGCAGGCCATTATTTTACTTGTCGTCTCCTGCAAAACTTGCATCTCCCGACCTAAGACTTATACTTCCACGGCCGTGATCACCGACCAGAGAGGGTCCAGAGGAAATGTGGACCCGTTGGACGCGCAAAGGGTGGCAGAATCTATTTTTGTGATTGAAACCGTGAACGACATGCCTCCACCTTATCCAGGATTGTCTTCGCAAACTTTATCTTCTACGGCAATTAATGAGGAGCCTCCACCACCTTATCCTGGTTTAATTATTAATGTAAACCCGTAAATCTTTACGGACGAGTTTCAGCTAAGTCTTGGACCAAAGGCCGTACCAAAATGTACGTATTTAACCCTGAAAATAATGTCCAAGTCAACAAGCTAACCTTTAGCTTAGGGCCTCGGACCTGGAGGACGTATTATGTGCAGGGGCCTCAAAAGAACTTAATTAGCTTAGCCCCGGTCAAAATACCAACGATTTACTTTGGGAGGGAATTTCAAATTTTGGTGGTAAAAAAGCACGTGATGCCATAATCCCTTGTTTGATAACGTAACTAGCGTCACGTCGCCATGAATCTGTTAAACATTATGAGAGAATAATAAAGTGACCTATCCAACTTCAAGCCAAACTTTATATACTCTGTTTAAATAGCAAACACAGTTATTGCAGAAATTTTGCAAATACTTTAGAGATTTTCCCCCAAAATTATTTTATCTAACTGCCAATAGAAAGCAGTTTATAGTTAGAGCGACAAAGTCTTTACAGTGCTTCGACTCCGTGTCGCCTCTTTCCACCCTGTAGTAACCTCAGCAACCGGAGAAGTATGCCTAGTAACGGAGTAGTGTTTACGACCTAAAGGCTGCTTCCTCCCTACATTTCCGGTTATGAATGAACCAATGCTAAAGATTATCAACCAAGCAGAGATAGCCGGAAAGAAAAAAAAAAGCAAAGTGCCTCTAACATCCGTGCAAAGCACAACTTCTCGTACATAAACCGGACTTTCTACTCCAGTCCCTGTTTTTCAGCTCTTAGTTCTTACTTCCCGCGTGGCGCGTTGGCGGCTTTTAGCAGACGACACGATCAAGGATGGAAAAAATGGGAAGCCATGCGTAGATACTTGTGTTTATCTTTCTTAAAGTTTCGTTATCGCATTTACCATTCGGACTTTTTTTGATTTATTAGTGTTAGCCTGAATTTAGCACAGGAAAAGGTTTTTAGCTGTTTGTACGGAGAATAACTGAAATTATCTTTGTGAAAGCATAAGTAAAGAACCTACAGGAGTAACTGCCAATAGTGCCAAGTGAATGAAGTGACTGGTGTTATAATTGATAAACCTCACCCTTCACCTTGAATAGGACCGTCCAGTACACGTACGTTTGTTGTTTTTCTCGTTAATTCTTTGTTACAAAGTGTTATTACGCAATCAAGACAATAAAATAAATAAAAAATGCCACGTCGTGACAGTGCTAGTGGTGATCGGGAACTTAATGATCATGCAACTGATGCCCAAACTATGGTAGCTTCCGAAGTCGGAGGCTGCTTAGTACACAAACTTTTACGTTATCCTGGAATATTTATGTCATTGCTCGGGTTTGGCGGTTCAATTTTTGGGGGCAACTTATTCAGTTTGTCGTTTTTAAACCGTTGGTTGCATTTAGGGAAATTTAAATGGATTTTAAATTGTGGTTTACTGTTTGTCGGATTAATCGGTTTGGCATTCATATGGTGTTCATTCCCAGGGGCTAGGGCCCATATTAAAAAAGCTTGTTGCGGAAAATGTAGTATGAAACGCAAGAAACAATATGATAGATTAGTTGAAGCTGCAGAGGCTGGAGAAGTCGCTACTTAGCGCGTGTAATGATTACCCTTCTAAAATGTACATGTATGATTGCAGCGTTACTAGTCCTGAATGAGTGAAATAATTACGAACGTTAATAATAATAATATTATTGGTGATACTGTTATTGGATTATTTTGATACCACATAAGTGTTATCACACAAAAGACAAAAAAGATTTGTATTTGAAAAATGCATTTCCTGTAGAAAGTTTTAGTAAAAGAGCGAAACTCTTAAAGGAACATATTGTTTTTGGAAATAAAGATGTTTTTTTTTGGGGCACATTAGTTGTTTCTGGTAATTTTAAGTGTACTATAGAGTAATGTCAGTTCTACGTATGCAAACGTCACACCCTTCTATCTCTTAGCTCAGTGTCATCCCCCCTACCAGGAGGGTACAGTATCCCCTCTTACAAAAGCGCGCCTAGAGGGAGGGATACACAGTCTACACCCCTCTCTACCGACACTACTCTATACTCTCATCCTATTTGGCACTTCAGAACACTAAGTTTTAGAATGATAAAAAACAAAGATTAAACTGAATTGAGGCTTATCTTAGTATGGAGATTTAAGGTAAGAGGTGAGCTTTTTATGACTATGAAATAGCAGCTGTCATTTTCCACCCTTACATTGACATCTTATTTCTTAGAAACGCAGAGAAGAAATTGAACAATGGTTAGCAAAGTATTTAAGATACATAAACAGGGTTCATACAATCCTGGAAAACAGGGAAAACCTGGAAAAATCAGGGAAATAAATAGTTGGCAAAAACCTCAGGGAAATTTATAATTTTTAGTAAAATTCAGGGAAATCAGGGAAATTTGCCTCAATCAGGGGCCGAGTAATTAAGCAAAATGTTCGTGAACATACCCTCCATAGGATTAACATTACACTAAACTTTAGGAGCTCGTAACTCTGGTTCTAATAGAGACAAGGGGATTTCCTTTTAGTATGTTATAGTCCAATTTATCCGCCCTCCTTCGTTAAAATTTGCTCCATAGGATACTCCATATACGGGAAAGACCTGGAAAACTCAGGGAAGTATATGGGGAAAAACCTGGAAATCTCATGGAAATTTGTTTTCCAAAAGTTGTACGAACCCTGATAAATTAATATAAACCTATTGAAATATGATACTCTAGTGATAGCTATTGAATTGTTTAGCATTTTTGCTTATCGTTTTTCAAATTATAACAAGGGTAAGGAGTGGAAAGCCTGTTATTCAACACTGTTTCCTCTTTAGGCTAATGAAAAGACTTTATTCAGTTGAATATTAAGGGCGGAAACTGGGGGGGGGGAATATAAAAATTAATTCCTGTTTCCGTTTTTAAAGCTCATCTTATTGATTGTTTGAATTTGATTATTTGTTATTTCTGGTTAAGATGACACTAACTTAAAAAACGAGAGAACGCTCTCACTATGGCTTCTCATGTTCCATACTGATAAATTATTTTGTAATACCTACATAATTAATATACAGATTCAGTAATAGGAAACCAAAAGATCTTTGAACATATTATCAAAAGCACTATGATAAACCTGCCTTCGGAATCGGGACGTTTATTATAGTACTTTCGATATTATGGAAAGTTGTTAAACAAAAGTGTTTGAAAGAAAAAAGACAATGCCCAACTAGCTACTTTCCACCCATAAGTCAAGTGGGAGACCATTTTTATGGGCTTATAGCCAAGCTATAGTGAACCTGTTTCGTTTTTCATTTGTTAAATTTGTAATATTGTATCATGAAATATAACTCCTTTGACTGAATATTTTCAGTTGGGTGAGTAGTACGTCACGACCCCTAAGTGTGCTCCCTGGTTTTATCACTATTCTTGCAGCCATATTGGTGTATTTCAGCGCTTCTCTTTGCATACCAGAGTCCATCATAGATAATAAAGACCAGGATCAGAAGGCCGGGGGTGAGCTCGCCGCGCTTTGGTAAAACTGGGTGGGTAGGTTCTACTTCCAGAAGCCTGCTTACTTCGTCCTGCGCATAAGCGCAAGTCAACTGCAGAACTTTAGCGTGCGCCCCCACCCCACCCCAAAAGCGCGGTGAAGAGAGATGCACTACGGAAGGCCTACCTTCCGATCCTTTTCTTTACTGTCTATGAGTGCATACAAACCAGTATGGCCGTGTAAATAAACCATTTCGATGTAACTGAGAGGGAAAGACACGGGGGTAAAACTTTGCCTTCCATTTCTCTTTTTGGCGCCTGCGCAGGAGTTATTTTGTATTATGAGAGTGCGCAGAGACGGATGGCAATGTACCATTCTGCTGTTTGCCTACCCCCTTTTTACATCACGAATTTTAGCTTCTCCTCCAACTGTAAGCTCTCTTTATCAAAGACATATGCTGAACTCTGCCCCGTTGAAATAAATCCTAGATTTTTGGCACTAACTAGTATTGACAACCATTCCCCAACGCCCGCGTCATGACCCTCCTGTCGCGACATGACCCTCCTGTCGCGTCCTTGCCATGAATTAACAGTTATAACATTTGAACTTGTGTGTAAAACAAACTGAAGATCTGAAGGTTGGAATCGTTTTTACCATAGGATTAACAACAAGATACATCCAAGTTCTTGAAGCTTAAACGTACCTACCTTCATGTCCTAGAGGAACACCGCCATGAGTATCATCAACAACATACCAGAAGCCTTACCGGAAGGCATTACCAGAGAACTAAGTGAAGTGACAAGCGTAGTTCGCGGTGGTGCAGACGAAACGACGCAAAGAAAATGGAGGAAAAAACTTTTAATAGGAGGTAGTGTATTGCTGGCTTTAGGACTGTCTTCCAGCGTGTTGGGACTCAACGTATTCCATTTGAAGTTTTTGAATCGATGGTTACATTTGGGACACATGAAATGGATTTTGAGTTCGGGGTTGTTTTTCGCTGTGTTGGGTGGCTTCATGATTTGGTTTTCTAGACCAGGGTCCAGTGCTACCTTGAAAAGGGTCATGGCAAAGAAACGGTCAGATTATGAAAGGGTTCCTGGTGATGACGTGGAGGCTGCGGAAACTTAAATTATTTAGTCGGGAGTTTGAAATACAATAGACTAGTTAGTGACCAAAAGAACGTAATTCGGGGGGTCCGACATTCCCAAAAAAAAGCGTACGTGATTTCGCCAAAGATTTAAGTGATTTCGCCAAAGATTTAAGTGATTTTCGACAAAGATTTTGTGATGTCTTAATTTCACGATTTGCCAAAGATTTTGTGTGAAAGGTTTCGCTTGAAACGTACGGGATTTCTTGTAAATGTCGGACCCATAAACATAATAACTTTGATTAAGATTTAGGACAGCTTAAGACTTTATTTTTATGATTCAAAAATAATGCTTATTTTTTCTTTGTTGTAAAAAGTGCATTTGAGATTCATGGTTATTGTACAGATTACAGAGTACTGTATTTGTTCATTTTTAGGGTTTTGGTGGGTTTTCTTTTCGAATTAAAGAAACATTCTTCGTTATTTGAAAAATAAGGGTTTATAGTTTTTTTGTAAAGTACGTTAAAGGCTAAGTATTATGATAAATGCTATCGCGTTCGCGCACGAGTAAACAGACATTGTAAAACATTTCTTTAAGTGTACACAAAATATATCCCGCTGTAGAGTAGTAGTGTAGTGTGTGATAAAAAAATTCTCCACACTCATTGATAGTTGTTGTCTCAAGCCTCAAGGGGCACATTCATCGGAATGTAGAACTGTAGAACTGTATAGACCCTCAAAAAATCACATGCAAGAAAATCTGGAGTTGTTTGTACTGTGAATTGGGTTAAATATTGCTTTAACTGCGGAAGACTTTGGAACTCTTTTAAATGCGTTGATCTTTGGTATTATCAGTACATTAAATTACAACTATATTTTTTTTAAGATTTTGCCCCCTCAATGTTAACACGTTTTTGGATGATAATAACAAACATAAAATCAAAAGCCGATAAGTTAATACTAATATCGGCCAAAGGTCAATACATCGTTTTCAGACTAGGAGGATTCAAAAACATTTACATCAGGAGACCGGGCTTCTTTGTAATGCACTTTGTATTCCAAGTAGCTTGACCTCCCGGTGTAAATAGTATCAATCCTCCTAGTCTGAAAACTATGTATTATAAGGTTATTTATTTAATTTTAGAAGTAGGAATGGAGAACAGAGTAACGTAGGTCCCGGACCCCCTTTCACAGGACGGGGGGGTATGAAAGAAGAGGCGGATCATAGCGACAGAGGTAAAAAGGAATGACGTATTTTTCGCCGTCTCCGTCAGCAAACGTCATCAAAACGTAGTTTAAGTGAGCCAATAAGATAATTTAAACTTTTCGTTACGTGTTGGAGGGAGGGGCTCTGTACTGGACTATCAGTCAGACTGAAGTAAATACTAACCGTTCTCCATTCCTACTTCTAAAATTAAATCTATCCTTGGTTGTTGATATTTATTTTAAATGTTACATTATTCAATTCAAAATAAAAGGGACTAGCAACCTTGAACACTGTCTCTGGAAAGGACCAATAACCCTGGTTCCCAATCCACAACACAAGCTCAAAACACTTCTGTTCGATACTGCCAGTCCCATCAATATTGTGTTAAAGCTAGAGTATTAATTATTATGTACGCTTATACCTTTCAATTAACGCAACCTTGACAAAATGTAAGCAATTAATCTAGAGGAACGGCGGATGTTGGTCTTGGTGGTGGCTTCCGGTTGGCGAAGTACGCGTAAGTATAACGCGGTGTCTTTTCTTTGGTTACATTCAAATTGGGGTCCGTGATACGTTGGATCCTCCATAACTTCGTACAACGCAATGTTATCATGACAATGCCGAGAAATGTGTAGAACAACAAGACTTGAGTCTGGGGTCCGCTATCGCTAAACGGCAAAAACAGCAAGTAATGAAGGACTCCCACGAAGATGAAGAGACAGGCGAAGTATATCTCCACTTTCCTCAACTTTCGTCCTTTGGCAGTCGTAACGTCATAGGTTTCTCTGTCAAATTCGGTAACGGGACTCTTGTAGGATCGTACGAAGTCGGCTTTCATGATTCCTGTTGTCGTTTGGACGTATTTTGATACAATATTCCTTATCAATGTTTTAGACATGTTACCGATAACTTACCTTCTGTCGTAGTGTAGACCCAAAAACGTTAAAAAAGTACACAATTTAGCTGCAGGATATAATATTAAACGCCTCTCCGCAGGCTGCTGGATCTTTGAATCTTGATTATTACTATTTCTCTTGGCATACCACGAAATAACCTTGATACAGGAAATTTATAAGCAAGTATAGTTATTAAACCGAGGAAGGACAACTACTATTTCTCTTTTAAATATAGACCTTTACGATATAACAACGGTGCTTAGTTTTAAGTAGCTTTTCCTTTTATTAAAATGCCAACCTTATTCAAAGCTGAACCGAACCTTCGCTTAGAATGGTCTGTCTATTCGTCCCCACTCAAGCGATACCATCCAAGAGATAGTTTAGGCAGTTTAGTTGTTACTAGTTTACTTCTACACTAATCTTAATACCGAGCCTTAAACATCACTCTCTGCCTTTTATTAGTATGACGTCTTGGAGACTTTCAAGCTGTACATATAAACTTAGAGGCCGTCTAAATATTAAATTTCTGCCACCCCTTGCGTAACTTTAACAACCCTCCCTCACATCCTTTCTTGCGGAATTTGATAATCGGAAGAGTTGAAGTAGTTTTAGTGCCTTGTTGTTATGAGTTTTAATTAGTTGAGGGACGTTTACACTGTGTTCTAATTTTTCTATATTAAAAATAACCTTTTAAATTTAAGGAAGAGAAAATTAAATACGGGACATGCGCAGGGTCTCCCAAGATCCTGTAAAATACTATATTTTCTGAAGTGTACTATATAATCCTATCATCTCCCTATAAGTCCCATATTTTTGACATAGTTGAAGTAAATCAATAAAAACTTTACAGAATCATTATTATTATCGTTTCAATTATCAATTCCAAAGTTTCAAGTACTTGTTTTGGTCTTCTGGTTGATTCTAGTTTAAAATTAGTTATATTATAATTTAAAAGTTCTATGATTTGACAGAGCTGGTCCTATAAATTCCTATAATTTTATAAAGCTAGTCCTATAAAATCCTATGATTTGACAAAGCTGGTCCTATAAAATCCTACGATTTGACAAAGCTGGTCCTATAAAATCCTATAATTTGAAGAAGCTGGTCCTATAAAATCCTACGATTTGACAAAGCTGGTCCTATAAAATCTTACAATTTGACCAAGCTGGTCCTTTAAAATCTTACAATTTGACCAAGCTGGTCCTATAAAATCCTATAAGTGGTCCTATAAAATCCTATAATTTAACAAGTTGGGAAAACCAAAATATTACCTCTCCGAGTCAAGACGACTACTTACAAACTTATTTACCCAGATATGGAAATGTTTCTTAAGTTAAAATTTATGAAATATTAAAGCAGTATACAAAGCATAGCAAATTTACTGTAAATCAGACGACATTTTACATCCAATAATGATATACTTGTACACATTATCATGGCCAATCATCCGATGGGGGAAAAACGGGTCATCGACGTTTTATAAATGACGCTAGCCTAATAAAGCGTGCAAGGTACCAAGGCTTAACAAAAATTGTAGGATAACATATTTATAGAGATAGATAACAACTTTTATAATTAAAATTAGAAACTAACATATCTCTTAAAATTCTCGCGTGATCAACTGGTTTCACGCCAATTAAATAGCTATAGTCCCATAGAGCTATTTGTATTAATTCCTCCATAGTTTTTTCGCCAAGCTGAGAACTACGCGTTTTACGTCACGTTATCCAAAAAGCCGACTATTTTGTTTGAAGACCGCGCTAGCTCAGCGCTAAGCACCGTAACGTCAAAATTCAAAAACAAAATCCCTGGGCCGCGTTCAGCAACGCTGGGCTCTGCTGAACGCGGCCCAGATTTCCACCATGATAATAAAATTTAAGCCTAATTATTTAAAAGTGTATTTAACTTTCGGCTCACTCTGAACCGTTAATGTCTCTGCATACAGAAACGAAAACCAAACCCAAACGTTTACTTTTTGGTTCACTAGGCCTATTGACAAATAAGAGGTCATTTGACCAACATAGCAGCATTGTGCTTGTATTCACTGTGATTTTAGAAAGGATTATGCTATAAACAGATGTAGTATAGCTTAAGTAATATATAAACATCCATTTTAAATAATAATATTAAAAAAAATCTTTGGAATATCAAAATGAAATAGAGCTTTAAAGCTACAAAAGTACTAAATGCATCATAATTACGAAAATTATTTCCACATATTCACTTTATATTAAGGATAAAGGGAATATTATGGTTTCTTTACACATCAAAACAAAACGAACTTCTAACGCAGCGCACTACTGTAACAACGGACGGACACACACAGACAAAAGCATAGACTGCTTTTAACTCTTTCCGTATTAATTTTGAATTGAGAAACAAGATTATCTTAAACATTAAAATAAATATAATTAATATTTAATATTTTCTTCGTTAGTTATTCGCCTTATTGAACGTTACATCGTTTTGAAAAAGAACAATTAAACATTCTTGAGAGACTTGACTAATATTGGCGTTTGAAATGAAGCATACGCCGGTTGCTTCGCCTTCATCAAATAGGTAGTATATAAGGGTGTCGAATCGCAGCTATGGATAAGAACAGCGCAATTGCGTGAACCTTTGGTGGAAGCCCCACCATTGGGAGGCCGGACGTTTCTCGTAACCCTGGCCGATCGCCGCGTATGTCTTAACCTTAAGGAGTAGAAGCCAGGTGTACAGACTGGTGTCCATGTGGGATGGACAAAAACAAAGACCAGAAGATGGTGGTGTTAGAAGCCAGGTGTACAGGCTGGTCTCCATGTGGGATGGACAAAAACAAAGACCAGAAGATGGTGGTGTTAGAAGCCAGGTGTACAGACTGGTGTCCATGTGGGATGGACAAAAACAAAGACCAGAAGATGGTGGTGTTAGATGCCAGGTGTACAAACTGGTGTCCATGTGGGATGGACAAAAACAAAGACCGGAAAATGATGGTGATAGAAGCCAGTAAGTGCAAACTGGTGTCTATGTGGAATGGACAAAGACCACAAAATGGTGGTGTTTGAAGCCAATAAGTACAGATTGGTATTCATGTAGAATAGACAATTGACTAGTCAGATGAAGTAATAGTGGCCAGTTGATTTGTGGATAGAATCAAGTTTTGAAATTTCCGGGAACTGTGAATACGGTCCGGAAATAGCGAACACATTTGCTTCAATTCGGAAACTGCGAACACGGTCCCCTGGGGTGTAAGTCAATAACAACAGACAGACAGACAGACAGACAGACACACACACAGACACGTCGGAATTAGAACCTCTCCGTGACATACGTCACTCGGAGAGGTAAAAAGGGTGTTCTATAAAATCCTATAATATAATAATAATCTTATATTTCCTATTATAAATTGTTCTGAAAGAGTTGGTGCTCAAGTTTTGTTTGTTTCATCGTGAGTTCCGAGTAACAACAGAAATAACATTCCCTTCCTTCGAGGGGCTGGACACTTAGTTTCCAGATCGGTTTCCGCCTTATAGCTCTTACAATAATTTAATTATCTCGCCTTCGAGAACGTCTTCGGTGTACATGAGCTGGTGCTCTCGCCAATATGGTGGCAATGTATGATGGAATCTCGAATAGTGGGGAGGAAAGCTTGATGACAGCACTACAGCCGAAACTGCGTCATGATATGTTCTCAATCCCAATATGGCGGCAATGTACGATGGAACTGGGAATAAAGGCGAAAAAGTCCAATTTTATCTTTGTACGTTCTCAGGCCTTGTTTGGGTTCTTGGTATTAAGACTAGTTCAACTAATCTACCCCCGAAACATCGTGTACTACCAAACTACCATATCTGAAACTAACATTATAGCAATAGGTTAACTAAATGTATTTCCGTCTATATATCATAATTATTCTTTGGCGTTTGCTGTTTATACGAGAGCCAATCCTGTATCGGCGAATTTTGTCTTATCTTACCATAGATTAAAGAATTTTATAGCAGATAAGGTTTTCTAAACCTCGCGATTTTTGTTGCAATAAGGTGACTACCTCAACAACGAATTTTTCGAAAATATCTAGGTGTTGTCCCGTACTAATTCTTCTAAGTTTCAATTAGTCCATTTTTCTGGATAAAATTTGGTAAGTAACAATTAGGTATCAATTTGGAACCGTGTTTGTTGATCTCTTTTTCGAAAACCTATTCCGCTTTGATTGTCTGTTTGGCGTCTGGAGAAGAAACCATATAACGATGAGTCTCCATTTTTCCCGCACTCTCTCGTAAAGGGCAAATTCGACAAATTTTTCCGTAGTTGTTTGTTAAAAGTTCAAAATCATCGTATTGTCCATGAGTTTGCCTATCTTAGCAGATAATGAAAAACACGTATTCCCCTACGTTATTTCCGATTACAGAGACACAGAAAACCAAAATGGCTTTCTATAGCAAATTCAATGCTCTGCGTATGAGGAGTGGTTCGTCTTATTTGAGATTCCTTCTTGGTTCCTCCATTGGGTTCGCCGTTGCGGCGATACTCCTGTTTACTTTGGGGTACTTGGTCTTCGAGCCTTACCATGAAACCTTGGAAGCGAGAAACGTTGAAGCGACAGTGGTAAGTGGAGTTTTCTTGTTCTGAAAATGCTTTTGTTGACGTTATAAACGAGTAGGGCCAGTGGAGGAAGAATTGTTTAGGTAAAACCAAAAGTGTATAGATGTACTTCGGTAAAACTCAATACCCTAAGGTTTATGGTAATCTATTTCTGGAAAAGTGTTCTGGTATGAAGATTTGGTCCCAAAACATCCGCGGAGGATTTACAAATCTTATAATATATAACAGCCCATTGTTATTGGGAGTTTGTGGCACTCTATTCATTTACTAGAACCCTCTTCAAGAAAGATTGGCTTTATATTTTCGATTATTATTTTGCAATTAAGTGTTTAACCAACATTGAGGGTACAATGTAGGCCTGGGTCGGAGGAGCTCTTTCCATGGCGGTATCTTTCCTCTTCAGCGCGCTGTCCTTGCTACAATATCAAAGAATTAAGAAAATGAAGGAATTAGCCCATATTTTGTTGGTGGATGGTCAGGAAAACACCCTGTACCAAGTGGTACACGAGAAGCAATCATCGACTACCCCAGTCCCTATGGCTCAACCCAATTACCATGCTCTGGAAAATGAACCAACTTCAGGGGAACGATCAAAAATATAAAAGATTCCCTATCAATTACTTTTAATTTCCGATCAAACACGCGATTAGGCTTAGTTTGGTCCGAAATAAATTGTGTATAAAAAATTCATTATGATGGCTAAGTTATCGAAAATAATTTGAATCTTTATTAGTTTTCTTGTAAGTTTTTATCATACATTGGAATAATTACATTTAAAAGAAATAAATGTATTTTTAATGTCATGACTGATTGAATTCGAATTCGAGGGAAGTTTAAAAAACGCGGGAAAGAATATAAAAAATACTATTGTCGAATTCCACTTGCTGCTCGCGGAGCGCTCCCATGGAGCCATATAAATGGGAGAAGTAGTTCTCGGCTTCGTTAAAGACTGTTTTTGCTAAATCAGGGTCTCCTATATTTATTGCTCCATGGGAGCGCTCCGAGAGCAGTAAGTGGAATTCGCTATATGAAAAAATGTTTTCTCGCACCAGAGCAATAGATGGTGCCAAAGTCCAATTACGCCTTCATCAAATGCACCAATCAGCGTTAAGTAAGGGTTTTTAAATTTTGTTTTTCGTCGGTTGGCGGTATCGTGCTCGTGGCCGTGGCGTCGTAGTGCCACCGTAATCATAATTACGGCAGTTTCTTAGTGATTTCTTTCTTCAAAAGTTCTGCAGTTAATTATTTAATTTAAAGTTGGCTTTTGTTATGCGTAAAACGATTTAACTCAAGAGAACACCGGAGTTAATTTAAAACTTAGGGAAAGTTTTCAACCTTGTATCATCATGGATGGACGTTCAATATATTCTAAAGAGAATTCGAAGTCGAAATCGAAATTCGGAGTGGTCGTCAATCGAAGTACTTCATTTAAAAGGAATGGCCATATAAGTCAAAATTTAAGCCAAATAGGTATGTATCC
Organism: Phalangium opilio; assembly: GCA_019434445.1. Taxonomy (NCBI): domain Eukaryota; kingdom Metazoa; phylum Arthropoda; class Arachnida; order Opiliones; family Phalangiidae; genus Phalangium; species Phalangium opilio. The sequence goes on from JAEQBA010003137.1 coordinate 959,752, forward strand.
TAATAACCAAGGCCCGCAATCGCGAATTCCTAGTGTTAATTTAAAATTAAATCCTTTCAATGTGCAACTGATTTAGCCGCTAAAACTCGAACCAAACTGAAGAATGCGTTGGCTCTTAACAAAGATATGGCAAAATCGAACTCTTTATTAAAATTAGAAATCCAAAACCTAAAATCTCAACTGGCTACTTTATATGCCACAGAACTTAAATATGCGCAGCTGCAACGGCAACTATTAGTATGCTCTTATGATTAAACTCTAATAAATTCTTACGGGGTCTTATTAATTATTATTATTATTGATTAACATTAGGTAATAAAACCATTTATGAACACGGTTAGCCAATCACTCTTACTGTCCGTTCGTGAACATTGTAATGCCATGAGCATACTTGGCAAAATTGAGAATAACCAGCCAGTAATACTTGAACCAAACATGATCGAACCCCAATTACTTAAAGAAACCCATCAAAATCCACAGTAATTAAATTTTGAAAGCCTTAATTGTTTAATATCTTATATTATATAACCCCGTTTTAAATAACGACTTAGATTGGAAGTAGAGGTAAACGATCCTAAACCCAAACTGTTTAATAGCCAACCTAAGAGGAAGTCATATTTTCAAAAACTTCATACAATCGAAGAAATTAGCGCTGCAGTTTCAAATATCGCTGAAGAACCTAGTAATAATGATGAAATGCAGCCAGGGAATGAATTCGTACCACCTTACCACTTGGATTTTGGGGTTTCTGAAGTTCAAAACGGTCAGGAAACTGCGGTACAATCCGTTTGCGTTCCCGATATGTTGGCTATTCCGGAACCAAACATTTGCAATTCCCCCAGTGATAACACTCTCACTCTAATTCAAGAAGAGGGTGAGATAACTGACAGAATCGATTTACCACCCTTAAGATTTTCCGGTAATCTTTCTATTAATTAATTAAATTTGTAGAAGACAACTGACAATTAAAGTTAACATTTTATTTTATTTTATTTTATTATTTTTACTTTTCAAGATGAAAGCCATGAAAAAGACTTGTTGGCTTTAAAAAAAACAGTATCGCAGGCTGCGGCTGCACTTTCCTCCAACGCTGATTTCTTCTCATCCAAGAACACTGTTCCTATTGATGAAGATATAACTGAAATTTACGATGTTTCACTTTTTAAAGCCACCACCACAATTCCGATTGTTGAAAAGAAGAAAATTGGAGGAAAAACTGTCCCGAACGTTCCTAAAGAGGGTCAAACATCTCTTGCCGTCAAAGATGCGCTGCAGAATCAAACTCCAAATGCACTTCAGCAACACCAACACGTATCAAGCACTACTACGGCTCTCGCGGAGAACTCTACTGTTTTTAAAGCTACACCCACTGAAACGACTAATCACGAAGCTTGGGACATGGAGCTAACATCGACACTTGAAAAAACTATTGTCGAATCGGATAAGAATAAGAAGCAAGCTTTGTCAGGCAATGATGTCGGGAAAATTGAACCTAAAGATAAAGTTACTTCTACTCAGTTGTCAACAGAAAAATCGATTCCACAGGAATCACTCGTGACGACAAAAGAACTTATGCCAGAGCTTAGTAAAGAACCAATCCCGAAGACTAATCCGCCATTGACAACAAAAGAACTTATGCCAGAGCTTAGTAAAGAACCAATCCCGAAGACTAATCCGCCATTGGCAACGAAAGAACCCATGCCAGAGATTAGAAAAGAACCAATCCAGAAGACTAATCCGCCGTTGACAACGAAAGAACCCATGCCAGAGCTTAGAAAAGAACCACTCCCGAAGACTAATACGCCGTTGACAACAAAAAAGCTTGTCCGAAAGAAACAACCGAGAAAATCCCCTCCAGAAAAATCAGTACGCAAGTCCAAGGAAAATAATGAACCATTAACGGAGGCTCCAATTTTGGAAAACGATGGTAGTGGTTCGGAGGAGAGACCAAAACGAAAATCCACCTTAAAAGCAATGGATGAATTGGACGAGTTATTATCGGACACTGAAGATGAATCTGTATACGAACCACCGAAAGCCGCTGCTAATCGTAACCCTAAGACCACTCGAACGACTAAAGTTAAGGCATTCGAATATTTCGTTTCGAAAAATGTCAAAACGGCGCCAAAAAGCAAAACCCTTAAAGCTTCTTCGTCTACGAAAGGGGCGGCGGCGAAGAAAAATACTAAAAAACAGCTTCAAACCACCACCGCGCAAAAAGATGCTAACCGAAGCCTGGATGAATTTGATCTCTCAAATTCCGTCAACAAGTCATCGTTTATTAAACCTTTTTCTCCAAGGCCTCGTAAAAGTGGAACTATTTCAAAGACAAAAATGGTTTTCGACACTTCGAGTAGTGACAATACTGACAATGATAAAACTTTGACACCCGGATCTGAAAGAAAGAAGACCACTACCGTTAAAAGGCTAAAGAAGAAAAGTGCCTGCGCCGCCGCCGCGATCGAAACTGATACTGACTCTCAGGAAGACGATATGGTTTCCGAAACAAATACGGTGGTACAAATGAAGTCAAGACCCTGTACTCTAACTGCTGGTAGTGGAAAATCTACTGTAAAGCGTCGTAAAGAGTCAATGGCCGACAAACCTCTACCACCACGTACAACATCCACGAAAACTACCGCTGTTGGGAGAAAACCCAAAGAAGTTAAAAAATGTGAGGAACCTCAAGCTACGACTTCAACTGCCATTGATGGAAATGTCGTTCGAGAGAACGATAATTTTAAAGTACCAGCGAAAAATATCGGAGTTCGAACAAAACCCAAGCCAAAAGATCAAGGAAAAGAAAATATGCAAAGTGAAGTACCAACTGCGTCCGACACAACTTCTGGACGAAAAAAGTCTACAAGTGGAAGTAAGACGACACCACTTACCAACAACGAGAATATTAAAGGAATTAAACGGAAACTGAGGTTGACGGATGTTACAGTACCGCCTAAAAAACTTGAAGCGGGACTTGAGATTGAAACTCCTGATGTGGATAATAATCCAAGAGAGAGTATTCCCTTTGAAAAACCTTTGTCACCTAGTAAGTATTGAGACTTTTATTTTTAGTTAGAGGAATTGCAACAGTGGTGCTAGTTCTCTGTTTGTGTATCGAGCCGAGTACTCGACTCGATACTCTACTCTGTTTGTGTATCGAGCCGAGTACTCGACTCGATACTCTACTCTGTTTGTGTATCGAGCCGAGTACTCGACTCGATACTCTACTCTGTTTGTGTATCGAGCCGAGTACTCGACTCGATAATCTACTCTGTTTGTGTATCGAGCCGAGTACTCGACTCGATGCTCTACTCTGTTTGAGTATCCAACCGAGTACTCGACTCGATACTCTACTCTGTTTGAGTATCCAACCGAGTACTCGACTCGATACTCTACTCTGTTTGAGTATCCAACCGAGTACTCGACTCGATACTCTACTCTGTTTGAGTATCCAACCGAGTACTCGACTTAATACTCTACTCTGTTTGAGTATCCAACCGAGTACTCGACTTAATACTCTACTCTGTTTGAGTATCCAACCGAGTACTCGACTTAATACTCTACTCTGTTTGAGTATCCAACCGAGTACTCGACTTAATACTCTACTCTGTTTGAGTATCCAACCGAGTACTCGACTTAATACTCTACTCTGTTTGAGTATCCAACCGAGTACTCGACTTAATACTCTACTCTGTTTGAGTATCCAACCGAGTACTCGACTTAATACTCTACTCTGTTTGAGTATCGAGCCGAGTACTCGACTTAATACTCTACTCTGTTTGGGTATCGAGCCGAGTACTCGACTTAATACTCTACTCTGTTTGAGTATCGAGCCGAGTACTCGACTTAATACTCTACTCTGTTTGAGTATCGAGCCGAGTACTCGACTTAATACTCTACTCTGTTTGAGTATCGAGCCGAGTACTCGACTTAATACTCTACTCTGTTTGAGTATCGAGCCGAGTACTCGACTCGATACTCTACTCTGTTTGAGTATCGAACCGAGTACTCGACTCAATAATAACTCGATAATCAGCGTTTGCTAATTTGTTTTAATTAATTTAGGTACTAATGATAAGTTGGAAGAAGCAGCCCAGCAATTAAATACTGCCCTAAGTACTGGTAGGTCAAGAAGGGGCCAAATTAAAGACTATAAAGAACCAAAACTCAATAAGTAAGTATAATTAATATTAATTTAATCCATCTTGATTTAATTAGGTTAACCAATTAATCTATTTATTATTATTATTATTTATAGAAAATTACGTCGGGAATAGATGGGAGATGCATACAGAAATTTTAATTGATTCATTTTTATAATTTTAACAGTCATTGTATTATACTTTTTTATATTTAAGCAAAATAAAATTCGATCAATTGATTTTAGTATTCATGGAAATGTTTTGATTTTGAAATTTCGCGGGTTATTTTACATGTGGGTTCACTGGGCTGGAAATAAGTCTGGTCTGCAAGTCAAAACCTTGTTTATTATTTTTCCTTGGACCACTTTTTTAATTCAAATCCCGAGCCTCACTGGTCCCAAGGACTAATTTAATATTTCTAATTGAAATAAGTAAGGGGCACTGTTCCTTGGGATTAGTTTAATTATTCAAGGCAACATTGCATTGGTCCCTAGTCCGGAGAAAATCCTTATTTCCAGGACTGTGCTTTAAGGGGGGGCTGTACATAAGCAATTGCAAAAACATTACATATTAAGTTCTCATTAGTATTTACTGAGGATTGAATTAAACTAATGTAAATTTCAGTATAAAACCAGTTAAACGAATTGTTTGTTGTTTGATATTTAGTCTTAGAGGGGAGATTTGGTAAGTAGTTATAAATGTTGTGACAACACAATAATTGAAGATGATGGTTATTTCCGGCCCTGTACTTGAGCGATGACCCGTCGGCTCACCCGGCCAAGCCGCCCTACGTAAAGAGGCGTTTTAAATTATTGGAAGCTAAACCAACAAGCCTTTTTAATTAATAAATAACTTTTGTATTAAAATATATGTGGTAAAATTTATGCTATTAATTATGAGTAGTTCAAAGTTGAATATTTTTCAGTTTATTTTTTTATTGTGTGCAAATATTGAAAGCTAACGGTGTTGTTTTAGTTTCTAATTTACTTTGATTGACTGTTAAGCCTTGGCCATTTTGTGTAAAGAGAAGCCATACACGCTGCGCTGGTTTATATAGTTTTTACCAGCACAATTTTGTTAAAGGTAATTTAATCTTTATACCTCTACTTTAAATGTTGTTAAGTCGTTAACCTCTGACATACATTACGTAGGGAGGGTGCTATCTTGTCTTATTTACGAAACAAACTCGCTTATTATTTAAAACTGTCCTTGAGACTGAGAGAGAGTTTATAAAATTTCCTTATAGTCAAACATTGCTAATGAGGAAATGATTATTAGATTTAAAACGTTTTTAGTAGAGATTTTTCCTTATAATAAGTGAAGGTCGACTTGATTAAGATAATCTCTTCTTAGCCTAAATATTATATGAAGGAAAGTTGGTGAAATGGAGAGATAGTTTTCATTCTCCGTTAATTGTTATGGCTGATCAGTTGGTCAAAGAATGGTTGGCAGATTATAAGGTCAGTTAATTAATTAAGTTTCAGCCAAATCAGGTTAAAATAGCAACAATTACTTATTAAATTCTATACCTATTATTAGGCTCTAAGCAATGACGAAGTTCATAGTTTTGCAAACATTATATCAAACAATAATGATTTAACTCAAGCTATATTCACTGCTCTTGAAGAGAAGAAGTATCATAATGAGGTACCCTTTATAAACTTAGAACTTAATTAAGCTCAATTTTGTTTAGTTCTACTTAGAGAATATCAATTTATTTTTGGAAACAGTTACTGCAGCCCATTTGCGAGCAACTTTTCACATTCTATCGATCAACGGAAGAGTCTTTACGAATATTTTCTTTGCAATTTGTACCAACTTTGATAGGAATCTATTTGACAGAAGCTGCGAGAGGAAAACAAAAGGTTTCTGTCTATTTTCTTAGTGACTCGACTCTCCAATTTTGGGAAACATTTTATTCATTCGTTAACGTTACTTTACAGAACTTTAGGTGTGTGGAAGTAATCCTCTTAGGAATCTATAACTTGGTTGGTAATTATAAAATGTATCGATGTATATCTCCAAAGAGATTACTTCCTGAGATTTGTAACAATTTTTTTTGTTTTTACTTTGCACAATTTAAATATTAGGAAATTCTCGATGCGGAAGGTAAAGCGGTAGTGTGGTCATTTAGAATTCCGTCCACATCTAAACCTTCAATATACCACGAGGTATATTATTATTATTTTTATTTTTATTTAGAACAGGGTTCATACAAACCTGGAAACGTCAGGGAAAAACCTGGAAAAATCAGGGAAATAAATAGTTGACAAAAACCTCAGGGAAATTTATGATTTTTTTAGTAAAATTCAGGGAAATCAGGGAAATTTGCGTCAAACAGGGGCCGGGTAATTAAGCAAAATGTTCGTGAACTTTCCCTCCATAGGATTAACATTACACACAACTTTGGAGGCTCATAACTCTGGTTCTACTAGAGATACGGGGATGTCCTTTGATTATGTTATAGTCCAATTTGCCCCCCATCCAACCATACTAAAAACTTAGGGCTACGACAAACAGGGGCCGAGTAATTAAGCAAAATGTTCGTGAACATTCCCTACATAGGATTAACATTACACTAAACTTTGGAGGCTCATAACTCTGGTTCTACTAGAGATACGGGGATGTCCTTTGATGATGTAATAGTCCTATTTGCCCCCCATCCAACCATACTAAAGACTTGGGACTAAGACAAACAGGGGGCGAGTAATTAAGCAAAACGTAAACAAACAACCCCTTCCATAGGATTAACATTACACTATACTTTGGAGGCTCATAACTCTGGTTCTATTAGAGATACGGGGATGTCCTTTGATTATGTTATAGTCCAATTTGTCCCCCATCCAACCATACTAAAAACGTACGGCTACGACGAACAGGGGGCGAGTAATTAAGCAAAATGTTCATAAACATCTCCTCCATAGGATTAACATTACACCCAACTTTGGAGGCTCATAACTCTGGTTATATTAGAGATACGGGGATGTCCTTTGATTATGTAATTGTCCTATTTATCCCCCTCCTTCGTTAACATTTGCTCAATAGGATACTTCATATACGGGAAAAACCTGGAAAACTCAGGGAAGTATATGGGGCAAAAAAAACCTTCCATAAATCTCAGGGGAAATTTGTTTTCCAAAAGTTGTATGAACCCTGCCCTAAGAAGTATGAGAAATCGAGTCGAGATGTTAATTTAAAGTAATTTTAATGTTAAGCCTTTTGGTGCTTCAAATTTACCTTTAACGGAAAACGCTTTGAGTCGATTAGAGTTTGGAGATAACCGTGTGGTAAACATTGGTCCTTTTTCTGAAATTGAAAGGATTAACGCGAGTAATAGGTATTAGTTTTAATTTTAATTTAATATTGAAAATAAAATAATTGCAAGCGTAATTTCAATTTGTTAATGATTTTAATTTAATGATTTATTCAGGCTGCAATTGATGAAAGTTCTAATGCAGATATACAATAGACATATCAGTCTAATGTCTAGGGTGTCTCACCAATCTTTGTGCAAGATTTGTTCTCGGTTAGAGACAATTTAATTTAATCTTGGGGAAAACCTTTCCTTTAAAGGGAGGGTGAAGTGGAAAATCAAGTGATTTTTTTTATCGATTCTTCTACTAATTATAAGACCAGTCTGCATAGTGAAACATTCAGGAAATAAATACAGACTCCGAATGATTTTAAAATTATTTCAAATTAGGTTCAGATTTTAGGGATAATTTTAAAGAAGGACCTCCGACCAATCGCGTAACGCCCTGCCTTTTTGTTAACAAAATTCTCGTGGCATGTTACGTGTCTCGCGCCATGATTATCACGTCGCGCGCCTAATTTCATAAAATCTCGTGATAAATTTCATTCAACACGGAACGTGCCACGAGAATTTTGTTAACAAAAAGGCAGGGCGTTACGCGATTGGTCGGCAGTCCTTCTTTAAAATCATCCTTAAAATCTGAACCTAATTTGAAATAATTTTAAAATCATTCGGAGTTGGTATTTATTTCCTGAATGTTTCACTATGCAGACTGGTCTTATAATTAGTAGAAGAAGAATCGATAAAAAATCACTTAATTTTCTACTTCACCTTTCCTTTAAAATTTAATATTTATTTACATTTAAAAATTAAAAATTTAAAATTTTCAGAATTGTAAAACAAGGAACGGGTCGTCAAAGAACATCCGTAGCTCTGGAAGTAAGTAATTGCGGTATTCCATTTTCTCAATCAACACCTAGGATACCCATGTCAGCCGATTTTCTATTGGAAATGATACACGCTGTCTATTACTCAATGTTAGTTGAAATTTTTTCTTAACGAGAGAATTAACGTTGAAGAATTTTAACCGAGGGGTTTTTTTTTTACTTTTTTTCCTCAGGTTTAACGGTTTAAACTACCCTGGTAGTCAAACTTTAGACGACATTCACTTTCGTGCCACGTTAGAATTGATGCCTGAAGTACTTTTGGTAAATTTTAAAGAAGTTTGAAACAAATCTTTCTTTGATGGGGAGGGCTAAAAAAAATTTTTTTTTTTTTTTGGGTTATTTTATTTTGTAGGTAAGTAACGCAATTAAGGACTCGCTTAAAACGAATCCCTCTGGTCAGCCAACGGACGGTCCTATGGGTATTAGCGTCGCCCTTTCTCCGACTACGACATCTTCCACGGTTGTCTCCAAAGCCATCATAACAAACGCTTCCTTTCGCACAAAGAAACTACCAGGCACGTTGCTTTTTGTTTTATTATTATATATGTTTTGTGTAAAGGTGTCCTCGCGAGTCCGATTCCCCCGTTTTCGCGAGTCCGATTCGCCCGTATTCGCCAGTCCGATTTTCCCGTATTCGCCAGTCCGATTTTCCCGTATTCGCCAGTCCGATTTTCCCGTAATCGCCAGTCCGATTCGCCCGTATTCGCCAGTCCGATTCGCCCGTATTCGGTCGTATTCGCCTGTATTCGCCAGTCTTATTCGGTCGTATTCGCCCATATTCGCCAGTCGTATTCGGTCGTATTCGCCAGTCTTATTCGGTCGTATTCGCCCATTTTCGCCAGTCGTATTCGGTCGTATTCGCCAGTCTTATTCGGTCGTATTCGCCAGTCTTATTCGGTAGTATTCGCCCATATTCGCCAGTCGTATTCGGTCGTATTCGCCAGTCTTATTCGGTCGTATTCGCCCATTTTCGCCAGTCGTATTCGGTCGTATTCGCCAGTCTTATTCGGTCGTATTCGCCAGTCTTATTCGGTCGTATTCGCCCGTATTCGCCAGTCTTATTCGGTCGTATTCGCCAGTCGTATTCAGTCGTATTCGCTTGTATTCGCGAGTCGTATTCGTCCGTATTCGCGAGTCGTATTCGTCCGTATTCGGTCGTATTCGTCCGTATTCGGTCGTATTCGTCCGTATTCGCGAGTCGTATTCGTCCGTATTCGGTCGTATTCGTCCGTATTCGGTCGTATTCGTCCGTATTCGGTCGTATTCGCGAGTCGTATTCGTCCGTATTCGCGAGTCGTATTCGTCCGTATTCGCGAGTAGTATTCGCCAGTCGTATTCGCGAGTCGTATTCGCCAGTCCGATTCGCCCGTAATCGCCAGCCCGATTCCCCCGTACTCTAGAAAAACAGATTGCGTGTATTCAGACTCGGACTCGCGCGTTCGAATACTCGCATAGGCCTAGTTTTAAACAGAAAGAAATGCTTTTTAAATAAAGAAAGCGTTCTTTCTTTGTTTATCCCTTAGATGACATTCCTATACAAGGTTCGGACGGATCGGGTGGAGCGGGAGATAAACATTTAGAATCCATTACGGAAGAAGGGGATGACGAACATAATGCGAGAAACAATTCCGTTAAAGTTAAAAGCGGAAGCGGAAGTGGTTCCAACAAACTTCCAGTTGTGCTCCAACTACGAAAGAACAAAGACAAGAAAAAGAATGAACAATTAGCCGCCGCCAACGAAATTTCTTCATCAGGAAACACAACGCCGACAAGTACTTCCGGAAAAACAAAGACGAGAGACGTCGATAATTCATCCTCGTCTACCGCCGGCAGCGTTTTAAAATCGAGCTTGAAGAATTCCGCCAGTAGTCGTTTCATTAAGAATGGAATCCCGGAAAATGATCCATCAGCGATAGATGTCATGACCTCTTCAACGATATCACGATTATCAGATCCCGAAGCTGGTCGAGGAGGAAATTACGAAATGAATCACATGCGCAGCAGCGGGAATGATCAGCAGCAAACCGCCAATATCATGGCCAAAAAATCAAGTTCGGCGTTTAACGTTAGCAGTTTGGTGAGTAATCACGTCATTGGGGGGGTTTCTGACGATTCTACCTCCGCCATCGTTAATAATAGTAGTAGTAGTGGTAGTAGAAAAGAAAATGAAAATGGAGGGTTGAGTAAATATCCTTCGGCTCAGACCGTCGTATGAATATAGAGTTTATTAATTAATTGTTAAAATAAATAAAAAAAAAGAAATATATTTGAAAATTATAATTATATAAATAAATATATATATATATAAAAGAGTAAAGACAAATTAAAGATCTTTTGTTTTTATTATTATTATTAATTATCGGGAGATAAATAATTAAAATTAGCTTAATTAATACCGTTTATTTCCTAATGGGTACTACTGAACTATTTTTCTAAATTTAACGGTTATAATTAACAACAAGATCAGATATAGTCCGAGTAAGAAAAACTATAAAATTATATATTAACAATAAATTAATTAATTATTATACTGGTAAATTTAAAGAAATATATATATTACAAACCACTCGACATTGAGGCTTTATAACTTAGAAGAATTGGCCTTATTCCTGATCAACGCCACCGAGGCGTAGCGGCGACTTTTGGAACTATAATAATACGGTAGCCAATTACAGGTGGCGCTGGAGCCGATGGACTCTGATGGAGATCTGTTAACAATTTTCTCTATTTTGAATCATGTGAATAGCCAAGGCTTAACAAGCGATATGGTTTCAAAAGTATTAAAAGTTGATTTTACCTTTCTTATTCTGTCTAATATTATGAAATAAGACTTTCGGAGTAAGTTTTCATTCGATTTTGGTCTATTTGGAGATTATTAGGTTAATAATAATTAGTTAAAACATGTTTTATGAAGTTGAAGCGGTAATAATCAAAACATAGAAAATAACAGATCTCCATCAGAGTACATCGACTCCAGCGCCACCTGTAATTGACTACCGTATTACTATAGTTCCAAAAGTCGCCGCTACGCCTCGGTGGCGTTGATCAGGAATAAGGCCAATTGGGGCGGCGGTAGTATAGTAGCGTAGTAGGGCCTTATCATTTTCAAAATTTAAGTTATCAATTTGAATTATTAGCAAGAAGTGATATCTAGTTTATTAGGGAGAAGGTATAAATTCGCCACATTTCCAGCTTTATCTCCAGTCCAAACGTATAGTAGGTCCGGAGTTAATCCCCGCCGCCTCTAAATTACAACCAGCGTATATCTCATTGGATCTTGAAAACTCACGTCAGCGCGACGCGAATGACGAAAATTACGTATTTTCAGAGAGATTTTAGAAGGGGAGTTTAAAGGGTGGTTTGGAATGTAGCGCAACGTCGTCTGCTAAACGTTATCTAGGCAGGTCGATTTCCGGTATGATGCGTTTGTAACAGAGAGATTTTAGAACATGTGAACGGAAACTCGCCTACCCCAAAAAGCTCAACGCGACATCTTGTTTGGGCGTCATCACGTTTAATAGAGTCAAAGGGGGGGGCCTTCCACTCCCCTTCTAAATTCTCTCTGGTATTTTCCGACTGAGGAGAGGGGACGAAATAGCCCGGCCTCCTTTTACAACATCCCTTGTATACGGGACTTACGAGGTTTACCGCCCCCTTTTCGGAGAGTTGTTTTGCCAAGGCTACGGAGCGCGTTCGACGACAGGCAATGTCAGACACTAACTAAAGGCCGACAACACGTTATGGCAGCGCCCACAGAAAACATCTCGTAAATCCCGTATTATGAAAGGGAGACTGAGACTAGGGCGAGCGAATACTTAGGCATCTTATAACTTCTCCCTAATAAACTAGATATCACTTCTTGTGATTAGTTTATTCGATTACGGGAGTTTATTTTTCTCGTTTTAATTTGGATATTAGGATTTCAAAATTATTTATATTTATAATTTTTCGGAATTTCACCCGCCATAATTTTATTTAGTTCATATTTTTTATTTAAAATGGAATCAGGGATATATTTAATTTTAGAAGTAGGAATGGAGAACAGAGTAATCTGGGCGCGCGTCAAAGTCCCGGACCCCCTTCCACGGGACGGGGGGGGGATGAAAGAAGAGGCGGACTGGTCATAGCGACAGAGGTAAAAAGGAATTACGTATTTTTCGCCGTCCCCGTCAGCAACGTCATCAAAACGTAGTTTAAGTGAGCCGCCAATAAGATAATTTAAACTTTTCGTTACGTGTTGGAGGGAGCTGGGGCTCTATACTGGGTGGTCTATGAGTCGGACTGAAGTAAATACTAACCGTTCCGTTCTCCATTCCTACTTCTAAAATTAAATCTATCCCTGATGGAATATAAAGCCAGGGAGATAGAAATTGGGGAAGTGTTACTGGCGTCATGCGCAGTAGGGTCTACCGGATTTCTAGTTTTTAGCAAGGAGGATGCGAAATTTGAGAGAAATAGGCATGCGCGCTAACTGTGGAACGGCTCAGGTTGGGTGGGACGCCAAAAATGGGGGAAGAATAGTCGGACTCTATTGTAATTGGTTCGTCTGTAGCCCTTCGTGACCAATCACAATTGAGTCCGACTATTCCTCCCCATCTTTTGCGTCCCACTGGACATAGACCATTCCACAGCGAGCGCGCCTCCAATGATGACCCCAAAACAACTGGTAACAAACGAGAATGACTTGAGGGCTTTTATATTTCGATTATAATTAAGTTAATTAATTAGCTTTTCAGCTTTGAAAATAATTAGGTCACAATCAATGAATCAATTAATCTAAATAAATTATTAATGATGGTGATTGAATCGTATTTTTCGAGATAAAATAAAAAGGGCATTACAAAGGTGATAACAGATAATTGATAAGATGGAGAACCATATTTAACCCCTTTAAAAAAGTTTTAAATATGATGTTCTTCTATAAAACATCAGATAGGTCATTGGAATATTTAAAAAAAAAAAAAGATATTAAAAACTCTTGGGATGTTTTGTTATTTCTCTAAAACCTTTCACCTATTTGTTATTTAGCGGCTCTGGAACCTTAATCTGTAAATGGTACATTTATTCTTCATTTAATTTTCATTTTGAAAACGAAATCAGTATTTTGACGTCATCAATAGCCCCCCCCCCCACTCTCCATAAGTTTATAAGATATGTTCCATAAGTTTGTTACTGGTTACAAACTGGAGCTTGTCATGAAGTGATTGAACTAGGTCATAGATTCGAGGTAAAGCGACGCCTGGTGAGGCGCTGTCAAAGGCTTAGTACAGACTGCAACACCGAGTGTAGTCAATAAGCGATTTTAAAAATGACGTTTCACAGGTGCGCGCGCAGAATTTAGGGAGGGAAAAATGCCTTCCATCTCTGCTTTTCCCCCCGGCTACATATTTTGTATAGGGTTCTTTTTGAAAAGGCCTATTCTCGCTTGTCGTTCTCAAACTAGCTCGAGCTGTAAGTCTCTAGCATTACGAAGAATAGATAGTGTCATACTTATGAAACATATCTTATAAATTTATGATATGAGGCATAACCCTATAATACACTAAATAAATATGGGTCCAAAAGATATTTACTGTTAGCAAAAGTTCATAGATAAAAACCTAAAGTATATCGTATGGATAATAGAGTAATTTCGATAGAGAGGGGAGTGAACTGCGTATGCCCCGCTTTGTGGGATGTCACTAAGGTAAGAGATAAGAGGGTTATGACGTTGCCATATATAAAAAAGAAATTATACCGTTACTAGTGGTCTCGATAGACTAGTGGCGGTAGAGAGGGGGTGTAGAGTAGACTGTGTATCCCTCCCTCTGGTCGCGCTCTTGTAATAGGGACTACTGTACGCGCCCAGTAGGGGGATGACACAGCTAAGAGATAGAAGGGTGTGACGTTTGCATACGTAGTACTGCCATTACTCTATAGCAGACCCATATTTATAGAGAGTATGATAGGTCTATGATATCAGTTAAATCCTTCTTGAAACCTTTATATACCCGATTTTCCGCTACTTTAACATACAGAATAGGGTCCCGGTTTTTATTAACTGAAGTTTTTTAACCCTAAGTTATAAAACAACTATCCTTGCTCTTTATGGTTAACTTTTCTTTTGCAATCGTTAGCTTTTTCAAAATAAATTTCTTGACCTTACAAAAAAAAAAGAAACCATAATAATGAATGTGTAGATAGATAGGGTGTATAAAAGAAATTACTAAATGGTAATAAATAAATAAAACAATTCATTTTTTAATCACCTTATAAGCCTTTAAACATTATAGCTCATCTTAAAAAAAAACTGCACTTATTAATTAATTAATAATATAAATATATATTATAAGATATGTAAATCAGGGGTGCTTTTTCTAAACTACTAAATTACTTTAAAACTGGTACGAAATAACTAATTTTATCTTGTTTTTTTTTTAATTTTTATATCCCCATTTTAATTAAGGTTGAGCTTTTTGCCATATTTAATGTTTTTTTTTTAATTAAAGGGTTAGTGACATATTTCTCCTCCCCCTCCCGCGAATATTTTTAAAATTTTACAACTTGCAATTATAGTTATACAATTGTCCTATATTTAAACTTTAGTGCTTAAGCCTCAGGTGTTGTTTATCATACTATTTGAGTAGCTGCATACCCTGAGCTGAGGCGACCAAATTTATAAAAAGGCTAGTTTATGTATGTACATGCACTTATGACTCTAACCCTTTGAACTTTAAAGATTCAGGATTCCGTTTAATGCCAAATTTAAATTACTGTTATGATTGGTGGAGTTTATTAAGGCGGGAAAATGGTATAATATCTGCTATTAAACAAGTCAAAAATTTAATGGTACATTTAATTAATTATAATAGAAATTATGTAAACAACAGTATTACTAAATATTTTATGACGTCATTTTATAATTTTATCCGAAAATAAAAAAAAAACGCTTGATAGGTATAAAATTTAATAATTACCTATTTTTAAAGTTTATATTAAAATCTCGACCGTATGAGACAATTTACAGTGCCAACATTTTGGTTCAAATTAAATAAAAAAATATATTAATTAAGAAATATTAATAATTAAGCTCGTCCCGTATGGTAATATGTATTTTGTGTAACTTCCATGTTCGTCAGAAAGATTTCTAAACCTTAAAAAAAAAACAAATAAATACATCGCCTTTTTGACGTATTAATGGTTACTGTAACGAATAACCATAAATCATAACCGTTTAAAACCAGAAACATCAGTTTGGCACGTAAAACTTCGAATTGGCAAATAATTTTACGCTCTATTAAGTTTTGAAGGGTCTCTAAAGTAGTCGGCGACCGTTGGGGTTTTTTTTCTTTTTAAATAGTCGTTATTGACGGTACGTCTGCTGTTCTGTAATCCCGGGGGGGGGGCGGTAAGCAAAACGAAGGTCTTTCCTTCTAGCAAACGCAGCGGGAGTCTCAGACTCGCCGGGGGGGTGAATACTGGGGAAACGCCTAAGCGCGGCGGCTCAAAAAGAATCACAAGAGAGATCTAACATCAATGATTGGGAGGGGGGTGTCGGGTGACTTTTCCAAAGAAATAAAATTCAACGGTTCGCCGGCATTTTTACAGTCCCTTTAATCGTCTGCGGTCTGCCTAGAGTAGACACCAGCTTGCGTTGTTGCATTTAGCGCAATGGACATATTGTTCTTTAATTAAAAAGAAGTTAATTAGTTTCATGATAAAATTCGAATTCAAAATTTTAGGTGTATAGTTAAGGCATTCGTATTTTAGTTAAAAAGTAAATACGTTAAATTTAATTTATTCATCTAATGGTTTTAAAACTTCAGAATTCTAATTTTAGCTTTCCGTAATTAAAAACAATTAATAAAACAATGAAAAATCAATAATTAAGAATAATGTGATCGCTTATGGGCGAGTTAATTGTATAGTATAAATTTTGTCGATATAAAAAAAAACGTTATTAAGAGCTACTATGAAATCAGTGTGAATAATTAAATGAAAAATAAAAGCGTAATAATTAATAATATTAAAGATTAATAGATAACGGAAGAAACAAATAAAACGGTTTTTTCTGGCTTGTTTATTTTCTTTAATAAATTAATTTTAATTGAAAAATCGCAAATACAATTTTAAATTGTCTTTGAACGAATACAAACCAAAATCTGAGTGCATTATGGTTAATGAAAATAAGAAATAAAAAAATTACCAGAATTTTCAATTTAAAAACGCTGTTTTGAACTAGTCAACTCAGTTCTATGTTTGTAAATGTATATAAAATGTATAGGATAAAAAAACAGAGAAAAAATAATGAACTATTATGCAATAAAAGCTATTATTGAGATTATATTTGTATTGTTGAATTTTTAAAAGGTATTATCTGGGATCCATGTATTTTAGAAGCATCTAAAATTACATGGATTTTGAGCTCTTTTAACATTTTTAAAATCATGTTCCCACATCAGATTCCAACTCCGCCACTGCGACCCCATATCTGAAAAGAATGGAAATGGGACCCGAAATAGTCTCTTAGCTCTTTAGTACGACCAGAAAAGACTATTATCAAGAGTAAATAACCCAGTCTCTCTTATGCATTAGTAAAATCATAAGTTTATAAGATATGTTCCATAAGTATGTCACTACCCATACTTCGTAATGTTAGAGGCTTAATAATCGGATACACTACAATTCGTTTTTATACTGATCTGAAATTCAAAACACACGTCGTTCAAGCTAAATGTACCCTATCTACAACATCATAAGTTTATAAGATATGTTCCATAAGTATTACATTACCTACACTTATACACTTAGTAATGCTAGAGACTTACAGCTCGAGCTAGTTCAAGAACGACGTGAGAATTGACTACACTCGGTTTTGCAGTCCATCCTCCTCTTTAGTCTGTACTAAGCCTTTGACAAGGCCTCACTACGCGTCTCTTTACAAGAATCTATGACGTTTCACCTACGTCACTTCATGACAAGCTCTCATTAACGAGTGACACACTTATGGAACATATCTTATAAACTTATGGTAAAATCGCCGTTGGCTTATTCCAAGGTGCTTCGGATTTCCATGACGTTTATTCGAAAGTGTATTTATAATAAACGTATAGCTTCATCACCGGCTTTTGCCAAAGAACATCTTGGACGCGTAGGTTGGACCGTATGATCCATCAGGGGACCCGGGACCGTCCAATGGTGTCCCATTGGGAAGCTTGTTCTTTTATGAACCTTACCTTGTCCTAGTTATCAAGTAAGTGATATCGTTGTGAGGAAGTTTAATGCCTCCATGCGTTTGCGAGTAAAGCGTGGACGCATTAAACAAGAGTGGACAATCACTATTAGCTAAAGCAGGGATAGATTTAATTTTATAAGTAGGAATGGAGTACAGAGCAATCTGGGTGCGCGTCAAAGTTCCGGACCCCCTTCCACGGGACGGGGGGGGGGTATGAAAGAAGAGGCGGGTCAAAGCGACAGAGGTAAAAAGGAATTACGTCTTTTCCGCCGTCCCCATCAGCAACGTCATCAAAACGTAGTTTAATTTAAACTTTTCGTTACGTGTTGGAGGGAGAGGCTCTATACTGGGCTATGAGTCGGACTGTAGTAAATACTAACCGTTCTCTATTCCTACTTCTAAAATTAAATCTATCCCTGGCTAAAGTTTAAATATGATTTTGA
Source organism: Phalangium opilio (assembly GCA_019434445.1). Taxonomy (NCBI): domain Eukaryota; kingdom Metazoa; phylum Arthropoda; class Arachnida; order Opiliones; family Phalangiidae; genus Phalangium; species Phalangium opilio. Next base: position 977,751 of record JAEQBA010003137.1, read on the forward strand.
TTACGTCTATGAACATCTGAGTCATATTTACTTGTCCATCAGGTGTTATCATAAATTTATCTACGTAATATCTAGAAAAATAAACAAATGCGAAATTAAAATTAAGTTTAAATTTGATAGGGAAAATTTTGTATCTATAGCCTGTCATTTTATCAACGGGAATATTGGGCGTGTCCTTGTCGTTACAAGGACCAGTGTGAATATCCGGTGACCCAAAGAACTCGTGAAAACCACGCTTAAATGGTAAATAAAGGGTGATCGCGACCAAGATGCCTGAATTTCAAGTTCAAACCTATTTCTTTTAGAATTATCATTTGTAAACTGACTTGTTAATTTTCCATACCATTTTCCAATTACATGGTTCCGATATCTTTTTTCGGCTAATAACTCTAATTATTATTATAATAATAATTAGAGTTAATTATAATTATAATTTCATCTTCTGATATTCCCCCTATGACGGCAGTTTCCATTTATCCAAAATGATGCGATAACTTCGTATTAAGTTACTTTGCATGTTAATAACGTAGGCGTTGCATGAGTATATACCATTTCGAGCGGGTGCGTTGTCACTATAAAATCCATTTCTAATAAGCAAACGTACAGTCAGTAAAGCCGCTCTAGCTTTAAACTTATAGCTGTAACAAAGGAGCCGTTAAGATTAGTTTTCATCCTCGCAAGAAAAGGACGCGTAAATGCCAACGCGCGTCAAAAAGCGCCATATTTACAAGTTGAAGCTGGGAGAATAGAGGTAAGGTGGAATGGAATGATTATGGGCAACCTGCGGCACTGGTCCATAGCTTTACCAGTGCACCTCGCGAACGCCCCTACCCTTCGGTAGGCGATTGTTAAGTGCTTCCGCGTTGCACCATTGCAATTATATGAAAACTAGCATCTATTTTTAAAACAGAGGGGGCATGATCCTTTACGATTCCGTATTGTACGACCCTACCTCCTAAACGCTGAGGATGCTGGGAGGACTTCGGTGCCGTTGGTGGTGTACAGAGGAAACATTATAGGTAAGGGGGTTACCACTCCATCCCTCTCTCCTTCATGGTTGAAGTGTCCATAAACGACTCTTACAGTATAGCAAGGGCGTGAAAATTTGACGCGTTTTGTGTTGCGCTGGTGGAAACCAAGCTTTAACCTGCATGAGAACGGGGAGATTAATTCTGTCTTTGAACATTCTCAGAATTTATTTGGGTTCTTGGTGAAGCGTCGGAATAATAATTAATAGAATAACACACAGGGTGAACAGGTAGGTAAGGTGGTTCCTCAAGCTGCCATCGAGATCACCCCAACCCATCTTTGAAGAAATTATAACATTGAAAATATCCGTGTTGTCATAAGTAACGTAATGATAAAATAAGTATGACACTTGCATTGAACGCAAATTTTATTTTATGAATTTGCGTTTGACGTTTATGAATTCCACCTTTAGTTTACCTTCGCTCGTGTAGAAGGTGCACATGCGAAGGGGCGAATGCCTTAAAACCGTCACAAAACTGACTCTCAACTGTTCCTCTTGTATCTCTATGTGAAGTACTCATGACGCAATTTATTTTCAGCCAATAAAAAAGTTGCGCACCATTTACAACATTTGCCTATACGTCATACAAAACACAAAAAACTACGATTTTCAAAAACGAAATATGCCTAATGTATTTTATTAATGGTTATCGTATTTCTAATGGAGTTTATTGTTAATAGTTAACGCGTTTCTTACGTAAATTATAATTAGATAAGGTGTTTCTTGTGTAGTTTATTTTTAATTATTTTATTATTGTTTTATTTGTTGATTTATTGTGTTTTATTATTGTTTTATTGCATTTTTATAAAGTAGCTTAATATAATAATGGGCGGAAATTTTATCATATTCGAAAATTAAAACAAAATGTGAAAGAACCGATATTTTATTACAATAATCATAAGTTTATAAGATATGTCCATAAGTATGACACTGCCAATACTTTTTAACGCTAGAGACTTACTGAGAGCTAGAATTATCTATTGAAATTTTTTCAAACACTATCAAAGTTATAATGAATGATAACACATATTCGAAAAGTATTTTAATTATTAATCAATCTGAATGTATCAAATGGAATGTATTTGGAAATAAAATATTGCATTAATATTTATAAGTCTGCCTGATAAATTTATTTTTACTTGTAAGCTTACTAATTATAGTTAGCGGCTGAGGTATAGAAACTTGTTTCATACCCTCTGAATTAGAGTATGATGAAAGTGCTTTCTCAACATAATAGAGTCGAATATGTTGACATGACACACTCTTAATAGACAGAATAAATGACTTTATAAAATGAAAATTTTGAATACAGTATCAATGATATAATGAATGATTTTATTCGAAGTGATTTGGACTGATGCGTGACATAGCAGCCACGCAAAACGATACAATACTAATATTTAATTAGCTAGTGCTGGTTACATAAAAGTGTGTTTGTTTATGTGTGTGGTAGTGAAGGGATTAACCATACCCGGTCACGTCACTTATGACGTCAGATCACGTCACTTATGACGTCATTGCACGTCACTTATTACGTCAGATCACGTCACTCATGACGTCATGACACGTCACGACACGTCACTTATGACGTCATGTCACGTCACTTATTACGTCAGATCACGTCACTCATGACGTCATGACACGTCACGACACGTCACTTATAACGTCAGATCACGTCACTTATGACGTCAGATCACGTCACTTATAACGTCAGATCACGTCACTTATGACGTCATGTCACGTCACTTATAACGTCAGAACACGTCACTTATGACGTCAGATCACGTCACTCATGACATCAGAACACGTCACTTATGACGTCAGATCACGTGACTTATGACGTCAGAACACGTCACTTATGGCGTCAGATCACGTCACTTATGACGTCAGGTCACGTCACTTATATCGTCATGTCAGGTCACCTATGACGTCATATCACGTCACTTATGACGTCATGTCACGTCACCTAAGTCATATCACGTGACCTATGACGTCATATCACGTGACCTTTGACGTCATGAGTGACGTGATATGACGTCATATCACGTGACCTTTGACGTCATGAGTGACGTGATATGACGTCACGTCACAGAGGTTATTGACTTGTGACGTCACGATAGATGTTAATAATAGGTGATGATTATCCATTCAATTATCATTCATTTAGGCCTAGCGTTCATTGATGTAGGCCTAGCGTTCATTAATGTAGGCTAGCGTTCATTAATGTAGGCCTAGCGGTGTTCAGCCATTTGAATTTCGTGCCAAGGACACGGCCCATCCGAGTCCGGGCATCGGCGCTTTTAGCGCCCCCCGACGTAGCAAATTTATTTCGTAGTTGAAACTTGAAACTTGGACGCCGCACTCGTTCTTTGCCTGGAAGCCGCCGAGGAGGTCACTTAGGAAAATCTTTCCCACTCTGCTGATCGTGATCCCGGCTATTGCGGTTGGTTCTTGATATCTCCGTCATTTCGCTGATCGGTTTTCCCGAGGACGCATGCTGAATTCGAAGCTCTTTAACTTAGCGGCCATTTGGAAGTTACAGCCGAGTTCATTCTTTGCCTGGAAGCCGTCGAGGAGGTAGCTTGGAAAAAACCTTTCCCGCTCAGCTGATCGTGATCCCGGCTTTTGAGGTCTATTCATGATAGCTCCGCCATTTCGCTGATCGTCTTTCCCGAGGACGCAAGCTGAATTCGAAGCTCTTCAACTTACTTGGCGGCCATTGCTTGACCTCCTCGTGCTTTAACAGTCCGTAAGCTTAAACTTTAATCCAAATTCATCTAGCTCCCCTTAAATTATTTATTTTATTTCAAGTATTTAAATTAATTAGGTAGTGTTAAATGTTAGTTATTTTTATTTATTTATTAAAAATCAAGTACCATAAATAAAATTTTACAACGAGATGTTGGACAAGAGAGAATCCCTTAATAATTAGTTAATGGGCTATTATTACAAGTTATTAAACGGGGCACATAATTAATTTAGAGATAACGCGACAGATTTTCGGAAATCAAGTCCGGCCGAGGTAATTTTAAAACACGAGGTTGCCTAAGTTTAAGCCTGGTCCCATTTAAACCCTAGTTATTTACGGGGTATGTCTTTGGGAATAGTTAAGCAGGTTAGAAAAGCAGGTTTTCCTAAAATTAGTCAAAGGGGTATTTTAAATAAATTTAGAGATAAAGCGACAGATTTTCGAAAATCAAGTCCCGAAGAGATAATTTTAAGACACGAGGTTGTGCTAACCTAAGCCTAAGTTAAGCCTTGTCCCAAGGTTTTTATTTATCGGCTCTGTGGGAATGGTTTTAAACAAATAAATGGCAGGTTTTTCTAAAATTACTCAAGGGGATATTTTAAATTATTAAACTATTAAAAGGGGCACGATATTTAATTTCAATAAATGGCCGGTTTTAGTAAAATTAATTTAGGGGATATTTTAAATTATTTTCATTGCGAAGCTAAGTAATTAAAAGTAAATTAATCGCAGGTTTTTCTAAAATTAGTTTAAGGGATGTTGTAAATTATTTTCATGATTAAGTTACGTAAATTAATTTAAAATAAATAGCAGATTTTCTTAAAGTTAGTTTAGGGGATGTGTTAAATTATCAAGGTAATAAATGGGTACATAATTTAACTTAAAATAAATGGTAGGTTTTTCTAAAATTATTTTCTATACAACTTTAGGAAATAATTAGTTAACCAGACTACCGCGATTGGCACCCTTAAATAATAGTCATTTCAAGCCTTTCTTTAATTCGGGGTAGTTTGTCTTTTTCTCTTTGGTAGCCTGTTTTTAATTAATGACACGTTTTTCTTAAATTATTTAAATCTAAGAGATTATTTCGTTCTGCCCAAAAATAGGCAATAGTTTAAGATGTGTTATTAATGTTTTCATTTATAGATGCAGCTGATATTCTTGGATTTTTCTGTTGCTTGTCATTCCGAGACATATAATTCCCAATGACTTCCGCTGTTCTGGACTTGCTATGTATCATTCCTGATGACATATTTCGTTGGATACACGTTACATGATGTCTTCTGGACTGGATCTCTCTCAGCGCTGACTTAAAGATATGGAGGAAATCGTCGAAGCTAGAAGACACAAAATACATCTTTTTTACTTAAAATGTTTTCATGTAACCACTTAACTTAATTTTCTTGCTTGCAAATTTTATTTGTAACTACTTATTATTTTTTTTTCGCGTTCAAAGTTTAACTTACCAACCTCTTTAATATTTTTTTGTTCGAAATTTTTGTAAACACTTAGGTTTTTTTGGTTTTCATTGAATAAATTTTGCCTTAAACCTCGTTCTTTCTTTTCTTGAATTTTTAATATACTAGACTTGGTTTCGATTTTTTTGCCTCTGGACTTAGGGTGATATTTTTGACCCCTTTTTTAAGCTTTTTACTTAATAAACAAGAAAATAAAACCATTAAAAAAAAATATTTTTTTATGTAAAAAAAAAATTTTATTCAAAAAAATTAAAATTTTATTAAAAATTAATAAAAATATCATAAAAATATGCACAAAAAGGTCAAAAAAATGATTATAAGTCCAGCGATTGTTTTTTTCGCTCCATCCCTAGTATCGAAACTTTAAGCTATACTTACTGAACCACCCCCCACGTAAGCCTTGCGGGCCCAATTTAAATTTAACAAGTCCCTGTTTGACTCGGGAATTATTAAATTTAAACTAAAGCCCGCTGTGGAGCCCCCAAAACCAGGAAACTTCGTCCTTAGCATGGGATTTCCAATGAAAGTCCACTCGCAGACGTCCACTTGTTCCTGCGCAAGAAAAATTCGAATTATTTGGAAAAAGGCACATGAATAACTTGAAATTAATTACCTTAATACGAAAATCCACTCCAGTATTCTCGCATGATGCAAGGTTCCGGCGTAAGACAAATTACTATAATTTGACAAATAAATGGCACATGCGTAACATTAAACTAAATACCTTAAAGGGGAAAGAAAAATTACACCATAAAAAGCTAAGCCTTGATTTAAATCCGCCAAAAGTCCCGATTACTTTTAAAGAACAAAGCGAATAAGCAACCTTCTACCTTAAACATAAATAAGAAATTTATTTAGATCCTACAAAAGTCCCTCAAAGAGTTACCAAACGCTTTTTCCTCTAAAAATAACTATAATTAAAAACATAAACTAGATACCTTAATACCGCGAAGGGAATCTCACCCTAGTCCTAAAATGTTTAAAATCCTGATTACGTTCATTATTTTTAAAAGAGAGGGCTAGGACCAATCCTATACCTATTCCATGAGAAGCATTTTATTTATATCCTGACGTAAATCCCTAACAGGATCAGACACAAGCGCTTCTCTTCTAAAAATATAATAAAAACTAAGTACCCTAATAATTGCATAGGGGATAATGACCTGCTAGAATTATTCTCAATAAGATTTCTACGCCACTAGTGCCCAAAAGTTTTCACACGCTGTCTAAATAGTTTTTCTAATGAGATTCCCTTTCAACGGATAAAATCAAAGTGTACACCCGAACTAAGAATGGAATTGAACTGGGTTCATTGACCTGATAAATATTGCATGCCATTTTTTGTCAAATAATAGTAATTCATTCTATAATCCAACATAAATTGTTCCCTTGGAAACAGATCATAGCTAAAATAATATCAATTCAAACAATTAATACTATTTAAAATTTGTATCATCTTAAATGGCACAAGTATTTTAGAAGAACGTTAATTTAACTTTTAAATAAGTGATAAAATAAATATTATATCGCCATTAATGCGGTTTCGGGTCAATCTTGAACTATTTATCAATTAATAAATAATAATTTTGAATTACTTTTAAACCGACTAAAAAAGATTGAATAGTAGGACCACGAATAAATTAATTCATTAACTAAGACGATTCAAATATATAATAAGATTAATTTCAAAATATTTAGACTACATAAACGTTAATCATTGTGCCATTTTAAGATATTTACACCAATAGACTTGTTAATTGAAAACATTTTAGAGAACTACAGTCTACACGAGTGCTTATAAACCTCATTTCAATGTTAATAACTATACACCTGCAGCCGTTACAGGTTTTCGACTTGCTTCAGTTATGGGCAATATAAAGCCATTAATTTAGGCAAAGAACGTGCATTATTTAGAATTATGCAGTTCTAAATAACTGGCAAAGTTTCGTAACCAATATATAAAATCAACTAGACCAAGTTCGTAATTACCAAATCTACGTTTAACCAAGGCTTAATTTCCATTCGGTTGCAATAAAACTTTGGTATTTAATAGAAATTAGCCCTTAAAATATAAATAAAATCAAAATATTTACCAGGAAACGATCTCTTTAGTCTTGCACTGAAAAAGCAAGCTTCCAGTTCCACTGCATTGATCAGCAAGGCATTAGGCATCCGCCCCAAAAGACAAAACGGGCCTTGGTCTCAATTAAGGCGAATATTTTCGCACGGAAAACCATGAATTTTCCACTTGCAAGGCTTAATTTCCATTCGGTTGTAATAAAATTTTGGTATTTAATCTAAATTAACCCTTAAAATATTAATAAGAACAAAATATTTACCAGGAAACGATCTCTTTAGGCACGCACAGAAACAGGCAGCTGCAATTCTCCACGGCAAGCCCCAAATTGACCCAGAATGAATGGGCGTATTGGTAGCAAACATGGACCGCTAGATGGCGCTGCTCTCAACAAACGTTAAGCAATAAGCACACTACGCTGGAGCGTGCGTCTCAATTTAATTGTTTCTAATATAATTAATAATTTAGTTAATTATAATTTAATAATGAATTCTAAACAGCCCAAAACACTATTCTCCACGTTTAAAAAGTGGTACCGGAGTTTATGGATTCCTACAGCGAGAAAACCACCCTATAAACATGTTTGTCTAACAGGTTAAAACCTGAGTTCATAATAATTAAACTAACTCATATGAAACTTAAACTAAACATGGCCTAATTATTCCGGTTCTTAATTAGATAATTAGTGAAATATAATTCTTAATGATGTCCTGTAAGAATACTCGGGTTCCGATACACGTCAAAAAGGCTATCAGAAATTCCCCTTGAAATGGTTCAATCGCAAGAGACGCGAGTCTTCCCTCTTAAGATATTAAATTTATAAAACCTGAAGAACTGCCCCAAAAAATGTGTTTTAGTTCCTAGAAACCCCTCCTCTTTTTAAAATTGAAAAACACTATTTTGGCCTTAACGTTTTTCCCCTCAGTTTAATAAATTTGGTCAGATGTTATATAAATTTAAATGCCTTGAAGTTGACGCAGTAACGTCATTTTTGAAAGTAACTCATGATACATTTTACTGGATTCTTGAAAAACTTTAAATTTAATTTTAATTTAGAATACCTTTCAAGTATCCACACAAAAACAAATACAGTACCCTTAAGCAGACGACACATATTAGCGTTTCACGGGGCCGGAAATAAGCAGGTTTTCCACAAGAAATACATCCTCCTTGGTTTCCAGGCTTCCAGCAATCAGCATCATAGAGACTATAAACCCCAAGGAGTGGAAGGAATGCCTCAACTTGTTGCCCCTTTTTCCTGGTACAGGGCAACTTCCGCTAAGCAAAATTAAACGGGCCGGAAGCTCTCATGTACCAATTTAGGAGCAACATCATTATTTGGGCTTGTGGAGCGGGGGACCTGCCATTCCATGGGGTTTATAGTCTCTATGTCAGCATACCTTTCGGTAGAAGGGTATCGTATCTCTATGCTTTAGCCAGCCTCTGGGACGCTGGGTGTCTCTCCCCACCCGTCCAACTTCCAAGTGGTGTTTGAGAAATTTTCAAATATTTTATCACTTCACTTTCGTAAAAGTACTGAAAGCAAAATATGGACGAAGAAACAGAGGACGTAAAGGGCTTAAAGAAAACTAAGCCTAAAATTATGAAAACTTTAGTAAAGGTCCCCCATAAGTATAAAACCATGGTTATTGGAGACCAAGTCTTAAGGCAAACGAAAGCTCAGATATTTGATTGCCCTTACTGCAAGCAAATGTTCAAGAAAAAAGGAAATCTTGATGCCCACGTACGAACACACACGGGAGAAAGACCTTTTGAATGCTGGGAGTGTGGAAAGGTAGGTATATAGACTAATGGCACCCCATGTTATCTCCCCATAGAGCTTAATACAGTCGAAGGCAGAGAGCTGCCATTACTCTATACGAGCGTTAAACGCGCCAAAATAACCAGAAGCTTTATCTATGCCATTAAACACACAGGCATTCACCACCAACGGAAATATGGTTCAACATTACATGACCCACGGAGATGTTCGACCCTTTAGCTGTACGATGTGCGAGAAACGCTTCAACCAAAAGCAGCAATTAATAAGGCATCAAAAATCGCACACCAATGAGAGATCCCACATTTGCCCTATCTGCGAACGAGGCTTCCTTCAAACATCAGATTTATTCAGACATTTCAGAGTTCACTTAAACGAAAAACCAAACGAATGTCAATTTTGCGGTCTATATTTTGTCGAGGAACAAGATTTAAATTATCACTTAGAGGTTCACGTTGACGTACCTCAACCCTATCAGTGTTTGGTTTGCAACGTTAATTTTTCAGAGAAGAAATCTTTAAAAGCCCATCTTCCTTTACATAACGGTGACAATACAGCTCGACGTTACAAATGTGGCGATTGCGGCAAAGATTTTCTACTTCGTAAATCTTTAATCCTACATTTAGAAAGACACCCGAGAAGAGCGGGACATTTATTCGGTTGTACAAGATGCAGTCGTTTATTCACGAAACAAATGGACTTGTTTATGCATCTTAGAAATCATATTCAAATTCCGGTTAAATTAGAAACGGCGGCTACTTCCAATTCTGATCTTGTAACCTTCCATAAATCTAATGACGAAATTGAAGAAACCGAAGAAGCTAACGTTATCTACGAAGATGAGAGTGTCACTTACGAAGATGGTGAAATTGCTTATGAAGATAGTAATATCGCTTACGACGAAGATGGAAGTGTTATTTATGAAGATAGTAATATCACTTACGAAGAAGATAGCGGTGTCGTTCATGAAAATGGTCATATGGTATATGAAGATAGTAATGGCGCCTATGAAGATACGGACAGTAACATGGTGATGGTTGAAAATGAAGATAATGATTTATCTCAGTAATGTTTAAAAAAAAATAAATTGATGTACAAAAATGTCATTATGATTATGATTATTAAAACTAAAATATTTATGCAAAATTAATTAATCACTTTGTTTTTATTTTATCTTATATCAAATTTTAAGTTTATGTTAAATCCCGCGAGTTCAGCTGTTAAGTAACGAAATACATAAGGCACATAAATCAGTACAACATTGCTTCCTGATTCGCAAGTTGAACATATCCAGGAACGTGACTTTTTATTGCCTCCTACTTCCTCGGAAATATTAACATAAATCGGCGAAACGATACTCCCACATTTGTGGCAAACATACGCCTATAATGAGATTTGATAAATTTGGTCTTTAGAATTTAAAAATCAGTTGTGACAAATCACAAAGTTGTCTCTGGGAACACTTTTTTTTTATTATGAAATTTTACGTAAGTTGAGGGGCCGATTTTTCACAAATTCTATTCCCAGGATATACACTTCTATCCTTAAAAAGATTTGTTCGAATTTTTCATTCTCGAATTTCTCTCTATATATGGGTTTTAAACAGTGGTGTGCGAGTATTCGTTAAGTTCGAGTATCGATCCGAGAACTCGTTTAGTTCCAGTATCGATCCGAGAACTCGTTTAGTTCCAGTATCGATCCGAGTACTCGTTTAGTTCGAGTATCGATCCGAGTACTCGTTTAGTTCGAGTATCGATTCGAGTACTCGTTTAGTTCGAGTATCGATCCGAGTACTCGTTTAGTTCGAGTATCGATCCGAGTACTCGTTTAGTTCGAGTATCGATCCGAGTACTCGTTTAGTTCGAGTATCGATCCGAGTACTCGTTTAGTTCGAGTATCGATCCGAGTACTCGTTAAGTTCGAGTATCAATCCGAGTACTCGTTTAGTTCGAGTACCGATCCGAGTACTCGTCAAGTTCGAGTTTCGAGCCGAGTACTCGTTTAGTTCGAGTATCGATCCGAGTACTCTATACTCGAAAAGAAGCACGGTAGAATAGATAAGATTTCATAGGGGATTGGAAAACAGTTTGCTTAAGTCTCTATAAAACCACGCCACGACACAAGCAAGGCGAGTTTAGAATACTTGGGGTTTCCCGATAATACTTTAGTTAATTGATGTAACTGATGCTCATTAAAATTTTACTATATGGCGTTACGCTACGTTTTTTTGTTTATTTATATTTCAAGTTGAATTGCTGTCAAATGCCAAAAATAAATACGTAAAAAATAAGAAAAATACTTACCAATGACTTGTCGGAACAATTAAATAATCTATCATGCAACAGAAATGATGTTCCATGAGCTAAAAGCGAATCTCGTTCCATTTCTCCAAACCTAATTCCTCCGGCTCTTTTTCGACCTTTAACAGGCTGATGCGTGATTTGGTCAATTGGTCCAGTTGTACGAACCTAATAATTAATAAAAAAAATTGCAATTGCAATTGCCATCATGCAATACTTAAAAATTAGTATAACCGACAAAGACCTGATGCAACACAGCGAATTTTACAATTATACATTTCAGATGTGCTTGCGTTATATTTTCTAATATGGAGCTAACAGTTCTGACCCTGAAACGTCACACCCTTCTATCTCTTACTGGAGTTTCATCCCCCCTAACGGTTTGGAAACAGTATTCTACGCGCAAAAATGCCAACCAGATGAGGGACTGCGTGACGTCAGACTATCTCTTCCCCGCAGCCAGTTGTTAGCTCCATAATGACTTACTACAGTACCCGCCCACTTTTCAAACCTCCGTAGAAACAGGCAAATAATGTTTACCTGAAATTTATCAGCAACCATATGCCTGAGTCGTTGATAGAAAACAACCCCGAAAAAGATATCAGCTTTTAATTCCCTGCCGTCAACCCCACTGTACATAACTTCATTGCCAAAATAATTGTAGCCAGCTAAGAAATAATTATAAATAGACTTTGTAATTACTAATTAGCCTTATTCCTGATCAGCGCCATCTACCCATAGCGGTGACTTTGAGAACTACTGTAAGCGGCAAGCCAATCAGATGTCGCTAAAATCTGGTGACGTCATTTTTGGTAAGACCCGAGAGTGCCAGTCAGTGACGTCACCAGATTTTAGCGACATCTGATTGGCTTGCCGCTTACAGTAGTTCTCAAAGTCGCCGCTATGGGTAGGTGGCGCTGATCAGGAATAAGGCTAATTAAGCCTAATAAATTAAATCAAAATATAATAATTTATAACTACCAGCTTGTAACAATTCTCCAAAATACTCCGAGGCTGGTTGGGTCTCGGAGAATTTGAAAGGAGTAGCGTCATGAACTAATCCATGAAGAGCGGCCGATTTTCCGGCCATACTCTCAATCATCATTCCAATTGTCATACGAGATGGAAAACCATGAGGGTTAAACAAAATATCAGGGGTCATTCCACTTTCTGTGAAGGGCATATTTTCGCAAGGCCATTTTTGACTACAGACACCTTTCTGTCCATGACGACTCGCGAATTTGTCACCAATAATTGCGTTCCTCTAAAAAGAAAATTAATGGCCAACGCTTAAGTTAGCGTGGAGAAGTTATAAATGGCGAACTAATACTCGGGACTCGATTAATACTCGACAGGTAAATATTCCGGGACTCGACAGGTAAATATTCCGGGACTCGACAGGTAAATATTCCGGGACTCGACAGGTAAATATTCCGGGACTCGACAGGTAAATATTCCGGGACTCGACAGGTAAATATTCCGGGACTCGACAGGTAAATATTCCGGGGGACTCGACAGGTAAATATTCCGGGGGACTCGACAGGTAAATATTCCGGGGGACTCGACAACTAAATATTCCGGGACTCTACAACTAAATATTCGGGACTCGACAACTAAATATTCGGGACTCGACAACTAAATATTCGGGACTCGACAACTAAATATTCGGGACTCGACAACTAAATATTCGGGACTCGACAACTAAATATTCGGGACTCGACAACTAAATATTCGGGACTCGACAACTAAATATTCGGGACTCGACAACTAAATATTCGGGACTCGATTAATATTGATACTCGGACTAGGCTCTAAACCGAAAAAACGGGACTCGCGCACTACTGTTGATGATCCCAATGTCACACTAGACCAAAGTGGTGGCACTAAATGTGACTTTGTCGAACGTAGGACCCGACTGGCATTTTTCCTACATGATATATTCACCTGAATCCAAAGAGTTATGCAAATATTTTGCATTATATCCGTTCCGGTATCATTCCCTAAAACTTTAACTTCCAAGACATAGGCTTCTTCAGACGATTTATATTTGTGGATTTTAGTTTCACCCGTCGCTAAATTAACGAAACTAAAAGAGAAAAGGGTTACGATGTTCGTAATAATCGCGATTATTTTTTAATAAGAATAAAATTAATTACCTGCAAAGCGCATCCCCTTCTTTAACTTTCGTTCCAATAAATGGTAACCCGTCATTATCGATAATTCCATCCAAATATTTATCTTCAGGCTTTCGTCCAAAAATATACGAAACTTGGGTTCCTCTATCACCAAACTCTTCTCTTAAATTAACAAAGTGGGATTTGTAGACGCTGCCATGTTTGAAACCTCGTTCCAATGAGCTTTTATTAAGAATCATGGCGTCTTCCATATCATAACCCTTTAAGAAGCCTCTATAAAAATCTTTGAAACTGGTAGAACCCGAATAATATCTTACAGTATATGAAATGACAGCCACAATCGCGTTAGTACCAAATGGATAGCTATCAAATTGATAGTAATCATGCATGGCTGGTCTGACTAGAGGCGATTGAGGATTTTGAATTCGGTACATTTTATTATCAGAACGATGTCGAAATGTATGGCATGGTGAACCCATCGTTTGTTTACCCATCTAAAATTTAATTGTCGCCATTATCATGTGAGTTAGCCGCAATTTTCCAGTTTTACATGGAAGCAGAAACATCTCCCCATTTTTAATCTTCCAGTATCCCCAACAAATACGCGTTCATTGCTTTTAAGTATAAATATTCACAGACAACAAGACTAACAACAACGTCTAGACTAACGTCTAACCAGCGCAAACGGCCTGGACTAAGGTCTTACCAGCCCAAACGGCCTGGACTAAGGTCTTACCAGCCCAAACGGCCTGGACTAACGTCTTACCAGCGCAAACGGCCTGGACTAAGGTCTTACCACGCGCAAACGGCCTGGACTAACGTCTTACCAGCGCGAAACGGCCTAGACAAACGTCTTACCAGCGCGAAACGGCCTAGAATAACGTCTTACCAGCGCGAAACGGCCTAGAATAACGTCTTACCAGCGCGAAACGGCCTACACTAACGTCTTACCAGCGAAAAACGGCTTACACTAACGTCTTACCAGCGCAAACGGCCTAGACAAACGTCTTACCAGCGCGAAACGGCCTAGAATAACGTCTTACCAGCGCAAAACGGCCTAGAATAACGTAAACGGCCTAGAGACTAGCGTCTTACCAGCGAAAAACGGCCTAGACTAAGGTCTTACCACGCGCAAAACGGCCTAGAGACTAGCGTCTTACCAGCGCAAACGCCCTAGAGACTAGCGTCTTACCAGCGAAAAACGGCCTAGACTAAGGTCTTACCAGCGAAAAACGCCCTAGAATAACGTCTTACCAGCGAAAAACGCCCTAGAATAACGTCTAACCAGCGAAAAACGGCCTAGACAACGTCTAACCAACGCAAACGGCCTGGACTAACGTCTTACCAGCGCAAACGCCCTAGACTAACGTCTTACCAGCAAAAAACGGCCTAGACTAACGTCTTACCAGCAAAAAACGCCCTAGAGACTAACGTCTTACCAGCGCAAAACGGCCTAGACTGTTTCATCTGAGTCTCATTGTCCTTGTTAGACTTAAACGACTTATAGCTACTCGACATTAAAGACTGTTTCAACATACCTGACATTCATACATGTTTCGAGGACTTTGATTAAAATCCGAATAAGGAATTTGATTGGCTAAGACGCTAAGCATACTCGTCTCCCTAATTTCTTGATGAGTCGTTATCCCTTCGTGAGCTTCTTCCGGTATTAAACAAATATCGAGATAGGCTTGTTCAAACGTTCCAATCATTTCAATTGTTCCCGAAGATAAATTCTTAACGGGTCTCATCATTCTGGCATTAGTACTAAACATATAAATGCCAGGATATTGAGACGCTTTCGTTGTAACGGGAACAAAAGCAATTTCTAGCGTCTTGGGAACTCGTTCTTGATTGGTCGCTTTCAGGTAACGAAGTTTGAGTACAAACTCCTGTCCAAAATGATGTGGAACCCAACCGACTAATCGTCCATCGAGAGATATGGGGTAAGCGTTGCTGTAACCGCAAATTGGTTCTATTTCCCACGGTGTCATTCCTAGTCCGCAGAATAATCTCGGTAAATGTGTGTGCGGTTCTTGGAAGTTTACAATCTGTTAAGAAGTTGAATTAGTCCTACATTACACCCCTTTACAGTGTTCATACAACTTTTGGAAAACAAATTTCCCTGAGATTTATGGGAGGTTTTTTCCCATATACTTCCCTGAGTTTTCCAGGTTTTTACCGTATATGGAGTGTCCTATGGAGCGAATGTTAACGAAGGAGGGGGATAAATTGGACTATAACATACTCAAAGGGCATCCCCGTATCTCTAGTAGAACCAGAGTTATGAGCCTCCAAAGTGTAGTGTAACGTTAATCCTATGGAGGGAATGTTCACGAACATTTTGCTCAATTACTCGGCCCCTGTTTGTCGTAGCCCTAAGTTTTTAGTATGGTTGGATGGGGGACAAATAGGACTATAACATACTCAAAGGACATCCCCGTATCTCTAATATAACCAGAGTTATGAGCCTCCAAAGTATAGTGTAACGTTAATCCTATGGAGGGGGGTATGTTCACGAACATTTTGCTTAATTACTCGGTCCCTGTTTGTCGTAGCCCTAAGTTTTTAGTATGGTTGGATGGGGGACAAATAGGACTATAACATACTCAAAGGACATCCCCGTATCTCTAGTAGAACCAGAGTTATGAGCCTCCAAAGTGTAGTGTAACGTTAATCCTATGGAGGGTATGTTCACGAACATTTTCCTCAATTACTCGGCCCCCGTTTGTCGTAGCCCTAAGTTTTTAGTATGGTTGGATGGGGAACAAATAGGACTATAACATACTCAAAGGACATCCCCGTATCTCTAGTAGAACCAGAGTTATGAGCCTTCAAAGTTGGGTGTAACGTTAATCCTATGGAGGGGGGTATGTTCACGAACATTTTCCTCAATTACTCGGCCCCTGTTTGTCGTAGCCCTAAGTTTTTAGTATGGTTGGATGGGGGACAAATAGGACTATAACATACTCAAAGGACATCCCCGTATCTCTAATATAACCAGAGTTATGCGCCTCCAAAGTATAGTGTAACGTTAATCCAATGGAGGGTATGTTTATGAACATTTTGCTTAATTACTCGGCCCCTGTTTGACGCAAATTTCCCTGATTTCCCTGAATTTTATTAAAAATTTTAAATTTCCCTTAGTTTTCCCTGAGGACCGTTTTTGTCAACTATTTATTTCCCTGATTTTTCCAGGTTTTCCCTGTTTTCCAGGTTTGTATGAACCCTGCCTTTAGGTTGAGGGAAACCTTCATGGACTAACTTCGCACAATGCTGTCATGTGATTTAAGAGACCACATGGTCCTCCATCAGGAGTGTGAACTGGACACAAGAATCCCCAGGCTTCTGGCAGTAATTTACGAACAGTGGTTGTCCTCATTTCTTGGAAAAATGCGCCACGATGTATGCATCGAAAATGGGATATGTATCGCCAATAATTTAACTTCTCAGCTATAATAGTTAGGCCTGAAAATTGTTGAAGACCTAATCCACTTCGTGATCCCAAGTTACCAGTGGCTAACATGAAATCAATTGGTCTTCCAACGTCAATTGAGCTACTAATACATTGGCTTACAAAGCCTGTTGAAATATATATTGGTTAGAATTAAAATTAATTAAGCCTTTAGAACGTCCAAGACTAACTATTAGTTAGCCGGAATTCCGCTCCTTTCATTCTGGCTTTACGTTCCATGTTTAAACGAATAGTACTCAACCAAAGTTCAAGTTTTTCCTATAAAATTAAAATTTCCTAATTAGAAATTAACTAATTTAAAGGGAGGGTGAAGAAGAAAATCAAGTGATTTTTTTTTATCGATTCTTCTACTAATTATAAGAGCAGTCTGCATAGTGAAACATTCAGGAAATAAATACAGTCTCCGAATGATTTTAAAATTATTTCAAATTAGGTTCAGATTTTAAGGATAATTTTAAACAAGGACCGCTGACCAATCGCGTAACGCCCTGCCTTTTTGTTAACAAAATTCTCGTGGCATGTTCCGTGTTGAATGAAATTTATCACGAGATTTGATAAAATTAGGCGCGCGACGTGACAATCGTGGGTGACGCGAGACACGGAGCGTGCCACGAGAATTTTGTTAATAAAAAGGCAGGGCGTTACGCGATTGGTCGGCAGTCCTTGTTTAAAATTATCCTTAAAATCTGAACCTAATTTGAAATAATTTTAAAATCATTCGGAGGTATGTATTTCCTGAATGTTTCACTATGCAGACTGGTCTTATAATTAGCAGAAGAATCGATAAAAAAAGTATCACTTGATTTTCCACTTCACCCTCCCTTTAAAGTTAATAAAGACTTCTTAAGTTCTTAATTACTTTTAAGACCATTAAATACAGATGTCCTCCGAGGAGTACTTCCTGGTTCATTGGGTTATCTGGACTTTCAATGGCACACTCTCCTTTGGCAACGGCAAAGAGTTTTCGCGTCATGAAACTAAGAATTAATATTATTTACTTAGCAACTCATATAAAGATGTCATTTACTAATTTTTAATATCACGGTTCTTTCTTTTCTTACATAAGCAAATTAAATTTATCGATGTTTTTGTCAAGGTGAATGGCAATTATTTTTCTAAGGAGAAATTCACAAACTTCCAGGTCAGAAACCCAAGCGGGTAATTGAAGTTTAACTCTAAATATCTCTCCAATGTATTGCTTGATTTGTAGGTGAGTATAGAGACCTTCTGACTGAATTTGTCGAAGCATGTTTGCGACGCATCTATATTAAAAATTTAAAAGCCATAGGAAATGTATTTATCGGAAAAGTTCATGTAACATAACTGATTATACCTTAAAAGAATGGCTGCTTTTTCTAAATATAAAAGGAAATAAATAAATGATCTCTTATTACAATATGATAATTAGTACATTTAATTAGTCTTAAAAACAATCAAGGGCTACTGCGCCATTGGTTTAGTTGCGTCTGCTACACTGAACCACTTACCTGCCTTACCCTCTCTCAGTCCGTGAGAATTCAACCAATGCCGTAGGAGTAAGAGGTTCGATTTAGCAGACGCCACTAAAGTCTAAAAAAATGGCGGATGGCGCAGTCCATTGGATTAGAGGCGTCTGCTAAATCGAACCAATAACCTACCCCTACCTCTCTCAGCCTGAGAGAATTCAACCAATCCCGTAGGGGTGAGTAGTTCGATTTAGCAGACGCCACTAAAGCAATGGCGGATGGCGCGTCTGCTAGCCAGACCGCCATTGGTTTAGTGGCGTCTGCTAAATCGAACCACTTAACTACCCCTACCTCTCTCAGCCTGTGAGAATTCAACCAATGCCGTAGGAGTAAGAGGTTCGATTCAGCAGACGCCACTAAACCAATGGAGGATGGCGCGTCTGCTAGCCAGACCGCCATTGGTTTAGTGGCGTCTGCTAAATCGAACCCCTTACCCTCTCTCAGCCTGAGAGAATTCAACCAATGCCATAGGAGTAAGAGGTTCGATTTAGCAGACGCCACTAAAGCAATGGCGGATGGCGCGTCTGCTAGCCAGAACCCTTTACTCTTACGGGATTGGTTGAATTCTCACAGGCTGAGAGAGGTAAGGGGGTAAGTGGTTCAGTTTAGCAGACGCCACTAAACCAATGGCGCAGTAGTCCTCGTTTTTGATTTAGCAGACGCCACTAGAGTCTAAACCAATGGCGGATGGCGCAGTAGTCCTTGATAGTTTTTAAGACTAATTAAATGTACTAATTATTTTGTATAATAAGAGATCATTTATTTCTATTTAATATTTAATTCCATTTATATTTAGAAAAAGCAGCCGTTCTTTTAAGGTATAATGTTCTGTTAACGAGACTATTCCATTAAAAACTATTCTGATAATCGTGTCATACCCTTTAAAATAAGTATTTTCCTCCTGACCCTTAATCATCTCTTTAAAAATCTCGTAATCAGTGACGTCACAAAGGCATTTCAGTAATATAATAATAGGGACAAAGAACAACTCTTTTTGATAGGAAAACATCATTTGGGCAGTTCCATTGGTTAAGTAATGCAATACTAAGTTAGAACTAGTTTGATCTCGAGCAACACATCTTATTGACACTCCGAATTCAGAAAACATAGCCCCGCGATTTTTCCACGAATTACGAGTCATAGCTAATGGCTATAGAAAATTTATTGAAGTTTTAATAATCACCGTTATCGTAACATTGTGAAAGTAACCTTACATAATTTCTTCTTTGAAGTATAAGCATCCGAATCAATTTCTCATTTCCATTTACAATGAAATATCCACCAAATTCCTCGGCTTCTTCACCCCTTTTAACTAATTCTGTAGGTTTTAGTTTGTTTAGGTTACAAGCATCGGATTTAACCATAATCGGAATTTCCCAATTCCTTTGAACAGTTTCTTGGGGAACACCGTTCTTTTTCCATGTGAATGTTATTTCTAATTTTCCTTTATAGGAAATTCCCCGAGAGCGACACTAAGTGACAAAATGACCCAATATTGTAGACTAAGATCATCAATATTAAAGGGAGGGTGAAGTGGAAAATCAAGTGATTTTTTTATCGATTCTTCTACCAATTTTAAGACCAGCCTGCATAGTGAAACATTCAGGAAATACTTCCGAATGATTTTAAAATTCAAATTAGGTTCAGATTTTAAGGATAATTTTAAACAAGGACTGCCGACCAATCGCGTAACGCCCTGCCTTCCATTTAACAAAATTCTCGTGGCACGTTCCATGTTGAATGAAATTTATCACGAGATTTGATAAAATTAGGCGCGCAACGTGATAATCGTGGCGCGAGACATGGAGCGTGCCACGAGAATTTTGTTAAATGGAAGGCAGGGCGTTACGCGATTGGTCGGACGTACTTGTTTAAAATTATCCTTAAAATCCGAACCTAATTTGAAATAATTTTAAAATCATTCGGAGACTGTATTTATTTCCTGAATGTTTCACTATGCAGACTGGCCTTACAATTAGTAGAAGAATCGATTAAAAATCACTTGATTTTCTACTTCACCCTCCGTTTAAGTCTTTTAAATTGTACCTCAGCAGGATAGACTTTGTATGTACGAGCGTGTAAACTATCTTTATGAATGGTGGGGCTAGTGACACCTGCGCTCTGTAGTAATTAATATATTGTATGTATTTTAAATGAATTAACTGTAAATTATAAATTTAAATTAAAAGAGACTAACCAATATCTCAAAGCATAATCTTTCACCACTAGGTGCTTCAAATTCATATGGGTCTATGTTCTAATTTTAATGGTTTAAATATCACACTAATTAATTATAAAAAATAGGCCACAATACGCTTACTTCTATGGCTTTTGGAAGCCCTTCAGATAAGAAATAATTAAAGGAATCGACATGTGGTTTACCAATTTCTTGCAACACCTGTGAAATTTATTTTCAAATTTAGCGCCCTTTTTTAGCCAAGGCTTAACGTTATTAACCATTTAAAATCTTTCAACTTTATATTAAGCCAAAAATAATAGAAATAGCGTAATTTTTTACTTACCTTGTATTGTTCCGGATTTAGTTTACCGAAATTATTAGTTTGAATACTTTTTAGTGAAGGATTCGACGGTACTTCGTATTTTTTAAAGTCGTAGGTTTCCGAAACACGCCGCACAGAGTCGGGCGCCATTGCTTTTCTGGGGAGTGGGCCCATGGTGGAGGCACTGGTGGGGCAATTAGTTTTAGTTTCGGTTCTTTAACGTCGTGGAACAAGAAAAATTTACAAATGATAATTATGCGGACGTTTTAAACATTTAAACAATTACCGATATTATGTAAGCGTTTGTTTCTATGATCAAACAAAATAGGATCGGACTTCACTCCACTTTCCCAACTTTAGAGGTTATGTACAGCCCTGGCAGATTTTACTGCCCATGCGCAATATATAGCACTTCATTAAAGCCGCGAAATATAAAAAAAATAACGCCACGTGTTTGCTCAAAATCCTAAAATTTTATTATTCGTACAAAAGTGTATGCAAATATAAATTTAAAAGTAGTCAAACTTCCCTTTCCCAATTTTAGAGGTTATGTACAGCCCTGGCAGACTTTATTGCGCATGCGCAATATATAGCTCTTCATTAAAGCCGCGAAATATAAAAATAATAACGCCACGTGTTTGCTCAAAATCCTAAAATTTTATTATTCGTACAAAAGTGTATGCAAATAGAAATATAAAAGTAGTCTTAAATATATATACAGTTTTATAAAAATAATATTTCGAAAATTAAACATGCAGTTGAATTGGATAAAGTCAAGTTAATATCAATGTGAAGTGTTCACTGTCACTTTGACATACTAAAAACATATTGAAAATAAATAATGAATAAATTAATTAATTAGTTATATCAAAACAAATAATCTTAATGAATGAATGTATGAATGATTTAGGCTTAGCGTTAAGATCATTTTCCTTACTTTATCAAGGCCATCACAAGAAACTTTTATTTGGTATTCGCTATTTTGTTTAACTTTATCTTTCAATGACACTGTAACATGAGAGCTGCAAAATAATTAGTTTAATCACGTCTAATTAGCATTTAAATATAGTTAAACATAAAAATTAATATTTATGAAGCTATAACTTACCATTTATGACAAACACCATGAGGAGGTGTAAAATGAAACAAGTCATATTTATCAGATACCTTAAACCTAATGAGTAATGAAACATCGTTAAAATTACCTTATAAATGATTGAACTTACTTTAATTGGCCTTATTCCTGATCAACGCCACCGAGGCGTAGCGGCGACTTTTGGAACTATAATAATACGGTAGCCAATTACAGGTGGCGCTGGAGTCGATGGATCCGTTATTTTCTATGTTTTGTTGATCTTTCTGAATAGCCAAGGCTTAACAAGCGATATGGTTTCAAAAGTATTAAAAGTTGATTTTACCTTTCTTATTCTGTCTAATATTATGAAATAAGACTTTCGGAGTAAGTTTTCATTCGATTTTGGTCTATTTGGAGATGATTAGGTTAATAATAATTAGTTAAAACGTGTTTTTTGAAGTTGAAGCGGTAATAATCAAAACAGAGAAAATAACATCTCCATCAGAGTCCATCGACTCTGATTGGCTACCGTATTATTATAGTTCCAAAAGTCGCCGCTACGCCTCGGTGGCGCTGATCAGGAATAAGGCCAATTAGGGAAATAAATTAAACCAAAAACTTACCACATGGGATTTTCAGTTACATTATGAACTTTAAAACTTCGTTTCTCATTGCCGTTTGTGAATTTCAAGTTTTCCGGTTCCAAATACCATTTTGGTTCATTAAATGTAGTCATATGTGACGAGTCAAACATTGAAACAGAGTACTTATGATCCCGAATACTCGCTACCGTCGTGTCTCTTTCGGGGATTTCTTTTTGATAGTTTCTGATGCTTGTATTCGAACTTTTGTTTGCGGTAGAAGACTGGGAATTAAACTCATTTCTCGAAGATGACGAAGAAACAGATGAAGACTTTCGTTCAGTTACATCAATAGATTGAATTTCAATCCTTGGATCTATTTTACAAGCGCCTATTTTGGCCAAAAGTGGAATTTTATTTAAATCTTGGTCAATTTTATCGGGACATTGTAAGCTGATGGTTATCGTTCCTTTAATTTCACAGTATCCTAAAAGATTTATATTAATTAATTATATACATAATTTGTAGTCGCGTGTGAGTATCGATCCGAGTACTCGTTAAGTTCGAGTATCGATCCGAGTACTCGTTAAGTTCGAGTATCGATCCGAGTACTCGTTAAGTTCGAGTATCGATCCGAGTACTCGTTAAGTTCGAGTATCGATCCGAGTACTCGTTAAGTTCGAGTATCGATCCGAGTACTCGTCAAGTTCGAGTATCGATCCGAGTACTCGTCAAGTTCGAGTATCGATCCGAGTACTCGTCAAGTTCGAGTATCGATCCGAGTACTCGTCAAGTTCGAGTATCGATCCGAGTACTCGTCAAGTTAGAGTACCGATCCGAGTACTCGTCAAGTTAGAGTACCGATCCGAGTACTCGTCAAGTTAGAGTGTCGATCCGCGTACTCGTCAAGTTAGAGTGTCGATCCGCGTACTCGTCAAGTTAGAGTGTCGATCCGCGTACTCGTCAAGTTCGAGTATCGATCCGCGTACTCGTCAAGTTAGAGTGTCGATCCGAGTACTCGTCAAGTTAGAGTATCGATCCGAGTTCTCGTCAAGTTAGAGTATCGATCCGAGTTCTCGTCAAGTTAGAGTATCGATCCGAGTACTAAACTCGATAACAACATACACCTAATCTAAACACTCGACACGCGAAAGAACTTTTGATACTCAGCTCGATACGAAATTATTTTTGATACTCAAAACGGGACTCACACACCACTGATAGTTTATTATATTACTTACCATTAAAATCATTCTCCCGATTATTAAAAACAGTGACAGGGATGCCAAATGAGGAACTGTTCAACCCCTCAATGTGATAAATCAAAATAGTAGGCGATAAAATTTTGTAGGCATGATTGGAGTTGTCCATTTCATTCCTAACTCTCCATTCTGGGAAAATGAACGTAAAACCTTCGATAGTTTCCTTTAAGATCAACATTAAATAATGAATGCTTATTAAATTGGCCTAAAAAATAATTAAGATAAGTCTAATCTTACTGATTGAAGGTAAACTATAACAGGGACCATGGATTTGCCCTCATTTGAAACTTTAATCATTTTTGCCTCTATTTCCTGACTAGGCGCCGGTATAATGAACTCGAGACCTTCAGATGATTGTTTACCGCAAATTTGAACGTTAATTTTGGGTTTCTCGATAACAAGTTTAATGTAGCAAGTGAAACTGGACATTTGGATGTTTAGATTGGGCAGTGATGTAGATATTTCAATCCAAATGTTGGTCACCCCTTCTTCAAGGGCTTGAAGACTCACCTAGTTTTAATTTGGATTAAGTTTAAACTTTATGATTGCCTAAATATTAGGTCTGCGCGGGAATTACAAAATGACGGGTACTCGAGTTCAAGTCCGAGTCCGAGTACTCGGAACCCATTTTTTTAGGACTCGAACGGGTACTCGAGTTCAAGTCCGAGTCCGAGTCCGAGTACTCGGAACCCATTTTTTTAGGACTCGAATGGGTACTCGAGTTCAAGTCCGAGTCCGAGTCCGAGTACTCTGAACCCCCTTTTTTTAGGACTCGAACGGGTACCCGGGTCATTGGCCAAGGCCTAAAATTACCCCAGGAGAGCTGGACAAGTCCGAGTCCATTTTTTTTGCAAAGGGGCCAACTGTATAACAAGAGAGATTATAGTTGGTCGTGAACACGTGACTCTACGTCTATGATTGGGTGCATGTCAATGAAATCGGTAAATGTATTGTAAATTTGGACTCAATTAAGAATTTGGGACTCGAAACTATGTTTTAAGGACTCTATTGGCTCGACAAGCCCTGGAAAATTGGACTCGAGGGCTCGGGTTCGGACCTAAAAATGAGGACTCGCACACCTCTACTAAACACTATGGAATCATTTCAAACTCTTACCGAAGAATCTTTGGAAGTTCGAGGAGGTATTTCAAAGGTTCCTGGCATAACAAGTTTCAAAGTCTCAGCTTTAACTTTGGTATTTCCCACAAATGCAGTCACAAGGGTGAAGGTACAACTCAGTGATTGATTGGATGAATTGATAAGTGGAATTATAACTTTAGCGTTGCTGCCCCAACAGACGTGAACTGTAATTTCTTCTGGTCCTCTAATGACTAAGGAAAAAAAAAACTGATTAAAACTCGTTGGTTACTTTACGATTATTACCAGTGGTGTGAGAGTCCCGTTTTTTCGATATGTTGTTATAGAGTATCGAGTTGAATACTCGGAAAGATACTCGAACCGGGTGCGAGTTTTTCAAGATGTTGTTATTGAGTATCGAGTCGAGTACTCTTACAGAGTCCCGTTTTTCGATTTGTTGTTATAGAGTATCGAGTTGAATACTATGAAAGGTACTCGAACCGAGTCCCGAGTATTTCAATATGTTGTTATCAAGTATCGAGTCGAGTTCTCGAACCGACTTTCGTTTTTTTCGATGTGTTGTTATAGCGTATCGAGTTGAATACTCGGAAAGATACTCGAACCGAGTCCGAGAATTTCGATATGTTTTTTTTATCGAGTCGAGTACTTGAACCGAGTCCGAGTATTTCGATATGTTGTTATCGAGTCGAGTTCTCGAACCGACTTTCGTTTTTTTCGATGTGTTGTTATAGCGTATCGAGTTGAATACTCGGAAAGATACTCGAACCGAGTCCGAGAATTTCGATATGTTTTTTTATCGAGTCGAGTACTTGAACCGAGTCCCGTTTTATCGATATGATGTTAAAGAGTATCGAGTTGAATACTCGGAAAGATACTCGAACCGAGTCCGAGAATTTCGATATGTTTTTTATCAAGTCGAGTACTTGAACTGAGTCCGAGTATTTCGATATGTTTTTTATCGAGTCGAGTACTCGAACCGAGTCCCGTTTTTTCGATATGTTGTTATCGAGTCGAGTACTCGAACCGAGTCCCGTTTTTTCGATATGTTGTTATCGAGTCGAGTACTCGAACCGAGTCCCGTTTTTTCGATATGTTGTTATCGAGTCGAGTACTCGAACCGAGTCCCGTTTTTTCGATATGTTGTTATCGAGTCGAGTACTCGAACAGAGTCCCGTTTTTTCGATATGTTGTTATGGAGTATCGAGTTGAATACTCGGAAAGATACTCGTACTGAGTCCGAGTTTTTCAATATGTTGTTATCGAGTCGAGTACTCGAACCGAGTCCCGTTTTTTCGATACTTTGTTATAGAGTATCGAGTTGAATACTCGGAAAGATACTCGAACTGAGTCCGAGTATTTCGATATGTTTTTTTATCGAGTATCGAGTCTAGTACTCGGCTCGATACTCAAACTTAACACGTACTCGCACACCACTGATTATTACGGGTCCCGCATCACTTACTTTCATTGGAAGTAAAAGCGGCATTCTGACTAGGAACTGGAAATGGTACCCCCATTGGATGAGAATGAGCGGGATAAGTAGGTACCGGATAAGGCATATGCATCTGCGGAGTTACGTAATTCATTCTGGCTGCATCGTAACAATGAAAACAAGGCGCCGGTTGATGAACAGGAAAGTTTATATGAGATGGACAAGAAAATCCGCAACTCGCGGCGGAAGATATCGGACGATTTAAATTTGGCTGACTTCCAAAATGATCAACGGAATGGGGCTTCTTAGTCGGTGACAAATTCTCCATGCTGCGAAATGTACGCAAATCTTTGTGACCATGAGGGTTTTCTATTTCACTAGCAGAGTGTGATCTATTTTCATTCGTCATGCTACCAATTCCAGACGAGGATGGTTTGGAATTTGTTTCTTGGATTATGAAACGTTCGTTAGCGGATTGGGGCGGGGTTTCTTCAATTTGCAAACCCTGCACTAATTTTTTAAGATATTGCTGATGTTCTTGTCCCATCTTTTGGCTAACGCAACTAATTCTCTGAATATCCGATTCAGCCATAGTTTGATCATCGCGTAATGGACTATCAACTGAGACTCCAAAATACGGCTGTAATTAATCAGATTGATTGATTGAGTTACAAAATAAAATTGTGATAAATCAGTAACTAAATTAATTTTTACAAAATTGTGATAAATCAGTAACTAAATTAATTAGTACAAAATTGTGATAAATCAGTAACTAAATTAATTAGTACAAAATTGTGATAAATCAGTAACTAACAGTGGTGTGCGAGTCCCGTTTTTTCGGTTTCGAGCCGAGTCCGAGTATCAAAACTAATTTCTTATCGAGTATCGAGCCGAGTCTCAAAAATACTTTCGAGTATCGAGTATTTAGATAGGTCAAATTTTGATTCTTTCGAGTAATTATCGAGTCTCAAATATTGACTTGTCGAGTAGCAATTTTGTAAATTTCTTGAAAATAACGAAGATGTTCAATTATCTTATATCGAACTAGTTCAAAAAGATTGCTAGTGATCAATTAAACATTGAACGGGTGATTTTCAAAATAAATGTTCATGAACTCATCGTCTGCTATAGTTGTAAGCCTCGGATTCGAGTATTTGTCGAGTATTTAAGATGTTAAAAAGCTACTCGAATCTGTCTCGAGTATCTCAATGTACTGTTATCGAGTATCGAGTCGAGTACTCGGCTCGATACTCGAACCGAGTACTCGAACTTAACGAGTACTCGCACACCCCTGGTAACTAAATTAATTAGTACAAAATTGTGATAAATCAGTATGTAACTAAATTAATTAGTGAGTTGTTTATTTACACGATGGGAGTTGGAAGTCTTGTCCAATTTTCCCAATTGACCCGATTTGGCTTTGAATAGTACATCTTTAGTAACTTTTTCTGGTGCCTCTCCGCCAAAAATGGAAGAACTGCAAAAGGATGGCCGTGCAATTGATGAAAGATCATTTTTGAAACTGGCAAATGAGTTTCCGGCAAAGCCAGAATTATTTTCAGGAAGTTCAAGTTGATGATTGTTTTGAAATTCAATTTCTTCTCGTAAAAGTAAATCCGCAGCCTCATCTGTAATAATTAAAAACGAATAAAACATTAATTTACAGGGTTCATACAACTTTTGGAAAACAAATCCCGTATATGGAGTATCCTATGGAGCAAATGTTAACGAAGGAGGCGAAGGGGGTAGGGGCAAATAGGACTATCACATACTCAAAGGACATCCCCGTATCTCTAATATAACCAGAGTTATGAGCCTCCAAAGTATAGTGTAATGTTAATCCTATGGAGGGGGTTGTTTGTTTACGATTTGCTTAATTACTCGGCCCCTGTTTGTCGTAGCCCTAAGTTTTTAGTATGGTTGGATGGGGGGCAAATAGGACTATAACATACTCAAAGGACATCCCCGTATCACTAATAGAACCAGAGTTATGAGCCTCCAAAATATAGCGTAATGTTAATCCTATGGAGGGTATGTTCACGAACATTTTGCTCAATTACTCGGCCCCTGTTTGTCGTAGCCCTAAGATTTTAGTATGGTTGGATGGGGAACAAATAGGACTATAACATACTCAAAGGACATCCCCGTATCTCTAGTAGAACCAGAGTTATGAGCCTCCAAAGTTTAGTGTAATGTTAATCCTATGGAGGGAATGTTTATGAACATTTTGCTTAATTACTCGACCCCTGTTTGACGCAAATTTCCCTGATTTCCCTGAATTTTATTAAAAATTCTAAACTTCCCTGAGTTTTCCCTGAGGTTTTTGTCAACTATTTATTTCCCTGATTTTTCCAGGTTTTCCCGGTTTTCAATTCCAGGTTTGTATGAACCCTGATTTAATCCAAGTTTAATAAAACTGGACTAAAGAGATTTAATTTTACCAGCAGAAAGAAAATTTTCTTCCTTGAAATCTCCCTCAGGAAATGCATTTTCACTTTCATTTGAAAAAGGATTATCAAAGGATCCAAGATCTTTAAATAGAAATTTTAACGAGTAGATCATCCTAAATTTTTAATAATCCTGTAATTAAATAAATTAAATTTATATTTACCAGTTTGAAGCCAAGGAAAGTTTACAACATTTTCCTTATTATGTTCCGTTGCCTGGGAATTATCTTCAAAAGGATTTTTTGGGGATGTGACGAAAATTTCCGCTTTTGAAGTTGCATGGGCCACTTTTAACGTGTTTGAATTTGAAGAAGGGTTACTAGAGGTTCCCAAATAAGTCCCAGAACCCCCTGAACCACTAAGAGACGATGATCTAGCCGATATTTGATCATTCCTGAAATTGAACTGAACATATTTTGTGATATAAATAACTCTCAAATACAAATTAAAGGGGCTGCCCAGAGCTGTTGGGGTGAAGTGGGGGGGGGGGGTCAAACTGTTGGTTAGCATATAGAGTGCTGTCAGTGTCAGTTGTGACGTCAGATCCAAGGTTAAACGTTGTAACCGATTTGCTGTCAAAGCTAGGTTACAGAGTGAAACAATGAGCTCAAAACCATAATACTATATATTTGAACTCTTTTATTAGGTTCTTGGGTTAGTACTTGTTACAGAATATAATTGATTAAATAAATAACAAAATAATTGATAATGCTAATTACAATGATATTGATAGGATGGGTAGTGAGAGCGCCAGACTAGGGGTGTGCCTTTAGGAGGTAGCTATAGAAAGCAACACTTACTAGGGTTAAGTAGAGCCAGTTGAGTTCCGTCTTTAGGCCTACTGAAGTGATGGCACGAACAGAGAGAGTTAACGTGCGAGAACTAGTCATTACGGACTTGATCACTGGATTGCCTCGTAGAAGGTCAATCTACCCTACATCTAAACAGGTCTTAGCTTAGATGGTGAATACGGCCTAAGGCCTACCGCACTAGCTAACTAACTCCCTACTAACACCAACAACTATCCTGGATAGACTGCCACTCTATCCGGATACTATCATAATGACTTATGAGACAGACTGCCTAACAGACTGCACTAAGATGATACTGTACACTGACTGTAAAGCACAGCTGACCTGACTTTATATAGCCCTAGCAATAGGCCTGGCTCAATATAGGGGGCGCTCACCAAAGGTGCAATATGAGACGCCACCTAGTGTTCACCTAATCTATTGTGAGGTTAAAAAGTCTTCATATAAAAAACTTAAGATTAGAGATCAAAGGGAGCCGGACATAAGCTTAGCTAAGTGTGATTGTGAAGGCTCAGTAGCGCATCCGCTACAACGTCATGAGTCTGCCTTTAGCAATGGGCGGCCATGACAGTTACCGTTTTTTCTTTATGGGAAAACGGCATGGGTGACGTCGCACCGGCGCTTCTGACAGCACTATTGCTTACCCGCCCACCGCGACGGTGGCGCCATTCCTTATGGCCAAAGTGCTGGGTGTTTTCCCCCTGAACTAAAGGCGGTCTCCCCCCCAACAGCGACGGTGAGCCCCTTTAAGATAAAATAATCTTACAGAATTATCTATATCTATGTTTTTCATTGATTTGTTTTGCCCAATGATAGATTGGGAGCCTTTAAAAGGTGTTGGCATTCCGTCAGTTGTGAAAGAATCTCTTTTAAATTGTTCCTGGCTTTCAGACTGATTAGGAAAGATGTTTTTATGTAACGCGCTGCTTCTAAAATAACCATCTCCGACTGAAGAAATTCTCCAATCCGCATCCGAACACACTCTAAGATATCGGGGGTCTAACGAGCTTTCAATGTCAATAGATTTATTTGAATTAATTTCATCATTATTTTTCAACCCCTTAAAACTCATTTGAGAGTTAAACGATTTATTAATGGCCTGGAAAATTAATTGTTAATTAATTATAAACTTGTAATTCTATTATATATTAAGTTACCGCTACTTTTTCTTGAGGTTTAGCGAAGTCCTCAGTCTTATTATTTGATTGGTTTGTAATATTAGTAGATGATGGGAATATTCGCTTACTGAGTAAAGCATTGGTTGTTGAAAGGTCCTAACAAATTTATGGGTCCATGATTAATTATATGCTTAATTGAAAAGCCAGATTAATATAATTAATTTACAGGAATTTTGAAAGTATTCTCTTTCACTTGGTTTGCTTCAATTGTTGACGAACATTTTGACTGACTCTGATTTAATAATTTTGAAAATCTCTCCCGTTTTTCTAGCTCAGAGGATGATGCACTAAAATCTATGCAAATAGATTGGCAAGTTCTCATGGCGATTTAATTATAATGAAATGAACAAAACTTACCACTTAAATCGCCTAGATCCAAAACGCCTAAAGATTCCATAGAAGTTGCGGTAGAAAATCTTTTACTACGGTCAGAAATTTGGTTGTATCTTGCTTTATTTTCCATTCTAAGGCCTTCTCAGAAACTGTGCCACTGTGGTAAGTGGTAGGGCGGATTAAAAAAACCGCCAAAAATCTAAGCTAGGCTTCAGTTTTGCTGCTTACAAGTTACACTAGGTCTTCTTGGCTAGATTTGCCTCACTCTTCTAATTAAAGAATCATTATCGCCATAAAACTAATTTCGAGATTTTCGAAGGACTAATGAACTTTGAAAGATACTTCTTAATTTCAGTTATAATTTATTTTAAATTTAGTGCCAAAAACTTCATAACGATTCACCTCCACTGAATTGTATTGCAATACCTCCACTGCAGTGTTGCCAATGTTTGAAAGTGGATTTTCCCACTTCCATTTGAAAAATTTCCCACATTTCCCACAGCCCCTTTTTAGCCCCGCCCCCAGCTAAAATATGGTGGAAACGTTACAGTCATATTTATCTGTACTATTTTTTCCTACTAGGTTTAATATGGAATATCACTGCGCATGGCTTTGACAATATGTACAAATGCGCCAAAACGCTATAAAGCTTTAAAATTCTCAAAATATGCTACTTTTTTCCAGCGCCAAATTTAAAATCACCGAATTTATTTCGAAATATCGCTTGCAATTATTTAACCGAGCAAAATTCAATAATTTTAACTGCATATTCTGCACTATTAACACTTAAACACGAAAATTCCCACATTTAACCAATTTTGGAAAAAAATTACCTTTTTCCCACAGAGCCTAAAACCTTACAAAAATTTCCCACGATGTGGGAAATTTCCCACACATTGGCAACACTGCTCCACTGTAGTCCGTAGTAATTCTGACATGGCGCACTCAATCACGCGGGTAGGAACCAAAGGTTAAGGAACTATCACGCGCTTGTGGCGCCATCCCAGTGCAACCAAAGGAACTATCACGCGCTTGTGGCGCCATCCCAGTGCAACCAAAGGAACTAAAAGAAAAGGCGGGAAGACCCAATTAACTATATCACGCGCTCGTGGCGCCATCTTGTTGCAACCAAGGGAACTAAAAGAAAAGGCGGGATTTCAAGGATACATGTATTTATACATTTCTTATCTAGGCTTCAAGATGGCGACACCATCGCGTGATAAACTTGGAAGCTGTTCGTCCGTCCCATGTTTTCAAAAGTGTCTCTCACGTACCCCAATAGGCAGGTTAACGCAAAGGCCACTCCAGTCCAGTGGTAATTGGTAATTTTCTCAACTCAATGCATCTTCTACCCCAAAATTTGAAGCGCCATTTTTGAAAACGAGGAAAAGTTTTGGATACTTTATTACACATGGCTTTTCTACAAAAAATATTTCCAAATAAAATTACACAATCTGATTGAATAAAATTAAATATCTTCCTCAATTACATGAAAACTTGGTAGAAAACAAGAATGAACAAAAGGTTTAAAATAAAACTAAACATCCAGAAGTCCGATAATCTTATTAACCTAAAAGAAAATAATACATATATTAAAAAATTGTAATTACACTCAGTTTCACCGTTATCATAGTCATAAAAAATGTTAATTATTTACATTAGGAAATAGTTATTTTCATTATCTTATCATACAAACTTTCATTAGCCAAGATGCACAAGTCTGTTACACTAAGGGCAAGGATTTCTTAATCACGTCTTTCACTTATATTACCACTTTTATCATGCTTTCTTTTAAAATTATTATGTTCAGGTATTCTAGAGATTTAAACAATTAAGAAATAAGTTATTACGAAGCTAGAAACTACGCGAATGGGATGTAGGAATTGTATTTTCAGTAACGAATAATATTACCACCAGACATTTAAAAAGGCCTAGAGTTGTATAAAAATAACTATGACAAAATAGGTTTAAAAATTGCATTGAAATATCTAGTTATTATTCCGTAAAAACGCAAATGTTATTGTGTAGTGTGGTGCTTGAAGGATTTATTTCTAGTTATGTCGTAAGGGTTCTTAATTTCTTAATCATGTTTTAATTTTAAACACCGAACTTATAATTTAACGCTTTTATATTGGTTGATTGATTGATTGATGCTTTGCCAATTAGTAATTAGGCTTAATAACTAGGTTAAAGTTAGAATTATATTTAAGTATTTAGGCCTAATTTTCGGATAAATATGAGTCTTTATTTTAATTTACGATATTAAATGAATGTTTATTTGTTTTTTTGTTGTTGAATATTTGATTCTATAGCGCTATTTGGAAGACTATAGAGTTCACAATATTATCGGAAGTTCTCTAATTTTCTCATTTGTTTTTTTTTATGAATTTTTTTATATTAAATATTCCTTAAAGATTGGTTTCATTATCCTGATCTCTGATTTAAGTAGACATTAGCTCATGATATGAATATATTATATATATATATTTGTTTTTGGTATATTTGTGTGTACAGATAGATTCGCTTTGGTTCTGTACTATTTTGTTTAATAAAATTGACATCGTTATAATACCATATCGTTTACTTGGATTTTTTTTTTAAACCTTCTTGGCACTATTAAGGTTGTTTGTTATTATTTGATTTGTTTGGCCATGTAGTTAGTTTTTGGCAAATCTATAATTAAACAAATTATTTGCAAACAAATATACAGAAACAAAAACGATAACAATAGCACCTATTTCTTCATCATTAAGCCTAATTTTCTAGGCTTTGTTTGACTTTTCAAACGCGCGGAGAATTAGTTTAATAGGGATTAAGATTAAATATTCGCAAATTAACATTAATTAATTAATATTAATAGGGAGTTATAAAAACCATTTAAATACTTCGATATCAACATTTAATTATTTATATATTAATTTAATTATATAATATAAAAATTGGAGGAAATTTTTTTACGAATCCTTCTAGTAATATAAATCGCTTATAAAAGCTATTCTATCATTTTTTTAAATTCATCTTATTTCGAGTATTTATCACCTTTCGAAACTTAAAAATTCAGTTTCGAAGCAAAACACAAATAAATAATTAATTATTTTTATATATATCAAAAAATCCAGTTAAATATAAATAGAATTAAAAATAAATTTAACGTATTCCACTATTCCGGCTCTTCTGACCACGACTTTTCATCTTAATTATTTTTGTACTAATATTGTACACGTATAGTGATATTTACAATGGCTTATGGACTATACATCCTTTGTTTAAAAGTTAGTATTATGTATAAATAATCCCTAGCGCTTAATTGAAACGTAACTTCAATCTCTATAGGTCTCTATTTAAGTAGAATGTTAATACATAGTCATATTTAAACGCCTCTTCTTAATTGCTTCTTCACTCTCAGAACCCCGATGGTACGATTTAAACTTGATAAAACAGAAATCACGGATATGTAGCGTTTCTGCAGTTATACAGATCATTTCGTAGTCTTGTAAGATATATTTCAGTGGGAGTATTTTAAATCTAAGTTAATCAACACCCGGCCCAAACTGCTAATTAACTTAGGTAGCAGCAGAAGTATATAATACTTCTCTTCGAGAGAGGTGTACCAACACAAATCGGAGTAATTGTAACATGATTCTTCCCAACATCAAAACAACTGGAGTAAGGTTACTAAACCGAATCACATACGCGATAAATACTTCCTTCATCATTACTATATTAGCGCTTAACTATTTGCCAAGGCGCATGCGCTAGTGGATTTTTGTCTGAAATTGTCTCCCACGTCAAGACAATCCAGGTTTGCGGATTGATTGCAGAGGATTTAGTGTACCAAACAGTTATAGAATTTACCCCCACGGTGCGATGCCCATCTGAAGTTTGATGAGCAGGAGAGCAAACATAAAGGGTTAGCCTGGGAAGAATCATGTTACATAACTAAAGTACTAAGAGGATACAGAGTGTGCCCGCAACCCCTTTGTTACTAGTATTATCCGTCCTATAAAGTCGTGATTTTCACAGGGCCGGATTAAGGATGAGGTAAGCAT
This sequence comes from Phalangium opilio, assembly GCA_019434445.1. Taxonomy (NCBI): domain Eukaryota; kingdom Metazoa; phylum Arthropoda; class Arachnida; order Opiliones; family Phalangiidae; genus Phalangium; species Phalangium opilio. The sequence continues at coordinate 1,013,048 of JAEQBA010003137.1, forward strand.
GGGTAGCTACGATTCAATCAAGGAGTAAATATACTTGTATTTACCTGTAGAAATGTTAAACAGGTAATCCTGGTCTCCGGAATTCCATGCATAGTAGCAGAAATATATATATCTGTAGAAACGCGTAATCTGTGTAACATTGTTTATAATTTTTTAATATTTGGGCAAACCACCCATTGCTTTTCAAGAAAATCAATATATACCATAGTGTTTTTTGTTCCAACATCGAATTTTCCCCTTTAATCTCAGGGAACAGACCGTTCGGATATTCCCTTTTAAATTAGTCTTAATTAAAGTAACACTTAAAAATTGCTAGATCTTGGCCATTTATTTCTCGAGTACCCGTTGGGCGTGGGATTATTTGAAAAGGGATTTTAATAATCTCGTTAATTGTAAACCCTGAATACCGTGGCCCTTTATTTGATTTTTTTATGTTTTTTGTTTTCAATTAGGCCTATAACTTGTTATATGGAAGTTTGTGTTTAATTATTACGTTAAAAATCACTAAGGATCTACGAAAGGTAATTGATAATCAACAGAAGAAACTTTTAGACTTTCGCAGGTCTTTGAGGCATTTTCTTCTTGCCGGGGTCGGGGGTCCGGGGGTTTTGAAAGAGCTCGCTGTTAAGGCTTTCGGGGGTCGCAGGACGTCCTCTTCCAATTTTTGGCGCAAATGTTCTCGGAGATCCGACGCGGCTTGAGCGATCAAGCGGCTCTAGGACAAAATACAGGCGCAAAAACTATATCACATCTATTATAAATGTGTCTTCAAGAATAGTGAATTAATTTGGGTCTAATCAATTCTTGCTCGAATCTAGGATGTGATACGTGCTTAGAACCCAAGGTAAACAGATTCCCCAAATTGCGAATCCCCATAACAACATGCCTAAGAATCTGTTTTGTTAGGGCATCAATATGTTTTTAGGAACTTCAAACTACTTTTCTGACTTGCCCAAAGTGAGGCCCTTTTATAATCAAAGTCTAGGAAATAGGGCTCCATGCACTTGGCTGTTGACGCTAGCCAGAAACGGTACAGGCGTTGTAACAACAAAGTAGCCTATGAGTATTTTATAACTCCTCTATCTAAATATACATATTTGACCTTGACGTATTTTCTTGAAGGTCATGATGACACTTTCGCAAACTCGATCTTAACGTTAATGCCAAAATTACTCTTGGCTTTATCGTTTCCTTTTACACATCATAAGGCCATCTTAGCAGATTTACGAAATTTTTCTGTTAACTCTTACCTGTTCAATGGCCGCGTCTCTTTCTTGCAGAAACGCTTCGGTTTGCTTTTCTCTGTCGACCATCTTAAGAAGTCTTTCGAGATACTTAGCTTCTTCCTCGGCTCGAATCCTAATTAATTAAATCAATGGCAACACCATCACGTTGAGACATTTTTTTATAAGACCTAAAAGCGAGGCCTAAAAGTTTCTCAAAGAATTTCACCTTTCTAAATTCCTTCTGTGTTCGGCTTCCTTGGCCAACCTCTCCTCCCTAACTTTAGCTCGTCTGGACTCTATAGTTTCGCTGGCTCTTTGCAAGGCCCGATAATTGGCTTCTTTCTGATAATTCGACACTTTGTCCCTCCATTTCTCCAAGGCCTTGTCTAACTCAGATTGATTTAATTTGGCTTGACGTTGCCTTTCCTCCACCGTCTCTCTACGGGGACATGGTCCAAATGATGGTAAATCGAATAAATGAAATAGAGCTGATTGACAGGGGTATAGCCTTACATCCCAATACCGTGTGGGTTTCTATCGATTTAAAGGAGTACCTAAACGTACAACTAGTCAAAAAAGAGTTTTAAAACTATGTCGCTGGCTTAAAGTATGATAAAGAATCGATATAAGACCCAAAAACGCTTGTGAATGGCCACCTTATGTTTCACACGTTTTGCCGATATGGCGGTGATGTGAATGAAGAACGTTAGATCACAGCTCAGATCACCCATGATAAACGAAATAGTGAACAACCATTTCGTTCATGGATTACCTAACCATGGACAGGCAACTGAATAGGTTTGCTTAGAGCTACTCCTGACACTAGCGCTGTGGCAGCTAGTGTTGTAAGTTTATCACCAAACCCTAGTAAAATAGGCGATAACTTGCGGTCGGTAGACGCACAAGGCCGCGTGCTACGCATCGCCATTTGTTAACACGGGTTTAACACGGCTTTTCCTGTCCATGATTAGGTGGTCTGAGATCACAGTTCAATTCTACATTTTAAATGCAACGAAAAGGCATAAGGTGAATTGTTCATGGAGTGACATGTAACTTCAATGATTAACGGTGAAAGAAAACAATAATGTGCTTGATAGTGTTATTATATATAGTTCAAAGTAGAAAACGCTTGTCGGTTCGTTTAAGTATCCATTTAAAGAGAAGGGGAATAATAACTTACGCTCTTTTTTTGAGGCTGCTCTGTCGTTGCATGGTAATTTCTTGCTTTCTTTCGGAGACTTGCTTATCCTTGAGACTGAGAGCTTCCAATTGCATCTCGGATTCGCAAAGGGACGAGTGCGTGCTCTCCAGCTTCCACAATCTCCTCTTCTCTTCGTCTTTCTGATTCTGAATCTTTAATTTCTGACAGATGTGAAAGGGGGAATCATTCGCTCCCCATGCAAGTCTCTAAACTTCCCCAATTTTACGTATAGCTACGCTTTTAAACCAATCGAGGGTATTATTTACAACAACAAATATTTTTTGGACAAGTCAACGGACAAAAGAATGCATGCCGGGCCAATAAAAAAATTATTTAAGCTTAAATATATATGATTGAAACTTACGGTGGTAGTTTTCTGTTCCTTTTGCGTTTTGGCCTTGATGGCTTTTTCCAGATGTTGTTGCACTTCGCTCAAATGGGCTTGAGCTTGTTGTGTTTCTTGCTTTTGCGTTTCCTCCAGACGTTTTTCCTTTTGTCGCGTATTGCAATAAGTGCAAGTGTAAAAAGAGAAAAAAAAATAAGCGGATTGTAAAAGTTATCCACGATAAATCAGTCTCAAAGCAAATGCTTTTAAAGACCTTTGGGGATATTGAATGCTTTTGATTTGAGTAAAAATATAAAATTTGGTTTTCGTTTAAAATATTTGAAACTTGAATGATGCACTATTATAGGGTGAAAAACAAGAAACGCACTAAATAGGAAGGGGGCCAATAGTTCTGTGTTTATATTATCAAACATTGGCCGTTTTTAGTTCCCCTTTCCATACGCACAAGCGTCGTGACCTTACCAGCGAACACGCCTACTTCTAGGGCTGTGCAAATAGTACTTTTTCAATGATCACCGTTTCAAAGTCATATTTTGGTATTTTGGAAAAATTCAAACAGGTACTTCAATTTGTCGGTACGAATTCTCAATGCACTGTTTGATCTAATCGAATTTTAGAAAATACTTTGCACAGCCCTACCCACTTCCCGAAGCCTCATCATTGCACAGTATAGACTAGGGGAAAAAATTCCCTGTGTTGCTCCTATTTTTGCCTGCCTTAATCTAGTCAACGATGTTAGAGTAATCATAATCATTTCCTTGAGATGATATCATACAAGCTACAACAGTTAAGTCCTTTTTTGGTGGCATAACTTCATTCTTAGAATAAACAGAAAGCGGGTACTTGGTAATATTGAGGACAGTAAGAGGCGAAATTACCTGTATCTTCTTTCTTTCTTCGGATCTTTCTCTACTCCTCGCTGATTTCTGCCTCTATCGTAAAAAGGAAGAGATTTTTATTGGAGTCTCGTGTTAACAAAGACGTTACACTTAAGCCTAATCAAATAAGGAGGAAAAGTTAATTTGACGACTATACTCGTACTAACTTTCAAGGCGTGTTGTTCCGTGATGGTTTTGCGAAGTTTTTCTTCCTTGTCTAAGAGTTCTCGCCGTTTCTGTTGTTGCATAACGGCGATACGGTTCTTGACCTCCAACAATCTTTCCTGAACTTCGTCTCGGGTCGTCAGGCTAGTCAGTCGATGCCATCGTTCTCGTTCCTCAGCTTGCTGCCTCCGGTGAAAGTTTTCTAACTCTTCGGCCCAAATTTGTCTGGCGCAGGCCTTCATCTCTTCTTCGGCGATTTGCGACTGATGACGGTGAACCATCAGCTCCATCAATTTTATATCCTAGCATTTAATAGAAGGAAAGGGTTCATTGGTCACGGTGGAATGGATACCACACAGCTTTGTTGTCATTAGGTGAAACAAATGAAGGGCTAATAACTCCCTGATTTTTGGGTTGGGGTTGTAAGGCCAAATTAATTAACAGTAACACGTGTCATGTTTCTGGGTTCGATCTGAGTCAATCTCATAAACTAAAACTAGGGAATTGACGTGACACGAGGAATTCCAATTGTGACACGAAGATACTTATAAAAGTAGGAGGTACACGAAGGAGATCCCTTTATTGACGTCAACATGTTCAAACAGCAAAGGGTCACTAAAGTATCCGCCCACATTGGGATGATTAATCCTAACACAGTGAAGAAGGGGGGGAGATAAAGATTCTCTCCGAGAATCTATGACGTTTCACCTACGTTACTTCATGACAAGCTCTCAGTAACCAGTGACAAACTTATGGAACATGTCTTATGAACATTACAGCCCATTTATAGCTTGAATGTTGTCATGTCGTTTATGGGTTTTTTAATAGCAGAATAAAATACATGAACGGAAAAAACGAAAGAGTTCACTGCTCTCAGCTGTACACAAGTGTATTTAAAATGATATGGGCTCACTTTTGAAGGCAAGCTGAGGCCGAATCGTGGGGAATCTTTGAGCTTGGAAACGAGCACGGGTGAGGTGATTGGAACGACGGACGACATGAGGACGCTCCGGAAAGGGGAGGTGGGCGCTGACCAACTGTCGTTTCGTCGGCGCGATCTCTTGCTCCGGAAACTTTCGGTCCTTGATTGATGCGAGTCCCGACTTAGTTCGTCCGACTCTTCCGCCAAGGCCTCGTCAAAACTGTACCGGTTGTCTGCAATCGAGTAAGGATAAAGGGATGTATAGCGAGAACGTGCTTAACACGTTTTTCGATGAAAGTATAATCTCACTTTTGACACGGTAAATTAAAGAGGGGAAAAATGTTATAACTTTTGGGGTAAACAGATTGAAAAGGAAGTAATTACCCGTAAGAGATTAGTTGGACATCTCATACACTGCAATTTTTCACCTAAGTATAGTATGGTGCGCTAAAGCTTAGATTAACATATTTAAAAACATATTGCACCAGCACTTTTCAGTTCAAGGTTTAATTTATGAACCATATTTTCGGGATGAAACTATGAAAGTAAGTTCAAGGGGGTCCCAAAATATTTTTTAAACATATGCACGAAATCAAGACAAATTCAGTGCAAATTCATAAAATATAAATGCAGGAATAATTGGGGATAGTTTGGGAATTAGACTCCCAGATAATGTCAGGTTGGGCTAGTTCACCAGTTTTTTTATAAATAGCAAATTAATTCGGTTAATTTAGTATTTCTTTTTTATGAAATCATAGTTTAAAACATCACATTTTGTTTTACAAAGCTAATAATTGATGAAGCATATTTTTTACAAGATTCAATAAATTATACTGTAAAGACCGTTGCAAGAAGATATTAAATTTTCAAGTTTCACGAGTTTGAACATTTTTTATGTCGCACTATTTTTTTCAGTAGAGGTAGAGAGTAATTTGGGATTCAGTTTGATCCCAACAACGAGTAAATGGGTTTAGAATTAAGGAAGATATAAATTTTATAAAAATGTCGTACATTGGTGTACTGCGGGTTGGAGTTATACAGGGGCTCATAGGAAATACATTATTAGTTTTACCCCTGGAAGTCGGCTCCCGGAAGAAATTTAAAAATAATTTAAAAACTACTTATTCTACAGTCAGAAATTACATTTTCTCGACGTAATTCTGTATATAAAGAGTTTTTGTTTGGGGAGGAGCTAAGATTCGTGAGAAAGTCTTCACGGCCATATTGAGGGGGTTCAATACAGAAACCCACCAGAACCATGGTAAGACTTAGAAGGGTGAGACGTACAACTCAGTCAAATGAAATCTCTCTATAATGTTTCTTCGACAACATTAAAATAAAAATACTCCTTAAGCCTTTGTCATTGAATTTTGAAATTAGGCGTGCTTTAACAATTGTATTATGTCACGTGATTAGAGAATACGGTCGTAAGGAAGAACATGCTTAAATGAATATGGATTTCTTTACTAATTAATATATTAACATTATCACTGAAAACCCGATTTTATGATTAATTTATCTTCACACCCTGTACAATAAAATTTAAAATATGCATAGAAACTGTCATCTTTCTTTCAATCTCTTTCTCAATTTACGTAGAAAAACCAAAGAAAGACAATTTGATTATGAAGGTTTTAAAAATCGGATCACGAAAGAGGGCATCGGATACACTACAATTCGTTTTTATACTGATCTGAAATTCAAAACACACGTCGTTCAAGCTAAATGTACCCTATCTACAACATCATAAGTTTATAAGATATTTTCCATAAGTATTACATTACCTACACTTATACACTTAGTAATGCTAGAGACTTACAACTCGAGCTAGTTCGAGAACGACAAGCGAGAATTGACTACACTCTTTTAATATTGCAGTCCATATTCCTATTTAGTCTGTACTAAGCCTTGGACAGCCCCTTACCAGACGTCGCATTACCTCGAATCTGTGACCTACCTCCCTCACTTCATGACAAGCTCGAGTTTGTAACCAGTAACAAACTTATGGAACATATCTTATGAGCTTATGATAGCATTGGCAGTTACGGGCAAAATCGCGTTTTACAAAAATCCCCAAAAAAGGAGAAGATTCGAGTAGTAGATTCCTGTCTGAAAATGTCAATGGCAATTCATTCGGAAAAATACCCGACATCAGCCATTTTAAGAGCGGAGCTGGGATAGAAGGTAACCCCTTCCCCTTGGGTTTCAAAATTCCCTCAATCCCCCTAGCACCCACAAGCCAAGGACTATCCAAAATGTAATCATCTATTCAATCGTAAAAACGGTGCGGGGGGAATTCTACCATCATTCTATCTTCCATCCATTTCCAGCCCTAACCCTACCACCCCAAAAAAGGCTTCCTGCAATTTTGTACTTTTTATTTCGAGCAAGCAGTAATTTTGTATTTTGGGAAAATAGCGAAATGGTCCCTAAAAATACCTACATAGATATTTGAATACCTTGTTATAATTTAATTAAAATGCTAAGATAGTTAATATTTGAATTACGGAGAATTTATAGTTTGCATGACAGCAATTTCTACTGTTCATTTTCGTACATTTTAAGCTTACATTACTAAAGAGTGTCATTCTCACATTGTTCTTAATTATCCTTGCTTTTAAAATTCGAAATACTCCATAAAGATACTTGCATAGATATTTGAATATCTTGTTATAGCTTAATTAAAATTTGAACTATGGAGAATTTATAGTTTCTACACATCACAACGATGACTCATGAAGTGATTTCTATTGTATATTCATGAATATTTTAACCTTACATTACTCAGTATTGTCATTCTCAAGATGTACTTAATTATCCTTGCATTTAAAATCTATGAGTTATGACGCTCAGTTTGTACTTTGTACATATTCATATCCTTGAACTTATGCTCTTTATCACTTATAAGACTTGTAATATTTGAACTGTTAGCTATCCGATGGCACAGTGGATATGAGACCAGAGAGAATTAAGAAAGGGAGTGGAAACGTGAGAGAAAGAAGTAACAGGACTCATCAACTTCCGGTAAGTCTGCTCTCCCCCCTTTGCTTGAATTAGGCGTTAGATATGTCACGTGACGGGAAGTAAATCAGGTCAGTTATTCGAGAAGCGTTTGAGCTAAATTTTAATTTGCATTGCCAAAGGCAGAAGCTTCCTCTCCTTATCTCAATTCTCTCCTGTGCCGCAGACACTGCGTGGGTTTGAACTCTAGATAAGCCAGTGGTAAATTTATTAATTTTAAACTTTACTTCAACTAAAGTTCCTTCATAATGATTTCATTTTTTAATTAAAAAGAGCATACATAAAATAATGAATAATTCCAATTTGAATCATGTATATATCTACAATATTAAAACAGTTACGCGCTTCGTCGCTTCGAGTTGTAACTTCTCAAAATCTAAACAACACCACATGTTCCTTCAACAGGAGTTGGACGAATTTAGTGTGAGGGATAAAACAAAAGAGTTAAAATAGTGTGGCAGGGGCCCGAGGGGTAGGAAACGGGGCTTGAAAACGAGATTCGATTTAAACTACCTCCCAGCTCCACGCACTCTTCATCAGTAACAAATCCATTATTGGAATATATACTCCAGCTCCAGGAATGGCGGGAAAGAGGTATGTGATGGGAGAATTGGAGGGAAAACACCCTGCGTGCTAAAAGTCGTTTTAATAGACATCTATATTATATGAAGTCTCGTGCTATCAGACGTCTGAGACATATTAGGGACTTTGTACTGTAAGCGCGCCAAAACTTTTCCCGGAAAATAAGACGAGAAAAGTCTTTCCGGAGAATAGTTTAACACGGAATTTCCGACGAATTGTTGTCGGAAAGTTTCCTGGACATAAGAGGAGGTTAAGAGAGAGAAAATTTACCTGCTTGCAACAAATAGCTTAAGGTGTTTTCGGAAGAAATTTAGGGTTAGGTATTTTAATGATGTTAAAGCTAGCATACTGTAGGAAAGGTGGGTTCCAAATAAAGCTAAATTAAACGCTTCAACATGTAGGCCTATTCTGTGTTTCAAGCATTATACTAAGAAACATACTAAGGCAGCAAAAGGTGAAATGGATTTTGTTTAGGGTTAGGAATTTTAATAACGTTTAAAGTGTTGTATAGGAAAGAGCTTCTTTAAAATATTGGACTATGTATTTTATATTTCGAACATTGTTCAAAAATTCATCTAAAATTTTACGGTGTTCCAAAAGAGTGGTAGTACCGAACTACAGAGCATTCCATGAAAGATTTTAAGTTGAAAATGATCTTAGATATTTTTCCGTTTGGGGCCACCTTTTGCAAGCTATGATTGTATCCTTAAATTTAAATAAGATACAATGCTATTTTAAATAAGGGGTCATCCCTAAAGCACTCTAATCATACCTTATGAGCAGAACATTTTCGATTCAAAATCGCCCATAGAACTACTCCACTGTACATCGGTCCCAGGTTCTGTGACACATTTTGGTACTGTACACCCTGTACTTAATGTTATATAGATTTGGTAGTTTAGAGGTATTCTAACCCTATCTGCAAATTAAACAATTTATTGGAATTGATCTTTAAGTGTGCCTGAGGCTTAAGGACACTCAGAATTAAAACCTTCCCATTATTCTGATAATTCTATTAATAACTACATGGGTACTCTTAATTAGAAGCTCCGTGCAATGACGGCTTTCAATTTGGAAAAGCAAGCCTTTTAATTTCAACTGGAAGCATATTCGAAACACGACTCCTCTCGATCCAGACTTTTAAAAGGTCGATTTTACACGTAGTTAATAACCTCTCCTTCAAGGGCAGACGTTTCCAAGCCAACCAGTAGCATTTTGCATATTTTAATTCCCAAGGAAACATCAAACAAAACCGATGTTTTAACGAGAGCGTCTTTATAAATAGAAACTGTGCGCGCGAAAAGTGGCAAGGCAAAAACTTGTGATATAATTTACGATAAAAGCGTTCAACGAATTTTACTTTAAAAGATAGAAAACCGAGTTTCCCTTTTACGAAAGTATTTTTAAACTTATAGAGAGGGGCTAATCACTTTAGAATTTCCTGTACGTCAAGGAACAGTGTTTACGTGTTTAAAGATTACGTGAAATGCCCTTAGTACAGCTTTTACAGACAAGAGCATAAGTTTATAAGATATGTTCCACAAGTAACTTCGTAATGCTAGAGACTTACAGCTCGAGCTAGTTCGAGAACGACAAGCGAGAATTAATTTTGCAGTCCATCTTCCTATTTAGTTTGTACTAAGCCTTTGACAGGCGTCTCACCAGGCGTCGCTTTAAGAGAATCCATGACCTACGTCACTTCATGACAAGCTCCAGTTTATAACCAGTGACAAACTTATGGAACATATCTTATGAACTTATGCTAGGAGTGATTATCTCCTTGACTTAGACTAATTAATTTTTAAGCCATGAATTGAATATTACCTAGACGTCTGTTATTAATTTGTCTTGCTCGGTCTAGAACTTCTTAAACAATTAATAATTAAGGTTTCACTCAGTTTAAATTAAAGTAATATAAAATCTGGCGGACGAAAGTTTGTTTAAAACTCGGGTTATTGTATTCAGGGATTGCTGTCTACAATTGAGAAACGTAAGCACGGTTTAAAGGCGGGCTTTGAAGTTTAATGTTTACATTGCAAACCGCCTACATAAGCAAGAAGGCTTATAGGGTGAAAAAGTAGATACTGTTTAAGGCAGAATGAAGTATCTAACCACATATTAAACTTGGAAAATCCTCATGCTTGCAATTATCAATTGTACTAATAATCTCTATACATGAAAGCAGGAAAATACATACAGCCAATAGGAATTATTGTGACCCCATATATCGCTTGTTAGCTTCTATACTGGTATTGTGGGCGGGGGCTTGAGTATACTATCGGTCACCCGTCATAATATAGAAGTCTTTCTAACTGTAATTTGATTGGTTGGTAAACGTATTTATAAAGTCGTAATACATTGCAATTTATAAACATTTCGCAGTTAAGCGACTTATTTATTCTAGAGTTAAACCGTCTAGTCAAAAATTTCTTTCGTACTTCTTCGTTACAATATTTTCTAAATTAAATCTCAAACTATAATTTGGTTTGAAGTCTGTAAGTTCTGACGTACTATTTGATAATCAACGCCTAACTTAAAGCAAAGCGCGGGTCCAGTGGATCCCCTACAAGTTGACTTTCCTTACGAGCTCCAGTTTTGGCTTGGAGTTCAGGAGGAAAGTCAACTTGTAGAAAATTATTTGCTATATCATTCCTATTAAGTGGTAAGTTCTTGCCAAGAAATAATTTTAGCAAATGGTGTCCATCTTAGAAAATGATAGAAATAAATATGAAAAAAATCTTCACCAATGATTGGTTTCAACCGATTTGACTGATATTGGTTCACTATATCCTACAGACGGGCTTTATGTACTGTAATGGTGCCAAGCTAAATTTGTTCTGGTGAATTTGGCAACTATTTTATGATATTTGCCCCGATTTTGGGGCTTTCTTCTTCTACGCCATTGAAGTTTTTATTTTTGATTCATAACTCCAATATTTTAGGGTAAAAGGAAAGACTTTTTCCTTCAGTTCAAGATGCACTAGTTTTTTTGTTGTGTTATTAAAACCCTCTCATATATATTGTGACACGGAGTTCAGTATGAAATAAAACAAATAAATAAAGGGGATGTCTCTTACCGAGTGTGTGAGCTTTCTCTCTATTGTGCAATTCGTTTTCTTGTTTCCTTTGGCTGAGAGGAGATGCCGATAAAGAACGTTGAATCTTCTTTTGACTAAGGATCATAGCTTTCCTTTCGTATCGACATTTCTCCAGTTTCTCTGCAAATGTAAGAATTTTTAGTTTTCTTTTTCTGACTAGCGACTTCTGAAATGGTTCCTTCGATATCTAATATATATGGGACGTGGGAATTGCTAAGGTGACAACAGACCATTTCGATATCTAACTAAAAGGGAAAGACACGCTGGTAAAACCTGACCTTCCATCTCCCGTTTAGGCGCCTTTGTGTATCATGAGAGTGCGCAGAGACGGTGATGTATCAACCAAATTGCATGTTCCGGCACTGAGGGCTGCCTACAATCTTTTTTATGTCGGAAAGGCCTACTGGGACAGTGGGGTCTATGCGACAAAAGGAATGCATACAGCTAATTGGAATATTCTCGCCTTCATAAATCCCATGTTAATTCTTCATACGCAAAAACGTTTAGGCTAGCTTTTCCCACAAAATCCGCCTAGATACGTTGAGAAAATTGCTACACAATGATTCCTGATGGCTGTATGCATTCCTGGCGACAATAATATACTTATTATCAGCACTTTTTCATGAAAATCTAAGTTGCCAGGCAACCTGGAATGCAATGGAATCCGACTGATTGCGAGTTTATTGTAGGAAGAACCCTTTAACACTTGTAGATGTTCAAAGGCAGAATTGAGGTGTAATGTCGTGATCTTATGTTTTACCCCCCATTATTCCTAGCTTCCCCACATCACCGCCATATTGGAAGGCATAGTGTGTAAATGGTAAATAATCATTGACGGAAGGCTTAAATAGCTATTGAAACTTTGACTTGTCTTACAAGGGGTCTTGGTTGAAGGCAGTCGATTGTGACGTTTTCACTGAACAATGCATTTAGAAAATATGCATGTCTCTTTTCAGTGTTGCCAGACAATGAACTACGTCAAAAAAGGTGAAATGCGCTGATAATAACTGAAATGTTCCTATTTATACAATGGTGCCACCGTTGAGCTATCGCATTGTAACTTTTTGAACTATACCCTGGAATAGTTTGAGGCTGAAATCGATCTTGAGCAAGGATTATTTTTTTTCTTTTTATAAACGCTTTCGAAATTCCAACTAGTGCATAGTATCTTAAATTACAAAAGCCACAGTCGCGCCGCTAAAGTTACAAAAACCCATTTCGGATAATTTGTCTTAAAGGGGTAATGAAGCGGATATAACTGTGTTTTAGTTTGTCCTTAAGTCTAGAGTTAAGTGGGAGTGAACATAGAGCAAGAAATAAAATATGTCCGACCCTGCCCAGCCAATCACGTGCAGGCCTTCGCTAAAGCTAAAGCCGTTCCCCCAGTCTTACCAGACCCTTGATGAGGCAGGAGACCGTAAAGAGAAAGGCTAGCAGCTCAGTTCGATTCAGTACTTCACTAACTAGAGCTATCTCAATTGTTACGTCAGTGCCTAGGTAAAACGTTACGGGCGGCCATGTTTGGAACCACTTTGGTTTTATAGCATGGGTGACGTCACACTAAGGCTTTTGAGATGGCTCTAGTGCCTCACTAAGGGTCTGACAAAACTGCACTGAAGTTAATGCTGAAAGAGAGAGAGAGAGAGAGAGAGAAGGAGGGAGGGAGGAATTTTCCCTAGCCCCCTTTAGTGAAAAAAAAGTTGTTTCCAAGATTAAAAACACTAAGATTAGGTTAACTCTAGACTCTTTAGAAGATTAGGTCATATCTTCATTGTTTCTTTAATCCCATCTAAACCAACTTTGTCAAGAAAAAGGAATTGAAAATTCCAATAGTATTCTTATCTCTTTCGGAAATAGGTACTATTTTTTAGACAAACTTCGATAAAGTCTATTCTTATTGCACCCTAAAGAAGCCAATATATTCCCTATAGTATTGGCCTAATAGAATAAGATGTTTTATTCCGTTAGGCCTTGGCTATCGGAACGTTTCATTTCAGATCCTCGGGACATCAAAGGAAATAAAGAAAGAACTACACTACTGTATAAGTTATAGCAAAAATAAGAATCTCTTACCGATTCTATTCTGTTCCATTTCTTGGTAAAGCCTGAGTACTTCATCGGCGTCCGTTCCTTGTGGAATTTGTTTCTTAAATTCAGTCAACGGTTTCGGTAGAAGTTCCACGGGCTACGAGAGATCAGAGACGAGAGAGAGAGAGAGAGAGAGAGAGAGAGAGAGAGAGAGAGAGAGAGAGAGATAGGTGGATACAGAAAATGAATATTAATTAGGCCGAAGCCGCGATATCAACTCGTACATCATTCTGTATGTGACCCAAAAGTAAATTAATTCGAAGCTTTATTTTCAGTGTGTTTATTCAGAACAAAAATTATTAGGTTGTACGCAATGCCACAAGTTCTTTGGCAAATATAGTTACCTAAATCTAGAAGTGATATCTAGTTTATTAGGGAGAAGGTATAAGATGCCTAAGTATTCGCGCGCCATAGTCTCAGTCCCCTTTCAAAATACAAGGGGGGACGTAAAAGGCCGGGCTATTTCGCCTCTCCTCAGTCGGAAAATACGTAATATTCGTCATTCGCGTCGGGCTGGCGTGAGTTTTCAAGAACCAATGAGATACTGGTTGTAATTTAGAGGCGGGGATTAACTCCGGAGCTACGTTTGAACTGGAGATAAAGCTGGAAATGTGGCGAATTTATACCTTCTCCCTAATAAACTAGATATCACTTATTGCCTAAATATTGTCTGAGTTACGTGAAAAAAATTGGAAAAAAAGTGCATATTTCAAATTGATAGAAGAGCTACAATGCATCTGATAACTTTAAGGATAATCTATTTCTGCATGTATTAGCGATCGTCGAGTGCCCAGAATGTAAAGTAGACCGATTAAATATGTACTGCATTGATATGAGTACCGACTATGTCTACAGGGACGGTACCAGTACTGGTTATGACGTCAGATTTACCTTTCTAGAGGGGCGTTCCCAGCCTTTCTAAACTATATAGTTCGTGGGAGAGTCCTCATTTATTTACTATCTTCGTCCCAAATAAGTTTGAAAAGGTTACAGGTTTCATAGGGTATCCTCTGGCTTCAAATGAACTCTGACCTTTGCTATAAGGTGATATTTTAAATTTTCATAACTCTACAAGCATATTTTTCAACAATGTGTCGTCAAGACTACATATACCGAAGACCGTCTACTGGCCTAGAGGCGATAGATTCTAAAACGGAGACAATGAGATATTTTTAAATAAGTCCATAGGCTAGTTTGGCAGACTACAACAATACATCCTATTATTTAACATATTTAGGAGAAGTAGTTGACATAACTGGTATTAAATTGATATAATTTTAGTGTTTAAATTCATCAATACGTGGTTACTTTCACGTAATCATGTTTTTAACCAACAAATATAGGTTTAGGACATTTCATTTTCTTATAGTTGAATGTCCTTTATGAAGTCATAATCTACCTCAGTTGGTACCCTCAATTTTTATGGAAGCCAAGGCCTATTGTCGAATCAATTTTGAACACAAAGTATGACCCAAGTCCGACATTAACCATGGGTTTATCCTTTACGCAACCCTAAGGGGATCACAACCTATTATTTCGCTGTGTTAGGTTTATCAGAACGGGTTTGACAAATGGGGTTATTGCTTTCTTTCAGCTTCTGTCGACTAGTCTTCCACCAATCTTGAAACTCACCGACGTATAGAGGCGATAAATATAACCCGACCCATAGCCGTCGTATCACCAATGTCCCTGCGGGTTTCAGTCCAAGAAAAACATCACAGAATAAATGATTTTGGGCTAGCTATCCCCTTATCTTTAGTTGTTTCTAATGTCGCTTATAAGATGTATTAGGCTTAGGTTGGTAATCCATTCTATGGGGACCTTATTCCACTCACAATTAAATAAAAGCTGTGTAGACATAAAACTAGTGCGTAAGTGATTGTAAGATTAATTCATTCCTTTTTGCTTTCAAGATGGTCAAGCGAAACCATTTTTGGAACGCGTTCAACGCCTCTATCTGGAGTATAAATTAGTCACGTTGGTTTCATCAGATGTGTACTATTACTACCCTAGAAGTATGTGATGCAATGACAATGATTTGGAGAGTTGTGGATCATGTCGAAATATATTGAATTATATTAAACAGCTTTTACGTTGTACCAGGAAAACACACAATTAGTATTTATGGTGCCATGACGAAACTTAAATATGAAGGGAAAGCTTTTATCACATCCCTTTACTGTCGCTATTCCATGGCAAAATACCGTGAGTTTCGAACTGTGCCAGCCCCCAGAGTTCAAGGGTTTATCAGTGGAGACGTGGAGATAATAATTCCCTGTGTTGCTTCTATTTTTTCCCCTGGTTATATTTTCTCAGTACTGATATGCACTGCCACTTCCCATTAGTTGCGACATGAATTCTGACTTGCACAAATTCAGTCACTCTTTTATTTTTAAAATACAGTTAACAATGGTGGATAGGCTTCCAAATAGTCGCGCTTCAATATTTAAAATTGAAACCCCTCATTTGATTACTTTTATGCTTGTTCATTGATTCGTGGATTAAACCGTTACAAAGTTAGGCTTAGAAAAACATTGTATACCTTGACTCCAAGGTTGGAACAGGCTTCTAAAGATCTCGGGCTTGTCAGGACGTAAGGGCAAAATTGGGCATCCGGGTTGTCGAAATTGTACAGATTCAAATTAAGTTGCACGCTGAGCGAGTCCGGTTTTATCGCCGCGCTATCCGTCGAGGGCGAATTTCCACCGCTAATGCTCGAGGTGGTTGTAGTCGTCGTCGTCGCTGCCGCCATCCTGTTAAATAAAAGAATAGACCACTCTTTAGGCACGAACCGAGGCTTAACTTGATCAAGGCTTAGGCCTTAGGTTTCGCTACACGTAGAAGGAAGAGATGAGAGGTATGAGACGGAGAAGGAAAGAAAGGCTTAGGTCTTCCGGAGGTAGTTTTAATTTATTGTTTATATACGAGGACTCCAGCAGGAGGGCTCGATTCAAGAAGTAAAAGAGAGCATTTGGGATCGTTAAGCCTTGCCCTTTCCTAATGTTTTATTTCGGACGACTTTTGAAGGCCCTTACACGCACTGTTCTCCTCGTCATTACTTTGAAAATGTCTGAGTTTTCAGGGATTTTTTTTATTTCAAAGTCTAACTTGCCTTACCATCTCCTAACGGTCGTTTAGGTTCCAAATTGGTACTTTTTCTTTTTGCTTTTTTTACAAGGCTATTTTAACGACAAGGTTGAAGTATTCAGGTGGCATCAGAATGGACTATTTCCGATTAGAATCATTAAGATAAAATGCAGGCTATTTTGTTTGTAATACACGTAGAAAAATATAAATATGGTAGTTAATGCTAACTGTACTAGGTCTACATACAGGGTTTTTACGATAAGTATGCCATAAGTTAAAGGATGTGCTTTCATTTGGTGAAACTGAGTGAAAAGTGTCAAAGAACATAAGGTTTACAACATTTAATTACTAAGATATGGGCTAAAACATTGATTGTTCCCTAAAACAATTAAATATCCACTCATGTGGAGTAATCAGCTTTACTTTACCAGCGTAAGGACACTTCTACCTATTTAATAGCACACTTCTTACATAGATAAAGGTTCAATAACGTTCTAGGCTGATATGTCTTACTGCACATGCGCGGATATTTCCTAGTTATACAGGCCAATTTATGGCAGACTTATCAGAAACGCTCTGTATATGACAGTTTTTACTCTTAAATATTTATGCTAATCCTAATTGCACCAGTCAGAGTGGAAATGCAGGTCTAACCGTTCTTTTGAAAAATATTTTTCCCCAGAACTTCTAGACCCTCAGGCCTGTTATTTCCAGATTAGACTAAACCTAATAATAATTTCATATTTGTGCTTGGTTAACTCTCCTGAGTTTGCTTTACATTCAATGAAGCGTGTAATCCATTTTTGGGGGCTTACACACTGCGTTTGACACTAATGCAAACTTCCACGGAAATGTCTTGCAAAGTTCAACTTAAGCCTTTCGCGGCTTCGAATTGATGTATGTAAGGGTATGGTAAAACGTCCAGTTTGTGTTTGGCTCGCGATAATGGAAAATAGGGCGCCGGTTTTGATTAAAAAACACGAAAAGACCGCGCCTAGACTCGAAAAGTCTGCACTGATTTCCTCTCACGACCTCTTACAAAGTACGAGAAATCAAGAATGTTAGGATTTTCTTCAGATCAGACGTATAGTCTCCAGGGTTCAAACAAAAAAACCCAAGGGTTTTAATCACCATAAAAACCCACTTTATAAAACCCATCAACTAAAATCTTTGATGATTTTAAATGCTAAAATAATTTCTTTTTAAAGATAGTTTAAGAAATTTATTGTTTCAACTTCAAAAGAATTATTTTATATCAGGGATAGATTTAATTCTAGAAGTAGGAATGGAGAACGGTTAGTATTTACTTTAGTCCGACTCAAAGCCCAGTATAGAGCCCCTCCCTCCAACACGTAACGAATAGTTTAAATTATCTTATTGGCTCGCTTAAACTACGTTTTGATGACGTTGCTGATGGAGACGGCCAAAAATACGTAATTCCTTTCTACCTCTGTCGCTATGGCCCGCCTCTTCTTTCATACCCCCGGTCCCGTGGAAGGGAGTCCGGGACTTTGACGCACGCCCACATTACTCTGCTCTCCATTCCTACTTCTAAAATTAAATCTATCCCCGTTTATTTTTATTAAATGGTAATTTGGTTAATATTTTAAGTTACTATTGCTAAATTTACAAAGACTAATGATGTTACGAAAGCAAAACGCTGTCAGAGCGTTACTAACAGACAGATTAAGTTTGTTTTTTCTTCCTTCAATTGGTGTTATAGCCCATAAGGTTAAAACCGTTAAAGAAAGACTTCATATCGAAATTTTACAAGGTTTTTAATATTTTCATCATCCTTTCGATCCTATAGAAAAATGTTGGCTAGTAAAAGCGAATCACATTTTTTTAGACAAAAAACTCCGATATTGCTTTCATAACTTTTTGCGTCAAAAAGTTTCTTTCATCCATTAAACATATAGAACTTTCAAAGGAAATAGAGTAGACCAAATAAAGTTCAGTCGTGAAATGCAATACAGCCATACTTAGTTTGAGGTTAAATTCCCTATTGAGATGAAAAAGGGACCAATGTATAACGTATTGTAACCTCAGGGTGAATCAAGAAAAATAGAAATGGCAGCTTTATACCTTTGAATGCGACATCTCCTATCAAGAAATAACATGAGTTGCTACAGTTTGAAAGGAAAATGCCTTTTTGTTGTTTATTTCATCACTTTCTCTGGTTTTTAGTTTAGCCAAACTTTCTATCGAAAGCCACATTTAATAACTGACTGAGGTGTTCAACACTCATTCAAATTATATTCTTTAAATATTTAGTAGTACAAAAGACTTCGCAGAGAAACGAAACCAAGTCCTTCATTTATGCTTTCGAAAAATTGATGGAAAGTTCAGGTAACATAACATTATACCTAAAAATAACGGCCTTTTTCTAAATATAAAAGGAAAATTATTATAAAATATAAATATCTCTCTTATTACAAAATAATTTGCATTTAATTAGTCTTAAAAACAAGGACTACTTCGCTGCCATTGCTTTATTGGCGTCTGCTAAATCGAACCTTACCTCTCTCTCTGCCTGTGAGAATTCAACCAATCCCGTAGGGCTAAGAGTTTCGATTTAGCAGACACCACTTAACCTATGGCGTTACAGTTCTTTTAAGGTATAATGTTATGTTACCTGAGCTTTTCATTTAAGATAAAATCACAAAAGTGCTATTACAATTTTACCAAGTGTAGAACCCCTCAGATTAGTAACACGAATGACCCACGGTCAAAAGAGTTAAGCCCGGTTTCACCTAAAACCATTTGAAAAATTCGGACAATTTTTGGAACTTAAGGAGCACTACGTCTATTCAGCGACTATAAATGGTGTCTGGCTCAGAAAAGATTTAGCTAAAGTGTTAAAAAAGCATAAGACTTAGTCTACGCTGTCCATTTCGTGGGCAGAGTTCGTTTTTTAAACGCTTTTCAAGCGCTACAGGTGAAGCGTTGAGTGTTGTGTAAACTTGTGTTGGGAAATTCTTCGATTTACAGCAAATAAAAGCTAAAAATAGACCAGATGTAGACGAATTATATTGAAGCTCTACAATTTTTCTAAGGTGTTTTAGAGCCTGAATAGAAGTCCTCGACTGTCTGCGCTAAAATAAAATTTAATGTGTTTTCTTGTTATTGTCCCGGGGAGTTTTTATAGGTGAAGTACTTACTACCTTCAGAAATGTTATGTATATAATAAGGAATGCATACAGCTACTAGGAATCATTGTGGGTCCATTTTAACTCAACGTATCTAGGTGGATTTTGTGGGAAGAGCTAGACTACTCATTATTTATGACGAATTTTAACTGACAAATAATCTATCTCACTGGCGTTGCACCTTGCGCGTGAATCTGGGATCTCGCTTTGATACCAGCCAATGAAGTAACATTTAGAAAGACGTCCGAATTATGAGGCGTGAAGTATATAGCACCCAAGCCCGACTCACAAAACCCGCATCGAAATTAACATGGAATATATGGGGGCACAATTATTCCAATTAACTGTATGCATTCCTAATATAATTGAATTCATTACAGGAATATAACAGACACTCAGGTAGGGTTAAACATGGTTTCCGCAAATTCTCGTTATACTTCAAAACAATCGATGAAGCGACCCTTGGTTAGGCAAAGAAATGTAACATTGCGGCAATGGGGAAGTTTCATACTTATTGTTAATACGTTACTCATGCTTGTATGTGCTGGAATAATACGCCGGTTTTTATATTTCAATTCAATTCACAAAGTCATCCTTCTTTTTGTAAATAAAACGTATTTTCTACTTCATATATTTGAAGCTTTTTCACAAAAAAATATATTTTCTTTTAAAAATCTAATAATCCCAAATCCCAGAAGTACATAAAAATCTTTCTGAGAAGTATCCTATTATAATGTCATTTGCCATAAAATATTCCTCTTGTATAGGCAAAAAATCCTAGATGATGATAAAGTTCTCTAAATATAGAGATGATGCCTCTTAGTACTGTCTGGAGTCTACTGAAGCTTATGTGAATTGGTATACTTCATTTGTAAGGTATTTCGGACTTCCTTTTTGTCAGGCATAGCCCGGACGGCAAAATGTCATAGAACATTTCCAACTCAAAAACGCCCAAAGAACATCCACCTTAATTTATACTTGACACATCAGAAACACCCCGTATATTTAACCGAATCAGACTGTCTATCCTTGTAATATTATACGATTAACTAACTTGAAGAAACACATCAAAAAATTTGACATATTTTGTTTGAGATTCCAGATTTCCTAGCTATTTTCTAAAATATTTAGGTGGAAAAACGTTACAGTAAAAGTTATATTTTGTATCAATTCATCGACCCTTTAAAAAGTATTTAAGCGAATGTTTTTTTTAACTTTAAATCCCGGGTGATTCACCTTTATTTGAAAAAACATCCAATATAAAAATATTCGAGGGAAAACGAAAAACACTAAAATATTAAATTTAATCAAATAGAATTTTCGCCCGCTCCGCGTAAATAGAAGCAAAAATGCTTTTCCTTCAATTGCTAGGAGGAAGTTTTTGATTTCTCTAAGGTTGTTATTGGATCATTTTGCCTAAATTTGTACTCTGTAAAAACGCCAGCTGCCGAGTAAGAAAATATAAATAGAAAGAGACATCGAGGTGTCGGGCATTTACGTCTATCGCGTTAATAAAAAAATATGTTAGCTATATTAAACCCACACGTTATACCTTAAAAATATTTATCTCAAAATGTAAAATTTGAGAAATAAACTGAAGTTGCAACCACGCCCACCAGAAAACTAACTATCCAATCTCTTGAGAAAAGGAGAGTTGGGGAGGAGGTAGGGCGTACACTTCCAAAATCAACTCTCAGATCAAATTTTTCTTCTACGGAAAATTTTAACCATAAACAAAATAAATTATTCATGAGGGCAAAGTTTTGACTAAACCACCAAAATTGGTTACAGAGCCGTGAAATTTCGACCATTGTAAGTTCAATATACGCTCTACAACCGTTGATACTGTCCATCCAAAACACGTGACCCCATATTAATTAGAAGTGAAAACCACAATCGTACGTCAATGTAAGAGTAAATTCAAAGCTCAATATAAATTTTTCGATTTTTATCCCAAATTGTAACAGTTCAGAAATGCTTCCAATTCAGTTTGAATATACGAGGTGTTTCTGATAAGTCTGCCATAAGTGAAAGGGTACAGTGTTCTTTAGATCTAAACTGAGTATAAAGTGCCGAATAACACGGAGTCTATAGCATTCAAAATAACAAAGAAATAGCCAACACATGTGCACGGAGTAAGACATATCAGCCTTCAATATTGAGCCTCTATTTAGCAGAAGTGTACTATTAAATGGATTAAAGTGTGCGTACTCTGGTATAAGACCATTGCCTTGTTTTAGAGGACAATCAATGTTTGGGACCCCATATCTCAATAACAGGGATAGATTTAACTTTAGAAGTACGAACGGAGAACAGAGTAATCTGGGAGCGCGTCAAAGTCCCGAAAAGAAGAGGCGGGTCATAGCGACAGAGGTAAAAAGGAATTACGTATTTTTCGCCTTCCCAGTCAGCAATGTCATCAAAACGTAGTTTAGTGAACCAATAAGATAATTTAAACTTTTGGTTACGAGTTGGAGGGAGGGGCTCTATACTGGGCTATGAGTCGGACTGAACTAAATACTAACAGTTCTCCATTCCTGCTTCTAAAATTACATCTATCCCTGCCTTAACTAAATGTTGTAGACCACATATTCTTTGACCCCAAGAACACACAACCCTTTTATTTACGGCAGACTTTTCAGAAATGCCCTGTATTTTAAAGAGGAAGGGTTATAATCCTATTGAATATTCTTTGTTTGAAAGCCTCGCTTGAATCCTAGCTTATTCCCAGCTTTTTGTGCATCCCTGCAAAGGGTACACAGCTTGCAGACGAGCCAAATATTGATTATTCAATATCAAACGCCATCTAACAGGGGTCGGAAAACGGGAAAACACCCTTTACTCTCTTGGGTTGCCTTTATTTATCATGGATACACACGCTCGGTATGGTTTATTGGAAGATCGTAATTTAGAATTATCGACTAGAGAGACTCTCGCGCTCTCTCGTTCATATCCCGCATTTTGGTCTCCATGGGGAAATAAATAGGCCAAATTTAGACACTCACGTGGATCTAATCGGTTAGGTTTTAGGCTTAGCGAGACGGCGTAATGACGTACATTGCAGGAAGGCAGTTTCAAGGTAGATTTAATCTGTCTTTTACGAATTCAGAGACGTGCTATAATCCGATTGTTTGAAATTATATGCTTTGGAAAAGTGAGTTGTTAAGATTATGTTTACTAAATAAATTGCTATTGTATGGGTAAATTTTCCCATATTTTCAACACTTAGCTTTAAGGTTGGGTTCTACTATAAAGCGTTGTTGTTACGTTTAAATTAGAGGAAAAGCATTAAAAATATTCAATTTTTTAAAATTGAATACCCAACGTAGCCTATAATGCAATTTTCCCTATCATACAATTAAATTTTGAAGTTTCCCGTTCTATATCTGTTTGTTTTGTCACCTATTTACTCAGTACATGTAGAACGTAATTTAATATTCAATTTAATATCAAAAACATACTAAATTGGTTCATAATTAAGGAAGATTTGAATTTTATAAGAAATATTGTACGTTAATGTATTGCGGGTAAACGTTTTACAGGGGCCGGTAGGAAATACATTGTTAAGTTTACCCCTGGAAGTCAGCTTTTAGACGTTTTCTAAAATATATTGAAAAATTACAATTGAACAGTCAGAGACTACATTCTCTCTATTTAGTTCAGTAGCCCTAAGCTAACATTCCAATAAAACAATGTATTTTTGTGTTAAATTAGAAAAGAGCATTGCAACTAATACAACGGGCCCAACCATATAAGGAAAAAATAGCCTTTTCACGTTTTTAATCAGAACATGTAGAATGTAATTTAGTATTAAATTTTGCACCAAAAAACGACTAAATTGGTAGAGAATTAAGCAATAATGAATTTCTTAAAAAAGAAATATTGCACACAGATGTATTGCGGGTAAAGGTTTTACAGGGGCCGGTAGGAAATGCATTACTAGGTTTACCCCTGGAAGTCAGCTTCCAGATGCTTTCGAAAAATTAATGAAATGACAAATGAACAGTCAGAGAGTAAATTTTATCTAGTACTTTAACAATAATAATTAAAAACTCACTAATAAACGAACGCAGGCAAACCGAATTACATTTATCAGGTTTTGCACTAATAATCTATAACAACCAAAAACAAAATTACTCGGCTAATCCCTCAAAAGCTAAGCTATTTCCGTCGGAGAGATGAAAGATACAAGGTCGTAAATTAGAGCACCGATTGGTCGACCAAGGGAATATTTGCGTAGAGTATTATACGTGAAACAAAACACCTCAGTACACCGAGGTATTCCCAGCAACTTTGCAGGAACACTCTACATAATTGCATTAACACAAAATTTTGTGAAAGATCACTTTCAAGATTCCAATAACAAATTAGCCATAGAACAATTTACTAATTGTACGATGACCCCAATAATCCATCACCAGATTAAAAGTTATAATTAGAAACCACAAAGCGTTATTTTAGAGTTAAAAATAGACCAAAAATACATCATCCCCAAAAACCCTGAATGCATTCACGCGTCTAGCAACGTTTCAAGGTAACTCAAATAACCAATTCTCTAAAGTACCTTTCATACATCACTCTGAAAATTCGAAATTCCTGGCGCATAAAAACAAACCTTAAAAGCCTAAAACGTTAAAATTCAAAAATTCCCATATACAAGCTTACAGCGGAGAAGTATTTATTGGCTAGCTTTCGGGGGCTGCCCAAAACTTAACTCATCAGCTGAAAAGACCATAAAACGTGGGGAAACGGGGAACGGGCTAAAATTATGAAATATCTTAAGTGTAGCCAAGCTTAAAGTAGATGTGAAAGATAAATTTTGGCTTCATGGTTGCATACCCGACTTCAGTATGACCATGAATTCATAAGATATGTTTTTCACTGGTTACCGAGAGCTTGTCATGAAGTGACGTAGATGAAACGTCTTAGATTCTCGTAAAGTGACGCCTGGTGAGGCGCTGTCAAAGGCTTAGTACAAACTAAATAGGAAGATGGACTGCAAAATTAACCGAGTGTAGTCAATTCTCGCTTGTCGTTCTTGAACTAGCTCTTAGTAAGTCATTAACATTACGAAGTATAGGAAGTGTCATACTTATGGAACATATCTTATAAACTTATGGTATAACTAAGCCTATAACCTTGAAATATTTTCTGAGCGCCATATTGAAGGCCACTTAAAAGATTTGTCCATTTTATTTGGTCTTGGAATCAACAAACCAATGAAAGGTAAAACTAATCAAATAATGGTTGAATTCAGTTACCAGCGCATTCTGGATATAATATAAGCGGCTTGGAAGACTCCAAAACATTATTTCAATGATAATTTGCGCTGTCCAAGCCGCATAAGGACTAAACTTCTTTAAAATGTAATTTTCAATATGTCTTTCAACATTAGAAAGTTTATACTCTTTTAATACATATTAATCATTGAACTTCAGTTACTTAAAACTAAAGAAGTTCAATAGAAAATAAGGTAATGTAACGTTAAATAACCATATCTCTCATTGGGTATATTTTCACAAAATTATGATTTTAATCGATTATGTAATTAATTTCAAACAAAACCTTGTTTATCTTTCAGTTTAACCATAATTCAATCAGTCTAGTACCAATTTAAAGCCAATAAAATTTTACGTTGCACGTCTACTTTAATAACAGACATGCAGTACCTAGAAACCTCTCTAGCAAATCCACTAGCTTAGCTTCTGGAGACTAGACTGGAGTGGAAAGTAATAATTTTGCATGTTTAATTCATGAGGCATGAAGTAACAAATTCTAGGCCTACAAAGTCCACCGCATTCCAGCGTATACACGGCAGGCATGCCATTAACGTTGCTCTTTTTAAAACCAATAATAACACGCACCTATTAAGTTAAGCCGTAGATTTAAAACTATACGTAGCATCTAAGCCTAACTCGTGTGGGTGGAAGGAAAAAATATTTTACAACTTGAGTGAAACACCTAAGGGATGATAATGCCAGAAAAGAGGCTTACCTGCCAGAGTCAATTTTGTCAGTTTTTTTAGAATCAAAAATATCCCTTAAAAACCGCGGACGAACACACCAACTCTCGGAAGTATTTAAAATTAATTTAAATGATACGAGAACCGGCACACAATTATCACCAGAAAGGACACAGCAGCTCGTGTGATGATATAATTTCGAAGATCTAAAAATAATTCTTCCTCCTTCTCCAGAGGATGGAGAATGAAAAGAAGGGAAAACTAAGGCTTAAGCCTAATCATTTTTAGGGCTCGGGGAAACTGCTCCGTTCCTTAGCAACGAGAAGAGGATAGAACTCTCTTTGGCAGGCAGCAACGAGCGAATCGTCGCGGCACACGAGCTGGTTTCCGTCGTCTCTCTACTGTTGGATAAGGAACATGGGGAGCAGAAAACTGCACAGCAGATCGACACCGCACCGCGTCCGCCTTTCTCTTTCTCTCTCACTCAGACAGGCTCTCTCTCCTCTTGCGCTTCTGAGCTTCTCGGGTCTCAGGCAACTGTGAATAGATTTTGAGGGAAAAACCTCTTCCCGAGGAGGCTGAGCCGAGTCCTATTCCTAGGGTATGCCTTTTTAGATAGGGGGCGTCCGTAAAAGAACGAACGAAAGGAAGGAAGTAAGGAATGTTTAGGTTTTGCGCTGTAACGAAATACCCCCTTAGGGGTTCGGATGCTAAAATGTGGTAACTAGGACGCAATGGGTTCCGAGATTGATTTGGATGTGTTGGGTCCCTAAGTGGGTTTTAACTTTTAAGAATAACACAAGTATAAATGAACTGAGAGTACACTGTTAGAAAAATGAGTCCAATGACTGTCCAAATTTGCACAAAGTAATCCAAATTTGGATGGCAAGTGATGTAAGGGTCCAAAAATGGTAGTTTTAATCCAAAAATGGATGCTTTCGATTCTTGGTGCTAAAACTATCCAAATTTGCACAAATAGTCCAAATTTGGATGGGAAGTGATGTAAAGGTCCAAAAATGGTAGCTTTAATCCAAAAATGCATGTCTTCGATTCTTGGTGCGAAACCCATCCATATCTCAACATAAACACCCTAGACTCGAACAAAGAGGGGTTAATGTATATAAAAGGGTTAAGGTAAAAAAAGGGAGAGCGAAATCATATTTGAGGATCTCCTACATAAATATTTACCTATTTTTCATCAATCATTTCTCTTTATTGATAAGCAACTGCAGAAGTTAAAACAAAACACAGACAAGAAAGCCTTCCCCCAGAGAGGTAAAAAATACTGCCCTACAATATTTCAGAGAGTCACGCTTGAAACATCTTTTAGTCATTTACCTCAAAACGACTTCTTTATTCCGTTTTTATTAACTAACGATATCAATACTCGTCATACATTAACTTTGGAAAGAGCTTCATGTCTTAATTACTCGCTTTATATAAACTATGAAATGTATCCAGTGACCCAATCTTCCTTACTCGTCCCATACAAACTTTGACTACAGATTTTTTGGTTAAGATAGGTTTTTCTCAAATATTTTATTAAAATTATTCGATATTATTTATTTTTATCGAGAGTTACTTATCATACTTTTAGTTGTATCGTTTTAAGAGAGGTTTTCCCTATTATCATTTGAACCTAGCTATTATTGACGTTTGACTCCTAGAATACGCCTCTTTCGCGAGTGTCTGAAAGACCAGAAAATGGTGTAGTTAGATTGGGGACGACAGAAAAGAGAATAGTGGTCAGTGTACCTTCCAATATTCCACAATTCCGCTAACTGTGAATTTTGAACACATGAACTGTGAAATTGAGAACACTTTTGTTCAGATTAGGAATCTACGAAAGCAATCTCTTGGGGTGTAACGACAGACAGACAGGCACACACAAAGACAGATGGATACGTCGAAAACAGAACCTCTCCATAGCATACTTTACTCGGTGAAGTAAAGAATCTAGCATCCATATTGACTTCATATGAGCCAATTATTTTTCGACATTTGTCCAGTGTTGGTTAGGTATTACACCAATATGGGCTCGATATTACTCCAATATGGGCTCGATGTTAGCCCAATATGAGCTTGATATTAGTCCAATATCGTTTAGAAATTTGTCCAATCTTGTCTTGAATTTAGTCCAATATTGGCTTGATATTTGTCCAATATTGGCTTGATATTTGTCCAATATTGGCTTGATATTTGTCCAATATTGGCTTGATATTTGTCCAATATTGGCTTGATATTTGTCCAATATTGGCTTGAATTTAGTCCAAAATTGGCTTGATATTAGTCCAAAATTGGCTTGATATTAGTCCAAAATTGGCTTGATATTAGTCCAAAATTGGCTTGATATTAGTCCAATATTGGCTTGAAATTAGTCCAATATTGGAGGATACTAGAACATTTTTGCCCACTTGCGTAAAAATTGGATGACATCCTGACCATTTCTGGGTAATAATTGATCCCTTAATAGATGATTCTGGATCCAATTTTGGATGAGACTCCAAATCTGGCTTATCATTTGACCGTCCCTTTTTGGACGCAAATTACGTTATCCAAAAATAGACGAAAAACTGTGCTGTCTCAGAGTCAGCCGTTTGGATCCATTTACATCCAATTTTGGACAACATTTTTTAACAGTGTATGGAAGGCTCCATATTGAACTAAGGGTTGGGAAAAATATTAAAAAGCAACTTCCCATTTCTACTCGCTCAATTGAGATGTTAAGATCGTCTCTCTTTGTTAATTTACTCTTGAAAGGAAGGATGCCATTTAAGAAATCGGGTTGATAAGATAAAGATCCCTAAAAGGTATTGAAGGCATTCAGATTCGCTGAATGGCTGAATGAACAAAGCGAGAAAAATGTACTATGGTTTAAAGAATTTCGTAGTTTTGTATTTTTTTGGTTAAACGTCCATTATAAAAAATTTTAATGGTGCTTTTAGTAATTCGTTGTAACGAAATAATCTTTTAAAAGGGATTTTAACTAAATTTTAAAAGGGTATATTAAAGGAAGAAAATAAAAGATAACGTTTAGGAGATAGTTTTTCACTGAACACGAGACTGGTGCGGTTAAGCCTTTCTATAGGCTCGTATTTTTTCTACATTTTGTATTTTGTACTGTATGTCTATTTTACTATTTTTGCTGTGCTTCCAATAATTAAGGGAGCCGCGCTCGTCTGAAAGGGCGTACAATTAATAAACATGTAGGCCTTATAATCCTGTAAAGTCGCTATCACGTAGGGATTTGCAATATACAAGGTGTTTCTGATAAGTCTGACATAAATTAAGGGTGATGTTCTTTGGGATATTTTGAGTCGAAAGTGCTCTATGACATTTTAAGGTCCAGACCACTGTTTTCATCTTATGTTTGGAGTAGTTTACGGATAATCCCTTAAATTTAATTAAGAAACTGAATGACAATGATTTCTAATTTAATTAAGGGGTCATCCCTAAAACAATGTAATCATAACTCGAAAACAGTGTCCCTCAGGGCAAAATGGAGATACAAAAGTTTCGATTCAAAATCGTCTAATTTATGCCAGACATATCACCCTTTATTAAATCATAGTTTATTGAACGTTGATTAATAGTATCTGCCTAACCTAACACTACCTACTAAAGTAAAGCAGTAGTTTAAATTCAGTGACGTATATACAAACATTTCCACCCATTATGTCGCTAACTAGACTTATATACTTTACGGTTTCTTTCAAGATAGAGTTCGAGCTATGTGAAACCAAACTTTGAAGGGCTATTGAAGTCTAAAATCATCCGTTCTCTTGGTATAATAATTTTTCAGGAGATTCAACCAAAACCTATTATAGTACATATTTACACCAAGATTATATGTGCCAGCAAGTACATCTTTTTTTTGCTTAACACCCCCTTTTTAAGAGTGGTGAAGTGTTTTATTATGCAAATAAGATAACGGGGTGGCTCGAGAAAAGGGGCTTCCCAAAATGAAACGAATATATCACCGCGAAAATAAGCTAGATTCAAATGCGAAAATCTCTTTCTTCTCTTCACTTCTTTCTAATACTGTAACTTATAAACTGTACGTGGCTACGACGACTCGGAAAGAATGCTGTCCACCTAATTTTAACGAGAACCCACCAGTTTTGGGCCTTTTCTAGGCATTTGAGAAGAAAACTAGAGCTAGAAGAACGCAGAAAGAAGACTTAGCAAGTGGAAAAAGGGCGCTTTAAAGTAGATAATTTATATTTATGCGAAAAGACAGACTTCATCACTAGAAATTCATTCGTGTTTAGGCAGCAAAGCTTGAAAGATTTATTATACTAAAGAATACATAGATTTTTTCTGCTTGGAATCTTTCTGTAGTCATAGACCCAATACTTATATGTGATTGAAGGTAAGGGGAGGGATTTAAATTTTGTTAAACCGCACGCTCTTCCTTCCTCGAGTTTCATTGGCTATTCACACAATGCAACGATAAATTGTTTTCCTTTGGGTTCGGCGAGGATACACTGTTAAAAAATGTTGTCCAAAATTGGATGTAAATGGATCCAAACGGCTGACTCTGAGACAGCACAGTTTTTCGTCTATTTTTGGATAACGTAATTTGCGTCCAAAAAGGGACGGTCAAATGATAAGCCAGATTTGGAGTCTCATCCAAAATTGGATCCAGAATCATCTATTAAGGGATCAATTATTACCCAGAAATGGTCAGGATGTCATCCAATTTTTACGCAAGTGGGCAAAAATGTTCTAGTATCCTCCAATATTGGACTAATTTCAAGCCAATATTGGACTAATATCAAGCCAATTTTGGACTAATATCAAGCCAATTTTGGACTAATATCAAGCCAATTTTGGACTAATATCAAGCCAATTTTGGACTGCTTACCACGAGAAATTCAAGCCAATATTGGACAAATATCAAGCCAATATTGGACAAATATCAAGCCAATATTGGACAAATATCAAGCCAATATTGGACAAATATCAAGCCAATATTGGACAAATATCAAGCCAATATTGGACTAAATTCAAGACAAGATTGGACAAATTTCTAAACGATATTGGACTAATATCAAGCTCATATTGGGCTAACATCGAGCCCATATTGGAGTAATATCGAGCCCATATTGGTGTAATACCTAACCAACACTGGACAAATGTCGAAAAATAATTGGCTCATATGAAGTCAATATGGATGCTAGATTCTTTACTTCACCGAGTAAAGTATGCTATGGAGAGGTTCTGTTTTCGACGTATCCATCTGTCTTTGTGTGTGCCTGTCTGTCTGTCGTTACACCCCAAGAGATTGCTTTCGTAGATTCCTAATCTGAACAAAAGTGTTCTCAATTTCACAGTTCATGTGTTCAAAATTCACAGTTAGCGGAATTGTGGAATATTGGAAGGTACACTGACCACTATTCTCTTTTCTGTCGTCCCCAATCTAACTACACCATTTTCTGGTCTTTCAGACACTCGCGAAAGAGGCGTATTCTAGGAGTCAAACGTCAATAATAGCTAGGTTCAAATGATAATAGGGAAAACCTCTCTTAAAACGATACAACTAAAAGTATGATAAGTAACTCTCGATAAAAATAAATAATATCGAATAATTTTAATAAAATATTTGAGAAAAACCTATCTTAACCAAAAAATCTGTAGTCAAAGTTTGTATGGGACGAGTAAGGAAGATTGGGTCACTGGATACATTTCATAGTTTATATAAAGCGAGTAATTAAGACATGAAGCTCTTTCCAAAGTTAATGTATGACGAGTATTGATATCGTTAGTTAATAAAAACGGAATAAAGAAGTCGTTTTGAGGTAAATGACTAAAAGATGTTTCAAGCGTGACTCTCTGAAATATTGTAGGGCAGTATTTTTTACCTCTCTGGGGGAAGGCTTTCTTGTCTGTGTTTTGTTTTAACTTCTGCAGTTGCTTATCAATAAAGAGAAATGATTGATGAAAAATAGGTAAATATTTATGTAGGAGATCCTCAAATATGATTTCGCTCTCCCTTTTTTTACCTTAACCCTTTTATATACATTAACCCCTCTTTGTTCGAGTCTAGGGTGTTTATGTTGAGATATGGATGGGTTTCGCACCAAGAATCGAAGACATGCATTTTTGGATTAAAGCTACCATTTTTGGACCTTTACATCACTTCCCATCCAAATTTGGACTATTTGTGCAAATTTGGATAGTTTTAGCACCAAGAATCGAAAGCATCCATTTTTGGATTAAAACTACCATTTTTGGACCCTTACATCACTTGCCATCCAAATTTGGATTACTTTGTGCAAATTTGGACAGTCATTGGACTCATTTTTCTAACAGTGTAGGTCCATAGCTACGTCAACGTCACTTGGCTTCTAAGTTCAAATACATTAGATATGACGCCAGGGGTGACGGTTTCTAAACCTCCTCCCATTTAGTTCAAGTAGAAAGGTTAAGAAAATGGAAAGTTAAAGATTCCAAGTCGAAGAAACCTATGTGTTCCGGTTATACCTTATAGATAAAACATGCATTTCACGAATTATATTACGAATGTGCACGTTTCACCACAGCCTATAGTTTCGACACTCCCCAATATACGTTGACGTCCAGCTGCTAGTCTATTAAAGGGCGAGTGAAAATGAAAATAATGTGATTTTTATCGATTCTTCTATAATAAGACCAATCTGCATTGTGAAACATTCTGAACCAATCTCCGAATGATTTTAAAGTCAAAATAAGTTTCTTTAGATTTCATACATAATTTGAAATTTGCACCTCCAACCAATCACGTAACGTCCTGCCTTCTCGATTTCAAAATTCACGTGTAAAAACAAACATTGATTATATGACAAGCTACCTTACAAGTTAAAAGACGAGAATGACCCAGCTTTCTTGCCAATATGTCTGTTATAAAACATGATTAGTACCAAGTCAGGATTTTAAACCCAGTAGCTAGTTGCAGCAAGGCGATTGCTTCCTGGCAATTGTTTATATTTTACATTAAAATAAACAATTCGCTTATGTATAGTATTGCGCATGTCCAGTAGACTCGCGCACAAATGCACTTTTTAGTACTTCTTTCTTTCTTACGAGTTTTAACACTACGTATCAGAACGCCTCAGATTCCCCCTTTGTATCAAATACAGTTGCACACAACTACAGTTCGCTTTTTTCTCACGTTTCGGCTGCTGAAGGAGAAGGTTTTTTACACTTGATTTCATCTATTGATCGAGCTAGTGAAGAGTGCGAGGGAGTGACTACCAATGGAGTGATTTCAATATCAAGCCGGGTCTGATAAAAGTATACGTCGGATGTTTGTAAGGAACAGCTCTCTCTTTTTTTGGGACCGAGATCTATAGGGTTGCTATTGAAGCCTTGTCGGACCAATAGATGTCTAATTCAATAGATAGATTGATATACCGTGTTTACTTCAACGTATTTGAAGGTCAAACGTAAAGGTCAGGGTTGAAGGTAAGAAAAAAACCGTGATTAGTTAGATAAGTTTGTCTCGTTTATCTAAAGGCAAACAAACATATCAATCTTGTCTATAAAGTTTACTAAAGGCTATTTATGGTTCCGAGGAAATGGTGTACAATGAAGGGTGTTTTTGATAAGTCTGGCATATTTTAATTGGGATGTTCTTTGGGAAATTTTGAGTCAAAAATGTTCTATGATATCTTGAAGTCCGGGCTAGTGTTTTCATGTTAAGATTTGAGTGTTTTAGGGATATCTTGCCATCTGCCTCCCGTTGACAAAACAAAACCTAGGACCTAACTATTTAATTTCAAATATCTCTGGTCTTTCGAATAAAGGTCTACATCAATGAAAAGTTAGTTCTAATAAGGAGAGACTAACTTCATTTTCTACCCCAAAATCTAAAGGATTAATTTGCATAAAGAAAACTTTCAATGACCTCTTTCTCTCAAGCAAATACTAAGGGTCAGATTTTTCCGAATTAAACCACGAACAACGTGTTCATTTGACCAGACAAAAGATTCGGACTTAAGCTAATTTTAAGAGCTTCAATTCCAGAAAGTCTCGCTTTAACATTCATAGATTATAGGAGCGTACTAAAATCTAGGCATCTATTCAAGGAATCTTTGAAATTACAACTACACACTTATCTAAAAGGGACCAGTCGACCGTAATAATTTGAAAACAGGAGCAGAGAAAGAGGGTTGTTTTGCGTATTAACATTCTTTACATCCAACCGTGCTGGCTAGCTTTGGTCTCTCAGTTTCTCTCGTAGACTGGAATATCACGGTGTGTGGGAGGAGATTCACCCACTCAAACAATAGCAATACAGAACAGCGCGAAAATAAGAAGAAACATTGTAACAAATGCGCTGGAGGGGACACGAATAAGAAAAAGTAGATAGGACTGATGAAAAAAATTGTCTTTGGAGAGAGGGAAGGACCCAACACAACTCATTTCCAACACGGAGACTCTATACGGGGTGCTGATAGGCAAAATGTACTTTTGGCGTATCCCGGTTGCCATTGCTTAAGTACCCTCTTCAACTAAGATCATGTAAAGTTTACTTTTTCCCATCGGCCAGTGCAGATAATTATTACTGGTAGGGTTAGGAATACATAAATCAAATAGGAATAATTGTGCCCATATACCTCAAATGTTAATTTCAATGCGGGGTTTTGTGGGCTGGACTTAAGTTCTCCGTCACGAATCATAATTGTGACGTCTTTCCAACTGTGATTTTATTGGTTGGTAGCAACACGAGGTCAGATGCGTGCAGCGTGACAGTATATTCGCGAGGTAAAATTGGCCATAGAGTAATGTAAGTTCTACGTACGCAAACGTCATACCCTTCTATCTCTTAGCTCAGTGTCATCCCCCTACCAGGCGCGTACAGTAGCCCCTCTTACAAAAGCGCGCCTAAAGGGAGGGATACACAGTCTACTCCCCTCTCTACCGACACTACTCTACACATAATGATTAGTCTAGCTCTTCCTATAAAATCCGCCTAGATTCGTTAAGAAAATAGCTGCGCAATGATTCCAATTAGCTGTGTGTATTCCTGGTAGGGTAGGTAGTTGTTAAATCAAAAATATTTGTCCCTCCAAATACGGTTATGACTTTATAATAGATCCCACCAATCAGAGACAAAGAAGAATGGAAAAGCCCGTAACATGCACGTTTCTATTGCGTTAAAGCAGTATTTGTTTCCCCCCTTTTTTTTCTCCTTTCATTCGAGTCTCGCTGTTTCCACCAACCCTTTTCCTTGGCAGTCTTGCTAAGCCTTGACTAATAGAATCAGTCTTCGGGTGACACCTAGTGGTATTTTCTCTCATTACTGGTGGTAATACATCCCAAGGGAGATTTCTTTATCGTTCTCGCGACCCCTGCGCTAGGCTTAAATCGACTGATGGAGTATAGGAAAGACGCGGGGGTGTTTGTATCACCCGCTATTGTTCTGGAGAGTCAAGCCACTAGGTACACCCTATACTGCGATATTGCATTTACAAAGAATTAATTTCCAAATCTCCCTTTTATTTCTTTTTCTTCCTCCCCCCTCACACTGTCGGTAATGGGTAAAGAAAATTAGGTCTTTTTTCATTGTTTCAAAAGTAGATTGGCGTGAAATTATGAAAAGTTTAAAACGCAAAGCGTTGGTACCATGCACCTAAAGATTGCTTTCCTGCTCGGCTAGTTTTAGCTTCTCCCGCGTAAACGAGGTTTGATTGATTCATGCCTTTGGAATTGCAAAATAAGTGTGCAATAGATTAGCCCGCATGGAGAAGATAGTCTCGAAATTGGAAGAACCAATCTGTAACTTTTCTTTTCCATTTTAAAGAGCCTAAAAAGGGGTTTATACAGGGTGTTCCTCCTAAAGGGGCTCTATGGAATATTTTGAGTCGAAAATGTTCTATAACATTTTGCCATAAGATGATTAGAGAGTTTTAGGGATAATTTAAGAAATAAACTGACAGACAATGCTAGTTTGATCCGTAAAACATTCCAATCATAACCTGTGAACGGGGGCACTCGGGTCAAAATGACATAGAACTTTTTCGACTCAAAATATTCCATAGAGTCCCACTGTGCTTTGGTCCTACCAATTATTTTTTCAACGCCCTGTATTTAAAATTGGAATTTTGGGTTTATCTGCAATATTAATGAAATTATGAGCAATTAACATAACTTAAGAGTCTTCGAGTTAGGGCGCACTGTCAAGCAGATAACGTTAGGGTATAAAATTCTATTGGACAACTAATATCACATGACGGATTTCCTGGTAGAGTGCAATAGAATTAAGTAATCCAACGTGCATACCCACAATTCCTTGAGATCGAATATTATATTGAGATAAATATTGATATTTTTTCAAGATTTTTGATAACAAGGTTTTGATTCCGGAAAACACAGAAACCAGTGTGAAACTCTGTGTATTTTGTCTTTTCTTATTACATTTCATTAACAAGGATGGTACTAAACTTCGATTAATTAACTTCTGTCTACACTAATAGGGATGCAAAAGGAGTCTTTGGGGGGACATAATAATGAACCCATTTTGGATAATAAAGGGTTTATAATAATAGTTTTTTATATCTTTATCTTCTTAGTAAACGGTTATAACGAGTTAGGAAACCGCCCTTATTTTCGACAAAGGAGTTTACGGGAAGCTTTTCTTATCTGACGTTTATTCTAAAGGATTAATATTTTTTGTGTGGTAATTTTTCTAGGATTATTTTTATCGTGAAAATTGCCCGAATTTTTTATGGGTGCGACCCAAAAAACTTTCATCTTATCCTTAACAAACGTAGAATGTAATTTATACTGCACTAATTCAGATGTAATATGAATTAATTACAACTGGCTTAATTATCCGCGTTATATCAATTACGCAAAGCGTTTCTAAATGATTTTGTTGTATCAAGAATTAATCTGTTTTTTAAAACTTTTAATCAAAACAGAAAAATAAATCTCAGGGAAAATGCTTGTGGTGTTGCGATGATACTTTGAAATGTGGGCGGAGGTTAAAACATATCCATTTTTGACGTCACATGTCCCAAGAGTACTGTACTCTCTCTCTCCCACATCTCGAAGTTTCATTCTAATCAAAAGAATATAATACTTCAATTTGAGAGAAGTGTACCACAAAACGGGGTAATTGTAACATGATTCTCCCCAATATCAGAATATTTAAACCGAATCACATACGCAATAAATAATTCCCTCATCATTACTCTATTAACGCTTAACTGTTTGTCAAGGCGCATGCGCTTGTGAATTTTTGTTCCACGTCAAGACAATCAAGGTTTGTGGGTTGATTGCTGAGGATTTTGTAACAAACAGTTATAAAATTCACCCGAGCACGATGCGATGCCCATCTGAAGTTTAATGAGCAGGAGAGCAAACAAAAAGAGCTCCCTGGCCTGGGAAGAATCATGTTACATAACTAAAGTATTAAGAGGATACATAGTGTCATCCTTCTTCTATTATCCCCTTCTGTTCTTACGTAGTGAGCTAAAGATTCCGTGTATCTCTCATATTTTTTCGACATGAAAATGGAACTGAGCATTTAAGCTACTCAAGTATCCCTTTGAAAGTCCACCACAGAAATAGTTTAAACCGATGGTATGCGAAAATTTATATAGTAAACGATAAAATGTTACATTTCTGAAACATCTTGATCTTATCAACGATGAAGGTTGAAGAAAATATGAAATACAGATTTGTTTTTTTACTTCCGATATATAAAAAAACCAAATCTTGTTTCTCATTTTCAGGGAAGAAGAGTTTTATTTTTCATCGGAAACATACAGGTCTTCAGGACCTAAGGGCAAACAACAGCATGCAGCAGTCGAACTCAGTTTTTCTTCCAGCACCCGTCCCAGACTCTAGCTGAATCCCTTATGACGATGCCGTAATAAAAAAAGAAATCGAATATCCTGAATTCAGACAAAATACCAAGAACGAGATATCACCACAACACCCAGAACACGAAAGCTATTTTTATGGGAAATCCGAGGGGAAGGTCACTTCCTTGTTTAACGTCGCACCCATCAAAGGATTTATATTATACGATTGTGTTAAATATGTCAATGTTGAGATTGATTAAATCGGTATTGGAATATACACAGGGTGTTTCTGATAAGTCTGGAATATACACAGGGTGTTTCTGATAAGTCTGGAATATACACAGGGTGTTTCTGATAAGTCTGGAATATACACAGGGTGTTTCTGATAAGTCTGGAATATACACAGGGTGTTTCTGATAAGTCTGGAATATACACAGGGTGTTTCTGATAAGTCTGGAATATACACAGGGTGTTTCTGATAAGTCTGGAATATACACAGGGTGTTTCTGATAAGTCTGGAATATACACAGGGTGTTTCTGATAAGTCTGGAATATACACAGGGTGTTTCTGATAAGTCTGGAATATACACAGGGTGTTTCTGATAAGTCTGGAATATACACAGGGTGTTTCTGATAAGTCTGGAATATACACAGGGTGTTTCTGATAAGTCTGGCATAAATTAAGGGGATATTCTTTGGTCAATTTGAGCGGAAATTGTTCTATGACATTTGGCCGTCCAGGCCACTGTTTTAGAGTTAAGATTCGAGTTTCGAGCTAAGATTGGTCAAAGTATTTCACGGATGACCCCTTAAATTTAATCAAGAAACTGAAAGACAATGATTTCTGATTTAAATAAGGGGTCATCCCTAAAACACTCAAATCAGAACTCGAAAACAGTGTCCCTTGTGGTAAAATGGAGATGGAAGTTTATATTTTAGACTCAAAATCGATTTCCCAAAGAACATCCCCCTAAATTTATGAAAGACTTATCAGAAATATCCTATGGGAAAGAAGACATTAAAATAAACCTAGTAAGAATATTGTGTTTCTAAACATCTTAACTCTTATCACCCCTGGATTTAAACTAATATCATTAAAATAAACAATTTTAAAATAATTATCAGTTATTTCTGGTTATATTAATTGCGTTCACTGTTAATGTATCTTCAACGTCCTGCTGCGGCGCTGCCTGAAACCTAGGGGAACTAAAATCATCCGTGCACTTCTGACGTTAAAGGTCTTATCTGACGCGTGGAACGTCATGTGGTACAATCAAGCCATAAACCGGGATCAATACGGGCGTTACCCTTTTTATTATGTCCACGAAAGGCCGTTACAAGATCTTCCTCACACCCATGGCACAAGCGGAACTGAAACTTACTTCCCCTTTCACAAAATACGACATACATTATTTATTTCCACCCACACACCATTATGGACATAGGCGCTGGTGGTAAATGATGGCCAGTAACATCGCCTGAACAGAAAGTCTCGCTTTTTCTACAGAAATTGGTCAAACACAAGTCCGAAGATGATATAACCAGATCCGAGGGGATAATCACTATTAAATTCCCTGTACTTTGATTACGGATTACGATTAATCCCTTTAATACACTCTAAGCTGCCACGTGTGCATTAATTACTGAGTGTTTGACCGTTCGGTCAACTGTAATTGGACGCCTAGTACCACCTGACGGTTTGTCCAATAGGGTTCTCCCAGTGCTTCTTGGAGAAGCCTAACGTGTAGTGTCCATTACAGAAACTTAATTGCTCGTATCATCTTTATTATTGAAGATCAAAACATGTTTCTAATTGAAGATCAAAACATGTTTCTAATTGATATATTCATTATTTTATACGCTCTTTTTTAATTAAGAAAGAAAATATTCTAGCCTAGAGTACATGGATAGAGAAATTTCAGAAACTATTTCAGGAAGAGAAGCTCTTAAATAAAAAACCAACAATTGGATAACTCTCGGATAACTGAAACCTTCAAACTAGTATACTTCTTAACAAACATTATACACTCTATGTACTCATGTATCCTTAGAAGAAAAAATAATATATTTTTAAAGAAAAAATGTACTTTTTCTTTCGTGCTTGAATAGGCATGCCTAAAAATTGTAACTCATTCCCTTCCAAAACTTGAAGAAGGAAAAAAAGAGCTATAGTGAACTATTTTTGGGTCTGTTTGGGGACTTGAAACGAACGTCGTCGTTGTTCCCAAAGGGTTACCATATAGGGAACCAAGGCTCTTGTCCTTCTTTCGAACGTGACTTTGGGATGGTACACTTTGGTTGAAACCTTTAAGTAAAGCCGTATTCTTCTTTGTACAGCCTCTTTTAAATTGTTTATGTACTACCGCGTCCCAGCTGGGAGATAAAGGAGGACTTCGTATAACTTTAGATAGGTAAGAACTTGGAATGAGAGTAGGTTTTTCAAGTCACCGGTCGGTCTATCCACCGATATCTTTTACTTGGTTTTTATTTGTTTGTTCGTCTTATAGCGAAGGACAGTAGATGAAACATACATGCGCAGAACCTCACTTCGACACGCGACTAGAACTTAAGCCTAACCAAGGCTTAAGTATAGACTGTATAAGCCTTGCACCACAGGGGATAGGAAAACAATGCACTTTTTCGATACAGAAAACGTGGTACAAGTATAGTAAGATCTAGTATATTGTAGTAATGGAAAAACCCAAGAATTCATAAACTAATTGGAATCATTGTGAAACCATTTTCTCTCGTATCTAGGCGGGTTTTGTGGGAGGAGCTAGGCTAATCATCATGTATTGCAAAATTTGCGTCACGAATAATTTATCTCCCTGCGTGTTGATCATTGCGCACGCTTCTGACCTCGCGTTGCAAGCAACGTGACAGCATAAGTAACATAATAAACATAAGTATGACTCTTCCTATTGTAATAATGCAAATTTCAAAATGAAACCTATAATCCTATGAAAAACATTAACATGTACAAAAATGGGCCAAGCCTCGCCTCGTGCCCTTTCCGCCGTAAAACGTTCTGAGATCCCATGTAGAGCCAAGTCTGCCTTTTGTTCTCATTCAATCGCCAATTGAACAATTATGTTATAAATTAAGTCCTTTTCCTAATTAATAACCAATATTCTTTGACTCTATCCTAATTATACATCTTTGTTCGTATCAAAAATATCGTGACTTGGCAAGCGCAGGTCATCCCCTTCGATTATTTTAAAATCGGCAGCGATTTAGTGAATATCCCTTCGATTATTTTAAAATCAGCAACGATTTAGTGAATATCCCCTCGACTTCCTTTTAATATTACTTACCTGCGATTGCCAAGTCACGATATTTTTGATACGAACAAAGTTGTATAATTATGTTAGAGTCAAAGAATATTGGTTATTAATTAGGAAAAGGACTTAATTTATAACATAATTGTTCAATTGGCGATTGAATGAGAACAAAAGGCAGACTTGGCTCTACATGGGATCTCAGAACGTTTTACGGCGGAAAGGGCACGAGGCGAGGCTTGGCCCATTTTTGTACATGTTAATGTTTTTCATAGGATCTCACTTCTTTTTGTAGACCCTCTCGTTATACTTCGGTAGTTATATTAAAACAAGACCCTCTCGTGGTACTTCGTTTGCCAATATAATCGCTAACGTTTGTCCTTATTTACGCTGAATTACCCCTTTCGACCCACAGAGAATAAGGAAGTAAAGATTGTACGCGATATCGTAATATAAGAATGTAGCATCAATTACCACACATTTCTTTTAAACTACTACTCTTATTAGCTTTAAAATATATTTAGCTTTCGGTTAACTATGGACCATTACGTCCTTTCATCAAGAACAAACTATTTCTGTTGAAAAGACGGCAGCGCCATCTAGTTTTAAAATAAAGAACTAAAGAACAATTTTATAAAAATTTCGGGATGTTTTAATTTTTCTGTGCTTTATAAAATAAATGAAAACTAAATCATGAATTTTAAGTTTCTATCTCCCCTAGAAGTACCTTAGAATTTTGATGATCGGTGAGTGAGTGAGTGAGTGACAAAATAAGGTAAATTTCACCTGCGATATTTCGAAAAGTATATAGGGTAGGAACTTGAAATTTGGAAACTATAGCTAGGATTGACAGTCCTCGCGGCAAGCAAAATTTCAGACTTTTACCTGTACCCATCACGAAGTTACAGTGGGCTTAAAAGTGCCAAGAGTTGCTTCGAGAAAAGGATGTCAGTGCTCGACTTGGCTGGGAGCACTGCCGTGCTCCCAGATCAACACTGACACTCTCACTTACATCAGGCCAGGACTTGCAACTCCGTCGGGTACTTCATGCTGGTCTTTGGCGAATGACATAGTTCTACAATTTTAGCCAATCACAATAAACCATCTCCTTGAACGTATTTGTGTCGGAAATAGCTCGTCTGCTATTTATTGCACAAGCTCGCGCGGTCGCGGTGTTTGTATGTTCGACTTTAAGATTGCCACAAGTCGGATATTTCAGCACCAAAAATGATAAGCCTTTTGAAGTCTAAATATTCGGTAACTAAATTTACCCAGTGCAACTTTCAACTTCGGTGACAGTCATATGGGCTCACGACTTTATTGCGCATGCTCTAGCAGACGACCAACCAATGAAATCACAGTTAGAAATACGTGTGACGTAAATAAGTGCCACTGCCTAATGTTTCAAGAACCTTAAGGCAGATTGGACAGCATGGAGGCGATTCAAAAACCCTTTGAAACTCTCTTGAACAAAAATCTTTTACAAACCCAAAAAAGTTTAAAATTAACATGTTTTCCTAAATTTCCCAAAAGAATTAATTAGGTAACAGAAGCAGAATTTAAATTTCATTTTCCACTGCAATCTACCTTTACCTTACAAAAAAAATATTACCGAATGCGAAACAAAAGACTCAGAAGAAAGATCCAAATTTACTTAAAAACAATATGCCCTAGTGAGTTTCCTAATTTATTTTAAATTAAAATTTTCCGTCCGATGTTTTTCTCCTATTTTTAGATCGCTCCTTCTAAAAAAGCTACTAACAATTCAATTACTAACCTTTTTCTGGTATTTGACGGGACGTCAAGACATCTACAGGATACTCTATACTCTAAAGCACTTATTTTGGTGGGCGTACTAACATTCGAGAGATTACTTACTCTATCATATAACTATTACATCAAATCTTTGATGGTTTTGCGTAGGCACGGACAAGGCTTACGGTACGGTATTCCTTATTCAAAACATGTCTGGTGTATAGGTACAGTTATTTCCCGACTATTTTAAATAATAAATGAATCGCAAAGGCTTACCTCACCGCCGATACCCATCATCATCATCTTGAAGATGAAACAGCTGCAATATCCGAAAAACTTTCTCTCGTACTTCACTGGTATATAAGAGCTTGGTTTGCGATGAAAAAATAAGAGTCCAGCGATTTGGATACTCATTAAGCTTCAGTTGAAGATTATTCCTTAATTTCTTGGCAAGGCTTATCGAAAAAAATTCACCCGGACCGTTAGGTTCAGTGTTATTAAACTAAATGAGGATTTCGTGTCGCTTGTAACGCCCCTCCCGCTTATTTCCCCCCTTTGCTAAATTCAACGTTGTTTGACCTTCCACCCCCTACATAAAAAGACTGCATGTACGTGTTTCTCTTATACGATCTCTTTTATCAATTTGACTTTGTGAAATTTCGAAAGTTTTTATTAAGTTCATTAAAAATAGGCTTGAATTTTACACCAATACCACCTTTTAAGGGCAGCATCATGGCATGCATTTTCATAGTCTGCTAAATTTAGCCATCGCTAAGCTTTGACAGTGATTGTACTACAGATTTGCCAGTGGAATGGAAACTTTTTTACTCTTGACAATGATAGTGAATAGATGATTGACGTTGGCGTTATTAGATGAACATTTTCGTACCGTTAATAGTGTTTAGTGACACTCATAGTGCCGTAGACAGTGCATTAGTGACTTTGTTAGTGCGGTTGACAGTGCCTTAGGGCCTGGTTAGTGCCGTAGACAGTGCATTAGTGACTTTGTTAGTGCGGTTGACAGTGCCTTAGGGCCTGGTTAGTGCGGTTGACAGTGCCTTAGGGCCTGGTTAGTGCGGTTGACAGTGTCTTAAGGGCCTGGTTAGTGCGGTTGACAGTGCCTTAGGGCCTGGTTAGTGCGGTTGACAGTGCCTTAGGGCCCGGTTAGTGTGGTTGACAGTGCCT
Source organism: Phalangium opilio (assembly GCA_019434445.1). NCBI lineage: Eukaryota > Metazoa > Arthropoda > Arachnida > Opiliones > Phalangiidae > Phalangium > Phalangium opilio. Next base: position 1,056,786 of record JAEQBA010003137.1, read on the forward strand.
TAGGGCCTGGTTAGTGTGTTTGACAGTGCCTTAGGGCCTGGTTAGTGCGGTTGACAGTGCCTTAGGGCCTGGTTAGTGCGGTTGACAGTGCCTTAGGGCCTGGTTAGTGCGGTTGTCAGTGCCTTAGGGCCTGGTTGGTGCGATTGACAGTGCATTAGGGCCTGGTTAGTGCGATTGACAGTGCCTTAGGGCCTGGTTGGTGCGGTCGACAGTGCCTTAGGGCCTGGTTGGTGCGGTCGACAGTGCCTTAGGGCCTGGTTGGTGCGGTCGACAGTGCCTTAGGGCCTGGTTGGTGCGATTGACAGTGCCTTAGGGCCTGGTTGGTGCGATTGACAGTGCCTTAGGGCTGGTTAGTGCGGTCGACAGTGCCTTAGGGCCTGATTAGTGCGGTTGACAGTGCCTTAGGGCCTGGTTAGTGCGGTTGACAGTGCCTTAGGGCCTGGTTAGTGCGGTTGACAGTGCCTTAGGGCCTGGTTAGTGCGGTTGACAGTGCCTTAGGGCCTGGCTAGTGCGGTTGACAGTGCCTTAGGGCCTGGTTAGTGCGGTTGACAGTGCCTTAGGGCCTGGTTAGTGCGGTTGACAGTGCCTTAGTGCCGTTTACAGTACATGTTTGGCGTGGTTAATGCATAAGTACATAAGCGATTTTGTTAGTGACGTTGACAGTGCATTAGTGGCTCTGTTAGTGCCATTAACAGTGCATTAGTGGCTTTGTTAGTGCCATTAACAGTGCATTAAGCTAAGTGATAATTTAAATTTAGCAGGCGACGAACGTTTGTCTATGAAAGGTAATAATATCCAAAAAAAGTAAATAAAACTTTGAAGGATGTACAATTATACATATTAAATACAAAGTATAAAATACACAAATAAAAACATTCATATAAGAGTAAAAAAATTCATTCTAATTCCTTAAACCCTTGATTAAGATCTTGGAGTGTAAATCAACCGAGTGTCCATAAGCTGAAGAGATATTCCTAGATCGCTATCAAAACTTGGGAATTTTCCATCGATGGTCGTGATATTAAATCGTTGCAAAATCGAAGCCAAGTACATGTAGACCTCAACGTACGCCAAAACTTCTCCAGGACAAGAGCGTCGACCTAGAAATACATGTCTCAGTAACTCAACAATCTATAGTGGCGTACATAAGCCACGAAACACATATAGCCAATGCGCACGTTCTCGATGTTTTATTTTTTTTCTTCTCTCAATTGAAAGTCATGTATTATTTTTGCACCCTTATATAGAAGAAAAAACCTTGGTCTATTTTCTCTTTGGTCCAATATTTACTGAGGCGTGCGGAAAAAATTGTAAAAGACATCGATTTTTAGGTGGAGGCAGACAGAATGGAAAAACTTAAAATATGGAAATGGATCTTGTATATTCCCACGAGAATGGAAGGAAAACTAAACCATACAATGTCAGAAGCGTGCTGGAGAGTATTTTCAGTTAAAACTCATCTTAAAGTGAGACTAAAATGATACTGCCAGGGATAGATTTAATTTTAAAAGTAGGAATAGAGAACGGTTAGTATTTACTTCAGTCCGACTCATAGCCCAGTATAGAGCCTCTCCCTTCAACACGTAACGAAAAGTTTCAATTATCTTATTGGCTCACTTAAACTACGTTTTGATGACGTTGATGACGGGGACGGCGAAAAAATACGTAATTCCTTTTTACCTCTGTCGCTATGACCCGCCTCTTCTTTCATACCACTCTGTTCCGTGGAAGGGGGTCCGGGACTTTGACGCGCGCCCACATTACTCTGTTCTCCATTCCTACTTCTAAAATTAAATCTATCCCTGGTTATACCTTAAAAGAACGGCCTTTTTCTAAATATATAAGGAATTAAATATTAAAGAAAAGTAAATTATTTCTCATTACAAAATAATTAGCCTTTAATTAGTCTTCAAAACGACAAGTACTGCATGCGTCGCCATTGATTTACCTTACCCTTACTTCTCTCAGCCTGCCAACCAATCCCGTAGGGGTAAGAGGTTACGTTAGCTTATTTTATGACCCCTGAGGTCGATAAAGCGATGTATTAATTTGAAAAAAAAATTGTCTTAAGCTTCACCACCTCTTTAATGTTTAAAAGTTAAAAATATCCAATCTTTATCTTTAAATAAACATTTGCATAAAAGGATTTATTTGCCCCTTTTTAAAATGTCAGTAATTCTAACGTGATAAAAATTCAAAAAAGGTTATATACAATTTAAAAAGCATAATCTCAATAACGATAAAATGCATCGTATATTTCCCCATCTTTGTATTGTAATTCAACCAAGCAAATCGGTTTCCTTAAATAACTTCAGTAACAAGAACCCACTTAAGACCTAAGAACGTTCAAATTTAGATTCGGGGTGTAGTACCGTCAGCTCAAATATTTTCTTCTTCTGTTACCGGTTCCTTGATGCATTGCCGCCATATTGTCAAGCTAGAATTCGCTCATGGAAACATGAGATAAGCATTCATAGGTTCCCATGATTTACACTAGTTCTGGACGGTACCCATTAGGCCTTCTTGGATTTTGGGAAAACAGAGGCCTAAATCTCAGGCGAAAAAACTTAACAAAAACTGCGCTAAGGGAACCCCCAGGGCTTCATTAACATTCATAAGATTCAAAAAATCTGACGATTTTCGCTTGATCAAGAGCAGTTGGTGGAACTAAAAGAATAGAGTTACGTAGGAATAAATCCACAAGTTAACTACCCATCATAGATAAATGAGTTATCGTTGCAAACTGCTCTTGAATAGAAGTATAGTAAAGCTACCATAGAACAGGGACAAATGCAGGAGGAGTTGCTGATGCTAACGGAATTATACCATGAGCTAGAAGTACAGGATTAAAGATACTCTGCCCGGGTTCAGTTTAAGCAAATGCCACTAGATGCGACCATAGTCGAGGGGTGGAGTTGACTGCCCCGCTAAGCTAGTTTTAGCTGCCCCCTAGTGGATGAATTCTGATTGGTTCCTGCCTTTGAAATAGTAAAATTGAGGTCAGTACGTTAGGGGCTCCAACTGAGCAGGGAGTTTAAACTTTGTAAAGCCTTTCCCACAACCTGACAAAATTACGTGAAAATGTTTTATTATTTTTTCCAGGCTCGAGGTACCTCCCGCTGCCCTCCCTGCTTAGAGCAATAAAGAGTAGGGTCGGAATAAAAAAAATTGGGCCCCAGGATTAGAGACTCTCAGATAGCAAGGAAATCAAAGATTATTTTTCGGAAGAAGAGAAATCAGCTTTTAAGTTCAGATAGGCAACCAGATAAAAAAAGAAAACTTTGGGCGTCAATGGCCTGTCGCAGATCTGAACTTCTCTGTACGAAAATGAACGTGAATTTATTCAATTATTACCTGATTATTGAACGGTTATGCACTGTTACGTTACAACCCCATCTTTCTCGGTGTGATCACGGAAAAATTCATATTCAAAAACACACAAATACTATTTGCCTCAAGGAATTGTGTCAACAGGCACAAATGCGAAAAGCTTAATAAATCTCATTGTTAAAATAAAGCTGGAAAAATGTTGAAAAATCTACTCTAGTCATTTTTGGGATCTCTTTTTGCTAATTGGATGCCTTCCTTCACTATTTTTTCATTCTGTAAAATTCTCCGCCATTTTGAGGGAAATAAAGAAGAGCAATTCGTAAGCTGTGCCAAAAGCTTAATTGGTTTTGATTAATAATAATCATCAGTTTTGTATGAAATAGACCTAATATAGGTGGTACTTCAAATTTTGCAAATGAGCCGTTATGCTTTATTTAATTGACTATAGTGCGATTGACGTAGAGTTGCGCTTTTAAAGGTGTTCACAAACATTTACAACATGGAATCCTGCCACTTATTCCAAAGGCAATTGAATAAACTCTTGTGTCAAACTATGCCTAAAAGCTTTGCAATCCAGATACGTTTTAGAGGACAAAAGAAATGAGACGGTCTTTTACTTACCCATGGAGAACGGGATGAAGTAATCTGGTTTATTGACTCTGGAGCCGTCTTCGCTAATGAACCTCTCAGGCCTGAATTTCATTGGTTCATCCCATAATTCAGGGTCGTGATGTACGGCCCAAATGTTTGGCATGATGACAGTACCCTTGCTTATCTTGTAACCTTTAATGGTATCGTCGTGAGTGCATCTATCGAATTAAAAGAGAAATTATTTGTCAATAATATTGAAAATGTCATCAGTATAATTTTAAGTAGATGTTTGATTGATCATTAATTAATCAGATTCTATCATTTTACCCATTGTAAGAATATTTTACTCATAATTGATTTACTCCTGGTAAAACCGGTTAACAGGTGAATAAGATTCACGCCATCATAGCGAAGACTGAATTTAATAACTTTGTTCTCAATATACTTCTAGAAAACCCTGAAACGTCAGTATATACTTCACATTCATGCCTTGACACAGCTCTTTATTTAACCATTGATCGGTTGTTGATAAAGTCGTATAGTGGCAGTTAGCCATATCGGAAAACCTTGTGTCACGGCATCCAATGTTACGTTAAATAGGACTTAAGAATAGAAAAGGCTTCGAGCTGCTAGTACTCTAAATTCTACACTTACTCTCTGACAATTCCGAGAGGGATGAGTCCTACGTATCTTAGAACTTCGAGGACGCTGGCAAAGGTCAGGGGAGTTCTAGATTGATCGTCCATACTAGGCATTCGTTCCCGGCCTATAATGTCGTCAATTTCCGCTTGAAGTCTCTTCTGGTATTCCGGGTAAGCAGCCATGATTTTCATGCACCATTCCAAGCAAGTTCTAGACGCCTCGCTGCCGGCTCCGAACATGGTTCGAATATTTCCTTTCAAAAATCGAGCTGCGTGCCGTGAAGGATAAAATAGCCAAAAAAGAAGTTCCATCGACGACACAAGTCACCATGAGAAAACGACGAAAGAGATTTATAAATAGAAAGAGAAAAAAATGTGATTCGAGGTTTAAGATACTATACTTTTATTTTTAAGAAAAGACACCTAGCCTCTTACAGAATCTTAAAAAGATTGTATGGCCCTCCCCATCATAAACCCTTCCGCCATTCACTGTCACCATAGGCATAGGTAACATATCAGGAATGCATAGACTTCTACTTGGAATCTTTAAGAAACTCAGGTTACAAATATCTGATCGAAGGTAAGGGTTTAAAGTTTTAAACCGACAACAACTCCTTCGCACCATCTCATTGGCTATTCACAAAGTCGATCCCAGGTTTAGTAGTTCGACCCTCATATGTCGTGGGAATCTCGGCATAGGCCGCTGTAGTTACGTCAATATCACGTGGTTACTAAGTTCAAATACATTATGCACGACGTCAAGGGTGACGGTTTCTACACGTCCTTCCCCCTTTAATTCAAGTAGAAAAGCCCAGAAAATGACCTGTTTAAGATTCCAAGTAGGGGGTACCTATGCAATAATGGTAACATGAGCGATACCTGATAACAGCAGTTCCCAAAATAGCAGGAGAAGTGTTATTCAAAACTGCTGGTTTAAAAATAGTGGCTATATAGTAATTTTGAATTAAAAGTTCCCCTTGAAGGAGATTTGAGTCTTACAAAAAGAAAGTTATTCACAAAAAGGTAAAAAAGAAAAGGTTGAAAACTTGTCAAAATGTTCCAAAGAATAAGATATGGTTTAGCGCGTTTCTTTGGCAGAGGAATACTTCCTTCTTCATATCAGCTGACTTAAGTCCTATTATACAGGGTGTTTCTAATAAGTCTGGCAAAAATTAAGAGCGGGATGTTCTTTGGGAAATCGGTTTTGAGTCGAAAATGTAACTTCTATCTATCTCCATTTTGTTTACCACAAGGGACACTGTTTTCATGTTAAGATTGGTCAAAGTATTTTACGGATGACCCCTTAAATTTAATTAAGAAACTGATTGAGACAATGATTTTTAATTTAATTAAGGGGTCATCCCTAAAACACCTATCAAATCATAACTTGAAAACAGTGTCCCTTGTGGCAACATGAAGATAGAAGTTACATTTTTGATTCAAAATCGATTTCCCCAAAGAACATCCCCTTAATTTATGCCAGACTTATCAGAAACACCCTGTATAAGCAGTAGAAGTTCTACATACACGTATATAAGAAAGTATCGGAAGTTTTAGCCTAGTCTGGGAATACCAAAAATAAAAAAAAAACTTTTTTGACCTAAATGTGTATAAAAATCCTTCTTGGAAAGAAGCCAGCAGCAGGTCGGACCTATACACCACATATCCTTCGAAACCAATACTCTTGGCTTTCAACTAGAGTCGAGATTATAGGGTCTACAAGGGGGGCTCTCTTGTCCTATGGACACTGTCCTTTGTATCTTTAAGTCATCTTCAAACTATATAAGTCAACTCGTTATACATTCTAGAAGAGGCAATTTTGTCAAAAGACTCTTATAGACCTAGTTTAATAATGACGTGACAAAACTCGACTGAGAAACGAGTTTTTGAGATGAAAAATTGCCTATTTCGTTTTTAGGTAATTACCACTTAGCAGCACTTACAGGAAGATATTATGTAAGAGATATATAATTAATTTGAAAGAGAACTGCCATGAGCAACGAAGCGAAATAATTTTGGGATACTGAGAAATTTTACTTATCAGTATCACCAAAAGTGGATTTGGTATCACATTGTCACTTGACGTGTACAATAACAAATAGTTCCGACTACAATTAATTTATGTTAAATCTCAATTAAGTCATAGTGCCTTTGCGACAGAATGTTTCAATGAGGAATATGAATATTTCTCAAATGTTTCTATTGGTTAAATCAGGGATAGATTTAATTTTAGAAGTAGGAATGGAGAACAGAGCAATCTGGGCGCACGTCAAAGTCCCGGATCCCCTTCCACGGGACGGAGGGGTATGAAAGAAGAGGCGAGGGAAAAAGGAATTGCGTATTTTTCGCTGTCAGCAACGTCATCAAAACGTAGTTTAAGTGAGCCAATAAGATAATTTAAACTTTTCGTTACGTGTTGGAGGGAGGGGCTCTATACTGGGCTATGAGATGGACTGAAGTAAATACTAACCGGTCTCCATTCCTACTTATAAAATTAAATCTATTCCTGGTGAAATATAAAACTTGATTCCGAGATTGGACGTGGTGGACCTATTCAATTTGTTTTATCTACTGTAGGGCAACTATTTTTAAATGTTTACTTTTTAATATTCATTCTCAAGCAATGTCGTGTTTTTTATTTACATTATATTCAATAGAGTTTTGAAGTTGAATGTGGAATTAAATATCATAGGATAGGATTTATATCACTGCAATTATTTACGCTCGTTACTAAGCCTAGTGTCAATGACGTTATTAAGAACTTTCAATTGATTAGAAAGATTGACAGACATTATCAACAAACTTAAAATATAAAGCGTCCGTGTTTCTGATAAGTCTGCCGTAAATTAAACGGCGTGTTCTTCTTGATAAAATGAGTTGAAAGTGTCAAAGAACATGGGGTCTACAACATTTAATTACGGAGATACGGCCTCCCAAACACTTGGCGCGTAACACAAAGAAATAATCACACATGTGAAGTAATTAGTTTTGTTTTACCAGCATACGCACACTTAAACCCATTTAATAGAACATTTAACACTGTTCTTAGATTGTTAAGTCTTACTCAACACGTGTGACTTATTTCCTGGTTTTAGGAAGACAATCAATGTTTAGGAGCCCATATACTTCTGTAACTAAATGTTGTTGACCCCATGTTTACTGACACTCTCCGCACAGTTTGACCCTTTAATCTATGGCAAATACATAACAAAGACCCTGTATCCCATTTCTCATCTCATTTCAAACCAAAATCTTGTAATTCACACTGATAAACAATCTCATTATAGTACAGCAACATTACTCCAGTCCTTTCATGAATTTCAATATAACCGAGAATCCCAGTGCTTATGCCCTTTTGTTAAGCCTTGTCCAACAACACAGGCCAAAGTCAACATACATAGGTGTGTAATTGGAAGACTTGCCCTGCGCCCTAAAATATGGGTCAAATCATACATATAAAAGGCTGAAAGATCGTTAGAGAGGGACATGTCCTTAGTCCCCAAACCGGACCTGGGAAGTACCTCTCTCTCTCTCTGTTCGGAAGAAGATAACGGACGACGCACATCTACCTTGTTAAGGAATGGGTGCAATGTTCGTATCATTCTACCGTAAACGATAAAGGTCTCGCTCTCTCTCTCTCTCTAATTTTCTCGTCTGTTGGACAGAGGAACCATATTATTAACGAGTATGGGACAACGAGAGAACTTGATTAAAGGAAAAGTTTAAGTAACATGACGCTATACCTAAATATAAAAGGAATTAAAATATTAAAAAAACGATAAATGATCTCTTATTGTAAAATAATTAGTACATTTAATTTGTCTTAAAAATAATGAAGGACTACTGCGCCATCCGCCATTGCTTTAGTCGCGTCTGCTAGATTGAACCAGCCTTCCCTTACCTCTCTCAGCCTGTCAGAATTCAACCAATCCCGTAGGGGTAAGAGGTTCTGGCTAGCAGACGCCACTAAAGAATTTGCTTAGTGGCTTTAGTGGCGTCTGCTAAATCGAACCTCTTACCTCAATGGGATTGGTTGAATTATCACAGGCTGAGAGAGGTAAGGGGTGAGAGGTTCAGTTTAGCAGACGCCACTAAACCAATGGCGGTTGGCGCAGTAGTCCTCGTTTTTAAGACTAATTAAATACTAATCATTTTGTAATAAGGGATAATTTATTATTTTTTAAAATATTTTTCCTTTTATATTTAGAAAAAGGCCTGTCTTTTAAGGTAATGTTATGTTACCTTCACTTTTCTTTCAAGAGGAAAATTGTTTTAAGGATAATAGAAATTTCTTTAGACATACGACAATTTGGCTCTGAAATTTTAGAGAAGACAATAAATTTTTGTTATTTAAGTGGTCCGTAAACTGACCCTGAATCCAAATTGATTTTCTATCATAAAATAATAATGAGAGTCGCTTCCTAAGAAATAAACATCTGTATCCTAATTTGGTCAACCTGATCAGGAGATTCTTCGAAATAGGTATCGATGTTTGTAGTTGAAGTGCATTTTGAGACGAAAACATATAAATCTAAGCAATTACACCAACGGTGCATCGAGGTATTTAGGTAATTACTGGAAATTTAAGGTCGATTAGGTAATAAAAACTTTATCACAAATGTTACGCATTCGTCTCGCATTTACCTGCCCAACAACGTCCAATAAATTAGTATAGAATTCTGGTATCTATTCCAAAAATTAATAAAAACAAAAACCCCCGTGGTTGGAAGGAAATAATTCCTTATAAATCTTGATCACAAATCGAATTTTCGAAGACCAATGATTTATCACGAAAAGGATTAACAAGAAAAGGATAGGAAGGTAGAAAAGTGTGGGAGAAATTTTCCCCCACGATCTTACTTCTCCATCTTTCATTCTTATAATATTTTTCGTTTCTTTTACTGGCGTGTACCATAAGTTTATAAGATATGTTTCATAAGTATAACACTTCCTATACTTCGTAATACTACTAGTGAGAGTTACAGCTCGAGCTAGTTCGAGAACGACGGAAGCGAGAATTGAAGTTCTACACTAATTTTACAGGACTTAAATCTTCCTATTTAGTCTGCATTACTAAGCCTTTGACAGCGAATCACCAGGCGTCGCTTTACCTCGAATCTATGACCTACTTCAATCACTTCATGACAAGCTCCAGTTTGTAACCAGTGACAATCTTATGGAACAACAACGCGAGTCTTGACTTCACTTTGTTTTGTAGTCCATCTTCCTACTAAGCCTTTGACAGTGCCTCACCAGGCGTCGCTTTACCTCGAATCTATGACCTACGTCACTTCATGACAAGCTCCAGTTTGTAACCAGTGACAAACTTATGGAACATATATTATGAACTTATGGTATACGTACAGGGTTCGTCTGGAATGGATGCGCCGGGTATTCAATTATCCGGGGCGCTTGCCCTACCACCCTGGCCCTCGCTTTTGCCCCACCAATTCGAGGTTTCGCCCATAAATTGTCTCCCGTCATACATATTAAAATTTCTTTTGACAGCTGGGTCAAAAAGGAAGAGAGAAATTCTCTTTTCGCATACCGCAATCAAAGAATGCTATACTCGCGCCGTCCCATTAGTTAAATTCAGTGAATACAAGCTTAATTTTACGTTTGTGTGCCTGTATGTTTTGGGAATATTATTTCAATGCTGGCTAATATTCGTTGTTATGGAAATTTTAATGTGGGACAGACTCGCTGGTCTACAAAGAGGAAAGAGTATAGAGAAAAAAAATCTGGGACAAAGTGCGGGAAATAAGTGAAAGAACGAGGTTGAACTGGATTCTGGGGTCCTGATTTCCCGCAATTTTTATCTTTAAAGGGATACTTAAGCTCATTAATTTTGAAGGTAAATAATCTAGGAACTAAAATTCACTAAGTGTTTTATCGAATCTATTACTTTTCTTATGAATATAAAAAAATATTTTTATATGATTTAATGAAACTTGTAAGCATTTTGTATAAGGATTAAAAATGACAGTAATTAAATAAGTTACCGAATCAAATTTTGAAAAAATTTAATTTTCTTTTAATGTAAAAGTTTTATTTTATAATCTCCAAAAATTCCTGGTAAAATTATGATATTGTATAAATAGTTTTTTACAGCTATATTTCTTAAATTACCGACTAGCATCTCTAAAATTAAAGCGTTTAAGAGTCCCTTTAAGGGCAGAGAAGGGTATGTTGAAAAATAATATTCTCACTTTTCTAAAATAAAAAAAGATAAAATCGGAAGATTCAAAACCATCATTTCGCCTTGGAAAATCTAATCGCAGTTTTACGAGGTTTATTGTTATTTTTCATATGGATGAAACATTTTTAATAGAGTTTCTAGGTGCATAAATAGTTCAAGGTCTTCTCTAAAAACTGAATTGTTCTTAGAACAACCATTTAAAATTTAAAAACCGTAAAAAATAAAAATATGGTGTTCAGGTGAAGACAACTTATAGGCGTTAGAAGCCTAATGCATTTTCAATACAACGCCTGTAGAAATGTTTTTCCCGCTAAACAGTAAAGTTGAAAATATAAATTTTATATTTTTCTTGCTCAGATGGTAAAGGGTGAACATACACGATTATAAATCAATTTCTTGAACTCTCTAACAAGATTCTGGATGTTTGTTAGAGAGCCAACTATTATTATTTCTGATTTCTCAAGATTTCAAGTGATTTCCAGTGATTATCGGAGATTTCCGATTACCTTTGATTACCCCCAAAAATGAATGTGATTACTGATGATTTTCTAAAAATTCTAGGATACAAGAAATCTATTTCTGCGGTTTAGTACACCTGATTATTCAAGTGACTAACCCCTCGAACTCCACCAATAAATAGTTTTGTTTTGAAAAGAGGTTATAGAATTTTTAGTACTATGATCTGTGATGTAGGGTATGTAGCGTATATAAAATAGTAGGTCTAACTTCAATGGTACTGGACATATTTAGGACATTTATAGAGGTTTAAGAAAAATTCTATCTCTATAGCCCTTTAATTTGAAATGGAGCAATGGCCTGGAAATTAAGTAAATAGCGGAAAAGATCTTGCAATATAAATAGGTCACCAATGCAAGCCAATCAAAAATCTATAGAAACTGGCATTTCACTAAGAAGCTCTATTCAGTATGATTATAAAATTCAAAAAGAGATAAGCCATTGAAACCGAGGTTATCAACACTTTAACATACAGTATCGGGAATCTATTAATTTCTAACAAGAATATGTAACAGGATTTCAGTTTCATCTAGCGCGGTGTAAGTCCCATGCAGCTTATCTCAGAACTCAGAATCTCATGATCATGAAATATTCTTAATTGAAATGAGGTAATTCATCACAATATTGGTCATTACCCCGTTGTTATTATAGTTCTATGGAAAGTGATTGAAATTTTAACGAGCTCGAATTTCCGATAATGAAACGATTAATGTAACTTGGAGGACTAAACGAGAGAGAGGTCGGACTTTAGCTATACCAGAAGTAAGATAAGGGACTAGAAGTAAAGTGCTCTAGCATTGGTAATAGATCCTGGCACTAGTGAACAAATTTGAGTATTTTATGCCGCTTCAATCGCGCCTAAACTTGAGAGAAAAAAATTTGATCGAGTTCCAAAAAATTTTCCTACCCCCTTCCACTCAACCTAAAGCCGCGGAAAACGGACGCGGGTGCTTGAATCTAGTTCGGCCGTCTACCGCCACGAGCGTCTCACGTTTTGGAGGGAAAATTCAGAAACCGCTACCAGAGGGCCAACCGTTGGTGTGTTATCAAGAATATTCACTTTCGCCAAGTGAAGAATTTGGTTACCTCGATACTTCTAGTTCCTTATCTTACTTCTGGCTATACTGAAATTATAATACTATAATGGTGGAGTTATTAAGAGCATTTATGACAAGAAATTTACTTCTATACTGTATAATAATAGACCAAATTACAGCGTTTCAATAGTTTGTAAATAGCGACGTTGAAAGACAAATAAAATGCGTTGTTCAAAGTACTTTCTTTCACCAATATTACTCTTACCAAAAGAGGTGTTTTAAAATCCCATTAAGTTATTAAATAATCAATAATATATTGGAAGAAGTATCGATTCTGAACAACAGTGAAAGATGCTACTCTGTATACAGGGTGTTTCTGATAATTCTGCCATAAATTAAGGGGGATGTTCTTTCTGAAATCAATTTTGAGTCGAAAATGTAACTTCAATCACTGGTTTCGAGTTGTGATTGGAGTGTTTTAGGGAAGACCCTTTAATTATATTAGAAATCATTGTCTAAATCAGTTTCTTAAATAAATTTAAGGGGGTCATACGAAAAATACTTTGACCAATCTTAACTCGGAAACAGTGTCCCTTGTAGCAAAATGGAGATAGATAGAAGTTACATTTTCGACTCAAAATCGATTTCCCAAAGAACATCCCCCTTAATTTATGGCAGACTTATCAGAAACACCCTGTTTGTTTACTTATTTTCTTTAAATCGTACTCTTTCGCTATTAGATCTAAAATGTGTAATTTAAAAAAAAGCGAGATTGAGTTGAAGTAATGCTACATTTCACTTCGCGAAATAACCCCTTAACAAACTGGAATATATGGGTATACGCGAGAGAAGGGAAGAGACAAGGTCGAGCCTTAGGTTTAGGGGAAAAGGATAAACGGAGGATAAGGAAGAAAAAAAGAATTGTATAAATAAGAAGATGGTATAGTTCTATTCTATGGCTGATTCTGGCTTTAGTAAGGAAGCGTTTCTACATCATTTGCTATGGGCGAACTCTCTTTCCTAGAAAAAGGAATCAGTTTGTGTCTGTGAGTGAAAGTGAAAAAATGGGAGGGGGGAAAAGCGGGACCATCCCCATGAGGATCATTGATTACCCCCCGGACGACCGTCAGATCGAAATAAAACAAGATGATCAAAGCATGTAGTGCCTCTTCGCGATTGGAACGCTGTTGTTAGAGTTTCATAGCCTGATACTATAACATCCCGGCACGTTGGAAAACACAAGAAATATTAGACAAATATAGCACCGCATTATTGTGACTCCTCTTACAGTAAAAACCCCTGCTTTATAACATTTAGGCTTACATTGAGTTTCAAACTTCAAAGTGTGTCCCTTACTCCTACTCGTACTCTAAAAAGACTGCTGCAATCAATGGATATTATTATTCATTAAAATAGCTCTATGAACCGCTTGCAATTTACCTCCTTGCAACTTCAAAGTTTGTTATTGTTCTTTAAAAAATTTTCTGAAACTAATCAAGAAAACGTAGTTTGTAGATTCACTATTAAGGGATAGTAAACAGTTAAGTCATCCACCGTTGTCACTTGTTCTCACTGTTCAATTTTTCTTCATTTCAGTAACATCCCATAAAGTTTGTAATAAACCACAGTGGCTTTACCAGGGCCGTCGAGAGAGGGGGGCAGTTCGATCAGTTCTGGGGGCCCTACCTTCTAGGGGGCCCTGTCACTTGTGGGGCTGTCTTTATGGGGTCGCGATTTCATAATTTTCCCCGGGGACCCCAAACTCTTTCGACATCCCTGCGGCTTTACAAATGCCTCCAATAAGCAAACAAATAAATTCTTTGGGATATAGCTAGCGAGCCAGCCAACCGTTCAATTCAGACTCAGTTCAATAACTTCCGGAACTCAGAGTAGAAAAAGGAAACTTGGGTTGGAAAAGTAGAGAGAGAGAGAGAGAAAAGTGGAGGATAGGTCCACTATAAGTACACATCCACATGTACACACAAAAGAAAAATATAAGGGCCGACAAAAAAGTGCCCTCTTTTAGAGTAATAACGCTATATAGAAGCTTTTTGTAAGCTTTCACTTTGAGGGGAGTTTTTAACGAAAAACTTGGGCACCCCAAAAAAGAAAAGAAAAAAAGCTTTTTTTTTCAATTAATAAAAACTTTTTCTCTATAGACGAGGGAATTGCTAGAGAATAAAAAAAATTTTGGTTACAACGACAACGACAAAGGGATGAATGGTACGTGTTATTTACTAAAATGACTTTTATATTTTAAGGATATTTCCCTGAAGAATTTTCATAATGGAGTGTATTTAAAATATTCATACGCGCGGAGGGAATAACGTATAACGTTATTTAAAATTTATAAGGTGTTGTCGCCAAAGCACCCAAGAACTTAAAGGTAAAGGTCAAGCTAGAACTCATTCTGTTTTATTCAAATCAGCGTATAACATAGTGAATATAGACTATACTGCTGCCTCCTCTTTTGAAATTGGTCTATTACAGTCCACACACAACAATGCGTCACGATGTCCAAGGCCAAACATGTAAGGTTCTGTATCATCTTAAATATTCAAGCTAAACAAATTATTCCAATTTGAAATATACATTATTTTCTACGCTTTTCAAATAAAAACTAAAAAAATCTAGGGCCGTCTTTTCCTTTATATAGTGTTTGGTGTTTTTAATAAAGGGAAAAATGGTAATTTATGAAAGAAAATGTTGGTCTTCCAGTTCCAAAATTTACGCTTACTAGGTATGTAAACGAAAGTTTAAAAAACTCTTTTCGACTTACTTGTAAATCCGTGTTTCTCAGCTTCTTCTTTTCTATCCATTTCCTGGAGGTAACCATCGATGTAATCCCTGTGATGACCTTCCACCATCGTCTTTCGGTGACTTTGAATTTCATCCCTGCATGGCATTTAAGTATTAAATTAATTATGAACATTGAACATTTTAGAGTTCCAAATGCTTGAAGTACATATTGTTTCTAATGTTTCAATACAATCTGTTTCTGATAAGTCTGTCATAAATTAAGGGGATGTTCTTTGGGAAATCAATTTTGAGTCGAAAATGTAACTTCTATCCTTAACTTTGCTGTCCGGGACACAGTTTTCAAGTTAAGATTGTCAAGACTATTTTACGGATGACCCCCTTAAATTTAATTAAGAAACTGATTTAGATAATGATTTCCAATTTAATTAAGGTCATCCCTAAAATACTCAAATCATAACTCGAAAACAGTGGCAAGGACTGCAAAATGGAGACAGAAGTTACATTTTCGACTCAAAATTGATTTCCCATAGAACATCCCCCTTAATTTATGGTAGACTTATCAGAAACGCCCAAAGTATATTTTCAGAGATTCTAATTAAAGTATCATTTAATAATAGCACATTTTTCCTCACAATAGGAAACTAAAAAACTATAGAGATTAATATGATAACGGAAAATGGCCCAATTTTGTTATTAAAAACTTATTTTCTGGATAACACCATACCAAGAAGTGATATCTAGTTTATTAGGGAGAAGGATAAATTCGCCATATTTCCTGCTTTATCTCCAGTCTGAACGTAGGTCCGGAGTTAATCCCCGCCTCTAAATTACAACCAGCATCTCATTGGCTCTTGAAAACTCACGTCAGCGCGACGCGATTGACGAGAATTACGTATTTTCCGATTGAGGAGATACGAAATAGCCCGGCCTCCATTTACGTCCCCCCTTGTATTTTGAAAGGGGGACTGGGACTATGGCGCGCGAATACTTAGGCATCTTATACCTTCTCCCTAATAAACTAGATATCACTTCTTGACCATACTGAAGGATTAAAAAACACAAAATAATAATGACTCTTTCTTTCTCAGGCGTTCCCGCCCAAAGCACGTATCGTTATTATTATCTCAGAGAATCCTAAAGTTCAAAGGTTACACCATAAATGTATATTCGTGTTGTTATATACTCACTCGACAAAGTTGAAGAAGTTGGTTAGGGTAGTTTTTGCTTCGTCGTATTTCCAAAGGCGAAAATAAATCAAGATTTTCTTGACCCAGGGCAAATACATGTGAACGCTGGTTTGACGAAAGAAATCCATGATCAAGAGAACCACCTGGTCCAAAAAGCGACGTTGAGGATCCGTGTACTCCAAACGGCGTCCGAAGATTAAGGCAGTAATATTGTTGGAAACGCTGGACGTGAAAACGTCACGCGTATCGCAAACACCGCATTTGTACTCCATTAAGATTTTTACAAGCTCACCAATTTCGTTCTGTAGAAATGAAAGATATGCAAAATTGTTTTTAGTACTATTTCGTCCATGCTTAAAGGTTCCAATAGGGGCTTGGCTGTACTACGTCATGCAACGTCACGCTACCTTCCACTTGTGCTAAAAAAGATACCAGGAGGAGGGGCTTACATAGCTTTCATTCTGTAAAAAACTACCATAATGGTGCTGGGGGCGGAGCTAAGCCCAAATTGCCAGGTCCCTATGATTCAAAATGGGTTTTAAAACTATCAAAAATGGCAAGGAATGCATAGGTTTCTTCTACTTGGAATCATTAAGTTATCATGTACGCCATTCTAATATCTGGTTGAAGATAAGGGGAGGGGCTTAAAACTTTGTTAAACCGACCACTCCTCCTTCCTCGAGTTTCATTGGCTATTCACCTATAGGTTTACTAGTTCACATAAAGCGAATATAACTTGTTTGCATTCGGGTTCGGCACTGATAGGTCGATAGCTTCATTAATGTCGCTTGGTTTCTAAGTTCAAATAAATTAGGTGGGACGTCAGGGGTGACGGTTTCTACAACTCCTCCCCTTTAATTCAAACAGAAAGGCTCAGAGAATGGTAAGTTAAAGATTCCAAGTAGAAGAAATCGATATATTCCCGTATAATATCTAAGACCAATTCGCAAGGCGGTTAAACACGAGACTTCTTTTCCCCTCGACTTCTGAAAATGGGCCTATTAAGTCGCGTTTTCACGAAGCAATTGTCAATCGTTTTGAACCGTTTTGGCAATCTCCTAATAATCTTTTCTTTCTTTTTAAATAATAATTGCATTTTCTCATGAAATATCTCCAAGTTTAACAGCAATAATAATTGCATTTTCTCATAAAAGATCTCCAAGTTTAACAGCAATGTGTTCCATTTCGATCTTTTCAAGATGGTTGAAAACTATTTCAGAGTGTCTCCTGTAAATGCGGCTTTATTAAACAGCCATATCTTATAGACTGTCTCTTTAGCTTAAGGATTAAAAACGCCTCCATATTTTGAACTGGTGACCTGAAATGTAACCCAAAAATCCTGGCGTGATAGCGCGCGTACACTTTAAACATTAACCAGTCCTCTTCGCTATCAACATAAAAATTTCCCGAATGACGCATTAATCTTTAATTTTTCATTTGAAAAACGTCAATCAATTAGAAAATCGATACAAAATTGCGGTTTAAATCAGTATAAACTGTCAAAATGAGTCTCTTAAGTTAAAATTTGAAAATAAAAATTTTAAAACTTTCCAGAGCTCCGTGTTAAATTTATCGCTACAGATAAAGATGCTCAAAAATAGAATTTAACTCCGTTTGATTTGTTCTAAATCGATAAACGAACGCAAATTTAACGGGTTAAAGTGAGAATGAAATGATTAGACAACCCTTTGACTATCATTTTCTTTTTTTTTGAGCTTAATAAAATAACATCCAAATGATTTTGACTACACTAACCAAAGCTTTCCGTTAATTTTATATAACTTTACCAAGTTTCAAAAGTTAAATAATTAAAACGTTGCGTTAGGCTTAACACATCAACTTGAAACTTAATATAAATTTATATAATACTAACAGAGCAGTTTAGCAGTAAGTTTTTCTAATTATTAATCTTCATTTTTTATCCGTTAAAAGCAAATGACGGCTCTTGTGGCGCCCCTAATTTTCTACGCACCAATTTTACCTCACCAAAGGAAAGAACCAATCATAACTCGTCCAAGAGGGCGAAGCTAAAACTAGCCCTTGCTCAGCTTATAGAGGGCCAGCCAACTGCACCATCTAGCGGCATTTATTTGAACTAAAACATAGCCGAAACTTACTTAAAATCGATTATTATAAATTGGTTGTCTGGGGATTTCATTGTCTCTTTAAAGAATCACTCTAAATCGAGACTGAACTGAAGATTAGCTCTCTCTCTCTGGTCTCGAGCATAAAAGAGAATCGCTTTAGTTTCTCTTATTGTTCTCGATTGAGACAAAAGAAACGGAACTGGAGGATTTTGGAGCGAAGAGTTTGAGAAAATCCCACTTGACAAAGGAATTTCGTGAAGCAGGAAGTTCGAAGAACAGATGCGACTCTATTTTAGAGGAAGAAAGAAAGACGGCGGCACGAACAGATGTTAACTTACTTGAATATGAGTTTGCATATGAGTTCGTCCAAATCCCAAATCGCGTAACACTTGTAACGTGAATCGACGGTTGTTCTTCCATAAATCACCACTGACGTCATTAAAACCTAAAATTAGCAATGCAATAAATCTATCAATATTAAATTTGAAATTTCCAATATTTAAGATAAAATATAATTATTTATTCTAATTTATCTATAAAATTGTTGACTTTCTGATAATCAGCGAGGAGCCTAAGCCGCTTTGGCGGGAAATGGTGGTCAGATTCAACCGCTGATATCAAAAGTATATGGATATAAAAATAAAAAGTACACTTTGTTGAAACTCGCTCGCGACGTGTAATATGAGAAGCTCTAACTCCTTTATCATAGAATAGTGTCAACACCCTCTGCGTGTGATTACCTTCCCGACCGTCGCACAGGGAACAAGCCGTGAATAGGCTCACAAAGTAGCAGATGGTAGATCTAGTACCAAAAATTAACGTTGGATCGCCAGCATCATGTACTACTTTCTACAAGCCTATGACGCCAAGCAGCTCTTATCTGATTGATTAGTTCCTGTAAGTGGTTGCGCGGAGTTTAGATCACTTCTCAGTTAATATGTCGTCCACAGAAAAAGGCTGGGAATTGTTAATGAGAATTATCCTTAAAATCTGAACTTAATTTGAATTTTAAAATCATTCGGAGGTATTTATTTCCTGAATGTTTCACTATGCAGACTGGTCTTATAATTAGTAGAAGAATCGATAAAAAATCACTAGATTTTCCACTTTACCCTCCCTTTAAATGTTTCATAATTGCTTTCATTTTCAGTTTACTTTAAATAAATTTTCCGCTTTATTTATTTTTCTAATTGGTCAATAGAATTTACACTGATTGGTACTTGAACCTAATCTGGTTTTATCAATACCGGAAAACTTGCAAACATTTCCATCAAAACAATGTTTGTAATTATTTCGCCTCAGGAAGAATAGATAAGGCTCTCACGAATTTCGAAACAACAAACCAACTAGACCGCAATTACTCTTGAATGGATCGCGATAATTAATATATGAATGAAATAATGGCTAATTGCTATTAATTATTTATTAAAATAATGGGTAACTTTACTATATAAATACGGGAAAATCGGTTGATTTGGGTTTACTTTAATAAAATTTATAACAAGAAAGATGCAGCTTAATCTGTCCACCTGTCTGTTAGTAACACTCGGAAGTTAGATTGCAAAACATGCTTAGTAATAATAATTGAAATATTAACGGTTCATTTTAAAAAAAT
Source organism: Phalangium opilio (assembly GCA_019434445.1). Taxonomy (NCBI): domain Eukaryota; kingdom Metazoa; phylum Arthropoda; class Arachnida; order Opiliones; family Phalangiidae; genus Phalangium; species Phalangium opilio. The sequence continues at coordinate 1,076,749 of JAEQBA010003137.1, forward strand.
TTTGTTTTCAAGGTCATGGTTTGAACTCGCTCGGCCTGATTTGCAGTGGTCTGACCGAGGGGCCAGTCACTTAGTGTAATCGGTGTACACGGATGTATATTTGACTGTACTAAAGTAATTACGCGTAATCTTTTAAAACCCTGCCCTTGAGGGTGCTAAAATTATTACAGGTAATCGGTAATCGATGTACAAGAAATCTGACAGTGATTAGCCCCTCGGAACTGACGCTTATAAACTGTGTCAACTGGTCATTTATCGACTAACGTTTAACTATGGCAAGTGTAGGTAATGAAAAGTAAAATCAAGGAGGATTAAACTCGGAGAGGTAATATTGCGTCATATATTTTAAAAGCAAGGATAATTAAGAATGAAATTAAGTAGTTTCCATCAGCATAAAATTCGTTAACAGTACTTACTAATTCCATCTTTAACGATTAGAAAAGGTGACGAAGCTGTTGGTCTTCCCAGGTACGATTCCTTATTCATCGCTTCTTTAATAACCGCAAAGTCCAAAAGCACAACTACATTACGACTGCCGAGTGTCAAACTTCAAGAAAAAAAAACCCAAAAATATTATTCCACGTCACAATATAACTTAATGAATTTTAAAAGCAACGATGTTTTTCAAGTACACGTGAAAGTATTTATAAAAATTTATTGTAACTCGACTAGTTTCGGTCACGTTATTGGACCATCAAAAATTGAAAAAAAAAAAAAAATTATTTTGTGCTTGAAAAAATTGTTGCTTATAAAATTCATCAATTTAATCTTCATTAGTTCATTTTCAATAAAATTACCTGATAATATTTCCGTATTTTTTCTTCATTTCCGTCAACTGTACATGAGCATCTTTCCTTAAAAATGGCAAATACCCCACAATGGGAAGACCCCATGGTCCTGGTGGTGTAGCATCTTTACCTTTCCTATTCCATAACCAAGCTAAAATACTGGTAAATACCGTAGCAAAAACTATGATATTTCCACCGTAATTCGAGGATATATTCTCTAAATCGGCTAAACCGATCATTCTGGAAGAAAGTTCGTGCACTGAGGTCCAATACTGAGAACCAATTAAATGAGTGCGATGCGGGCCTCAATTAAAACTAAACTAAGCGGCCAATAAACCCAATATCGGACCACGATTTCGACTTTGTAACTTGATCAGATATCATATCTTATTTATAAGTCTTATTATAAATCTCGGGTCCATATATCACAACTAGAAATATTAATAAAAAACAACCAACAAAAACAATTAGAAATTTGGGGACTGTACTTGAAAAATGCACGTTGATAATTAAAACACTGTTGTTAAGGACGAATAAATCAATATATCACCACGCCAAAGCAGAAGTACTTCAATGACTCCTAAGCGTTATACGCGTCTTTATATTAATTAGTTTGATTTATTCTGAACATCCTAAATGAGGTCACACCATTTCGATTAAAAGCCAGCGTAACATAAAGTTATAATCATAAGTCTCCAACCTGGTATTTAAATAAAACATCTGAGTATCTCTACCTACCTATGTTAAACGATTCAGACGTGAATTCATCATAGTCGCATTGTGACTTAATTAACTTGAATCTAAAATAATCTCGGTATAAAAGGCTTTTTTTTGTGAAAAAAGGGTTATAATAATTTATGAAATTTAAAATTTGAGTTATTTATTGCTAACACCCAAGAAAATAAACAAACGTTCAATTTAGATTCATTGAAACTAGAGTATTTATAGACCATGTAGTGAAAATAGGCCAAAAATTACGTCAAAGTCCTATTTTTTGGGAAAAAAAATTATGGGGAACACGTCATGTTTCCGATTATTTCCGATAGGTGGCGCTATCCCCATTTTGCTCATAGAACCAGGTTTGGAACTGAGTTGGAGACATATATAATGCCACCTATTGCTAAAGAGCTGAATTACTTTGACGTCATTTTTGACCTATTGACACTACTCGGTCCATTAAAATTAAAGAAATAAAATAAAAAGAAAAACATTAATACGTTTTTTACAAATATAAACTAATAATTAAATAATAAATAGATTTTATAGATGCTTATAAAAAATTCTGGGTTTCACCTCCAGTTTGTGGTATGTCTTCAAACAAAAGGGCTTTTTTTTGGGCTGGTAACGTTGAAGCCCTTTCTATCGTCTTTGCATTCACACACCGGATGTTCCTTCTTCTTAACCCTGTATCAAGCAGACGACACTGCGCCCCCCTTTTAGAAAAATGCAACCTAAAGATGTGCAAAGAAGAACGAATACATAGTTTCGCTGCCGTAGAGTTGTCATCTTTATAGCAGAGGAAGACTTATTGCGTGAAACTTATGGCCGCACTAATATGCGAAGATCACTATACTTAAGGATAAGCGAATTAAAATTTTAATTTTAAATTAGGCACGTTTTAATGGGTGAGGATTGTGTTACACTTAAATGCCATAAAGGAGAAGTGAAACGATTGAAAAATTTATATTCTTACACTCCTATGTCCGTGCAAATCAGAAATCGTGTACACAGATCACGCGTAATCCATTCATTCAAAGGTAACTGATGTAAACCGAACATGTGTAATCCATACGATCAAAGTTAAATCATGTACACCAATCATGCGTAATCCACACAATCAAAGGTAAATCATGTACACATGATGGGTAATCCATAAAATCAAAGGTAAATCATGTACACATGATGGGTAATCCATAAAATCAAAGGTAAATCATGTACACATGATGGGTAATCCATACAATTAAAGATAAATCATCTACACAGATCACTAGAAGATAATCGGGAGTTGTTAGAGCCTTCACGTTTTCCTTAGATTAGTCAGCTTTCCTTTAAAATAATTAATCGAAACCCGAAAATTATTATAAATTCAAGAAGATTGATTCTAATTTTAATAAAACCAAGGTTTTATATTTTTTATTGAAAATTGTTGCCATGGCCTAAATTAATAAAATAATATCCTATTTAAAAATTATTAGAGAGCTAAATATTTTCTATCAAAATTTGACAAATACATGACCGAAAAAATGCAAATTTTCCTGGCAATTCCCAAGTAATTAAGCCCTAGAATTTCCTAGGAGTGAGACAAATCTCGTGGAGATTTTCAACAATGTTTAAAACTCCCTTGGGAGGGGTAATGGTAAAGTTTTTAACCAAAGTCGCGAAATAAATGTACAGCTCCACGTAAGCCAACACCTCACCGGGGCAAGACCTAGAACCTTTGAAAAAGAAAAAAATTAATTCGTTAGCAATTAAAAATGATTTCAAAGAAAATTATTGAGGGCCCAATGAATTAATTACGCTAGAGATTAGGCTTAACTGTAGTAATGAGCTTAGCAGGAGAGCCCCTCCACTCAACCAACCAAGCTGTTTGAAAAATTCCTCCCACCAAAGTAATCAATTTCGATTTAGGGTTAGGTGCAATGCAAGTACATGTACGAAGACAATGGAAGACAAAACGTTTCACATCTTAAACCATTGAACGAAAGGGAGGGAATGAGAGATAAAAGGATGATTATAAGAATAAGGAAGAAGTCATTTAACGCCTTTATCTTAATTGGTTCGTATGAACTTCAGAAGATATTACGTTGATTTTAGTTTTAATAATTTAATTTATTTTAAAAGTGAAGCCATACAGGTTTCTAAATTTTGATTAATGGAATATCGTTTAATTAATCACCACTTCAGACACATACCAGAGTCCAGAGTCTGCGTGTTATATACGCCATTGGCCATTTTGAAAAGACTCGACACTGCTAAGTTTGCTCTTCAAATTTATTGTACTTTGAAATGGCATTGAATTATTTAAGAATATGCTTAATTGTATTGTAACAGTCTTATTGTTGGGGTAATTGGTTTCATCGAGAACCCATATAAGACTTAAGAACATTCAAAGATAGTTCAAAATTGGGCTAAGTTACGTGATTTCAAGTTTATCAAACCATTATTCCCGGTTCCCTAGCATAACCTTCCATATTTTCAAGACCAAGTTAAGAGCTCAAGGAAGGCTAAGATCGTTCTCAGGCTCTAAATGGGTTCTCAGAACTTTATAAGGAGAGAGTCTAATGATTCTTATTCATGGTAAACAGGGATAGATTTAATTTTAGAAGTAGGAACGGAGAACGGTTAGTATATACTTCAGTCCGACTCATAGACCAGTATAGAGCCCCTCCCTACAACACGTAACAAAAAGTTTAAATTATCTTATTGGCTCACTTAAACTACGTTTTGATGACGTTGCTGAGGGGGACGGCGAAAAATACTTTATTACTTTTTACCTCTGTCGCTATGACCCGCCTCTTCTTTCATACCCCCCTCCGTCGCGGGGAAGGGGATCCGGGACTTTGACGTGCGCCCACGTTACTCTGTTCTCCATTCCTATTTCTAAAATTAGATCTATCCCTGTGGTAACCAAAAAAACGTGACTTGTACTGAGGTTCTTTAAATAAATCTATAATCAATGTTTACTCCTTGACACATGAGATCTCGATTTCGTAGTATTTAAATATTCCTTTTTTTAATCAAATGCGAAAACAAAAGATTGATATGATTTAACTCATTTAATCTGCATTCCAAAAAACACTTATAACCCAAGGTCTGTATTTATTCAAAAATTCAGTCTATTGCTGATAAACCACAAATAACAAAGATGTTATTGTCAAAACAGAGGAAGCAAATACAAAAATTTACGAATCTCTTATCAGTTATTTGGTTTTTAAGTCTCGTTCAACTCAAGGGGTTAAACTGTAATAGGAGCAAGTTGGGAAAGTTACGGTTTATCTTAGTATAACCATATAATACTCTCCATAAGTATGGGTCGTAAAGTCATACGCAACTGGCAGACATCCTTAAAGGGGAGTGTTCTGGTGGCGGATTTACCAGTACCAGAAACCATCGCCTACTGTGATCTCAATCTGAACTAGATCTTGAAGGAAAATCACAATAGGTCATGCCTCTAATCTTTTTCGACTTGGAGAAGAAAATTGAATTTAGCTTATGTAGTAATCACTTTAACGGAATCTCTTTTCAAAAAAGAGCTGCATTAATATCGTCCAAACATCCGGAATGTGGTTCCAAAGACTTTAGATAGGACTTCAAAGTTACCAGTCCTTTTGTTCGAAACCATATCTAACGTCTTTGGATGATGAACGTGCCGGATGTTTCGTCTTAAGAAAAGAAGGTGGTCAAACACCAGACTCTATTTTACCCCTGAATTTTGAATATGATCTGTTTTTCTCGCTTGAAGAGAGGCAATACTACTGGCCTATACGACAGACCAATACTTATAGAGAGTATTATAGGGTTACTATAATACTTGTAGACTTATCTCTAGATTGAAGCTAGCGAGCAAGATTTTTCCATTACGCAAGAACCCATATAGGACCTGAAAACCTCTCTCCTCCGAGCTCAAAGTGGCCAGCTTAAACGACCACTTGCAAAAGTACGAGCAGATGAAAACCTAAGATTGTTTTTCGCATGTTCTCAAGTCTCATATGAGTTCTTGCCATATAACGAAGTATAGAAAAACATACCGTAAGAAAAAGGACAAAAGTATTCTGGTTTCGAAGCCCGTTTCCCGTCTTGACTCAGGAATCTCTCGGGTTTGAAAGAAAAGGGTTCGTCCCAAACGTCCGGGTCGTGGTGAAGACTACAGAGACGAAACTGAATTATTTTTAGGAGTAAGGAAGCTGACGCTTTTAGAAGTTTCGCTCGGGCTTCTTGGCTCGATTGTACAACGGAAGAGAAAACGTTTGGACACGGTACTAACCTATATAGGTTGGCGATAGCGATGGTACCCTTGGGAATAAAGTAGTTGGACACTGTGCTATCTTCAACTGTCCTGTATCCACGGAGACAAAAAAAAAATAAGAAAAGAAAAGATTTTGGTAAAACTTTAATTTTGTTCTAGCTGGTAATGTCCAAAAACCCTTTCAAGACTGGTAATAGAAATTCGTTGTTAGAAGTTAGGTTTAAATTTCTATTTAGTTAAGATTTTAATTATCAAGTATTCAAATCGCCGCTGTGTTAGCATAAACAATAAGTGATATCTAGTTTATTAGGGAGAAGGTATACATTCGCCACATTTCCAGCTTTATCTCCAGTCCAAACGTAGGTAGTTAACCCCCGGCTCTAAATTTCCACCAGCATCTCATTGGTTCTTGAAACCTCACGTCAGCGCGACGCGAATGACGAAAATTACGTATTCTCCAACTGAGGAGAGGCGAAATAGCCCGGCCTCCTTTTACGTCCCCCTTGTATTTCGAAAGGGGGACTGGGACTATGGCACGCGAATACTTAGGCATCTTATACCTTCTCCCTAATAAACTAGATATCACTTCTTGGCATAAATAATATTATACCTTCTTGGTTATAGGCCAAGTGCCAAACCAGGAAGAATTATTCTGTTCTATCAGAGTTTAAAGCAGGCTAAATAGGTTTAGGAAATGAATTGGTACCCCTCACATATCCTTCTCAATAAAGAGTGTCTACTTCAAATGATAAACCTTAACCCAACAACACTTTACCCCCTTCAACTCTGAGAGAAAAGTCACTGTTAGTAAAGGCGGGAAGGTCATCCTATCACCTTTTCTCTAGTGTCAGGTAACATTAGCTACAGACATTTTTGAGGAGCTAACCACTCATTGTAATCGATGTACCGTTGTAATCTTTATCGCCTTAATTCTGAGAGAGGTAGCTGGTTAGCCTTTCGGCATTGCCTCTCGTATGTGAAACAACTGAGGCGTTTGAAATATGTTAAATAACCCGCGAAAACCTTTCATTAAGCCTAAGGGACAGTTTTAAGCCTATAAAACATTAGGAGATAAAAAAATTATCCCATACTATATAGTAGAGCTTTCATTAGAATAAATTAACCAAGGTCTAGCAACGTTTTTGCTCCGGCGAAACGTTATTCCGGTGCCGGTCTCCGCTACAAGATTCTTATCAATCATAATAAACAGCTCTTCTTAATGGGAAGAAAACGCAGCCTCGCGAACCTAATTTAATTAGCGCCGAAAAATTATCATTTTTCCTCTCTTAATACGGCCATGGATGCCAGATCCGCCTCATAATAAATGATTATAACCTGATAACACCCGGTCAGCTTTTCTAACAGGTATGTAATAAAAGTAACCGATAACTTGGTACGTTTGAAGTATATCAGTAACGAAAGTTCACGCGAGACAGTTTTCTTGTATTTTAGGCCCTTTAGACTCGAGTCGAAGGTCAATTTTTCTGTCACAAGTGTGGGTGAATATGCGAGTATTGTATTCCTTCTACGGTCATGCACTTTTTAAATTACATGTAATTTTATTCTTTTGAAAAATTCCCCAGAAGTTCAATTCCCACAATATTATTAATTATCTTTGCTTTAAAATTTTACGATGCCCTAGTTCTTCTCCATGCTTAATCATCCTTGATTTTACACTTTCTGACAAGTGAGTATAACCAGAAGGGGATAATAAACGAAGGATGACACTCTGTATCCTCTTAATACTTTAGTTATGTAACATGATTCTTCCCAGGCTCACTTCCCTTTTGGTTTGCTATCCTGCTCATCAAAGTTCAGATGGGTATCTCACCGTGGTACGGTGAATTTTACAACCGTTTGGTACTAAATCTTTAGCAATCAACCCACAAACCTTGATTGTCTTGACGTGGGACAAAAATCCGTAAGTGCATGTGCCTTGGCAAATAGTTAAGCGCTAATAGAGTAATGAGGAGAGAACTATTTATCGCGTATGTAACTCGGTTTAGTGACGTTGTTGGGAAGAATCATGTTAGAATTACCTCGGTTTGTGGTACACTTCTCTCGAAGAGAAGCATTATATACTTCTGGTACAATATATTAAACGGAACATAGTTGTCGCAATGGATAAGAGAATGGTTATTACGTGCCTGGTAATTAACTATGTTAAGCATGCTTTGCAAATACTTAACGCTCTCAGAGCGTTACTAACAGATAGATAACTTATAGTACTCTTTCACAATAGTATTATACACTCTTTAACCGCCATTCTTTTCAAGTAACTTCTACGTATAATCAACTTTTACATAAGACAATCTCACTTACTGACGCAGGATACCCAAGGGAGCGATGCCATGAAATCTCATCACTTCCCAGATGGTAGCTTGGGTAAAGGGTGTGTTCGGTTGATCACTCATGCAAGGTAACCGATTGGGGCCCAAGACGGTGTCCAGTTCTTCTTGGACTCGACGTTGAATGCTCTGGTACGCTGCCATTGTCCTAAGAGACAAATCTAATGTGGTTCGGACGGGTTCTGTCCCGGCTGTTAAGATACTGCGAACGTTTCCTTTCAAACGCAATTCTGGAAATAAAATCAACGTGGGAATTCAAAACGGATTACGTTACGTCCAAGTTTCATTCGAATCTCTCAAACTGCAAAAATTCATATTTTACTTACTATTTAACCCCGGTTCTTTGCATTTCTGAATTTCGTGCAAATACCCATCTATGTAGTCCCTGTTGGAACCGTCCAGAATTGTTTTCTCGTGCGATATTATTTCTGACCTTTTATGAAAGGTCAAAAGGTCACGTCAAATATATCCAATTATAATAATTTAGGCTTAACACAATTTGTCTTAAGTTTTATTCGGGGTGTAGGCAGAATATTATCTTGAACTTAAATTTATATTTATATTTATATCAAATTCAATTTTCTTTTGAAAATAATTAAATTTTGAAGTTTCGATCCACAAAGGAAAGATTATTTGATGAAAATTTTGCTTTCTAAACTTTCGCAGTAAAAATATTTCTAAGTATTTAAAAGTAACTTCATATTTACTGGACAAATTTGAAGAACTTCTTGATGGCAACTTTGGCTTTCCCGTAGTTCCAAACACCGAAAAAATAGAGAATCGGTTTCAACCATGGCATGTAGATGTGGACGCCCGTTTGCTTGAAGAGTACCACCGTTCTATTGACAACTTCGTCAAGAAATTTCCTCATGGTATGGTCGTATGGATAACGACGACCGAATGCCAAAAATGTCACGTTATTCGAGACACTGGAAGTGACCAGTGTTCGAAAGGGACATGCGGATCCTTTATAAGTAATGATTTCTTTGGACAGTTCCTCCACTTCCCACTGCAATATATGATATCAAAAGTTTAATTTTTTATATGAAACCAAGAAGTGATATCTAGTTTATTAGGGAGAAGGTATAAATTCGCTACATTTCCAGCTTTATCTCCAGTCCAAACGTAGGTCCGAAGTAAATCCCTGCCTCAAAATTACAACCAGCATCTCATTGGTTCTTGAAAACCACGTCAGCGCGACGCGATTGACGAAAATTACGTATTTTCCTACTGAGGAGAGGCAAAATAGTCCGGCCTCCTTTTTCGTCCCCCCTTATATTTTGAAGGGGGGACTGGGACTCTGGCGCGCGATAGGCATCTATACCTTCTCCCTAATAAACTAGATATCACTTCTTGATGAAACCGAAGAGAAAAGTCTCTAAAGGACCATGGCAAGTAGCCACTAAATGCGATACTACGAATTGGGTCAATGAACTTGGGAGATCTAATTTTTCATTCATTTCTCTTGGGAAAAACGAGATAAGATGGATTGGAAATGATGACGGACGACCTGCAGCACTGAAACTCTCCCAGTGCACCTTAATTGCGCACGCCCCTACCCTTCGGTAGGCGATTGTCAAGTGCTGCCACGTAGCGCCGTTGTATTAGTATCAGAACTAGCTTCTATTTTTAAGACAAAGGGGGTGTCCTTTATGAATGCGTAGTGGACGACCCTATCAAAACGTTGAGGATGCTGGGAGGACTTTGGTGCCGTTGCGTAGGTAGAGGCAACCTTATAGGTGTTTCTACTCCACCAATCTCTTTCAAGTCTAAAGGACCATGACAAGTGGCCACTACGAATGGGGGTCAACGATCTCGTGAAGGTCTTATTTTTCATTTATCTCTCTGAACCGAGGTCATCTTCGCTTCATAGCGATAACGACCTCGTTTCTTGACAAAATAGTTTAACCTATCTCTGCTCTTCTACATTTTTTTAACTCAACCGCAACAAAAATTAACATATTTAATACTGCACGACCTTCAATCGATATTCCCATTCGACCGACACACTTTATAACCATCTCTAAGCAATTCTAACTTAAGTTGAACTCGTGCAGGTTGAATTTTCTCTATTTCCCCTAAACCATGGCCATGCTCATCGCATCGCGTTTTTAGAATGTGACCCATTAATTCAACGGACACAAAAATTTACATATTTAGTGACAGAATGCAACCCATCTTTAAGCAATTTGAATCGTTTAATGCAACTGTCGGCTTATTGGGAATTATGTGGGAATGCCATAAAAGTTATTGGGTGATTTTTTTCGCGCCCTAAATAAATATGCAGGCTTGTGTCAAAGAGATTAGCTAGATCTGTATTCTATATGAATTTTGCTTTCGTAAAAATTAGACTTAGTATTAGACTTGCTTTCAAGCGAGTTTCCATATGAGTTTTTCCAAAGCCCAAATCACGAAGTACCCTGAGTGTAAATCTACGGTTCGTTTGCCATAGGGGACCTGTACTGTCTATGAAACCTGCAAATAATTTAAATAATCGTGGTTTTGATTTTTTTATTATAAATCTGGTATGATAAACTTACTGATTCCATCTTTAACTAATAAAAACGGTGAACTCGGTGGTCTTCCCAAAAAAGCTTTTTGTCCGAATGCTTCCTTTACAGTTTCAAAATTATTGAGAATCACGACATATTTCGAACCAAGGTACAAACTAAAGAAGAAAAGAAATTGCGCCCAAAAAACGATGCTTAAAAATCACTCAGGTTTGATTTGAAATTTATTCAAAGAAACTACCATCATAAGTTTATAAGATATGTTCCTTCCATAAGTATGACACTAACTATACTTTGTAATTCTAGAGACTTACATCTCGAGCTAGTTCGAGAACGAAAACCGAGAATTGACTTCACTACACTCGTTTAATTTTACAGTCCATCTTCCTATTTAGTCTGTAATAAGCATTTTACAGCGCCTCATCAAGCGTTGCTTTACCTCGAATCTATGACGTTTCACAAACTTCTCTTCATGAAAAGCTCTCAGTAACCAGAACATATCTTATGAACTTATGCTACCATGTATAGGCCATTTTTGAAATTACATATGTGCCAAGAAGAACCACCATAGCCGAGCCCAATTTCAGTACACGCGGGAAGATAGCCTCTGTTTGTAATTTCAAAAATGGTCTATTGTGTAAATGTTTCATTAAATCGAATAATAATAATATACGTTTATTATTGAAACCATTCTTAAAAGTAATACAACTTAACAATGAATAACTGGTTCACCAACGGACGCTTTAGCTCTTCCAAGGCTGGTTACAACAATATCGAGGTGCTAATAACAATTATTTTAGCACATTCTTTTTAGGACAGTCAAAGGTGCAGCTTGTACATCGATTACGCGAAACGACCCACCCCTCGTTACCGTATAACATAGTATAAGTATTCTTACCTGAATATATTTCCATATTTGCTTCTCAAAGAAAAAAATTGTTTATGAGGTTCTTTCTCAAGAAATGGGTAAAATCCGAGAAAGGGTACACCTTTAGGTCCTGGAGGTTTGGGTAACCGACTCAAAACGCAACTCTTATTACTCTGTCGTTTCTTAAACAAACCAAATCCAGCTAAAGACGTTACCAAAAACAACGCGAAATTAACGTAACTTAAATTAAACGAAAACCAATTCAAATTTGAAATATTCAGATACTCTGAAACATTCATTTTGTCTAATCCAAAAATAAGTAACTTTTGATGAATTTTTTTGATGAATATAAGGATTTTTATAAATTTCCCTCAACATGTCATCGTGATTAATTGCAAATGATAAGACTATACGTATGTTTATCCATCTGAGATAAATTTGGCGAAATAATTTATATAATTTAATTAATTGAGATTGAACAGATGCAATAAGATGTCAAATTTTCTTGATTTACGATATCACTATTTCACTACCATAACTGAGACGACGAGTAACGATTTGATAAAAATTTTACACCTAGGTATTCAATGCTAGCTTAAGTTTATAAGATATGTTTCATAAGTATGATTCTTCCTATACTTTCTAATGCAAGAGACTAACTGCGAGCTAGTTCGAGAACGACAAGCGAGAATTGAAGTCCTACACTCGACGGTTAATTTTGCAGTCCATCTTCCCATTTAGTTTGTACTAAGCCTTTGACAGCGCATCACCAGGCGTCGCTTTACAAGAATCTATGACCTACGTCACTTCATGACAAGCTCCAGTTTGTAACCAGTGACAAACTTATGGTGAACATATCTTATGAACTTATGATGCTAGCCAATCGTTACTAGTAGAAGACCCTCTCTCAAAAACGTTACGAAACAATTCGGCAAGATAAAAGGATCGTTTTACAAAGTTAATCCTAAATTTTGTGGTATCGTGAACATAAAAATTTTCAATTTGCATTTGATATGGAAGCAAATGTATTCGTTGCAACATTTTTAGGAAGATCTTGTTACAAAAGTAGTTACTATTATATAAGGAATATATTCGGCTTATTCCCGATTATGGTTGCCATGAGGAAGGGCAATAATTCAGTGAATTATATAAATCCTTACATAAAACTAGGCAGAGTTTAATGACATAGGCCTATTTACGGCAGGTACAGGTTTACGCAAAGTGTCTAAACTGTGCGCAAAAATATAATATTCCAGATTTAGTATCAAATTATGTTTACTAGCTATTACATTTCTTAACGATATAGGCAATTACATAGATATTTTTATTAAACTTATTAGAAATAAAAATTTTAACGTTTTTCCTTGAATGTTTTTGAAAGTATGAATATTAAATGTTTTTGAAAGTATGAATATTAAATGTTTTTGAAAGTATGAATATTAAATGCTTTTGAATCTTGTCGGTTCCCGCCAAACGTTCATCGGTGCTGCTCATAAGTTTCATAAATTTATGCTATTATTCATTCCTCATATGTTATGTTCCAAGTTCTTTGATTCCTCCCTGCTATATATAGGAGTGGAGGCAGCACGGAGGTAGTAGGTGCAAAGTCCAAATATAGTTCTCTGTAGAGTCTGTGTCCCCTGGACACAACATTGCAACAAAGAACCGGTACGTGTTTTCGGTTTAATCGATCATAAATTGTTTTAATTACTTAAATTATTAATTGTAATAAAATATTGAGGTAAATTTAATTCTTCAAAAGTAAACCTTTCAAGAATCTAATAATATGAAAACTAGCATTAGTAAAAACGATCAAGGGTTTGGTTTTCTTAGCTAAGCCTTGGCGAAAAAAAAATTTAATTACAAAAAACATCTAATTATAATTAGTAATTATGGATCAAGATGAATCGTCAAATGGTTCTAACGATAGCTCAGATAATGTGGAGATGAGTAGCCCGGAACAACCTCAAATAAGCAGTCCTGTACCGGAATACTCCAAGCCTGTAAGATTGGACAGTGTTGGAAGCTTAGATGGCCCTGAATCCCCTAGTAACGATACTCCAATGTCGCCCGATGATGAAACGCCTATGTCGCCCGATGAAACGCCAATGTCTCCTGATGAACCCGCACCATCTCCTGGTTATACACCAATGTCACCAGGTGCTCCGCGTCCCATGACTCCGGATAATGCCTCCCAATCAGGGGATGAATCTTCTCAATCATCCAGAGGTGGAAGTAGCGTTGTAAAGTCTATCGAAGGACCTCAATCTCCAGATGATAATCCAAGATCACCATCACCTGATAATCCAAGGTCATCACGTGGTGCTATGCCACCACCACCCCCTACCAGTTATAGAAGATCACCCTCACCAGATAATCAATCTCCTGATTCTTCACCCTCTCATAAAAGAACTCCCGCCACTAAAGGATATATACGTTCACCTTCACCAGATAATATACATTCACCATCACCGGAAGGAGGAAACCCTAGATCCCCTTCACCAGCTGATAACCCAAGATCACCATCACCTGAAAATGTACGATCCCCTTCTCCTTTTGATAACCCTCGATCCCCATCTCCGGATAACCCAAGATCACCATCACCAGACAATGTTAGATCACCTTCTCCCGATGATAATGTCAGGTCACCTTCACCCGATAATGTTCGATCCCCATCTCCTCAAAAACATCGTTCTCCGAGGTCTTTTGAAAGGGGAGTTAAATCTTCAGAATCATCGAGTTCCCCGCAGAAAGTTTTGTATAAAGCCCCGATAAAAGTTGAACATCCTCAGAGTTTGATGAAAGATAAACCCATGGATAGCAAAACGGTAGAAACATTAGAGGGTGAACTAGACTTTGAGGAAGAAGTTCAAGAAAAGGAGGAAGAACCTCTTATCGAGGAGAAGGAGAGTTCGGTCATTATTAAAGATGAAATTGGTGATGAAAGTCTGGTTGTTGTGAAGACTGAGAAGAAAAAGGAGGTGGAGGAAGATGAGGATGATGATGATGATGGTGAAGTTAAGTCACCTAAAGCGAAAGAGGTTAAAGAGAGGAAACTTATAAAAATGGATCAACCTTCTAAGACTAATAAAGTAAGCGTATATTGACCTCCGTGTACCAAAACCCGATAATTATTATGGTAAGTAATGTGTTCGTTAATATAATTTTAGAGTGATAAAACTGATCAGGAAGAAGGGGAAGCTGATGATGGTGAAGTTACTGATGTATGCTATAATTTCTCTTATTTGTAATTGTATCGTAAACATAGTTTTCAAACCATTCAATTTACACCAGGACACCAGTGTACTTGGGGGACAAAATAGTCTGCCCTTTTGTCCTCCAAGTAGCCTGGTCTCCTTGTGTAAATGGTATGAATCCTGAGTCCTAGCCTGAAAACTATGTATAGATACTAGTTTTCACACATGGAGGATTCATGCCATTTACACCAGGAGGTCAAACTACCTGGAGGACAAAAGCAGACCTGTTTTTGTCCTCCAGGTAGCCTGGTCTCCTTGTGTAAATGGTATGAATCCAGAGTCCTCTTAGCCTGAAAACTATGTATAGATAGTTTTCACACATGCAGGATTCATTCCATTTACACCAGGAGGCCTGACTACCTGGAGGACAAAAGCAGACGGGTTTTTGTCCTCCAGGTAGCCCGGCCTCCTGGTGTAAATGGTATGAATCCTGAGTCCTCCTATCCTGAAAACTATGTATAGATAGTTTTCACACATGGAGGATTCATACCATTTACACCTGGAGGACAAAAGCAGACGGGTTTTTGTCCTCCAGGTAGCCTGGCCTCCTGGTGTAAATGGTATGAATCCTGAGTCCTCCTATCCTGAAAACTATGTATAGATAGTTTTCAAACATGGAGGATTCATACCATTTACACCAGGAGGCCTGACTACATGGAGGACAAAATAGTCTGCCCTTTTGTCCTCCAAGTAGCCTGGTCTCCTTGTGTAAATGGTATGAATCCTGAGTCCTCCTAGCCTGAAAACTATGTATAGATAGTTTTCACACATGGAGGATTGATACCATTTACACCAGGGGGCCTGGCTACCTGGAGGACAGAAACCCGTCAGCTTTTGTCCTCCTGGTGTAAATGGTATGAATCCTCCATGTGTGAACTATCTTGGATAAATTTTTCATATGCAAAAGTGAGGTATGATAAGTTTTGTTCTATGCAGGAAGATGATTTAGAAGAAGGGGAAGTTAAGGATGGTACCTCAGTTCGTAAAGGTTTCCCAAGACCCAATTGCCGATTTTTCAATAAAGGCCAGTGTACTTGGGGCTCATCATGTCGATTCATTCATCCTGGGGTCAATGATAAGGGCAACTATAACATGTTTGCCGCACCCAAACCTTCAATGCCAGCCAGTATGATGATGATGCCAGGACCGCCCCCTCCTATGCCTCCACCAATGCCCATGATGAAAATGCCCCCATTACCACCTCACCCAAGAATGAGACCCATGGTAAGACAATATTTTCAGATTATTTAATTTTGAACTGTTAAATTTAAAATGTATTTACCATTGAAGATGGGACCAGATTTTAGACCTTTTCCGCCTATGGAAGAACCACCTCCAGTGGAATCGGCTTGGGAAAGAGGTCTAAGACACGCCAAGGAGGTATTTATCAATGCGCGCTAACCGACCTTATTCACGATGCGTGTGCCAAGGCTTAGCGTGGATGCGGTTTTTGTTTGTCGTCCGTCACGGGGGGGGGGTATTGTTTGTCGTCCGTCACCGGGAGGGGGGGGCGGTTATTGTTTGTCGTTCGTCACCGGGAGGGGGGGGGGCGGTTATTGTTTGTCGTTCGTCACCGGGAGGGGGGGGGCGGTTATTGTTTGTCGTTCGTCACCGGGAGGGGGGGGCGGTTATTGTTTGTCGTTCGTCACCGGGAGGGGGGGGGGCGGTTATTGTTTGTCGTTCGTCACCGGGGGGGGCGGTTATTGTTTGTCGTTCGTCACCGGGGGGGGCGGTTATTGTTTGTCGTCCGTCACCGGGAGGGGGGCGGTTTTTGTTGGTCGTCCGTCACCGGCGGGGGGGGGGTTGGGCGGTTATTGTTTGTCGTCCGTCACCGGGGGGGGAGGGCGGTTATTGTTTGTCGTCGGTCACCGGAGGGGGGCGAGGGCGGTTATTGTTTGTCGTCGGTCACCGGAGGGGGGCGAGGGCGGTTATTGTTTGTCGTACGTCACCGGAGGGGGGCGAGGGCGGTTATTGTTTGTCGTCCGTCACCGGGAGGGGGGGGCGGTTATTGTTTGTCGTCCGTCACCGGGGGGGCGGTTATTGTTTGTCTCTGTCACCAGGGGGGGCGGTTATTGTTTGTCTCTGTCACCAGGGGGGGCGGTTATTGTTTGTCTCCGTGACCAGGGGGGCGGTTATTGTTTGTCGTCCGTCACCGGGGGGGGGGGCGGTTATTGTTTGTAGTCCATCAAAACGATGCATCGTTTCTTCTGTGATGCAGATGGCCATTCATTATAACCCAAATTTGGTAGTTAAAAATCGCGCGTTAAGCCTTGGCACTCGCGTCGTTAAATTTAGCCTATTTCTTTGCATAGCTCGACACCTTTAAAAACGAAACATATTTTTTACTAAATCAAGCAGATTATGAAGAAAGCCAATAGAAGGAAGGAACAGGAAACGGACTTTGAAGAGAAACGAATGAACTTGAGCATTGAAAATCCGGATCGAATTTATGAGCGTGATATGGATAAGTATGGACCAAGTTATAGAAGACCCTCTGAACCTGGAGGATATTATAAGTAATTAATTTTGATTTAGATGGTAGTTAGTTAGTGGTTTTGGGCGCTTAAACATTTTTAATATTTTTACAGAGATGATATAGATGACCCTTATGATAATTTGGAGGAAAGAGAGATCCAAGAACGTTGGAGAGGCGGACATTATGAAAATTTTGAAGTTCGTTGGAATAGACCTGATTTTGATAGAGTAAGTATTCGAGTTCCATAAAGCTAATCAGGGTTCATACAAACCGGGAAAACCTGGAAAAATCAGGGAAATAAATAGTTGACAAAAACCTCAGGGAAATTTCGAAATCTTAGTAAAATTCTGGGAAATCAGGGAAATTTGCGTCAAACAGGGGCCGAGTAATTAAGCAAAATGTTCGTGAACATTCCCTCCATAGGATTAACATTACACTATACTTTGGAGGCTCATAACTCTGGTTCTACTAGAGATACGGAAATGCCCTTTGAGTATGTTATAGTCCTATTTGTCCCCCATACAACCATACTAAAAACTTAGGGCTATGACAAACAGGGGCCGAGTAATTGAGGAAAATGTTCGTAAACACCCCTCCATAGGATTAACATTACACTATACTTTGGAGGCTCATAACTCTGGTTCTATTAGAGATACGGGGATGTCCTTTGAGTATGTTATAGTCCTATTTACCCCCCATCCTCCTTCGTTAACATTTGCTCCATAGGATACTCCATATACGGGAAAAACCTGGAAAACTCAGGGAAGTATATGGGGAAAAACCTCCCATAAATCTCAGGGAAATTTGTTTTCCAAAAGTTATATGAACCCTGCTAATCATTTCTATTGCTTTTTAAATTAATCGATTTTTATCCCCAGAACATTTTTAATTGGAAGTATTATAATTAGTTTAATTATAATCACTTTTGTTTATAGGAATTTCACGAAAAAGAACGGCAGAGACGGTATCCAAGGTCTATGGAAAGAGAAAAGTAAATTGTTTTGAGATTAAGGGCAATTTTATTGCATGAAATTTGACAGGTTTTAGTTTAATCTGAATCCAGTTAATTCAGACCATTAATTAACAATTGAAACAATGTTTTGTTATAATTATAATTGTGATTTAATTAATTTAATTACTAATTGCCTCTTATTTGGTGGGTCTAAGAAGTTGGTAATATCTTAGGCTGTACCATTTAACGAGAGCCCTCTTCGTTCATTGTGTCTAACTTTGATCATTATTTGTTGTCAAACTTTTACCGGTACAGGTGCGGAAATTTAGTGAAAAAGTGTTTTTACACGAAGAAGTTTAATATTTATTATATTTTCGTGTTTTAAAAGTTAAATTGAAAAAGTTTCCGTCACGTCATTAGTTTGAAACGGAATTAAAACAAATCCCGTCGCGAAAATGGCCCCCAAAAAGTTGTAGTTTAAGGGTTAGCGGAGTTATTTTTAGTTGTGTTGTTTTGAAAGAGTAACTACGTCCAAAAAGGCAGTTCTTGACGCCCACCCACCCAAACTAAAAATATCCCCGGTTTTTTCCGATATTTTTAGAGGAAATTTGAATGAGACGTAAGTAATTCTCCATAATTTCGCGGAACCTGTTTGTTGGAGAAATTTAAACCAAAACCAAAAGCCAAAACCAAAAAAAAAAAAGTGAAGAACGAACTTTTACAAAAAAAAAGTTATCGAGTCTAATTGAGGAAAAATTCTTATTCGGTTTCGTTAGGAGTTAGTAGTTTTATCAGTTTTATTATTACTAGTTAACAAGTTTTTTACTAAATGCAAAAAGTGACGCACGAACTTTGGTTAATTAGTTTAAATAATTAGATTAGGGATGTATTAGTTTCTTATTTAACAAACAAAAAAATCTCAACATTTTCCGTTAATTGGTGGTAAGTATTGGCTAATTTACATACAATACATGACTTAAGCTTATGTGGGGGAACAACTAATATTGTTCACATTTTCGATTGGAGGAAAATGGTTAATATTATAATTGGGGGGTGGAAAGCCATATCGCGACAATAACAAGTTGGAACTTAAATTCAAGTTTTGAGGGAAGCGTTTTTTGATCGAACGATTCTGTCTATGCGCAGGTTTGAAAGAAGGTCCCCTGAACCTGAACGTTGGCAAGATGAACGCTATCGTGAAGCTCAAGCTCCTAGAGGACGAGCTGATGAATGGCAAGATCCATGGAGAAGGTATTAATTGTGACACGGACTCTGTTATAATCTTAATTTTAATTTTGATCTTAATTACTTAATGGTTTAGGTCAAAAACACCTAAAGGAAGGCGTAGCCGCTCTCAACCAAGATCTGGTCGAAGATCGTACTCATCAGGATCATCTAGGTCGTATTCTTCTAGGTTAGCGATACTGCTACTTCTATCAGAAGTGAGATGAGACTGGAAGTACTGAGCTAACCAAATTCTTCACTTGGCGAAAGTGAAATGAATATTCTTGATAACACACCAACGGTTGGCCCTCTGGTGGCGGTTTCAGAATTTCCCCTCCAAAACGTGATCTTCGCTCGTGCTGGTAGATGGCCGAACTAGATTCAAGCACCCGCGTCCGTGTTCCGCCACTTTAGGTTGAGGGGAAGGGCGGGGGTAGGAAATGTTTTTGGAACTCGACCAATTTTTTTCTCTCTAGTGTAGGCGCGATGGAAGCGGTGGCATAAAATCCTCAAATTTGTTCACTAGTGCCAAGATCAATGCTAGAGCCCTTTACTTCTAGTCTCATCTCACTTCTGCTTCTATGAAAGTTCGACAAGCTTATTTTATTTACCTTTTCTATAGCTCTTCAAGGTCCTCTTTTGACTCCAGGAGTTCTTATTCGAAGAGTTCGCATTTTAGCTCGGAAAGGTACAAACAAACCAACCTAATTTAGTTTAACTTAAGTAGATAGGCTTACAGATTGTAAATTTTTTGGGGGGGCCAGGTCTCGATCAAGAAGTCACCCGCGAGCGCCATCTAGAGAAGGCGCAGTTCGACCGGGATTTCGTTATAATAAATCGCCACCAGCTGCTGGTGGTGGTCGATCTTTTGAGAGAGATCTTTATGAGCCAAGACGTCGAGCTCCACCTCCTGCAAACATGAGAGATCCTTTAATGAGAAGCCCAACATTGTAAGTATAAGTATACCATGTTCAATTTGAACTACACGCTGGGTGATGGTCGCTTAAGGTCACATTTTTGCCTTGGCATTGTCATTAATCACCAAAGGGCTCGAAACAGTAGCCCGCCAACTAGACCTCCGATAGGTCGAGGTCCGTCGCCTGTTCACAATATCGTGGATTTATCACCACCGAGCAAATTTTCTCCGACTAGACGAACTCCGCCTCCACGTAAAATGAATTCGCCAAACCCTTCCTCTAAGAAGCAGCTGAAAAACACGTCACCCATTCGCGTCATTCGACAATCTCCCCCTATGCCAAAGCGTCAGTATCCGATTGAAGGCAAACAGAAGCAACGAAAATCACCTCCTATGGAACGAAAGAAACCCAAAGTTGGACCCAAATCACCTTCTCCTTTGTCGCCGCCACCGATGGGTGCCAGATTAAGGGATCCGTCGTTGATGATGAAGACTAAGGAAAGGAAGCACGCTGTTCCACCTGTACCTAAGACATCGGCTAAAGCGAAACCTGATTTTAGGTAAATATATTTATTATTCAGGGTTCTAGGGTTCATACCAACTTGGAAAACAGGGATAACCTGGAAAAATTAGGGAAATTAGTAGTTGACAAAAATGGTCCTCAGGGAAAACTAAGGGAAATTTATAATTTTTAGTAAAATTCAAGGAAATCAGGGAAATTTGCGTCAAACAGGGGCCAAGTAATTGAGCAAAATGTTCGTGAACATACCCTCCTTAGGATTAACATTACACTATACTTTGGAGGCTCATAACTCTAGTTCTACTATGAATACGGGGATGTCCTTTGAGTATGTTATAGTCCTATTTGCCCCCCATCCAACCATAATAAAACATTAGGGCTACGACAAACAGGGGCCGAGTAATTGAGCAAAATGTTCGTGAACATACCCTCCTTAGGATTAACATTAGACCCAACTTTGGAGGCTCGTAACTCTGGTTCTACTAGAGATACGGGGATGTCCTTTGAGTATGTTATAGTCCAATTTGTCCCCCATCCAACCATACTAAAAACGTAGGGCTACGACAAACGGGCCGAGTAATTGAGGAAAATGTTCGTAAACATTCCCTCCATAGGATTAACATTAGACCCAACTTTGGAGGCTCGTAACTCTGGTTCTACTAGAGATACGGGGATGTCCTTTGAGTATGTTATAGTCCAATTTGTCCCCCATCCAACCATACTAAAAACGTAGGGCTACGACAAACAGGGGCCGAGTAATTGAGGAAAATGTTCGTGAACATACCCTCCATAGGATTAACATTAGACCCAACTTTGGAGGCTCGTAACTCTGGTTCTAGTATATATACGGGGATGTCCTTTGTGTATGTTATAGTCCATTTTGTCCCCCATCCAACCATACTAAAAACGTAGGGCTACGACAAACAGGGGCCGAGTAATTGAGCAAAATGTTCGTGAACATACCCTCCATAGGATTAACATTGCACTATACTTTGGAGGCTCATAACTCTGGTTATATTAGAGATACGGGGATGTCCTTTGATTATGTAATAGTCCTATTTGCCCATCCTCCTTCTTCGTTAACATTTGCTCCATAGGATACTCCATATACGGGAAAAACCTGGAAAACTCAGGGAAGTATATGGGGAAAAACCTCCCATAAATCTCAGGGCAAATTTGTTTTCCAAAAGTTGTATGAACCCTGGGTTCTTCGGACATCGTGGAAACAATTTTTTTTGGATTATTTAAATTAGGGAAAGAAAAGCCCTTGGTGGAACTCACAGTGGCAGTGAATCGAGTCACTCTGCATCCAGGTCCCCCAGCAGGTTTGATTTCCTTTCAAACACTTTCTCTCAGAATTTCTGTAGCTCTTCTTAGGTGGTGTCCTGTGTTTTTGTGTGTGTATCTTTATTCGGATCGAAAAAAACTAAATTTTCGAAGGTCTAGCCATACAAGTTCCCAATCTCGATCCAGATCCAGGTCAATCAGTCGCAGTGTCAGTATGAGCAGCGTCTCCTCTGTGTCCAGTAGCATTTCACACTCATCGTCTGGTTCTGAGACTGGCAAAACGAAATCCAAGGCGAAGGCATTGGCCAAAGGCATTCCTGGTACGTGTTTCCCATTATAATACTATTAAGGCCTAGACAAACTATTGGGGAAAGCGGTCCTTGAACGTTTTTGTGAGGGATTTTTTTCGCTTCTCCTCCTTCGCATGTGTGATAGGGTGAATGACTGGTGGCGCCCCCTATCGACGAGCGAAGGAGTTATTAATAAGGAGTAGTGGCACTATGTTAACTCTCTATAGGGCATAATAAGTCAAACCCTCGGAGATGCCATTACTCCATTTTATACGAGCTAAGAGCGGAAAAACGTATTTTTAAATTTTACACCTGTAAAATCTTTTAAAAAACACTTGGAACTTGTATTTCTACTTACTTTCGAGGAAATACCACCGTTTTCTGAAGGTAAGAGTCTTTTTTTATACATTTATTAGTAATAAAAACATTTAAGGCGAGCTAAGCCTTGGTCTTGTAAAACACGGCAGATGAGTGATTTTGAAAACGACGCTAATCCTCGCGCTAATCACTAATCTGCCGTGTTTTACAAGACCAAGGCTTAGCTCGCCTTAAATGTTTTTATTACTAATAAATGTATAAAAAAAGACTCTTACCTTCAGAAAATGGTGGTATTTCCTCGAAAGTAAGTAGAAATACAAGTTCCTAGTGTTTTTTAAAAGATTTTACAGGTGTAAAATTTATAAAATACGTTTTTCCGCTCTTAGCTCGTATAAAATGGAGTAATGGCATCTCCGAGGTTTTGACTTATTATGCCCTATAGGGAGTTAACATAGAGTGCCACTACTCCTTATTAATAACTCCTTAATAACTCGTCGCTAGGTTGGCGCCACCAGTCTTTCACCCCATCACACATGAGAAGGGGCGAATGCCTTAAAACCGTCACAAAAATGACTCTCAACTGTTCCTCTTGTATCTCTATGGTGTTTCCAATACCTTTAGCTTTAGCATTAGCAGACTAAGCTTCTTCGGACTTTGTCTTGAAATATCTTTAAAATAATGTTATTCAGCTGCTGTAAGACGACCTCCAGGTGACAAAGTACCACCGGTTAAGAAAGACCCAGCCCTTGGTGGTGGTAGAGTACCCGCGGAAGCTAAAGGAAAAGAACGACCTCCTAAGGAAAGCAAAAGAGCCCATGATCGACACTTCACAGAGTTTGACGATCACCCTAAAGCTTCAAATTACGATGATCCAACGAGTCTTACAATTCCATTGATGGTGTCGAAACAGTCGAAAGATTTAATCAAACAAGGTGGTCAGAAAGCGCCCATAAAACTAAATTTACTCGCAAAGGTTCGTCTCCATAATGATAAAATGTTTAAGCTTGATTGAATCTACGATATTTTCAATATATTTTAGCAACAGAAGCAGAGTACCTTGGATAAATCCCCCGTTAAAACTGACAATAGGCCAAACAAACACCAAGAAAGAGGTATAATAATTATTTCTTTAGTTCGTCACCAGAGGGGCCTTATTGTTATTCGTAGTTTGTCACCAGGGAGGGGCCTTATTGTTATTCGTAGTTTGTCACCAGGGAGGGGCCTTATTGTTATTCGTAGTCCGTCACCAGGGAGGGGCCTTATTGTTATTCGTAGTCCGTCACCAGGGAGGGGCCTTATTGTTATTCGTAGTCCGTCACCAGGGAGGGGCCTTATTGTTATTCGTAGTCCGTCACCAGGGAGGGGCCTTATTGTTATTCGTAGTCCGTCACCAGGGAGGGGCCTTATTGTTATTCGTAGTCCGTCACCGGACGGGGGCCTTATTGTTATTCGTAGTCCGTCACCGGACGGGGGCCTTATTGTTATTCGTAGTCCGTCACCGGACGGGGGCCTTATTGTTATTCGTAGTCCGTCACCAGGGAGGGGCCTTATTGTTATTCGTAGTCCGTCACCAGGGAGGGGCCTTATTGTTATTCGTAGTCCGTCACCGGACGGGGGCCTTATTGTTATTCGTAGTCCGTCACCGGACGGGGGCGTTATTGTTATTCGTAGTCCGTCACCGGACGGGGGCGTTATTGTTATTCGTAGTCCGTCACCAGGGAGGGGCCTTATTGTTATTCGTAGTCCGTCACCGGACGGGGGCGTTATTGTCTCTTTCTTGAGCAGTTATCCTTTTGACCCATACTTATGAAGTGCATTATAGAGTTATACTAAATACCCTGAAAAATATTTCAATTCAGTTGGTGAAGATGGTTCTAGACCAAAAACCTCGTCACTTTTAAGTGGAAGTCGTAAAAGACCAGCGTCACCGACACACAAGAAGGGAGGGGCATTGGCTTTGAGTATAGCTGCTGCTAAAGCCACAAATTCCCGAAGGGAAGAGCTGCTTAAACAATTAAAAGCCGTAGAAGATGCCATTGCTCGTAAAAAATCTAAACCTAATTAAGCCTAAAACCTAACACACTTTTACGGTAAGAATTTAGTATTTAAATATTTTTGTTTCAACATCCCCTTAATTATCTTTGGGTACATAACAACAAACTTCATTTTGTTTTTGTTTTCACATTATTTTGACTTCAGAAACTTAAGCTTTTAAACATTTAAGAATTTAGGGATAATTCTTAATCTTCTACGTTATCTTTAACATGATATAACGGAACAACAGTAGAAAATACAACCCTGTCTCTCAAAACTTATTAATAAATGTTGTATTATATTCCTGTCTCTATATGCTAAAGTTTTGGTTCTTTGTCAAAAAATATTCACATTAAAAAAGTAAAAAAAAAACCGTTTTGAGTAAAATTTATTTATTTGAAGTGAAAATATTCTGCACAATTAATAACATATTTACAATAATATTTTTTTTTACGTAATTAATTACAGTTTGGCTTATTTTTATTTCATACTCTTACACAAGTTTGTAACTATTTATCGTTTGGCCGCTTTTTTAAGCCTATATTTATTTACAATTATTCACACAAAATTTACATTGATTTTTTTTAGGCGTTTATAACCTAAGCCTAATAACTAGCTTCACAAAAAAGGATTAATGTGTTCTTTTAAAAACGCGATTATTTACGCGTGGCATTGATTTTGTTTTATGATTCATTCATGTTATGGTTTCATCTAATTATGAGGGTCAGCAAAGAAGTAATTTAGTTGCGAACGTATGACAGTCTTATTTACTTGCCTAACCTCACCCTCCCCCCCCCCGGTGGGCCTAGCTTTAAACAGCGAGTGACGTATAAGGTGTTACATAAAGCGTGGTAGTCGTAGGGCCACCGAAGTATAATGGGTTCTGTTTGCGATTTTTGTCGAAAATGTGCTATGATAAGTATATATATTTTCTACGTAAAATCGCCCTTAGAACCGACTGTACTTCGGTCCTGCCAACCTTTATGGAACACCCTGTATATCCTCATTTATGCCCACCCTCGTTTAAAATGCTTTGGCCTTGATACACTGAAAAAATCGCGGATCTCGTTTGTACCATGGCTTTTGTATGTACAAAGAGCCCGGCTACGATGTTTGGTAGATTACCCAAATGCTGGGGCGCTTTGAGTGTGTGTGGGGTGAGAGGGGTGTATGTGAACCCTGGTTCCTGTGGGGTGACTCTTAAAATTTCACAAAGCTAATAATTGGGTCTATAATATTTAAATGTAAAGCGAACAATCAAGGAAGTTTTAAAATCTTAATGAAATCCTTCCATCAAGACATAAGAGTAGTTAAATCAAAGTTGAAAAAGTAAATCTTAATTTTCATTCTCTCCTGCTATTGAATCGGGGAATTAATTCGCCTTCACAGGATTTTTCTTTTTGGCAAGGACAGAAATTGCCCCCCCCCCTTGTAATCTAAAAGCTTAACAGAGTACAACTGGCCTACAAGTCCATGATTGGATATTTCGTACAACGGTCGACAACATTTGAGAAATTAGATGGTATCCAACATTTTTGCCCCATTCATGAAACAAAGGAACGTCACACGAGACGCTGTACGTCGACGTCTCGCCTGTACATTTCTCCTTCGCCCCTTCCGGGGCCGAGTTCACGCCGGACCTGTTAATTTTGTCGCGGTTCAAAGTTCTTTTTCATGAAGTCTCGATTAAACGCGTGAGTCATGTTCTTTATTGCCCTGATTTATGTTAGCAGAAGATGTTGGTACATTGGAGGACATTTTTTCCACCGCTTAAGCCGTAAGTGATTTTTATTTAATTTAGATGTTAGTCATGTTTTATGGCATTGTTAATATGTTAGTATTTAAGTTAGTTGTGTTACAATTGAAGTTATTTTCCGAATGGAATAGTAAATTCAATATCAATAGTTGGGCGACGTGGCGGTGAAGGTGGGTATGAGTAAGACCTCGTTGGACTCTCATTACTGGGTGCCTCTGTTAATCTTTCCGCTCTAGGACGTAAAGTTGTCGGTTTAGGCTTTCTACGTTTTTTATCTGAAAATTTTTATGCCATATTGGCCATTTGTTAGTAATTTATTAGTAGTTTTAGTTGCGGTTTTAGAGTGAATTTTCATGCTTCGAAGGCGTTGCTCCAAAGGTCGGTTTCACGAGGGGAGTTTATGCCGTTCCCCCGATATGTTGCATCAGAAAAACTAGTACTGGAATAAGTCTACTTTTGTTCGTGTATTGCTACGGAATTTTCTCTCCTTTCATTTCCGGCTGTCCCTGATTGGTTGGCTTTGTTGCGACTTCATACGGAAATGGAGGGGGAACATCTTTCGTCGTTAAAACTATCAATCTTACTTTCTATTCCAGTAGAGAAAGCTTAAACTATTAATATTACATTCTCTATGATTTTAACCCAGAGGTTGCTTGCCCCTCTGGAAAACCTTCTTTATCAGGGGATGGCAACACGGGACCCTCGTGTAACCTACCTACTTCCGATTTAATTCAAATTCAAACTCAAACTCATGCAAATGCAAGATGCAAGGCAGCTAGTTTAAGAATACGTGCCCGACTTTGTTGAAGTCTTAAAGATTTTAATGAATGTGCTAGTTTAAGGGGTGAAATTGAAACCAATATATCTTTCAAACCATGAGACGTCATGTTGGCAGTGCATTGTGTAGCAACAATTAGCAGGGATAGAGCAGGGTTTTTATGGGATGTTGCATGACGTTGTGGCTTGGATGTTCCATTCATGATACCATGATGGCTTTAAAAACTAAGGTAAAGATTTTTTACCGTTCTTCAACTATTTCAAACTGTCCTTTTAACACGCTTTTAAAAGTATAGTTCATGCTTTTGAAAGTTTAGACTGTATTTGTTTACTTTTAAAATGTGCGAAATGAAAATCTCTTGTTAACCTCTCATGCCAAAAACTAATATCAGACTTTTTGTGAAATCATAGACCGTGGGTGAACCCATGCGTTCTTAAAACTTAGTTATAGTAACCATGTTGTTGCCGTCTGGGTTTGGTCTTGGGAGTTTTTTTCTTGATTTCTGACGGCTCAAACTTGGGAGCTGGACCTGGTCCAATGTAAGCTGGTTCTCCGCCTGGTACTTCAACGGGTTTCCTAGATTCTGATTCATCGGAATCCGATGATTCTGAATCTTCAACCTTAGTCACAACTACGCGCGATATAGTGCGTTCTTGGTGAGAATTTGGGGCATACTGCCTGGACTCTGAATCCTGTACTTTGGACATGACTATATGAGAAATTTCTCTACCTTGGTGTCTACCGGGGAAAGGTCCCACGAAGATAGTTTGGTCAGCTGGCTTCTTGGGTGGTTCAACTACTTGTTGTCCTTCGTTATTTTCCCCACTATGGGCTCCTTTAAGGCCTTGGTTAAACCCATTACGCAATCCTTCTCTAAATCCCTTGTATAATCTTATTGGTGCAGCTACAATTGACCCTGCTGGTACGGCACTTCTCAGACCGTTCCGAATACCTCCCGCAATTCCTTGCATGACATTTCTCGTTAAACCTTCAACCTTTTGCTGTTGTTGAACGTAAACGTTCCCAACTCCCGGTCCACTGACAATTGGAGCGCCAGCGGTAATTTTCACTGAACCTACATCTCCCCTAATTGGTATATTTTGTCCGTGAAATTGCGCATTTTGCTCTGGAATCTGATGTACTATTGGTCCGAATGTTGGTCCAGCTGCAACATGTAATCCACCAACTGTGCCTTGGTGGATTCTAATTGGTCCCCTTGAAATTATGGGACCGTTTATTGGGCCATGATTTATTACGGGACCTGACGTGTGAATTGGTCGAAGTGCGAGGGAAGGTCCGCCTTCATTAATGATGGGCATACGTTGTCCATGTTGAATATTTATTAATTGACCGCCATTTGGCCTAAGTAGTTGCTGGGGAGGCCCGATTGGTCTTAGTCCTTGTGGATTGTGGAAACCACCGATTTGAACCGGCGCTGATGGCAAAGGTTTAATAACTTGATGAGGACCTTGTAAGATTGGTCGCAATTGAGGCGCCTGTTGTGGAAAGATGACTGGTTGTCTCAATTGTACTTCCGGTCTGTGATTTAGGATATGAGCCGGTCGTGGGGCGTATAATTGTTGTTGCGCAAGTTGGGCTGGTGACCTAGCTACGAATTGTAATGGACGTGGAGGGCCGAATGCGAGTTGTTGAGGTTGTTGATGAACGAATCTTACTTGTTGACGAGGTGGAGTGAATCTTACTTGTTGACGAGGTGGAGTGAATCTGATTTGTTGTTGAGGTACTAATTTAACGGGTTGGGGCGCAGTTTGCACGAATTTTATTTGTTGTGGAGGTTGAGGTACGAATCTGACTTGTTGTGGAGGTTGTTGAACGAATCTGATTGGTTGTTGAGATTGTTGGATGAATCTGAGTTGTTGTTGAGGTGGCTGAGGGACGAATCTAACTGGTTGAGGAGGAGGAGGTGGTGGTATGAACTTAACGGCTTGAATTGGGGCAGCTCCCGCTGGTATTTTGGGCCCTGACAAGACTATATTTGATGGTCCGAACACGGCTCGACCTTGCTTACCGCCGTGTCCTCCAATCACGGGTTGGTATTCGGATACGATATTGACGTAAGCCGGGTTCTGACTGGCCGTTCCTGGTTCTAAATTGCGAGAGAAACCAAGGTTACGAATGAGTTTTAATTTTCTTAAGAATAATAAGTTCTTTACCATTTGTCCTAATTGCCGCCCTAAAACCATTGTGATCAGCAACGTATTCGACGATTCGATAAAGTCCGTATGGGTCCCGGTAGCCGTAGCTACCTTTTTTCGCACCACTGCCATCGTCTTCTTCGTGGCGAAAGCTTTTACCATTGTTGGGGTCTTTAATTTCATAACCAAACCGATAGGGTTTGGGTTCGTAGACCTTTATTTATGAATTAAACAAACAAAAGAAGGAAAGAAAACAAAACAGCGCGATGAATGTTAATTCGAGGTCATTTGGAGCTAAAACTAAGGTTTAAGGAGATAAAATTCATTCGTGCGAAAAGGAGGGAAAATGTTTTAACATAATGTTATTGTTATGGTTGTACGAATTTTGGGCAGGATGTTAAAACGGAAAGTGTATACAATGTTTCAACGCGTAATCCTTGTTTTTTCTTTCTTACTATTTCAATCGAATGAGAAGGATATAGACCGTGAAGTGCTTATAATTCGAATACAATTCAAACGCGTGCGGTTTATGATTGAATTAAAGATCCTATTAAAGATTATTTAACTTTATATAATCGTAGCATTCTTCAACTTTCGGAAACATAATTTTTATAGCTATATTTTTTTCGTAACCGCTATAGGTAGGCTAAAAATGGAAAGTATGTTTCGTTTCCATTGGAGTCATAAAAAGGATTCAAGTTTTAAATCCGTGGATAGAGAAAGCCAATGACTCAAAAATTTTTAAGTCCTTAATTGGCTAGGAAATAATACATTAATGTTCATTTTCGGCTGCTAGGCTTCTCTGATATATATTTCTGAAAGTTGTTTCTTTGTTAATTCTTTGTGGGCCAAAAGATTAGTGTTAATGTCTACATAGACAAGAAACTCTACCCAGTTTAAAGTCCCTTAAAACCCCCGCGTAACACAGACCGGGTAGCTAAGCCATTTAATTAATTAAACCAGGGATATGTTTAATGGAGAACGATTAGTGTTTACTTCAGTCCGACTCATAGCACAGTATAGATCACCTCCCTCCAACACGTATCGAAAAGTTTTAATTATCTTATTGGCTCACTTAAACTACGTTTTGATGACGTTGCTGATGACCTCTGTCGCTATGACCCGCATTTTCATACCCCCCTTCCCGGGGAAAGGGCTCCGGGACTTTGACGCGCGCCCAGGTTATTCTGTTCTCCATTCCTACTTCTAAAATTAAATCTATAACTGATAAAACACAGGATTGTAATTAATCATACTTACAACTTTTTGAACTTGAACTTTACCGCCCTGATATCCTCCTCCGTAGTTTAATGCTACTGGATTAATAAACCCGGCTGCTGCTTGAAGTTTATGGTGCAACTTAGTAGGCTTAGCGATGGGTTGTACTGGTTGTTTTGATTCTTGCGATTCAATATCATCCTGTTCATCTTGATCATCATCAGCTGCTTTACGATCAACTTTGTCTTTAAAATCCTCTTTGTGTTCCTTATCGGCAAAGATTACTCCGGACAGTAGCACCAGGAGAAATACCTAAATTAAAATAAGCCAAAATTATGGTATTATATATCTAGATATAAGTGGTGATATAGTATTTGTGTTCATTTATATTTATATATAGTTTCAAACTTCTAAATATATAAATTATCGGAGACATTCTTCATTTTTTTCTTTCTAAAATAATCCTCTATTGTAGTTATGATAAGATTATTAAGGAAAAGTATTTTTATTTTTATATTATTTTTGGGTAGAAAAAAATCGGTTTCATATAACATTAAAGGCTTATTTAGATGGTACTTTGCAAACAAATTAGACTACTTTAGAGTTTTAACAGAGGGGTACGTCACGTTTGATTTTAAACTGTCGTAGTATTCGGCTGGAAAACGTTTGAACTCGTAAACAATTCGCACACTATCTTGCTAGAATATAAAGTGAATACACCAGAAGGGGATAATAGAAGAAAGATGACACTCTGTATCCTCTTAATACTTTAGTTATGTAATATGATTTTTCCCAGGCGAGGGATCCCTTTTTGTTTGCTCTCCTGCATGCTCATCAAACTTCAGATGGACATGGCACCGTGCTAGGGTGAATTCTTTAACTGTTTGATATTTACTAAATCCTCAGCAATCAACCCTGAACAAACCTTGATTGTCTTGACGTGGGACAGAACGCACAAGCGCATGCGCCTTGCCAAATAGTTAAGCGCTAATATAGTAATGATGAGGGAACTATTTATCGCGTATGTGATTCGGTTTAGTAACCTTGCTCCAAATGTAAAGTGATGTTGGGAAGAATCATGTTACAATTATGATTATCCCGCTTTGTGGTTGGTACACTTCTCTCTAAGAGAAATATTATATATTTCATCATGTATCAAACTTTGAATCTAAAATGTTCAATAACAGACTGAATATTCTTCAGGAAAATTCACAGCAGAATACCCCTCTATGAATTTCTGCTAGTATCAAACTTTGAATCTAAAATATTCAAGAAGAGACTGAATATTCGGCAAAACAATTCACAGTAGAATACCCCTTGTTCTTGAAAGAAAAATAAAAAATAGATTTAGAGGTAAATTTGAAGCTTTATATTTTTATGAGGGGACTGTTTATAATGGAAGACATTATGGTGGTATTACGGCATCTTAAAAGTAAATAGTTGATATTTTGATGATACACTTTTGATTTCCTTAAAACCCTTCGGGGCGAGGTTTGTTGATAAGTGTGTACGTGCCCTCCTTTCATTTTCAAAAAGGTATTTGTCTGGGAAAAGTTTTTACATAATGCGCTATTTATAATGCGTCTGGTTGATATATATTATTATGAAAATGGGATTATTATATGGGGCAATTTTTTATTTTTTGCATTTGGAACTAGTTTTAAGTTGTGTCTATGAACTATTTTTAAGCGATCTTTAAAGGTTATATGGGGTTAAGTTCTGGAATTCGGACTGGTGTTATACTATAATGTAGAATTTGATTTACTTTGTGACAGATTAAGGGTTTATTTTTCCTGTCTTTTGAAATTATTTATGAGGTTTAACTGATCTGTTTAAAGTTAACTCTGCAGGATCTTGGGATATACTTAGGTTAAAGGATGTATTCAACTTCGTAATAAATAAACAGGGTATTTCTGAAAGGTCTGCCAGAAATTAAGGGATGTTCTTTGGGCGATTTTGAGTCGAAAATGTAACTTCTATCCCCATTTAGTCGTCCGGGACCCTGTTTTCGAGTTAAGGTTTGAGTGATTTAGCGAAGATCCCTTAAATTAATTAGCATTGTCTAGCAAGTTTCTTACTTAAATATAAGGGGTCATCCGAAAAATATTCCAAACATAACTTGAAAACGGTGCTCCGGATAGCAAAATGTCATAAAAATTACATGTTTATGATAAAAATCGGATTCACAAGTAATTTCCAATTGTGAATGTGATAAAACTCGCTGTTAAACATAAAACCCAGTATATTGAGAGATATCAGCTCGACTAGAGGAGTGAAATTACTAAAATATTTACTGTTTTGTCGATAATTTAAGTAAAATTTGCATTTCCAAAGCTTCTTAGTAATATATCTGGTAAATTACCATGGTAAAACTATGGTATGCTATGAATTGGAAATCCAGGGTCATATTCGGTAAACTATTTCTTTCCTATGAGATTTAGCATGCCTCTTAATACTTTCTCTATTTTATCAATTATGATTTCTAAGGTTTTAGAGTATTAAAATTTGTCTATAATAATGCAAAGTAACTTAAGCTGAATATGAAGACATGCGTGTACCGCACTTAACTTGCTGCTTTTCACTTTAATTTAAATTGAGTTTAAATTTCATAGTAATGTTGCCTAGCTTAATTTGAAAAGCACACGTGAATTTCCAGGCACTAAACTTGAATGATATTTAGTCGGAATCGCAAGTCGTTTCCGTGAAAGTTTTTTTAATCAGTTTCTTAAATTCTATATTGACATTTTAATTGTCCAATAAAAACTAAGCTTATCTTACTCATTTAATTATTAACTTCACAGGAATTAGAACCTTGTTTTAAACATTCTTCGAAAATATCATGCAAATTAATACTTAATTTTCCAAGATAATAGGGTATACAGTCAAATTTGTAATCCAGTAAGAGATTTGACTTGAGCCATTGACTTGAACACTCTTATACACTAATCATGCCATAAAACTCCGCAGCAATATTAATCCAAAAACAACACAAATTAAGCAAACACGGTATACAACGTAGTAATTAAATACCTTGAAGTAAATCCTGGCTCTCATATTGAACAGTTCACGAAACCGAATTTGATTTAAATGTCCGAGACACTACTGTTTCACGAAACGACTTCTTTACAATACCTTCTTGATCAACTAAAGTCTAAAATGTTAATCCATTTCTGGTCTAGCGCGTGTAACTCTTTTATATATATGGCGGGACACTTTTTCCTTGATTTAAAAAGTGCGGCCAGGCGTTTAGCCAATCAGAATCGCTTTTCAAATCGTCTGGTGAAAAACATTCGTGTGCCCATCTTGATTTAACAGATATTTGGTAACAAAAAATAAAAAAATAGTAGAAAAACTTAATAGTGTATTCCCCCTATAATATTAGTGGCTGTGGTTACAAATGTTCCGATTTAGATTTCGGGACTTAAACATGGCTTTAAAATGTTTAAATTCTATTTTTAGTTTATAAATCTAGCCCAATATGTCCTCTTATAACGCTTCTTTTGTACGAAGGAAAGGGATATTCTAGTAATAAATTATTGTTGTTTCGACTTTAAACGGAATTCCTTCAGTACAGGAAACTAAGCTTTCGTGCAAGATGAGATAATAATTTTCAAGGGAAAATGAAGACATTGTACGCTATAAGTGAAAATTTTAGAAGAAAAATTACAATGTATCTCTTACAGCATAAGTTCATAAGATATGTTCCATAAGATTGTCACTAGTTGCAAACTGGAGCTTGTCATGAAGTGACGTAGGTCATAGATTCTCATAAAGCAACGTCTGGTGAGGCGCTATCAAAGGCTTAGTACAGACTAAATAGGAAGATGGACAACAAAAAACGAGTGTAGTCAACGTCGAACCCAAATGTAAACAAGTACTCTTTGCGTCGTGTGAACTAACAGTTGTCCTCTGCATGTGAATAGCCAATGAAACGCGAGGAAGCGACGAACGGCCATGGCTGGAAATAAGCACAGGACACTGGACACTGTCCAATAACATTTTAAAATGTCCCATAATATTTTTAAAAACTTACGGGTTACTGGCCAGTTTTTTGACCAATAAATTTTCCCAAAGTTTTGATAGCTTGACCATAAACAGGCGACGCTATTTTTGCACACTCTAGTGGACAATGTCCTATAAGAAATTTTTCTTATTTCCGGCCCTGCGAACGGCTCAATAGGGAATTGAGAATTGAAGAATTGTTGCGCTTGTTTCTTCTCTGACGAGTCTTACTTCAATGTCCCTTTAAAAGTTGAATTTAAGATATTTAGTTCGAAAGTTAGAAATGATTACCTAAATTTTTTTATTGTTCAAGTAGCTCCCGGCAATTTTAGAACCATCAACTGTTGATTTTTGATTCCCTCTGTCTTCTTCCGCCTAAGGAAAGGGAAATCGGCCGGAATTCTCTCATATCCGTTTGTGACAGCTTCGGACCCCATTTTCTGTTATACTTAGCTTCCTTTATAGATTAAACTTATTTTTTTTTTAATTCTAACGCTACTAAATTTTAAATTTCATTCGACTTTAATGTCTGTACCCGAATTTATACGATGCAAATGGAATTTTAAGTGTAGAGATTTGAGACACGTAATCGTTTTAATTTTATGCGGGAAAATATATTTCTCCTTTGGAATATTAGAATAATAATTTTAAAATTGAGAGGTATTTTTAGAGTTTCTAAATTATGTATTTCAAAAATGATATTTTTTGTCGTTTTTGTTTAATCACATTTCTGATTTATCCTTTGCTTTCACTAGATATTTACACAATCCTGATAACCGTTTATGAAGTTGTGTTTCTATGTTAGTTAGACATGTTATTTCAATTTGTTCTATCAGGGATAGATTTAATTTAAGAAGTAGGAATGGAGAACAGAGTAATCTGGGCGCGCGTCAAAGTCCCGGACCTCCTTCCTCGGGACGGGGGGTATGAAAGAAGAGGCGGGTCATATCGACAGAGGTAAAAATGAATTGCGTATTTTTCGCCGTTCCCGTCAGCAACGTCATCAAAACGTAGTTTAAGTGAGCCAATAAGATAATTTAAACTTTTCGTTACGTGTTGGAGGGAGGGGCTCTATACTGGGCTATGAGTGGGACGTGTTGGAGGGAGGGGCTCTACACTGGGTGGTCTATGAGTCGGACTGAAGTAAATACTAACCGTTCACCATTCCTACTTCTAAAATTAAATCTATCCCTGGTTTTATCTATTTGGTTGTTAGTGCAAACTTCGTAAATGTAACTATTATTTTTCTGTGCCTTTACTAGCGAAAACCTAATCATCCCCCTATTTTAATCTCAAAATTTAACCACACGATGAAGGCATTTATATATTCCGTAGGAAGACCAATTAGATTAAATATAATAAATTTGGTAGTTAATTAACATTAGGACGAACGTAAAAAATATACCCATTAAAACGTATTATATTTTTAAACTGCTATACCTTGAGTCGCTTAATATAAAACTTAATTAACGTGTTTTTGCCCCTTGACACTATTTTACCCACAAATAACGTTTATTAACCTCTTCTTTAAATTAATATACACCCTTTACGTTTGTATACCTGTATATTTCAATGGGTGTTTACTCTCTGCTAATTTACTACTTAGCTTCCGTTGAAGGTGTAAACGAAACAACTTACAAATTGAGTGTGTTTATTACCCAAACATTCGTGGTTTACCGCCTTATATTTTTAAAGATGAGAAAGGTATTTATTACACGGCCTTGTTTATTTGTTGATGGGTTATATTTCAAACAGGCGTGTCTTCCTTTAACCGAAAGGTTGTTGCCTCATTTTTAAAAATGTGCACGGTTTATTTCTTTTAAAATACTGTAGGTAGCCATTTAACTAAAGCTAGCAGACATAGTTTATAAAATTTCTGTAAATGCATATTTTTATTTTTATTTGATAAGACGTTTATTAATACATTGTTTTCAGAATAGGGGATTCATATCATCTACACCAGGAGACCAGGCTACTTGGTAAACAAAGTGCAGTTAAAAGTAGCCTCACCTCCTGGTGTAAATGGTATTAGTCCTCTTAGTCTGAAAACTATGTATGTATCACGAACATATCTTGGTTATAAATTTTTTCATGACTACGGATTAAGAGCAACATCGTTTTAAGTGCTAAAGGGAGTCTTATTAGAAGTTTTCCTCTTAAAGAGAATATGACCACTAGTGAAGTTTAAAAAATACTTTAAGTGATTAACTTCTAATGAAAACCAAGCTTTATTCCTTTGATAGAGTAGGCTCACATACAATTTCAGTTTATACCTGAAACTGAGAACATCACGCTTTCACTTAGTCAATATTTCAATTCTTCGCACATCAAACCAAACATAGTTACCAGTCAAAAACTCTAAACAATTGATCCTTAACCATTTCTTCTGTTAAAAAAAAAATAACTTTAAAAGCCCCAAACATCTGCCACATCTACTACTTCACTATCACAATCAAAACTAATAGCCTCATTGTATGCGACTAAATTATGAAAATCGGAAGATGATCTGTCTGAGATCTCACGGAAAGTGTCTGGAATTCTATGTTTTTTTTTCCTAAATTGCCATCAAGATTACACGCTTGTGACTTAATGGCCAAGGAGTTCTTTAGCGATAACCCTGCAATAATATTCTCAAAGAACCATCGGAGTGTTTGCAAAGTATCTGGGAAAGTTTGAATGGCGTAACAACGAGAACAATGATTGATATTGCGTTAAAACTATTCCATGTCGCCCTTTTTTCTTTGATCGCTACAAAAAATAGGATTTGACCATTTAGAACTCTAGGTTCTCTGGTCTTTGACCTTAAGAGATAAATGGAAATCAGCGTCAAATATGCAGACAACGTTGAGCAAATTAAGCCGCCAATGAATTTCAGGGAATTTTTATAAGGAAAGATACTATCAAGGAGCTCTTTCTGATTGAATGACCCCACTATAATGCACTCATTAGGGACAAAGAATTACAAAACCTAAATATGCAATGCAATTATACACCCTTGCCGATTGCTAATTGATCGATGCTCCCTATAAACGTAAGCTTTTGCCACTGGACATTAAATTTCTTGATAATGAAGATCGAAAGTTTGTTATCATAAATTGCATCTTTCAAATCATAATGCGATAGAAATAAGCGAAAAATATAACGACTCAACAGTGAGTTTTTATATAGGTTTTTATCAGGAACAAATAATACACCCGGATAAAAATAAAAAAGTATTCTAAGAAACAAATTTCTTTATTAAAAAAATTTAAAGGCGTTATATTACAATTTCTAACCATAGTGTTATAACCGTCGTTGTTTTTCACGCTTTTTAACAATGCGTGACCGATGACAATTATATAATACTAGATTTTTTTGAAAAACAGCTTGAAAAAATAGAGAAAACCAAGTAGCTACTTAGAGCAGCAGCAACTTAAACACTGAAGGTCATCAAGAATTTAAAGTTGGTACCGGTGATGAATTGACCTAGAGATTAAGGTTTCGCGTAGTAATACATAATATTAATAACACCATTAGATTCAAGATGGGATATACTATTCAAGGTTATTGTTTTTAATCCCGATATAATACTTAATACCATAAGTTTATAAGATATGTTCCATAAGTATGACACTACCTATACTTCGCAATGCTAGAGACTTACAGCTCGAGCTAGTTCGAGAACGACAAGCGATAATTGAAGTCCTACACTCGGTTAATTTTGCAGAACTTCCATCTTCCTATTTAGTCTGTATATACTAAGCCTTTAACAGCCTCTCACCAGGCGTCGCTTTACCTTGAATCTATGACCTACGTCACTACATAACAAGCTCCAGTGAGTCCAGTTTGTAACCAGTGAAAAACTTATGGAACATATCTTATGAATTTAAAACGAAAATATGCTTTTTATTTAAAATTTTAATTGGGGGAAATATTTTTTTAAATTCTTGAGAGACATATTTGACAGAACTTTTCAAAAACAAGGTTCAGTGACATTGTGGATCGAGTTCTGTTGGCTGGTACGATCGCTGCAGTTCTTAAGAAGGGTTCTTTGCGTGCGTGCATGTTTAATAACCATAATTTTTGGCATATAACGTAAGATTTCATTTTGGGCTGTCAGCAATTTGATGGCCTTGCGTTTCTAATAACTGGTTTCTTTCGGGTATACTTGGGTACGTTGCGCGTGCTGTGACAAAGGTTGAACAGTTCCCTTTTTTTCAGTTGAATGTTGAATAGACACATGGATAACCTTAAGCCAACTAATAGAGCGTGGCTAAGAGAATTTTAATTTGAATATGTAACCGTGGACTATGGTTTTTGTTAAGTTTGCTTGAGCTCTGTTCACACTTGTGGCTGGTTTCAAACTATGGTCAATTTTGATATTTTAAAATAATGAGCTGTGGAAGAGATACGATAGAGTTCAATCTTTCAATTATGTTATTTAGTTTTAACAGGAAATGGTGGTCAAAAGTATGTGTTTTCGACAAGTTTTCTTAATTTTTAATTTTGATGAATTATAGTTACAAATATTACACCCACCCCTATAATGTACCGATTTTTCTAAATTTATTTAAGAACCCTATTCAGTTATGAAGTAAAGCCAGAAGTATATAATAAATCTCTTGGAAAGAAGTGTACCACAAAGCGGGGTAATTCTTCCCAACATCCCTTTTTATTTGGAGAAAGGTTACTAAACCGAATCACATCCGCGATAAATAGTTCCCTCATTATTACTCTATTAGCGGTACTTTGCCAAGGCGCATGCGCTTGTGGATTTTTGTCCCATCCACGTCAATCAAGGTTTGTGGGTTGATTGCTGAGAATTTAGTACCATACAGTTATAGAATTCACCCTAGCACGGTGCGATGCCCGTCTGAAGTTTGATGAGCGGGAGAGCAAACAATAGGGTGAACCTGGGAAGAATCATGTTTAGTAACTAAAGTATTAAGAAAGAAGATACAGAGTGTCATCCTTCTTCTATTATCCCCTTCTGGTAAAACTAACCCCAAAAGTTTATAAAATCCATATATTTTTAAACCACAAAACTAATAAATTACGGTTTCCGTTTCAAAGTGAAAATTATACGGTGTTATCTTAACCCCCTTGGGTCAATCAAGTATCTTCCGATTGTCCAAAACCAGTGAAAAGCCTATACACTTTTCAAGTTATTTCGGTAAAAACTCGCTTTCGATTGAAACTGAAGCAACTAGGACCTCTAATGTCAAGGAAGTTTCACCTAAATTTCTTTGCGAATTCACGGAAATTGAGTTTAATCTGTATTAAGAAATTCTTCCTAAAGCTTTCGGTGTAAAAGCTGAAGATTTTTAAAAAGTTTTTAATAATTTGTTTTTAACCGTAAAATTGTTCTATATATTGTAAAAAGGGGAAATA
The DNA here is from genome assembly GCA_019434445.1 of Phalangium opilio. Classification (NCBI taxonomy): domain Eukaryota; kingdom Metazoa; phylum Arthropoda; class Arachnida; order Opiliones; family Phalangiidae; genus Phalangium; species Phalangium opilio. The sequence goes on from JAEQBA010003137.1 coordinate 1,116,783, forward strand.
TTTTTCGATAAAAATCATTATTTTTTAAAAGGAAATCATGTTTGACAGGGATACTTTTTTACATTCAATGGAATTAGAATAACAACAGGATATTGATGTGTTAAAATATGCAAATTTTTAGTGTTAAGGGAAAAAATTAAAATTTTATATTTTGGGTGGCGGTTGAATATATTATCAGACATAGGTTATTTAAGATTAAAATCAACAAATATATCGGGGAAATTAAATATTGGAATATCTAAACACTAAATTCTATTTAATGGGAATAGTGTTTACAAACAAGTTAAATTAGCATAAGGTGCTTTACTACCTAAATGTTTATTGACTAAAATACCTATTGAATTAAATTAATAAATGTTCTTTAGTTTTAAGTAATTATTCCCCTCTCCAAACGTTTAAGGATTTTAGTTAATTTTTTAATTAACTATATCTATTTAAAAAGTCAATTAAGGTCTGAATATACAGGGTGTTTCTGATAAGTCTGCCATAAATTAAGGGGGATGTTCTTTGGGAAATCGATTTTAAGTCGAAAATGTAACTTCCATCTCCATTTTGCCGTCCGTGCCACCGTTTTCGAGTTAATATTGGAGTAATTTACGGATGACCCCTTAAATTTAATTAGGACAATGCTAATTTAATTAAGAGGTCATCCCTAAAACACTCCAATCATAACTCGAAACAGTGGTCCGGACGGCATAATGTCATAGAACATTTTCGACTCAAAATCGCCCAGAGAACATCCCCCTTAACTTGTGCCAGACCTACCAGAAACACCTTTTATAGCTTACTAATTAGTGTATTAAACACTATAGAAACAACTCTTGGAAATATATCGAAATGAATTATTTTTTATTATAAATTAAAACTTAGTTATTTACAAAAACGCCTTACAGTTTCTAAGTTAAATATTTACATAATATTTGAAAGTAAAAGATCGCGAGTTTGATATTTCATATCACAAACATTTTTTTGTTGCTAAAAGCGTTTTTTGAGAGCTGTTGTTGTTTCTTAATGACCAAACCATTTTTAAAACGTTGAAAAAAATCCTTAGTTTACAAAACTAAACGAAGCTAAGCACTATACTAACAAACTATTCAGACGCGAAGTAATACTTTTGCAATAGAGATTTGTACCAAAGTATGTAAATTCAACCGGAAGGCTTTGAAAACCGTCAGGGGGAAGGGCTACCCGACTTCCGTTTTATACACTAAACTTTTTGTAAGGAAAGATAACATACACGTTCAACTTGGAGAACTAAGAATGCACACAACCTTCCCGTAGATTGAAACGAATCAGTTCAAGCGTCAGATCCTTTAAGCCTGGAGTGTTTAGGTCTAGAAAATTCAATATAAAATTTGATTAATTAATTTAAATAGTTGTCAAATTTGTTTCCGGAAACTTATTTACTATTTTTCTTTTGGGGTTTTTTGGGTATAACTAATTGTTATTCGATGATCAAGGGATCGGACACATTTTGTGAATATAAACCGAACAGACAAACACTCTAAATTTACGCTTGAAATGATAAATATCTCAGGTCCCGTAGCGAAGGATTTCTTCAATCTCATTTTACTCTTTTAAATGCTCATAAGAATAAAGTTCTAACTGAATATGTTTTTGAATATTTTAGATCTTTTTTCAAGGTCCACTTTCAATAGAAACAAAATTATCTAATATTAACCAAAAGGCTAGAGAAAATCCGTACAAACTCTTCACAAATATTCGACCGATTTATACCCAGTACAATAATATACAGTAGAATTTTTCGTAACTTACCTAATGTGATTGTTTAATATCCATGTCCTCCATAAAGTCCATGTCCACCTTCATGATGAACGGTGCTGACTCCACCACCACCTCCTCCTTCGTGTCCATGGTGGTGAGGTTCTTCGTGGTACACTACTTGAATGGGGTTGGATTCCATGTGTACAGCGGCAGGGTTTTGGTTCGCCGTTCCTAGTTAAACAATAGAACATTAAGATTGTATACAAGCGCGTCAATGTCAAATCGCTAACAACTAACCAGGTTCGTTAGTCTTAACAGAAGCTCTGAAACCCCATTTGTCCGCAACGTAATCCACTTTCCTGTAGATTCCGTGGGGGTCTGTGTAACCGTATGATCCCTTAACACCTCCGTGTCCATTTCCGGTTTCTTCCCTGAATTGTTTACTGCCATGCTTGTCCTTAACGTGGTAGCCAAAAGCGTATGGTTGTGGATGGTGCTACGAGAGTTTTTCAAGTGTTAGAGCTACTGATAGCAAGAACCCTTAATAGATCCGAGAACGTCCAAGGATATGAATGAATTGAGCTGGGGTACCATGCGGTTCCCTCACATGAGCGCCATATTGGCTTGCTTACTCATACGTTCTCGGGTCTTGAGGACAGAGGTGAGATGGAGTAGAAATATTCGTGGGCCCAGAGTACCTCGCGCACGCCTCATACCTTTGGTAGGAGAGTGTTAAGTACTGTCGCCAAGCGCCATTTAAAATTAGAAGCTAGTTCTCGTGAATTAGCTTCTAGTTTTAAGCATTGTCGACGTTTTCGTAACAAAGAGCTGAGTATGCCGGGAGGTTGCGTTATAACTATGAAGATTTCTACTCAATTTCACCTTTCTCCCCATCCTCATGGCTATATGTGTTCTTATTGCTAGTCAGATGTTAAGTTTGGTTATAAAGAATACAATACTTACAATTTCTATATGCTGTTCGGGTTCGTGATGATACCCAGCTAAAGCTACAGCCATCAAGGCGGATAGAAGTACAACCTGTATGAAAGGTGAACGAGTTTATATATAAGGCAAAGTTTGGACACTTATGCTATCGTTAGACTTAAAAATCTACCACTGTCTGGCATGAACATAGGTATTTAACTAAAACTATTGCAAATTTGCGTAACAATATATACAAAAACAGAAGTTCGTTGTTTGAAGTAACTCGGTTCTTCATACTATTGAAATTGTTGATTATACTTGCTACGACGCGAAAGTTTTATGGGTCGAAATCATAATGCTAATACCTATCTATTTCACTTGTCATGAATTGCTGTTTAAGGGGTGCCACTGTAGGCTTGTGGGAGCGAACTTATTTTTACTTCTTGGTAAGCTACAGCACCCGCAAGTCTTTGGTTGCGCCCATTTAACCGTATCTTCAAGGCAACCAATTATGGGGTAATGTTTAAACGCTATTGAGAATGCATCATGCACGGGTTTCGAATGTGAAGTGGTTGGTTCTAAGTAATTTTTATATCTAATTGCCTTCCATACGAATGAAAATGTTTGCGTATCCACGAATGCTGTAATCCGATATTTCAAACCAATCGCTAACTTAGAAACAAGTACTTAAAGTTACCACTAATTACTTAAGCAAGTATAATCCAATTCGCGAATCCATATATTAATCCATGCACGATTTTAAATTCATAAATAAAATCCGATAACTGCCTATTACGATCCGGGAACCGCGACGGAACAAACAATCCGGTGAAAAACAAAATGCCTTACCTTAGCAATCATATTGTTTCCAATAAATTAATTTAAATTAAATCCTAGGATATATATTCCCGATAACGTTTTGGTACGAGTTCTCTATCGGAGAAATGACCGTTCACTGATGTCTTGGTCCGGCAAGTCCGTATCTTTTATACCTTTTCCCGTTAGTTAACACCCAGCCTCGCCTCAACACCATCTACAACAGTAGCAAGCTGGGGGTAGTTAGATCAGATCAGATGGGAGGGGTTTTTTTTTACACTATATTATACTATATATAAATTTAGAAAAAAAATCTTCAATTTATTGGGTCAACTATCACGACGAGGGTTTATGTTATGGCGCATGCAGTTGGTTGGATTCTGTGCCTTTCCTTTCCCGGCACTGACCAGGAAAGCCACAAAAACCGAATCGAACCTGGGGAGACATAACGCCACTTCCATCTAGTTATAATTTAGGGGGGGGGGACACTGTAACTGAAAGTCTATTATAGAGTACTCTCGATTTCAAACCATTTAAATCATGGGGGGATGCAAAAAAAATATATATAACCAAATTCTAGATAAATTTATTGATATTTGCATTCCCCCCAACAACTGGCCCCACCAACCCTAAGTCACGCTTCGATGCGATTGTTTCAGTTATCTCCCTAATGAAAAAGTGTTATTTATACCCAGAACTCTTTAAATTTTAAGAGATATATAGATCGGAGCTTTCTTTATTACGGGGATATTTTTTCTCGATAATTAATTCACACGGTTGATTCGGTTTTTTTTTCTCTTTTATTTCTTTCTCTTTCGTGATTAGCACCCTTAAGGTTTTTCTATTTGAGTTATTTTTGGTATCTGAAGGTCAAGGAATGCTGACAAGAGTTTTATTGCGCGGTGTAAGGTTGTCTTTAAGGAAGCTGGTGACCGTGTGGAGATACGATAAAAGCGTTTGTAGGAAAAATTAGAAGCTTAAATTCGATTTCGGTAGAAAATGGGAGAATTTCAAGAAAATTGATTGAAAAAATTTTATTTCTTTTTGGCATCTTAATCATTCTCAGCTTCCCTGTACGCTGATTTTACAAATTGCGGATTACGCGTAATCATTTTATCACTGATAAGGGAAGGAATTACACGTAATCATTTTAGTAAAGTCAAAGGTCAGCTTGTATAGAGTGATACTGAGAAAGGAGGAGCTAGGGGGACGTGACGTCAATATTGGTAGCGTAAATTGTATGGCCTGAGCTGACGACTTCCAATATGGCTGCCAAAACCGAGGTAAGAGATAGGAGGTTGTTCGTAGTAGCAGACTATACACAGATTACGCTCTATGACTGCCTGATCTAACTACAGCAGTGCCTTTGACAGCAGGAGCCCATCTGGGTTTTAACCGAAATCGTTCTTAAAACTGACTTTACACTGTTCTTCACTGATTTAAAGGAACTTTACAATCTCTTCTGATTTACCCAAAATTAGATGCTTCTCCTGAATAGACAGACCCATTTTTAGTTATGCAAGTTATAAAATGCTAGGTTTCATTTGATAAAAGTGAAAAGTAGTTCGCAAATAGTTCCAGAAAGAATTCCTAGCTCACAATTGCGTGTCCACGTGAAATATTTATTTTTAGAGTTAGTTCAAACAATATCTCATGTATCAAACTTGAAAGTCCTTAAAATATTATATGGTCAAATAAAAACCACATAGTCAGTGGTCACGATTTAGTAAAAGAGTTTAATATAGCATTTGCCATGTCAAAAATGTCTTATTTATGTGGCATTGTAATGCCGGAACCCTTATATTTTTTATCCAAACTTCCCAATTATAAATAGTAACTAGATTTATACGCCTGATTATAATATTTTCTAGATTTAATAAATAATTTCGGAGTCAGTTTTTTTTATTTTTATTTTTGACTGCCCCTTGTGTGTCCTAAATTTTCAACGAAATATACCACCCGTTAAAACGTTATAAAACAAACCAGATCATATCCAGTGAAGTTGACATTTAAAATGATTCCAAAATCAACAACAAAAGATTGTTCTTTAGGGTTGGTTATCAATTATAAGAACAGCTTGAAACGTTACCAACTCTCAACTCTACGCATGGTTAGGTTTTAATTTCGCTTTGGAAACTTTCACAATCACTTGAAAGTAAGAGACCCCTTTCTAGAAAATGCCTATTTATTATATTATTTTTTCATATTGTTCCATTTTTTTTTAATTAAAAATCCCTTTAACCGATCTGATCTTTGGTAAAATAAAAAAATAAAAACACGTAGCTGGGTTATTAATTTAAAAAAAAAACAATTAAACTGTTTGTTTTATTTCTTCTGAGGGTTTGTGGGACGCTCTTATTTGGTTTTATATTGAAACACAATAGCAACAACGTACAGTAGTACCCTGTTGTTATTTTCTTTTAAATGGATGATACATCTATTTCAAAATATCGTATGTGGTTTTAAGAAGATATTAAGAGATACGTAGTTCTAGGTATGAAGTATGTTATTTCCGGGGTGACCAATTGTGGTTTATTTTATTTGATTTGAGCAATTTTATTGTCACCAATATATGAAAATATGAATTTAAAGGGTTGGTCAAATTGCAGCCAAAACCTATTTCACGCAGTGGAAGTCTTAAGCAACTTCTCTCAAGACTGATTTTACATTTTCTCGAAATGTATTATTGGAAATTTGCTCAAAATACTGCGCTTATTTTTTAAAGTAGCTTTTAAATTTTCTCTCAGTGTCTAGCTCAGCTCAAAATAGTTGAGCTTTCTTGAAAGGTCCTGTGAATTTGCTCAAAAGGTCTTGGGAATTTGCTCGAAAGGTCTTGGGAATTTGCTCAAAAGGTCTTGGGAATTTGCTCAAATGGTCTTGGGAATTTTCTCAAAAGGTCTTGGGAATTTGCTCAAATGGTCTTGGGAATTTGCTCAAAAGGTCTTGGGAATTTGCTCAAATGGTCTTGGGAATTTGCTCAAATGGTCTTGGGAATTTGCTCAAATGGTCTTGGGAATTTGCTCAAATGGTCTTGGGAATTTGCTCAAATGGTCTTGGGAATTTGCTCAGAAAGATTAATCCATAGTACCGCACGATTATATTGCTGATGTGTACTTTTAGAATCCCTTTGAACGCCCCAGTTTTTCCACTTAAAATTTGAAATTTAAATTAAGGGGTCATTTAAAATGTCAACTTACACCATAATTAGAATATTATATTGAAGAAACAATGCGTACTATATTCAAAAATTCGGACACATTCTCTCCAAATTTCCCCGAAAACTTCCATTGTTTTCGAAGTATATTTGAAAATTATTATTTATAGAAAAATCCGTATACCAAAACCAAAGCAATGAAGGAAGAGGGTAAAATACATGAAAACCTTTTTTTTCTTTTTTCATTAACTTAAGGGGTTTCTGTAATTAATAAGCCATGGTATAACGAGTGTCAGGCGGACATAAGACGTTATCACTTTTCTTTATTACACTTCTTTATATGGTCGGTTAAAGTTTCTCATGATAGTTTTAAATTTTCCTGGTGTTTCTAGTAAAAATTAGATACCTTTGAAAATAACGTTTTTTTCCAAGTAATTCAATTCTGCATTGGGTGCGATTCGCTTCATTGCACAAAATCGTGTGTCCTTTGATTTTATTTGCTAAATAATGAGTTTTTTAACTCTGTCATCTCTTCAACGTACTTATTAGTAAGGCGTGGATAGATTTTTTTGTACTTAATCCCCCTAGGATTAATTTTAGGTTACTTAATATAACTTTAAAAGAATTAGATTTTAAACTAAGCAAGGTCCGTGACCGTTTATCTTCAATAATGTTATCAGATTTTAGTTACGAATTTACGTGATTTGAATAAATATTAATGAGCAAGCTCTATGTATAATTAGTTAGATCTTATACAAGGTGTTTTTGATAAGGCTGGCTTAATTTACGTGGGATGTTCTTTGGGAAATCGATTTTGCGTCGAAAATGTTCCATGACATTTTGCCCTAAGGAACACGGTTTTCGAGTTAAGATTAGTCAAAGTATTTTACGGATGACCCCTTAAATTTAATTAAGAAACTGATTTAGACAATGATTTCTAATTTAATTAAGGGGCCATCTCTAAAACACTCAAATCATAGCTCAAAAACAGTGACCCGGACGGAAAAATGGAGATAGAACACTTTCAACTCAAATCACCCATATAACTGTACTTAGAGTGTTCCTAAATTGTTGGTAGGACCTGTATATTGCAGAAGGTGATTTCAATGCCCGGCTAGCTCAGCTAGTTATTTATATAGTTTATTTCTTGCTTAAATAATTAGAATTAGTAGCGGTACCGTTTCAACTTTAAATGGCTAAATTAATCGCTTAATCGCTTTAATTTTTCAAAGAAAAAAAATATAATACTAGGCCTATATATCGTCCGGAAGTGTTTGAATCATTCAACCGGAAACAATCCGCTTATTGAGCCTCTGTTGTAAAATGCAAGAGATGGTGAAACGGCGGATTGATACCTCATAGGTGTAAAAGTAGCCCGGTATCCTTAGGGATGAAATAGACAATGTAAATATGAAAAAAAAAAGAAAAAAAATTGAAAAATCTGAAAAATCGAGTAAAAATATTTAAGACAAAAAAAGACGGTTTTTTTCATTTGAATATAAACTTAATTTACTTTTATTCAATAATATCTTATATATTTATATATTTTCTCACACAATAGAACACAATAGACTTTACCGAAAAACGCTGCGGAAATCACGTAATAGACTTTAAAAGAGTAAGAAATTAAGCCGAAGACAAAGCTACGTGTAATTAAAGAACGATCAGAATTGAAATAATACATCACGAAACATCACACACAAAGAGGTATATAACTTAGTCCCATTATTCAATATTAACGCGCACCGTTCTGCACTGCACCCTTATTTTCAAATAAATTAAGCTACTATAGCCCCATTCCAAAAACAACTAACCATTAATTGATGCATCCGCGTATAAAAATAATGAAATAGTTCTTGATTCCCGTAACCGATATTGATTTTGGCACTAGATGTAATTAGTTATAACTTAGTGATCGTAGTATGGTCCGTAACTCCTGACAACGGCTGAACCGATTGGACCGGACTTGTAGACGGTTTGAGGGGCAGCGGAGATGACCTTGGTGACCTTAGTAGCGGTGGCGACTGGGCTGTAGTAGGCTTGGGGATGTTGAGAGACGATGTGGACTGGGGTGGCGACTTGGTGGATGGCGTGGGTGGCTACTGGATGGTAGGCGGTAGCGTGAGTGGCGACTGGGTGGTAGGCGGTGGCGTGAGTGGCGACTGGGTGGTAGGCGGTGGCTTGGATCGGGATTTGGGAGTGAGTGACCACTGGGATTTGAGTGTGGGTGGAAACTGGAACGGGTCTGAAACGACTAATGTTATGTTAGTGACCAAATCATTTGGTTCTTGTCTTTTGTCATCGAAGTCGTTCTTGAAGTGTAAAAATGTATCGCAGTCATAAATCGGGTAAAAATTGCTATTCGCCGAGTCTCATTTTGAGATGGTACGGAACCACCGTTCACCATGGGATACATTCTTTAATAACAATCAAAATAAGCTTACCTCAATCCAACGATTTGTTTCTGTGGTGGTTGTTGGGAAACGACGATCTTTTGTGGTTGTTGTTGGACAACTCGTTGGACGAGAACTCCTGCTGGGGGCTCTTCAGCGACGAGGACAACATCAGCGGGGCTTTGGTTGGTGGTACCTGGTTCGTTGGTCTTGACGTTGACGCGGAATCCGTATTCGTCAGCGATGTAGTCGACTTGACGGAAAAGACCGTTAGGGTCGGTGTATCCGTAAGTTCCCTTGACAGCGCCTGAACCATCTCCGGATTCTTGTCTGGCTTGGGTAGCTCCGTACTCATCCTTAACTTCGTATCCGAAGTCGTAGGGAGTAGGTTTAGCGTTGGGGTCAGCGGAGGCACCGTACTGTATAAAGTTTAAAACCTTTAAACACCAGAGTTAGGGTTACGTGGTAGATGATTAGGGTCAGTAAGGGTTAACTTCGTTATTTTTCCCTCAACCACCATCGTTTTATTGATGGTGAAGCGTGCGTTATGGGGGTGGTCCTTTCGTTGGGTTTGTTTTAATTGTGGTTAATTAATTATTATAATGGTTAGAAAGTGGTGTTAATTACACTGGGGGCGGCTTGAGCGTATTGTTCGTATTGAGCCTGAGGTTGCGTGATTACATTTTGTTGACCCTGAATGACTCCTGGAGCGCAGTTGACCAACTGGCTAAGAAGGGCGACGGAGAGAGCGGAAAGAGCTAAGGACATCTGCAAAAATATTTAAGACATTTGAGGGTGAAGTACATGATGCTTGTTGTGAATTAACTAAGGTGCGTTTTTCTATGCTAGCCCTTTAGATTACTTAAGTCTTTGGGGTGAATTTTACTACTGAAAATTATAGATATCTTTCCCGCATTCTGACTAAGAGCCTCAGCTCACCATAATCTCGCAATTTGACTTTACTTGCCTAAATAAAGGTCAATTTCTAATGTCAAATCTTAATATTAAAATTCTTGTGACGATTCTACAATATCTCAGATACCCTGGTCTTAAATCATTTTAAATTTTGGAAACACTAAGCTGCTATCCTCATTTCAGGCGTTGAAGAACTTGAGGTTGCCCTCAAGTACAACGCCAGCTTCTAATCTTTGACGAACTCTAACTAACAAGTTTAGCTTTAGACAATTACCATCGATGCTTGACTAATTCAAGTACTTAACTCCAGCAAAAGAAGCACTTGGATTCACATACCTTCATGTTGAAAATTCTTAAGTTACTGCTCGTAATCCTTTAAGAGACAAGTAGATTTTTTTGAGTTGTTGAACACTTGAGAACCCAAAAGGCTGACTGAAGAATGGTAGCGCTCGTCTCACTATTTATACCCAAATTTCTTAAATCATACATACAGTGGGTGTCTTTTAGGGGTAAAGTTGAAAAAGCACTGATGTAACAGTTAGCTAATAGGGAGGAATTGATAATTTACCCCGGCCCCAAAACGAGGCGAACGAAAGTAAAACAAAAGGTACAAGACTAGTTCAACCAGCTTACACGTAGAACTAATTCCGAATTAGCTCGGATGCTTAAAATGTCACTATGTCAGTGCTATGGTAAGACTAGTAACACTCGGAAAACCGGGGGTATTCCAAAGGGTACGCCCTTTGCTCAACTCTTCTTGTAGGCCATGGCAGGGTGTGGATCTTCTGTCTTCCCTAGGGCACCTCTAAACTCGAGGTGGCTTCCTTCCCATAGCGATTAACCGAAATCGGGTTAAAAAGGGGCCAAACGTTTTTTCTTTTCTTCGCGTGCACTTGTAGAAGCTGATTAACATAACGTTTACGAACCACAATTGACTCCGTCGATTACAAAACCACCATTTAAGTCTGTCATTTTTTGTCAAGTGATAATTTGAGATCGAGAAAAGGATTTTTATTAGGAACGGTTTGTACAGTATTGACGAGAAAGATATTCATCAAATCATATATTTTATCATTTATATTAATTCATGACCAATTAAAGCTTATATTTATTACTTCTCTCTTCAATAAATTCCCCTTCCAGTGATGAATGCAATAGATCATTTCGGAAGTTGCATATAGAGAAACCAACACACACTGATGAGGTCGCCATTGGGGTATTCTCCCTCGTACCAAAGAGCTACATGAGGAAGGCTAACCAACTCGCACTGCCTCTGGCGGAGCATCGTGGCGAGAGGGAGAATACCCCAATGGTGGCCTCGCTCCAATGCGTTGATTTCCGAAATTATTAATATTAATTTTATTGACCAAAGAAATTTTATGCAAAACATTTGTCCGTCAAGTTGAAACGTTTTTGAGGCTTGATATGAAAGGATTTTAGAGATTTGGCAAAACGTTAAAAATAATATCATCGTTTTAGCTTTTCTCTACTACTCGAATTTTAAATATACTCAATTAAACAAACCTAAATTCACAGAATGCAACCATTTAAAAATATTTTATGGTATAAACTATAGAGCTTTTCATACTCTGCAAATATAACAATGTAAATTTTAATCAAAACTATACTTAACTTTACATTAATTTATTTCTGGCAAAAGAATGAAGAGAGAGAAGAGGTAGGAGAAAATATACTGAGATTTTTACTAAACTTGGTGTATCCCTAATTCGTGGAAATGAGAAAAAACTCGACGATCGAGACTCATTTCTATAATTACCGGCATATCTTTTTCACTTTTTCTTTTCTTTTTTCGCTTTATCTCCCATACATTTTACACCTTTTTGCGTTTCACAAGTCCCACATTTTTTCTTACGGCGGTAGCTTCCCTTTTGAAGTCGGGCAAAGAAGGAGGAAAAAATGAGGCCTTTCACTTTCAAACTAATTTATCTTCTCTTTTTTGGGTGAAATTTAGAACAATTCGTCTCGACATTTGACTAATTTACATTCTTACAAATTAGTTTTGAAATTATTGGGATTGGTCTCGAAAAAGAGGGTTGAAGGCTTGCAATTGAAAGCGAATCTATATATACGTCTGAGGTTTTGGGTAAAATTTGAACAGTTTAGTATCTGTCTTGGTAGAGGAAAGTTTAGGCTCGAGAGAGTTGTATCTGCTTTTGAAAAGAACAATTTCAATGTTTTCTTCAGTCATGCAAGTCCGATGGATTAATTTGGTGTTAACTTGTATTGTATCCTTTGGTCTGTTGATGCCAAAGACACCGTAGAATGCTTTCGGTTTTTTTTTCGGATTAAGAATTACTTTATCAAGTTGAGACTAAGGAAAGGCAACGCCGTGTTTGCTTGAAGGGACCCTTTATAAACTACGTCAGGCAGGTCCCTTCTTCCCCGTAGTCGGTGTAAGTCACAGGAAGTGTCATAGATAACCCCTTTATAGTTCTACTAGTAGCAGAAGGGGATAATAGATGAATGATGACACGCTGTAGCCTCTTAATACTTTAGTTATGTAACATAGTTCTTCCCAGGCGGACCCTTTTTGTAGCTCCTCTACTCATGAAACTTCAGATAGGTAACTATCGCACTGTGGGGTGAATTATATAACTGTTTGGTACTAAATCCTAAGCAATCAACCCAAAAACCTTGATTGTCTTGACGTGGGACAAAGATCCACAGATAGTTAAGCGCTAATAGAGTAATGATTAGGAAATTATTTATCGCGTATGTGATTCGGTTTATTAATCATGCTCTAAATGTAAAATGATGTTAACAGAATGTTACAATTACCCCGCTTTGTGCTGGTACACTTCTCGAAGAGAAGTATTATGTACTTCAGCTTGAAGCAAAACACCCGACTTTGCGAGTCGGGGCATTAATGGCCCCTAAAAACCATAGAGCTTTAGGGAACCATGCATCTCTAAAAGTTTCAAATAATAACTAGAAATCAATGGCCCAGGACGGCAAAATGGAGATAGAAGTTATATTTTCTACTCAAAATCGTCCAAAGAACATCCCCTTAATTTATGCCAGACTTATCAGAAACACCCTTTATTTTCGGAGAGGCATTGAACGCTTTACTTCGGTTAATAAACTTCTGTAATGACCTTGCGCCTTAACCAAATAGGAAACGGTAAAGATGAAAGATTCGTGAAAATCTTTTGATAGTGAATATCGTAATTTTTATTTAGTTATATGTTTCGATGCTTTTATATGCCAAGACCATCAATTAAAATCGAACAAAGTGGCAATTTTTTTCAACAATTAATAAAAATAGATCGATCATTGATTTTGTGTTATTTTCAATGAACCCAAACAATATGAGCTCTCAATCCCCTAAAAATACACATTTAACAAAAGCAAGCTCACTTCAATAAATAATTTATTTTATATTTTGAAATGACGTTGGATCGATAGAGGTTCTTACAGTACTTTTTCGCATCTACGTAATGTTTCTTTATCATATTTTAAAGAAAACAAAAACATAGCTAAGAAATCTCAATCAATTTTAAGTATTGACCGAAAATCGTGCGTTATTATTGCTTACTTCGGAAGTAAGTACTCGAAGTTGGCCTTAATATATTTGTTTGTTTTTTGTTTGAGAAAATTTTTCGATGCGCGAATTATGTTAGTCGTAACTCTGGCATTTATTTTGCACAACAGTCATTACGCATTTAAAGCATTCCAATCGAGTTCCTACGTTAAACCAGTCGCACACAGTTCGTTTCGATAAGCATATAACCATAAGTTTATAATATATGTTCCATAAGTTTGATACTACCTATACTTCGTAATGCTTGAGGCTTAATTAGAGCTAGTTCGAGAACGGCAAGCGAGAATTGCATGACTTCACTCGGTTTTGCAATTCATCTTCCTGTTTAGTCTGTACTAAGCCTTTGATAGCGCCTCACCAGGCGTCGCTTTACGGGGAATCTATGACGTTTCAGCTACGTTACTTCATAACAAGCTCTCTGTAACCATGGATACTTATGGATAAAATTTCAAGATCTATAAAGGGAAACGTTCTTATAGATGTGTTTTAATTACAATTTAAAATGAAGGAATCATGAGATAGTTGATGATAATTAAAGGTAACAAAAGTTTTTAATGGGACATTAAGTTAAATAATAGGTCAGAAACAATTTAAATGCTACAGAAATTTTGGAGCCCATCGATGGTTATTTCGGTTTGGAGAAACTCAATAAACAAATTTAAAATTTTAATGGATTTACTTCGTCGGTGACTTAGTTTAACCATTAAATGTTGATACCGATTTATTGAAAGATCCTGTTTGCGATGGGCTTTATAATAGACTTTTTAATCCCACATAAGCTAAACCTTTCCAAGGCAGTAGAGTAAAAAAAAGCAATTGTAAATAATATTTTGTATTGTTTACCCATACATTAATACCTCATTGTTTTGAAGATATAAGCTTATTATTATTATTATATACACCTTAAATTTATATATTTGAAAAGAAATGTAAGGTATAGAAAATACAAAGAAAATTATCTATAAAAACCCGAACTTTCGTTTTTATTTGGCGTAAAAATTATATTTATATATATATTTAAACATCACATTGGTTTTTTTTGCGCGTTTTTTTTTCAAACAACAAATATAACAAACACACGTGAATTTAAACAATCACCAGAAGAAAAGAAAGAAAACCCCCACAAACATTCAACATACTAATTTAAAAACGTTTTTTGCCTAAATTGGAGACGCATACTTAAAAACAACAACCATACAGTTAACGTAGAAACAAATAAGAGTATTTTAAAGTTTAAAATTTAGACGAGTCCCTATCAAAGTCCATCTATAATTGAGCTATCTTGACGTAGCGTAGATTGAAGCTAACCGTTTTGAGAAGTTAATTAAACACTTGATAAATTAAAACCATATTCGCGCTGCGGGTTGAAGATGTTCATTTTATCGCGTAATTAAGCGGCTATACAATTAGTTCATTTTATCTTATCATAAAAACAGTCTCGGGATATTTTTCTTTATGTTCTTGAAGAGTCTAACCTAACATTAAGGTAATTTATTTCCTATGGAATTGGCGAATTTACCCTAAAATGCTAGATGAGATTCTGTTTTCGAGAATTCAGTTCGTGTTTCGTTGACTATCGCGGTTTAAAATTGATGCCTCGAAGATGAATTGGGATTTAGTTCCATCCAGCTGCTTTACCGGGTTTTCCGTAACCTCCAGCACCACCTCCGTGACCTCCGGCACCACCACCGTAACCTCCGGCACCACCACCGTAACCTCCGGCACCACCATAACCTCCGGCACCACCTCCGTATCCTCCGGATCCACCACCGGGTGACCTGGGAGTGTACCTATTATATTGGTGTTGTTAGCAAACAACTTAAGGTTGTTATTGGGCTTGTTTACTACACGTTTACCTGTAAGCACCAGCTGGAGCGGGTTGAGCTTCGAGGGTGACATCAGCGGGGCTCTTGTTGTCGGTTCCTGGTTCGTTGGTCTTAACGTGGGCTCTGAAACCACCAGCGTCGGCGACGTATTCTACAACACGGTAGATTCCGTTGACGTCGGTGTAACCGTATGATCCCTTGACGGCGCCGGAAGCGTCACCGGATTCTTTGCGGAAGTTGGTGTTGCCTTGTTCGTCCTTGACATCGTAGGCGAAGTCGTATGGTTGTGGGGGCTGTAAATAAGGAATGTATATTGGCTAATTTTCTAAGAATTGTGTTCTTTAAGACTTTGCGTACGAAAATTGTCAATGTCGCGGTAAGGTACCGAACTATTGGAGGCCGTGTCAAATTTAGTTGCTTGGGTTCGTAACTAATATTTTCGGGGTGAGTTAGGGTTACTTTTACTGTTAATCCACGTGATGAAAGCTAATGTACCAAGAGTTGTGGGAGGCTTTGTGTGTCAAAGTGGTCGATGTAAGTCTCATCCCATTGTGGGCTAAGGATCCTCATGATGTGAACCCTCAATGGTGGATGTAACTTAAGCTCCTCCCAAACTGGATACAAAGGTGGAAGCAACCAACTCAGCAATGTCTTCCAGTTTAAGATTATCGTTAGATGAAAGGCTAATTGGGGAGGCTCTTTCTTTTCTTAGTGTCTGTGAGCTCGAATTTTAGACGAGGAATTGACAGCTAATCATGTAGTTTGACTTTGAACCTTTGTAAACCCAACTGACCGCGGTTCCCGAGTAACCAAATAGATAAGCAGTGTACTTACTCCTTGTTGTCCTTGTCCGCCTCCGTAACCACCGCCTCCATATCCGCCTCCACCTCCTGAGGAGTGAGATCCGCCTCCGTATCCGCCTCCACCTCCGGAAGAGTGAGCACCGCCTCCGTAACCACCGGCACCACCGGCACCACCATACCCACCACCGCCACCACCTCCTCGGTGGATACCAGCAAAAGTGGCGCTAACCAAAACGGCGCATACTAAGGTAACCTTCGAGAAAAATAAATCCCTTCAAATTAAGTACCGACCATAACAATTTAAATCGTTCGCGAGTGAAATGAAAATACAGAAATTAAGTATAGGGAGTATTTTCTCAAAGTAGAGAGAGAGTTAAAGACAGAGATCGTTGTCTGGAATGAAACGCCTGAATGATGACAAGGTCGGGGTTTCTTCTACTTTGTGAAAGAGAAAGTTACGGGTAAACGCGCTTGAAATTATTTTCCAATCTTTTTTCACCAGATCTCTCTCACTCGTTTGCTATTATCTCTTCGAAACAAAAGGGATATAATTTTTTATCCTCGTATTGGGTGGATTGGTTTTTTCCCCTTACACTAGGTACAAGATACGTTTTTAATGATGGTAATTTTAGGACTGAAGATTTTATTTTCTTTCTAAATAACTGCGAATATCTTTTCAATTTGTGGTTGGCTAAAGCTGTTAATATCATGGTAACATTCTTGATGGTTTAATTACTTTAACTGTGCTTTAAATGTATGGGTTTTTATGGACTACGTTGACATTATCAGAAACCCTGACACTGCTAATAAAAACCCATATTTTAGTGCTATATTTTCAGTACATAATCCTCGATTCTTCATTATTTCTAATTAAAATTTATAACATTGAGGTTTGAATTTCTTAATTTGTTTTAGAACTATTTAGTTACTTGGTTTTCAGTATCCACTAACCTTAGACTTAAATAAATACAAATATAAACAATGGTCTGGGTTGAGAGCTCTAGAAGCTTCAATAGCGTTGACAACTTTACCTAACCAGAGCAATCTAAATCTTTTTTATAAAATACCGAAGACTTGATGCTTCAGTTTTTTCCAAGTGCAAATTAAGATTTAGACTTCTTTTACCATACTCTAGCAAATCTATCACAGAAAGTAGTAAGACATATCCATGCAAGTATTTACTTGAAACTTAAACCCTAACTCCATATAACGATTTTAAAACCCAAATCCACGCTATACCTACTCTTACCCAAGACACAAACAAGTACCTTCAGGACGAAATAATGTAAAATTTCGAAACTAATCCATGCAACATTAAACATCCATAGCCTCGAGTATAGATAACCCAAGAATTACCTAAGATATCTAACACAAGTACTACCCCATTGAGGACGGACACTAAGAAGACACCAGATACCAAGTAAAGCCCAACAAGTACTTACTTGAAAACTTAAAGCCATGTCTCCGGGTTGTATTAGATTATTTGTGGGAATTAATCCTTCAGAAGATATTTAAACTTTTCGGTTGGTTGGTTTTTGATCACCAAAGGAGAAGTCAAAGAAGATCGACTTGTTAGGGAGATGGAATCAGTGAAACTGCTCTTCCGACTCATCCTGCCACCGGCCTTTATATATGAATCCAAACGGGCGCTGGAGAAAGTGAAAATCGTGACCTCCGTCACTTTTTTTCTTTCTTTCTTCCTTTCATTTTTTGTTCCCCCGCGCTACCACCAATTCTAAATAAGAGGAATATCATAAGAAAGAAGACGCGGAATCATCAAGCCAGTCCCTTAATTCTCTTCTTCTTCCTTTCCCCCTTCTCCTAACTGTGTCTGCTTGCTTGCTTCACTTGGAACTTCTTTCTTGGTGGCGAGTTTTAAGTCGGAGCTATAGCTAGTCCACCCCCGTATTTACAGCAAGCACCTTCCTCTAGGCCTTTTTATTTTTTTGATTTTGGCTGTTTGAAATATTTTTGATTTCACTATGCCCGCCCTCTCCTTACCCCCCTCCCCCGGTCCATTCGGTTCTCATCTTCGTCATCATCGTACTCTGATCTTCCAGTCTTCTTCCACTATCTTCCTTAGGCGCCTTTTTCTAAAATATCGTCCTCTATCTTCGCAGGTCGAGTTCGCATTTTTGTTAAGTTCGATTTATATATGGATGCAAGCCAGTTTTTAAATTTTTGATAATTTTAAATATTCGGGCTAGTTTTTAAGGTTATAAATTATTGTGGAGAGGGGTTATAATATGACGTACTAATAAATGGGATAGTATTATTAGAAATGTGTTGGTAGATTTTCAAATTTAACACGTTAGGTTGTAAGTTTTTAACATCAACACACTGACATTGAAAAGTAATTATTTTTGCTTACATGATAAATTGATTTGATTTGAAATTTTCAATGAATTTTTGGTGATTTGTTGGTTTAATTTCCGATTAAAAACAATTAATTTGTATTTCTTTGTTGTGCTAATACTTCAAAAATATAGATAAAGAGTTAACTCCCAAGTTTCTCTAGTTGAAAACATTCACTTTTATTACCAAAAACGCTTTAGTTTTGAGTTCATGCCAGAAATGAAATTGAAAGTTCATTATGTTTAAAAAAAAAGCCTTTTGTAAACGTAAATGACGACTTAATTACCCAAATATTTTGCATTTTAAAACCACCCTTTCCGTAAACAATAATTAACTTTTGTGTGAAAGGGTTGAACCGATTTTTGTTTACTTCGACTTTATCATTAATATATGCATATACAACACGCTATGAAATCGAGGGCTGTGAAAAATTAGATATAATTTTGAAAACAGAAGCTGTTTTCTGCAATAATAAAAGGTGCCCTTATATAACCTTGGACTCTAATGCTTATTGAAGTAATGTCAATTTTGAATACATTATCGTTAGTTTGTTCCTTGAGTAATTAAAACGAAACTAATGAGAACTTCTTAATGAATAATTAGCTTTATGAGAATTCCTTAGAGGTGAAATAATATTTAATGTGAGCACGAGTTTAAACCTAATTGCACACGTGCGCAAGTTAAATTACTATTTAACTATTTAAAGAGGGGCCCATCACTCAGTGTAATTGGTGTATGCTTTGTAGAACCTTTGACAGACTTACTAAAAGCTTTTCGCGTAATCTTTAGATAGACCTTTTCGACTTAAAAAAGAGGGATAGACAACCCTCAATAACGCGACGTACAAGAGGGTTCATACATTTCCATCTCTGCGTATTCTCATGATAGAAGAACACTACAGCGCAGGCGCCGAAAAGCGAGATGGAAGGCTAAGTTCTACCCCCATGTCTTTCCCTTTTAGTTTCATCGACTTTAACGTAACCCAAACAAAAGAGTGATTAGCCCCTCGTTCTCAAGGTTGCAAAATAGCACGTGTTTAATTATATAGTTTATCCACTGGTCTATAGACATAATGGAAGTGTATGTATGGACTAATTTATATCCTTATTAAATATCACTACCATGCATGCACCGCATCTTATGCCTCTCTGTCTTCCATTTAAATTCCTTGCATCTAATGAATGGACTGGTTACACTTTAGATGTGTGAACAAAACCCTCGATTGCATCCCCCCTCCCCTGAAACGTGGATTATGAATTTTTCTTTTGGTGTATAAAAGTTAGTTCGTGTTAGCTAGGCGTCCATTTCGAAAAATATTAAATGCTAGGTAAGGTAAGGAAGGGGGGATGTGCAGTAAATAGAAATTTTTGGCGAACCGTTAGTTATTCCGGAACTAGGGCAAAGAGTCCTTCTAAAAGGGAAGACGAGAGAGTGAGAGAGATGAAATATATAGTTTCATCCCGATCCTGAATTGCATGAGATTTCAATCTTTTTTGTTGTGGTATTATCAAAATAATCGTATCACCCCTCTGCCCGGCCGTTTCTTGAGAAAAAAAAATAATAATTCGAGGTTTTTACATTTCTAATCACGATTGAGTTTATGCCTTTGAGGTGCCAATTTTAATATATTTTTTATTTTTTTTTATTAATCGGATAATAAAAGGGAAGATGAAATTTACACTTGTTTTATATTTTGAAATATATTGCCTAATTTCAAACACGCTGTTTATAGGGATGGCTTGGGACCTATTTTAGCTTTGAAGGTGCGGTTTTTTATATCAGGGTTTAGATTTTATTTAAGTCTTTTAACTGTTTGTTGTACTGTTAGAATTGCATGCGCAATCGGAATATTTTCTGCAATAAACGAAGCTAAAGTTTAGTGCACTCAGAGCGCAATTTTAAAATAGTACGTTGATTACGTGTACATCTTAGCTTAGCCTGTATGTGTTTCATTAACAGCGCTTAAAATGCAAATTTTCTAGAAAGGCTATCTAATCTAGCGGTTATTGGCGCCCTGCATGCTCTCGTATGGTAATTGGAAAGGAGTAAAATTCAAACTCGTTATTAAGATAAAGCGATAAGCTAAGTTAAATACGGAAACGTAGTTTAATTAATGTATTAATTATAGCCTTAAATTAGAAGAAATAGCTTGCCACTGTAATAGGCCTTATTCGTATTGACAAACAGTCAATTTGAGGAAAATTTTCGTATAAGTCAAATTATTGTCGATATGTAGCATTTAATAATCTTTAAATGTGAACACATAAAACGAAATGGGGGTCAATTATAGTGTGGCCAAAGGCATTATTGGTTTAATAAAGACTGATGAATTTAAACTTCATTAAAACTTTGTTGCAGAGGCATGGTTTTATGGAATTGAACAACTAAATCGTGAAAATTGAGTAACAACTGATAGCCAATTAATTTGAATCAGATCTTCGCTCTTATATATATGCCGTAAGATTTTTATCTAAGTTTAAATTGCCCATTTTAACAGTTAAAAACCTTATGTATAATTTTAGTCAACATTCAATATTATTTTAAAAGTCTAAATTTCAATCTATATTTCAAAAGGCCCGAAGCATACGCTCTGCACAAAGGAAATCGCAAATTTCAATCCTAAAATAGGAAAATGTATTTGGTGCAACCATTGTATGTCCATTTCGATTAGGCCTAATTTACTCGTGTGTAAAAAGAACGTGTTATAAGAAATCATCTTTTTCGTGCCAATCTCTCTTTATACTGTAGAAACGAGATATTATTTTTCATCGTCTAATTACATTTCTGATTCCGTGGGTTTATCATTTTCGTTATACCCTAGGAGTGAGAGTTAGCCTACGGAGCAATTATTGAAGATGAATGTTATCCGTGAATTGGGAGTGTTAAGGTATTTCTTAATAATTACACATTGGGGATTTATGCTTCCACTTATCGTGCTAAGTGTATTTAACCAGGTTTTTCCCAATCGGAGGAGAATTTTTCATTAGTTACGGATACTTAATTTTCTTGCCCCAATTTTACGTTTTTTGTTTTACCTTGAAAGAGAAAGTATTTCTTTCTTGGTGTTTTTATTTTTTTTTTTAGTAAATTGTTAACTTGTAATTATGCATATCAGATCCAATAGAGTTTAGAACCAGATTTTATTCTGAAATTAATTTTATTGCAGAAGGTTACTGTATTTACTGCAAGCTGTTTGTGATAAGTCTTGCATAAATTAAGAAGGATGTTCTTTGAGTTGATTTTGAGTCGAAAATGTAACTTCTATCTCCATTTTGCCACAAGGGACGCTGTTTTCGAGTTAAGATTGGTCAAAGTATTTTACGGATGACCCCTTAAATTTAATTAAGAAACTGATTTAGACAATGATTTCTACTTTAATTAAGGGGTCATCCCTAAAACACTCAATTAGCGTTGTCTTTCAGTTTCTTACTTAAGCTCAAGGGGTCATCGGTAAAATTGTTTAATCATAACTTCTGAACGTTGACCCAAACAACAAAAACCCCAAAAAAGTTAAATTTTCGCCTCAAAATGGATTTCCCATAAAACCCTACACTGTTCTATAATTTCCTTTATGGAAAACAATGTATACGTGAATCACACGTCGCCTACACTATCATTACTGCCTCAATTTCGGTTATACAAGTTCTATTTGCTTTGATATTGGTATTAAATCGGAAAATTATATCCGTTTATAGTCGTCTCAATATGATTGCGCTATAAGTGGGTTAAAAATTAAATAAACGCCGAAATAGAAAGCTTAAATTTGAAAGATAATTTATTAGCAGCTAGAGGACCGGTATTTCTTACGATACTGTTATACAATTCTATTCATCTTACAACTAAATTGAACTTTTTGTTCAACTTTAACCGAATCTAAACTCTTCAAATAAATGCATTCAACAGAATATTAATTTATACAGGAATGTGTGCTCCGAGCTCGGCTTTTATTCAATTGAATTACAAGGTACTTTCTCGGTATTTTTTCCCCGTTCATGATATATATGTTTATGGAAATGAGCTGAAGCGAGTTAACTTAAAGTTATCATTCATTATAAATAAACTAAGACTCAATTATATTCAAGATATTTAATGCTAAAGGGTTATATGGTTTTATATTTTAGTTTTAGATCTCGAAGAATTTATATTTCCCTGTGCAGTTGTTTGGGTGCTAGTTGGAAATTATGGGAGCTTCATAGCGAAATTCTACAGGGCCGGTAGGCCCTTGTAGATATGACTTGATACTCTTTTGTAACGTTAAAGCAAAATTCACATGCTTTTACCATTTTTCCTATGGAGATTAACATGGGGTTTTTCGTGATATTTAGCCACCTCTAACTGAAAAACTAGAGCGAAGTTACTTTTCGGAATACTCTTAATTTAACAATTATGTATTCAAGGTGTGCTATCGGCTAGTTTAATTTAAATCAATTAACTCTAAGTATGTTAATTTTAGTTAATTCTGAAAGTACGTCAAAATTACTTTTGAGTCAGACTATCTAGCAGTAGACGCTGACAGATTACTTTACTATTTCATCCGAGCTTGAGCACCTTTATATGTATTTTCTAATTAACTGTAGCACCCTTAATAAGAAATAGGTCGTTATCAGGTCGAATTTTCGTCTAGAAAAGTAATTCAGGTAAATAATTACAGTTAACAGAGGTTTTTATATCATTTAAAGTAAGTTTTTGAACGTTCTTTACGGCCAAGGCTTAAGTTGTATTTTAGTTTGTCTATGTAATATAGTATTTATATAGTCTTTCCCCTTTCAAGATAAAAAAAGCTCATTTCCAGCTCTGTATTCCAAAAATACGCAGTCTGCTTCGTTTCCTGCTACAAACAAATATATGAGGACTGAGGTATACAGGGTTTCATTATTTGTTAATCTCACCAAAATGCTACTAATTGTGAAGGTGTGTGATATATTTCCTTAAACTAAACCAATGTAGAGGAATTTCCATGTTTACATCAGCACAGATTCTCTCAACGTAACCACGTTGGAAACGGAGAGTTACGTATGAGGTATACTGGGTTTCATTATTTGTTAATGGTTTAGAAATCAACGGTAGTGTTTTCACCCTGTGAAGAATTCAACTTCAAAATATTACAGGAAAGATCACAAAATGTTCAATGTGTTTTCCTACGGCAGTTAAAAGAGTGGTGTATAGGTTACTGGTTAGCGCAGTTCACTCAACATTCTCATTTGAGGACAGGTATACGCGGTTTCATTATTTGTTAATCTCACTAAAATGCTACTAATTGTGAAGGTGTGTGATATAATTCCTTAAAACTAAACCAATGTAGAGGACCAGATTATTCGTTAAAACAATTTTGGTCCTATTGAATCAGTTATACTGTGATGTTACGTTATCATTTTATAAACTATTTGTTACCAACAGTGGATTGTTTAATTCATAAGTAACAGTGGTGCTGGTTAATCCAGGAGGACAGTGTCGTTATATAATTTAATTAGTCAAATAATTTTCATGTTTACATCACAGATTCTCTCAACGTAACCACGTTAGAAACGGAGGGTTACGTTGTTTGCTATTTCCACAGTCCACGTTGCCGTTTGTTTATTGGTTTAAATTGCTATGAATTGTATAGGTATTTGATTTAATTACTGGTATTCAAGCTAAACTATAGAATAACATCATTCATTAACATATTGTATAGATAATCTTTACCACAAACCTAGCACAGGATATGATAAAAATTTAACGCAATGTGTTGGAAATAATAAAAAACTCCTCTAAACATTAGAGTTAAGGTGAATTATTTATTAAAAGTCATTTTATAAGCTTAATGAGCACTGACGACAAGTTAATTTCAACGTAATTAAGTGTAATTAACGTGAAATTAAACCCCGAATGTACATTTTTTTTGGATGAAAACTCAGATAACTCTTAAATGATGTCCTTGATTAAGATTGTATCTAACCAAGCCGTTGGTAAAGCCCCATGTTTTCTCTTTCACACTTAAGCTAATTTAAATTATCTCGAAAGCACCTTAATAGGCGCGAAATTCAAAAGTTTAGGGTAAAATAAGAATCGAAAACTCCACTAAAAATTGCAATTAAGGTGAAGTATACATTTAAACTCATTTTATAGCCTAAATGTACACTGCCAAAACACAATCCTACGTTAATTTTAACTCAATTAAATATAATTAACGTGAAATTAAACCAAAACATACATTTTTGGATAAAAGCTCAAATAACTTTTAAATAAACTGTTCAAACTACCCAAAAGTTTAGGGTACCATAATGATGAATATATGGCAAAAATATTAAACTGCACTAAACATTGCAAATAGGGTAAAAAATTCAAATAAATTTTAAGCTTAATCCACTCTCACGAACCACGCTCAAATTAAGATTAAAACATCACAAGTTTTTCGTACAGCCACAGTAGTTTCCTATTTCACTTTCAAATTAATCTAAATGATCATTAAAATACATCAAAAGCGCATACATTAAAATTTTAGGGTAATTGCAATTTAAGTTAATATTTTATTGAAACTTTTATTATAAAATAAATCCACACAAGATAAACAAGATAAGCCGTTAAATTAAACTCAATCAAGTATAATTAACCTAAGAAAAACATTAACATGTACAAAAATGGGCCAAGCCTCGCTTCGTGCCCTCTCCGCCCTAAAAAGTTCTGAGATCCCATGTAGAGCCAAGTCTGCCTTTTGTTCTCATTCAATCGCCAATTGAACAATTATGTTATAAATTAAGTCCTTTTCCTAATTAATAACCAATCTTCTTTGACTCTATCATTATTATACATCTTTGTTCGTATCAAAAATATCGTGACTTGGCAATCGCAAGTAAGTAATATTAAAAGGAAGTCGAAGGGATATTCACTAAATCGTTTATGGTCGAGGGGATATGTACAAGTTTATAAGATGAGTCATGCACAACCCTATGTACAAATTATATGGTGAGTTATGCATAACCCTATTTACAAGTTTATAAGGCGAGTTATGCATAACCTTATGTACACCTGCGCTTGCCAAGTCACGATATTTTTGATACGAACAAAGATGTATAATAATGATAGAGTCAAAGAATATTGGTTATTAATTAGGAAAAGTACTTAATTTATAACATAATTGTTCAATTGGCGATTGAATGAGACCAAAAGGCAGACTTGGCTCTACATGGGATTTCAGAACTTTTACGGCGGAGAGGGCACGAAGCGAGGCTTGGCCCATTTTTAATTTTACACGGAATTTTTCCGTTTAAAATTTAAGAAACGGCACCAAAACCCCTGTCCCTGTCCCTGTCCCTGTCCCTGTGCCGGACGTACGCTTACGATGAGAGAGAGAGAGATCGGTAGCGTACGCGGTGGCGATACGAAGCTCCGCGTAGAGAGAGAACTGCCTGCCTGGTATATTAGTGAGAGGGGGAAGAGGGAGAGGGGGCATCCCGCTCGGAGAGAGAGGAAAGAAAGGTAGTTTAAATCTCGCGGGCTTTTTTGAGTGAAGGGAAACAAGATGATAATTTTCGTGCACTACTGCACTTTGTGCGCGTGATACATCAGAGATTATGCTGGATGGTTAGGTTAGGTTTCGTAAAATAGAGGGGACGCTTTACGGTCATAGTGATTTCTGGTTTAGGGGATCCAGGATTTTGTTTAAATACATTATTTGATTCGTATGGTTTTTAAAAATTATACTTTAGTGGGGTGCACAATTTAGTTTCATTAATATTATTTGAAATGTGACGTTATTAGAAATTAAAGGGATACACGATTGTGTTTCAGAAATGTTTTTAGTTGTACGATTTATTGGAAATCAACTATACGGGGGGTCACGTGAGCCGTGTATTAGTGAGAGGGGGAAGAGGGAGAGGGGGCATCCCGCTCGGAGAGAGAGGAAAGAAAGGTAGTTTACATCTCGCGGGCTTTTTTGAGTGAAGGGAAACAAGATGATAATTTTCGTGCACTACTGCACTTTGTGCGCGTGATACATCAGAGATTATGCTGGATGGTTAGGTTAGGTTTCGTAAAATAGAGGGGACGCTTTACGGTCATAGTGATTTCTGGTTTAGGGGATCCAGGATTTTGTTTAAATACATTATTTGATTCGTATGGTTTTTAAAAATTATACTTTAGTGGGGTGCACAATTTAGTTTCATTAATATTATTTGAAATGTGACGTTATTAGAAATTAAAGGGATACACGATTGTGTTTCAGAAATGTTTTTAGTTGTCAACTATACGGGGGGTCACGTGAGCCGTGTAAAATTACTATTAAGGCCCAGCCCTTGGGCCATCTTGTTGTACATGTTAATGTTTTTCTTAGGATCTCACTTCTTTTTGTAGACCCTCTCGTTATACTTCGGTAGTTATATTAAAACAAGACCCTCTCGTGGTACTTCGTTTGCCAATATAATCGCTAACGTTTGTCCATATTTACGCTGAATTACCCCTTTCGACCCGCAGAGAATATGCAATAAAGATTGTACGCGATATCCTAATAAAAGAATGTAGCATCAGTTACGACACATTTCTATTAAACTACTACTCCTATTAGCTTTAATATATATTTAACTTTCGGTTAACTTTGGACCATTACGTCCTTTCATCAAGAACACACACTATTTCTGTTGAAAAGACGGCAGCGCCATCTAGTTTTAAAATAAAGAACTAAAGAACAATTTTATAAAAAATTCGGGATGTTTTAATTTTTCTGTGCTTTATAAAATAAATGAAAACTAAATCCTGAATTTTAAGTTTCTATCTCCTCTAGAAGTACCTTAGAATTTTGATGATCGGTGAGTGAGTGAGTGAGTGACAAAATAAGGTAAATTTCACCTGCGATATTTCGAAAAGCATATAGGGTAGGAACTTGAAATTTGGAAACAATAGCTAGGATTGACAGTCCTCGCGGCAAGCAAAATTTCAGACTTTCACCTATACCCATCACGAAGTTACAGTGGGCTTAAAAGTGCCACGAGTTGCTTCGAGAAAAGGATGTCAGTGCTCGACTTGGCTGGGAGCACTGCTCCCAGAATGTGAAAGATTCGTGTTTTGGGTAAATTCATGGATACCTTATAATTAAACTAACAAATCTTTCACCCAGCCTCCATTTTCCTGTTTAATTCTTACGATTAATTAAATTGTCATTTAAAAGCTTTTTTCCCCATTTTGAAAAGAGAGCCATTGAAAAGGCGTGATATTTAAAAGTTTTGGGGCAAAGTAGTGATTGTTCTGCAAGAGTCAAACAGTCACTCCTCTAAAGTTTGCAGAATTTCTTGTTCAAACTCGTATAATAAACTGAAATAACACTAGTAAAAGAAGATAAGCCGTTAATTTCAACTTAATGATCATATTTAATTAAAATTAATCGAAAACAACAGGTTTTTTTTGGGTAACTATAGATAACCCTTAACTGAAATAACAAAATAATATTAAACTACGCCAGTTGTTCTTTCAGCCTAAATGTTTTCCTATTTAACACTAAAATTAATTACATTATCACTATAATGCATTAATAGGCTCCAAACACAAAATTTTAGGGTAACGAATGTGTCAAAATGAAACTTTTCCATTTAAATTTTAATATATCATTAGCATAGTTCGCCAAATCACCAGCAACAATTTAATCTGGCAACATTCAATGTAATAATGTTGCCAATAAAACAAGGGCGTCTAGCCCATAACTAAGCCATATCACTAGCCATCTCTCGCTATCCCTAATTCAATAAATTTTCTTCTACTGAAATACCACCTAGCATACCAGTCAAGTGGGGGGAGCAACAGAAAATTTTAAAGCACAGTCTTACGATAAGTCTTGGAATTTGGGCCTCAAATTACAACCTCTAATCGAATCCGTTTGGTACACATCAACGTCAACGTAAATGTTCAATGTGATTACCATTGTGGTGCAGGCACTCTTCATCTGTCCATGTCTTTCAATTACTTTACAAGCAACGAACTCATGACGCAGGAAGTCCAAGTAAATGCCTTCAGAGATTTTCTTATCAAGAAAAAGGGTCCGATAATTTGGTTTCCAAGAATGCCCTCCCAAAAATGCACGTTATGAAGGTTTAAGGTACCATCCTTAAATAGCCTCGTCAGAGAACAGTACCTTTCTAAAAATAATGGATCGGCTTCAATTAGTTCACGCAAAGGTTTTGCCGTTTTGGGTAATCCTCGTAAACATCATGTTCAATTTTCCCTGGTTTGAATACACTGGCATTTTGCTAAAAGACGAGACTAACTAATTAAATTCGGTCCTAACTGCTACGTAACGACGATTAGTTTTCACTACGGCCTTTTTTCTCGGTTCCTCAGACAACTCGGACCTTCTGCTTCAAAGTCATTCCCAAAGAAACCTTTATGTTTTCTTTATTTTGTTCATAGTTTAAGGTTAGGGGGCCGACCTTTATTACAATGGTTTCTTTTTTCGGTATTTGTGCCTTTTTAACAGGCGTATTGTTAAAATTGTAACACTACAGAAATTGTATTTCAAATGGGACCGGCAATACCGCAACGCTGAGCCGAAAAACTGGATGGTAATTGTTTGGACCTATAGGGTCAGGACATTGGAGGACCAAACATACCGTGGTGTCACGTGTCGAATGTTAAAGCGACCTTCACCACTATACATACTATGACCTGCTGCTCAAGCTGACAATCTTTGAAAACTCAACTTTGAGGAACTTCCGGTCTTTTTAGATATAAAGGGGCTTTCAGTGTCGCTAAGTAGTAGAATTACAGTAGTTGGTCTCGTTTCCTAGCAAAATGCCAACTTATTCTAACCAGGAAAAATTGGGCAGCAAGTTTATTTTGGGTGAAGGTCGCGGTAACATTCAACCATAGAGAATTTTACACATGTGTAAAATTCTCTCTGGTTCAACTAAAGGTAGTGCTTTATGCCGAACGGTCTCCACACCGACATTTGGGTGCGAGGACTTTCGTCATTTCGATAGTGCAAGATCGTGAACGTAGAAGAGACTGTATAGTCTGTAATGAGGATACAGACTTTGACATCGTAGAAAGTTTTGAAGCCAATCTCATGCTTGTAGTAGAGCGGTGGAACAAGAAGTTGCACTAAGCCATTCTACTGTTCGTGCCAGTTTACAAGGGCATTACTACAGGCATAATCATATCCCCCTACATCAAGCCTTAACGGACGAGAAGTACCTAAGACGGCAATACCATTAGTCTTGCCATGCGTCATGAGTTTAGTGGTTGCAAATGTAATGCAAGACACGGACAGTCATCTGGAAGAGTGCCTCAACCACAATGGTAGACACTTCGAATATTTACGTTGAGTTGTTTACTAAACAGTTTAGAGGTTGCAATTTGAGGCCCAGGTTCTAAGACTAATCGTAGGACTGTGCTTTAAAATATTTTGTTGCATTCACGCATATTCTCCTGTATTCTTTGTGTATCTTGCCACTCGTTGTCACTTAAATACAATAAAACATGAATTCTAAACATTTATTTACACCCTGTATAATTTAGCACGACATCACCCGTTGGCAGTATTGGGGGTTGTACATAAAGGAAGCTGTTGGTCTGATCTCGACAACACTGTATATGTATACAGTGTACGAAACAAATATTTTTCTTCCATATTTCAAATACCGTCGTTTTTAAACTTTTCATAAATAAAGTACAACACAATATGCTTATATAGACATCGTCTTCAAGCTCTTCTACTCATGATGCATTTCCTCAAAAATTCTCATTGATATATGTTTAGAGTGTACACAACAAATAAAAAAATTTATTCTACATTTCAAATACTGTCATTTTTGAACTAACTTCATATATAAAGTACAACATTATATGCTTTTCGAAAACTATGTTATTGGATATGAGTTCATATAATTAACTATACTTAAGTACTTCTTTAAGCTATTAGAAATAGATCAACCCCAAATGTATGTCGGTACAAAAAACATGAAATTATTCAAATTTTAATTACATTAAGACTGAAGGGACAGATATTATAAAAAACGTCTTGGTTTGGACCAAGGCCGAAAAAACAAACGATATGTCTGAGGTTTATCAGTTGACTGAAGTTTCAGATATTGCAATTTCTTTTTAAATTACTTTTATTCCTTTAATCCTTAATCAATATTTAATTCAATCAACTTATTTTTACTGTTAATCGATCTATTCCCTCTAAATTAATTTCAAAAATTACATATCTACGCTTTTTCAAGAATAATTCCATTTTCCGAAAACATTTTATCATGAAATTAATTATTTTGAAGGGAGTACGTGTTGGGTGACGAATATTGAATATTTGAAATATTATACGAAGTGTCTAAAAAGAGCAAGCGATCTTTGATATAACTCGAAAGGAAAATGTAAATATTTGATAGTGGATGCATATATTGGGGACGCGAATTTATACATTTAACTTCGAATATCGAAATGTTACATTTTTTTGTCGCGACTATGAAGGAAAGGTTGCACTGCAGTTTCCCTCTCCGAACTTCAAAGCTTCTTGGCCATAACTCAATCTAGATTTGGAACGTCATCACCCCTTACTACATTGTTGGCGTTACTTGTTGTACACCGGTTACGTATTACGCGGAATGATTTTATCAGGCGTAGAGACCATTTCCGAAAACACACAGGGGCGAGGAGACCATTGGGGTATTCTTCCTTGCACCAAGGGCCATCGTCAGACGGTGCCAAAGTTCACTACAGGCGGGAGGAAAGTCAACTCGCACTGCCTCTAGCGGTGCTTCTAGGCGAGAGGGAGAAGACCCCAATGGCGGCATCGCCCCAGTGTTTTAGTTTCTCCTTATGTAATTTGTGTACGATCGGTCCATGGCAGTTCTGGTAAGGTATGATGTGTTCAACCATTTTATTTCCTCAGGAAATAACAAGTCATCGGAACTGAGAAGTATTTCTTTTTATGTAAACTTTACCCTTTCCTTTGGTTATATTTACACCGATATCATATTTTTCCAGTGCATAAAAGGAGAGCTACCTACTAAAAGAAACAAGACAGGACCGAGGTTGTTGCTTTGTCTTAAGTAGACAACATAAGTTTATAAATTAGTTTGAGCAAAATAAATTCTTTATCATAATTTCTTGACATCAGTCTTCCCAGCAACTTACAACAGATTTAAACTTTTTTGGTGCAAACTTGAAAATTTGTCAAGGCAACAAGAATTAAAACTGTGCTTCCAACTTAGTAATCATCGACACGAAATCCCTTCAAAATAATTAATTTCATGATAAAATGTTTTCGGAAAATGGAATTATTCTTGAAAAAGCGTAGATATGTAATTTTTGAAATTAATTTAGAGGGAATAGATCGATTAACAGTAAAAATAAGTTGATTGAATTAAATATTGATTAAGGATTAAAGGAATAAAAGTAATTTAAAAAGAAATTGCAATATCTGAAACTTCAGTCAACTGATAAACCTCAGACATATCGTTTGTTTTTTCGGCCTTGGTCCAAACCAAGACGTTTTTTATAATAGGGACTTAGGTGTTGCAATGATGTTTATGAACACCCTGAAAGGGTAATACAAACGAAGTAAGGTGAGTTTTATGGTAAATTTTGAGTCGAATTTCTATGACCTTTTGACCTTAAGGTCATGGTTTTCAAGCTATGATTGCAGTATTTAACGGAAGACCCCTTATAGTTAAGTGGGGAATATGCAAGGTTCCTAAAGAATAAAATAGCAGGGGAATATGGTAGTATAATTAAGGTCAAGGTTTTCAAGTTATGATTTTAGTGTCACTCTAATGACGTCATCATGGCCCTAGCGTCGTGAACATACGTGTTCACATTCTTGTACAAAGGAGACGGGTTGAGAGAAGTTCACTATGTCGCTTAAAATTGCTTTTACTAACTTTCAATAAGTGATTGGCGCTAGCACGATGATGATATTTGAGAACTTTAGTTGACTCTACTTCTAATGATATTAGATGGATCGTGTGGTTTCTGAAATGAAACGGATATGATCCGCCGATTTCTATGAAACACGACCTAGTGTAAAAGGGTTACGAGTTTGAGTATTTGGACACGCTTTATTATCTGCCTACACGTAATAAGCATTTAAAACGGTTCGAAACCCGATCACGATTTAACCGGACAAGAAAACGTTAAAGATTTACCTATAGAAGAATCGCTTTTGTTTTGACAACATTTCAAAAGATGATTCTACAGGGCCGGTAGGCCCTTGTAGATATGACTTGATACTCTTTTGTAACGTTAAAGCAAAATTCACATGCTTTTACCATTTTTCCTATGGAGATTAACATGGGGTTTTTCGTGATATTTAGCCACCTCTAACTGAAAAACTAGAGCGAAGTTACTTTTCGGAATACTCTTAATTTAACAATTATGTATTCAAGGTGTGCTATCGGCTAGTTTAATTTAAATCAATTAACTCTAAGTATGTTAATTTTAGTTAATTCTGAAAGTACGTCAAAATTACTTTTGAGTCAGACTATCTAGCAGTAGACGCTGACAGATTACTTTACTATTTCATCCGAGCTTGAGCACCTTTATATGTATTTTCTAATTAACTGTAGCACCCTTAATAAGAAATAGGTCGTTATCAGGTCGAATTTTCGTCTAGAAAAGTAATTCAGGTAAATAATTACAGTTAACAGAGGTTTTTATATCATTTAAAGTAAGTTTTTGAACGTTCTTTACGGCCAAGGCTTAAGTTGTATTTTAGTTTGTCTATGTAATATAGTATTTATATAGTCTTTCCCCTTTCAAGATAAAAAAAGCTCATTTCCAGCTCTGTATTCCAAAAATACGCAGTCTGCTTCGTTTCCTGCTACAAACAAATATATGAGGACTGAGGTATACAGGGTTTCATTATTTGTTAATCTCACCAAAATGCTACTAATTGTGAAGGTGTGTGATATATTTCCTTAAACTAAACCAATGTAGAGGAATTTCCATGTTTACATCAGCACAGATTCTCTCAACGTAACCACGTTGGAAACGGAGAGTTACGTATGAGGTATACTGGGTTTCATTATTTGTTAATGGTTTAGAAATCAACGGTAGTGTTTTCACCCTGTGAAGAATTCAACTTCAAAATATTACAGGAAAGATCACAAAATGTTCAATGTGTTTTCCTACGGCAGTTAAAAGAGTGGTGTATAGGTTACTGGTTAGCGCAGTTCACTCAACATTCTCATTTGAGGACAGGTATACGCGGTTTCATTATTTGTTAATCTCACTAAAATGCTACTAATTGTGAAGGTGTGTGATATAATTCCTTAAAACTAAACCAATGTAGAGGACCAGATTATTCGTTAAAACAATTTTGGTCCTATTGAATCAGTTATACTGTGATGTTACGTTATCATTTTATAAACTATTTGTTACCAACAGTGGATTGTTTAATTCATAAGTAACAGTGGTGCTGGTTAATCCAGGAGGACAGTGTCGTTATATAATTTAATTAGTCAAATAATTTTCATGTTTACATCACAGATTCTCTCAACGTAACCACGTTAGAAACGGAGGGTTACGTTGTTTGCTATTTCCACAGTCCACGTTGCCGTTTGTTTATTGGTTTAAATTGCTATGAATTGTATAGGTATTTGATTTAATTACTGGTATTCAAGCTAAACTATAGAATAACATCATTCATTAACATATTGTATAGATAATCTTTACCACAAACCTAGCACAGGATATGATAAAAATTTAACGCAATGTGTTGGAAATAATAAAAAACTCCTCTAAACATTAGAGTTAAGGTGAATTATTTATTAAAAGTCATTTTATAAGCTTAATGAGCACTGACGACAAGTTAATTTCAACGTAATTAAGTGTAATTAACGTGAAATTAAACCCCGAATGTACATTTTTTTTGGATGAAAACTCAGATAACTCTTAAATGATGTCCTTGATTAAGATTGTATCTAACCAAGCCGTTGGTAAAGCCCCATGTTTTCTCTTTCACACTTAAGCTAATTTAAATTATCTCGAAAGCACCTTAATAGGCGCGAAATTCAAAAGTTTAGGGTAAAATAAGAATCGAAAACTCCACTAAAAATTGCAATTAAGGTGAAGTATACATTTAAACTCATTTTATAGCCTAAATGTACACTGCCAAAACACAATCCTACGTTAATTTTAACTCAATTAAATATAATTAACGTGAAATTAAACCAAAACATACATTTTTGGATAAAAGCTCAAATAACTTTTAAATAAACTGTTCAAACTACCCAAAAGTTTAGGGTACCATAATGATGAATATATGGCAAAAATATTAAACTGCACTAAACATTGCAAATAGGGTAAAAAATTCAAATAAATTTTAAGCTTAATCCACTCTCACGAACCACGCTCAAATTAAGATTAAAACATCACAAGTTTTTCGTACAGCCACAGTAGTTTCCTATTTCACTTTCAAATTAATCTAAATGATCATTAAAATACATCAAAAGCGCATACATTAAAATTTTAGGGTAATTGCAATTTAAGTTAATATTTTATTGAAACTTTTATTATAAAATAAATCCACACAAGATAAACAAGATAAGCCGTTAAATTAAACTCAATCAAGTATAATTAACCTAAGAAAAACATTAACATGTACAAAAATGGGCCAAGCCTCGCTTCGTGCCCTCTCCGCCCTAAAAAGTTCTGAGATCCCATGTAGAGCCAAGTCTGCCTTTTGTTCTCATTCAATCGCCAATTGAACAATTATGTTATAAATTAAGTCCTTTTCCTAATTAATAACCAATCTTCTTTGACTCTATCATTATTATACATCTTTGTTCGTATCAAAAATATCGTGACTTGGCAATCGCAAGTAAGTAATATTAAAAGGAAGTCGAAGGGATATTCACTAAATCGTTTATGGTCGAGGGGATATGTACAAGTTTATAAGATGAGTCATGCACAACCCTATGTACAAATTATATGGTGAGTTATGCATAACCCTATTTACAAGTTTATAAGGCGAGTTATGCATAACCTTATGTACACCTGCGCTTGCCAAGTCACGATATTTTTGATACGAACAAAGATGTATAATAATGATAGAGTCAAAGAATATTGGTTATTAATTAGGAAAAGTACTTAATTTATAACATAATTGTTCAATTGGCGATTGAATGAGACCAAAAGGCAGACTTGGCTCTACATGGGATTTCAGAACTTTTACGGCGGAGAGGGCACGAAGCGAGGCTTGGCCCATTTTTAATTTTACACGGAATTTTTCCGTTTAAAATTTAAGAAACGGCACCAAAAGCCGTGACCCTGTCCCTGTCCCTGTCCCTGTGCCGGACGTACGCTTACGATGAGAGAGAGAGAGATCGGTAGCGTACGCGGTGGCGATACGAAGCTCCGCGTAGAGAGAGAACTGCCTGCCTGGTATATTAGTGAGAGGGGGAAGAGGGAGAGGGGGCATCCCGCTCGGAGAGAGAGGAAAGAAAGGTAGTTTAAATCTCGCGGGCTTTTTTGAGTGAAGGGAAACAAGATGATAATTTTCGTGCACTACTGCACTTTGTGCGCGTGATACATCAGAGATTATGCTGGATGGTTAGGTTAGGTTTCGTAAAATAGAGGGGACGCTTTACGGTCATAGTGATTTCTGGTTTAGGGGATCCAGGATTTTGTTTAAATACATTATTTGATTCGTATGGTTTTTAAAAATTATACTTTAGTGGGGTGCACAATTTAGTTTCATTAATATTATTTGAAATGTGACGTTATTAGAAATTAAAGGGATACACGATTGTGTTTCAGAAATGTTTTTAGTTGTACGATTTATTGGAAATCAACTATACGGGGGGTCACGTGAGCCGTGTATTAGTGAGAGGGGGAAGAGGGAGAGGGGGCATCCCGCTCGGAGAGAGAGGAAAGAAAGGTAGTTTACATCTCGCGGGCTTTTTTGAGTGAAGGGAAACAAGATGATAATTTTCGTGCACTACTGCACTTTGTGCGCGTGATACATCAGAGATTATGCTGGATGGTTAGGTTAGGTTTCGTAAAATAGAGGGGACGCTTTACGGTCATAGTGATTTCTGGTTTAGGGGATCCAGGATTTTGTTTAAATACATTATTTGATTCGTATGGTTTTTAAAAATTATACTTTAGTGGGGTGCACAATTTAGTTTCATTAATATTATTTGAAATGTGACGTTATTAGAAATTAAAGGGATACACGATTGTGTTTCAGAAATGTTTTTAGTTGTCAACTATACGGGGGGTCACGTGAGCCGTGTAAAATTACTATTAAGGCCCAGCCCTTGGGCCATCTTGTTGTACATGTTAATGTTTTTCTTAGGATCTCACTTCTTTTTGTAGACCCTCTCGTTATACTTCGGTAGTTATATTAAAACAAGACCCTCTCGTGGTACTTCGTTTGCCAATATAATCGCTAACGTTTGTCCATATTTACGCTGAATTACCCCTTTCGACCCGCAGAGAATATGCAATAAAGATTGTACGCGATATCCTAATAAAAGAATGTAGCATCAGTTACGACACATTTCTATTAAACTACTACTCCTATTAGCTTTAATATATATTTAACTTTCGGTTAACTTTGGACCATTACGTCCTTTCATCAAGAACACACACTATTTCTGTTGAAAAGACGGCAGCGCCATCTAGTTTTAAAATAAAGAACTAAAGAACAATTTTATAAAAAATTCGGGATGTTTTAATTTTTCTGTGCTTTATAAAATAAATGAAAACTAAATCCTGAATTTTAAGTTTCTATCTCCTCTAGAAGTACCTTAGAATTTTGATGATCGGTGAGTGAGTGAGTGAGTGACAAAATAAGGTAAATTTCACCTGCGATATTTCGAAAAGCATATAGGGTAGGAACTTGAAATTTGGAAACAATAGCTAGGATTGACAGTCCTCGCGGCAAGCAAAATTTCAGACTTTCACCTATACCCATCACGAAGTTACAGTGGGCTTAAAAGTGCCACGAGTTGCTTCGAGAAAAGGATGTCAGTGCTCGACTTGGCTGGGAGCACTGCTCCCAGAATGTGAAAGATTCGTGTTTTGGGTAAATTCATGGATACCTTATAATTAAACTAACAAATCTTTCACCCAGCCTCCATTTTCCTGTTTAATTCTTACGATTAATTAAATTGTCATTTAAAAGCTTTTTTCCCCATTTTGAAAAGAGAGCCATTGAAAAGGCGTGATATTTAAAAGTTTTGGGGCAAAGTAGTGATTGTTCTGCAAGAGTCAAACAGTCACTCCTCTAAAGTTTGCAGAATTTCTTGTTCAAACTCGTATAATAAACTGAAATAACACTAGTAAAAGAAGATAAGCCGTTAATTTCAACTTAATGATCATATTTAATTAAAATTAATCGAAAACAACAGGTTTTTTTTGGGTAACTATAGATAACCCTTAACTGAAATAACAAAATAATATTAAACTACGCCAGTTGTTCTTTCAGCCTAAATGTTTTCCTATTTAACACTAAAATTAATTACATTATCACTATAATGCATTAATAGGCTCCAAACACAAAATTTTAGGGTAACGAATGTGTCAAAATGAAACTTTTCCATTTAAATTTTAATATATCATTAGCATAGTTCGCCAAATCACCAGCAACAATTTAATCTGGCAACATTCAATGTAATAATGTTGCCAATAAAACAAGGGCGTCTAGCCCATAACTAAGCCATATCACTAGCCATCTCTCGCTATCCCTAATTCAATAAATTTTCTTCTACTGAAATACCACCTAGCATACCAGTCAAGTGGGGGGAGCAACAGAAAATTTTAAAGCACAGTCTTACGATAAGTCTTGGAATTTGGGCCTCAAATTACAACCTCTAATCGAATCCGTTTGGTACACATCAACGTCAACGTAAATGTTCAATGTGATTACCATTGTGGTGCAGGCACTCTTCATCTGTCCATGTCTTTCAATTACTTTACAAGCAACGAACTCATGACGCAGGAAGTCCAAGTAAATGCCTTCAGAGATTTTCTTATCAAGAAAAAGGGTCCGATAATTTGGTTTCCAAGAATGCCCTCCCAAAAATGCACGTTATGAAGGTTTAAGGTACCATCCTTAAATAGCCTCGTCAGAGAACAGTACCTTTCTAAAAATAATGGATCGGCTTCAATTAGTTCACGCAAAGGTTTTGCCGTTTTGGGTAATCCTCGTAAACATCATGTTCAATTTTCCCTGGTTTGAATACACTGGCATTTTGCTAAAAGACGAGACTAACTAATTAAATTCGGTCCTAACTGCTACGTAACGACGATTAGTTTTCACTACGGCCTTTTTTCTCGGTTCCTCAGACAACTCGGACCTTCTGCTTCAAAGTCATTCCCAAAGAAACCTTTATGTTTTCTTTATTTTGTTCATAGTTTAAGGTTAGGGGGCCGACCTTTATTACAATGGTTTCTTTTTTCGGTATTTGTGCCTTTTTAACAGGCGTATTGTTAAAATTGTAACACTACAGAAATTGTATTTCAAATGGGACCGGCAATACCGCAACGCTGAGCCGAAAAACTGGATGGTAATTGTTTGGACCTATAGGGTCAGGACATTGGAGGACCAAACATACCGTGGTGTCACGTGTCGAATGTTAAAGCGACCTTCACCACTATACATACTATGACCTGCTGCTCAAGCTGACAATCTTTGAA
This sequence comes from Phalangium opilio, assembly GCA_019434445.1. Lineage (NCBI taxonomy): Eukaryota > Metazoa > Arthropoda > Arachnida > Opiliones > Phalangiidae > Phalangium > Phalangium opilio. The sequence continues at coordinate 1,155,863 of JAEQBA010003137.1, forward strand.
AACTCAACTTTGAGGAACTTCCGGTCTTTTAGATATAAAGGGGCTTTCAGTGTCGCTAAGTAGTAGAATTACAGTAGTTGGTCTCGTTTCCTAGCAAAATGCCAACTTATTCTAACCAGGAAAAATTGGGCAGCAAGTTTATTTTGGGTGAAGGTCGCGGTAACATTCAACCATAGAGAATTTTACACATGTGTAAAATTCTCTCTGGTTCAACTAAAGGTAGTGCTTTATGCCGAACGGTCTCCACACCGACATTTGGGTGCGAGGACTTTCGTCATTTCGATAGTGCAAGATCGTGAACGTAGAAGAGACTGTATAGTCTGTAATGAGGATACAGACTTTGACATCGTAGAAAGTTTTGAAGCCAATCTCATGCTTGTAGTAGAGCGGTGGTGGAACAAGAAGTTGCACTAAGCCATTCTACTGTTCGTGCCAGTTTACAAGGGCATTACTACAGGCATAATCATATCCCCCTACATCAAGCCTTAACGGACGAGAAGTACCTAAGACGGCAATACCATTAGTCTTGCCATGCGTCATGAGTTTAGTGGTTGCAAATGTAATGCAAGACACGGACAGTCATCTGGAAGAGTGCCTCAACCACAATGGTAGACACTTCGAATATTTACGTTGAGTGTTTACTAAACAGTTTAGAGGTTGCAATTTGAGGCCCAGGTTCTAAGACTAATCGTAGGACTGTGCTTTAAAATATTTTGTTGCATTCACGCATATTCTCCTGTATTCTTTGTGTATCTTGCCACTCGTTGTCACTTAAATACAATAAAACATGAATTCTAAACATTTATTTACACCCTGTATAATTTAGCACGACATCACCCGTTGGCAGTATTGGGGTTGTACATAAAGGAAGCTGTTGGTCTGATCTCGACAACACTGTATATGTATACAGTGTACGAAACAAATTATTTTTCTTCCATATTTCAAATACCGTCGTTTTTAAACTTTTCATAAATAAAGTACAACACAATATGCTTATATAGACATCGTCTTCAAGCTCTTCTACTCATGATGCATTTCCTCAAAAATTCTCATTGATATATGTTTAGAGTGTACACAACAAATAAAAAAATTTATTCTACATTTCAAATACTGTCATTTTTGAACTAACTTCATATATAAAGTACAACATTATATGCTTTTCGAAAACTATGTTATTGGATATGAGTTATATAATTAACTATACTTAAGTACTTCTTTAAGCTATTAGAAATAGATCAACCCCAAATGTATGTCGGTACAAAAAACATGAAATTATTCAATTTTAATTACATTAAGACTGAAGGGACAGATATTATAAAAAACGTCTTGGTTTGGACCAAGGCCGAAAAAACAAACGATATGTCTGAGGTTTATCAGTTGACTGAAGTTTCAGATATGCAATTCTTTTTAAATTACTTTTATTCCTTTAATCCTTAATCAATATTTAATTCAATCAACTTATTTTTACTGTTAATCGATCTATTCCCTCTAATTAATTTCAAAAATACATATCTACGCTTTTTCAAGAATAATTCCATTTTCCGAAAACATTTTATCATGAAATTAATTATTTTGAGGGAGGACGTGTGTGGGTGACGATATTGAATATTTGAAATATTATACGAAGTGTCTAAAAAGAGCAAGCGATCTTTGATATAACTCGAAAGGAAAATGTAAATATTGATAGTGGATGCATATATTGGGGACGCGAATTTATACATTAACTTCGAATATCGAAATGTACATTTTTTTGTCGCGACTATGAAGGAAAGGTTGCACTGCAGTTTCCTCTCCGAACTTCAAGCTTCTTGGCCATACTCAATCTAGATTTGGAACGTCATCACCTTACTAATTTGTTGGCGTTACTTGTTGTACACCGGTTACGTATTACGCGGAATGATTTATCAGGCGTAGAGACCATTTCCGAAAACACACAGGGGCGAGGAGACCATTGGGGTATTCTTCCTTGCACCAAGGGCCATCGTCAGACGGTGCCAAAGTTCACTACAGGCGGGAGGAAAGTCAACTCGCACTGCTCTAGCGGTGCTTCTAGGCGAGAGGGAGAAGACCCCAATGGCGGCATCGCCCCAGTGTTTTAGTTTCTCCTTATGTAATTTGTGTACGATCGGTCCATGGCAGTCTGGTAAGGTATGATGTGTTCAACCATTTTATTTCCTCAGGAAATAACAAGTCATCGGAACTGAGAAGTATTTCTTTTTGTAAATTTCCCTTTCCTTGGTTATATTTACACCGATATCATATTTTTCCAGTGCATAATTTGAGAGCTACCTACTAAAAGAAGAAGACAGGACCGAGTGAGGACCGTTGATTTTAATGTTTTAAAAGACAACCATGCTAAGTTGATTTGAAATTATTTTGCAATCATAAACATGTTCTTTGCTGATTTAATTTCTTGACATCAGTCTTCACAGCTCTTTAACTCTACTTCAATGTTCAAAATGTTGTGATTTTCTACTGTTTCAGAATAAATAACTAATTTGCATATCAGTCTTCAATCATGAATAATTCTAAAGAATCTAGCAATTTTCTAGATATTTCCTGCATTTCCTTAAATCCATTGATTACCGTATTATATTGTGAAACGTTTCCAATCATTTATGCACCTGAGTACGCAACCCCTCGGTTGATTCCTTGAGAATATTTCAAGCTTTTCTTTTCCAAATCCACTCCTCCTTATAGACAACTAAGACTAGACAAGACAACGTTATGTTGTAAGTAACAGTATTAAATAGGATGGGAAGCCCTCATTTCCTTGGGATCTTTAACTTCGGGGCATTTTGTTTTATTAAAATGTCTTCCCCTCCACCCCCTCTAATGGTATATCGGCCACTTTAGTTGTTTTTAATTGGATCTTTTTCTCTTCTTATTCGTTGCAAAACACTTTCTCGCTTGTTTCATTCTCATCGTGATGTCTCGTTTTATGAACGTTTACAAATAGGACATTGGGTCGAACTTTTGCTTTCGATTCGATACGCCACGAGATAGATCTAGGGTGATTTGGGAAATTTTAATTAAATGTTGCTTTTAATTAAGGCCAGAAGCCCACTAATATTGTGATCAATGTCTGACAATAACTTGTAAAAAGGATGAAAACGAAAGTTGATGAACAATGAGGTTTTGAAATGATTTGATGTTTTTGCAAGGTTTTATTAGCAATACCAGGAATGCATACAGCTAATTGGAATCGTTGTGTTGCTATTTTCTGTACGTATCTAGGACTGTGGATTTTGTGGGAGGAGCTAAACTAAACATTATGCATGACGCATTTTACCTAGTGCATAATTTATCTCCCTGCGCTTTGAACTTTGTGTTTGCGTCTGACCTCGTGTTGCTCCCAGACAATGAAATCACATTTAGAAAGACGTCAGAATTATGACGCGCAAGGGATAGTACTTAAGACACGCCCACAAAACCCGCATAGAAATTAACATGGAACATACGTGGACACAATGATTTCTATTAGCTGTATGAATTCCTTTGAAATGCCTAGAAAGTATAATAGCATCATTAAAGGTTGGGTGAAGAAAGAAAAACCGTTTCCATGGAAAGTAAGGGAATTAAAAATTCACCAAAACGTTCAAAGAATGTAGGGAAATTTAAAAATAGACCAAAACATTCAAGGAAAGTCATGGAATTTGATATTAGTGCAGAAATTATCATGGGTTTTACTAAAATGAAATAAGCGTTGAATTTTACTGAATGTTTTGAAATGATAGTTTTGGTTTAGTTCACTTTTTGCATTTTTAGAAATATGAAAAATCGTTTGATTTTCGAAGTCTATAGGGCTCTGGGCTATATTTGATTTTTCATTTCTTTTGTAATTATGAACTGTCTCATTGTTCTGTTGAAAGTGACAAACTCGCTCTATTGTTTTGTAACTTATTTTAAAAACATACGTACAGTCCAAGGTGTAGTGGTTTTTGAGATATTTTTAGCTAAAGAATATCGAGGAAAAAATACGTATCGATCATTAAAATGGGATTTTTCTTTTTTTTTCATAAATTTTTTATGAATGTTTTAAGGATATATACATAGCCTGAATTTCTATTTGTATGAATTTTAATTATATTCGAAACCTGATAACGAGTTTACAAATACGCAAATTTTAAAAGTCTTATATGAAATACCTTAACCCAAAGCTCTCAAAATATGATAGGTCTATAGTGAAGCCGTCTTTCGTAATTATTTGCATTTATTCAAATTTATTATTTAGTTATCAGTTTGAGAATTTTGGAAATATATGTTTTGGAAAACTTTTAACTTCCAAAACGAAAGAAATAGTTTATATTTAAATCAATCAATTCGTATTCTGATCTCTACTTGAAGAAATGAGCCAATTGAATCTCGCCATAAATATTTATATACATCTTAAATTCAGGTTTGTCACAAACAGATCTTTACAATGTCTGAAATTACAACAAAATATTATCAAAGTTGATCAAGTCAACTCTGTTACTTTTGACCCCTAGAAAAATCCCTTCATTTCAATAATAGCACCAGACCAATTAATATACTATCCATTTTAATTAAATACTAATTAAAATTGATTATTCAATATTAGAAAACTTAATATTTGTATTTGAGATAACTTCAAATTAATTTATTTTGATTTTAATAACATTTGTAAAGTCAGAAGGCCAAAAAAACTCGAAAGCTTTGAATAATTTAAAATTCAATTACTTCAAATCAAACATCTAGTTGAAGTCATTTAAATCAGACCTACTAACTCGTTACCGCTCTATAATTACAACAATTTAAATATTGATTGAAAAATTAAATAAATCGTGTAATAACTACAACCTGTAAATCACGACAGGAAGTGTTTATGGTTCAAACTTAGCTTAATCATAATCCATCATCATTTTAAAAATCTTTTACTCGAAGAACTTTTAAAGAAAAATCGAAAGATTTACTTTTTTAAGAACGAATTTCTATTAAAAATTCAGAAACGAAATTAAATATTCCATGAAAGTTATCCGTGATTGTCGATTAAATCAATAAAAACCGCGTATAATATTAATACTTCCAACCTTTTTAAGGGGAAAATAGTAAAATAAAATGGTTTCTATTTTTGTCCCCATATATATATGGAAGAAAATAGAAAACAGGTACGCGTTTTGTTATAGGCCAAACAAAGATAACCAAGAAAATTTTAATTTTATTCAAATTCGTGCCACCCTGGTTTGACTCAACCAAGCTAAGGTGAAATTGAACCCATGTTTACGATTTTCTGCCATACGTGACTTAGATTAAGCTAAAAAATAACATACACGCGCGTTTATTTCAACTCTCCCATGAATTTGAAAACTTGTTGTGTATGTAGGTATATTGACCAAACATAATATAGAGCTTTCTCATAAGTCTTAGTGTGACGTCACCCATGCTATTTGCATATAGAACCAAAGCAGTACCAAACATAGAATGGATGGAAGCCCGCTGCCAAAGCTAAGCCCCAGACGTTTTACCTATAGGCACTCACGTCACAACTTAGATAGCTCTATTGGTGTAGAATAATTTTTGTCTTGTTTTTGGACGCCATATAGTTTGTTTGGACTGCAAAGACTTCGTCAACAAGTAATTTGTGACGTCAAATGAAATGACCCCTGAAACATAATCGTTTGTTTGTAAACAGATGCTTAAGCAATTTATCGAAAGTTAATTTGTTCCCAAAATTTGAAAAGTTTCTACTTCTATTAACAGTGCCGGATCAAGACCCTCGGTGGCTCCTACAAGCGTTCGGGGGTCCATTGCGATATGGCAGCTGAGAGCTTAAGGCTGACCATCGGATGCCCCTAGGAACGTGCCTACAGTGTCTAGTGGATAATCCGGCACTGCTTTTTAAGTTAAAACGCTTTAGAATTCATTTGTGCAGCGTTTGGCCCGTTTCAAAAGGGTAAGGGGCGTAGCATCGTCTGCTTCAACAGGGTTGAGAAGGAACATCCGGTCATATAGGGCTTCAACGTTACCAGTCCCGCACCAAAGTCCTTATTGTTTGACGTCATATTTTACGTTTTTGGGTCTACATAATCAATATTCCGTTATGGTGGGTAACATCCCGACCTTTGTCACTCTATCTTTAATAATTAACACCAGAAACAATTGCATAAGTCTCTCTTTGATGACTGAAATTCTTTATTTATTATTTATAATACAACGCGTTGATTTGAAATAATTCTTAAATATTCTTGGTGGATTTGAATAATTTCATTATACATTTCTATATAAAAATTCTTGGGTTTATAATAAAATTGCAATTACTATTTTGTGGAGAGGATGGAAAGTCATCATCTCATCGTCACGAAAATGTCACTCTATTTTAACACCCTTAGATATTTTTACCTTAGGGTGTGGTCAATATTAATTCTTGGAGGCTTTATAAAGGTTAATTTTATTTTAATACTTTTATTATGTTAATAATATTTATATAAAAAAATAGTAGAAAGATGGCTTCTTTAAAGCCCCGACCGGCCGCTCGCTGCAGTTGCTTAAATAGATTTATAATAGGAAGTACGTGCTGTTTTAAAAAATTAGACCGTGATTTTTCTCCTGTGAACGTGAATTAACTCTGAAGTGATTTTTTTTAAGCGGCTTAATATTAGTAACTGATTATTATATTTTATTTTTGTTTGCGGTTTTGTTCTTTTTTTTTATAGATTGGTAGTTTAACCTGCTATTTATTGATAAATTACTTAAAGGGACGGTGAGATTAATGCCAATACCAAATAAATAAAATTGTTTTCTGCTCGGTTGGTATACGGTATAAATTGTTGATATTATTAAAAATATGCCAGAATGCCTTGACCTTCTAAATTTATCGTTTTGCAGAATTCTATGGGTTATAACTTATAACCTTCTAAAGTGCAGAATGCTATGGGTTATGACCTTCTAAAGTGCAGAATGCTACGGGTTATGATCTTCTAAAGTGCAGAATGCTATGGGTTATGACCTTCTAAAGTGCAGAATGCTATGGGTTATGACCTTCTAAAGTGCAGAATGCTATGGGTTATGACCTTCTAAAGTGCAGAATGCTATGGGTTATGACCTTCTAAAGTGCAGAATGCTATGGGTTATGACCTTCTAAAGTGCAGAATGCTATGGGTTATGACCTTCTAAAGTGCAGAATGCTATGGGTTATGACCTTCTAAAGTGCAGAATGCTATGGGTTATGACCTTCTAAAGTGCAGAATGCTATGGGTTATGACCTTCTAAAGTGCAGAATGCTATGGGTTATGACCTTCTAAAGTGCAGAATGCTATGGGTTATGACCTTCTAAAGTGCAGAATGCTATGGGTTATGACCTTCTAAAGTGCAGAACGCTATGGGTTATGACCTTCTAAAGTGCAGAACGCTATGGGTTATGACCTTCTAAAGTGCAGAATGCTATGGGTTATGACCTTCTAAAGTGCAGAATGCTATGGGTTATGACCTTCTAAAGTGCAGAATGCTATGGGTTATGACCTTCTAAATGGTTGATAATGCAGAATGTTATGGGTTATGTATGTCCTTCTAAATGGTTGATAATGCAGAATGTTATGGGTTATGTATGTCCTTCTAAATGGTTGATATTGCAGAATGTTATGGGTTATGAGCTTCTAAATGGTTGATATTGCAGAATGTTATGGGTTATAAGCTTCTAAATGGTTCATATTGCAGAATGGTATGGTTTATGAGCTTCTAAATGGTTGATATTGCAGAATGGTACGGTTTATGAGCTTCCAAATGGTTGTTAATGCAGAATGTTATAAGTTATGACATTCTAAATGGTTGTTATTGCAGAATGTTATGGCTGTTATGGCTTAGAACCTTCTAAATGGTTGATATGCAGAATGATATGGGTTAGACCCTTCTAAATGGTTGATATGCAGAATGATATGGGTTAGACCCTTCTAAATGGTTGATATGCAGAATGATATGGGTTAGACCCTTCTAAATGGTTGATATGCAGAATGATATGGGTTAGACCCTTCTAAATGGTTGATAATGAAGAATGATATGGGTTAGACCCTTCTAAATGGTTGATAATGAAGAATGATATGGTTTAGACCCTTCTAAATGGTTGATAATGAAGAATGATATGGGTTAGAACCTTCTAAATGGTTGATAATGCAGAATGTTATGATTATGACCTTCTAAATGGTTGATAATGCAGAATGTTATGATTATGACCTTCTAAATGGTTGATAATGCAGAATGTTATGATTATGACCTTCTAAATGGTTGATAATGCAGAATGTTAACCTTCTAAATGGTTGTTAATGCAGAATGTTATTAATCAGAAGGTAAAAACTTCGGTACGGATCTTGAATATTAGGCTTAGCGTTCGCAGTGAGCAATGAACATCACGTGCATTCCTGATGGCGTCATCAGGGTAGCAAAATTATAAATTTATCTCCATATATTTTGTAATACATTCATATTACAAAAGAAATAAATTTCATGAAGTCATTTTACTTGGGATATAAGCTTATTATAACCCAATAGATATTTTAAAACCGAAAATAGCCACTTTAAAAAAACCTGTCACTAACCATTTAAACGTAGATCTTATATGGGTTTTGTTATATAATTAAAGGTTTATAAAATATCACTTTCCTTTTAGCAGAGTTTTAAAGAAACTGAGATGTAATTCATTTTTAAATATATATTATTTTAGGCAGGTATTTAGAACCCCCGTTAACTCCGTATCGTAAATTAAGGAATGTAAGGTAAGGTAATTCGTCAAAATGTGAAATATCGTGAGCGTTTCGCATCAGTTGATTTTAACTTCAAAACTTTATAATAACGAGTGGGGCCTTTTCTATTGAAGGAAATAGAAAAACCCAAACGCAATAAAAGCTAACAGTAATTTAATGGCAAAATTTACCCTAAAAATAAAAATAAGTAATTGTGATAAATTTGATAATGACCAAAAATTTAACACATCTTTATTAACTTTTAAATTTGCTACATTTTAAATATTTAATTTTGGAGCCAGTTTCTGGGGAAAAATGTATTTTTTATATTCAATCTGTAATTTCATCATAATTTTGAGTATTTATTTGTTTACTCAGTTACGCTAGCGTACTAAATTGTACGTGGTGTTTATTTATTGTTTTTTTTTAATTATCAGATGATACATAAAATTCGAGGTTATATTATGGCACAAACAATACTCATTTATTTTTTATCGGTGTAAATATTTATTTATTTATTTGAGCAATTTCCATTGTTGGGTAACAACATTCCATTGCCATTACAATTTCATTACAAGTTCAATTATGGGTTCGATTGTATTTAGGATCAGATTAGAAGGACCCCAGCTTGGAAATACATCAATAGAAGTCATAATTCAATAATTACTAATAACATGTAGTTTCTCAATAATTTTTGGTTTTTGGTTTTTGTTAAATCACGAATTAGGTGAGAGCTTTAAGTTGCTCGGATTCGCATAAAAATATTATTACATGCGTGAAACAAAGAAGTATCTGGTTGAATTCTGGTTTAATAAAATGTATTTTTTAATATCTTGCCCAAGGGAATCTAGAAATTAGAAAGAAAGGAATGCATTCATATTGTTCTTAATCTTTGAGGTATTCTTAAATATTTTAATGGAATATTGGTACCAGTTTTGATACGCTAAGCTTATTTTTAAATGGGAACATATTTAAAGGGGTAGTAGCACCTAAAAACTATTTCACGATAAAACCGTTTAAAATCCGTTTGAAAGCTCCTTTTGGTCTGTTTTTCTTTGTAAACGCTACAGGTGTCATCACGTGATGAATCAGGGGAAGGAAATAAGGTTTAGTTGAGGGGTGAAGAAAGGGGTGTTGTGGTGAAGTCACTTCCGGCGGACACGGGGCAGTCTGGATCTAGAGGGTATCGGATCGTAGACATGTGAAAGCCAATACTCTCAAATTTTGTCGCCAAAAAGCTCTGTTTGGTTTAGTTTATTTAATTAATCTTAGAAATTATAGTAGAGTTATAGCAGACGACGTTTTGAATTTTGGTTGATTCCCGAACTCATGACGTTATTTCCTGGCCCTCGGTCATGAGACTCGTTTTGGCAAATTGGCGTGTTTTAGATGATCAGAGTCTCTGATTGGTTCGATAACACGTTTCGTCATTGGCTAAGTAGGGCTAGATCGCTTCCACTAAAAGCGTTACGTCACATGCAAAAATTTTGATGTAATTTTTTTTTTCAAAACTTAAATAACACATGGTTAGATTTGAGACATGCTACTACACCTTTAAGGAAGCTAAAATATAATTAAAAATGCTTCTTGAATGCTTAATTTTAATATTTAGGCAGAGGAAAATATTGAAAGTCTTCGCGCATTTTAATATCCACTAAATGAAAGTGGTTTTGAGAGGGAATTTTGATTTTTAAATTTGGGATTAATATTTTTGTTTTCGCTCTTAAACATTATTTTTATATCATTTGGTTTAATTTTGTCTAAGGAAATATTGGGATTACTTAGGTATACTTGTGAAGTAGAAAATTCAATTAAGAAAACTTAAGAAAAGATTTAATTAAAAGTTTTGTTTTAAATCTCATTAACATATAAATTATAAATGGTTTTTCTGGTTCATTTCGTGATACGAACATTTCAACCTAATTTAAAAGACCGGTGACTCTTCTAAATCGTTACTTTCAACCACCTGGGTTTTAAAAAAAATTATTAATTTTTAAACTTAAATGCACGTATTTAGTAGGTATTTCATCTTTAACCGAATTTCACGACTAAACCGAGAAAATCCAGTTCTTATTCATCATTTTGTTAATTAAACTTCTCGAAGAATCTTTAATTTGGTTTAAAAGTTTAAGTAAACAGAGAAAAACGAGAATATATATTTTAACAAAGTAATATTTAAAATAAAAATGCTAAATTAACATTAAAAAACGTGAGCTGAAATTAAATTATTAGATTATTATTTGAAGACGTCCTTCATGGGAAAATTTTAATTTTAATTTTAACAATTGACAGTTTGGTAATATTAAGAATTAGAATTTTTAAAATATATTGCTTTATAACAATGTGACTTTGAAGATTTAAAATTTTTAGTTATGAATATTCATTCATTAAAATTTAGAGGATAGTTGATATCAGCCTTTGAAAGCGCGTTAAAAATTTTATTATATTCACACCGTTGAATTTAATTGAAATGGATTAAGTAGACGTTATGAAATCGAAATAAGTTAATATTGCTTCAGTATTCGTATAGTTTCGCTCCTTGTTGCACATTTTTGAGTCAGTTATTTAAGGAATACATAGAGTTAATAGGAATAATTGTGCTTGCATATCTTCCATGTTAATTTCTATGCGGGTTTTGTGGACTGGACTTGATAACTTACTATCCATTACGCCTCGTAATTATGATGTTTTTCTAACCGTGATTCCATTGCTTGGTTAGAAGAAACTGAAATGAATAGCAGTTATATTTAATGGATCATCCCTTAAAAACTTCAAACATAAATTGGAAACGTTATCCCTTACAACAAAATTTCATAGAACATATTCGACTCAAAATTGCCCAGAGAAAATCACCCTAAATTTTGCCAGACTTGCAGGAAACACCCTGTACTTAAGGGATCATCCGTAAAAAACTCCAAACATAAATTAAAAACCATGTCCCTCAGGGAAAAATGTGATAGAACATTTTCGACTCAAAACCGCTTAAAGAAAATCCCCCTTAATTTGTGCCAGACTTGCCAGAAACACCCTGTATTTAAGGGATCATCCGTAAAACACTACAAACATAACTTGAAAACTATGTCCCTTAGGGTAAAGTCAAAGTGTCACAGAACATTTTTGACTCAAAATCGCATAAAGGCCGGATTTTCTGCTAGAGGGTTCTCCTGGTACAGAAAATGACTCGCGATCGAGTAACAATAGAGAAGCGAGTCGCCTAAAAAATACGGTTCTCCTGGTACAGAAGACCGAGAGTTGGGGGTTCTACCTGTGCAGAAAATTGAGATACGGTAGTCACGTTAAAATATTTGAGCCACGTTTTTTTCCTCAAACTTCGACGCCCGATATTTCCGAAATTACGGTTCCTCGGGTACAGAAGCCCGAGCAATAAACATACAACAAAGTAAACTATAGCTTTGAAGTTCAAGGTATAGGCTAGCTAATTTAATAATCTTCTAAACCACATATCGGTTTTGTTGAATACCACAGGGGGTTAGTCTCGCCAATTGTTAGCCACGGCAACACAAATCTGTCAAAGAATCAGTGGTGAAGTGTACTATTGAGGTAGAGAATCTGTAATCTAAATAAACTATTTCTTTGAAAATGTGAAAAGCAACGAGTGAGGGCTATGGCAATATCACTATGTTGTGAAAATGTTTTAGATAATTGTAGGCACATGCAGCCCATATGGTAAATTTAAGAATTGTTGCCTACAGGAGTGAGAAAAGTAATTCTACACTTCATTGCAATTGTTCAAAAAAATTATATTTCAAATTAAAATAAATGGAAGAAATTTTTTAATCAATCGGCTGGATTTTGATTCCGCGGAGTATTTTACAAAGCGAAAAAGTTTAGTAACATCCGAACTAGCACATTCGTACATGTAGTTCTTTTCCGAAGCATCCGATAAACGTTATTTCGAGTAAGACATTCCATAGCATACGAAACAGTTTCTAATGAAACTATGGAGCTCTACTGAAATATTTCGAACTTATATTGTTAAAAAAAGCCGTGACCAAAGTTGGGTAAAACTTCCGCGCTTTACTGTTAAAAATCTTCCTCGGTCCCCAGAGAGCTATATAGTTACTAAGAACGTTTGGGCATTACAAAGAAAAAGTTCATTATGTGACTAGGGGTAAGCAAATTTTCTGGTGTCTATACGTTCTTAAAACTCCCCAACCCGAAGGGAGGGGGTTTTATTAGTAAAAGTGAAATTCATCTCTATACTCCCGAGCATAGAAAAACTATAAAACTTCTTCACGTCACGTGGTTTCACTTCTGTTAAAAATTTACCGTCCAAAAATATCCAGTTTGAAGAAGCAGTAAAATCAATTTTAAGAATATATCCAGAGACAGCTTTCGTTTGGTGAAGCAACTAAGACTTGTGAGATAATTTACACTGCCATATTGGTGGGTTCAATGCAGAAGGAAAACTGAAACCCACCAATATGGCTCCCAAAACCGTGGTAAGACTTAGGAGGGTGTAACGTACTACTCGGCCAACTGAAATCTCTCTACAACAAGGACTGTGCCAAGCTCGGGACCATAGCCGTATTTCAAGAAGATTTTTTGTCATTACTTTGAAAGAGCATCTCCCAAAATTTCTGGAGTCCCCACTACGAACCCCATTAGTGACCGTGCCTTATAACTTTCAACCCCTCTGGCGGTAGGGGTACTGTTTTGGCCCATTATTGTCACCCTCCTTTTTTGCCTCGACAACTTTTCCCCGTAAGAAGAGGATCTTTTGTAATGAACGTAGACTATAGTGAGCTACAGCTCGAGAGAGAGACCATGTGACGTGACGTCATTACTGGGGTTTTAAATTGCATTGCCAAAGCTCACGACTTCCAATATGGTTGCTAGAAGAAAGGTAAGAGATAAGAGGGTGTGACGTTACGACAATATTCCTAGTAGCACTCTACTGGTTTTCCGTACTTAGACCTTCGACGGGGGTAAAATGTCCACTGACTTTGTTGTTCTTCGCGAAGTGGTGTTACAAACGTAGGACTGCTGAACAGATTACAATTGAAATGTAAAGTGTAAGTATGTTTATTGCTCGTATTTTCGGAAATATTGGGCGTCGAAGTTTGAGGAAAAAACGGGGCTCAAATATTTTAACGTGACTACCGTATCTCAATTTTCTGCACAGGTAGAACCCCCAACTCTCGGTCTTCTGTACCAGGAGAACCGTATTTTTTAGGCGACTCGCTTCTCTATTGTTACTCGATCGCGAGTCATTTTCTGTACCAGGAGAACCCTCTAGCAGAAAATCCGGCCTTTAAAGAACACCCCCCCCCTATAATTTCTACCAGACCTTTAATTAAGAAACACCCTGGATAATAGTTTTATGTACTTCATTTTCAGCTACTTTTAGACAAAACTATTAAAAATGACTTGCCCTTGAGGAAAGGTGAAAACTAAATATCTTTCCGCTACGGAATTTTTAGAAGAATCGTTATAATTAACACAATGCCTTAATTAGAGCCCCCATCTTCCTACAGCCATAAATAATGATTGTGCCGACACAATTTTTTTGTCATTTTTAATTTAATTGCTTCGAACTAGAGTCATTCTAACGGTGTTTTTGAGCATCATTGTGTGAAGATGTGTATGGCCTTTGGTTTTACTGGCAAGGTCATAACTACATGGTTATACACTGGATTTGGGTCGATATTTGCATAAATAAAGTCAGAAATTGAAATATACCGCACCTTAATGTTAAGGTTACTCGAGCTTGATGCTTCATCAAGTATTGGATTAATCAGGAAAACATAGAAGCGACTCAGGGAATGTTTATGGTGCTCAGAGGTCTTTGCAGGAATAAAACTTCACCATGTGTAATTCTGACTATGACGCTTTTGGTAAATAAATATGATAAAAGCTAGTCCCACACTTTTAAGTGGAACCGCAATTACAGCAGAATAAACATTCTCTGTGCCACCTCTATAATTTCCTGATATAATACATTTCTTTTAATATAAACCTTAATATTTTGACCTTTATTAAAATTAAATATTATAAGGAAAAAATCAAACTTAAATCGATGAGATTTTTGATCAAATTTAGAATCGGTTTCGTAATCTGAAACCGTTTTTCCTTAAAAATCCTTGGGGGTTAAACGACGTTTTGATTTAAAGAATTTCACCAAAACATAAGATGACTAAACAGGAAATTTATTTCTCCCTTGTACTTCGTGAGATTCGGTAATAACGGGTCAAAACGCTTTTGAAAGATTTTTTTTTATTATTTTTCGAAAACTATATAATAGTTTTCATGAAATTTAAAATTCTACCATAAAATCATCACGGTGATAATTTTGCACGAGAGGGCTAACACTCTTTCAAAGTTTTAAATATTTATTAGTTTTAAATTTTATTTATTTCATCAGTACGGAGAATAAAACGTTTTCTAATCACTGCAGAATATTAAGCCCGCTTGATTTACTGCATATGTTCAAGCTCTATTGATTTCCTCCATACATCGAAGCTTTCTTGAATTCGTGCATATATTCTCTTCTTAATCACTGCAGATTTGTAAGCTCTTTCGAAACACTGCAGAAACTAAATATATATTGAATCACTGCAGAATCTTAAGTTATTTCGAATCACTGCAGAATCTTAAGTTATTTCGAATCACTGCAGAATCTTAAGTTATTTCGAATCACTGCAGAATCTTAAGCTATTTCGAATCACTGCAGAATCTTAAGCTATTTCGAATCACTGCAGAATCTTAAGCTATTTCGAATCACTGCAGAATCTTAAGCTATTTCGAATCACTGCAGAATCTTAAGCTATTTCGAATCACTGCAGAATCTTAAGCTGTTTCGAATCAGTGTAGAATCTTTAGCTGTTTCGAATCAGTGCAGAATCTTAAGCTAATTCGAATCAGTGCACAATCTTAAGCTAATTCGAATCACTGCAGAATCTTAAGCTATTTCGAATCGCTGCCGAATCTTGAGCTATTTAAAATCACCGCATAAAAACAATTGAATATAGCCTAAATGATATAGTTTAAAATTTTGCTTCTAAATACAATTCTGCCTCAAAATACTTGAAAATCTTTCGCTATTTCACAGAGTGTTGGCTCCCTCGATTGAATTTCGCAAAACGTTCTTAACAACATATCTTAACACCACGCGCCGTAATAACAGCAAAACACCTTTTCTGATTATAGGTTAAGTGTAAAACTGAGTGAAACTAAAATTTTAATAACTGGGGTAGTATACCTGTAAATTTAAGTCATCCAAGTGACCCTCTTGAGTCACCTGACCCGAAACCCAGCATAATTAAATAAACCTTTAGACTTTGACGGTAGTGTCAAGTTATGTAGGATTTCTTTGTGTATGTCTTGACAGGGAGCTATTTAATCGGTTTTGAGACTATTAATACGCCTACATATTTGAAGGTGCAGTTTTTATGAAATCATGGGTTTTGTTTAGAAGCTTTGGAACAGCGTAGGCCTGAACCCGAGACCTAATTTTAATATTATAATAACAATAATAATAAGTCAAGAAAAAACAAAAGACAGGGTTTTAATTGTTAAATTTTCTGTTTATTCGTTGATGCGAAGGTTGTATTGTAAATCGGGGATTTTTCGCTTTTGCAATATATTGAGATGCTTCAGAAATTTTGTTTTTAATAGTTTTTAAAGGATTTATGAAATGTTATGTAAATATAAGGAATTTTGTTAAGTTTTACCACCATGTAAAGAAAACAATTAATTTTTAAAATGGGAAGACGATACGTTTTCGAACCAGTTATTTGAACTTTCAACCTCTCACAACTAAGGTACACATCTCAACTGGAATAGCCAAGGTGCAATGTCATCCAACAACAACCCAACGTCGAAGAGTCAAATGTCATTTGTAATTGTGGTAAAACATTGATTAGAAACAGTGTTATAATTCATAAATTCCATACTCCCATTAAATTTAGTATATATTAATTACTATAAAATTATATTTCCCCAAAATTTCCCAAATATTTACTTAATCATACATAAATTAATCAATCATTTTTTAAATTAATTAATTGTACCTTGTACCTTTTCCTTATCATTCATAGTTAACTTTCAATTTCAATCAGAACTCTACGTTGCTACATTAAATAATTAAATAAACCAGTTTAATTTTTTAAAAATATTTCCTTAGGTAGGCGAGTTTACATGCAATAATTGCTAGTACTAGTAGCATCGCATCTTGTAACATTGCTTTAAATTACACTTTTCGCAAAGTAACTCTACACTTAAAAGTGGGTTACTAAAACACCCTTTACTTTCAAAATTAAACATATACGCTGGCAATCAATCAATTTTATATGGTCAAGATGCTTAAGACGCCTCGGTAATCTGGCATCTAACGCGTACATTATGATTGAGTGTAAGATTATTTTCTCAAAAAAAAAAAATGTTTCAGAAGTAAAAATCTAGAGCATATCACCCATGAAAAGAAATTATTTAAATAATATGTTATTCATATTCGATGTATTTAATCTTGGCAGTTCTCCGGAAGCGAACGCGTTGAAGCATAAATAAATACATACATAACAGACTATTTACATGTTTCTTCCGAATGGTGTTTCTTTTCAAAATAAAGAGAGAGGAAGTATTTCTAGTTTGGTTTAGGAATGTTTCCCATTTTTTTTAAATGCGCTACTAATCAACAATTATGCTTAAATTGATCATTAATGGATTAATACCTTTGGGGCAAATGGTTCTTAAATGACTACCGGTGTTATTATTTTGTTTTCTCACGATTATTTTAAAAGATATGATGGTAATTATTGAATTGAAATTAGTGTAAAATATTGTGTATATTAATTTTATTTTCAACACCCATTTTTTACTAATCAACAACTATAATTTAATTGATCATTAATGGATTATTACCTTAGGGTATATGGTTTTTAAATAACTACCGGTGCTTTATTTTTCTCACGATAATTTTAAAAGATATGGTGGTAATTATTGAAATGAAATTAGTTTAAAATATTCTGTACATTAATTATATTTTCAATAACCATTTTTTTCTAATTATTAGAGGCATGGTTCTTCTAATTAGCGAAAGAAATCTAAAATCTATAGAAATTCTTAATTTTAGCAAAGCAAATAATATGTAATATTTTAACTAGTTGAAATTTTGTTTATCTAATTACGATAGCTTTGGTTTTGAAACCAATTATCTTGAGCACGAAATCTCACCAGTCTCTTTGAATAAAGTCTAGTTCGTGACCTAATTTGAACTATCTTTACGCGTTACAATGAATTCTTCGGAAATTTTAAACCAACATGTATGTATTTTGTTGTTTCAACTAACAATATTGTTTTAAACTCTGTAGGTTGAGAAGCTCACCTTTCGCGAAATTTTCTAGGTAGAAAGACCTGTCTGTTTCAGCCGAACACGCTTTGAAACGTCTATTTTTATTATATTAAGTTCGTTACATCATCCATATTTTTTTAAAAAAAAAAATATTCTAATTTAATCAATCAGCTGAAAATCATCATTTAAAATCTTCCGGTTGGCGACCCAAATATTTTCCTAGGATTTGAAAACACGAGTAAAGTGGAATTTTTACCATCTCCATTGTATCTGTTACTATTTATTATATCATGAGTTAATAATATGTTAGCTCCCTATAAGTTACTCAAGCAATTCATTTTTATACTCCAGCGTTTTCTCCCGCGCCGCCGGCTTCCCAATTATATGCGACGCTCTGCGGCCGCCACGTGAACGAAAATCTTATTTACTCTTCTTTCCGGGTTTTTCCCGGAAGCGGGTGTAGTGGAAGCTAGCCAATGATATCGGAGCTATTTAAGCAGCCGAATATTTCGCTCAGTTGCCTCGGTTAAGAAAACCGTTAAGAAGAGATCAATGGATTGGATTTAACTCAGTTATATAATTTTCTGGTTTCAAGTCACAATAACAACTCTTATCTTTAGCATTCTTTATCAATATAGGCAAATTATATTGAGTTCCTGCATTTTTTGTTTCAGCACTGACACAAACTCCATGATTTAACGTTAAAACATAAAAATTCACGACTAAAACACTCACGAGGTGAAAATGCAGCCGTACGAGTTGGATTTTTTTTTTCGACGAGAGAGAGCGCAACATTCGGATTTTTTCCCGCGCGGGCGAAATGAGAAGAAATCGCTGGATACATTACGCCTATGGAGCCTGAGTAACTTATAGGGAGCTAACATATTATTAACTCATGATTATATCTAGAGTAGATAGAAGTAGAGTGGTCACATTTCGAGCCTTTTATATAACTGTATTACTCAGTATGGGTGTATTATATTCATGACTGGTCTCTCTTGAACGGCACACCGATAGCAAGTGAGCTTCTCTCTGAAACGGTACACCGATAGTGAGTGAAATTCTCTCTGAAACGGTACACCGATAGTGAGTGAAATTCTCTCTAAAACGGTACACCGATAGAGAGTGAACTTCTCTCTCAAACGGTACACCGATAGTGAGTGAAATTCTCTCTGAAACGGTACACCGATAGTGAGTGAAATTCTCTCTAAAACGGTACACCGATAGTGAACTTCTCTCTCAAACGGTACACCGATAGAGAGTGAACTTCTCTCTCAAACGGTACACCGATAGAGAGTGAACTTCTCTCTCAAACGGTACACCGATAGCGAGTGAATTTCTCTCTCAAACGGTACACCGATAGTGAGTGAACTTCTCTCTCAAACGGTACACCGATAGTGAGTGAACTTCTCTCTCAAACGGTACACCGGTAGTGAGTGAACTTTTCACTCAAAAGGTACACCTGCAGTTTCTATTTCTAACGACAGTTGCCTACCAAGAATTTAAGATGAACTTTTCTTCTGCGCAAGTTTCTTACTTGAGTTCATCACACAAAGAACACAATGTATGCCAAACTCCTAAGTGTTAATGGACCCAAACACTCAATTTTTATCTACTCTTTATCATATTTAAACTACACGGGAGCCCATCATATTTCTCGCTTTCTCTTTTAGTGAGAACAATGAGTTTTATCTCGAGACAAAAACAAGTAGAGAACCTGGGGAATATTATATACTGGAAGAACCCTCGGAGATATCGCCTCCAGCTGTCTGCTATCGTTTTTCTACATCATAATTGTAGACGCCTAGGGGGTTTTAACCTACAATTTATGACTTGGTATTTTGATCCGATCCCGAAGCAGTCGAGGTTAAAGTGTATAGAGGACGAGTTTAGTTTCTTAGAAGTCAGATGTACCTACTGACAAAGATACTTCTTTTTGGTTCCTGATTACCAATGTAACGATTTTTTCATTAGAGAAGCACGCTATACATATTTTACCGCAGTATGATAACACGCTAGTATTTGATAATCCTTGAAAATGAAAGCGGGGTTTTTCTTGGTCATTAATATGTCTGGTGCGTTGTTGTTCAACTAATTTAACAAAGGCGTTCATCTCAATGAGTTGGCGGTTCGATTTAAGGCATGTTCAATCCGTTATGTTAATTACTGTAGGGGCGTGTCAAGAACTATATTTTCTCTGGAGTAGTGATTGGGAAATGTCATGTGACTATAAGCGTGGATCCACTTGAAGAATAGCTACAACGGAATGGGCAATGCACGTATAATGCAGCAAAATTCACTCATGCCCAGTAGAGCTCTATTTGATGGAAGATAAGCTTGATATAAGGCCCGCCCCTACATAATGGATTGATCATTCGCTTAATTATAATTTTATAATTTGGATCCATGTTTTCTCCGTTGAAAACATGTATTGTAGTTTTAGATCGGTTGTTTGTTCCTTGGTTAGTTTTATTTCCTAACATTGGTCAACAAAATCGGTCGGATACTTTGATATCCGTTGATTTATCCATCGTATCCTAATGCAATAAGGTAATTAAAGATTATTTGGAGCAAATATGAGGCATCTTTTACGATTTTCACAAAGTAGTCCTTTTCTTGATCAAATTATAAGATCAATTCAAACTTTACAGTTTATATGAGAAGCAGAACTGTTTTTCTTCGCTAACTTTTGAACTTTATATAAATCATAGCAAAGATAATCTTTGGAGTTGCTCCAAATTCTTATGATAATAGGACACACTGTATCCATCGAACTTTAAGAGAATTAAAATCCACGTAGGATAAAAGGATCCATACAGAATTCATGCATGCAACCACATTTTCGTTTATAATCTCTTCGTGTGTTTGGGATTGAACCAGGTTGAGGTTAAAGGTTGGCTTTCACTATCCTTACACACACACACACACTGAATGTCAGTGGTGTATATGGTCACGTTTTTCTCTCAGGATTATCTAGACGGCATATCAGTGTTAAAAGGGTAATGGGTGATACGATATAATTTCCATGTCCTTGTCTGTCTTGAAAATAAGTCCGGGTGTTTCCTTTACTATGAACGTGATATCCTGTAGTATCGACCTTTCCCTTAACTTATAGTTAACTAAGAATGCGTAATTATAATAGGTAATACGTGCGGCAAAGGCTTAAACCGTGTCAAGAATTCGTAGGCAGTTAGATTTTGCTTCGGACGGAACTTCTCGTTGAAGTTTCGAGCAATGGTCTGACAGGTATTTGGCCACTTTCATATTTAATATACTAGGATGAGTCTAAGCAAGACCACTCTGTGGGTCACGAAATTCTTGGCTAAAATTAGAGGCAAAAGAAAGGTTTTTTCTGGTTTTTTGCCTCCCAATTTAAACACGTACGCTTGGTTTAGGGAATTTCCAAATTCAAATTTGGTTTAAATCCGGACGGCGAATTTGCGCTTGGTTATTTAACATATTTTTGAAGTCTAGAGTTAATTATATCATGTTTTGCGTAAGGGAAATTTTAAATGGTGTTAAATAGGATTTACACATTGTTAGGTTAAGTATGTCTACCCTTTTTATGTGTCATTTTGATGCGATGCGGTGTAAGTGTTTTTGCAGGAAACTCAAGAGAAGTTCTAGTCAAAACATCCGTTAGAACTAAAATAGATAAATTCAGAGATGTGTAAGACCAGATTCATTTAGTTCATCCATTCACTGGAATAGACGTAATTGAGGGAAATGCATCAAGCTTAAGAGAAAGAGCGTTGGTGTCATTACGTTATGCCCTACACTTCATTCCCTCTTTGTCACTGAATGAAATCGTGTTAAAAAGCAGTACGAAAGAGATGAGTGAACGTAATAGCGTTAATTAAATATGAGATGGAACTTTCATTAAGATTTCTTAATTTTTCTAATTTTAATAAAACTGCATTCTACGGTCTTATGAAATTCCAGAATGTAGGACATAATCCCCGAAAAGGCGTACCATTGTTACAATATTTCCAAAATATTACGAACCGAACCCAAACCAACCCAACCCAACCCAACCTAACCCAACCCAACCTAACCCAACCTAACCCAACCTAACCCAACCCAACCTAACCTAACCCAACCCAACCTAACCTAACCTAACCCAACCTAACCTAACCTAACATAACCTAACCGGGGATTATGACCGGGGAATTTTGTCTAGAGCGTAGGGGGATTTTGACTAGAGAGTAGGGGGATTTTGACTAGAGAGTAGGGGGATTTTGACTAGAGAGTAGGGGGATTTTGTCTACAGAGTGGGGAGATTTTGTCATGATAGTGGGGGGATTTTGTCATGATAGTGGGGGATTTTGTCATGATAGTGGGGGGATTTTGTACTCTTAACTTGGATGGGGGGAAAATGACCGGGGATTTTGTCTTGAGAGAGGGGGGATTTTGTACGTTTTTAAAAATGGGGGGATTATGACCGGGGGTCTTTTGTCTTGGGGGTATTTAGTCCGTATACCGAAATTCCATTATTGAAATTTCTTCCTTTTTGCGGAAATACGCAGATTCTTCCTGTTAAATTATTTAAAACAGTTAAATTTAAATTTCTTGTAAAAGTGCTCTGCTAATATGAAAAAGTCGTGGTTTAATAATAATAATCGTGTTTTTCGTGAATTTTTCATTCTTTCGATACACTAGTTTTTGACAAAGAAATCTTGTTTACAAAATGATTTATTCTTTTTTATTTAGTTTAGTATAATTGCCTTAATGGAAATTCCTTGAAATCCCAATCTTAAAGAAAATATATGTCTAATAATTTTAATCCATCATCAAACTTGGCGAAATTCCTTGAAATTAACGATCTTGAAAAATAAGTAGAAAGTTTATGATAATTGCAAATTAATTTATTCAACCTCATTAATTATTAAACATCCACCGATATTTAATTTTTAAAAGATCATTAATATTCCCTATTAATTAAACTATAAAAAGAAAAACCTTCACCCACATTTCTACTATAAATTTTAAAATACAATCATAGCCTTATCATACTTTCCATAAGTATGAGTTCAAAGGAGTTATGCTCTGAGTACGCATTTTTTATAAATGATAGAGGGGCGTGGCTATGGCTTCGTTTATTTCGGTAATGATTTGCCGAAAACAAAGAATGACATATTGTGATCTCCGTCTCTAAACATAATCTGACTTGACCAATAAAGGAAGATCACAGTAGGCCATGACTCTATACACTCTTTTTAAAAGTAGGGGACGTGCATTATCGTCTGCTTGATTTTGGGTTAAGACTGCAACATCTGTTATGCGGATCCAAAGACGTTAGATAGGGCTCCACCAATGTCTTTATTGCTTGAAGTCATATCTAAGGTCTTTGTTATCCACCTACCGGATGTTTTGTCTTAAGATAAAACAAGGGGTCAAACACCAGACTCTATTTTACCACCGACATTTGAATAGGATTTAATGTTCCTGATTAGAGGGGAAACCTAGGAACGAATACGACCATAGCAATCCATTACTTTTAGAGAAGCCGATATGGAAGACATATACTTATGAATAGTATAGGATTATGATACGCACGAAAGTAGTCAAGATCAGCTTGCTCTATTGTTAACGCTAAGGTAATTTATTCCCACTCTTCTGATGAGCTTGGGCCCCTGGGTCGAAGTTAAACAACGACCGACTTAATGTTTACAAGCGAACCCCACGAATTTGAACTCATTTTCAATCTAGACCTTACAAATTTCCAATTTATCATAGAGTAAACTAATATCTGTAACGTGGGAAGGTTAAGAGTTCTTGCAGTTTAGGGTTAAAGTTAAAGAAATTAAATTGGCAGATTTGAAATCTTTCTTTTGTAGTTAGAAAGGTGAATCTTTAAAACAAATGCCAGAACGCAATACAATCGAATCGTGAATGGAAACTCGATTTAATAAAATTCGTGTTAAGGCAATTTAACCAATTAATAGTTAAGATGAATCAGAAATTCGTGAGGTTTTGTTACTAAATCGTTTAAGTGGATGAACACAGTTTGTTTACATTCCTATGTTAATGAAGCGTGTCATGTTTGCTGTAATTTTTCTTGAATTGTAACTCTAATTTAATTTGAGGTTCAGTTTAGCAGAATAAACTAAACTAATGACGGAGCAGTAGTCATCGCTTTTAAGACTAATTACAATGTAATAAGTGATCATTTATTTTTTTTTTTTAAATTTTTCCTTTTATATTTTAATAATTCCGGACGTGAAAATATGTGAAACACTATCCAAACTACCCCTTTACTGTTTCGTTTCTACATTACCAAACTTATGATATATTTTAAAAGAATTTTCTTAGAATTTGAACCCATAATCGCTTACAACAAAACATACGTAACAGTTACAGGTCTAAACCGGAAATCAAATTTATAGAATTTTGAACTTTTCGTGCTTGTAACTCTTTTATTATTCAAATTTAAAATATCTTGAGAAAAACATTATTTTAATATGAAAGCATATTTTACACTTTCTAAGGCTAGGCTCTCACGAAGAGGTTTTTTGAACTATTTTGCATCGTATAGCTAAGCAATCTTTCTTTACTTAATTCTTTATCCTGGCCAGGTCGAAAATGTCTGTTCAATCTAGAATCAGCTAGAGAAAATTGAATTGGAATAGAAAATAGTGTGTGAGACCAAAAGTATCCGGTTAAGAGGTCGCGAGAGTCAATATTATAGCCCAACCAATCAGAGGCAGTTCTAGTATCGCCTACTTGATTGAGGGTTAAAACTGAACATCTTGGTATGTAGGTGCAAAGACGTTAAATATGGCTTCAACCATGCACCAAAGTCCTTTTATTTGAACACGTACAAAGACAGAACTTTCTACTCCATTACTGTTTTCTCTGCTAGGGTATAAATGCTTGGTTTTTTGCATGCGGGGTCAAACCGTGAGATTTAGGTTCTGATAATGGATTTATTACATAAAAGTACATTACGATTAACTATGGGCATAATTTGTATCATTTTATGATTTTTAACAGGTGCATTTTATTTTTGATCAAAGTGAATGCTCATAAATTTTAGTTTTAAAAGCATTTGACGTAGGCCTAGATGTTATTTTTTATGTCTATTTTTTACTACCGAAGGTCTATTTTCTTATCAGGTTCCTATTTTTTACTGCTTAAGGCCTATTTTCTTATGAATGACTTATCGATGGGGGCGTCTTTCCATTAATATTTCAGTTTAAAATTTATTTTATCTCCGTCGTTTTTGTTGAGAAGGTTCGTTACTCGACTGATTAAATTTATTGGAACTTTTATTAATTGGATTGGTTTAATAATTTTTCTTGCCTTCGCTTTAGTTTTGCGTTAATTTTATTTTGGTTTTGTTATATTTATCCAGAAATATCTGCCATGTCTTAATGGTAAATTGTGGAATATTTACGAAGTAACGGCCAAGGCTTAGCCATTGTAGCACGTGGTGACCGTTCATCTAAGCCTAACGCGGGGAAGATCTTCAACATTAAATCGTTTAGGATCTAATTTACCATTAATCTGGGCCAAATACTTGAATGATATTCACCCATTAATTATCGAGGATCTAATTGACCATTCATCTGGACCTCAATCTTAAAGACTTTTCCCTTGAATCAACGAGACCCCAATTGACCATTCGTCTGGACCTCAATCTTAAAGACTTTTCCCTTGAATCATCGAGACCCCAATTGACCATTCGTCTGGACCTCAATCTTATAGACTTTTCCCTTGAGTCATCGAGACCCCAATTGACCATTCGTCTGGACCTCAATCTTAAAAACTTTTCCCTTGAATCATCAAGGACATATTTGACCATTGATCTGGACCTAATACTTGGAAGACCTTCACCCTTGAACCGACAAGAATGTAATTGACCATTGATCTGGACCTAATACTTGGAAGACCTTCACCCTTGAACCGACAAGAATCTAATTGACCATTGATCTGGACCTAATACTTTGAAGACCTTCTCCCTTGAAACGACAAAATTCTAATTGACCGTTCATCTGGACCTAACACTTGAAAGACCTTCACCTTTGAATCATCGATAATCTAATTGACCATTCAGCATGACCTGAACCTAATGCTTGAAAGACCTTCACCTTTGAATCATCGATAATCTAATTGACCATTCAGCATGACCTGAACCTAATGCTTGAAAGACCTTCACCTTTGAATCATCGATAATCTAATTGACCATTCAGCATGACCTGAACCTAATGCTTGAAAGACCTTCACCTTTGAATCATCGATAATCTAATTGACCATTCAGCATGACCTGAACCTAATGCTTGAAAGACCTTCACCTTTGAATCATCGATAATCTAATAGACCATTCAGCATGACCTGAACCTAATTCTTGAAAGACCTTCACCTTTGAATCATCGATAATCTAATTGACCATTCAGCATGACCTGAACCTAATGCTTAAAAGACCTTCACTCTTGAATCATAGGGATCTAACTGACTATCTGGTCCTAACGCTTAAAAGACCTTCACCCTTGAGCCATCAAGGATGCAATTGACCAATGATCTGGACCTAACACTTGAAAGACATTAATCCATGAATCATCGGGATCTAGTTAATTATTGATCTGGACCTAAGGCTTGAAAGACCTTCACCCTTGAATCGACAAGAATCTAATTGACCATTCATCTGGACCTAACGCTTGAAAGGAATTCACCCTTGTGTTATCGGGGATATAATTGACTATTTATCTGGACCTAACGCTTGAAAGACCTTCACCCTTGGTTCATCGGGTATCTAATTGACCATTCATCTGGACCTATAACACTTGAAAGACATTAATCTATGAATCATCGGGGATCTAATTGACCATTCATCTGGACCTATAACACTTGAAAGACATTAATCCATGAATCATCGGGGATCTAATTGACCATTCATCTGAACCTAACGCTTGAAAGACCTTCACCCTTGAATCATCATTTCATCGAGATCATCCATCCATCGAGATCATCCATCGAGACCATCAAGCTGTGAGTTTTTAAAAATTATTTTTATCGCATTTTGCCTTGAGCGAATTATTACGGATGAGGAAACGACATTCCATTCTTGTCGGCATCATTATTGGGTTTGCGTTTTACGTATAAGCCCAAATAAATTGGGGAATTTGCATATAGGTGGAAGCGAACGCAAACTTCATTAAAGAAAACCTATAAATGTCTAAGCAAGAAGCAATTACTGGTTTACAAGGGAGAAGATATAAATTCGCCACATTCCTAGCTTTATCTCCAGTTCAAACGTAGGTCCGGAGTTAATCCCCGCCTCTAAATTACAACCAGCAACTAATTGCTTCTTGAAAACTCACGTCAGCGCGACGCGAACGACGAAAATTACGTATTTTCCGACTAAGGAGAAGCAAAATAGGCCGGCCTACTTTTACGTCCCTCCTTGTATTTTGAAAGAGGGGCTGGGACTATGGCGCGAGAATACTTAGGCATCTTATAACGTCTCCCTAGTAAACTAGATATCGCTTCTTGGTTCAAGTCAAGCGACTAAACTACTAATCTGAATACACAAACCTGATGTCAAAAGAGATCTGCCGCTCCTTTCGGTGTGGTGAAAATACAATTTATTTCATTGCGGTTACACCGGTATAAACAGAACGCACCTATCGAAAAAAGAAAATAGTACGTGAAATAATTCCGCCTACTAACAACACCCAATCCTCCTTTCACCCTAAATAAGCGTATTCCACGCTAATTACAAGACTTGTCCGGTTTATAATTTAAAAAAATCTTGATAACTGGTATTTGGCGGGCGCGAGCGCGTGAGACAATTAATATAACAACGTCTTAATTAACTCCGGCTTCATTGTTCTACAATTTAAAGTGAAAGAAAAGATCACCATCCTTATTGGGATATTTGGGGTCAGAACTATATACAAATTTGGCAAGAACTAAGGAAGTCTTTATCACTATGCCAAGGGGTTGTCTTCCCTTTAATTTAATAACTAGGAGGTTGGGTTAATTGCTTTGTTTGTTGAATAATGAAATTCAAGAAACCATCATTTAGGTTTGGGAATGATTCAAGTTTTTAAATATTATCGGGCTACATGTTAGCGTTAGTTGACTTTGAAATATTAATGGTTGCGCCTTTTGCTTGAATCAGAAGTATATAATGCATCTCTTCGAGAGAAGTGTGCCGCAAAGCGACGCAATTGCAACATGATTCTTCCCAACATTATTACATTTATAGCAAGGTTACTGAACCGAGTCACATACGCGATAAATAATTCCCACATCATTACTTCCTCTATTAGCGCTTAACTATTTGCCAAGGCGCATACGCTTGTGAATTTTTGTCCCACGTCAAGAAAATCAAGGTTTGTGTATTGATTTCTGAGGATTTAGTACCAGATGGTTGTAGAATTAAACCTTGCACGGTGCGATGCCCATCTGAAGTTTAATGGCCAAGAGAGAAAAGTAAAAAGGGCGAGTTTGGGAAGAATCATGTTACATAACTAAAGTATCAACAGGATACAGAGTGCCATCCTTTTTCCATTATCCCCTTCTGGTAATATTCAATATATGCACTGAATACCACGTGCCAAAATTCGCACCATGATTGCTTATGGCTAGAAAATGGAAGTGCGAATTACAAGCATCGGAATGCTTTCAAACCAACAAATACGCCACCCTTTATGAAATCCAAAATCCAAGATAAATTATGCTTGAAACATGTTTTCTTAAGTCTACAAATTCCTAAGACTTAACTTCACTATGACGAAGAAAAATTGGCCTAATTCTTTGAATTTTGGAGGTTTTCTTGTGATGTTGGTGATACTTAAAAATGGTAATTTACTGTCAGATTAAAATCGACTTGTACAAATATTATTTACACCCTTATTGTTCTTGAGGCAATACGACCAGCTTTACACGAAATTGAGAAAGAGACCAAGGTTTAAACAATCGCAATCTCTAGCATAATGCTATGGATTAAAACTATTATTCCCCGTTATAAAATGATACAACCCGGATCACGGTGAAATATAGAACCGTAAATTTTCCATTTCTTTCGTTGTTTCTTCGCCGATTGTGGGCGGCGATAAAGAACAATATATACTTTTGATTCATCCTCGATATGTCTAGTTTCTCGTTTTTAACTCAAATATTTCGATATTGGTTTAGCCATGACCTACTTTGGTTTTATCGTTCATTTATATAAAGAAAACCATTAACGAGCTATAGGGGTATGTATTATTAAAATTGCTAATAATGTGGTTGAAAAATTAAGAGGCCCATTGAAGCATTCCTGAACGGTGTCTAACACTGACGATTGTAGGTGGTGGTATAATGGTTATTGGGTAGTGGAAAATATATTAAGCTGGATGTGCATCGATCTCGGTCAATGTAGTCTGCTCATTTTATTTTGCCGGCAAAATTCGTAATTGCAATTGGACTTCAGTTTTTTCCGTACTAGGAGATGGGGATAATAGAACTATGACACTGTGTCCTCTTAATGCTTTAGTTATGTAACATGATTCTTCCCAGGCTCAGACTTTGTTTGCCCTCTGCTCATCAAACTTCTGATTTGCTTGACACTGTGCTAGGGTGAATTCTATAACTGTTTGGCTGTACTAAATCCTCGGCAATCCAACCCTGCACAAACCTTGATTGTCTTGACGTGGGACGAAAATCCACAAGCGCATGAGCCTTGACAAATAGTTAAGCGCTAATACAGTAATGATGAGGCAACTATTTATCGCGTATGTGATTCGATAAAGTAACCTTGCTCCAATTGTTCTGATGATGGGAAGAATCGTGTTACAATTACCCCGCTTTCTAGTTGGTACGCTTCTCTCGAAGAGAAGTATTATATATTTCTGCTGGTATCAAACTTTGAATCCAAAATATTCAATAAGAGACTGAATATTTCTAGTCAATATTGAAATCTAGTCGACTTTCATTATGGAGAAGGAAACAATAGAAATTATTTAAGTTTCTCAAAGTTACAGGTGAACACTGTACGTTAACCTTTTGGTTAAACCTTGAAGCTGTTGAGTTTTATCTCCAAGTGAAATATTCTTCTTTCTTTCTTTCTTTCAAGTAAATTATACCAATTATTTTCCTAATTAACCGGATGTCAGCTCCTAGTAATTATGGGCGATTCGTTAAGTCATGAATTAGCTATTAGGCAAACCAATAATGTACAAGACCAGAGACTATGAGACCATAGTCTGAGACCACTAATTTCCCCCTTTTTTGTTCAAATCTTCGGAATAGAAAATATACATAACCTACGCCTTTTTTAAAAAATGTATTTTCTTGAACTATGTAATTCTGTTATATGCGAAACAAAGGCAGAATTTTCTTTTGAATAATATGCCTAAACTAGAGTTTCGAGTTTAACAAACTTTAAAGACTCAAAGGTGGGGTCTAAAAATAAAACTGTGTATGGTATGAAGAAGAATTTATTGAAGTTATTGAAGTTTATAGGGTATTCCTTCCTCCATAAACGGGATATGGTTCGGGTGAATCCGCAATCTTTTCATTTCAAATAACCCGTAATAAGGAAAAAATTGGTTCACAAAATTTAGCCATAGGCGCCGCGTGATCGTCGGAAGTTTGAAGTTTCTTGCGGGTTTTTTTCTCCTCATTCAGATATGGAATATTTAAAGGGGCTGTGGGTGATATGTGCTGTATAACATTTTATAAAGATGTGCGATGCGTTATGTTATTGAAGGGGCGTGTACTTGAAGAACTATATTTTGAAGTAGTAGTGTTACTATTTTCTGGAGTAGTGATTGGGCAATGTGACGTGATTAAGCGTGGAACGTCTCTTGTGATAGATTCAACTAAAATCCCCATTTACATTACTAATGCACTGATTATGCAACAAAATTCGGGCATGCGCAGTAGAGCTTTTTTGATAGAAGATAAGCTTGAGCCCAGCCCCTACGTAAGTCCTGACGCCCAACCCAAATCCCTTTGCCTATAAGGTAAAAGATTTGAAGGGAAGTTACCCTTAAGTAGTAGGCACCTAAGAAGAGATTTTTACAGTCCGTGGCCATCTTGAAAAATGGCGGCCGAAAATGTGAACAAAAACTTTTATGAAATAACGTTGATTTTGCGTTTCAACCGATTTCACTCATATTTATACACTGGCTGCTTATATACATTAGACGAGCTTTATGGCTTTTGGGGCTCAATTTACCGCCATATTTTAAAATGGCGGCCCAAAATTAATTGAAAATGTTGCAAATAGCTGACGGTAAACGCCGGGTGCCTTTGCTGCTACTCTAAAATAAAATTTTATTACAAATATTCCATACATTACTTTTATGAACGTACCTACGAACCCCTCATTAGTTCTTATAATACTGTCAGTATCACTTTAAAGTCTCTTAAGAGATCCGGTGCTTTATCGATGATTATAAATCAATTGATATTTTTGAAGCCGATTTCTCTTCTGAACGAACGTGATGGAATCGGAAAAGGTGTAGGAAAACCCCAAAGGGCATCATTTCTCTTCTGTGTATTTAAAGAAAGCTCTCGGTCGGTCACGCTTTCAAAATTACTGGAGGCCTGGAACGTATGATACTTATAGCTAAGTCTGGTCTTTGGGATGGCACCCAGAACTCTAGAGTTTTAATTTATATACCTAGCAATTTTCATTTCAAAATTTATTTTTTCTTTTGTATGAAGTGTTAGTTTTGATTTATTCGCTGAACCAGATTCATCCAATTCTTTATTGAAACAGTTTAATTAAGGATGAAGTAATAATTTTTCCGTTTCCTTGGCATCTTGCGGGGATGTAATTGGCGTTATTAAGTCCTCTTTGGAGAGTTTTAATCTGGATCTTACGAGAAGTATATATTACTTCTCTTCTGGAGAAGTGTATCAACCCCAAAGCGGGCCCGGGTAATTGTAATATGATTCTTCCCAACATCATTTTACATTTGGAGCGAAGTGACCAAACCGAATCACATATGTCATAAATAGTTCCCTCACCATTACTTCCTCTATTAGCGCTCAACTATTTGCCAAGGCGCATGCGCTTGTGTGTTTTTGTCCCATGTCAAGACAATAGAGGTTTGTGCAGAGTTGATTGCTGAGGATTTAGTCCCAAACAGTTATTGAATTCACCCCTCGGTATGCCCATCTGAAGTTTGATGAGCAGGAGAGTTAACAAAAAGGTTGGGCCTGGGAAGAATCATATACATAACTTAAAGATTAAGAGGATACAGACTGTCCCCCTTCTTCTATTATCCCCTTCTGATCTTACCCAAGGATTGATATACCTTCAAATGATGGTTAATTTGATGGGCTGCAGGCAATAATCTAGAATTAATGTTTTTAGTAGGGTTGTAAGTCGGAAAATTTTCCGCGGAAAATTTCCCGCTCGGAAAATTTTCCGGAAAATGACCGAGCCATATTTTTCCGGAAAATTTTCCGTATTTTTCCGCTACCGGTTTTTCAATTAAAAAGTTAAAACTTTAAAATTTTTCAATTGCCTTTCTTTTCAAAACATTCATTATTTGGTTTTAGGTGAATTCGGAGGGGTAAAAAATTGTCCACGGGAACAGAGTCTAGTGAGAGTCTATAGGAAAAGCTCACTTATTTGCTATCGCTTGCATGCATAGGGTTACTTTTTGCTCTTATGACGGAATAAGGCGTTGGAGAGTCGAGACCTAACCGTTAAGAGACCCAAGTGAAACTAAAATTATCAGGCATAAAGGATAGTGATCGTCTGCGTCATTGTGAGGGAAACGAGGTGTTATGTTGTTAATGTTATTAAGTTTGTTAACCCTGTTTAAAGTCACAAATTATGGGAAAATCAACCACAAATATTTGGTGGTACTTTAATAAATCTACTAAAGATGGCAAAATAACTGGAGAATGTTTTAAATCTTTAAAAGTTAGATAAATTGACTCAAAGCTCACATAATTGCTAGTTTTATATTTTTCCGATTAGCGGAAAATTTTCCGCGAAGAGGAAAATTTTCCGGAAAAGTTTCCGGAAAATTTTCCGCGTTTTATTTTTCCGGAAAATTTACAACCCTAGTTTTTAGCATCTACCTGAAAAGAGCGGGATGGTCTAGTTTTTAAATATTTTATTTTTCATTCCTTCATGTATTCCTGTTTATATTGAAAAGATTACACCACTTTTGTGGTAGTGGATGTTTCAGATTATAGCGGGTGGTTGCAGCCTTAAATTTCATCCAATTTACATTGAAGAAACAAGTTTTATAATGAAAATTCAGGTGACTTCGTAGACTGTAATGGATAAATGTGGGGTTTTGCTTAATAGCTTAGAATTTAGTAATTTGAAATTTAGGGTGAAATAGAAAAACAAGTTATTTGTATTGAATAGCCGTTTCATGTCATTATATTACCATCCTGTGTTATTAATCTTCGAGGTAATAGGAGTGGAATCTGGTTTCTTAATATTATTACAACACTTTAATGAAGTTAAGTATATTATTGCGTTTGTTTTTTATTGTGTATAAAGGAATTGCAATAGCAAATTTAAAATTTTTTGAAAATAAAATTCGTGGACCCGAAAACGTATGAATAGCCATCTTGGGTTTTCACAAGCTAGTTCTTGTCGTAGTTAGTCGTTAAGATATTGCCAACCCTGGGTGTTTCTAATTAACAAATCATAAATTAAGAATTTAAATTTTTTTTAACTAATATTGGAAGTAAACCATTCTTTAAGTACTTAACAACGCTAAACCCAAGCAACAATTCTTGCCTAACTGGGTAGTCTTGAAAAGTGCAATCTTTACCACACATTTAGGAATATTTAAATCAAGAAAAAACTTCACTTTCTCATGTTTTAAAATGAGATTTCCACAAGAAAAAGACTCGATTTCATGGTTAGTTATCTTCCAAATACCCGTAATAAACGTGTCAAAACTTGGAAGCTTTCGCTACATTTGACTGCTGTTAATTTTTAAAGAAAAAGAGGGCCATGCAACGCTTTAAAATACTAGGGCTTTATTTTGTGTGATGTGAGTAGGTGGTCTTCAGTTTCCTAAACAAGGTGTCACTGTTGAAAGAGAAGAAAGAAACGAAGAGTGGTGAGGAATTCAACGCCTCTTTGTCTGAATGAGGTTTTCAAGAAAGGATTCTTTTGTCTTTGCTTATAGAGTAGTTGATACGATCGAATATGTTGAGGGTTTTAACTGATTTTCTACCTTGTAACTTGTTCAACTTCTAGGTTAGCAGTTTTCTAGAAAGGTTGTGACTCTTAACCTCTTTAATTTTTGATAAAATTGACGATTAAGTTATGTTTTCGTAAATCTGAATTCGAACATTGTAATTACTTGAGTTTGTAAAATGTTATAGGCCTAAGCATTTAAAAATGGTAAAAATGTGTAATTAGTAACTAGGACCAGTGAGGGGAAGTTTGTTTGTCGAATTTCGCAAATTTGTTTTAGGTTTAACCACACAATACAGGAGAGTTTATTTATTTTAGAGCCAAATTTGATTGCAGCTCTACCAGTTATGTTTAAATCTATTTGATAAAGGTGAAAGGAGTTTGATTGGCTCATATACTCTTCATTCGCATATAAAACGTTAACCATACTTTAAAGAATACGGTCCATTATCATGACTTTGATAATACTGGTCAAGTTGAGAAGACTTTATGGTACAATAATGCAAAGTCATGACCACTTTTGAGGGAAATTTCGGTTACCTAGAAATCACTGTTACCTTCATTAAGTGTGAAACTTGGTAAAACGGTGGTGTGCTTTTGTATGTGAGCCGTCCGCAGACTTCACGAAGGGTCACGATCTCTAATGTTGTCTAACCTAACCCATCTGTAACTCGAGAGCTTTTCAGGTTTTACCGTTATAAAATGACGGCGGCGAATGGCCGAGGAGTTTGAAACTTTTTCAAACCATAAGTAACTTCATTACCATACGTATGACATTACACATTGTCGTAAAGCTAGGGAAGGGTTCTCGTATTATAGACAGAGGTTTATACGTGTTACACTAGACTAAAACCTACTATGCAAGTTTTCAGTTTTCGTCAAGATGGCACTACTTTGTTAACTAGTGCCATTACTTTAACCTTAGCTCACTTGATCATGCCTGTGCTGGCGCTTGATTGAGTGAGCTATGCTTTAGCAGACGATATATGAAAAGTACTATGACATTTTGACACAAGGGGTCACCGTTACCATGTTACGATTGAAATGTTTTGGCCCACCAGGGATCTCTTCCACATTGTTTTTGACAAATATACTGCTGGGTTTGAGGAAATACCACTTCACCTCAGGATGTAACACTTCCTTTAACGTATCACTTTGAGTGTCATACTTATCCTTGTTCCGTTACTTATGCCCAAACCTTAAAACTTTCACTTTTTTTAACTGGAGGTCTAGAACTTATTTAACGAAAGATAAATGTGATGCGAGAGCACCAGTGTAAATCGTGGGCGTTTTGATAACGTTTAAGAGACCCCCTTTAAGAAGCCTTTTAAACTTAAAAAAATAAAGTATAATAACCCAAAGGTATGAATCATCGGAACTTATTCTTTAATCAGGCCTTAAATTTCCAGATAGGTTTATGTTCCATAAGCATGACACTACCTATACTCAGTCATGCTAGATACTTACTGAGAGCGTCTAGTTCGAGAACTACAAGGGAAAATTTAAGTCCTACACTCGGTTAATTTTGTAGTCCATCTATTCCTATTTACTATTCCTATTTGTACTAAGCCTCACCAGGCGTCGTTTTACGAGAATCTATGACCTGCGTCACTTCATGACAAACTATACTTCTTAATGCCAGATACTGAAAGCTAGTTCGAGAACGATAAGCGAGAATTGAAGTCCTACACTCGGTTAATTTTGCAGTTCATCTAGGTCCTATTTAGTCTGAGCTGCTAAGCCTTTGACAGCGCCTCACCAGGCGTCGCTATACCTCTAATCTATGACATAGGTCACTTCATGACAAGCGAGTCAGTATCCAGTGACAAACTTATGGAACATATCTTAGGAACTTTTGGTACTGGAGTCTACGACTTCTCAAAGATTCCAATAGTAGAAGAAATCGATGGGTTCCTGTTTAAATTAACGAATACCCTTTAATTAATAGCTAGCTAGACCTTAGGGGAAACGAAAATTCAATCTCAACTTCAAGTTTATCAACTTTCTCAACTTAAAGATGAAGAAAATTGTTAAAATTTTCCCTCGATAATCGTGCTGCAGTCAGAGGGATCATCTTTTCCCTTAAATATTTTCTTCGAGACAATACTTCGTTACCCGACGCGCGGCCACCACCATTGTACACCCTAACACGAGAATGATGTTTAAACGAAGAAAATATACTGTAAGACAGTAGAAATGAAGAAGAAAGTGTATTATTGAGGCCACGTCAAATTTGGGTCAAAAGACGTAGAAAAAAAAAAAGAAAAAATAAATCCTTTCGTTTATTACGTATACATATTTTGTGGTTAGAAATGTGTTTACGCCTCTTTTTTGACTGGGGTGCTTATAAGCTATTATTTTTTTAGCTTAATGTCGTCATTCTCCTTAAATGTTTGAAAATATCTTCTAATTTTGCAACGCGTTCACGTACTTGATGCCTGGAAATAAATACTTAAACTAAATGCATGCTTACTAAGCAAGCTTCCTCTTGAAGAATTTTATTTTAAATTTATATTAATATAATTATAGTTATGCCATATATTTTAAAGGGGATGTTTAATTGTAAAGTGGACAGATTGGGTTATAGAGGAAGGGTTTGTACAGGGTGATACTTCTTCAAAAATTGTGGTAGGGTCGAAGTAGAGTGGGTTCTTTCCTGGACGATTTAGAGTCGAAAATGTAACTCCTATGACAGGGGACGCCGTTATCAAGTTGCGATTGCAATGTTTTAGGGATGACCCCTTAGTGAAATTCGCATTGTTTTTTAATTTCTTGCTTAAATTTAGGGGGTCATCCATAAAACAGTTCAATCTTATATTGTAACAGTGACCCTTAGGGCACAATGTTTCAAAATGGCTATTTGAATCCACTTTTCTTCATTATTACCACCCATTTAGTAACACTCTGTATATTATTTCAATACCGGGTCAAAAATATGGTTCTCATTTTGAAGGGTTTATTATAGAATTATGTGTTGTCATCCTATTATTTGAACATGACGCGCTTTTAGAGTTCTCATTAAAAATTTAGTGTAATTTAAATAACTACTAATGAGTACCATTGTGGTCTTTAAATAGATCTATTTATTTATAACATGGTATCTAATATAAACGCGACTCGGTGTTATTTAAATTTTTAAACTGGAATTGGACTCGCGAGCGCCGACCTACCCAATTATTTCCCGAATTCTATTTTAAAATATTCCGTTCTGTGTCTGTGTGTGAAATTATTTATTGTATAGTCTGTGAAATCTAATGAAGGCATTTGAAGTCTCAAATCATTCAAATACTTTCTTCCCAATATAAAAACCTGATTTGAAACGCCAACTTGTGGTATTTAAAAGCGTGACACTGCACTTTTTTAAATGAAATGCTAATAAAAAAATTATCGCAAATTCCAAGAAATAAAACCACTACTTCTTTTCAAAACAATTAACTTAAAACTGGAACAATAATCGTTTGGCAAATAAACATAAACAACGAACATCTGTTTAATAATTAACACTTAATAATAATGAACCGGTTTAACGCAATTTAAAAGACCCAATTGCCATTCAGGGTTATCTTGTGGATTATCCCAAAAAGCAACACCTTATAAAATGAAAACCTCCTGCACAATGAGATCAAATTTATGACCCTATGAAGAACGTGAGTTATTAAACCCAACTATGAGAAAATTTGCGTATTTTAAATGCTGAAGGCATTCAAGGATGACATACTGTTATAAACGTGAAGAAATTCGACACTATACGTTTCAATTTAACGAAAAATTTAAAGTTATACTTAAATACTATAAAATTCATTAATATTTTCATAAAATTATAGTTTCATTTTGATGAAAAATGTTTTAGTTTAGCCACCTTAACCAATAAGAGTGTCTAGGAGAATAACCCGATTGTTTTACAAAAATAGTCATATTTTTAAAGAAAATATCGGCTCCTGTTGCATCCATAACATTCTGGCTGATCTCCTACACACAAATTATACCTTTCGTAAGGCAGGAGCCAATCAGAATTCGTCTATTAGGGTTAGGACATGGCTAAATCTAGCCTTTGCTAAAGCTTAGCAAGCCAGTCAACTCCACCCCCTCAATTATGGGAGCATCTAGTGGCATTCGTTTAAACTAAAACACAGCAGAGACTTGCTTTAATATTTCCAAAGTAGATATTTGAACATTAATTGATTTCTAAATACGCGCTAATAACTAAAACGATTGTTGGATCGTTTTAGTATCCCGTTAAGACACAATTTGAGCATCGTCTCTCATATGCAAGTCCTAAAATGGTTAATTTCAACGCAAATTACTTAATCATTAACAATAATTTGGCAAGAAATGTATAGTGTAAGAAAATAAGCACCTCTTCCTGTAATTGTACCTTTGAAAATGGGGTCACCAAATAGGTTTTCACCGAAAACAACAAAAGAAAATATATTTTTTTAAAAAAACCTAAAATTTAAGAGAAAGATACGAAAACTTAAAAACCCAAAAATCTTAGATGGTTTTTAAGAAAATAAAATACCGTTTAAAACGCCTACTATTCTACCCAAAATTTTAAAGAAACGCCTAACGTAACTTGTCCCTATTTTATTACGGTATCTTTAAATTTAAATCCTTAATAGCTACTGTCAAGATATATTCGTTTCTGTTGATGACATAGAAACCCTTGAAATTATATTTGATATTTAATTCAAAGACTTTACAGGATGAAATCTACAACACCCAATTTGAGCAAATTATGGAGAAAATGAGTTTATCCACAGTTGGTGGAGGATTTTTAAATTATTTTTTCTATAAACTTTAGTAATTTTTACTATAGTTTATATCGCTGAATGTTGAAACAATTTATTATCAATCTACGATGAAAATAAGAGGATTTTTAAAGACAAATTTGAAACATCAATTTCGTAGATTACAGTTTATTTTCAAGAAAAGGCTTAGCTGTTTATAATTCTACATTGATTATTCGTGTAAAATAGAAACATTAATAGCTTTTCTTGACTAGACTTAATCATTCACACTGAAGCAACCTCTTAATTTGAAATATAATATCACCTATAATTCAGTTTATTTATTAAGAAATAGGCTTAGTCAATTTAAAATGTTTATAATTCCATATCATTTGTAGAAAATTGAAACATTAATAGCTTTTCTTGACTAGGCCTAATCATTCACATTGAAATTGCCAGATAATGAAATAACCTTTAATTTGAAATATAATATCACATATAATTCAGTTTGTTTAAGAAATAGGGTTAGTCAATTTAAAATGTTTATAATTCCATACCATTTGTAAAAAAAGACACATTAATAGCTTTTCTTGACTAGGCCTAATCATTCACATTGAAATTTCCAGATAATGAAATAACCTCGTTATTTGAAATATAATATCCCATAGAGTATAAGCCTATTTTTAAGAAATAGGCTTAGCTGATTTAAAATGTTTATAATTCTATTTTGACTATTTGTAGAAAATACAAACATTAATAGCTTTTCTTTACCATGCTTGATCATTCGCGTTTGAAAAAATTTCAAGATAATGAAATCACTTCTTAATTTAAAACTGCAAGTCCCTGTCGCAAAATTAACATAAAATTTAGTTCAGTTTTTCAAGATTCTTCTAAAGCTATCTTTACGTGTGTAGGAAAAGTATAAACCAGTTCTAAAGAATTTTCTTTCCTCCTCTTATGAGCTTCGTAATTAACAGATTGGTTGCGCTGATAATTAGGCAATAAATAACTTTAAGTGGTTTTTCTTTGGTTCCGTTTCTTACATTTTAAAGCTTAATATGACAAAAGAAAAAAGACAGGAGATCTTCAAAACAACTATTCAAAAATACTGAAGTAGATTTTGCCCATTGTTCATATGCGTAAATGATTTAGGCATAGTTTTGTTAGAGAGATTTAAGATTTCATTTGAAGTTTTAGAATGCCAGTGTGTTCATTGTTTTTAGTTCAAAATATCCATAACCAATATTTTCTTAACAAACATCAAATAAAACTTAAGTTTTCTTTGAACCAACGTAAGATAAAAAACTGCTAGTAGATTTTAACATAATTTGTTGGTTCAAATGTATGAAAATCTATTTCATATTGACCAGATGCATGCATTCGCGAATGTTCTGAACTCAAAATAATATTAGAATCATCTCTATCGACTTCATTTGAATTAATATTTTATTATAAATTGCAGAATATTTTCTGGTCAACTATTGTAATAGACGATAATGAACTATAATAATTATTTTCATCTTCATATTTGAAGACATACCCCGGAAGTTAAAGAAATTCATTTGATAAACAATGAAATTTTTCGCGACGAAATGATTCGACATTTCTGGATTTTTGTTTTTTAATATTCGTGAGCTAAAATTTAAGGCGAAACATTTTTGAAAAAATAATAAAAAAAAATTATCTCATTTTAAATCGCTGAATAAAATCTCGATATATCTTTTAACTATAACGATAAAGTCCAGTTTACGTTTTATCTCGAATGTAGGATGTAATTGAGTCTTTTCCATCTGCATGCCAATTTCAATACGCGGCTTTCTTTTAAGCTATAACTCTTTGATTACGCGTTATTATATGAATGAAAAGTATCTTTTGTTCATTTTCCACGCTTTGATACTTGATACATGTGATCCTTCATTCAGGACGCAAAAACACAGACATTTCCGGAATCAGAAAAATCGTGCATAATAATTTCTTTACGTTTAAGTGTTTTTATTATTTTTTTTGTGAGACAAATGGTGGAGATGAAATGAGTTATTGGTCATTGACATTACATGCTTATGAGCTTAGAGAATTACTCTTGGAATTTGAAATAGCGAAATATTAAGTTATGTAATGATTAAAATTAATGTTGAGTATTTAAGAGCTCTAACGTTGAGCACTAGTTTTTAGGAGAATGGAATTTTAAGTGTATTTCCATACGATAAAAAGTTCATTAGATACAAACGAAAAGTCTACTTCATTTAAGGTTGCTCGCGACGTGTAATATGAGAAACCCCCTTTCACCTCTCAGAATAGTGTCGATCCTCTCTTCACGACCGTAGCACACGGAGCAAGCGTGAAGAGGCTCATATACAGTGGCGTCGCTAGGCCTTTTTTGGGGGGGGCTATAGCCCCCCCAAATTCCAAACTTAGCCCCCCCAAAATAATCCGTAAACCCTACCAAAATATTGCTGTTAGCAACCCAAAATTCTGTAGAAAATATGTAAAAATTTATCAATATCAAACAGAAAAATTTTGAAGAAAAAAACAGATGGAGACAAGTAAAATGTTTCACGTTCTTGCGATGTGAGTCCGAAACGTGTGGACTAAAAGCTAACCAAAACTAAAAATCAACCTAAGACAAGTGAAAATCCTTCATAATCGGTTCCGTACTCTGTCTAGATAAAAGGTTGTATTAATACGAATAATTTCACGTTGACACAAATTTACGGATAGTTTTAAAGGTCTACACATGTTCCGATGAACCCATTATGCAATTTGTAGCCACATCGTAGTATACGATAGGCTCTTAGTTTGACCCGAGCTGTAGTAGTAGTACGGCACATCGGTTGGGGTTGTCGCTTTCGTTATCGTCAGATTTTAGCTTAAATGGAACTCGATAGTATCTCAACCCACCAATAGTGGTAGCTGAGCTCAGTTAGAGATTTTATTTTAATTAAAAACTTTTCACACCGCACTCGGGAATTGAACCCGGCTGGCTGGCGCAGCAGTAAGATACGTTACCACTGTGGGGTCGGACACTTCTGATTTTTTTAGGGTCTTTGAAATTTTTCCGTTTTATTTATGTGCTAATTAAATAGATAACGATTTGGCTACTATTAAGTCCCAGCCCCTGGGCCATCTTGTTTACATTAAGTTCTTATAATAACTTTAAAATAGTTTGCCCAGATTTAGCCCCCCCAAATTTCAAACCCTAGCGACGCTACTGCTCATATAGCAGTAGATGCTAGCTCTAGTACAAAGATTAACGTTTCGATCGCCACCATAGACTACTATTTTCTATAAACCTTTCACCTCAAAGCTCTTCTCTGATTCAGACTGATTGTTTGGTTCGTGTAGAGGTTTGCTTCTCATTTTACGTGGTGCTACAGCCAAAGGCTGGGAACTGAACGAAGTACACTTTTTGGTTTTATCTATGAGCTTTTACCTACAGTTGTGTGTATAACACTGGATTAATTATTTTAATGGAGGTGTTTTAGAGTGAAATATGGTTTTGGCCAGTTAATGACCAAAACCTTTATAGAGGCGACCTCTATCGAGGGATAGCCAAAAGATTAAAACACCTAAGAGAGATATAATTAAATAGCTGCCCGGGTCTTGCAACAAATCTTTTTACGAAATTATTAGCTTGAATACGGCAATGGAAATTGTCATACTATAATGATACTTGTGAACTAAACTTAATTTTGATTACTTTTGTGTATTTGTGCGATCATATTTTAAGAATAAGTAATTCAGGAGATAGCAGACAGCGAAAAACCCATAATTATTGTAGTGCAGTTATCTTGCATTTTTTTCACCTGGATTTTTCTAATATAAACTGAAATCAAAAGTAATATAAGAAACCCCCCTTCGGGAGGAAAGTATACAAAGGCGAATTTTTCCCGATACATCCTCGTACCGCGAATGTCCCCGCGCACTTATAAGGCCGTAAACAAAGTTTAAAAAATAGGGCCGCGCCGCGTAGAGCGTAGGAATACATTCTCTGATCTCGCGATTGCGTCGGCTGCTTAAGTTAAGTCAATTTCACAGACTCATTGTAATTTTAAACTTTTCCAGTAAAATAATTCATGCAGCATTTTTAGATTTTGATGAT
Source organism: Phalangium opilio (assembly GCA_019434445.1). Classification (NCBI taxonomy): domain Eukaryota; kingdom Metazoa; phylum Arthropoda; class Arachnida; order Opiliones; family Phalangiidae; genus Phalangium; species Phalangium opilio. The sequence continues at coordinate 1,198,812 of JAEQBA010003137.1, forward strand.
AATCAATCATTAATAAACAGGCAGTGACTCGATTAGAGGATTTTCATAGGTCTTTGCATAAAATTTGAATTAAACCCTTACCTTGCCAAGGTATATGACTAACACTATACATAGATAGATTTTAAAATGGTGTTATTATCTATCTCGAAATTTTGTCTTGTATTCATAATTTTCATCTTCTTGGCTTCACAACAAACTAGATTTTCGTTTCGAAATAACCGTATGTGAATATTTATTAGCAAAATCAGGAATCTTCAATTTCTTTACGACAGACAGCTAAGCAGACTACACTAGTTTGAAGCGCTTTTTCCTCTTTCCCTTTCCAACGACCATATCAAAGGACTAGGATCTACCGTACCTTGTCCATGAGCAATAGTGTCTGAATATGGTATTTGGCGGTTCGAGGATATCTCGCGTGTTTTTACGTTATGCCTATGGCGTCTTGTACACTTCCCTCCCGTAGGGAGGTTTCTTATATTACTTCTGCTGAAATCAATTGAAAAAAATATTGTACAATTACTCTATCGGTAATTTACAGCGGTATTTGTTAATTTACCAGCAATTTAATTTATCATCTATCACATAGCAAGTTAAGTTAGTCAACGAGATGGGCATACTGATTTAAATTATTACCTGCTTCACACCTTTACGTACATAAAGGTTTTAACTTTAAACGAAACTGGAGATACGAAGCGACTAGTTCAAATGCGTTATATATTGAAAGTGGTGCCTCCATGTGGACCTTCAGTCAACTTCTCAGTTTCCCAGGAATCTTAATAAAACTGGATATTAACTAGGTCATTTAAACCGATGTTAATTTTTGGGCTGTCTTTAGCGACATCTGCTGTAAATACGACCTGTCGTAATTGAGTTGACAATATTTTTTAGAAACGGTTATTTGCGTTAATATACAGTGCATTGATATTCATCGTGAAATTAAACAAAATTACTTCAATTTCAGTTAATATATAAAGCTGTTTCACTGTTTTTGCGATAGAGTTCGGTAGAAACGTAACTTAGGTAGAAGTTAATTATGTAGTTAGTGACCTATTTTAACTTCAAACGTAAATTTTTCCTTTATAGCCATGAAAGTTTCGCGCTCAAGTGAACAATCATTGCACGAAACACGAAATTAACCCTAGCGACAAAATGTTGAACTTTTACTAGTTTCTCTATACTATCTCATGAGATTCATTAAGTTGATGTTTAGTTCTTGGTGTCTCAGGTCCTCAGTCCTCACCATAATTTTAAATGTAACATTAAAACAGACAGTTTCTTCGATTGTAATTTAAATTATCAAAACCATAATAAGGAAACTTAATATTTTCCTCATAAATCGTATTCTATAGAATATATAAAGATGATTTAGATTTTGTCATGTCCTGTTAGGATGTCTCTATGATAATTTTGACTATCAAAATAATTGTCATGCCAAAACAATTGCATATTTGCTCAATTTAATTTCAAAAAATTCAATTTACAAATGGACAATCAAATTATAATAATAATTTAAACATATACTTTTCCTTGTATTCACATGAACCATAGTGGTTTCAATTACAATTGGGATGGAGGGGGAGATTTAGAGCTTAATTTCTCTAGCCCTGACAGTGAAACTTGACATCTTAAGTGGATTTTAAACAATTATTATCAGTTCAGAACTATAAAAGTAAAAATGTCAATAATGAAATCGGATGAAAAGAACGATTCAGTCAAATTTTCTCAGCCTTGATAATTGAAACCCCAAGTATTTAGTATCGTTCGAAATTGACGAAGGAGCATGACAAATTCCAAGGATGTGTCTTTATCTCAAATAAAACCAAAATTCTGACGTACTTTTAGTGCAGCTAATAGAATTTTACTTGCATTTCACTTTCAAAATAGCACTTACCCAAGCTTCGTCAAGAAGTGATATCTAGTTTACTAGGGAGAAGGTATAAATCGGCACATTTCTAGCTTTATCTCCAGTCCAAACGTAGGTCCGGAGTTAATCCCCGCCTCTAAATTAAAAGCATCCTCTCATTGGTTCTTGAAAACTCGCGTCAGCGCGACGCGAATGACGAAAAATTCCGTATTTTCCGATTGAGGAGAGGCGAAATAGCCCAGCCTCCTTTTACGTCCCCCCCCCTTGTATTTTGAAAGGGGGACTGGGACTATGGCGCGCGAATACTTAGACATCTTAAACCTTCTCCTTAGTAAACTAGATATCGCTTCTTGCTTCGTATGCTCTTAATCTCCAGTTCAATGAAAGTCTTTACGGTGTTTTGATTAAGGAATTAGGAAAAGATAATTAATAAGGCACACAAATTAATTAATAACAAGATCTTTATTGTAAAAATCCAATTATATAAAAATACATTCTCCAGGGTTGTACAATACAATGCCTGTATTGAAATAACTAGGCTGTAACCCTTAACACACTTAATCCTGAATAAACATATCTACTAATTAATCAATTCTGTACATCAAACTATTAAATTTTGAAATCTTGCTATTTCTTGATAAAAGAGATTAAATTGGCAACTTCATTTTATTTAATACAAAACTAAATAGATCACAGATCATTCATAAAAAAATTACAAAAATTATATTATACTAATTTTTTCCGGTCAGAACCTCCTTGTATTTAATATTGTATTTAACTTAGTGTATTATTATTATGATTTTATTTTTTAAAATTATTTTGATATATAAGTGGGCCGGCAATGTGTTGATTTCGGTTAAACATTCATCTTTTGAAATGAACATTAGTTTAAAAATTCATTGTATTAATTAAAAGTGAATTAAAGCGAAGTTACAGGCAGAATAACTCTAGAATTGTTAATTGGTTTGCAGTCTCACCAGAGAGAGAGAGAGAAATGCAGCGCAGTTATGTCATTCGAGAATTTGCCTTATTATAACTTCACATTAATTAAATTCAATTAATTTGTGAAAATATTCTTTTGATAATTTTTTTATAATAATGGGTACACTTCATTCTTGGTTTTGGGTGCAACCTTTTGATATAAATATAAAAGATTTTGATTTAATATTAAATATAAGTGTCACACGCACGGAACCGTCAGAGATTCACATTTTGTGTTCAACGTACGTTCTTGGAACTTAGGGTGGGTGGGGTTCTGTGATTTTATGATAATATATTTCATCAAAAATTATTTTAATATTGTTTTAGCTCCACTTTCTTCATTATCTTTTCTACTTATTTGAAAAAAAAAATGCATTCAAGTACGTCAAATCTTCACGCAAGTTTGCGTTTTTATAATGCATTACTTAACCGGTATATTTGAAGTGAAATATTTAGGTCGAAAACCTTTTCTGTCAAAGAAAATTAAGGCTAAAGAATGCACACTAAACGATTTGGTTAAGTTAAAGTTGATAAAGGAAAATACTATCTACTACTATTTTATTTGAAAGATCGTGTAAAATAATTAATATTTCTAATTGGAACTATGTATTTATCTGTAATATTAACGAAGATATGAGCAATTAAGACTTAAAGGATAAAAATGTATCAGGTGGTACTAGTCTTCCAATTAGATTTGATACCCTATAACGTCGTCTGCTATAAAACTAAGCCTAACGCGTAGGCCCCAGTAAGTTAATAGCTCATAACTTCCGTAATTTTGTAGATAGAAACATAGTTCCAATTTAAAATATGTTTTATTTTGCACGCTTTTTCTAATAATATAGAAAATAATCTAGGGGAATGAATTTTCCTTTAAAATTCAGGTTCAATTTTGATAAATTATTATTTTTACAAAGTGTTTATCTAGTTTGAAACTGTCAATGTTAATTAGTTTTGAAATACTTCTAAATATAATTAGAAGTTAGAGGGTAAAGTCGCATATGATCATTTCAAAATGCACCCATCACTGCCAACACCATTTAAGGATAAAAATAAATTATGGTAAAAAACATAACAGCCTGTAAGTGTCAGATATAATTTAGTTGACTTTACTGTAAGATAAATTTAACCGCATTCCACAGGGTTGGCACTAGTTTTTGCCGCGGTTTTTTCCACCTTATGTGGAAATAACGATCTAAAATTTTAAAAATAAAAATATTCGGATTTGAAATGAAAATAAAACGTCCAAAATTTTACCATAATTGTATAGGCTTATGAAGTGGGTTACATTCTCAGTATAAAATGGAGAAAAAACCGCGTGGCAAAGAACGTTTTGGCTTTGTTATACAAATAAATGAAAAATCAGTCCTTATTTTTCGCTCAACACTATTTTTTTCAACTCTCTAATTTTGAGTTTTCGAATCAGATTAAAGCTAGAAACTGCTTAAAAATTATTGTTTAGTTATCAAATGCGAAGCAACCAGGATCATTGGAATGTGAGCAAAATTTCATAGGTTGTAAGTTTAAAGTGGATTTAGCTCGAACGTTTAAAACACAATAAATGTTATAAAACTGATTAAGATTGAGACATATTAGCTGTTGGGAGACATATAATAACACGAATGACAAATACAAAGCCAAAGTTAGCATTTCTAATTATCATTTCAATAGGGGAAAGGTTTTTGCCACTTTTTGCCGGTTTTTTCCGTTTTTGCCGGTTTTTTCCACTTTTTGCCACGTGTCGGATTTTTGCCAACCCTGGCATTCCAGCATATAGAATAAGGCTATAACAGGCAATAAATCTCTTTTTCAAATACAATTTAAAACTAATTAATTTTGTGATCTCATTCTCACTACAAGTAAATTTATTTTGCAGTGAATTTAAACTTTAAAAAAGTGAAGCTTAGTTTTTTTTGTGATAAAATTCCTATTGAGCAAGGTAAGATAAATTTGGTATTTGGAATCGCAAACTATTTAATTTTAGTATATATTTTGTATGAGAAAATGCTGTAAGAGCAAAGAAAGATATTTCTCAGGTTTTTTTTTCTAATATGAAATTATATAATTTTAAACATAATAGTGGCATATATTTTCAAACGGCATAAAGATTTGACAAACTCAATTTAAAATCTTTTCAAATAAACAGAATTCGTATTCATGAATCGTGATATAGCGGTATATTAAATTTATATTGTGAAAAAATAAAAAACGTGAATTTACATCGCGTCCTCCTTTTTCAAAATACAAATTTTCATAATAGATATCATTTGGAAACTTCTCTACAATTTAAACCATAGTAATGCATTTCTTATGACATTTAAAATACATTATCGTGGCTTTAGACAGTAAAGAAAGTTAATTTGAACAACATCACCCCTTTCATAAAAATAAATTCCGAATAAAAACCGGTAGCGACTTAATGCAAATTATTAAAAAAAAAAAAAAACAATCCGACGAAACTCGTCACGTTAAAACCGTTAAATTTGATGATCAAACAAATTCTCTGCCTTAAATTCAAAGCTGTTGTTTTAGCGTTTATTTATTGTACGCGATAAAAATCATCTTATTGTTCTCTCATAATCACGAGATCTGTTAAACCAGAGGTGAAATAACGTAAAAATTATCAACGATTTCATATTTTGACGGTAGCACCGTTTAATTTAACAATTACTGCACGATCTTTTAAGCGAAGTCTGTGAACAACCTACTCTTAAACAATTTAAACTAAGAAAATATTCATAAAAACATTACAAATCAAAGGTTTTAGGTTTTAAAGGGTTCCAAAAGTTGCCTGCGTACCTTGTCTGACGGATAATTTGGTTCTTAGTAAACGAAAAATCCGCCAGAGATGCGGGCAAACTACTTTTGGAACCTTTTAACTTACAATTATGAAGTTTCCAAACACGCTAAGAGAAACTAATTTTAAAAATTATTGAAATTTGAGATTGTAAGGTGCTAAATTATCAGAATATCAAATGCTGCAATCAGTTTTGGACCAGCTTCAATTTTATCGAAGTCGAATTGTATATAGAAGTTTTATTTCTTAACTAATGACAGGTAACTAATTAAGGGCAGTGATGGGTGCACTCGGCTTCATTTGAGTGGCAAGGGGTAAAATTCAATGTCTTTATTTAGATATAAGCAGTAGATTTAATTAAAATGAAAACATTCAATAATTAAATTGCGACTTTGAATATTACGTCTTGCCATTCACAAATGAGAGGAGCAATGATGGGTGCATTCGTCTCATTTGTGAGTAACAAGGAGTAAAGTTTAATGTCGTTATTTAGATATTACAGTAGTTTTCATTAAAATTAAAATACTAATTACGACTTTGAATATTACGTTTTTCATAAATTAGAGTACCACTCCTCTCATTACTATTAAAGGGGAAACGTTTTTAATGTTTTCACTCATCCATAAATGTTTAAAAATAGGTTATCATCAGAATTCACTATCACGATTAAGAGTTTTGAAAATTTCGCTTTCATAATATACACTTCTAGCTGAGCTTCCGTTTTAGTAAACGGGTGTACCGGGCCTGAAATCCATGAGGTAAATGAGTCCTCCAGCGTACAAGGACTTGGTGTTTGGGTCGATATGTTGGAAGTTAGCGGAAGAATAAATTGGATAATTTTGCGAGTTGTATTTGGCCCCTGATCTGAAATCGTTATCGAACGCGGATGATCCGGAAATATCGTTGGAGATGACTGGTTCCAATCGCTTTTTAATTCGGAAGAAATCTTTCGTTTTGGCGTAGTTTCCATCGGTGTTTTTGATGGGTTTAGCGTGGTATCTCTTGGTGGGTTCTTTTTGAACCGGGGCTGGTTCCCTGTAGACTGATTCCCGTCTAATTGAAGATCCAGCTGAGTAGTCTAAACCGGTGTCAGGGTAGAAGAAACGGCTGGGGGTTCGTCTTTGCCATGGTTTTTCGTCTCTGTATCGGACCTGTTTGAAAATTAAGATTAAAATACGTTATTTACGTGTTTTACGAAGCTTCATTAATCGAGTTACCAATAACCTGCTCGTTATTGGTATATTATAAGTAATTAAATTGTGAATTTAGTATCATTGGCTTAGTACATTCAAGAAGGAATATCTAGTACACTAGATATCACTTCTTGGTACATTGGTAGATTTATTCTACCAAATTAATTTACCCCGTATGTTATTGGTAAATTATCAGTCAATTTTGTGAATTCAGTATCCTTAGCGCTCTGTACGTTTGGTGTACTATACTAAAACTGCTATAGTTTATCAATAAAACTGTAATTTAACATTTTCCCAAAATTTGAAAGCGATAATATTTCATAAATTATAGTAATTTAACTTTTTTATTCGAAATTTGAAGCGATAATTCTTCATAAATTACTGTAATTTTACTTTTTTAAGTCAGATCAAAATCAAATGAGGAAATCGTGGTATCATGTAATTTGAAAAGTTTTGCAGAGGAGCTGTGAAGGAAAATTATATACATTTTTTGAAGTTCTGACAAATTTTATCAAAGAAAAATACAAAATTTAATTGTTTTTGCGGTGAAAAATATTTGACTGGGCTTTGGTATACGATACAAATATCTCCCCTACAATTTTAATCATTTATCGCGATACGGGTTAGTGTTTTAATTAGTTAAGTCCGTAATTATCTCTTATAAAATATTTCATAATCATCAAAAATACGTTTATAGCATTTATTAAATAAAAAGCGAACAACTTCCACGCACTTTGCCAATTTCCTTAGTGTATTTCGAAACAATATTACCAAAAGAGTTAATCGTGTCTTGAATGTCTTCCCTCGGAAAAGGAAACATTAATCCGAAGGACAAATCAGGATTGTTTTTATTTCAAGACACGCTGGTAATTTTTGCCTCCCTTTTATTTTAGTACAAAGCATTTCGTTCCATTTTAATTGATAATAATCCTTTCCCTTGGGGTAACCTACAAGTAAAAGGCCGTCCGAAAAACGATTAGCTATTTTGTCATCTTTTATTTTTCAAAAAAAGCTTCTTTTTTTTAAAAAAATCCATTATTATTCTAAATTATTCTTTTGGTATTGAAGGATACATCCATTAGACGTTACCTCCTCAACAATGATAACAATACTTTCTTCAATTTGGTTACAAATCTTTTGTTGATTTCGGTTGTTGTTTAGGGCCGCAATACAATATTCTTTTTTTTTAATCTCTTAATGTCGTAGGGAGCTATGTTCTAATTCGTCAAAGGCGTTGAAATACTTGAATACTAAGCAGTTTTCTTTTTCTCGCAATTATATAGCATGAATATAACATTATGAATAAATGTGAATTTTCAAAATCAAATTCGAAGTTATACATTTATTGACTAATTTTTAAACTTGAAGGGATAATCCGGGATAGAATTTTTCTATTTTAATCGAAGAAGCGTTTAAAATGATGAATGTATCAATTGAATCATGTTTCTACCTATAATATTAAAGAAGATACGAGCAATTATGTTTCCGTAATGGACACTACGCATTAGACTCTCCGCGAAGCCTTGGGGAGTACCCTTATTGGAAGGATCAGTCAGGTGGTACTAGTCGTCCAATAGAGGTAGTCCCCAGTGCTTCGCTGGAGAAGCCTTACGCGTAGTGTCCATTACGCGCCATTACTTATACTTAATTGCTTGTATCTTCTTTAATATTGTAGATAGAAACATGGTTCCAATTGATATATTCATTATTTTATACGGTCTTTCGATTAAAAAAGAAAATTTCTAGGCCAGATTGTCATTTCAAATCATTTATAATATGAAAGTGAGGTTATGGTAAATTTAGGAAATGTGAGATCAATCATTGGTTTATATTGAATGTTGAAATCAGAATCATTTTGATATAGAAGCTATTTTCGAACAAAATGTTTTTGGTAATTGGCAAATGAGGAAATAGATTTTTCAATAGAAAAATATGCAAATAATTAAATGAAAGATCGATAAATTGTTGATATTAAAATGATACTGATAAAGAAATTGTCCATTTTACAACGACAATCTAACACATTTAAATAGCTACCCCCAAAACGCAGGTTTTTAAGGATAGCAAAAAAAACTTAATTTTGCAGTTAAATACTACTGGTTGAAATGAATAAATTCCTAAATATTCTCAATCGGTTCTAGACAAAAAGCCTTTCATTATTTCATTCGTTTAATTCGGATATGCTCTGGAAACGTTTTTCACCATTAGGGGCCTCACCTTTGTATGATGTTTTCTAAAATACTCAGCTTTTTTAAAAAGTCTGCCTTAAATCCAGTTTGAAAGAAGATTAGCCTTTCCTAATTTTTACCTCTGTAACTTGATAATATCTAGATGAGAGTTCAAATTACAAAAAATTTGCGTATTGTTCAAGTTATTTCTTTTTTTTTCTAAGCGGTAATACCCCAACTGGTTATGACAGTTCGTTAGCGTTTATGATAGATAGGTTTTCAAGTTCTTTGAAGGTTTTTAGTTTTTCTCACACTTTTTACAATTTTTTTGTTCAAATTAAGATCTTAAATGAAGGAAAAGCTAAGAAATATGTTGTTTACTGCGTTATAAAGTACAATACCGTAACTTATACTCTATTCACAGTATTATCGTGAATGAATATTACATAGGTACAGTGTAATGTTCTCACACTAAACAAGTTTCAAAAATTCTAGTTTTGACTTAATTTAAATAGATTGTTTATTCTAGACGTTAATTTGAATTTAAATCTTGTAAACTTAACAAACCACTAATTTTTGGCGGGGGTGGCTGTTGTGGGAAGGATATGAATAAATTATACTTAAGTCTTTAATAATTGTACGGTTTTTATTTACGCTTGAGCAATTTAAATATTTTCGATATTTTCGCTTGTATCTGTATGTTTGTTATCTTTGTAGTTTTGTATCAGTGTAAGTTATAGGTAAAGATTTATATAAGATTGAATTATGGGAAATAATTTGAAATTTAGTGGTTTTTTTTTTCATTTAAATATTCACGATTCGATGAACTTTCCCTTATTGTTTCAAGCGAAAGCGTTTAAACTTTAATATTGTTAATTTTCCTTTAGATACGCTTCCTTTAATGGTTATTTATGGTGGTGGTTTTTCTAAAATTAACCTAACGCTAAGCCTAACTAATAAATATTAATTTTTTACCTTTTTTAGCTGCCTTGAAAATTTAAACTTATATAAGTTAATTAAATCCGAAATTAAAGTGTTATTCATACCTTGGCAATAATTAATTTTATTTGCTGGTTATTTATGGTGGTTTTTATAAAACTACTTAACGCTAAGCCTAATTAAAAACTATTAGTTGTTTACCTTTTTTACCAGCCTAGAAAGAATTTTAACTTATATAAGTTAATTAAATCCGAAATTAAACTTTATTCACACCATGGCAATATTAATTGTTATTTGCTAGTTATTTATGGTGGTTTTCTAAAATTGACTTGACGCTAAGCCTAATTAATAACTATAAATTAATTACCTTGTTTAAAAGTCTTGAAAATTGAAACTTATATAAGTTAATTAAATCCAAAATTAAATTATTATTCACGCCATGGCCATATTAATTGTTATTTGCTTGTTATTTATGATAGTTTTCTAAAATCGACTTAACGCTGAGCCTAATTAATAACTATAAATTAATTACCTTGTTTAAGAGACTTTGAATTATAAACTTATATAAGTTAATTAAATCCAAATTAAAATGATATTTCTCGCCTTGTAAATATTTATTGTTATTTGCTAAGCACTTGTAGTTTATTTAAATTGAATGCTTCAGTGTTCCTTTACTTTTTAAAACTTTAAAATCTACATTAAAGTAATGTTCTTGCCAACTAGGCTAACTAGAAAATAAATGCCACCTTTCAAAAAATATACAATAAAAGTTAATTTTAAAAAATTGGCAAATAATTTAAATTTATAGTATTATGTATACGTAATTCGAAAAGTATATGTATTCTCCAATTCTATAGAACCAATTACGAAAGCTCAGAAAGAAAAAAGAAAAATCTAGATCTTCCGGGACTATAATTTTGAATATATTTTTCTTTCATATATATTCATAAGAGTTGGCAAATAAGCATTTTAAATTTTTAAAGAATTTTATAAACCTGTTTTCAGGAAGGATATCTTCTTGAAAATTATCATACCTTCCCTCGCGTAGTTATTTAAAGGGAGTATAAAGGTTAAGTAATATCATCTTGAGTAAGTGGTGAGATGGAGTAGAATGTTGGTGGGCCATGTGCAACAATAAGTCTCCCAGAGGACCTTGCGCGCACCCCTACCTTTTGGATGCTGGGAGTGCTTCGTTGCCTAGGATGGGTTTTACAGAGGCTCGTTATAGGTATATCGATTTCTACTCCATATCACCTCTATCCTCTAAGATATCATGGCATAATGGATAAAAGATAATACTAACATTTATAATTTTCTGGAAATCGCAGCATTGCTGACGGAAGAAATAGGTATGCTAAATCGCAAACCTTTGAACTTGAAAGTATTGAATTTGAAATAAGCCAAACTAATTCGATTTTAAATTATCAAAGAGCAACTACACGTAAAACAAATATTGTATTTTAGCCCCTTTTGTTTAATGGTTTATGTTTAAGGCTTCTAGCTTCAAAAATTTTACATTGAGTTTCGTAGGTTTGCAATTTATTCTACTATTATTTCGGCAGTATCACGAGAAAATGTACTTTTCTAATTTTTCCAATTAAATCAGTTAATTTTATTAAAATTTCGAATTTTCCCATTTACCACCACCATCATCCCTTTTAATATAAAAATATAATTACAAAATAAATTAGTTTTCCTTAATATAATTAAGATATAAATTAGTTTTCCTCGTAAACCATAATGAAACAATAGTGGTCTATTCCATCCATTTAACTGAGACTTATTTCTTATTATTTTTTTTTCTTAATCCATGCGGTTACGAAAAATTGCTTGGCCTACATATCCCAAAAAAGAAGACATTTATTTTGTTTAACCCCGTCTGTACCTTATTAAAAAAAATATTCGTGAGTCTCTGTTCTTAAAATAGATTCGAATGTAGGCGTCAATTGCTCCTCAACACGACCGAATCTCATCTTCATTAAGTTTAAGTCCCTTTAAATTGAGCCAAGATGTAATATACTTTGAATGCACACCTCTTTCACCACATCCTTACCTTCTATTTCGCTACATTCATCTTATTAAACTCCGAAAAGGAAATTTGATTTTGCTCTTCCTCGTAATGAAAGGTCGTACGATGTATTGTTTGGGTTCATTGGGTAGTGTAATTTCACCCTTAATAGGGTATTGGCACTTTGTACTTCTGGATGCGTGAATTTTGTAATTTACATTTGGGGCTCGCTTTATAAGGGGATTACAATTATTAGGTGTTGGGTTGTTTAAAATCGATTTCGGTTAAAGGATTTGATGACGTGGTTGGGTTGGTGATTTTTAACGAAGATTTGAAGGGATACTTCGTGCTAGAATTTTTTAATCGAAGAGACTATAAAATAATGAATAAATCAATTGAAACCATGTTTTTATCTACAATGTTAAAAAAGATTCAAGAAAATAAGTTTTCGTAATGGACACTACGCTTTAGGCTTCTTTTTGAAGCACTGGGAAGGACCCCTATTGGACGTCCAGTACCAACTGACGGATTCCACCAATAGGGTACTCTCAATGATTCGAGGGAAAGCCTAACGCATAGTGTCCATTACGGAAACTTAATTTCTTGTATCTTCTTTAATATTGTAGATAAAAACATGGTTCGAATTTAATATATTCATTATTTTAAACGCTCCTTTGATTAAAATAGGATATATTCTAGCCTGGAGTACCCCTTTAATGAAGAGTCTGGAAATTGACTAAATGGGTTAAGTGTATGTTTTTTGATTTTGATTTCATTTTAATATTTTGACCAATATTAATTAGGACCTCGGGTGATTGATTAGCAGTAATTTAAAGAAAATTTCAATTCAATATTGATATTTGTTTTGAGGGGTCGCTCATTAACCAAAATGAACATTGATCTCGAAATATTCTCTATGCAAAATTTAATTAGAATGTGAACAAACAAAAAAATTATAAAGTTACAACGCGTTAATATTGAATTTCAATATAAAAACTCTCCAAAATTCACTTTAAAGACCTGATATATAAAATGCCATTATACTATGAAAGGACAGATAATGTAATAAAGCCCAATGACGTTACAATAATTTTTGATGACAAGTTAATCAGTGTTATTTCCAAAAGTTTAGTGCCATTATACTATGAAAGGACAGATAATGTAATAAAGCCCAATGACGTTACAATAATTTTTGATGACAAGTTAATCAGTGTTATTTCCAAAATTTTAGTGCGATTAACCTGTCAGTACAGACCTCGTAGGTCGTAAAATAGTACGAAGATATACTAAACCAATTTTTTTCGAATTAATCTTAACACATCATGTCATTGCCTACGGGTTCATTTAGGGCACAAGTTTAAAACCAAAAAGGGCCAAAGATATAGTTGAATTAATAATTTCTATATTTTTTTTAAAACTGTCAAAATTAAAGCCGAATTTATAAAAAAATGTGGGTCTAGTAAAGCCACCAAGATTGAGACACCGTCGGATTTCTTAACTTGCGCTTAAATCTACCCTTAAAAATATATAAATTAAATACAAGTGAAAGTTTTTAAACGGAATTATATATAAAAAAACTTAAAGATTTTAAAGTGAGGAGGAGTTTTTGTATTTAAAAAATTAGGACATCCTAAGTAATATGTTATTCTTAAGTAAACCACTTACTCTACCTTAATTTTCCCGTCCTATCTTACCACCAAAATTCATATCTATATGGAACAAATCTTCGATAAGAAATTAAGTATTACAGCAATGGAAATGGTCATACTTTTAATTGATATGCTACTAATGGGCATATCTAGCTCCGGGGTTCATCGGCTTGTGGGGTGCGCTCAGTTTAAAGTTTTTTCTTCATCATGCATGTTAAGAAATAATTTTTATCAAACCAAACCCATTTATTCAGAACGTTCCCGACGTTATCTATTGTAGTTCCTAGTTTCATTATTTTTAATCAAATGATCTATCATCATAACTTAATTGTGTCTGGAAATTTTGTTAAAATTTTGGCCCATTAAATGCCTTTTAGCTACTCATTTGATTGGAGGTACACTTTTTTGTGGTTTAACTATGAATTCCATAACAATGCTTTGGGGTTGGAGATTTCGGCCATGTGTATATCAAAACAGTTGCACTTGTTTGGGTTAAGATATACTGAAACTTGGGGTTTTTTGTGGTACTTTGGTTGGGTCATGGTATACTGAAACTTGAGTTTTCTATGGAACTTTGGTTGGGTTAAGCTATACTGAAACTCTGGTTTTCAGTGGAACTTGGGTTAGATTAAGTTGTACTAAAACTCGGTATTTAATGTGTTTTTCATCGTATAGTATCAAGTTTAACTTAGTCTATATTATATGAAATGGAGGATTTTAATAAGTTCATCAAAGAACTTCTTCTATTCAAAGATAGAAAATTAGTGTGCATTCAAAAAGAAATGTATGAAAATAATCAGGATTGGTTTGGAATACATTTGTCAACGTTTGAAATATTCTGAAAATAGATCTATGTTCCGTATTTAATAAGTTTCTAATAGGTAAAATAAAAACGTTAAATTAGGTGTTCCATATAGAAATCGAAACGTTTCCTCTTTATGGTCTTCCGTTAGATCCCAATCATACCTTTATATGACAAAGCCAGTAGAAACAGTCCCTTATCAGCTAATACAATAGGATCTACGATATAAATTTCATATTTTAATCAAAGCTTCTTTTGAATTTTGCAATTTTTAGCGCTTGAATAGTTGGTCATGTCACGTTTCTTCGTGAATAAATTAAAATATTAGTTAAACCTTTGTTTCGAATTTTGAAATACTACATTAACAATTGATACGAATAGTGTCAAGTGATTAATTAATACGGTCGGCCGGACATTAAGGAGGAACATCCTTTTACAGTACAGTCAACTCAAGTTTCTACTGAGACCAGACGACAGAAATGAAAATTTAACCGAAATGGTTTCACTATACTTGTGATGGTGATTTCTTTGCTTTGCTCTAAGACAAAGTTTTGAAATTCAACTGAACGTTTATCATCACACTTTAGGGAGTTTAAGTTTGTTTTTATTTAACCTAATTCACGCCCTGTCAAATTTTATATTATCTTCTAAAACGGTATATTTGGGGAAAAGAAATTTAAATATCTAGGATTTCATAAATAAGGAACTATACTGTAAAAGATGACAAAAAGTTTGCATATATTATGATAAGTATCGTATTGCAATTGAGAGGCAATTATTCTCGTTGTCGAAAAGAAATATATACCGTCTACATATTTAAATATTACCATAAGTTTATAAGATATGTTTCTTAAGTATGACAATTCCTATACTTCGTAATGCTATGGAGACTTACAGCTCGAGCTAGTTCGAGAACGACAAGAGAGAACTGAAGTCCTGCACTCCGTTAATTTTGCAGAACTTCCATCTTCCTATTTAGTCTGTACCAAGGTTTTGACAGCGCCTAACCAGGCGTCACTTTACGAGAACCTATGTTTCACCTACGTCACTTCATGACAAGCTCCAGTTTGTAACCAGTGACAAACTTATGGAACATATCTTATAAACTTGTGATATTACTAATAAGATTGTCAAACAAATGCCATAATTTCCATAAAAACATCATTACACGGAAGAAATGTTAATGGCACTTTGTTCCAGAGTATTTAATGTAAATCGCACGCAGATTAGCATCATGTTTTGAGAAGGATTTGAACAATGTAAAATTCACCTTTTAAAAGTGCGTATTGATGGAGCCGCCCTAACAATTTCAATGTATTTTGAAAGAATAATTACTTATTCTTTAGCTAACCTATAAGACTAACCACTGCATGAAATGTTTACGGTCGAAGATTGGGTGTGGTTTCAGTTTTTTTATAACTATATTACCATTGATTTCTGTTTAGAGTTGAAAAACATTTAATTTGTTATTTTGAAAGGGTGCCACAAAAATACTTTCCATGAATAATTAATAGCTATTTATGATAAATAAATTTAAATAAGATATGAAGTGATTTTGGTCACAAATTATTTTGAATTTATTATGTTTTTAATTGTTAGCTACCGGTTTAATTTAGTAAAATTAGTTCACTTGATTGCATATTTTTGATTGAGCCAATTTTAGTTTACTGAGGAGTTATTAAGAATTTAAGACCTACATTTTTAAAAGATTGCACATGCAAATTAAAAAGGAATTAAACAAATAAATCCAGAATACGGATTAATTTAGCTTTGAGGTTAATTACAATGATGATTTTCCTCTTTCGTAATTAAGGGGTTAATTAAAAGAATTATGGGATGTTTCCCGTTCATAATTAACTTTAAATTAATTAGTTTAATTACTATTTTTTAATTTATTATCTGAAACTTTGGGGATCAATAAAATGAATAGTCTTAAAGGCATAATAACACTAAATTCAAAAACTGTAAAAGCAGCATCGCCTGACCTTTGCCCTTTAGAAAATTATTATCTACAGTATATTCTACAAACTTAGTAGTATTATTAGTAGATATTAAATTAAGATTGAAGAAAAAGCTAATCAACACTTCTACTGAAATTAGGTTCTGTGTAATTATTGCCAATTAAATTTTAAATATTCAATTGACTATAAAACCTCTTTACCTAACTTCAAATGAAAAATCATTTTGACAAATTTCTCGTCCACACTAATAGAATTTTAGTCAATAAATGATTTGAAATTTCCTCAATCAATTCATAATAGGAAATTCATTTTGTGAAAATATTATTTTTAGGATGTTCTCATTTCACCCCATTCCCTACCCGCTACGTCTTTCAATCAAATTCGATGACCCTAATTAATTTGAATCATTATACCCCCATATCGAAACGTTTCAATAGAATAGAAATAAAATTTTGAAAAATATTCTACACGTAGGAGAGTATTTAATTTATTAATAAAATAAAATCAGCTCACGAACAAAAAATTATTTTTCTCCAACTTGAAATAATCTCGCTGATTAAAAACACCTTTAATTTCTTGCGAAGGTTTTTTTTCTTTAAATCAAACGCCCTTTACACAATATCAATTAAATTTGTTATCTGTAATACTTATTTTTTTATTCTTGTCTAAGGCACCGTTAAGTCTGAAATTCATTAATTCAATTTTTCTCTCATTTAATTTTTAAACTTGAGCTATATATTTGCTTTGAAATTATAAAATTTTAAAGTCTTTAGTTAAAAACACGTTAGTAATAAATGAAGTTATTAGTTGTTGTCCCTTGGCTAAATACTAATGGATAGTTTATTAAAAAATTAAATACTTACACTGTGGTAGACAGCGGCAGATAGAACTACGGATGGCAAGATAATGAAACATAGATATGCCAAGGCCACCTGAAAGGAAATTAAATTAATGAGATATAATTTTAATGAATATTATTGAAAGAAATCGAGATACAGGTGTAATAAATATAAGTAATAATATTGCTTTCTTCTTGACAAAAAAATTGGCATTATAATATATACGTTTTATATCTAAATATTGTAATTTAATTTGTCTTATGCCCTTTGAAAAAATGATTTAGTTAATATTACAAATTTTAAAAACTATTAATTCAGCAAATAACGAAGATGTCTTATGCCAGATCAACATCTGAAGTTATTTAAAGTGATTAACCTGAACTTAAAGGTAAATTAGATTGGAAAATTGAAACCTAAGAAGTGCTATAGAAAATATGTAAATCAGTTATAGGAAGCTATATATTATTTTCATATGATAATATTTATTTTGTAATCAAAGTTACTGTCAACCTTAGAATGTGTTTACCATGACGAAACGATACATATAGAACACATATACAATTATAATAAATAGGAAACGAAATTTTAAATTAGCAATTTGATTAGTAATCCAATTGTTAAATGAAATATTTGTTGCGGAAAAAAGAAACACCAAACAAGAAACATTTTCAGTCTTATGTTTAATTTCAACTAGAAATTAATTTATGAGGAATTAGTTTAAATTTGTAATCTGAATTAACATATCTTTACTGGTACAATTCCAAGCAATACTAAGTTTAAAATAGTTGTCCCTGAAAATGATCTTGAATTTATAATTCCCCAACTAACAAAAAAAAATAAAAACTGAAACAAATGCAAATAAACAACAATAAAAAACAATACCTTATTTTCATGTATATACTTAAAAACTTTAGTATAGGTATATCAACTAAATATTCTCCTTAAAATACAACCCGACTGACTATCTTGACAATATCTTGAATGAAATTGAAAAGCACCAAAAATTCTTCCCCCTAACTCTAAGATAAATGATCATAAAAACAACCTCAAACCAGAAACAAAACGAAAACGAAAAAGAGCACGTGATCTTTCACCCAAAAATATATTACCGGTATATCAAACTCGGAAAAAAAGATCAAATAAAAATCGTCTTCAAACATCCATAGCGAAAAAGTACCGATAAAAATCGTTAAGAATCTAAATTTAAAACTTCCCTGAGAAAATAACAAAAGTTTATAAATCAGCCTTTCATTTATGTGGGGGGAAAAACGGGACGTTAATGTCGAAGCGAAAGCTACTCATGATGTACCTACAAATGCTCACAGCGTTGTAAACAATAAACAATGAAACTACCGGTAACCGTAAATAATTTCCCCAAAGAATGTGTAGCTAAAGGGGTACAATCCCATACGTTTTATTTAATGTTTAATATTGTACCTTGGGTTACGGATATGCAAATCATTAATTTATTTTTGGTACCGGTGATTTTTGATGTGGGATAATATTTTTATAAGCTCAAATAACGTCGTTACGTTTTAAATTATGTATACTGAAATTGCCTTTGACTGTGCTAAATCTGCACCCAGAATGAATAGAAAATCTTAATCAGTACTTCAAAATATGAAGTCAAAATGCTCCCGAAATACAAAATATGAAGCCAAAATGGTCACTAAAAACTAACTTTGAACTCCAAAGGTTCACGAAATACGTAATCTGAAGCAAAAACAGTCCCCCAAATTACTAAAAATAGCAAAATATATACCCAAAAAATGCATGAAGTGCAAAATACGTAAAATTAGTCAGAATAGTAATTAATAAATGCAAAATTTTAATTGGATAGAAATGCAAACAAGAGCCGTAAAAACCTAAAAATAACGAAATGCAAAATCTGAGCTCAGGAAAAATCACTCTAAAATTTCGTTGCCAAAAATGGCAAGAATCAGACTGCTTACCTCAAAAACAATCGTGGATTACTTTCACTAAAAGTCTAAACAAATCATTATCCCTAATTAAAAAATTTACAGGGAAGATTTAACCTCTCAAATTAGTTAAGAATTTTTAAATAATTAAATCACAGTTAATATACCCATCTCCAATAAATAATAATTTAATTTAATTAAACAAATGACAGTTTAACTTACTTTGGCCCCGAGACTTAAAGCACTCTTCATCTTTGCCGGTGTTTAATTAAATAATCCACGGAAAGGAAAAATGCACCGAGGAGTTTGGTGAACTGCTAATTTGAAGTTTCTTAAAATCCAAATACTTATCCGTATGAACTCTGTTTTGCAAATGTTTGAGTCCTCCTCACTAAGAGTTTATAGACGAATATTTTCTGGCTCTCTGCTCCTTTGGCCTCCCCGCCCGCTCTCTCGCCGCCCCCTTCCCAACCTTCGGTTCCCATCCCACCCCCCTTAAGTTTAACTTAACTTCATCTTTTAGCTCCTATAGTTATCTCCTCCCTTCTTAAAGGTATGCTATCAAATGAAACTAATGATTTTACAAGAAAAATTAGTCATAACGTTTTTTCAAAATTATTTTAAAGACACAGTTTTCTAGTGGTATTAAGAATATTATATCTGTATCCTTTTCAAATTTTATGGGAGTTCTTGGCATAGCGCGTAATCGGTAAATGGTGAATTTGAAAGAAGTGATTAGCCCCTGGAATAAGCTGTACAATAAACGGAATGG
Source organism: Phalangium opilio (assembly GCA_019434445.1). Classification (NCBI taxonomy): domain Eukaryota; kingdom Metazoa; phylum Arthropoda; class Arachnida; order Opiliones; family Phalangiidae; genus Phalangium; species Phalangium opilio. The sequence continues at coordinate 1,218,704 of JAEQBA010003137.1, forward strand.
ATCTTTTCGACGTATAAAAGGGGTAGGCAATCCTCAATATTGGTACATACAAGGGGGTTGATACATTGCCCTCTCTGCCCATGTTTCAAAAAGACTACAGTGCATGCGCCAAATAGTTGAAAGGCAAAGTTTTACCCCTGTGTCTTTCCCTCTTAGTTATATCGAAATGGTCTATTTCATGTGTACCAATTAATACTAGTTTTCACAAATATACCCTCTTCAAAAGTGTGGCCGTAGTAGCGTCTCCTTGGTAAAGGGTTATTTAGGAATGTAGTAATTATGTTATGAATGCATGAAGACCGTTTTCTGAAACCATACAATTTCTTGGTCATCTAGGTAATATATGAGACAATTTAGTATTAGTAAAATCATTTACAATTTCATTTTTAACCCTAACAAAACGTTAATTAGCAAAAGTAGTTGCGTTTAATAATTCCTAAAGAAAAGCTTGCTCATATGTTCCTTATAAAGTAAAAACTATAATTATAAATATAATCTGAAATTAATAATTTTATATGATAGTGTTCCTTTAACTTACCTCCATTTTATACCTTTCATTTTTGCATCCCAAGTTTTGAAAAGTTGTCTGACTCGAATCATTTCTTCTGGATTTCTCCCCCCTTTAGTTTTTCACCCCCTTACCTTTTTTTCATCTCTTCTTCAAACTGAAACCATCTTCTTCCATCATTTTCTAAAACTCTCTCTAAATTTACAATGACGTTTCTTACTTTCTACGTTCTATATTTTGTTAGGAAGTTTGGAAAAAAAATCACGATTTTTCTGCGTCGGTGCTTTTCCAAGATATTATTCTTACCTTCACTGGGTTTTGATGAGTTTGATATTGACATTGTTTTACCGCGATTTTCTTTTTATGTTACGCAAGTTTTTCATTTAATATAGCCTTAGTAACTTAAATATGTTATGCAGTTTTTTTAAATAAATAATTTTAATGATAACTATTGTTTAAGTTTAATTTGGGAAAATTTCGTTGGTTAAAATATCTTCGAATGAAATTACACAAAGGAGTTTAGAAGTTTTAAAATTTAAATGCTGATTTTTTTTTTAATTTTATAAAAATATTACCTCGTTAAACAAGATATTTCATTTACAAAGCGTGCGTGATCATAGAATCCGCATTTTTCTTGGTTGTAGGTCAAATGTTATGATGTCGCAGTGATTACTTGAAAGATATAAGTAATTATTTTAATTAATGACATCTTAAAGGTGTGTCTAAACGAAGATATAGATTACAAAAATTCGAATCGTGCCTTGGGATACTTCAGGTCAAAGGTCACCCTTACAATCTCTATTTAAAAATTCCATTGACACATTTTCGCGCTCAGCTTTAGAATGCGGTAACAGTTTTTACAAACAGATTCAGGCAATTTGTGTGCGGTATTTTTTGGAATTTTAAGTTAAAAAAATACTCTAAAACTATTTTCATAAATTTAAATTTGATAAACGACTGACAAAACTTGAAGGACTCCATTACCATTATCTGTCACTTACATATTGGTCCAATTTACCGAACGTGGGTTGTGATTTGCTTAATTGACGCTTAAATTACAGGAAAGTAAATTTCATAAATAAGGATCCACTTTCAAATAAAATTGACGCTGCGATCGTGATTTGATTAAATTGTTGTTTAATTTTTTTAAGAAATTAAATTATCTTGTGGTAACAATATTAAACTCGATAAAAAGAACCCTAAACCGCAGACATAAGCCGTGGGCTTTGGTTTGTTGAATATAAAATTACAGGGAAATTTATTTCATCAATAAAGAGCATCGTTCCAATAAAATTGAAGTTGCGGGCAATAATCAGCTTAAAATAAACACTTGTTAGTTTTCATTTAGATCTCGACTAATTCATTTATCTTTTTTGTTAAATTAAATCGTCTTGATGGTACAGTTTTATGTACTAAATGGCCAAGCCCAAATCACGAGGATTAAGCCGCGAGCCGTGTTACTATTTACAAATATCGTTTATCAAACGCAAACAATATTCTAATTAGAATTCTAGTTCATTCAGTATTTTGTTGCTGTTTACACAAAAATCCCACTTTAAGTTAGATTATATAAGTCATTAAATATATACAGGGTGTTTCTGAACGATCTATAAGAAATTGTGATGAGGTTGAGTCGAAAATGTTCTATAATGCATTATTTCCATCCGGTCACCGTTAGGCAGTTATGATTTAATGGTTTTATGGATGACCCCTTAATTTAAATGGCATTTTCTTTCAGTTTCTCATTTAAATTTAAGGGGTAATCCGTAAAACACTCCAATGTTTATAGCTCTTGAAACGGTGTCCTATAATGTCATGCCATAAAACATTTTCCATTCAAAATCGTCAATGAACATACACTCCTCTTAATTTCTTATACCAGAAGTATATAATACTTCTCTTCGAGAGAAGTGTACCACAAACGTGGTATTTGTAACATGATCCTTCTCAACATCATCTAAACATTTGGAGCAAGGTTACTAAACCGAATCGCTCTTGTGAATTTTAGTCCCACGTCAAGACGAGGTTTGTGGGTTGATTGCTGAGGAGTCATGTTACATAACTAAAGTATTATCCCCTTCTGCTTATACAGATATTTCAGAAACACCTTGTACAATTTTCCATTACATTTTAAACATTAATTTCAGTATAAATTTAGTCTTATAAAAATGATTACGGAGTTAGATTATCCTCCTCGAAATATTAAAGGTTATTTCCAAGGACTATTTCGTAATTTTCGCGGATTAAATCCTTTTTTTTTTATCTTATTATTTTTTGTAGGAGCGAAGTCGACCCACAATTTCTTTGTACGTTTAGATGTAATTACCATACTACCGCAGACTATCCGTATTTTGTTTCTTTCGCATATAAAATAATTTTCGCTTGCAAGGTTATGTTTTTTTACTTAACAAAAAAAGGGAAATAAATGTTTAAAGTTTTTTAATTTTTTAATTTAAAGGGTTTCTGAAATACGTGTTATTGAAAGGTAATCGCGTGGCCCGCGATGCTGAAATAATTTTTTTATATAAGTTGATCTTAAGTACTAGATACTCAATAAGGTAGATCAGTGGCCATCATTTAAAATGGCGGACGCCACCCCTCTATGCATTGTAAAGGGACCCACCTGTAAACAAGCCACAGGCTTAGTGTGGAAATACCTTCAGAGACAAAGCTTATTTATATTTGTACCTGTACTATTTCTTCATTTTTTACTTTATAATTAAGTGTTAAATTAAGCAATTAAAATAATTAAAAATCTATGACAGACTTACAGAAACACACTGCATAGATAACTTGATTTATTTAATTCCTCTGAAAAACTGTTCCAAAAATAATCGTCCCACAAATACAGTTCATCCTATATGAACATTTGTCCCTACTTAGGGGAAAATAGCTTTCAACGGATAATAAATCCTTTGGGTTTCGGTTGGGCGTGAAATACCTTATCTTCACATTGAGAAAAATTAATATGGTGTTCATCATTCCTTTTATCTTAAGAATTAAACACTTGGGAGAGATTTTTAAAACGCCCTTACAAAAAAAAACTGATCTTGTAATTTCTGGGTATAGATTTAGCTAAAATTTGATAATTAATAAGTCTTTAAATGTGGGTGTGTTCCCATTACCCGTATCTTTTGTCAGAACAATTTAATAATACTTAAAAAAAAGTGTATTAAAAGCATAACAGTTTAATCAATCAAATTCAAGTTTTGCTTTGCTGAAATCAGCTTTGATTTCGAAGAATTAACCTTACTAAATTTGGGGAATATGCTTCGTCAAAACATAAGTTTATGTTCCATAAGTATAACACTTCCTAAACTTCGTAATGCTAGAGGCTTACAGCTCAAGCTAGTTCGAGAACGACAAGCGAGAATTGACTACACTCCGTTTCGCAGTCCATCTTCCCATTTATTCTGTACTAAGCCTGGCTTTGATAGCACCTCACCAGGCGTCGCTATACCCCGAATCCATGACCTACGTCACTTCATGACAAGCTCTCAATAATCAGTGACAAACTTATGGAACATATCTTATGAACTTATGATCAAAATCATGAACATACCCAGATTTTTTTGTTCTCCTTATCTTGGGTGTAATTTTATTTTTCATTTTAGTTGACACTTCATTCGAAGCTATTTTCCAGTTAAAATTACTTCCTATTAATTACAAAGAAAGGCCTTTCCTTGTTTTATTCGTTCGTGTCTCAATTCATCATCATATTGTCTCACAATTTAAAATAAAGAGATACATTTAACTCGACTTCTAACCCAGTTATTCATACTGATAATGGATAACCAACCACCTGATTTGTTTTAAAGGATTTAAAAATATCTTTGTTAAATTTTAAACAGTATTTTTATATTTTTAGAAAATCTTGAAGGGCTAGTTGCGTTTGTCTTCCGATTTTTATTAAAGGTTTCAATAGTTTTAAATACTTAAATAGATGAAAATTAAGTAGGCCTATATTATGTTAGTTTTGTTATTAGATAAATGTGAAAATAAAATAGGCCTATTTGATTGGGTGATGACATTAGCTGGTCACTTTCTGAAGTGAAATATTTGTAGATAGCAATTGTCAACGTTAGCACCATCTTGGGTGGTTAAAGAAAGGGTGAAATAAATGAATGTTCATGAATTGTTTTCACTAATTATATTATAAGACTTATCTGCATATTGAATCATCCAGGAAGTACCCATGATGTATGAATTTAAAATTCAAATTGATCTTGCAATTAGTAGAAGAATCGATAAAAAAATCACTTCATATTTCTTTTCACCCTCCCCTTAAAGGGAAGCCATAAGTTATTATATTAGTTCAAGAATCCATAGAATATGCCGCAAGAAGGTGACGTATTCATCAGGTTGTCAACAAGGGTTATTTCAACAGTTATTTTTTCTAATAGATACTATTCCTCAAAGCGTAAGGCATGCTCATATCAAGGGCTTTCTTTTGCATTATGTTCGAAAAAAGCGTCTTAACCCTTAGTTTGATTATACATATTTATTTGCAACTATCCCTTCAAATATTCTTTTAGGAGATTGTTTTTCAAAAACAAAAAGTCGTTTATTATATTATAAAAGTTAACGAGCTGCGCATCCTATTTATTACATATTTATAAGTTTACGAATCGGTCTTCTCCAACACAAAAAATACAATAAATCGAAGTTATCAATCGCATATCTCTGGAATCGCTTCAGGTCCCCTGTAAAAATCACATTTGCGTAGAATCCGCTTTACCTAGAAGGCTGAAAATTTGCAGTGACGTTACTGTTAAATAGTAGGCACGCATCAAGAAAGATTTTTTCCAATCCGGCGCCATCTTGAAAAATGGCGGCCACAAACTAAAATAAACTTTTATATGTAATAACGTTGATTGTGCGTTTCAAGCTATTTCACTAATATTCAATATACTGGTTCCCTACATTTTATAGACGGGTTTTACGTCTTTTGGGCTTAGATTTTCCGCCATCTTTAAAGATGGCACCCAAAAAATAATAAAACATTTCCCGACGGGCAACGCCTGGTGCCTTTGCAACTAGTAAATAATAATTTAAGCTATTGTATAACAAGGGATGTCCATATTAAGCCAGTATCTTATATTAACTTGAGTAATTTTATTTTAATCAACTTTTTTTAGCCTAAGGATGTTTTTCAAAGATCGTTTACTAAGATACGCCCTCGTTAAAAGGATATATAGTAATTAAGGGGATGCGAAACATTTAGGTACGTTGAAAAATTTGGGAGACTGTAAAAAGAAAAAATAATTAATGATGGTTTACATAATGGGATAGAAAGATGCTCAAAATGATCCTAAATTTATAATTGGTATTTCCCCGTAATTTTGAGTAGATTTTGGCTATTCTGTAATTTTAGTTCCTTTGTCTCCTAAACAATAATCATGTATTTTAATTTTTTAAGGGGGTTCAAACGCATGAACTAGTTCTATTTCGGTTCAGTTTGTTAACCTATAAAGTTAACTTTAATCGTTTTCGAACTTAATTCCATTTTACCCCAATATTTTATCTATCATAAAGATGTTTGTTTGTTTATGTGTCTGTGTGTTTGTTCCCAATTTGTTATTTTCTGAATTTGACCAAACTGCATATCAGTAACACTACATGAAGGTTTTTCAAGTTGTTTGGTTAAGTTCCTCAAGCTTTATGAATAGCCCCTAATTATTTTATTTCAGGCTCTCGGACAGTATCTTGAATGTTTTTTTCCTATAAAAAGTATAACGTTTCCATGTGCCTTTTGTAAATTTAAATACCTTCTCAATAACACTCTTAGCGTAACACCATAAGATTATGTTCCATAAGTATGACACTACCTATGCTTCGTAATGCTCGAGATTTACAGCTCGAGCTAGTTCGAGAACGACGGAAGCGAGAATTGAAGTCCTACACTCGGTGGTTAAATTTGCAGGGCTTCCATCTAGTCCTATTTAGTCTGTTCTAAGCCTTTAACAGTGCCTCACCCCGACACTTCATGACAAGCACCAGTTTGTAACCAGAGACAAACTTATGGACCATATCTTATTAACGGATGGTAACACCCTTAAAGTAACACTTTTAACAGTTAATTTCAATTTTGAAAATATTTAAATTTTCGCACTTGATTTATAAAAATACCGAAACTAGTTCACTATAATTCAATTCAAAGTGATTTTTTTTATTTTTTAACTTCCAATAACATGGGAAAACCTTTTTAGAAGAGGTGTAGTTTTCTTTTAACCTGTTATGAAAGGGGAAATAAAAGATAAATAGCCATACAAAGTGAAACTGTCAAGAACAGAATATCGGTATCCTTGTAGAGTAAAAAAAAAGTACTTTTTCCGATTTCGAAACTTCCGGGTGATGACTTGCAACGTGTTGTGTTTTTTTTTATTATTATTTGAAAGACGATCTGCTCGTTTTCTTATCTTCCAGCCACTTGTTTCGAGTTTATCTTTATAGGTTATCAAATATCAGAGCCTTAATTCCAGCTGAGAACATTCGTAGTATAAGAGCCCGAGTATTTTAAGTTTGACATTTCTAAGGGAAATTAATTTGGATTCTAGACTTTCTTTTTCCCTTAAGTTCAACCTCTCCCACCACGAGGAAGTCTTTAAAGTCTCAACGCTTTAAATTTTATGGGTAAGTTGTAAATTTTCGAAAGTATGATTGGGAGTTTTTGATGAAAATCTTTTATTTTGAGAAATTTTGATGAGTTGAATTTTAGTCACAATTAAATCTAGGTAAAGGTAAATTACAGTTACAGGGTGATTGTGTCTTACTTAGCAACTAATAAAAATTTTATATCTTATGATAAACCTAATTTAACACTGTAACGAAAGCTATGCTACAAAATCAATTAAAAAGAAATGAAATCCCGACTCAATCAGGTCGCTATTTTTTTATTAAATTATCGTAAACGGTATCTTATCCATCAAAGGGTTAGGGTCAATACGTGCTTATGTGAGAACGTGTAATATATTTAAACTAAATATCTTAAATAGTTATCATTACATCGTTAAAGGCGATTTTGCAACATCCTGATCTAATTACAATTTTACAGCTTTAAATTATCAGGCGTGCGATAATTAATATATATAATCGCTACACTCCGAAATATTTCCGCAAAACGAAAAAAAATCAATAAATAGAGGGAATGATTCTTTAATTAAAAAAAATTCAGGTAACATAACGTCATACCTTAAAAGATAGGCCTTTTTCTAAATATGAAAGCAAAAATATTATATATAAAAAATTAATCTCTTATTTCAAAATAATTAGCCTTTAATTAGACATTAAAACGAGGATTATTGTGCAGCCATTGGTTTAGTGGCGTCTGCTAAAGCGAACCCCTTACCTCTCTCAACCTGTGAGAGTTAAAACTATCTCGTAGGCGTAAGTGGTTCGATTTAGCAGACGCCACTAAATCAATGGCGGCGCAGTAGTACTAATTAAACGCTAATTATTTGGTTATAAGATATCATTTATTTTTTAATTAATATTTTTCATTTTATATTTAGAAAAAAGTCGTTCTTTGAAGGTATAATGTTACGTTACCTGAACTTTTCCTTTCACCTAAAAAGGAGAAGACATTTGTGGAATTCACTTCCCCAAAAATAATATTTAATGATCATCAAGATGGGCAGGGAAAGTTATTCTTATTTTATTTTTGTTCCTCAATATAAATAATCTGGGCTCTAAAATAATTTTGCACGGAGTGAAATAATGATAATATCATGGAAAGGCGACACAAACCCGTACGTAAGCACGATGCTATTCTACTCACATTTCTTCCTTTTGTTCATTTTTAAACGTGATGCCAATTTTTTTAAAGTAAATATTTTTTAAAATGTATTTACCTATTCTACCTTTTTAGAGACTAGAAATATTTTATTTTTATTTTTATTGTTATTATTTTGTTTATTTAAACTAGGTATTAGCATAACGGGTGTTTGGGATATACGGGAATCACGTTCCAAGTTCCTCACGATGCTTTTTTCTTCAATTATTTGAGAAAGTAAACGTGTCACAGTTTTGAAGGTTTTTTTTTTATTATTATTAAAATATTTGAAATTTTAACTTTTAACACCCAAGATGACAAGTTTTTACATTAATTCAAAAGGATGTAAGACAAACATTTTACATTTTTAATTTTAATTTAAAATCTTACATTGAAGTTGGGAAAGAGATTTAATTTTTGACTTGGCAACAACTTACACTGATGATGAAATGTTTTTATTATCTTCTGCCAAAGAAAGACTTTTAAATATTATTTTCAAACATTTATCCTTGAATTTTTATTTTTTGAATGTGAGACAATATTTAACATGGTTTTTCCCGTCTTCAAACATGTTTAATATTGTTTCCCAAAACAGTTAGTAATTCTTTTTTAAATGATAATTAATTTTGATTATTCATGACACGAGAACTAAGTAGTTTCGCAACTGGTTAAAACCAAATTTTGCCGACACTTAGTTCGAAGAAAGTACTTTGCAAAATAATTTACCCATTTACCATTCCTATTTCTTCGTGGGAAGTACCTTTTAAAAATGTTATTAATCCAGGTAATGGATTCTTAATTTCCGTTTAAGCGTATTTTTTAAAATACGTTTAACGGTAATTTTTACCCATGCAGTGTTTCTGTTGTTGAGAATTTGCGAAAGTATTTCTTCAATTTCTTTTGTGATTTGGGTTTAGTTTAGAGGTTGAAAGTTGAAATCAATCAACTATGTATTTTAAACCAATGTAGCCGCGCTTTTAACGTGTTTTCGTTATCTAAATTTTAATGTAACTTCTTATGGGTTAACTACTTCGAAAGTTGTAAATCGGATATTAGTTTGGAAACATGTAGCCCAAGATATTACCCTCATTACCCCGAGATCGCCTTTCAAACCTCATATAAATAGTAATTGCAACTCTAAATATGCTCAGGAGTAGATGCAAACGGTGGTAGACCGTATTATACATTATATTAAATCATGAAAAATTATTGAGTTTCAGGGTTCGTTTTTTCTTTTGTAGTCTTTCAAAGTGAAAGCTAGCTATTTTAGCCTCATACCAACGTAGTAGAGTTGTAGCTAGACATGAAATCTCACAACATGGCATTGCCAAGTCCTTCAAATATTTTTCTTATAAATAATTTCTATTGCAAGGTATTATGGGTATGCTGTGCCACTTGAAGGGATACTTCCTTCTCGTATTTTACAATCTACACTACGCATTAGACTTCTCCTAGTATCACTGGAAAGTACCCCCATTGGACGTTTAGTACCACCTGACGGATTTGTTCAATAGGGGTACTCCCAGTGCTTCACGGGAAAGCCTAATTCGCAGTGTCCATTACGCGCCATTGTGGAAACTTAATTGCTTGTATCTTCTTTTAAATTGTAGATAGAAAGGTGGTTCCAATTGATCTATTAATTAATTTATACACTTTTTCGATTAAAAAAGAATATTATATCACAAAATATCCCTTTGAACAAATTAATGATAGAACATCGCGAATGATAAGTTTTGTAATTGAAACACCACTTGTTGAAATTGTACACTGAGAAGACATAAGGGGGACGAGGTCCACGTTTTATATAGTTCTTTACTTTCTCTTATACGACATAGAAAATATTTTCCCATAGCATGAGTTTTAATTTCATATAATTTACGATCTAAACTTTAATGGGTTTGAACATCTTTTGAAATCTTGCGTAAGAAGACTTCGGGATCATTTATAATAAATCGCGAGCAAAATAATATTCCCTTCCAAACCACTAAAAACTCATTGTCCTAAATTCGAGATCGTATACCGATAACGGTACATAATCCCGAGTATACATGAGGTTCTTAATTGCACCCAACTGCTTTCTCTCTTTCTCTCCGCTTAAAGCCCCATTTTTGATGACGATCGAATCGGAAATACGCATACAAAACTGTATACGAAAGACCAGTATTAAATGATGTGGCTTTGTCCCCTATGCTTACGGGGTTTACATCCCTACATCACCCCCCCCCCCCGAAAGTTTATTGTTTATCGCTAATTTATACCCGCCAGGAAATGCCACGTAAATTGCGGTGTTGACATAACAATCGAAATAAACATAATCGGTTCTCTTTGAAGAAAATATGGTTTCCGTGACTATAGACAGATATTTAAATGCTCTTTCTTTGAAGTTAGTTGATGTGTCCACGCGAAGAAAGGCGTCTTTAATAGGGGTTGCGAATAATGACCCCTTAAAAAGGGTTCTTCAATCTCGAAATTATAATAATTGTAAATGCTGTGTAGTACGAGATAAAGGGAGAGTAATATCAAGTTAACGTTTAGTTAATATTTATTTTCAAATTGGACTCGGCACTATACTGTTCAGTTTTCTTACTAGGTTTTCATGTATTCCCAATGTGTAGACTACATACAGGGATAGATGCAATTTTAGAAGTAGGAATGGAGAACGGTTAGTATTTACTTCAGTCCGACTCATAGCCCAGTATAGAGCCCCTCCCCCTCCAACACGTAACGAAAAGTTTAAATTATCTTATTGGCTTAGTTTTAAACTACGTTTTGATGACGTTGCTGACCGGTACAGCGAAAAGTACGTAATTCCTTTTTACCTCTGTCGCTATGACCCGCCTCTTCTTTCATACCCCTCCGTCCCGTGGAAGGGGTCCGGGACTTTGACGCGCGCCCAGATTACTCTGTTCTCCATTCCTACTTCTCAAATTAAATCTATCCCTGGTTTAGTTAATATTAATTACTTTTTTTTCAAATTGAACTCGACACTACTGTTCAATTTTCCTTTTTTTTCATGTATTCGCTATGTGTAGACTACATACTAATAGGTTTTGGGCCCTTTGTTTTGCATTTTTTTTACTGTTAAGTTTCAAACCTCTATTTGAAACTACATTTGCATGCTGAACTGCGTTTGAAAGCTGCATAAATTGAATTTTGGCATTCGAATATGTTATGGTTACACTTTTACTTCAAATATCTCAGATAACAGATTGTAATTTCGGTACTTTTTTGCAGTTAGATACCGTCAAATTTCAAAACCTCAATGTCAAACGAAATTCAGATAATTTGCACGTTGAACTGAGGTAGAAAGCTGTATAAATTGAATTTTGTCACTCTGATATGGAATAAATGGTTTCACTATTTACTTCAAACATCTCAGATCACAGATAGTAATTTCGATATCGGCCTTGGTCAAGCACAGCCCTTTTAAATGCCTTTAATTGAAAAATAATTTATCGAAATCGTTCAAGTTAATTAGAGCTGAGAAACAGTGTTAGTGACCTTGATATTTGACACCGCTCCAGAATCGCGACACTATAGTGTTCAAGCAAGAAAAAGCACTATACTTAAGAAATGTAAATGAAAGATTCATTCTCCATTTTCAACCATTATCATAAAAAATAACTCTGTTTCCAGTTATATTCCTAAATGAACCAGTTTAGTTCAGTTTAATTAGTTTCGAAATATTCACGTTTTGGCGTGTGGAGCTTTTAATTTATAAGGACACCTTGCCGATAATTCCCCCTAATTATAATAGGGTGTCTTTGTAGAAAGAGAAAAACTCTTTCTTCACGTTTGTTCCGATTTTCTTATTTTCACCCCAGCCTTTCTCTAATAGTCGAATCGATACTGAATTGAATTATACTATGGACCTATTTTTAAAGCCAATTATATCTCGAAATAAGTTTGTTTTTGACCTCGACTAAGTACTAGTTAATTTTTTATTCTATCCGATCACTCTCGGGTAGAATAAAAGTATAGAAATTAAAAAAAGAAAAGCGAGGTCATATTAAAACCCAGATAAAATAGATTGAAAAAAAGTTTAAAGTTTTTTTATTTAATCAGATGAAATTTTGACATCGCCTACGGGAAGTTAACCGTAACGATTTGAAGAAAAAAAAAATTTGTAAGATTATTTTTTATTAGTAGCTAATCTTTATATATTGGAAAACGTAAACGTGACTTCCTAAGTTTTCAAATCAGATGATATATGTAAATTATAAGTAACGATGCAATAATAAGTATGTTACTTAATGAAAAAGTTCAGGTAACATAACATTTTACCTTAAAAGAACGGCCTTTTTCTAAATATAAAAGGAATAAAATATTAAAAAATTAAATAAAACGATCTCTTAAATAATTTGCATTTTAATTAGTCTTAAAATCTATCAAGGACTACTGCGCCGCCGCCATTGGTTTAGTGGCGTCTGCTAAACAGAACCTCTTACCCCTACGGGATTGGTTGAATTCTTACAGGCTGAGAGAGATAAGGGTAAAGTAGGGATAAGAGGTTCGATTTAGCAGACGCCACTAAATCAGTGGCGGCGCAGTAGTGCTCGACTCTTTTTGTAACATGGTAACAAACTTTCCTTTAAAAATTTCGGATTAGGAACACCATGGACTGAGTCATACTTCTTTTTATTATATTTCTTAAGGTGAAATGTTCAATTTGATCCCTATTAATTTTGTAGTATAATTTAGGCGGTATCCTAGTTTTTAATCTATCTAGAATATTAATTAAATATTAATATATAAAATTTACATTTTATTGTGGTGAAGGGTCTACAGCCTTCATTATTAAGAATGCTGATTTTATTAATTCTAAAGGTCTTGATAATTTAGTGGGCGACACTGTAGACATAGAAGCTTTAATTTGTGCTGTGTTTTAAAAGAAGTCCTAGATATCAAACATTTTTGTTATCACAAAGATACTTCATTAGTCTATTTGTAAGATGTTAATGAAAGTCATTAATTTTTGCTTAATTTAATTGATTATTAAATATTTTATCAACGTCATTACTTACTGAGTTTTTTAATTGACAATGTAAAAATGCTTAAATTTAGAAGTAGAAATATATTAGGATATTTGAATTTTTGTATTGAGTGTGTTATGTATGCAGCATATGTCTAATGTTAATTACGTGTAAGTTCATACACATGATGCATAACGTGCAATGTTAATTACATGTAAACTTATACCCAAAAATCAACATACAAGACATGCATAACGTGCAATGTTAATTACATGTAAACTTATACCCAAAAATCAACATACAAGACATGCATAACGTGCAATGTTAATTACATGTAAACTTATACCCAAAAATCAACATACAAGACATGCATAACGTGCAATGTTAATTACATGTAAACTTATACCCAAAAATCAACATACAAGACATGATGCATAGTGTGTAATGTTAATTACATGTAAACTTATACCCGAAAATCAACATACAAGACATGATGCATAACGTGCAATGTTAATTACATGTAAACTTATACCCAAAAATCAACATACAAGACATGATACATAGTGTGTAATGTTAATTACATGTAAACTTATACCCGAAAATCAACATACAAGACATGATGCATAACGTGCAATGTTAATTAAATGTGAACTTATACAAAAAACTTAACATACAAGATACAAAATGCATAACGTGCTATATTAATTACATGTAAATTTATACCCTAATCTCAACATACAAATTAAAACACTCCCATCATTCTGTAACCATTTAATGAGAACCCTTCCTTGTCTATGCATTAGAAAGCATTTCTTCTACGGCTTTATTGCGTTATTACCTCACCATCTGAAACCTTAAAAAAATTTCCCACATTTAGAATTCATAAAATGAATAAAAGAATCTAAGTTAAATCATGACAATAGTTTTCCTTTATTCGTCTTGAAAAACTGAGGATTTCTTTGAACTTTTACGATAAAATATAAAGCCATTCTAATAACAGAAAAAAATAAACTCCTTCTTATCATAAACTGGCAAAAAAGGCGGGTAAAGTGAATGTTATGTCTGTCTGGAAAAATTTCGGATAGAAATGGAGGAAAAAATAATAATAGTTAAAACCGGTGAAGGATGTTTATGTTTCTTCATCGCGTACATCATATTATTTTTAAAGGAGAAGTCTAATAAAGTTACTGACGTTTTCGGTTACCACAAATTTGTTTGAGTTAGGCTTAATGAAAGGAGAAGAGTTTCACGAGAGAGAGAAAAAAATATTTATTTTTAGTTTAAGTAGTTCACCATTTTTGCTATAAAATATACCCTATTCAATGAACACAAAGACCTTAGATAAGGCTTCAAAGTTACCAGTCCTAGCTGCACCAAGTTCTTTGTTTCAAGTCATCAGATATCTTTGTTGTCAACAGACCACAACGTCCGAATATTCAGAAAAAACAAACTGCAAAGAATCTGGTTGTAAGAGCTGACACGCATCATGCATACCCATAACTATTTTAGCCTACAGTTCCAATTGCCCATCCCTTTACGTGATTGGCTGTCCGAAAATAAATCAAAGTTTGTCAGCTAGTCAATACCCGCCCACAAAAGAGCTGTTGTCTATGGTAACATTGTCGTTCATATGTAATATTTATATCATTTACATTTACTGTATTTGTCACCAAGGAAATTTAACATCTTTGACAATGTTTAATCCTAAAACCACAGACACAACAAAACAAAACTAAAACCAGAAAAAGGAATTTCCATTGCACTTGTCCTTAACCAACCAATACTGTATATTTCTTGTTATGAAAATTCCCATAGATATAAGAGTATAATTGTGTTAAAAATTCTCCCGTCCCAAAATCGGTCAATTGAAACGCATCTTAATAAAAAATATAGCAACTCTCTTGGTCACGATTATAATGGTCTTTTTGAGATCTAATTTAATTCAATCTCACTAGGCCAGAACATCACGTCCGTTTAAAAATTACGGTAATTTAGTTAGTAGCGCAAATTAATTCTGGGAGACTCAAATGATAACGATCAGGGCTTTTGTTGCGATTTTTATTTAATAGAATATGTTTTCTATATGACTGACTGTCTACACAGGAACTTTTATGACGATGTGTTTCTCTGTAGATTTGTATTTCAAGCACGACCTTTCGTTTCAGGTTATAAACCTTTTGTTTACGATTCCCTGTGATGGATTTTAAGGTTTTTCTAAATAAGATGAGTGAGTTTATTGTTTGAAATTCCCAATTTGCTACTCAAAAGATTGTTATGAATAACCTACTATGAGTCTACGATCAGTGAGCACGTATGAGAAGGAGAATCGGAGAGAACAAATTCTGTCAGCCCCCCCCCTTTCAAAACCGGTACCGAGCTGTGGCACATGCGCAATCGGCGCAACAGAGAGGAAAAAAAAACGTCAGAGAAGTTAGTTTACATCCGAGGCTACAGTTAACCACGCTGATCTCTAGTGTGAGCCTCTAACCCTCTTTTCGTATTTACCATTTTTAAATTTCCTTAACGCATCATGTGACGTCTGGATCCTCGGCTGTGCGCCGAGGTAGGTGCGCGTGAGAGAGATATCGGGATGTGCCGTTATGGTTACCTTTCCCCTTTCCCGTTCCCTCTTCGACTCTCCTAATACGTGCTCACTGCTACGATCATAAAACCTCTCGAAAATCTTTTTATCTTCAAGATTGAGTTATTGCTTACTGAATTATTAACTTAAATTAGCTATGAACTAAAGGGTTAAAATAACTTTTAATTAAAGTTTCCATAGTTTTTTAAATTATGAAATTAAAAATATTCATTGTTTCTTCAATGCAGAATTTTTTAATCTTTTCTTAAACTTTTAATAAATTGCTTTTAATATACGGTAAACAAATAATTACAATTTTAATTGGGTTAATAATTATACGAAACCTAAACTTAATTATTCGGGTTGAATTTATTTAGTCCCAAAACCATTTACACCTTTTTCAGATCGACTCATTTCCTATCTCTTAATGACACTTAATTATTGAATGCTAATTAGTTGATTCGGAATAATTTTGATATATTAATTGGCTATCCAATCATTTCTTTAATTTATAAAAATACTCTCTCTTAAAGGCAAATTTCAGGCTAAACTTAAGTAGTAAGAAAAGCGTATAAAATAATGAATATTTCAAATTTGTCCATGTACAATATTAAAGATTAAAGAAGATACCAGGAGTCTACACTTTATGCTTCACACTAAGGCATAATACTTAATTTATCGTATCTCGTATCAATATTGTAGGCCTAACTGAATAAATAGTTAAAATTTAAACTTTTTCATCATTTAATATGATATTTCGAATTAAACGATAATATAAAGCATGACATTTTCCTTTCAAAATTTAAAATATAACTTAACTTCTCCCCTTCAATATTTCAATAATTATCAAATAACAAAAATGAATATAGAAATTTAAATTGCCCAATTAGTTTTTCAAGCAATTTCAAACTGGTTTTCTAATACCTACCAGTTTGTTATGGTGATTTTTCAACGTTCTTAATGGTATTACATTCAAATTGATGTAAAGAATACAAAATATAACAAATAGTATAAATTTGCTCCATCTGTCGTAACATTTGGCTATTGAACGATTAACCTACTTCTGAATTCAATAAGAAAGAAAATTAGGTGTGATTAAGTTAAGGGGCTTTTCTTTTCTTCATGTGTGAGAGACTGACCGCTAGTTGTACTCTTTACGCGAGAGACCGTTAAAGGTCAACGCGAAAGAGTTGTTGGGATGGATGCATGGAGTCAACAAGAAATTGAGTCAAATCGTGCGAAAAGGGCCTATTTTTTCTAGTAATGAACTTTCTTAAAGAGAAGGAGAAACATTTTTTAAGTCAGATTATAGCGCTCAATTCAATTTCCATGAATATCATAAGGCCTATTACAGCTCCATCTTTTCATGGCGAAAGACGTAAAATCAAGGATGATTTAGTGTGGAGTGGAAACAAAGTGGAAAATACTTAAAAAAAAATTTTCAGATCAGACTCTAGGGGAATAAGTTTGAGGTTAATAATAATTAATTGGACTGATAATTAACACCGAACCCTAACCGTCTAACTTAGGAAGCTGAAATTGGGCAGAAATATTAATCCTAAGTAGTAGGTACACATTATGACAGATGTTTTGAAATCCACTGACATCTTGAAAAATGGCAGCCAAAAATGTAACTTACACCTTGGAATAACGTTCGTAGATTACTATAGTGTATAATATAAATCAAAGTCCTGACTGACTGATAATCAACGCCCAGCCCAAACCGATTGTCCTAGAAGGCTGAAAATTTGCAGGAGCGTTACTCATACGTAGTAGGCGCGTACTAAGAAAGATTTTTCCAATCCACCGCCATCTTAAAAAATGGCGCCCAGAAATGTAAAAAAATTTTCTCTACGCAACAAAGTCAGTGCGTTTCAACCGATTTCACAAATATTTAGTACACTGGTTTCCTTTAACCTATAGACGGGCTGAATGGTCCTTCGGGCTCGATTTTTGCCATCTTTTTAAATGGCGGCCAAAACCTAAAAACCCTTCTTTATGGAATAATGTCCGCGTGAAAAGTAATAAAAAATGTCCCGACGGGCTGACGGGCAACGCCGAGTACCTTCGCTCCTAGGGTGCTACAAAAATATAAGTCGAATCAGTAAAATCTACCCTTTCTTTATATCACTTTGATGGAAGTTCTTATTACACGCTAGCGACGCCGCGGGTAAAAGCTAGTATTGTATAATGATATTTCTTTCACTCTCCCTTGAGAGATTAACGGCAAAAAACCTCTTTTTATCCCAGGAATTATTTATTTTCCATTAAACGAGCAAAGGCCCGAATTCTTTTAATATTTCTTGTTGGAATAAAAGTCCATAAGCTAAGCCTTTTTTATATTTTTCATTCATAAATCAAGCGCCTTATAATGTATACGTATATATATATATATAAATCTGTATTTTTCCGCTAAATCAAGTTGTATAAATAGAAAAGCAATTTCTTCCTTTTCAATTCGGAATCTTCTTCTTCTTCAAGGCGTATGTTTTATTACAAAATAAATGTAGAATCTTTAAAAGTTAAAAATGACTCAAAGGGCCACCTTTGTTGAATTAGAAGAAGTGACCGAATAGATAGAACTTAATTTCTTAAAATATGGGTCTAGGTTTTTGAGGTCTCGTAATGATAACCTTCAACCGTGGTGCCTTTAAAAGTTATTTCTCATTTAAAGCGGCCGAGATATTAAGGCGTAATATATCAGATTTAAGATTGCATTGTGTGAACTCAAATTTCTTTCACTTATCTTCAATCTTCTCATGGATATTTTTAATAATTAAGCTCGTCCTTATGGTTTTGTGTTTCGGTTCAAGATCAAACTGAAGAAAGCTGAAGCGTATTAATACAGCGTGTTAAAATTAACCGGGATAAATTTAGTTTGCGCTTGGACGCGGGTCGTGTTTACTATTTTAGGTTTTTAGTTAAAGGTCAACCCTTCTTCCTTGTGACTCTCTGTTGCACCATAAGTTCGTAAGATATGTTGGCCATAAGTTTGTCACTGGTTACAAACTGGAGCTCGTCATGAAGTGACGTGGTCATAGATTCACCTTCGTAAAGCGACGCCTGTTGAGGCGCTGTCAAAGGCTTAGTAATGCATACTAAATAGGGAGATGGGAGTTCTGAAAAATTATCTGAGTGTAGGACTTCAATTCTCGCTTGTCGTTCTCAAACTAGCTCACGTTGTAAATCTCTAGCATTACGTAGTACAGGAAGTGTTATACTTATGTAGCATTATAAACTTATAGGTCATAGATTCGAGCTAAAGCGACGCCTGGTGAGACGCTATCTAAGGCTTAGTGCAGACTCAATAGGAAGATGGGAGTCCTGCAAAATTAACCGAGTGTAGGACTTCAATTCTCGCTTGTCGTTCTCGAGCATTGCGAAGTATAGGAAGTGTTATACTTATATACGATTATAAACTTATGGTTGCACGTATTTTATAATGAATTATATACTTTTAACATAAGCTATATAATTTAATTGTAATTAATGCCAACGCAAGGATACGTTAGCACCTTATAATATAATATAATCGTGAGTGACTCAAAATATGAATCATTCTCAATTATTTCCTGTTTTGATGATGATTTGTATACAATAATTGAATGTTTAAAATTCGATTTTAGTTTCGTGTCCTTGAAATTGAGTGCGATTGAAAAGTTTTAATGCCATATTAGGTATAATAATCAACAATTTTAACTTTGTAATCGTAGCTCGAAGGTATATATTAACTTGGAGAAAAGGAAGTGGAGGAATATAATTTGAAATATTTGTTAACAATGGATTTTAAATTAAATCCAAAACTTCACGAGTTATGAAACTTGGTCATTTTTTGAGAAAGTAGATATGATATGGGATTTATAAATTTTATGCAAATGAATGTGTATTAACATACACGTTGTTTCATAAAAAATAATTAATTTCATAAAGAATTTCGTAAACCTTCCGCATTGTAATTAAAAGAATCACATCAGCATATGCGAAGATCTAAATGAACCAATCGTATTATCCAATATTTTAAATATTAAATTTGATCAAATATGACTTAATTATTACTATTTGGTCAAAAAGTGTGATTCAAAGGGAATATAATTTCTATTAGAATTGGTATTATAATTAAATTTGTTCTAGGTCTTATATTTTATACATTTATTTATAACTATACCCAATTGACGCCGGAACCTCAAATTACGAAATAAAGAACGCAAAATTTTAAATATCTTCTTAATATTACATCATTAAAACAATAGAACAATATAATGAAAACAAAAATCCATTTAATACAATCCCACCCGAAGTATACATTTCATAAAAAATGCATGCACCAAATAACCTCTTCGACAATTACAAAACAAAAAAAAAAATACCATAAGATCTTCCGGTTTGTCTGTATTTATCGTTAAAAAAAATCTTCTCCCACTAAACCAAACCAAACCAAAACCACCTCGAATACAAACAATCCACTTGTCTATCTTCATTAAAGGGAAAATGAAATGCCGTAATGTTGCAGTAGCTAATTGGTTTTAGTTCCCAATGGAAGATTAAGCATATGTACTTAAAAAATTTATAAAATTATTTAAAATTAACTGAATATTTGATTAGTTAAATTCATAATAAGTATCTTGTAAAATTAAAAATGTAAACGGGTTGCCAGGTCATTTAATATCCCCTTTAAAATATCAGCAGTTCGCATATGATAAACTTAACCGCAGCGAGCTACTACCACGTTGTCTTTATGGTATCTATATTACATTTCCTACTTTTGCATTTTTTTTTTGATACAAAATTCTTTGAAACGTTGCAAAAGACGTGGTGGACCAGGGACAATATAGTGCTTAGCACGGACCAATATTCGGAACCTAGATTTTTTCGGGGGTAAGCCTATATGGATCACCGGTTGAGTAGTTGCCGGAAAATCGTCGGAAGCCGAGAGTGAATACACAAAGTATATAGTGAGAAGAGTGTGTGAAAAAAATCGTCCTTTTTGATAGGGCTAACACCTAAAGGTCCATTCACAACTGGGCTGAAGGTGGGCTTATGTTGGAAGCTAATTTGTTCGCTACGAATATGAAGTTTATATCAAATCCAATAGAAAGATATTGCTTTATTTCGATATATTTCTTGGGATTCAATAACATTTTGATACACTTTTTGTCTAATGGAGTTTCAGTTTTAATCATCTAACAACTCGGCTGAAGGTGGACTTATGTTGGAAACCAATTTGTTCACTATGACTATAAAGTTTATGTCAAATCCAATTGAAAACATTGCTAGATTTCGATATATTTCTTAGGATTTTAGAAAATTTTGATACACTTATTGTCTAATGATGTTTCAGTTTTAATCATATAATTAGTTTTTGACATTATGTTGTTAGTCGTAATTTAAAGGGGCTATAATAACTGTAATTGTCTAACAGAAATTGGAATCGGATCCGAACGAATATTGCTGACAAAATCACTGACAGATATCTTACGAGGTTTTCAATATCGGGTTTAATACCAATATATCAAACAATAATCAACTTACAGATTGTTAAAGCGTAAATAGTGTAAGATTACAAAAGCGTTCGGTTTAACTTAAGTATAGATATTTCGCAAAAGTTTTGTTAGTCATTATACAGTGCAATTCAACCGCTGTCTACATAAGACAGACTGAAATGTTGTAGTATTCTGGTCGATTCAGTGATCAATTCAGTTCCAAAACTGCAGGAGATGCTCTTACAAGTTACTTGCCACCCTGAAGCGCGGTTTAAGTTAAGAAACTACTGTGGAAATTTCTCTAGCACCTTTAGTACACGCTAAGTTCTGCGTGATAGCTCTTGAAACCTCGACTCGAGTGTGAAGGGACCATAAGTAAATCTGTTCGTGGTCGAACTAAACTAAAAGTATGAAAAGTAGGAGACTATTACCGAGAAGATGCATCAGAGCGAGTCGAAACAATTTTTTACGGCTATTACGTGGAAAAAGTATACCCAATTTTGAGCCATTTTCCCTTTCTCTTTTTAAAGGTCAAGATAGTGTTTTGCTATTACGGAGCTTCTAGAAGGGTGACACCGGAGTGTCCACACCCCTCTTGCACAGTCTTACTAACGCTATTTGAGTACACACCCTCTTCCTACACTTGGGTAGCGAATCTAAATTGCTTGACCGTTTTCCGGTTTTCCCTATAAAAGCGTATCGAACATGTCCGATGAGCACAGTTCACTTTCTACTCTCATTGGTATCAAGGATTATATCCAACTCTTAAGTCTTCAACTAGATTTGTATACTTTATATACTAAAAAGACAATATGATCGCCAAGGTGAGTTGTTCGTTTCTAAAACCGAGATTTTATGGTTCTTTCCTTTGTCTTGGACTTCGTTGTCTTTTCATTCCTTTTGGGTTGGAGTGGAAGCTTGGAGAGTTAAATCAACTTAGATATTAACGAATGGTTTGCGAGTAGTGGAAGGGTATTTGAGAGTTTTGATAGTTAACGTGGTTGAACGAGGGTTTTGAAGTACTTGCTCATTTCAATTGGTACTGGTACTTAAACCGCCTTTGTTTCATTCGAAAGCCGCTTGTGTTTCAGTTATTTCTGGGTTACTTTTCTTTCGAGGAAATTCTCAAAATACTTAAAGTTAAAGGACATGTTTTTTATTTAAAATTACGTTTTGAAGACTTGTAAGATATTGAGTGAAGAATTTCAAGTTCTTTGATCTTGTATAGAAGAGAATCAAGAAATCAAGAGTTTAAATAGTGTTTAAGTTCAAGTGTTGCTAATTGGATCATGAAATAACGAACCGTTCCTTTTTACAAGTGCGAAAAAGTTCGAGTTTTAGAATTCAGGTTTCTGTTAAGTTAGAAATCGTGTAAATTGCATGCCCGAAGAATTTTTATTTAGGGTAGCTTTTCTTATTTGGCTTTATTATTCCTTTATCTTTTGGCATTTGCATATATCTAATTGTTCGAATATTTAAATATTTTAAAATATTCCCTCGAGGCCTTTAAAATATTTTATTTTATTTTATTTTCACGGATATAACTTTCTAATCAATAATACCCGTTATTTTTATTAGATTTTTTAATTTCTATCTAGAAAAACCCAAAAACATTCCATCACATTTATTTTTAACAAAATATTAAGGACCTTAGTTACATCCATCCCATAAACATCTTCGTGATAATAACAATTTCAATACAACATGCAGTTAAAACATTTATTTAAAAGTAAAAAATTCCCTTATATTCTTCATTCAAATTCGGTAAAACACCCTGCCTAGCTAGGTAGGCTAGTTTTCGTAGCTAGAACGTGCAAAAATGAGGTTTTAATTTGTTTTTCTTCGAAGAGAATTAAAAAAAGGTGTAACTTATTAGTAGATGAACGCCCGTAAATCTTCAAAAATATAATAATAAAAAGTGTGACCTCCTTTCACTTTTGGAAACAAGCATCAACTGCTTCTCTTTACCCAATGAATTTTCCCAACTAGTTCCGATCGATCTTCAATGCCGAAACAAAAAATTTAATGTACTAGTGAGAGTGGCCGAAATAAGATTGCGTGGTTTAACCACGACCAAAAATTCCAGAGCTAGTCAAGCCGAAAACTATTTCGAAGCATTTTTTCTTCATTCATTCATTTCCTTTTTTTCCTTTACTGTGACGGTTATTTTCAAAATGCAGCATGGCTTTTTACCCAACTTCATTGCGAAAGACGAAGTGCATTACACGTTTTTATATCCAATGACAAAATTAAATTAACAAACATCCTTTTTATTTGTTTTTTTTTTCGTCAACGTGTTGTAAATGTATTACAGGTTGTTCTTATCTCCGTCGTTCTCGGTGTTGCTCTAGCGGGTCACCATCATGGAGGTCATAGTAACACTTACAGAAAGCAAGACGTGAGTTATGGACTTGCATATTACCACAATGTTAGGTTATGAGCGAGTTCCAAAGTTCTTGACTGTAGTTTTGCGCAATGATAAAGATCAAATAAGAAAATGCGAAGGGTTTTACGTTTAGGTTAATAAATGCTAGTGGGTCACTTTACACGTGTATGATGTTTCGAAGTTCTGCATCTTTGCGTTAAGCCTTTTACAAGATTAATAGCCTTGTTATGTCTTAGAATATTGGTGGTTGGTTGCATACTTTTAAAGCTGTGTAGTTTATCTATTGGTTTATGTTACAACGAAACAGTTGTTTCCTATAAGATTGTTGAATGATTATTATATTGCAACTTAACTTTGGGATAGACTTTAAATACTACTTCGAACAATAGTGGGGCAACAAACACAAGCTGTAGTATGGATTTGATGGAAATGTCCTCACAAAATGGTAGCTTTAAAGATTTCCCAGACCATTTGTGACATTTAAAGATAGTCAAAACGTTTGTTAACTCTTGTTTAATAAGGTTGATAATTTGGCAATACAGGCAACTTAATTCCTACCTTACTTACAAGTTACGTAAAATTTTATGACTCGAAAGGACAGTTCCATTGTTTAGAGATTACATTTTTTGGAGGGACCAAGTCATAGAGCGCCTTATTGCCCTCCACAATATAGCTCTGCATGCCCACAATATAAAATTTAGCTAAACCTAACTCGACCCTTGTTCAGCCCCACGGTCACTACTCCTTCGGATATGACATTGTGGACCATAAGGGAGCCAAGAACAGCCGTCACGAACACGGAGGACATGGCCACGTACAAGGATCTTACCAGATCCACGATATTGATGGTCGTGCCCGTACCGTCCACTACATGGCCGATAAGGGAGGATTCCGCGCCAAGATCCACACCAACGAACCCGGAACCGTTCAACACCACGCTGCCGCTGCCAGTTACGATGGACCCCATAAGGTCCCATCTCACGGTGGTGTCCAATATGGAGGTCATGATGGACAAAACGGAGGTTATGGAGGTGGATACTAAAGAACTCTGGAAATGTCTTTAACCCCAGGAACAAATAAGATTAATGGATTCAGGAACTCTATTTATTTAAGATTTTGAAGGTATCTTTCGTAATAATTGCTATAGTTCTACTATATTATATTTAAACTAAGGGGATTTTAAGTTTTATTAGAAACCCTAATTCTAAATACTTTAATTGTACTACAATTTATAATGTGGAGGGAGATTCATACATTGTAAAGCTGTGTTATGGAGCTATAGACTAATTAGGGGTATCGCTTTATTTGCTAATTATTTTTTTTTGCCAATTGCGCAAGTCGCCATAAAAATGTAGGGTGCCTTAATGTTTATTATTATTATTTTTATTCAAAACTTTCTCACTTTATGATTTCCTGTGATAAAACTTTTAATTTAATCTTTATGTAAATACGAAATGACTCCGATTCGCTCTCCTAGTTTTTCTTTAGGCGTTTTTATTTAAACTTAAGTATTTTAATTTATTCGTACTCCCTGGCTCTCTCCCCTAGCGCTATGTATTATTATGTAAATTAGTCCTAACCTACTGTACCACCGCGTTGATGTGATTTATATTGATGTTTAAAATATGCGAATGAAAATAAAATAATTTTACATTGAATGTGTGACTTCTTAAATTTATTTATTTCAAAACTAGTTTACTTTTACTGTTTGTAACAAAAAAATTTACATACGTTATAAATTTAATAAAAAAAAATTATGCAACCTTGATATTTAACTGCATGTTTAACCGACTGCTTTTTCGGAATGATATTTAGTATAAAAGTAGTATCATAAGTTTATAAGATATGTTCCATAAGTTTGTCACTGGTTACTCACTGAGAGCTTGTCATGAAGTGACGTAGGTCATAGATTCGAGGTAAAGCGACGCCTGGTAAGGCGCTGTCAAAGGCTTAGTACAGACTAAATAGGAAGATGGACTGCAAAATTAACCGAGTGTACTATAGTCAATTCTCGCTTGTCGTTCTCGAACTAGCTCGAGCTGTAAGTCTCTAGCATTACGAAGTATAGGTAGTGTTATACTTATGGAACATATTTTATAAGCTTATGGTAGTATCTATGCAATACAAGTGATGAATTGGCTATCTGGCCATATGTCTAATCAGCGCCACTAGCGGATGGTCTGAGAACTACTCCCATAGAGACTAGGTATATTTAAGAGGGTTTACAGAATTTCCGCCAGGTGGCTCGAACGCCGCGCCATCTGACGGAAATTCTGCAAACCCGCTTAAATATACCTAGACTCTATGGGAGTAGTTTTCAGACCATCCGCTAGTGGCGCTGATTAGACATAAGGCCAATTCAATGATGTTAGCTAGAGAATGCAGGGTAATTTCTATCTCCATCTAGAGGGGGATATTGGCAATATTATTGCCGCTAATTCCCGGCCTATGCGAATGTTTATGTATTTAATGTATGAATTTGACTATTGTGTGCTTTAAAGAGGCTAGAGAAATTTCCTACTCTATTTCATAGCTTTAACTGTGCTTCAGGGTTGCCAGAACGAAACATTTGATTTTTCCTAAAATCTACCATAAAATACAGTTACAATAGGATTTTTTCGATATAGAAATCAGATCTGCTTACTTTATTTCGAACTTCACTCATACTTTCAAAGTGTTTATAACTTTCTTAGTGTATTTACTATTTTCACACGACTTAGACGATAATACTGTTTTTTCGTTACTCATATATAGGGATGTAGGCTATCAACTAAAAGCGATACAAAGGTTTTAGCTAATTCTTTAAGAGTCTGTAACCTTAATTTCAACATCGTATAATGTTTCGAAAAAATTACAGAAAAAAATATTATAAACACGCTGAATTTATTTAATTGAAAATTACATTTTTGATCTCTTTTATGGGTAATTTTTAAATTAAAAACCTTAAGTATTGGAAGAGGGTACAGTTTAGTATGCCCTCCGAGAAAGTTCATTTGCTTTCCGCTAAACATTGAAGTTACAAAAACGGGCTTAGTAGTAAATGAAATATGTGTTTTTAGTTTTGAGGTAAATTGTACTATACAGGGTATTATAAAAATTGTGCCGTAGGTTTTTTCTATGGATGATTTTGAGTCGAAAATGTTTTATGACATTTTGTCCAAAGCGGTAGAAGATACCTTAAAGTTATGATTAACAGTTTCTTAGTTAAATTTAAGGGGCCATCTATAAAACACCAGAAATCATAACTTTTAAACGGTGGCTTGGGCAAAAAAATGTCATAGAACATTTTCGACTCAAAATTACCCATAGAACCAACCCACTGTACTTTTGTTATGCCATGCATTTTCAAACAACCTTTACCCAAACATGTTTCTACCTAGATTGAATACAAAATCTTTGTACCTTCTTTTATCACGTTCTACTTTCACCATGGGTGGTTTCTTTAATTTTCTCCCCAAAATATTAACACCAAAATGTAGGTAATAAATTTTTAAAATTAAAATTAATAAAAAACGGGTCTATCTTAAAACTTGACATGCTGTATAGCTAGTGCAAAGAAAAAACCCATTTGACTCAACTAAAATTGAACTAGTAATCACTCATAAAAATTCAAAATAAAATACCACTGAATTTCAATTTTTTTTCCCAAATATAAATTAAATATGCTCCTGTGGGTATAAGATTTTTTTTATAATAAGTTGACTTTTATTTTCCCCTGTGGTTTGACTTGTGTCCCACAGATGGTTTTTTTTTGTGAATTGTCTTTTGGGGACGTAAATATGATATATGACTTCCAAAATTTAACGCATGGGCGGTGATTGAAAATGTGGCTCAGGGAAAGAAAGTCCATTAAAGGCTTGAGAATTGAAGTTGAGATCACCTTTACCAAAACTGGTATACCCGAAACGTACTTTGAAAGATGTTAGGATAATTTTTTAGAGACGTCTTTTGGGAATAAATGGAACTTATTTTTCATTTTATAAGTATGAATTAATTCTAAGGAAAATTGCAAGGTTATATTTGGAAAATTTTAAATCTATTAATTAAAACATCACAATGTTTAATTTTTTAAATTCAAAAATAACAGAGTATATTGAAATATAGCAGCTTGGGAATTTTTTACAGCTACTAATAATTTTAAGAAACTTTCGATAAAAAATATTCGGATTCTACATGTGAAATGACTTTGGGGCGAAATGAGTTTTAAAATTTTGTTTGTGAATATTTAATATCATAAAATGTACCCAAAGCTTTAATTATGTATACTGTACCTTTTTTGGTAAACGTAATTAGAAGAAAAGGTCATTACGAAATTCATGAGCAAAATGGGTCTAACTATAACGTAATTTAACGTAATTTACAAAATGATCTTATACTTCATCATCTTTCTCTTCAAAAATGATTGAAATTAAATATCCTTGATTTGGATATCTTAAAAAATGTATTAAAAATGTTATTTATCACCTATTTATACCTACTGAGTAAATTATAATTTTTTGCTATTATTACCATTGAAAACATTTATATTTAGTAAACAAATCCGTCTAACTAAGCTCACGAAATTTCTTATTGAACTATAATTATGTTAAGCATAAGCTATACTTGACCAACCCTAGTTTCTTAATTTTACCAACAATCTTTAGTATAACACCTAATGAAACGGCTACTTTGTCCACATATTTTGCAGTATAAAACCCTACATGAATTTGTAAATTGAATTGGTTTAATGAAGTAATAACCTCACAGTTTTAATCGATTCAATGATTACTGAAATTAAATGTCAAATATTTGTGGAAAAATTGCAACACTGAACTGAATTTCTATGTAATTACTACTGCGGGTATAGGGGTGCGCCACACACGAAGCGAAACCTTATAATATTTCAAATTTTCCTCGGTCTAGAGGATTCTACAACATATTTTACACCCTTAAGCCTGCCAATTTTCGAACTTAAACTAGAATATTACGTAAAAATGGCCAAATCGTTAAAAAAAATTATTGTGATACGTTGAAAATCAGCCATCCGAAAACGTTATACTTTCTTTTACTTATCACACGTTGTTAAAAGTGAAAGTCCTTCAATTACGTCGGAAAGGTCGAATCCGGCCATATTATTGTTACAAATACGAAAGAATTTCTCGAATATTACTGTGACATTAAATCCACACCCTAATAACTATTCAATACACCCACACCCATTTAATTGATCATGGGTGATTGTGATATCGAGTATAAAAACGAAAATTAAAATTGGAGAACAATCACAATTCGTTTATTCTTCGAGTAAAGAACAATTTCTCCTCACAAAATGATTGCTAAGGTATGGTAGTACTTGCACGGTTTCTTTTAACTGTTTCTGTGAAACAATTAACATCTTTGTGTAAATAGGTTGCCATTCTCGCCGCCCTTTTGGGAGTCGCGTACTGCGGAATTGTTGGAGGTGGTGTCAGTAACACTTACAGGAAACAAGAAGTAATTTTGTTAGGCCTTTGCATGAATGTTTGTTTAGAAAGTTGTGCCAACTCTCGGGGTGTTCGTTTTAGCCCCATGGTCAATACGCTTTCGGATACGACATCGTTGGACACGATGGTGCCAAGAACAGTCGTCACGAACAAGGAGGACCAGGACACGCCGTAGGATCTTACCAAATCCACGATATTGATGGACGATCTCGTACCGTCAGCTACGTCGCCGATGGTTTGGGATTCCGTGCCAAGATCTTGACCAACGAACCAGGAACCGTCCAACATTACGCCGCTGCTGCCGCCTACGCTGGTCCCCACGCTGTCCCATCTATCGGAGGTGTCCAATCTGGAGGACATGACGGTCAAATCGGAGGATATTACTAAGAAGAGCCTTTAATGTTCTGAACCTATCTTTGAGGGAACTATTCAATGTGATACTTTTATTAGATCATTTCAAACGTACATTTTTTCTGGTTACAAGCCTCCGTCCAAATCAATGCCTTTGTTCAAACAAATACCTTCGCTCAAACACTACACACAAACTTATTTCTTGTCAAAATATTGCCAAATGTTTTTCTTTTCTGTTCCCATGAAATAAAATTATTTATTGACCTGAAATTTATTTTGATTTTATTTAAAATTGTTCAAAATGAAAGGAATACTGCATTAATACGTAATTAAAGCGTCAATCAACAACCATGAGAAAATCCTGTCTTACGATATTGTTGATTTACATGAAATTTCTTTTATGTAGATAGCGTTAATTTGATTAAAATCGTTTATTGAAATTCATCTAATAATTCAAAGTTATTTTTATTTTTCAAAATTTGTTCCCATTATCGTCGTACTAATTAACAGAAGGCTGTGTTAAATAAACTGTATAAATGACTTACTTCATTCCAATTCAATTGAAAACACATAATAGTTTTACTACTTAATAAATTTCGTGTTCTAAATTTCCCGTATCTTCGAATTCAAGAGGGTAGTATTTTCTGGGGTCAAAGGTTGTGACATAACCATTTAAATGGGTTAGTCCTATTCATCAGTTTCAAAATGAATCGATACCTTTGACCCATGTTGGTTGAAAGAACAACAAATACATATGCCTAAAACATAATCTAAAAGTACATAATTGGAATTCCATAAGTTTCTTATACATTTACGTTATACCGCAAAAATGTTTCTAAAGCCATACTATATCAATAGCTGTTTAATGAGATAATTTAATATTAAAATGAAGTGGTCAAGACTTCCATCTTTCGAACATTCTTTATGGAAAGTGGAACCAATATTTAATTCGTTTGGTTTAACCTTGAAAATGAAAAGCCTAGAGTTAACGTCTCAGGTCCAAAATTGTTTAAAATTACTTAAAAATGTAAACCGTATCACACTCTAATTACTACGCGAAGAAACACGCCCTAGGAAAGAATGATACAATTAAATCTAGTCTAGTATAAAAGCCGATATCGGAAAGATCAAATAATCACAACTCACTACACTCACCTAACAAAGCAAACACAAGGAATATTCCCATACACAAAATGATTGCTAAGGTAAATATGAATGAACCAAATGTGAATCCAAGTTTGAATCGTGACTCTAAGTACTTGTCTAAATTAGGTTGCCATCCTCGCCGCCCTTTTGGGAGTCGCGTACTGCGGAATTGTCGGAGGTGGTGTCAGTAACACTTACAGGAAGCAAGAAGTAATTTTGTTAGGCCTTGCATGAATGTTTGTTTAGAAAGATGTGCCAACTCTCGGTGTTCGTTTTAGCCCCATGGTCAATACGCTTTCGGATACGACATCGTTGGACACGATGGTGCCAAGAACAGTCGTCACGAACAAGGAGGACCAGGACACGCCGTAGGATCTTACCAAATTCACGATATTGATGGACGTGCCCGTACCGTCAGCTACGTCGCCGATGGTTTGGGATTCCGCGCCAAGATCTTGACTAACGAACCAGGAACCGTCCAACACTACGCCGCTGCCGCCGCCTACGCTGGTCCCCACGCTGTCCCGTCCATCGGAGGTGTCCAATCTGGAGGACATGACGGACAAATCGGAGGATATTAATAAGGAGAGCATTTAATGTTCTCCACCTCTCTTTGGGGAACTATTCAATGTGATACTTTTATTAGATCATTTCAAACGTACATTTTTTGTGGTTACAAGCCTTCGTTCAAACAAATACCTTCGCTCAAACTCTTCACACACAATTATTTCTTGTCAAAATATTTGCCAAATGTTTTCTTTTCTTTTCCCATGAAATAAAATTATTTATTGACCTGAAATTTATTTTGATTTTATTTTAAATTGTCGAAAATGACTTAAGTATTGCATTAATTTGAAATATTCATAGCGTGAATCAACAACTATGCAAAGCTCCTGGATTACGATATCGTTAATTTACAGAATATTGCTTAACTTTTATGTAGATTGCGTTAAATTGATAAAAACCAATTATTGACGGTTATCTTTAGGTCTAATTAGTCTCAGTTATTTATTTTGGTTGAAACTTCTTTCTATAATCGTACTACTATGACAAGGCCGTATTACATAAAGAGTACAAATGACTCGCTTCATTCGAATTCTATTCAAAACCCATCATAATTTTAAAATATAATAAAATTTGTGTTTTAAAATTCCTGTATCATTTCGTATCAAAGAGGGTAGTAATTTCCGGGGTCAAAGGTTGGGACATAACCTTTTCAATGGGTTAAGATTATTCTTACAGTTTGAAAATAAAATAATACATTTGACCTTTGTAAGTTGAGAGAAAAACAAATACGAATGTCAACCATAAAATCAATAATTCCATAATAGTTTTGTACATTTTTACGTTATACCGCAAAAATGTTTCTTAAGCCAAAAATATATCGATTCGATTATTTATAATCTCAAATATGTGGTCAAGACCTCCATCTTTCGAACATTCTTTATTGAAAGTGGAACCAATATTTAATATGCTAGGTTTAACCTTGAAAATGCAACGCGTAGAGTTAACGTCTCCGGTTCAAAATTATGTACTTAATATTAAACTTTAAAACATAAACCATATCACACTCTAATTACTTCGCGAAGTAACACGCCCTAGAAAAGAATGATACAATTAAATCTTGTCTGGTATAAAAGCCGATACCGGAAAGATCGAATAATTACAACTCACTACACTCTCCTAGCAAAACAAGCGCAAGGATTACTCCCATACACAAAATGATCGCTAAGGTAAATATAAAGGAAGCTTAAATCCAAGATTGAATCGTGACTTTAGGTACTTGTCTAAATTAGGTTGCCATCCTCGCCGCCCTTTTGGGAGTCGCGTACTGCGGAATTGTCGGAGGTGGTGTCAGTAACACTTACAGGAAACAAGAAGTAATTTTGTTAGGCCTTTGCATGAATGTTTGTTTAGAAAGTTGTGCCAACTCTCGGTGTTCGTTTTAGCCCCATGGTCAATACGCTTTCGGATACGACATCGTTGGGCACGATGGTGCCAAGAACAGTCGTCACGAACAAGGAGGACCAGGACACGCCGTAGGATCTTACCAAATCCACGATATTGATGGACGATCTCGTACCGTCAGCTACGTCGCCGATGGTTTGGGATTCCGCGCCAAGATCTTGACCAACGAACCAGGAACCGTCCAACACTACGCCGCTGCCGCTGCCTACGCTGGTCCCCACGCTGTCCCATCTATCGGAGGTGTCCAATCTGGAGGACATGACGGACAAATCGGAGGATATTAATAAGAAGATCTTCATGTTCTGAATCTCTTTGGGGGCAACTATTACTATTCAATGTGATACTTGTATTAAATCATTTCAAACGTAGATTTATCCTGGCTATGAGCCTTCGTTCAAACTAATCTTTCGCTCAAGAACTTCACAAAAACACTTTTTCTTCTTGTAAAATATTTGCCAAATGTTTATCTTTTCTTTTCCCACGAAATAAAATTATTTATTGATCCGATTTTCATTTTGGTTTTATTTAAAATTCTGAAAAATAAGTGAAATATTGCAATAATCAATGCGTAAATCAACAACCATGAAAAGTTCTTGCATTACGTTATTGTTAATTTAAAGAGGATTACATTTCTGTTTGTAGATTTCCTTAATTTGACTAAAACCCTTTATTGAAGAACATCTAATTGATCTTAGTTATATTTTTTGGTTGAAATTTCTTTCCATAATCGTATTACAAAGACAGGATAATGACTGATTTCATTTGAATTCAATTCAAAACATATCATAGTTTTACTAAATGATAAATTTCGTGTTTCAAATTTAATGTATCATTTTAAATCAACGATGATGATTTCAGGGGTTAAAGGTTGCGACGTAAACATCGATGGGTTAAGCTTATTCTTTCAGTGTGAAAATAAATTTATACATTTTTCCAGGAATAAATAGATATCTTTCATTTTGGGATATTCAACAGACTGTCATTTTCTGGGCCTTTCTGCTTGAATTAAATGGGAGGAGTTGTAGAAACCGTCAAAACTGACGTCATGCGTGTATTTGAATCCGCGTGTCGAGTGATACTGCCTTAGCTAGCGACGCGTCCCACGATTAATGCGACCTATGAACGACAAACCCAAATGTAAACAAGTTTTTTTTTGTCGTGTGAACGAGTTGACCTAGGGTCGATAGTTGTCCTTTATATATGTCAAGAGCCAATGAAACGCGAAGAAGGAGGAGAGGGTGGTGTACCAAAGTTTAAAGCCCTTCCTCTAACCTTAAATCAGATATTGGAATTCGGTCCATAACCTCTTAAATATTTCAAGTAGAAGAAATACATGTATTCCTAGTTAGTTTAAAGAGTAAAAAATACGAAGGTTAACAGTATAATCAATAAATACATATTTAAAATTCCATACAAGTTTCGAATATATTTAAGTTATACCGCAACAAATGTTTCTAAAGCCATACTACATCTGTTTGATATGATCATATAAAATTTAAAGGAGGTGGTCAAGACCTCAAACT
The DNA here is from genome assembly GCA_019434445.1 of Phalangium opilio. Taxonomy (NCBI): domain Eukaryota; kingdom Metazoa; phylum Arthropoda; class Arachnida; order Opiliones; family Phalangiidae; genus Phalangium; species Phalangium opilio. The sequence continues at coordinate 1,252,853 of JAEQBA010003137.1, forward strand.
TTCAAACATTCTTTATTGAAAGTGGAACCAATATTTAATTCGTTAGGTTTAACCTTGAAAATGCTACGCGTTGAGTTAACGTCTCGGGTCCAAAATAATTTACATAATATTAAACTTTAAAATATAAACCGTATCACACTCTAATTACTACGCGAAGTAACACGCCCTAGTAAAGAATGATACAATTAAATCTAGTCTAGTATAAAAGCTGATATCGGAAGGATCGAACAATCACAACTCACTACACTCGCCTAGCAAAGCAAACACAAGGAATACTCCCTTACACAAAATGATCGCTAAGGTAAATATAAAGGAAATAAATGTGAATCCAAGTTTGAATCGTGATTTTAAGGACTTGTCTAAATTAGGTTGCCATTCTCGCCGCCCTTTTGGGAGTCGCGTACTGCGGAATTGTCGGAGGTGGTGTCAGTAACACTTACAGGAAACAAGAAGTAATTTTATTAGGCCTTTGCATGAATGTTTGTTTAGAAGCTTGGGCCAACTCTCGGGGTGTTCGTTTTAGCCCCATGGTCAATACGCTTTCGGATACGACATCGTTGGACACGATGGTGCCAAGAACAGCCGTCACGAACAAGGAGGTCCAGGACACGCCGTAGGATCTTACCAAATCCACGATATTGATGGACGTTCTCGTACCGTCAGCTACGTCGCCGATGGTTTGGGATTCCGCGCCAAGATCTTGACTAACGAACCAGGAACCGTCCAACACTACGCCGCTGCCGCCGCCTATGCTGGTCCCCACGCTGTCCCGTCCATTGGCGGTGTCCAATCTGGTGGACATGACGGACAAATTGGAGGATACTAATAAGAAGAACTTCATGTTCTGAATCTCTTTTGGGGCAACTATTACTATTCAATGTGATACTTGTATTAGATTATTTCAAACGTACATTTTTTGTGTGGTTATAAGACTTTGTTCAAACAAATACCTTCGCTCAAACTAAAACCTTCCTCAAACGAATACCTTCGCTCAAACTGAAACCTTCCTCAAACGAATACCTTCGCTCAAACTAAAACCTTCCTCAAACTAAAACCTTCCTCAAACGAATACCTTCGCTCAAACTAAAACCTTCCTCAAACGAATACCTTCGCTCAAACTAAAACCTTCCTCAAACGAATACCTTCGCTCAAACTGAAACCTTCCTCAAACGAATACCTTCGCTCAAACTGAAACCTTCCTCAAACGAATACCTTCGCTCAAACTAAAACCTTCCTCAAACGAATACCTTCGCTCAAACTAAAACCTTCCTCAAACGAATACCTTCGCTCAAACTAAAACCTTCCTCAAACGAATACCTTCGCTCAAACTAAAACCTTCCTCAAACGAATACCTTCGCTCAAACTGAAACCTTCCTCAAACGAATACCTTCGCTCAAACTGAAACCTTCCTCAAACGAATACCTTCGCTCAAACTAAAACCTTCCTCAAACGAATACCTTCGCTCAAACTAAAACCTTCCTCAAACGAATACCTTCGCTCAAACTGAAACCTTCCTCAAACGAATACCTTCGCTCAAACTAAAACCTTCCTCAAACTAAAACCTTCCTCAAACGAATACCTTCGCTCAAACTAAAACCTTCCTCAAACGAATACCTTCGCTCAAACTAAAACCTTCCTCAAACGAATACCTTCGCTCAAACTAAAACCTTCCTCAAACGAATACCTTCGCTCAAACTAAAACCTTCCTCAAACGAATACCTTCGCTCAAACTAAAACCTTCCTCAAACGAATACCTTCGCTCAAACCAGAAGCGCATGACATACGAAGTGATTTTCTATTATGCATAACATAGCGGCCGTCTTATACGGAAAGCTTTTACCATCAAGGGGGGGGGGAAATGTCAGCCCCCTTTCCAACTTTATTTTTCCTCTCGCGCCGAGAAATCCAAGCGGGTGGGGTTCAGCTTAGAAGGTGATTGGCTTATACATTTTTTACGCATATGTCACCGCTTAGAAATAGTTCCCCTTATTCTCGCCAGACGGCAACCCTAATAAATCGATGCAGTTTTTGTCAGTATCCCCCCATAGGTGGCTAGTGCCGACTCAAATAAAAATCTTTCCGTATAAGACGGGTCTACCAAAGAGTCTAGAAAATCACTTCGTATGTCATGCGCTTCTGCTCAAACTAAAACCTTCCTCAAACAAATACCTTCGCTCAAACTAAAACCTTCGCTAAAACTAAAACCTTCCTCAAACAAATACCTTCGCTCAAACTAAAACCTTCCTCTAACAAATACCTTCGCTCAAACTAAAACCTTCCTCAAACAAATACCTTCGCTCAAATTAAAACCTTCCTCAAACAAATACCTTCGCTCAAACTAAAACCTTCCTCAAACAAATACCTTCGCTCAAACTAAAACCTTCCTCAAACAAATACCTTCGCTCAAACTAAAACCTTCCTCAAACAAATACCTTCGCTCAAACTAAAACCTTCCTCAAACAAATACCTTCGCTCAAGCACTTCACACACACAATTATTTCTTGTCAAAAATATTTGCCAAATGTTGTTCTTTTCTTTTCCAACGAAATAAAATTATTTATTGATCTGAAATTTATTTTGTTTTATTTAAAATTGTGGAAAATGTGGGAAAATTGCATTAAAACGCAATGTTCACTACTGGAATCAACAACCATCCAAAGATCTTGTTGATTTACTTAAGATTTCTTTTATTTTATGTGAATTTTGGTAATTTGACTAAAATAGTTTATTAAAATAATCTAATTATTCATAGTTATTTTTATTTTGGATATTTGTTTCCATAATCGTACTATTAAAAGGGCAGTATTACCTAAACAGTATAAATGACTTCACTGCAATTCATTTCAAAACACAACAATTTTATTCCTAGGCCTAGATGAATTTTATGTTCCAAATTTCCCGTATTATTTCGAATCAAAGACCGAAGTAACTTCAGAGGTCAAAGGTTGTGACATAACCTTTTTTATGGTTTAAGCTTATTTCAAGTATGAAAATAAATTTCTACATTTGACAGGTGTTAGTTGAATGTCAACAATAAAATCAATGAGTTCATATTTAGAATTACGTACAGGTTAGGTAACACCGCAAAAAAATTTCTAAAGCCATACTATATCAATATCTGTTCAATTAGACCATTTATAATCTCAAAGATGTGGTCAAGACCTCCATATTTCCAACATTCCTTATGGAAAGTGGAACTAATATTTAATTCTTTAGATTTAACCTTGAAAATTCACCGCATTGAGTTAACGTCTCAGGTCCAAAATTATTTACATAATATTAAACTTTATAACACAAATCGTATCACACTCTAATTACGTCGCGAAGTAACACGCCCTAGAAAAGAATGATACAATTAAATCTAGTCTAGTATAAAAGCCGATATCGGAAAGATCAAATAATCACAACTCACTACGCTCACCTAGTAAAGCAAACGCAAGGATTACTCCCATTACACAAAATGATCGCCAAGGTAAATATAAAGGAAGTATAAATCAAAGTTTGAATCGTGACTTTAAGTACTGGTCTAAATTAGGTTGCCATCATCGCCGCCCTTTTGGGAGTCGCGTACTGCGGAATTGTCGGAGGTGGTGTCAGTAACACTTACAGGAAACAAGAAGTAATTTCGTTAGGCCTTTGCATGAATGTTTGTTTAGAAAGTTGTGCCAACTCTCGGGGTGTTCGTTTTAGCCCCATGGTCAATACGCTTTCGGATACGACATCGTTGGACACGAAGGTGCCAAGAACAGTCGCCACGAACAAGGAGGACCAGGACACGCCGTAGGATCTTACCAAATCCACGATATTGATGGACGATCTCGTACTGTTAGCTACGTCGCCGATGGTTTGGGATTCCGTGCCAAGATTTTGACCAACGAACCAGGAACCGTCCAACATTACGCCGCTGCTGCCGCCTATGCTGGTCCCCACGCTGTCCCGTCCATTGGCGGTGTCCAATCAGGAGGACATGACGGTCAAATTGGAGGATATTAATAAGAAGAACTTCATGTTCTGAATCTCTTTTGGGGCAACTATTACTTTTCAATGTGATACTTGTATTAGATTATTTCAAACGTACATTTTTTCTGGTTACAAGCCTTCGTTCAAACAAAAACCTTCGCTCAAGCTCTTCACACACAATTATTTCTTATCAAATATTTGCCAAATGTTTTTCATTTCTTTTCCTATGAAATAAAATTATTTATTGACCTGAAATTTATTTTGATTTTATTTAAAATAGGGAAATATTGCATTGAATTCAATATTCAAAGCGTGAATCAACAACCATCTAAAGATCCTACATTGCGATGTAGTTGATTTACATACTATTATTTTTATTTTGTGTTGATTGCGTTAATTTGATTAAAAGCGTTCGTTGAAGAATATCTCATTATTCTGAGTTCTTTGTTTTGTTGAAATTTCATTCCAAAATCTTACTAAGAGAAGGTTGTATTACAGAAACAATACAAATGTCTTCATTAAAAATCGATTCAAAACACATCATAATTTTACTACTTGATAAAACTCTTGTTCTAAATTTACCGTATCAGTTTCTATCAAAGGTGATAGTAATTTCAGGGGTCAAAGGTTGTGACATAACCTTTTCGATGTGTTAAGCTTAATCTTACAGTTTGAAAATGAATTAATATATTTGACCCGTGTTATTTGAAAGAATAACAATTACGAATTACAACAATTATATCAATAAGTACATACTTGGAATTCCATAAAATCTTCGTAAATATTTAAGCAATACCACAACAAATGTTTTTTATCTGTTAAATCAGATTATTTAAAATTTCAATAAAGTGGTCAAGACCTCCATAATTTGAACATTCCATATTCAAAGTGGAACCAATAGTTAATTCTTTAGATGTAACCTTGAAAATGCCACGCTTTGAGTTAACGTCTCAGGTCCAAAATTATTTCAATAATTATAAACTTTAAAATACAAACGGTATCACACTCTAATTACTACGCGAAGTAACACGCCCTAGAAAAGAATGATACAATTAAATCTAGTCTAGTATAAAAGCCGATATCGGAAAAGTTGAACAATCACAACTCACTACTCTCACCTAGCAAAGCAAACAAAAGGATTACTCCTATACACAAAATGATCGCTAAGGTAAATATGAAGGAACCAAATGTGAATCCAAGTTTAAATCGTGACTTTAAGTACTTGTCTAAATTAGGTTGCCATCCTCGCCGCCCTTTTGGGAGTCGCGTACTGCGGAATTGTCGAAGGTGGTGTCAGTAACACTTACAGGAAACAAGAAGTAATTTTGTTAGACCTTTGCATGAATGTTTGGTTAGAAGCTTGTGCCAACTCTCGGAGTGTTCGTTTTAGCCCCATGGTCAATACTCTTTCGGATACGACATCGTTGGACACGAAGGTGCCAAGAACAGTCGTCACGAACAAGGAGGACCAGGACACGCCGTAGGATCTTACCAAATCCACGATATTGATGGACGTTCTCGTACCGTCAGCTACGTCGCCGATGGTTTGGGATTCCGCGCCAAGATCTTGACTAACGAACCAGGAACCGTCCAACATTACGCCGCTGCTGCCGCCTACGCTGGTCCCCACGCTGTCCCGTCTGTCGGAGGTGTGCAATCTGGAGGACATGATGGACAAATCGGAGGATACTAAATTGTTCCATTTTTCATAGTTTTTATTTATATACAATGTTTTAATAAACTTCATGCTATTCGATAGTGAACGTTAAATTACACAGATGGTTTTTTTTTTCAAAAATTAATCGTGACTACTTGCTTTAATCAGCGAAATTCTGTCTGTGCACTGAATGATATCTTCAAAATATAGCATTAATTGTCATACAGTTAAATTTTCAACGGTGTATTCGTGCATATGTCGTTGAATATTAGGCAGCTGTATTTTTTTGTTACAATATTTGAAATGGTGCTTGAAAAACTATGATTTACAATCTAGTAAATGGTGCGGGTCGAAATTACTTTAGTAGTATAGTGAAAGTTTATTCAAGATTGTTCGCTTCTACCAGCTAAGTTCACGATAACACTGAAATAACGTTTGTAATACAGCATTGTAATGAGTTTAAATTTTCATCGGTATATTCGTATATCTTTTCTAGAACAGAATTTCAAGCGTTACGAGCGTTGCTGACAGGATTGCCAGGATAATTAGAAGGTTGAACGGAGTTGTCATTTGTGAAATCTTCAGGGTGGTTATGCTTTCTTTCGGTTTCGTCCAGGTTACGTAATCTAGCTGATAAATGAAATCAAAGTCCAGAAATGTGACGGGCTTGCTTTCAAAAATTGGATACACACTGAAATTTTGAAAAATACTAGTTCTTAGAAATTCAACTGGTATTTGGAAGGGCATTAATAAGGAACACATTACACGGCTTTCCTTGATTTTATGTGGGTGGTAATCGTACCTTGTTTGACCAATTTCACGGATTTCCGGGCTATTAGTTATGAATGACGTGTTGTAAAGTATGTGAAGATAATCGGTGTGGATATCGCCTGAAATGTACATTCCACCCATGCTTGAGATTATTTCTTTCGAATCATCATCTCCCGTTAAAACTTCTCCGATTAACCAAGTCAGATAGATTTTGCTGATGATCAGAACCGATTTGCCAGACAGGACATCCATGTATCCATCTAAGCTTAATAGTTCCATAAGAGTACAGAAATTTTCCTCCTTTAGACTTTTGAGCCACTTGTTGACAACTTCGTCGCTGGTTGCCTGAAAAATATAGATTTGTATAATTTTCTAGAAATTTCGAAATGAATAGAAGCAACATAAATTGATCGATTTCTGTTCCATAATTTATTAAGATTGATTTTCATTACTGGCTGAATTTATCGACACGAGAATCGATAGGTAAAATTGAAAATTATCAATATCCCTTCGAAGGGAACCATTTAAATCTTTGTTTAAGATAATGTTACCAACATCTTATGGAAAGGAACGTGCAATATCGACTTAAGTTGATCGAAAGGATTTAGGATGATTTGTATTATAAATCACGATCTTCCTTTCAATTGAAAATATTATTGCATGCATTTGCAGAAAGAGAACAGAGGCAGGATTAAAGATTTAATAATTTTGGTTAAGGTAGTCAAGGCAATCTAACCAAAATCTTAAGATATTCGTGGACGACGCTTCCTTGAATTATTACGGGTTTTAACTTCGAGGTCATTACGTCTTCTAATGAGTCGAGAGTGTCGTATGTCTCTGTTGTAAACTCTGTTCTTAAGAAACATCCCATAAAGAATAAAATGATTGTGGCGCTCAACAACCAAACTGAAGAAATGAGTCGAACAGTTACTTCCGGTGAAATATTTGGAATCGCTGTGAAATATCAATCAAGTTACAGATGCTTATACGTGTATATTTTTGATCTAGGGATGTCACTCACGTTCAGCACACAGTAACGACGCGTTGTTCCAAATATTATTCAGCATTCGATTCACCAATTTCCTAATAATTTGCTTCAAAGACAATAGCTTGAATCGATGTTTTAGAATCCAATGAAATGTCAGGATTGTCGAAATTAGTATGACGCACTCTGTCATTAGCGTGATAACCTATATGGTTTCCAATTATATGTATTTAATAGTCTATTGTATTTTGTTTTTTCAATTTATTATTCTTCGACTTTTGTTGAAGTTGTAAGTTTATATTAAGAAAGAGTTATTTTTCCTAAAAAAGCTTTCATTGAAAATTTCAATACGTCTTAACCTGCAAGTCCATGGCAAGAAACGATAGTGTTGTCGAGATTATCTTTTTAGGTGGACCAGTTACAATGACGGTGCTACTAGAATCATACGGTGAGGAAGGTGTAAAGAAACCTATCACTTTTTCGAAGAATGAAAGTTGAACTGGCATCACTATGACGTGTTTTTCCTATTAAATGAAAAAGTTATACAATTAAACATTATTATTCCGCGATATTGTAGTATTTTTGTTCAGCACCCGGAAATCTATTGGTGAATTGTGTATCTCGATAATATCAGTGTAACTTATTTTATGACCCTCGTAATTAATTCTACAACAAAAAATATATTTAATAAGTTCGTAATGTGATGGCCACTTAATTGGGTTTTTGATATTGAAATTATCTTACTTCATATTGGTTGCTCTTTCCAAATATTCCCTGGTAAGATTGTATTTTTTTTCCTACATTTTTCATTTCCCACGTTTCCTGCATTACGTGGTAATTTTTTAATTATTATTTTTGATTTGATTCATAGTAATTAAAATTTTTCAAAATAATACCGCAATCGTCCCGAAATTGACGAGATGAGGCAGAGCATATCTGAAAAATATGAGGAATTTGAGGTCTTAAAAGGAGGGTGAAGTGGAAAATAAAGTTAGTTTTTTTTATCGATTCTTCTACTAATTATAAGACCAGTCTGCATAGTGAAACAACACCGAATGATTTTAAAATTACAATTAGTTTAAAATTTCATGGATAATTTGAAATAAGGATCTCCGACCAATCGGGTAACGCCCTGTCTTCTTGTTAATGAAATTCTCAACCTAATGTTAATTTTAAATCCATTCGGAGATATTTCCTTGATGTTTCACTACGCAGACTGGCCTTATAATTTGTAGAAAAATCGATAAAAAAATTATTTAATTTTCCTTTTCACCCTCCCTTTAATACTCTTTCGCTTCCATAATTGCAAAGTATCAAAATCTAGAGCCTATATTTTCAATAGACATAAAAATTTAGTTGGTTTAAACATACCTGTATTTGAAGAAGCTGGTATTCCTATACTCAAACTGGTTTACACCCATTTCTAAAATTTTCAGCCTTTCTACCTTAGCAACCGAAACAGTTGATTTAAAATAAAACTTAGGTTCCGGGTTTTTAATATTAGCATTTTCTACTAATAGCCATTTCGTGTATGTGGCGTGTGTCTCTGAAAAGATATAAAATAAAATAAAACTTGAACAAAATATTTACGCATAACGTTTGCTGCTGTATTTAAACCATTATACTTATCTGAATAATGCGTGTGAAATGATACAGAGCTTATTTGTTACTCACTGCAACTTTTCAGCTTTATTGGTAGAGCGGTTTAAGCTGGGCATTGATTATCAGTCAGTCAGGACTTGACTAATATCAGAAGGGGATAAAAGTAGAAGGATGACACTGTATACTCTTAAAACTTTAGTTATGTAACATGATTCTTCCCAGGCTCACGCTTTTTGTTTGCTCTCCTGCTCATCAAAATTCAGGGGTGAATTCTATAACAGTTTGTTACTAAATCCTCAGCAATCAACCCATAAACCTTGATTGTCTTGACGTGGGACTGGGACAAAAAATACACAAGCGCATGCGCCTTGGCAAATAGTTAAGAGCTAATAGAGTAATGATGAGGGAACTATTTATAATTGCTTATGTGATTCTGTTTGGTAACCTTGCTCCAAATGTAAAATGATATATTACCGCAACCGTTCCGAAATTGTCTGGAAAAGGCTGAGCATATTTATAAAAACAATCAATTGAATAATTAATATCCTTAAGTAATACGTAATAGTTTAAATAGTCAGTGTGAATAATAGTATCATAATCTAGAGCTAAATTGACCTAAAAATTTAGATAACTCAACCTTACCTGTGTTTGAAAGTTATGGATTTTGATATATATTCGTATATTTATGCATCCATTTCTAACGTTGTGTTGAAAAAAAAAGAAGAGCTTAGCTAGGGTATTTAATATTTTTAATTTCTACTAACAGTCATTTCATATCATATGAAAATATTTATACAACTTTTACGTCTTTACTAAGGCCAGTAACGCTTGTGATGTTGAAATTTGTAGACAACGTCAAGTGCTTTTAATTTGAGTAAAAGGTAAAATAAGTCGAATGTTCAGCCTAAATGCAGATAAGGAGAAACAATTCTCCTAAATATCTGAAGGATACGTGTCAAAAATATTAAAATACTTGGGTTATATCATAATAGTCACCAAAATATAAATAATTTAAACTTGACCGCCATATACAGGGTGTTTCATAAATTAAAGGGTATGTTCTTTGGGTCAAAGTGAGTGGAAAGTGTTAAATAACATGGAGCCCAAATAATTTATTTACGAAGATATGAGCTCCCAAAAACATTGGTCCCAGAACAAGGAATTAGTCACATGTGGAGCAAGTATATCAACCTGCCCAACTTGTTTAGACAATTTCAATAGCCTCCAATCTAAGAATGTTAATGATCCTTTATCTAGCAGAAGTGTACGTTTAAAGGTAGAAGTGTACGTTTAAAGGTAGAAGTGTACGTTTAAAGGTAGAAGTGTACGTTTAAAGGTAGAAGTGTACGTTTAAAGGTAGAAGTGTACGTTTAAAGGTAGAAGTGTACGTTTAAAGGTAGAAGTGTACGTTTAAAGGTAGAAGTGTACGTTTAAAGGTAGAAGTGTACGTTTAAAGGTAGAAGTGTACGTTTAAAGGTAGAAGTGTACGTTTAAAGGTAGAAGTGTACGTTTAAAGGTAGAAGTGTACGTTTAAAGGTAGAAGTGTACGTTTAAAGGTAGAAGTGTACGTTTAAAGGTAGAAGTGTACGTTTAAAGGTAGAAGTGTACGTTTAAAGGTAGAAGTGTACGTTTAAAGGTAGAAGTGTACGTTTAAAGGTAGAAGTGTACGTTTAAAGGTAGAAGTGTACGTTTAAAGGTAGAAGTGTACGTTTAAAGGTAGAAGTGTACGTTTAAAGGTAGAAGTGTACGTTTAAAGGTAGAAGTATACGTTTAAAGGTAGAAGTATACGTTTAAAGGTAGAAGTATACGTTTAAAGGTAGAAGTGTACGTTTAAAGGTAGAAGTGTGCCTAAGATGGTAAGGTAAAAGAAGTTTTGAACAATACCTCTAAATAACGTTGTTAACTTGGTACGAATAAAAGAAACATTAACTGGAAACTCTTGTGCTATTACACTTTGAACTACAAAGTTTGAGATACAAAGGCATGAACGCATGCAAATGCCGTCAATTCCCGGCTCCCTAGAAGGTACCGGCCATAGGGAAACTGACCCACTTGTCTCTCCCCATTATAAGGTTCTGCTAGTAAAATATTAAATAGTTTCGGTTATTTTTGATTTTATTAGTTTTGATACAATGTTTTTGAATGTAGTTCAAAAATAATCATTCACAAATTGTTCAATAGTACAAGTCAAAATTAGTACTGTGGAATATTGTAAGTAAAATAAAAATATATAGCTACTACCAGATAACATAGAATAAACATAACATTGTTATAGAGTTAAAGTTTCATAGGTATTCGTGAATCTTTTCTAAAACAGAATTTCAAGTGTTACGAGTGTAGCTGACACGATTGCCAGGATTATTAATAGGTTGAACGGAGTAGTCACTTGCGAAATCTTCAGTTCGGTTATGCTTTCCTTCGGCTTCGTCCAAGTTACGTAATCAAGTGGATGAGATAAATCGAAATCCAGAAAAGTGTAGGGCTTGCTCTCAAATAACGGATACACACTGAAATTTGAATAAAAAAATAGGGGTTATTCGAAAAACGGTGCTTTTACTGGGTTGTTATGTGACTAGAATAAACGACATTTACTGATCGTCTGTGGGCCGCAGACGTACCTTAGACGCGCCATTTCTCGTATTTCAGGGCTACTTGTTACGTATGAAGTGTTGAAAATAATGTGAAGATAATCGGTGTGAATACTATCCGAAATGTAAAGTCCACCCATGCTTGCTATTATTGCTTTCGATTCTTTATCTACCGTCAGCACTTCTCCAATTAACCAATTCAGATAGGTTTTGCTGACGATAAGAACCGATTCGCCAGACAGGACGTCCATGTATCCCTCTAAATCTAATAGATCCACAAGAGTACAGAAATTGTCCTTTGTTAGACTTTTGAACCACCTATTGACATCTTCGTCGCCGGTAGCCTGAAAATAATTGGTTTTGCAAATTTGGTGTGGAACACGCAATTTTAAGATGTTGATTGAATAAAATTCCGTAATTTAAGACAAACGAATTATACTTTTAAATGAATTTATATTTGCTTTAGAACAGAAAATAGACTTAGTTATAAAGATATGATTTATCAATCAATTCAAAATTTTGTTGAAGATAACTTTACCAAAATCTGAAGATATTCGTGGACGATACTTCCCTCAATTATTTTGGGTTTTAATTTGGACGCCATCACGTCTTCCAATGAGTTGAGGGTGTCGTATGTCTCTGTGGTAAACTCGGTTTTCAAGAAACATCCCAAAAAGAATAAAGTGATCGTGACACTTATCAACCAAGTTGAAGATATCAGACGAACAGTTATTTCCGGTGATATATTTGGAATTGCTGTAAGTGTAATTGAATTAACTCTCTTTAGAACATTATGGTCTTCGCCCTTGTCACTCACGTTCGGCGCACATCAATGACGCGTTGTTCCAAATGTTGTGCAGCATCCTGTTAACAAATTTCTTGATAATTTGTCTCGGGGACATCTGAAATTGACGTCTTAGAATCCAGTGAAATGTCAGGATTGCCGAAATTACAATCACTGATGTGGTCATTAAGATAACAACCTGTGCGATCAAAAATAGTAAACATGTAACAGATTAAGTGCAGTTTTACCATTTGGCTTGATCAGGTTATTGCGCTTGTTGCTTAAATTTTGCACCTCAATTAGGCTTTATTTTAGTTATAAATTAAAAGGTAAAATAAGTTCTAACCTGCGATTCCATGTCTAAAAACGACATAGTAGTCGAGACAATCTTTTTAGGTGGACCAGTTACAATGACGGTGTCGCTAGAATCAAAGGGTGATGACGGTGTAAAAACATCTAACACTTTCTCGAAGAATGAACGTTGAATTGGAAAAACTATGCCATGTTTATCCTTCAAAATCAAGTAGAATTAACATAATCATTTCACTATAATAAATACTGTTTAATACCAAAAATTCCGCTTGCGAATCATATATGTTGACATAGTTCTCGTATCCTATTTTATGGTTCTCGTAATTTGCTCTAAAAAGGATAATATATTTGACAGTCTTCTCAATGTTAAAGCCACTTTTCTAACACAGAGAACTTGGCTTACATCATATTGGTAGTGAGTCGTAGATATTCTCTTGTAAAAATGTATTTGCGTGCCTGATTATGCATTCCCCACGTTTCCTGCAATATGGGAAATGGCTTTTATTAATTAAAATCGAGCGCTTCGACTCATCAATAAAAAGTATTTTAAATAATACCTCAATCGTCCCAAAATTGGCAGGATAAGGCTGCGCATATCTATAAAATTAATAGACAAATTGGTTTATTACAAACTAAAATATAGTTAAACAAGACTAGCTGTTACCCACAGCGTTGCTCGCGTGTAATAAGAACTATCATTAAAATGATATAAAGAATGGGTAGATTTTACTGATTCGACTAATATTTTTCTAGAACCTAGGAGCTAACGCCCGTCAGCCCGTTGGGACATTTTTTATAACTTTTCACGTGGACATTATTCCATAGAGAAGAGTTTTTAAGTTTTTGACCGCCATTCAAAAAGATGGCAACAAATAGAACCCAAAAGACCATTAAGCCCGTCTAAAGGTTAAAGGAAACCAGTGAACTAAATATATGTGAAATCGGTTGAAACCGCGGAGAAGATTTTTTAACATTTCTGGCCGCCATTTACTAAGCTGGTGGTGGATTGGAAAAATCTTTCTTAGTACGCGCCTACTACTTATGAGTAACGTTCGTGCAAATTTTCAGCCTTCTAGGGCAAGCGGTTTGGGTTGGGCGTTGATTATCAGTCAGACTGTCAGTCAATCAGTCAGTCAGGACTTTGATTCATTTAGATATGGATAGATGAAACATACCTGTATTTGAAATAGCTGGACTGCCTGGTCTGAACTTCGTTGAAACTCATAATTTATACTTCGGCCTTAATTTCGATAGCGGCGGTATTCTTATGATATTCGGCATCGTCTATATGTGTTAAAACTTTCGATAAACAATTTCGGGTTTATTAATTTACCACGAATCTATCAGAATGAATAGAACTGTAAAAAGAGGAACAACGAGACTGCAGTGGTTTCGCGAAAATGGAACAAAATTTTAGTGGTTACCTAAAGCGATAGCTGCCACCTTATTGATTGTTATGGGGGAAACTGGGCTTTATTCATTTGGACTTCTCTAAGCGCGTTTATAAATGGCACTACTTCATTTGAAAGAGATTTAACTTTTAGCTTTGCCTAATTTAATAATTGCACGCGAAACTATTTCTGAAACGAATCGTTTAATGTTTGGAAACTTCCCTCAAATACTACTAGCATACTCTCTTAGAAAACGGGGCAGTCCCTTATACTGCTTGTAGTTTTAATATGGAAAAACCTTAAACAAAATGCTACACGTTTTCAAGATAACTGTTTGTACCAATTATGAAGAAACATTCAGACTGAACTTAAATTTAGAAGTTTACCTAAGTAAAACCGCATTTTCTCCGTTAAAACAAATCATTCTAAAAGGTGTGCTATACTATAATCGTAACAAACCATTTAAGTGAAGAGCAAGAAAACTTTAACTTCGTAAAGAGCCTTTTAATAGTTTAAGCGATTCCATTAGCCGTATAACCTTTAAATGCCTTAGGGTCGTTGAGAAATCCATAATTATACGTTGAATAATAGCTCTTAGAACTGGTAGAAAACTGGTTTTCTCTTAATTAATCCGATCTAGTTCTAAGTTTGGGTTGAGTTTCTACTAATGATTTCTATAGGATTAATTTTAAAATGCACAACTCATTTTAAATTGTTTTCGATACATATTTCCTTAACATCAAATAATAAATTTAAAGGAATAAACTCCCCATAAAGTATTCAATATCCTTCCAGTGGCGTCGCTAGGCCTTTTTTGTGGGGACTATAGCCCTCTCAAATTCCAAACTAAGCCCCCAAAATAATCCGTAAACTCCACCAAAAATTGCTGTTAGCAACCTAAAATTCTGTAGCAATATATAGAAAATTTTCGATATCAGTGAAATTTTGAAATAAAAAACAGATGGAGGCAAAATGTTTCATGTTCTTTCGAAGGGAGTCCCAATAGTGTGGACTAAAAGCTAACCAAAACTAAAAATAAAAATAAACCTAAGACGAGTGGAAATCCTTCATAATCGGTTCTGAAGTCTTTATCAATAAAATGTTGTATATCTTTAAAATACGAATAATTTCACGTTGACACAAATTTACGGATAGCTTTAAAGGTCCACACATTTTCCCATTTATATTAAGGTCTTATAATAACTTTCAAATAGTTTGCCCAGATTTAGCCCCCCCCCCCCCAATCCCAAATTGTAAACCCTAGCGACGCTACTGGATCCTTCTGTTTTCATAGATTGAATGCCAAACACTCACATGGAAAGGCACGACTATTTTCCACATTTTTGGGAGAGATAATAAGAAATACTTTGAGAAAAACAAAACGTCGATCGATGGTATTGAAACTGCAGGACTTCATAATAAACTCGAAGGACATTATATTGTTTCGATAATATAAGTTTTTATTTATTTTGTTAAAGTGTTTGAAATAATAGTTGAAAAAAAAAAGTTTACAATTAATTCAATGGTGCGGGTCAAAACTAGTTTGGTGTTATAGTGCAAGCTTATTCAAGATTGCTACACGCTTTTTGGACTACTTTATTTTAAATAGATTTAACTTTGTAAAGTCCCCTAATTTAACAATTGCACGCGAAACTGTTTATTAAACCGGAGCCTCCGGGATGAACTAGGCCCATGCGTGTGGCGAAGCGAGAATATATTTTTAACTAATTTAGTTCGCCGTGTTTTCCCGCTTGGGGGCGCTGACACGACCGTAAAATAAACAAAGTTGAACCCCGTGACCCTGTCGACTGCTTAAAGTAGGGTTCTCACTTGACCGAAAACACGACGGAAAGCCGGCGTAACTTGGGTTGACCGAAAACTTTAACGCCGAGCACGACGGAACTGCCGTTCCGCTCATTTCGGTCGGGCTTAAAACGTGTTCTATTTTTTCGGCCGTACCCGGCGTAAATAGAAAAAGTCAGCCAATGAAAATGCACGTTGTAGTTACGTCACTGTCGTAAGTCCCTGGAGATTTCAACTTATTGCGCAATACGCGAAGCCATAACTTCCAATAATAATAAATAATAATAATAATTATAAATACATAATGTATTTATAATATTATTGGAAAACTCAGAGTCACTCAAATCCTCCATTTTCTTTGTTTACCTTTGCGTACAACCCTTACCGCCCTCTCGGTTTCGATCCGTCGACCGATCGATAATGGTCACGTGACCCAATAAATTGTCAGCATTATTTTAAGTTCCGCTGCAAGTGAGAACGCTCTACCGCTAGCGGACAGCGGTAAGAAAATTTGCAACCGCTGGCGGTTCGTTTCCGTCGAGATTTTCGGTCAAGTGAGAACCTTACTTAAGTATTTGGGCCAAGGTCGCGGATTGTAAATATACGGTTTTATAACTCTTACTGAATTATTTTAATTGAAATAATTTATTTTGTTTTCATCAATACAATCTAACCGAAAGATTCAGTAAAAAGTGAATAGCCCCAAAAACATTTACGTTAATTTTAGGATGAAACTTTTCTCTATCATAAAAATTTTATGACTGACCCCTAAAATATCAACGATAATTTAAGGAAGACCCCTGTCAAAACGGAAAAATAAGCGCCATCTATGGTGAAAATATTTTTCCTAACAAACTGGATATTTCCCCACATAAAATTTGACATGCATGGGCCTAGTTCATCCCGGAGGCTCCGATTAAACGTTCTCTACCACCGTGCCTTGGTCTCCCTAGAAACGTTTAATGATTGGAAACTTTTCTAAAGAACTACTCGTATACTGTCTTAGAAAACGGTGCAGTCAAATATAATGGTTGTTGTTTTAATATGGCCAAACCTTGCTTAAAATGCTACGTTCTCAAGATAATTTTTTGTACCAGTTAGGAAGAATAGTTGAGCTGAAACTAAATTTAATAGTGTACTTAAATATGCAATTATAAAAGCACATTTTTTCCATTAAAACAAATCATTCTAAAGGTGTGCTATACTATAATCGTAACAAACCATTTAAATAAAGACCAAGAAAACTTTAACTTGGGAAAGAGCTTCTAATAGTTTAAGCGATTCCATTAGCCGTATAACTTTTAAATGTCTTGAAGAAATCCATAATTATACGGAGAATAACAGCTTAGAACTGGGAGAGAAACTGGTTTCCCCTTAACTAATCCCATTAAGTTCTGACATGGATTGCGTTTCTAATAACGATTACTATAGAGTTAATTTTAAAACGCAAAACTCATTTTAATTGTGGTTTTCTCATCAAATTGCCCGACTTGGACTTCAATTTTTTTTTGTTAAATGTTTGCTTCGCATCGAATTATAATGGGAATGAAAACCACAATACGTTTTGAGAAATATAGGTCTGATAATGTGTCCACCGCGCTTGTGAACAGATCGTATCAGTTCAATATTCAACATAAACAATTTTTTTTTCCTGCGCATGAGATGCAATATAATTTTCAATGAATGAATGCAAAGGTCTTACGTGGAAAAGCACGACTATTTCCACGAGAAATTATAAGAAATAATAAACGACAAGCAAAATATCACTCTTACCTTAACATTAATAATGCACCTAAAAACCTGAAAACACCCAACATTCACCAATACTGCCGCTTAACCTGAACCTAAAGTTGTTTAGTCAATCCATAATGTTCAAACTGCAGGCAGGACTTGATAATAAACTCGAAGCATATTATATTGTTTCGATTATATTAGTTTTTATTTATTTTGTTACAGTGTTTGAAATAGTATTTGAAAAAGAATAGTTTACAATTTATTCAATGGTGCGGGTCAAAATTACTCTGGTGTTATAGTGCAATTGTATTCAAGATTGTTACACGCTTCTCCCATCTATAAGTTCACGTTAAAGTTATGCACCAAATGATACCAAGGAAAAAACTTTTATAACATGGCATTACAATTAGGCTTAATTTACATTAGTATATTCGTGTATCTTTTCTAGAACAGAATTTCAATTGTAACGAGTGTCGCTGATACGATAGCGAGCATTATCAGCAGATTGAACGGAGCCGTCATTTGGGAAATCTTCAGTTCGGTTACGGTTTCTTGCGGCCTCGTCCAGGTTACGTAATCAAGCGGATAAATGATCTCGAAATCCAAAAACGAGTATGGCTTGCTCTCAAATATCGGATTCACGCTGAAAATTTAATCAATAATTGGATTACAAGACTTTTATTGATTGTGTGTGTGGGTTATATCAGAAGTATAAAATAATTAACAGTCTGACAGGTTAGGCTCGGAATGCGTTCGGTTTGAAACTGACTGTTTTAGATTTCTCTACTTTTAAGTATTACATTGACAATCGACAGAAGTATATAATACTTCTCTTCGATAGAAGTGTACCACAAAGCGGGTAAATTGTAACATGATTCTTCCAAACATCAAAACATTTGGATCAAGATTACTAAACCTAATCACAAACGCTGTAAATAGTTCCCTGAACAATATTCTGAGGGCTCTTAACTATTTGCCTAGGCGCGCTTGTGGCTTTTTCTGAAAAGTCAAGGCAATCCAGGTTTGTGCCTGGATTGCTGGGGATTAAGTACCAAACAGTTATACAATTCACCCCACTGAAGTTTGATGAACAGGATAGCAAACAAAAAGGATGAGCCTGGGTAGAATCATGTTATAAAACTAAAGTATAAAGAGGATACAGTGTCCCTTTCTGGTTATATTCATACATTATTTGACCAGTTTCACGCGTTTCCAGGCTACTGGTCAAGAATGACGTGTTGTAAATAATGTGTAGATAATCTGTGTTAATAGCGTCAGAAATGTAGAGTCCACCCATGCTTGTGATTATTTCCTTTGAATCATCATCTCCCGTGAGCAATGCTCCTAATAACCAAGTCAGATAGGATTTGCTGATGATCAGAACCGTTTCACCAGACAGAAGTTCCATGTATCTATCTATGGCTAAGAGTTCAACAATACTGCAGAAATTGTCCTCTGTTAGACTTTTGAGCCACTTATTGACCACTTCATCGCTGGTGGC
This sequence comes from Phalangium opilio, assembly GCA_019434445.1. Taxonomy (NCBI): domain Eukaryota; kingdom Metazoa; phylum Arthropoda; class Arachnida; order Opiliones; family Phalangiidae; genus Phalangium; species Phalangium opilio. The sequence continues at coordinate 1,271,941 of JAEQBA010003137.1, forward strand.
CTATAGAATATCGGTTTTTTTATTATTTGAAGCAAATATTGCTAAGAATGTGCAAACCGAGCGTAAAATTATCGATTGGCAATTCTTAATTTAGGACTATTATGAAGTGACCTTTGGTTTTTATCTTTATCAAGTTGGAATCAGTATCCTCTAAGTTGGAGCCATTTCCGATAGGAATCTTACCAAAATCTTAAGATATTCGTGGACTATGCCTCCAAAGATTATTTTGGGTTTTAACTTCGACGCCATCACGTCTTCCAGTGAGTTGAGGGTGTCGTATGTCTCTGTGGTAAACTCGGTTTTTAAGAAACATCCCAAGAAGAACAAAATGATCGTGACACTCAACAGCCAAACTGAAGAAATCAGTCGAACAGTAACATCGGGTGAAATATTTGGAATCGCTGCGAAAAATAAAAAAATTATATCAATTTGTAACTATTTATTTTCGGGAAAAAGTCGAGGTTTCATTTCACTCACGTTCAGCGCAGAGCAGCGACGCGTTGTTCCAAATATTGTTCAACATTAGACTAACTAATTTCTTGAGAATTTGCTTCATAGACAATAGATTGAATCGATGTTTTAGAATCCAGTGAAATGTCAGGATTGCAGAAATTAAAATCACAGACTCGGTCATTAGCGTGATAACCTATAAGATGTGAAATATTAAAACTGTTCACGAGCTCAAGCCGGCTGAGGCTCGCGCCGAGTCGAGCCGACAGACATCGAGTCATTAGTCTCACTACGATTCGCGAGCTTAGTCACTGAAATAGGGCCTAATGCTTTCATGTTAGTGTTTTTTCTCTTTTACAATAGCGTTCCGTTGTATTTTTACACAATAAAAAGCGTGATATCGTCATCTCTCACCTGTAACCGTGGGCAAAAAATCGATTTCTTCACTATTTACCGAGCGGTTTTTTGGTTAACCACTACATTCCTATACATGCGATAATATTTCCAGTCATTCTCAAGTCTTACGTTGGTATAGTAGCAACTTTACTGAACCTATATGTTAACCGAGCCAGCTCGGCTCGACTCGATTATTTTCGAACCGGGCCAAGCTAATTCGGTCTTCACCTGCGAGTCCATGGAAAGAAACGATAGTGTTGTCGAGACAATTATTTTAGGTGGACCAGTTACAATGACGGTGCTACTAAACTCAAAGGGAGAGGAAGGTGTATATACACCAATCATTTTTTCGAAGAATGAAAGTTGAACCGGAAACACAATGGCGTGTTTGTCCTTTCAAATCAAATAATGATAGAATTAAACTATTTTCACTATTGCAAAGTTGCGTATATTACGTCAAATTCTCTTGGTGATTCGTGCACTTTGACAAAGTCGAAGTAACTTATTTTATGGTCCTCATAATTAATTCTATAAAAGAAGAACATATTGACTTTGTTCACAATAGTTGGGTTTTAATATTGGAATTATCTTACTTCATATTAGTCGCGCCTTCTAAATATTCCCTTGTAAAATTGTATTTATTTGCTGCATTGGGCATATTCCACGTTTCCTGCAATACGTGAAATATTATTATCGATATTAGCATAATTAAAATATCTGAAAATAGTACCTCAATCGTTCCAAAATTGACGGGAAAAGGCTCAACATATCTAAAAAAATGTAGAACAATTGAAAAACTAATACCCCAATTGTCTGTAATTGTTTGAAAAATCAGTGTGCCAAATATCGAAATCTAGAGCTTATATTATGAACAGCTACCAATATACAGGGTGTTTGTGAAAGGTCCATCAATAATGAAAGGGCGTATTTATTGGGCCATTTTGAGTCGAAAATGTTCTATGACATTTTTCCGTTCGGGCCACTGTTTTCAAGTTATGATTGGAGTAATTTACGGATGACCCCTTAAATTTAATTAAGAAATTGAAAGACAGCGCTAATTTAATGAAGGGGTCATCCCTAAAATATTCAAATCATAACTCGAAAACCGTGGCTCGGACGGCAAAATGTCATAGAACATTTTCGACTCAAAATGGCCCAATAAATACGCCCTTTCATTATTGATGGACTTTTCACAAACACCCTGTATATAGTATAACAGAAACATACCTGTATTTGTAGAAGTTGAACTGCTTAGTCTCAAATTTGTTCAAACTCATTTTTAATTATTTGGCCTTAATTTTGATATCGGCGGTATTCTTAGGATATTAGGAGTTGCCTTTAATGTTAAAACTTTCGATAAACAATTTCGGGTGTATTATCTTATCACGAATCTATCAGAATAAATAGAACCGTATAAAGAGGAACAACAATGAGACTGCAGTGGTTGCGCGAAAATGGTACTAATTTTAGTGCTTGCCTAAAGCGATTGTTATGGGGGGAACCTGGCATTATTATTTGATATTCTCTAAGCGCGTTTATAAATTGCACTATTTTATTTTAAAGAGATTTAATTTTCAGCTTTCCCTTAAATTAATAATTGCACGCAAAACTATATCTGGAACGCACTTTACTTTATAGTTTAATGTTTGGAAACTTTCCTCAAAAACTACTCGTATACTCTCTTAGAAAACGGGGCAGTCCCATATACTGATTGTTGTATTAACATGGCAAAACCTTAATCAAAATACTGCATTCTCAAGGTAAAAGTTTCTATCATTTAGAAAGAAACTTCCAATATTTTATATCATTATAGTAGAACTGTACTTAAATTTAGAAGTGTACCTAAATATTCAATTATAAAACTTAATTTCCTCCTCATTCTAAAGGTGGGCTATACTATAATCATAACGAACCATTTAAATAAAGATCAAGAAATTTTTAACTTCGGAAAGGGCCTTTTAATAGCTTAAGCGGTTCCATTATCCGTATAACTCTTGAATGTTTTGAGGTCGTAGAGAAATCCATAACTATGCGTAGAATAATAGCTTAGAACTGGTAGAAAACTGGTTTTCCTTTGAACCGATTTAGTTCTAAGCAAGAAGTGATATCTAGTTTAATAGGTAGAAGGTGTAGGATGAATAAATATTCTCGCACCGTAGTCCCAGTCCCCCTTTCAAAATACAAGGGTGACGTAAAAGGAAGCCGGAGTATTTCGCCTCTCCTCATTCGGAAAATACGTAATTTTCGTCATTCGCGTCGCGCTGACATGAGTTTTCAAGAACCAATGAGATGCTGGTTCTAATTTAGAGGCGGGGATTAACTCCGGACCTACGTTTGGACTGGAGATAAAGCTGGAAATGTGGCGAATTTATACCTTCTCCCTAATAAACTAGATATCACTTCTTGTTCTAAGCATGGATTGAGTTTATTCTAATGATTTTTATACCATTAATACATAACTCATTTTAAATATGGTATACTTATAAAATTGCCCGACTTGAACTTTAAACTCTATTTTATTTACCTGTTTAAGAAAAACCTTTTAATTGGGTAGAAAATCCATTAGTCCTCGTCTCAACTAGGAGAGGTTTATTTTGGTTTCCCAACTTGTTTCATAAATATTTCCTTCACATCGAATTTTAGTAATGTAGGTCTGATAAGGTGTCCACCGCGCTAGTGAACAGATCGTATCAGTTCAATATTGAACATAAATTATAATTTTCCTGCGAATGAGTTTCAAGATCCTTTTCAATGAATGCGAAGGTCATACGTGGAATGATACGTATATTACCTTTAATAAAGCACCAGCATACCTGGAATCACCTAAAATTATAACCATACAGCAGCTTACGATGAATCTGACGTTGTTTAGTCCATCGATGGTGTTCAAACTGCAGGACTAGATAATAAACTCAAAGCATATTATATTGTTTCAATTATATTTGTTTTTATTTATTTTGTGTACAGTGTTTGAAATGGTGCTTGAAAAAGAATCATTTAAAATCTTTTCAATGGTGCGGGTCAAAATTACTTTGGTGGTATAGTGAAAGTTCATTCAAGATTGCTACACAATTTTACCAGCTAAAGTTCACGTTAAGTTTTATGCATCAAATGATAACACGGAAACAACTTTTAGGCTATAATATAGCTATGCAATGATGTTTAACTTCCATCGGTATATTCATAAATCTTTTCTAGAACAGAATTTCAAGTGTTACGAGTGTCGCAGACACGATAGCAAGCATTACGAGCAGATGGAACGGAGCCGTCAACTGGGAAATCTTCAGTTCACTTATGCTTTCTTTCGGCCTCGTCCAGGTTACGTAATCAAGCGGATAAGTGAAGACGAAATCCAGATACGAGTATGGCTTGCTCTCAAATATCGGATACACACTTTAAATTAGAAATAAATGAATTATATAAGGATTTCAATCAATATTAGGAAAGATGTCATTTATTAAGATAGAGAGCGGAAGGTGGTCCAGATGTGACTGGATAGCAGTGGTACCTTAATTGGCCAATTTCACGGATTTCCGAGCTATTGTTTATGAATGACGTGTTGTAAATGATGTGCAGATAATCTGTGTGAATATCGTCCGAAATGTATAGTCCACCCAGGTTTGCTATTATTTCTTTCGGTTCATCACTTCTCGTCAGAACTTCTCCGATTAACCAAGTCAGATAGGTTTTGCTGATGATCAGAACCGATTCACCAGACAGGATATCCATGTACCCTTCTAAATCTAATAGTTCCATAAGAGTACAGAAATTTTCCTCTGTTAGACTATTGAACCACTTGTTCACAACTTCATCGCCTGTAGCCTGAAAATTATTGGTTTTTCAAAAGGAATGCGTAATCTGACCGTAAACGCAACAAATTAGGAAATAAAAAATGTTTCGTTTTAGTGGAAAATCCAAAACATTTAGAAAATAAAATGTTCAACATCATTTAAAAGGGAAATCATTACTTAAGAAAATCTTACCAAAATCCTTAGAAACTCGTGGGCGATACCTCCCGCGATTATTTTGGGTTTTAATTTGGACTTCATTACGTCTTTCAACGAATTGAGGGTGTCGTATGTCTCTGTGGTAAACTCGGTTTTCAAGAAACATCCCAAAAAGAACAAAATGATTGTGGCACTTATCAACCAAACTGAAGATATCACTCGAACAGTTACTTCCGGCGATATATTTGGAATGGCTGCGAAAAATCAATTACGAAAACTTAGTGTTTATATTTGAAGGGGGTCTTGTTATTTGTCACTCACGTTCAGAACACAGCAAAGACGAGTTCTTCCAAACGTTGTTCAACATTTTTTTCACTGATTTCTTTATAATTTGCCTCGTCGACAAAATCTTGATTCGACGCCTTAGAATCCAATGAAGTGTCATGATTGCCGAAATTATAATTACTGACGATGTCATTAACGCAAGAACCTATTTGAAAATTTTGAATAGAGTTTTACCAAAATGCACGAGAAGAATTTATTTTTGTGGTAAACATCATTAAATTCTAAATGATTCTTCACCTGCGAGTCCATGGCTAAAAACGATAGAGTATTTGAGACTATCTTTTTAGGTGGTCCAGTTACAATGACGGTGCCACTAGAATCAAAGGGTGATGATGGTGTGAAAACACCTATCGCTTTTTCAAAGAATGAAAGTTGAATTGGAAACACAATGACGTGTTTATCCTTTTAAAAAAAATGATAAAATTAATCTTTATTCCACTATTGTAAAGTGCGTATAATACGTCAAATTCTCTTGGTGATTCGTGTATTTTGACAATGTCGAAGTAGCTTATTTTATGATCCTCGTAGTTAATTCTTCAAAAGTAAACGATATTGATTAGATTCTCATTTTTTACAGCCTCGTTGGTTCTAATACTAAAATTGTATCTTACTTCATATTGGTGGCGCGGTTTAAAAATTCCCTTGTAAAAATGTATTTAAATGCTTGACTTTGCATTCCCCAAGTTTGCTGCCATACGTGAAAAATTATAACTTAAATTTTCAATCATCATAATAATCGATATTACCTCAATCGTCCCAAAATTGACGGGAAACGGCTGAGCATATCTGAAAAAAAAAATTGTGAAGGAATTAAAGATTATACTATTAGATGGACTGAACCAGAACTGACACCATCGGCAAGGCATGTCCACACTACGCTATTTTTTCCGCTTCGCGAGTTCGTTTGCTTTGTCGCGCGAGCTACGTTGCTTGTCCACACAAAACAAATTCGTTCGCACGCTCGCGTCGCTTGGCACACCTGGTCCGATCAGAATCTTTGATTTTTTTCGAACATTTTCGCGTCGCTCGCGGCTTTGTCTGTATGTTTTACAGTGGTTAAAGGGCGCCAATCTATTCATATGTTCATTTGTTACATATAAAGTATATATAATATACATCTATTCATATTTATTTCGAAAATATAGATATATAAATTAAAAATTGAAGAATCATATGTGTTACGGAAGGTTGTGTGAAGCATAATCCGCTTTTGGTATTATTTGAACGAGCGAAGGCTGATAACTACCATGGTTTAATAAACAAATGTGTGATGCATGATTGTCAATAGGATTAGCTGATTGGTCGAATCGTTTTGGAGTTATTGAAATCTCTCCTTTCTTTGCTATGAAAACCTGTGTATAGACAGGTTGCAAGCGAAAAACCGATGGCGTGGACATACCTTAACACCCTAACAGGTTGAAGAATTAGTGAAAACAATATCAAAATCTGTAGCCCATAACTTTTGATATCCACTAAAATATACATAACTGAAACATACCTGTACTTGAAGAAGTTAGACTGTCTAGTCTCAAATAGGTTCAAACTCATTTTTTATTCTTCAGTGTGACCAATAGTAAATTCATGGAATATTGCGTGTTATCTTTGATATAAAATATACAGTAACTAATCATTTCAAATTTCATTTCGTTTTGTTAAAAAACACGTAATTAAAATTAATTGATAAACATTTACATGAGTTTAATGAAACGAGACTGTCGAGAGTGAAAAGAGCGACGTTTTGGTCAACTGTTAAGTAGTCTTAGGTCGAAGAATACCTAAATTTAGTTACTAGCTAAATCTATTCTGTAATAACCGTAATTATTTGATCCCATACACCAAAGGGGATCATTTAGATGCCAGCATAAATCTAGGCAGTCACTGAATTTCAGTTAAAAAATTAAATTCATTCTAAATTTATTATTCGTTTTCAGAATGGGCGGTAACATAAGTGGGAATGCATGGAAAGGTTTCATTGTAGCAAAGTCCCAAGGTGCAAACTAATTGTTGTAACGCTACATTTTGATTACTTAAAAATTGGCAATAGAAAATATTTCACTTAACATTTGCTGCTGCTGTCTACAATGATACATGAATTGAAGAGCAATTACTTCCTTAGTTCTTTTAGAAAAATTTCTTATGACACAAATTTCGCTTATAGCCGACTAAATAAACAAGACTATTTCTTTTCTAAAAGATTTGTGCTTTAGAAAAATCAAAGCGTCTTTCTCCACATCTAGAAGTCGTAGTGTAAGTGTTGAAGGTAATTGTTATGGAACAATTTAAAGCTTTCCACCAATGTGCCAGGTCAACCTCGAAGCGCTAATTGCTTGGAAACGTTTGGTAAAGAACTATGAAGTTACATGAACACGCAGAATAATGGGTCGTTATAATTGAGCCCAACTTTATAAACGGTAAACATTGTTCACAAAAACCACATTTTTCTACGGTAAACTATACTCATTCTAAGGTTGGGTTGAAGTATAGAATAATTGCTGGCAAATAGCTTTTTTCCCATTATAACAAACCACGTTAATGGTTTTTCTAGTTTCATAATACTGCGGTAAGAAACTTTTAAGAGTCCTTATCGATTCCTATGTAAGTAAAATTATAACGCTTAACTGTTTTAAGGTAGTAGAGAAATCTGAAGCTATGCCTTTAGTTCAGAACCAGTAACATTTTTCGTATAAAACGGGTATTTTTGTAGGTAAACTGGAATATTTCTGTTGTCAGATTAGTTACGTGTAATTATTTCTTCAGGTTTAATTTTTAGCTCGGTTTTGGTTATATAACCACTGGGCCTAGTTCTTGCGCTGCTGTTTTGTAAGAGAGCTGGGTTGTACGTGTGTTTGTGAGTGAGCCCCGGGTACACGAAAAAGAGCGTGGATAGAGACCTATTAGAGAGTTTAAGCATCCCCTATACGCGTACGTGTAGCCACCTTTGACAATGCATTGGTCTAATGCACTGTGGAAGGTAGCTACACGTACGCGTTTAGGGGATGCTTAAACTCTCTATTAAGGCTAGATCCACTACCACTTTAGAGCTCTTAATGTGAAATAGTTGCGAAAAGAAGTACATAAGCGTTATGGTATGTGTTACTAGCAGTTTTCCAACTTTGGATGGACGAAAAACAAGTTTGTCGGGACTCTTGTTAAGTAAATATCCACTTGCGGCTCTTTGAAGTATACCATAACAGTTATTTAACTGCCAATGTGAGCCAGCAATGACTCACTACACGTTATTATACATTCATCTCAATAGGTAATTTCGCAAAGTCGGGCTGGTCACGTGCAACTGTTTTTCGAGACGTCACACAAAGTCCTACTATTGTTAAGAAAATAGGTTTTGGTTGGCCGTATTTCTAGAGGGCGAGTGTCTGCTACAATTAGACAGGCTATGTTGCAAGTTAAAGGCTAACAAACGTGTTTACTGCTTCATTACTTTGGTTGCGAAATAAATATTAATTTTATTATTACTATTAAACTGGAAACAAACCATTTAGCTGTTAAATCCATATTCACACACCCAACTGTAACATTTGAACAAGGATACAGTTTGAAAATATAGATTTTTGACCCTGAGTGACGTTTTCCCAGCAACAAACCCATGACGTAGTAGTAACGTCGCACAAACATTAAAACAAGCTGACGGGTGCTGTCATAGTTTGCGACATCACCTATTCCTATTTTTCCGATTTAAGACCAAAAGACTTCCTTGTATACATTTATTTTCAGAAATGTTTATTCTCTATTCTTCCAGCAAGTAATTTCAAAGACTGACAGGTATTGGACTATTAAGAGCTTTACACACTTTCGAGATAAGATATAGCTGGTGTTAAAGGGCAAACATAAATAGCCTACAAGTGTCGGTTTTTGTACCCGATCATATTCTGTTAATTTAAATCGAATATTGGTAATTTTAGATTACATTATAAAGTTATTTTTAGCCACTCTCAAGAATCATACATATTACTTAACTGTTGATGAGATTCATGGATTCAAAAGCTAGGTCAGACCAGATAGGAAAGAGGTAAGATGGAGTGGAAATGATCATGGGCGACTTGCGGCAATGAAAGTCTCGTAGTGTACCTCGCACACGCCCCTACCCTTCGGAAGAGGCGATTGTGAAGTGCTGCCACTTAGCGCGATTGTATTGTATGGAAACTAGCTTCTTTTTTTTTTAAGATAAAGAAGGCATCTTCGACGTTTCCGTACCGTACGACCCTAATGGGGGTACAGACTGGAATGTTATAGGTATGAAGGGTTCTACTCCATCCCTCTCTCCTTCAAGGTCAGACTGTGCGACTCAGACACATAAAGCATAAGCATAGGACTGTTGGTAACTTGCGCAATGTGACAAATTTATATGGTGGATGCACACTTTCAAGAAGAGAATTTTCAAATGTGACCTATTTTAAAGGTTTTTTTTTCATTTTCGTGTTTGTTAATAGTAAAAATTAATAGAAATTTCTATTAATTTTGTTGATTGTGACTGGCTGTTGTCTTCTAGAATATTATTTCAAGTGTTACGAGTGTTGCTGACACGATGGCTAGCATTATGAGCAGGTTGAACGGAGTCGTCATTTGCGTAATCTTCAGTTCACTTATGCTCTTTTTCGGCCTTGTCCAGGTTACGTAATCAAGTGGATAAGTGAAGACGAAATCCAGAAAAGTGTAGGGCTTGCTCTCAAATATCGGATACACGCTAAAATGTTTGTAAAAATTAAGAGTTAGTCGAAATTAAACTATTATTTCAAAAGACGAGGCTTTAAGTGGATTGTGATGTGTTGGATTGCTCAGGAGCTCGAGCCAGCTCGGGCTCGTGACGAGCGAGCCGAGTTCGAGCAGAGCCGAGCCGCCGTTTTCTCGACTCAACCCGAGCCGAGCTTTTAAGAAGCTCGCTCAGCTCGGCTCGTGAACAGTCCTAGAATATACGGCTTTGATTGATCATCTGTGGGCTGCAGTCATACCTCAGATGCGCCATTTCACGTATTTCAGGGCTACTAATTACGTATGAAGTGTTGAAAATGATGTGCAGATAATCGGTGTGAATATCGTCCGAAATGTAGAGTCCACCCATTCTTGCTATTGTTTCTTTCGATTCTTTATCTCCCGCCAGCACTTCTCCCAGCAACCAAGTCAGATAGGTTTTGCTGATGATCAGAACCGATTTGCCAGACAGGACATCCATGAATCCGTGTAATTCTAATAGATCCATAAGACCACAGAAATTGTCCTCCGTTAGACTGTTGAACCACTTGTTCACAACTTCATCGCCAGCAGCCTGAAATCATAGTTTTTAAATTGCTTCATTATAATTTAAATACGCAAATTTAAGGCAAGTTGATTGAATGGGATTCCGAAATTTAACACGTTTTTAAAGTTATTACTAGCGAATTATCCTTTTAGGAGAAAGCATCATAGCTTGCGAACAGAATATCGAGTTAGAAATAAAGATACGATTACGGTTAAGGGAGCCATTTTGAGTTTTTATTGAAGATATTTTTACCAAAATCCTAAGAAACTCGTGGGCGATACCTCCCCCGATTATTTTGGGTTTTAATTTGGACGCCATTACGTCTTCCAACGAATTGAGGGTGTCGTATGTCTCTGTGGTAAACTCGGTTTTCAAGAAACATCCCAAAAAGAACAAAATGATCGAGGCGCCTAACAACCAAACTGAAGATATCAGTCGAACAGTTACTTCCGGTGATATATTTGGAATGGCTGCAAGTGTAATTGTGTTATGTCTTTTTAGAATATTATGGTCTTCGCCCTTGTCACTCACGTTCGGCGCACATCAGTGACGCGTTGTTCCAAATGTTGTTCAGCATCATATTAACAAATTTCTTGATAATTTGTATCGGGGACATCTGGATTTGACGCCTTAGAATCCAATGAAATGTCAGGATTGCCGAAATTATAATCACTGACGTGGTCATTAACGTAAGAACCTGCGCGGTCGAAAACAGAAAACACTCAACTGTTTTAAAGCAATTTCCATATGGGCTTCAATTTTGTATTGAAATAAAGTAGGTCTTCACCTCGAAGTCCATGGCTAAAAATGACAGAGTAGTCGAGACAATTTTTTTAGGTGGTCCAGTTACAATGATGGTGCCACTAAAATCAAAGGGTGATGAAGGTGTAAAAACACCTATCACTTTTTCGAAAAATGAACGTTGAATTGGAAACACTATGGCATGTTTACTCTTTAAAATCAAATAGAAATAGCATTATTATTTCACTTATAATCTAAACTCTGTTTAATACCAAAAATTCTGCTTGTGAGTCATGTATTTTGACAAAGTCCAAGTATCCTATTTTATGGTCCTCGTAATTTATTCTACAGAACGATAATATATTTCACTGTCATCACAACGTTAAAACCATTGAAAGTATGGCTTACATCATATTGTTAGCGAGTTGTAGATATTCTCTTGTGAAAATGTATTTAAGTGCTTGATTTTGCATATCCCACGTTTCCTGCAATATGGGAAATGTTTTTAATTAATTTCGGTTGATATGATTCGTTTAGTAAAATTATTTAAAATAGTACCGCAATTGTTCCAAAATTGGCTTGAAAAGGCTGAACATACCTAAAAGATATAGAACAATTGAAGTGTTAATACCCCAATAATTGTTTGAAACATTTTTGTGGGTAGTATCAAAATCTAAATCTTGCATTCCAAATAGCTACCAAAATATAGATAATTGAAACATACCTGTATTTGAAGAAGCTGGACGGCCTAGTCTCAAATTTGTTCAAACTCATTGCTATTCCTTCAGTATAATTGATAGGGTTATCTTTGAAATAAATTTTGTGAATTACAAAAGTTGTCGAATTTATTTGTTTGTTTCTTTTCTATCAACAATACAATTATTCAAAAACTGAAAGTAAATGGGTGGATTAAAGCGATACTTGGGCAATATTTTGAAGTTTTGCTCGACATACACAGACCGGGGTGCCAAGAAGAGTGGTCGATGGCCTAAAACTTAACATAATTTATGGTTTGGCTGGTCAAACTATGCAAAGATTTTCAACCACATTTTAGTATATAAATAAAAAAACACGCAATTTCTGAAAGTTCTGTCAGAAATTAAGTGGGGTGTTCTTTGTGCGATTTTGAGTCGAAAATGTTACAAGTTACGATTGGATTGTTTTACGGATGGCCCGTTACATTTAATAAGCATTTTCTTTGAGTCTCTATATAAAATTTAAGGAGCCATACGTATAGTACTTCATTGCTGTCTATAGTGATACATGAATTGAAATACATTTGATGTGATAATTCTTGTGAATACTTACAGTTCAAATTATTTTTCATTTTAAGTCACCCAAAATCCACTCCCAAAAGAAACAACCTATGTAGCCCTAATATAGAGCTCACACTCTCGAAATCAGTAAATGAATTATTTTTTTCTTAATTGCTACTGCTCACAATAGTGAGACATAAATTTACGCGTAACTTCTCCCTTGATTCTAATAGAAAATCTTTCATTACGTACGAGTATTTACGAGTCAGCTCGGTTTTCAGCTGGCTTTAAAAACAACTCTCTTTTCTAAGAGATTTAGCGTCGGAAATAGGCTAAAGCATTTCTTTGCACAAGCACCTTCATTAATAAAAATAAGAATAAACTTGCAGCGTTAATATTGAACGAAAATGTGCTAGAGGCATTAGTTAAACTCTCGTTTTCCCTCGAAAATCGTTAAACGCGTTTAAATCTAGGCTAAAGACTTTAAACTTGGGTAATAATAGTCCAACTTTATAATAATGAATAGTAAAACTACATTGTTCTAAGAAAAACTTGCCTCATTCTAGAGTTGGAATATAGTTTATTTAACTTGGACGTTTCTGCCTTTAAATGGCTTAAATAGAATTTTTCTTCTGGTTAAAACCAAACTATTTCTGAGTTTAGACTATGGTTTCTTTGCTAATGGTTTCTGTAGGTTTAATTTTGAAGTATAAACGTCTATTTGACTTGAGTTCTTTTTTTGTATAAAATTGGGAGACGCCATCTTGCATTGAAGATGTCTTTAAAGTTCGATTCAATTTGCGTTGATTTTGAGAATCTGTTCATTATTTCAGTCTAAATATGCTCTTTTTCACCAGAGATAGATTTATTTTAGAAGTAGGAATGGAGAACAGGGTTTATTGGGTGCGCGTCAAAGTCCCGGACCCCTTCCCAGGGAAGGGAGGGGGTATGAAATAAAAGGCAGGTCATAGCGACAGAGGTAAAAAGGAATTACTTATTTTTCGCCGTCCCCTTCAGCAACGTCATCAAATTGTAGTTTAAGTGAGCCAATAAGATAATTTAAACTTTTCGTTAAGTGTTGGAGGGAGGTGCTCTATACTGCGCTATGAGTCGGACTGAAGTAAATACTAACCGTTCTCCATTCCTACTTCTAAAATTAAATCTATCCCTGTTTTCACTTAATGGTTTTATAAAGTTCTTTCCATAATTGTCTGGCAAAACAAGGTTTTAAATGCCAATGTGGACCAGAATACAGAACGTTATATTTCGATGTAATGAAACATCTATTTGTCTTTGTTAATTGTTGCTTGGTGTTGTCTTCTAGAATAGAATTTCTAGTGTTACGAGTGTTGCTGACACGATAGCGAGCATTACGAGCAGATGGAACGGAGTTGTCAACTGGGAAATCTTCAGTTCACTTATGCTCTCTTTCGGCCTCGTCCAGGTTACGTAATCAAGCGGATAAGTGAAGACGAAATCCAGAAATGAGTATGGCTTGCTCTCAAATATCGGATACACGCTTAAAATTAGAAAGAACTGAGTTATACAAGAACTTCAACATGCAATATTTTGAAAGACGTGATTTGAGATAGAGAGTGGAAGGCGGTCCAGATCTGACTGGAGAGATATCGTACCTTATTTGACCAATTTCACGGATTTCGGGGCTATTATTTATGAATGACGTGTTGTAAATAATGTGCAGATAATCAGTGTGAATTTCGTCCGAAATGTAGAGTCCTCCCATGCTTGTTATTATTTCCTTCGAATTATCACCTCTGGTTAGAACTTCACCGATTAACCAAGTCAGATAGGTTTTGCTGATGATCAAAACCGATTCTCCAGACAGGACATCCATGTACCCATCTAAATCTAATAGTTCCATAAGAGTACAGAAATTGTCCTCTGTTAGACTTTTGAACCAATTGTTCACAGCTTCATCGCCAGTAGCCTGAAAAGGTTTTTTGAGTTATAGAATTGAAATGACTAATCTTAACGCAAGTTCAACGATTGGAATTCCATAATTTAAAAAATTATAACACAGAAATTGTTCCCTTGAACCAAAAATGGGAAAATTTAGAAATTAGATTTTTCAATGTAATTTAAAAGGGAACAATCATAAATCATTACTTGTGATGATCTTACCAAAATCTTGAGATAATCGTGGACGATGCCTCCCCGGATAATTAAGGGTTTTAAATTCGATGCCATGACGTCTTCTAATGAGTTCAGGGTGTCGTATGTCACTGTGGTAAACTCGGTTTTCAAGAAACAACCCAAAAAGAATAAAATGATCGTGGCACTTATCAACCAAACTGAAAATATCACTCGAACAGTTACTTCCGGTGATATATTTGGAATGGCTGCAAGTGTAATTAGGTAGACACTTATTTATTTAGGAGGGGGAGCTTCTTTGTCGTCACTCACGTTCAGCACACAGCAAAGACGCGTTCTTCCAAACGTTCTTCAACATTATTTTCACCGATTTCTTTATAATTTGCCTCGTTGACGAAATCTTGATTCGACGCCTTAGAAACCAATGAAGTGTCAGGATGGTCGAAATTATAATTACTGACGTTGTCATCAACGTAAGAACCTATTCGTTATTTATGAATACAATTTCACCAAAGAGCACGAACAGATTTTATGGTAAACATGATTAAATTTTAAATAAGTCTTCACCTGCGAATCCATGGCTAAAAAGGACATAGTATGCGAGACTATCTTTTTTGGTGGTCCAGTTACAATGACGGTGCCACTAGATTCAAAGGGTGAGGAAGGTGTAAATACATCTTTCACTTTTTCAAAGAAGGAAAGTTGAATTGGAAACACAATGACGTGTTTATCCTTTTAAATAATGATACAATTAAACTTAATTATTTCACTATTATATAATTGCGTATAATACGTAAAACTCTCTTGGTGATTGGTATATTTTGACAAAATCAATGTAATCTATTTTGTGATCCTCGTAATTTATTCTTCAAAAGCAAGAGATATTGATTATCTTCTTAATTTTACAATTAACGTTGGCTTTAATACTGAAATTGTATCTTACTTCATATTTGAGCTGCGGTGTAAAAATTCGCTTGTAAAATTGTATTTAAATGCTTGACTTTGCATTTCCCACGTTTCCTGCAAAACGTGAAATTTTTCAACTTTAACTTTAGATCAATCTCAGTAATTTAGTGATATAATTGAGTGTTGCACCTGAATCGTCCCAAAATTTACGGGAAACGGCTGAACATACCTGAAATATTGTAAAAGAGTTAAGTATTTTCACTGTCTGATGGATTAAACTGATGCCATCCGCATTTTTAATAATGAGTTAAAACAATTTCAAAACCTGTAGCCCATAACTTTTGATGGCCTCTAAAATATACATAACTGAAACATACCTGTACTTGAAGAAGTTAGATTGTCTAGTCTCAAATATATTCAAAGCCATTTCTTATTCTTCAGTATATGACCGATAGTAAATCAAGGAGAATTATGTTTTATCTTTAATATAAAATATTTAATAAGTGATCAATTCGAATTTCTTAATTCGTTTTTCTCGTTTCGGTAAGAAACATAATTATAAATATTGAATATGAGAGAATATAAGTCGAGACTATTGCGAGTTATTTTGTTAGTCGACATTTAAGTAATCTTAGGTTGAAGACTAGATAAATGTAATTATGGCTTAAAGGTCGACTTCCTTCGAAAAGAGTTCTAGCGAACTTAAAACCGAGCATCGAGTCTAACAATGGAGCGACCGTGCCGATTTTCGAATCCCCGCTGGGGTAAAAAATGGAAGGGTTCTAGCTAACTGAAAGCCGTGCAATGTGGTTCTAGCGAACTGAAGATACACAATAGGGAGAGGGCAAACCCATTCTTGCCACGTCATAGGCTTATATCTCTTACCTCGATTCCATCCCCCTAACGGGGGAATTTCAGTATCGCGCCTACAAACGCTCCCCTAAGTAGAGGTATAAAATGACGTCGGATGTTCTTTCCCTCCCTGACAAACGCCGTCTCCCTATAGAGAATTTCCTTCAGGGGAAAGCAAAATTCGAGAGGAAATAAATTTTTTAAAAGGATTTCTATTGTTCATCTTCAGTTCGTTAGAACCACATTGCACGGCTTTCAGTTAGCGAGAACCCTTCCAACTTTTGACCCAGCGGGGTTTTGAAAATCGGCACGGTCGCTTCATTGTTAGTCTCGATGCTCGGTTTTTAGTTCACTAGAACCCTTTTCGCTGGAATTCGGCCTTTAAATCCATTTAGCAATAAATATTTGACCTCATGCACAAAAGGGACCAGTTTGATGCCAGCATAAAAGTAGGTAGGCAGGGAATTTCGGTTAGAAAATGGAATTTATTTCAATCACACCACGATTAATTTCAATAAGTAAATAATTCTTGTTTTCCAAACCTTCGATGTATAATTGGCCTTATTCCCTCAAGGAAGCCACAAGTTCACACTCCTACCAGTATTAAAAAATTTTTCACGAAATATTTGACAGTAAGTTGAAATTTATCAGGTTTTGGGCACACCTTTTCAAGAACTTCTCATTTACCTACAAAACATTTAAACATATCGATTTTTGAAGAAACTAGACTCCTTACGTACAAATTTTTCCGGAGTCATTCCTAATATTCTTCAGTGTATTGCCGTTAGCAGACAGTTAGTTCTAATGCCTTGTTCAAGATACTGCGCGTTCTCTGTGGTTTATATGACTATAGTAGTTTAATATTTACCGCTGTTTCCATTAAATTTGTTCCACGGCTAAGCTTTTAGCGGAATTGCATAAAATATTACGTTCAATATTACTCAAGCAAACTTTTGGTATGGAGTGGGTTTAACATAAGTGGGCACGCATTCAAAGCTTTGATATTGCGCAACTTAAAGTTGGGAACGCTAGATTACGACTACGTGAAAATTTCCAATACGTATAAATTTAAATCGAAAAACTTAAAAAAAACCTATTTATAAATTTTTTTTATAAATAAGTATATTACATATAAAAATATTTTACCTCGTTTTTCATTAAATTTGATCCGCGACTAAAAGTTAATAGAATTGAATTAAATATTTCGTACATTATTGCACAAGCGAACTCCCGCTGTGCCTTTTGGTAAAGTAAGAGGAGAATTGGTTATTCGCATTCACCGTGGGTTTTAACATATGTGTGCGTGCATGGAAAGGTTCAATTTTGAGTATCAGAGTATAATTTTTGCAAAGTCCAAAGGCGCCAACTTAATGTAGGAAACGCTGTATTATGATTACGTGAAAATGGTCAATAGAAAATATTTCACATAACATTTAGTGCAGCTGTCTATAGTGGTACCTGAATTGAAGCCCTATTTTCGTTAGTTCTCATAGAAAAACTCATTATGACATAAGTTTCTCTTATGGCCTACTAAATAAACACTGCTACCTATTTCATTTGAAAGATACCTAGTGTTAGATAATTTATAGGAGTCAGCTTTCCTTGTTGACTCAACACAGCCAGATAATTGCTGCATTAGTGTTGAAGGTAATTGTAGTAGAATAATTACAAGCTTTCAACCAATATGCCAGGTCAACCTCGAATCACTAATTGCTTGGAGAATTTTGGTAAAGAAATACATATTTACATAAACACGCAGAATTATTTGTCATTATAGTTGAGAACAACTTCTTAAAAGGTAAAAGCGTTTAAATCTAGGCTAAAGACATTAAATTTGGGTTGTTATAGTAGAACTTTATAATAAATAATAATAAAACTGCATTGTGTTGGGGTAATCTTGCCAGCCTTATTCTAGAGTTGGAATACAGTTAATTAAACTCTAATGTTTTCTACAGTTATAAAATTCGTCGGGGAAAAACATGCCAATTGCTTTTATGAATTCATTCTTATAGTTAAAACCAAACTATTTTTGAGTTTGGATTCGGTTTATGTACTATAGGTTTCAGTAGGTTTTATTATGAACCATACACGGCTATTTGACTACAGATTTTTTTTGTATAAAACTGATACACACAACCTGTATTAAAGTCTACAAAGTACGTTTCAATTTGAGTTCATGCAATGCTTCTCTAGATTTTTTCCAAAACTGTCTTGAAAAACGAGGTTTTAAATGCCAATGTGAATCAGAAGAGAAAACGTTTCATTTCGATGTAAAGAAACGTCAATTAATCATTTTTAATTGCTGTCTGTCGTCTTCTAGAACAGAATTTCAAGTGTTACGAGTGTCGCTGACACGATAGCGAGCATTACGAGCAGATGGAACGGAGTCGTCAACTGCGAAATATTCAATTCACTTATGCTCTCTTTCGGCCTCGTCCAGGTTACGTAATCAAGGGGATAAGTGAAGTCGAAATCCAGAAATGAGTATGGCTTGCTCTCAAATATCGGATACACGCTGAAAATTAGAAAGAACAGAGTTATAAGGATTTCAACCAATATTTGGAGAGATCCAGATTGCATTCGTACCTTATTTGGCCAATTTCACGGATTTCCGGGCTATTATGTACGAATGACGTGTTGTAAATGATGTGCAAATAATCGGTGTGAATTTCTTCCGAAATGTAAAGTCCACCCAAACTTGCGATTAATTCTTTTGAATCATCATCCCCCGTCAGTACTTCTCCGATTAACCAAGTCAGATAGGTTTTGCTAATGATCAGAACCGATTCACCAGACAGGATATCCATATATCCATCTATAGTTATTAGATCCATAAGACCACAGAAATTTTTCTCTTTTAGACTATTGAACCACTTGTTGACAGCGTCATCGCCAGTAGCCTGAAAATGAATTTTATTCTATTTTTTTATTTATTGGATTGAAATGCGTAATCTTATCGTAAGTTCAACGAATAGAATTCCATAATTTAGGACAGTTTCAAAAATTTTGGAAATTTCAATTTTCATTTTCATTTATAAGGAATATAAGCCATTTCAATCTTTCTTGAAGACAATCTAGCTTACCAAAATCCTAAGAAACTCGTGGGCGATGCCTCCCTCGACTATTTTGGGTTTTAACTTGGACGCCATCACGTCTTCCAATGAGTTGAGAGTGTCGTATGTCTCTGTGGTAAACTCGGTTTTTAAGAAACATCCCAAAAAGAACAAAATTATTGTGGCACTTATCAACCAAACTGAGGATATTAATCTAACTGTTACTTCCGGTGATATATTTGGAATGGCTGCGAAAAATCAATTACGAAAACTTAGTGTTTATATTTGAAGCGGGTCTTGTTATTTGTCACTCACGTTCAGAACACAACAAAGACGAGTTCTTCCAAACGTTGTTCAACATTGTTTTCACTGATTTCTTTATAATTTGCCTCGTCGACGAAATCTTGATTCGACGCCTTAGAATCCAATGAAGTGTCAAGATTGTCGAAATTATAATTACAGACGATGTCATTAACGTAAGAACCTATTCGAAATTTATAAATACAGTATTACAATGATCATGAATTGAATTTATGGTAAACATAAAATTTTAAATAATTCTTCACCTGCGAGTCCATGGCTAAAAAGGACAGAGTATTTGAGACAATCTTTTTTGGTGGACCAGTTACAATGACGGTGCCGCTAGAAACAAAGGGTGATGACGGTGTGAAAACACCTATCACTTTTTCAAAGAATGAAAGTTGAATTGGAAACACAATGACGTGTTTATCCTTTTAAATAATGATACAATTAAAATTAATTTTATCACTATTATATAATTGTGTATAGTACGTAAAACTCTCTTGGTGAATCGTGAATTTTGACAAAGTCCGTGTAATCTATTTTGTGATCCTCGTAATTTATTCTTCAAAAACAAAAGATATTGATTAAATTCTCATAACAGTTAACGTTGGTAATATTACTTCATATTCGTGGCCCGTTGTAAAAATTCTCTTGTAAAATTGTATTTGAATGCTTGACTTTGCATCTGCCACGTTTCCTGCAATGCGTGAAATGTATTAACTTTAATTTTCAATAATTTTTATATGAAATAATCGATTTTACCTCAATCGTCCCAGAATTGACTGGAAACGGCTGCGCATATCTGAAAAATTGTAAAGGAATTTAAGGTAATTTAAAATCATATGGATTAAACTTGCACACCATAAATGGTTGAATAATCAGCGCAAAAAATATCCAAATCCGGAACCCAACAATTTTTAATAGGTACTAAAATATACATCAATAAAACATACCTGTACTTGAAGAAGTTAGACTGTCTATTCTCAAATATGTTCATAGTCATTGCTTACTCTTCAATATGATCGATATTAAAAGCAACTTTAATATAAAACATTCAATAAGTAATCAATTCGAATTTTGACATAAATTTCTATTATGGCCGACTAAATAAACACGACTATTTCTTTCCTAAGATATTTAGCGTTGGAAAATTCATTGGAGTCGGCTTTCCTTGTTTACTCTCCACGGCTAGAAACTCGCAGTGTTAGTGTTGAAGGTAATTTTAGTAGTATAATTATAAGCTTTCTACCAGTGTGCCAGGTCAACCTCGAATCACTAATTGCTTGAAAACCTTTGGTAAAGAAATAAATATTTACATAAGCACCCAGAATAATGGGTATTTATAGTTGAGCCCAACTTTATAAATGGTAATCTTTATTCACAAGAACCACTTTTTCTACCGTAAACGACACTAAACCTAAAGTTGGGTTAAACTATGGAATAATTGCTCGCAATTAACTGTTTTTTCCTAATTATAACAAACCACGCACTTGCTTATAAAAGTTTTTATAGTTTAATAAGTTTGCGAAGAGAAACTTTGAAGAGTCTTTATTTCTAGGTCCTCTATAATTAAAACAATTAACTATTTATAGAGGTAGTAGAGAAATCAGAACCAACAACGTTTTTCAAACAAAAGCGGTATTTTGTTGTGGGGTAAATTGGAATATTTTTGATGTCAGATTCGATTACGTGTAATTATTCATTTAGGCTTAATTGTTATATTGAAAACTCATATTTTCCTGTGGTTTTCGTGTAAAATTGGTATTGTATTTATGTTTTTTGAGTCATAAGTATGTCGCTTCATATTGTTTGACGCACTTTGGAATGTTTAATTAAGAAAAAGGAAGTCTGAATACGGTTTGGAAAATAAGCGGGTTGTAACCAATGACTTTAATTGGTTAAAAACCGGTTATAAGTGACCAAAACTTGGGTTAACCTTTTGGCATATATCAAGTCATACGCCTCTGAAATACATTTTAATGTGATTTATTCATGAGAATGTTTACAGTGTAAATTATTTTTTCTTTTAAAGCGATTTTAATTGGTTATACTAGACTTACTATTAACAATAATTCGTAAAATACATTTTAATTTTAATTATTTTTGAGAAACGTTACATTCTAAATGCGCAATGCAAGTTTTTTTTTCTGAAGCTGTACGAAAGTGTTTTGTCCATATCTTTCTGTTAAAACATAGCGACAGTGGTAAAAAGGAATTACGTATTTTTCGCCGTCCCCTTCAGCAACGTCATCAAAACGTAGTTTATGTGAGCCAATAAGATAATTTAAACTTTTCGTTACGTGTTGGAGGGAGGGCTCTATACTGGGCTATGAGTCGGACTGAAGTAAATACTAACCGTTCTCCATTCCTACTTCTAAAATTAAATCTATCCCTGATGAAAGTTTAATCTATAGGAAGGAAATATTCTAAGCCATAGGTGAAGTATTTTCATGTTTGTTAATAGTTACAAGTATTAAGAAAATATTTTCGATGTTCTACAATATTATTTCAAGTGTTATTACTACAACTGTTACCGCAGCTAGAATAAGTAGTAGGTAAAACGGTGTTGTCATTTGCGAAATATCCAGTTCAGTTACGCTTTCTTTGGGCTTCGTCCAGGTTATGTAATCCAGCGAATGAACGAAATTTAAATCCAGAAATTCGTATGGTTTGCTCTCAAAAATGGGAATCATACTGAAATTTTCAAGAAAAAAATTACTTTAACGAAATTCTAGCAATAATTAAGATAGAAAGCGGGTGACCTAATTGTTTCTGGGTTGTATCAAGATCTCATTCACGTTAAGAGAGAACGTTCGAGTTTACCTTCACCCTCGCTACCATCAAGTACTACCTAGGCCACTCCCTAAAAAGAAATTTCCGCCATTTTATCGATACACTAACACCGCCTGGTGGACTATCCATTCATTATTTATCGAAATTGTCGTTCTCGATCTCGATGTGAGGGAGACTGACTCCAGAATTAGTAGAAATGTTTATTAGAGTAACAGTTGATAGTGCTGGTTATGTCGATATAAATATAGACCGAATAGTAAATAGTAAAATAGACAATAGTTATTCGATTATTATAACAAGGAAAGGCCACTATTATTTTCCTTAAGTGCCAGAACAACCAAGGCTTACGTTTGAAACTTCAGGTAATATAATACCACGTTATTTTTATCTGTCCCTACCCCGATTGATAAAAAATATATTTTTAATAAGGCCGATCCGATGTTATTAATCTGAATCGTATACTATGCCTAATACTTAACATTGTTGTCAATAGTTTCTTTCGACTTCTTGGCTCTTGTCTAGGCCGACTCTCGAGTCGCTACTGGACGCGTCCATTTAACATTTTATTCAGTAATTTGAGGTTAGTAGGTGGCGCGCTAAACCATACCCCACTCGATCACGCGCGTCACGACGCAAGCTGCTCTCGCTATAGCTATAGCGCGAGCAGCGCAGAGTCTGGGAGCGCGGATCGAGTGGGCTATGGGTAAACCGACTTAAACTAGGCCCCTCCCAGAAAAAAAGATAACTCTGACTTCATGGAAGCGGATTAGACTGACTCGAACGTTCTCTCTTAACGTGAATGAGATCTTGGTTGTATATGTACCTTAACTGTCCAATTTCACATATTTCCGGGCTTTTCGATACGACTGACGTGTTGTAAATGATGTGCAGATAATCGGTGTGGATATCGTCCGAAATGTAGAGTCCACCCAGGCTTGCTATTATTTCTTTCGAATCATCATCTCCCGTCAGCACTTCTCCTAATAACCAAGTCAGATAGGTTTTGCTAATGATCAGGACCGATTTGCCAGACACGACATCCATGTATCCATCCAAGCTTAATAGTTCCAAAAAACCACAGAAATTGTCCCCAGTTAGACTTTTTAGCCACTTATTGACAACTTCGTCGCCAGTTGCCTGAAAAATGTTGGTTTGTGTTATTTTATGGATATTTCAAAGTGAATATAAGCAATGTAAAGGTAAAAAGTTGATCGATTGCTATGCCATAATTTATTAGTATTATTGGAATCACTTCAAGGGGAGCCATTTCAATCTTAGCTTAAGATAATCTTACCAATATCTTAAGATACTCATGAACGCTACTTCCCTCGATTATTTTGGGTTTTAATTTGGACGCCATTACGTCTTTTAACGACTTGAGGGTGTCGTATGTCTCTGTGGTATACTCGGTTTTTAAGAAACATCCCAAGAAGAATAAAATTATCGTGACGCTTAAGAACCAAACTGAAGAGATCACTCGAACAGTTAATTCCGGTGAAATATTTGGAGTGGCTGCGAAATATCATTCACTTAAATGGAATAATATATTTTAGGCATTGGGATTTCACTTACGTTCAGCACACAGCAGTGACGCGTTATTCCAAATGTTGTTCAACATTGTTTTCACTATTTTCTTGATAATTTGCCTCATAGACAATATTTGGAACTGACGCCTTAGAACCCAATGGAGTGTCAGGATTGCCGAAATTAAAATCAAGAGCTCAGAAATGAGCGTAATAACCTGTTTCCAACATAATATATATTCTTATTAGAGTCTATTTAAAGTGTCAGGAATCTTTTTCATCTTTTGTTGCTGTTGTTTATAATGCAAAAGCTCAATTCAGGCCTTAAAACTTTAACCAATAATGCACCTTCACCTGATTGTCCATGGCAAGGAACGATAATGTTGTAGAGACTATCTTTTTAGGTGGACCAGTGACAATGACGGTGCTACTAAACTCAAAAGGCGAGGAAGGTGTATATACACCTATCACTTTTTCGAAGAATGAAAGTTGAATTGGTAACGCTATGACGTGTTTATCCTTTCAAATCAAATTGTGATACAATTTAACTTAATTATTTCTTTATTATAAAGTTGTATATAATACGTTAAACTGTCTTGGTGATTCGTATATTTTGACAAATTCTGTGTAATCTATTTTGTGATCCTCGTAATTAATTCTTCAAAAGCAAAAGATATTGATTAGACTACCTTCGCAATTTTACAGTAAACGTTGGTTCTAATACTTGAAATTGGCAGCGCTTTCTAGGTATTCCTTTGTAAAAATGTATTTAAGCGCTTGACTTTGCATTCCCCAAGTTTCCTGCAATACGAGAAAGGTTTTAACTATTAATCCCGATTCAAGTAATTAAAAATGTATTTAAAAATTATACATCAATCGTTCCAACATTGGCGGGAAAAGGCTGAGCATATCTGAGAAGAAAATTAAAGAATTAAATGAATAATTAATACCCCTAATCTCGTTATGTTTCAGTAGTCAATGTGATAATACAAAAATTTAAAGTTTTTATATTGTCATTAGATATAAAAAAATATAATTATTCAAGCATACCTGTATTTGAAAAAGCTGGACTGCCTATATTCAAATTTGTCGACACCCATTTTGAAAATTTTCAGAAACAGATATACAGTTTGATCGAAAGCTAATTAAGCTTGGAAATGTGTTTAATGTTAGCAGAAGGGGATAATAGAAGAAATATGACACTGTCTTCTCTTAGTACTTTAGTACTTAGTACTCACCCCTTTTTATTTGCTCATTTGTTCATCAAACTGAATTCAGATGGGCATGGCGCCATGCTAGGGTGAATTCTATAACTGTTTGGTGCTAAATCCTCAGCGATCAACCCACAAACCTTGATTGTCTTGACGTGGGGCAAAAATCCGCAATGTTTGGAAATAATACGTCTAATGGAAAATAGGAAACGTGTTATTTGGTTTACAGTATATTCGAAACCCATTAAAATTATAACGAACCATGTTAAACTCAAAAAATAAATAGTTTTATACTCAAAATTTATAGCTGCCAAAGGGAGATACGATGGCTTAACTTTTCTCGCCTTCATTAAGTTTGGTTTTTAATGGTGAAATTGTGCTTTACTAGAATATTTCCCAAACAATAATAGTGAAAAGTTAGGTTGAGTGTTATGCTTGAAGTTAGCGGTGGGAGCTACAGTTAGTTATTGCTAGTAGAACTATAATTCACGAATTATAAATATACTTTTATATGTGTCATCAATTTCAACTTTCGGCCACGCCTTTAATTGCTAAGCTATTCTTAATTGCAGGGATGTTTCAACTTTCACTATGGAGTGGAAACCGGAAAAAACTTGAGATATGCCACATCATTGATTTTGGGTCGCTTTCATATCATAAGTTAATATCAAGAAGTGATATCTAGTTTATTAGGGAGAAGGTGTAAATTCGCCACATTTCCAGCTTTATCTCCAGTCCAAACGTAGGTCCGGAGTTAATCCCCGCTTCTAAATTATAACCAGCATCTCATTGGTTCTTGAAAACTCACGTTAGCGCGACGCGAATGACGAAAATAACGTATTTCTGACTGAGGAGAGGCGAAATAGCCAGGCCTCCTTTTACGTCCCCCCTCGTATTTTGAAAGGGGGACTGGGACAATGGTGCGCGAATATTTAGGCAACTTATACCTTCTTCCTAGTAAACTTGATATCACTGCTTGATGAGACGTTGAAGATTGTAAAGTTTCCCAAATAAATAATTCAAATCTATTTGTTTATACTTTGGAAGTTTTTATAAAATGGTCAGGTAAATTTATGGAATATGGCAACCCTGAAAATTCAGGGAATATATTTTTTGTACGAGCCATGCAATGACGTTTTAAGGATTCGATTAAATAATGCCTAAGTGGTAAAGTTTTTCAATTTAAATTTTATATCTACTTCTATTTGAAACTTTCAAGTAGTCGTATTATAGCGTTTCTAACTTCAATTTAGCGCTTTGGGACTTTGCAATTTAAAAAAACAACATCTGAGACTCCAAATTAAACCTTTCCATGCGTGCCCACTAATGTTAAACCCATTTTGGAAACGAATAATTTTTCTCTAATGCAATTCCGCTAAAAGCTTAGTCGCGGAACAAATTTAATGGAAAACGTGGTAAAACATTAAACTGCTATTCATATTAACCACAGAGAACGCGCAGTATCTTGAACCAAATACTAGTGTTAAAATTGTTTGCCATCGATAGCGCATTAAAAAATGGCTCTCGACAAATTTGTATATAAGGAGTCCAGATTCTTCAAATATCGGTATGTTTATATGTTTTGTAGGTAAATAAGAAATTCTTAAAATGATGTGGGCCAAACTTGATCTAGCCTGACATGACATAATACAATAGGGATGCATACGCGAAATGAGTTTCCAACTCTAGATTTAAAAATAACGCTTTTTTTCATATCAGCTGTTTCGGTAATTAATTAGATAATATGCCTTAAAGAAACGCTGTTTTCTATTAAAGTCAGTTTGGGGATGCAGCTTTTTTGAATAGAAAACACTGTTTTAACTGCTGTTTTAAGAATAGAGGACGCTGCTTTAACTGCTGTTTTAAGAATAGAAGGCTCTGTTTTAAGAATAGAAGGCTCTGTTTTAAGAATAGAAGGCTCTGTTTTAAGAATAGAAGACTCTGTTTTAAGAATAGAAGGCTTTGTTTTAAGGATAGAAGGCTCTGTTTTATGAATAGAAGACTCTGTTTTAAGAAAAGAAGGCTCTGTTTTATGAATAGAAGACTCTGTTTTAAGAATAGAAGGCTCTGTTTTAAGAATAGAAGGCTCTGTTTTAAGAATAGAAGGCTCTGTTTTAAGAATAGAAGGCTCTGTTTTAAGAATAGAAGGCTCTGTTTTAAGAATAGAAGACTCTGTTTTAAGAATGGAAGGCTCTGTTATAAGAATGGAAGGCTTTGTTTTAAGAATGGAAGGCTCTGTTTTATGAATAGAAGACTCTGTTTTAAGAATAGAAGGCTCTGTTTTAAGAATAGAAGGCTCTGTTTTAAGAATAGAAGGCTCTGTTTTAAGAATAGAAGGCTCTGTTTTAAGAATAGAAGGCTCTGTTTTAAGAATAGAAGGCTCTGTTTTAAGAATAGAAGGCTCTGTTTTAAGAATAGAAGGCTCTGTTTTAAGAATAGAAGGCTCTGTTTTAAGAATAGAAGGCTCTGTTTTAAGAATAGAAGGCTCTGTTTTAAGAATAGAAGGCTCTGTTTTAAGAATAGAAGGCTCTGTTTTAAGAATAGAAGGCTCTGTTTTAAGAATAGAAGGCTCTGTTTTAAGAATAGAAGGCTCTGTTTTAAGAATAGAAGGCTCTGTTTTAAGAATAGAAGGCTCTGTTTTAAGAATAGAAGGCTCTGTTTTAAGAATAGAAGGCTCTGTTTTAAGAATAGAAGACTCTATTTTAAGAATAGAAGACTGTGTTTTAAGAATGGAAGGCTCTGTTTTAAGAATAGATGGCTTTGTTTTAAGAATAGAAGGCTCTGTTTTATGAATAGAAGACTCTGTTTTAAGAATAGAAGACTCTGTTTTAAGAATAGAAGACTCTGTTTTAAGAATAGAAGACTCTGTTTTAAGAATAGAAGACTTTGTTTTAAGAATAGAAGACTCTGTTTTAAGAATAGACGGCTCTGTTTTAAGAATAGAAGGCTCTGTTTTAAGAATAGAAGGCTCTGCTTTATGAATAGAAGGCTCTGTTTTAAGAATAGAAGGCTCTGTTTTAAGAATAGAAGGCTCTGTTTTAAGAATAGAAGGCTCTGTTTTAAGAATAGAAGGCTCTGTTTTAAGAATAGAAGGCTCTGTTTTAAGAATAGAAGGCTCTGTTTTAAGAATAGAAGGCTTTGTTTTAAGGATAGAAGGCTCTGTTTTATGAATAGAAGACTCTGTTTTAAGAAAAGAAGGCTCTGTTTTATGAATAGAAGACTCTGTTTTAAGAATAGAAGACTCTGTTTTAAGAATAGAAGACTCTGTTTTAAGAATAGAAGACTCTGTTTTAAGAATAGAAGACTCTGTTTTAAGAATAGAAGACTGTTTTAAGAATAGAAGTCTCTGTTTTAAGAATAGAAGACTCTGTTTTAAGAATAGAAGACTGTTTTAAGAATAGAAGACTCTGTTTTAAGAATAGACGGCTCTGTTTTAAGAATAGACGGCTCTGTTTTAAGAATAGAAGGCTCTGTTTTAAGAATAGACGGCTCTGTTTTAAGAATAGAAGGCTCTGTTTTAAGAATAGAAGGCTCTGTTTTAAGAATAGAAGGCTCTGTTTTAAGAATAGAAGACTCTTTTTTAAGAATAGAAGGCTCTGTTTTAAGAATAGAAGGCTCTGTTTTAAGAATAGAAGGCTCTGTTTTAAGAATAGAAGGCTCTGTTTTAAGAATAGAAGGCTCTGTTTTAAGAATAGAAGGCTCTGTTTTAAGAATAGATGGCTCTTTTTTAAGAATAGAAGGCTCTGTTTTAAGAACAGAAGGCTCTGTTTTATGAATAGAAGACTCTGTTTTAAGAATAGAAGGCTCTGTTTTAAGAATAGAAGACTCTATTTTAAGAATAGAAGACTGTGTTTTAAGAATGGAAGGCTCTGTTTTAAGAATAGATGGCTTTGTTTTAAGAATAGAAGGCTCTGTTTTATGAATAGAAGACTCTGTTTTAAGAATAGAAGACTCTGTTTTAAGAATAGAAGACTCTGTTTTAAGAATAGAAGACTCTGTTTTAAGAATAGAAGACTTTGTTTTAAGAATAGAAGACTTTGTTTTAAGAATAGAAGACTGTTTTAAGAATAGACGGCTCTGTTTTAAGAATAGAAGGCTCTGTTTTAAGAATAGACGGCTCTGTTTTAAGAATAGAAGGCTCTGTTTTAAGAATAGAAGGCTCTGCTTTATGAATAGAAGGCTCTGTTTTAAGAATAGAAGGCTCTGTTTTAAGAATAGAAGGCTCTGTTTTAAGAATAGAAGGCTCTGTTTTAAGAATAGAAGGCTCTGTTTTAAGAATAGAAGGCTCTGTTTTATGAATAGAAGACTCTGTTTTAAGAATAGAAGGCTCTGTTTTATGAATAGAAGACTCTGTTTTAAGAATAGAAGGCTCTGTTTTAAGAATAGAAGGCTCTGTTTTAAGAACAGAAGGCTCTGTTTTATGAATAGAAGGCTCTGCTTTATGAATAGAAGGCTCTGTTTTAAGAATAGAAGGCTCTGTTTTAAGAATAGAAGGCTCTGTTTTAAGAATAGAAGGCTCTGTTTTAAGAATAGAAGGCTCTGTTTTAAGAATAGAAGGCTCTGTTTTAAGAATAGAAGACGCGGTTATAACAACAGAAAACGCAGTTAAATTTGATTAAAATAGAAGCAACTCTTAAAAGATTTCGTACTTTTCAGATATGCTCAACCTTATCCAGGCAATTATGGCACAATTGCTGTAATACATTCATTTATATTTATTCTCTACTTCTGAAACCGTAATATTTAAAGTTTTAATAAAATTTATTGCAGGAAACATGGGATATGGAGAGTCAAGCCTTAAAATACATCTTTACCAGGGAGTTTTTGGATCGCGCCATTAACATCAAGTACAATATTAAAAACCGCAGCATCTTATCATGAAAAAATATAGGGAAATTTACATTTAATTAGGATTTCTTTAAATATTTTTTTTTTCATTTCATAGACTTAATTACGAAGACCACAAAATAGGTTACATGGAATTGGTCGAAATACACGAATCACCAACAAAGTTTTATGTATTATACATAAATATTTAATAGTAAAAATTATAAAATTTAATTGTTTTTTTTTTGTTTAAAAGGATAAACACGTCATAGTGTTCCCAATTCAACTTTCATTCTTCGAAAAAGTGACAGGTGTTTATACACCTTCATCACCGTTTGAGTTTAGTAGTACCGTCATTGTCACTGGTCCACCTGAAAAAATTGTCTCTTCAACGTTATCGTTTCTTGCCATGGACCCGAATGTAAAAATATATTTTAATTACATTCCAAAACCTGTACTTAGCATAAAAATATATATAATATAATAATATAATAATTATAAGGATGATATAACCTAATCGAGCAATATACTAAATTTGTATTTAAACATAAATTTTCTTAATATTTTCGATGGTACAGGTTGTTACGTTACTGACCGCATCAGTTATTTTAATTTCGGCAATCCTGACATTTCATTGGATTCTAAAACGTCGCTTCAAGATATTGTCTACGAGACAAACAGTCAAGAAATTTGTATACCTAATGTCGAACAACATTTGGAATAACGCGTCACTGCTCTGTGCTGAACGTGAGTTATATGATACTCGAAGTCCCTTCCTCTTTAGTTGAAAAAAAGGAAAACCAAAGTGACGGGATCTTGCTTATTTACTGCAGCCGTTCCAGAGATATCACCGGAAGTAACTGTTCGAGTGATATCTTCAGTTTGGTTGTTAGGCGCCTCGATAATTCTGTTCTTTTTGGGATGTTACTTAAAGACCGAGTTTACCACAGAGACATACCACACCCTCAACTCATTGGAAGACGTAATGAAGTCAAAATTAAAACCCAAAATAATCGAGGGAAGCATCGTCCATGAATACCTTAAGATTTTGGTAAGATTATCTTCAATGAATTTTGAAATGGTTCCCCTTTAAATATTGATAATTTTCAATTCCTGTGTTCATAAATTTAGTCAGTAATGCTTATTATTATTATTACAATCCTAATAAGTTATGAAATAACAATCGATCAACTAATCTTTCGAACCGATATTTTTCAGGCAACTGGCGACGAAGTTGTCAATAAGTGGCTCAAAAGTCTAAAAAAGGAAAATTTTTGTGGTCTAGTGGAATTGTTAGATTTAGAAGGATACATGGATGTCCTGTCTGGTGATTCGGTTCTAATCATCAGCAAAACCTATCTGACTTGGTTAATCGGAGAAGTACTGACGGGAGATGAGGATTCGAAAGAAATAATAGCAAGCCTGGGTGGACTTTACATTTCGAACGAAATTCACACCGATTATCTGCACATCCTTTACAACACGTCATTTATAACTAACGGACCTGAAATTAAAGAAATGGGTCAAGTGAGGTAAGACTACCACCAACCCTCTATCAGGGAAAGTCATGTTACCTTAGTATTGATCCAATATTTCCTAATACTAATTAAAATTCTTTTTTCTAAATTTCAGCGTGTATCCGATATTTGAGAGCAAACCCTACGCTTATCTGGATTTCAACTTCATCCATCCCCTCGATTACGTAACTTGGATGAAGCCTCAAGAAAGCGTAACCGACCTGAGCATATCGCAAATGACACCACCATTCATACTACTACTTTTGCTAATTGTTGTATCAGCAATAATCACTACACTTGAAATAATATTCTAGAAATTCTGCAAGGAAAACTCAGTAATATCAAACGGTGCTTTCATTTTTACACAGAATTTAGCCTCTAAAAATATTCTAATGATCATAATACTTTTAGTTCACTTCCAAAATAACAGGAAAAATATTTCAGTGCACTCACGATAAAATGATATTTATTCCTTACAACTTCAATCATATGGATTTCTTAGAACCAATTTACAATAATCTCAAATAGTTCTATACATTTCAAATGGAAATGATTAGACTTGGGTTCATTTTGATGAAAACACTTCTCAACATCGTGTCCCTAAAGCTTAAAAGTGTACATTTATGTTCATTTATTATTATAAACGTAACTGGATAAAATTTAATAATGAAATTAGATTGTGCACATTTTGCACGATAATTACTCTTAACATCATCTACCTTTGATTGGATTAAATAAATCCCGGGGTGACACTAACGCTTTTGGAATTTGACCATGGGTGTACAAAGGTCAACGTGTAATCGTAACACACTATATTAATACATCGTGTGATCATGGATCTAATATTATGCTTCTGTATTGTATATGTTAATTAAGTTCAACCGAAAATTTGTCTCCTCAGCATGCAGGAAAAATATGTTTCAATAAAAGGTTTCTAGAATTCTGTTTCTCAAATATTGAGAACCTTACTTATAATGGACACTTGATACTAATTCTTGAAGACTTAAGACGTTAAAGATTGTAACTTTTCTCAAATAAATAATTCAATTTAATTTGTTTATATTTTTCAAAGTAAAGAAATTTGTGGTATATGGTAAGCATGAAAATTCAGGGAATTGTTTTTTATTTTTACGAGCCCTACAATGCAGTTTTAACAATTCGAGCGAAAAATGGTCAGGTGGTGAAGTTTTCAACTCTAATATCTGTACTTTTTCATGTGTTTTTTTCAATTTAAATTTATGTATCGACTTCTATAGGCCAGTTTCACATAGTTATAATATAGCGTTTCCAACATTAAGTTGGCGCCTTGGGACTTAGCAAAACAAAATTCCGAGACACAAAATTAAACCTTTCCATGCTTGCCCACTTATGTTAAACCGACTGTGAAAACGAATTACCTATTTTCCTTACCAAACATTAATGCATAGAATTCTTCTACTTGGAATATTCAAGTTGACATAGACTCCATACTAATTACAAGAAAATATGACTTCTTTCTTTCCAACCCTAAGCCTTTGCAAATGGATTCTGGTGTTGTTGACACTTTCCAACGGCGGTTGTAGGTCGCGACGAAAGAAATACGTCGATGTCACGTCATTTGTAAGTCCCAATAAATTACGCATGACCTCCCCCGGTTTAGTTGAAGCAAAAAGGCTCAGAAAATGGCCTGTTAAAGATTCCAAGTGGAAGAAATCTATGTGTTTCCTGATCAAAAGCGTAACGGAAGTTTGCTTGTGCAACTTTGAACGTAATATTTCATTCAAATCTATAAACGTTTAGTTGCGGAAGAAATTTAATGAAAAATTGCCGAAAAATATTTTTATAGTCGTATAAACCACAGAAAACGCGCAGTATCTGGAACAAAGCATTAGGGTGCTAACGATAGCACACTGAAAACAATTAGGAATGGCTCTGGAGAAATTTGTGTATAAGGAGTCTAGCTTCTTCAAAAATCGGTATGTTTATATGTGGTTTGTAGGTAAATAAGTTCTTGAAAAGGTGTGTCCAAAACCTGATCTAACCTGATAAAATAGAGATTCGCCATAGTGTCATATGGGAATTGTTTCCAACTTTTGATTTAGAAATAACGCCTTTTCAATATCAGCGGTTTCGTAATTAGATAATTAGCCGTTTTCTATGAAAGTCAGTTTGGGGACGCTGTTTTAAAAATTGAAGCAACTCTTAGACGGTTTCATATTTTTTCAGATATGCTCAACCTTATCCCAGCAATTATGGGACAATTGCTGTAAGATGCTCATCTATTTCTTTTTTGCTATTTCTTTATCAAATCTGAAATCTTTTAAACACTTATTGCAGGAAACATGGGGTATGAGGACTCAAGCTTTAAAATACATCTATACCAGGGAGTTTCTGGAAAGCGCCATTAATGTCAAGTAAGAATTTCGCAACAGTAGTATAAGCCTACGTATTATAAAAAATATAAAGAAATATCAATTTAATTAGGCTTTCATTAGAGAAATATTTAATTAAAAAATATTTCACATTTCTTAGAATTAATTACGAAAACCACAAAGTAGATTACACGGAATTTGTCAAAATACACGAGTCACCAAGAGAATTTGATGTATTGTACATAAATATATAGTAGTAATAGTTACACAATTTAATTGCATCGTTGCTTAAAAGGATAAACACGTCATTGTGTTTCCAATTCAACTTTCCTTTTTCGAAAAGGTGATAGGTGTATTTACACCTTCCTCGCCGTTTGAGTTTAGTAGCATCGTCATTGTCACTAGTCAACCCAAAAAGATAGTTTCGAATACTCTATCATTTTTAAGCATGGATCCACAGGTGAATGCATTTTTAAACTTTAATATTTTAAGCCTAGTATCCCGGTCGATAAACATGAAAGAGCAATATGCTAAATTTTTACGTAAACACTAATGTTCCTCATAATTTCGATCGTACAGGTTGTTACTTTACTGACCACGTCAGTTATTTTAATTTCGGCAATCCTGACATTTCATTGGATTTTAAGACGTCAATTTCAGATAATGACTCCGAGGCAAATTATCAGGAAATTTGTGAATATGATGTTGAACAACATTTGGAACAACGCGTCACTGATGTGCGCCGAACGTGAGTGACAGGGGCAAAGACCATAATATTCTAAAAAGACATAACACAATTACACTTGCAGCCATTCCAAATGTATCACCGGAAGTAACTGTTCGACTGATATCTTCAGTTTGGTTGTTAGGCGCCACGATAATTTTATTGTTTTTGGGATGTTACTTGAAAACCGAGTTTACCACAGAGACATACGACATCCTGAATTCATTGGAGGACGTGATGGCGTCCAAATTAAAACCCAAAATAATCCGTGGAGGTATCGTCCACGAATATCTTAAGATTTTGGTAAGATTATCTTCAAAAAAGATTGAAGTGAAATTGAAAATTTTCAATGCTGCCTAGTTCTTGTGTCGATAAATTTTTTATCAGTATTGCATTTATCAGTATGGAATAGGGTCGATCAACTTTGCAATGAAATAATACAAAACATATAATTTTCAGGCTACTGGCGATGAAGTTGCCAATAAGTGGTTCAAAAGTCTAACGGAGGACAATTTCTGCGCTCTCATGGAACTATTAAGCTTGGACGGGTACATGGATGTCCTATCTGGTGAATCAGTTCTGATCATCAGCAAAACCTATTTGACTTGGTTAATCGGAGAAGTGTTGACGGGAGATGATGAGACGAAAGCAATAATAACTAGCATGGGTGGACTGTATATTTCGGACGAAATTCACACCGATTATCTGCACATCATTTTCAACATGTCATTTATGACTAAATACCCGGAAATCCTAGAAATGGGTCAAGTCAGGTATGACTATAACCCACAGTCAATAACGGAAATTTGGGTTTGCAATTTTATTCCCACTTAGATAATAAATCCCGCCTTAATTATAATTGGATGAATTTCGCGTTACTCACATTTTTTTCAAATTTCAGTGTGTATCCGATATTTGAGCACAAGCCTTACGCGTATTTGGATTTCAACTTCATTCATCCCCTCGATTACGTAACTTGGATGAAACCCCATAAAAGCGTAACCGAACTGAGCATATTGCAAATGACAGCACCATTCTTTCTACTTCTTTTGCTGATTACTGTATCGGCAATAATCACGACACTCGAAATAATATTGTAGCAATGCTGCAAGGAAACACAAAATAGACCAATTCGAATATTACATGCAGAGAAAAAAACTTCCAGGGGCAAGCCGCCATTCTGAATAATTTGCCTCACGCCAGGAGACATCGCTAGAGGCATGACCGGGTTTGCTAGCCTCTAACACGCAGTGCGCTTGGGCTGCCCTCTAGTGGTGTTTCGTGGCGGGAGAGAAATTATTCAGAATGGCGGCTTGCCCCTGGAAGTTTGTTTCTCTGCATGTAATATTCGAATTGGTCTATTTCATCAAAAGGTGCTTTCATTTTTACACAGAATTTAGCCTCTAAAAATATTCTAATAATCATAATACCTTTAGTTCACTCTCAAAGTAAGTGAGAAAAAGTTTCAGTGCACTCTTTATACAATGATCTTTATTCTTTACAACTTCAATCACATTGATTTCCTAGAACTAATTCAATATAATCGCAAATAGTTCTATACATTTCAAGTGGAAATGATTTGACTTGGGTTCATTTTGATGGAAACACTTCTCAGCATCGTGTCCCTAAGGCTTAAAGTGTACATTTATGTGCACTTTTCATTATAAACGTAACTGGATAATATTTAATAACGAAATTAGACTGTGCACATTTTGCACGATAATTCCTCTTCACAACATCTACCTTTGAATGGATTAAATTCATCCCAGGGTAGCACTAACGCTTTAGGCTTTTGCCCTATTGGGTTTACAGAGGTTAACGTGTAATCGCACAAACTATATTAATACATCGCGTGATCATGGATTGAACGTTATATTTCAGTAAGTTAATAATGTAAAATCAATAGGAATACTGTTTAATAAAGGAAGGTTGCACATGGTAACGGCATACTTTTAAATTGGTACATCCGGTCTGAAAGTAGTAGTAGGCAAACGGGAACCTACAGCTACCTTGCTTTGACCACTGCGACCTTTACTTTTCATATTGGGTTGTTTTAATTAATATCTCTGCCTGGCACTTAAATAAATGCATTGATTTTCGTAATGGGGAAAGATTTTGTCACACATTTAATATTACCATGTTATTCGAGTACTGCAATTATGCCAATCCATTAGTATCAACTAAAATCATTCACTGATTCTAAAGTTGGATTCTGACTACAGGTGTATTAGCTTTCTTGTTAAAAACTAAGATTTTTATGAACTATTAAATTTTACATTTGACACTGCTGTAAATAAACCCATTACTATAACTGGTACTTAAATATTAATTTCTTGAAACTGTTAAGTTATCAAATACTAAATAACATTATGTGGTCGAATTAAAATCAATTGGGTTGAAAACAGTCTCTCTTTGTAACTAACGTTAGGCCTAAGTCATATTTCCTTGCGTGTTTTATTGGAAGATCCCAATTTCCCCCCTACATTTTGGTGCCTATCTCTTTCG
Source organism: Phalangium opilio (assembly GCA_019434445.1). Lineage (NCBI taxonomy): Eukaryota > Metazoa > Arthropoda > Arachnida > Opiliones > Phalangiidae > Phalangium > Phalangium opilio. The sequence goes on from JAEQBA010003137.1 coordinate 1,309,007, forward strand.
CCGAGAAAAGTCGAACGCTAAATTCACGTGAATTTCCAAGGTGAAAATAAACGTGACCGAAAATGTTTTAATTTTCTTGCTCCTCCCACTTTTATTTCCCATAATGCTGTCATTGGTTCGCATATATTTAAAGCAAGATATGTTGCATAAGTATAAAACTTCCTATGCTTCGTAAAGTTAGAGAAATGCCTAAAGCTAGTTCGATAACGACAAGCGAGAATTTACTACACGCTGTTAGTTTTGCAGTCCATCTTCCTATTTAGTCTGTACTAAGACTTTGACAGCGCCTCACCAGACGTCGCTTTACGAGAATCTATGACCTACGTCACTTCATGACTAGCTCTCAGTAATCAGTGTGAAACTTATGGAACATTTTATGAACTTATGATACAGACAGGCCATTTATAAGATAGCCATAGTTTGTTTTGTCAAATAATACAGTACAGAGTTCCTACACAATTTGGATAACCTGAAAAAAACTCAAAAAAGTATTAGAACTTGTAAATAGGCTGAAAAGATCATGCCAAATTTATTTATTCATTTATTTATTTTGGATGAAACGATAGGGAAAAAAATTAGAGTTAGAATAGCAGTATTGTGATATTAGCTTCTGCGCGATACTAAATATTGAATATAAACTATTCAAGATTGCAACCTTTTCAGATCAATAATTACTTCCAACATTTAAGTGTTCATAATTTTCAAGTTATTGCGAAATAGTCAGAGAAATTTGAGGATCATTGGCAGGGAAAAACCTGGAAAAGCCATGGAAATTTGAGGATCATGGACAGGGAAAAACCAGTCTGGGGGAATTGAGGATCATTTTCGATTGAAAAACCAGGAAAAGTCTGGGGGATTTGAGGATCATTGTTGATTGAAAAGTCAGGAAACGTCTGGGGGATTTGAGGATCATTGTCGATTGAAAAATCAGGAAAAGTCTGGGGGATTTGAGGATCATTGTTGATTGAAAAATCAGGAAACGTCCGGGGAATTTGAGGATCATTGTCAGGGAAAAACCAGGAAAAGGCAGGGAAATTTGAGGATCATTGTCAGGAAAAAACCTGGAAAAGTCGGGGGAATATCCTTTCGAAACTTTTATACGAACCCTGCAAAGAAATAACGATTCGTAAGTAAAATGGATTAGTGTTCGAGTGTTTCAGAATAGGAATAAGTTAAATAAAACCACGCAGTAGTGCGTGCTAAGTTAAATTCTCTTTCATTGATTTTGGTTTTAAAAATTTAGAGGTCTTTTCTATTGGCTACTTCTGTTATTTAGCACATGGCGAGACTGGCTATTATTATCCACTCTTGTCCACGATCATTTTCTCTCTTAGCATAAGACTTGCTTTTCCATTTCATAGCGTTACATATTCGTTTTTGGGGAAATCAATTCTATGAATGTTTTAATTAAGCAACAAGTTAGCGTGATGAAATAAAGCAAGGAGTTGAATAAATAACGCCATGAAATATTGAAAAACTCTTCATTCAAGTCATTTAAACCAAAGAGAACACTCAGTACCTTTGTCAAAGCATTAACTCTAATTATCTGTTATCGATAACCAGTGCGTGCATATACCTCCTCCTTGCGATAACCTACCGTAAATATTATCAATGGATATGGACAAATTTGCATATATGGAGTCCAGTTGCTTCAAATACCGGTATGTTGAAATGGTTATTAGGCTTAGGTACTTAAGCTCGACTTCAAATACAAGTAACTCTTAAATTATTTCATGCATTTCAGATACGTTCAACCATTTCCAGGAAATTACGCGACAATTGAAGTAATATGTTTATATATATTTTTGGTCGCTTTTTCTGAAACCAAAATAGTTGAAGTTTTAATAAAACCAGGGATAGATTTAATTTTAGAAGTAGGGATGGAGAACGGTTAGTATTTACTTCAGTCCGACTCATAGTCCAGTATAGAGCCCCTCCCTCCAACACGTGACGAAAAGTTTCAATTATCTTATTGGCTCACTTAAACTACGTTGTGATGACGTTACTGACGGGGACGGCGAAAAATACGTAATTCCTTTTTACCTCTAGCGCTACGACCCTCCTCTTCTTTCATAACCCTCCGTCCCGTGGAAGGGGGTCCGGGACTTTGACGCGCGCCCAGAATACTCTGTTCTCCATTCCTACTTTTAAAATTAAATCTATCCCTTATAAAACATATTGCAGGAAACATGGGAAATGGAGAATCAAGTTTTAAAATACATCTATAGCAGTGATTTTATTCAACGTTCATCAAATATCAAGTGAGAATTTAGCAACCGCAGTATTTTATCTTCGAAAATATTTTGGAAATTTCTAGTATTTATACTAAATAGAAATTAGGTTTAAAATTAACTTGTGTTTAACTATGACTCTAGCAGGGAAGCACGGGAGGTAAGGTTTGCGACAAGAATCAAAACGGGGAGGGAAACGTTTAGAAGTTTTAAAGTGGATATTAAAGAATGTAGGCTAATTCATACTGGCCAGAGTCAATAAGGGGGAACCATTTTGAGGGTTTAATTATTTCTCGCATCATTATCGGGTTTTCAAGAAACCCCCTGCCGAATTCTACATCACCCTGAAGTAGTACAACAACCTTTTTCGAAGGGAAACAGAAGAACGTTCGTCTAAGGGATTTTATTCGTAATTTCTTTTCTTTTTTCACAGAATTAATTTTGAAGACCACAAAATAAGTTACTTTGACATTGTCAAAATACACGATTCACCAATATCCTTCAATGTATATTACTCAACTATATAATAATGAAATTATAATTTTACATTGTATGAATTTTCACATAATAGGATAAACACGACATAATGTTTCCAATTCAACTGTCATTCTTTGAAAAAGTGATAGGTGTATTTACACCTTCCTCTCCCTTTGAGTTTAGTAGCACCGTCATTGTAACTGGTCCACCTAAAAAGATAGTCTCAACTAGTCTATCGTTTTTAGCCATCGACTCGCAGGTGAAGACTTAATTCCTATTTGATTAATGCCAATTAAGGAAATTATAAGCGCAAAATTCCGCTCGTGCCCTAAAACAGTATTGATAATTATCAAATAGGTTGTTATATTAATGACCATGTCAGTAATTTTAATCTCGGCAATCCTGACATTTCATTGGATTCTAAGGCGTCGATTTCAGATATTGCATTCGAAGCAAATTATCAAGAATTTTGGGAATCTAATGTTTAATAACATTTGGAACAACACGTCTTTGCTCTGCGCTGAACGTGAGCGACATCCCAATACCAATAAATACAAACAATCACTCGTAACTAATTGCTTTTTTCGTAGCGATTAATAACATATCACAGGAAGTATCTGTTCGGCTGATTTCTTCGGTTTGGCTGTTAAGCGTGACGATCATCTTGTTCTTTATGGGATGTTTCTTGAGATCAGAGTTTACAACAGAGACATACGAGACTCTCAACTCATTAGAAGACGTAATGGCGTCCAAATTAAAACCCAAAATAATCGAGGGCGGCATGGTTCACGAATATCTTAAGATTTTGGTAAGATTGTCTTCAAAAAAAGATTGAAAATGGCTCCAACTTGAACTATATAGATAATAGTAAAGATAAATTATTACCCTTCTTGATTCCACTCCTTCATATTTGCGAATATATAAAAAAGTTTGCAAATCGATAATTTTTTTTAGGCTACCGGCGACGAAGTTGTCAACAAGTGGTTTAAAAGTCTAACTGAGGACAATTTCTGTTCTCTTATGCATCTGTTAAATTTAGAAGGATACATGGATATCCTGTCTGGTGAATCGGTTCTGATCATCAGCAAAACCTATCTGACTTGGTTAATCGGAGAAGTGCTGACGGGAGGTGATGATTCGAAAGAAATAATAGCAAGCATGGGTGGACTCTACATTTCGGAAGAAATTCATACCGATTATCTGCACATCATTTACAACACGTCATTCTTTACTAATAGCCCGGGAATCCGTGAAATTGGTCAAATAAGGTACGAGTACAACCCTTTAATAATTAGGGAATATCGTTTAAACAAGTAGTACCTGTTATCTAAGTAATTACCACCTTTCCTAATACTTCTATAATTTCGTTCTGCTAATTATTCTTTTTACTGTTATTTTAATTTCAGCGTTTTACCGTTTTTTGAAAACAAACCACTAGAATATCTGGACTTTGGTTTCATTCATCCGCTTGAATACGTAACTTGGATGAAACCGCAAGAAAGTGTCTCCGAAATGAGCATTTCTCAAATGACACCACCATTCTTTCTTCTACTTGGGCTAGCTGTTGTATCAGCAATATTCGCGACACTTGAAATAATATTCTATAATTTCTAAACGAATATGCCGATGGAAAAACTTTACTTTGAATTCTTTCTATTTGGATTCCCACATTTTAATTTAGTTTAAGCTTGAAGAATCGGGGTATTTTTGCCCCTTAGCTTTGGCTTGTTTCTTCTCTATTCTGGTTCTTGGGAGAGCTGGGGATTGAATATCACGGCGGACTGAAACACCGCAATATTTTGTGATAATCTAAAGAGTTAACTGCTATTGCTTAAGTTAAAGTTTTTGTTGGCGAAATAATTTAGTTAATTTTCTTGAACTCGGGTTTTATTTTCTTTGCTCCGCTTTTGCAGGAGAATGACCTGTTAGGTCCTAGCGAGAGTACAGTTTTTGGTATTCTGATTTTATAAAAGGTAAAAACTCTCTCCCTCGCCCGCTCACCTCTTAGCCTTTTGTTAATCCTTTTATTTGCTTTTACAAGGTGGCCTTTTGGGTACTTTTCCTCTCTTTTTTGGGTTTTTCTATTTTTGAAGTAGAGGTGAGCAGGACAGAGAGAGCCTTTCCGAACATCCAAAGTTGAAAACACTTTTACAGAAAAAAAAAAGATTGTTTACATTGATACAGGTTTTGAAGAAAACATGGAAAGTTTTAGCTTTTATACAATGAAATAGAAAGGATTCTTTTTAAGTTTACAAGATTACTTTAAATTTTAGAAGAGAAATTATTTTAGTTAAATTTAATTTTACATCATGAAGCTTAATTATTTAATGACGCTTTGATATTTTACAAAGCTTCTTGAATCATTAGAATTATAGTCATGCTTTTGTTTGTTCACTATAAAAAGTAAGTTGAAAAATGTCCTGTCCAAAGTTCATTGTTCAGAATCGTTTCTCTTTCAAGTAAAATCACGTTTCTCATAATTAGTGGGTGCACTAAGAAATAGTTTTTTAATCCACGACCATCTTGAAAAGTGGCAGCCAGAAATGTGAAAACATTTTTAAGGAATAATTTCACTGAGATTAATTGCTTAATTACATATTCGACATCTAGTAAAATAGAGGTCCAAAAACTAAAAAATAAAAAGTCTTAAGGACGTCGTGTCACTTTGATGTTGGCATGTATACAGGGTGGCTTCGGTATTTGTGGCCAATAGCTTCTATGGGATAGTATTATTCCACTGAAAATAGTATGCTTCCTACCATATTGTGTTGCAGGATTGATAACGTGAATAATAGATATGTAATGCAATAGACTGCTGTAATCGAAATAATGTTTAACGTATTGCCTACAGTTTAAAAGGAGGGTGAAGTAGAAAATCAAGTGATTTTTTATCGATTTTTCTACTAATTATAAGACCAGTCTGCATAGTCAAACATTCAGGAAATACTTCCGAATGATTTTAAAATTCAAATAAGGTTCAGATTTTAAGGATAATTTTAAAGAAGGTCCTCCGACCAATCGCGCAATGCCTTGCCTTTTTATTAACAAATTTCTCGTGGCACGCTCCATGTCTCGCGCCATGATTATCACGTCGCGCGCGAATTTTATCAAATCTCGTGATAAATTTCATTCAACACGTAACATGCCACGAGAATTTTGTTAATAAAAAGGCAGGACGTTACGCGATTGCCCGGAGGACCTTCTTTAAAATTATCCTTAAAATCTGAACCTAGCCTAATTTGAATTTTAAAATCATTCGGAAGTTTTTCCTGGATGTTTGACTATGCAGACTGTTCTTATAATTAGTAGAAAAATCGATAAAAAATCACTTGATTGTCTAATTCACCCTCCCTTTAAACTGTAGTCAATACGTTAAACATTATTTCGATTACAGCAGTCTATTGCATTACATATCTATTATTCACGTTATCAATCCTGCAACACAATATGGTAGGAAACATACTATTTTCAGTGGAATAATACTATCCCATAGAAGCTATTGGCCACAAATACCGAAGCCACCCTGTATATTATGCAAAATATTCTCGAAGTTTATGGTAAACCTGCAAAAATTCGGAGAAATTTGCATTAACACTGCAGTGTATAAAGCTTAGTTTAGTTTTGTTTTTATCCGTTCGAACGAAACTTGGCTTGATCAGTGTTAAAGTATTTCAACATTAAAAGTAAATTTAATAGCTTTTACAAGAACAACATTGAAGTGCAGAAAACCTAGTTTAGATTGCAGTTGTTTTATTTTTATCGATTTAAACTAATTATGGGTTTTTGTAAATAATAAAAGTAAATTTAATAGCTTGCAGAAGTAGAAACTAAGGGATATATCCTTTTATGGATATCATATTAGTAATAATATATTTACGTCTTTTTCAATAGTTTATTTTCTCAGTGTCGTGAATTAACGTTATTAGAATTAAGTAGGCGACTATTGACTTTCCGAACTTACCATACCAGGACTCGAAATATAATAATTTCCATGCGTATCTAAGTTTGCTATTTCTTTTTAACATACAAATGACCCATATAAGAGTTAACTTAATAAAAGCACAGCAGCAGGGACTTTTATTATTGAACTTAAATTCAAATCTATAAATGTTTAATTGTCTTACGAATAAAATAGAGCATGCGTTGAAATATTATACTACTCATTATTCAAACCAAAGAGAACGCTCAGTATCTTTAGCAAAGTATTCGCGCCAACTGTCCGCTAACGAAGACCAATTTAAGAAATTAGCCATGAATTTGATGAAATTTGAATATAGGGCGTCTAGTTTCTTCAAAAACCGGTACGTTGAAATGTTCTTCAAATTGTGTCTCTCATCTGAACCTTTATCAAAAAGCTGTTTTTTATAAGAGATTGTCAACTTAATACCCCAAATTAACGGAAGATAAAACAGTCAATTTCAACACGAACCCATTCCGAACCTGACCTGTAAGGCTGTTGTCTATGAAAGTTAGTTTTGTAAGACTGTATTCATACATTTCAGATATGCTCAACCATATCCACTCAATTATGGGACAATTGCTGTAAGATGTTCATACATTTTTTCGCTATTTCTTAGCAAAACTGTTTAAGCTTAAACCATTATTGCAGGAGACATGGGGAATGAAGAATCAGGCTATGAAATACATCTTTACCAGGGAGTTCATAAATCGTACCTTCAATGTCATGTATGTATATATTTAACAATTCTAGTGTCTTTCATTAGACAGTGAAATTTACAATATATTTCTTTCCCCCAGAGTTAATTACGAAGAACATAAAATAGATTACACGCAAATTGTCATGTTTTAATGGAAGAACCCAATTTCTCCCCTACATTTTCGTGCCTATCTCTTTCGCCGAGAAAAGTCGAAACCTAAATTCACGTGCATTTTTAAAGCGAAAATAAACGTGACCGAAAATGTTTTACTTTTCTGGCTCCTCCCAATTTTATTTCCCATAATGCTGTGAATGGTTCGCATATATATAATGCGAGTTCCAACCTAATGGCAGTAATCATATAATTACCATTATATATACATCATAAGTTTATAAGATATATTGGATAAGTATCAAACTTCCTATACTTCGTAATGATAGAGATATACTGAGAGCTAGTTCGAGAATGACAAGCGAGAATTGACTACACGCGGTTAGTTTTGCAGTCCATCTTCCTATTTAGTCTGTAATAAGACTTTGACAACGCCTCACCAGGCGTCGCTTTACGAGAATCTATGACGTTTCACCTACATCCCTTCATTCACCTCATTAACCTGTGTGAAACTTATGGAGAATATCTTATGACCTTATAATATATGCATAACATTTATAAGATATCCGATGTTTGTGTTGGTAAATAAAACAGTGCCTACACAATATGGATAACCTGAAAAAGTATTAGAACTTGAAACTAGACTGAAAAGATCATGCCAAATTTATTTAGTCATTTATTTTGGAGGAAACGATAGGGTAATGTTTTTATTAAATATGGAATAGCAATATTGAGATATAAGTTTTTAATCTATTTAAGTTTGTATTTTTTTTTTCAGTTTAATAATTAGTTTATAATTTGTAAGTTATTGCGAAATGGTCAGGGAAATTTGAGGATCATTGTAAGGGAAAAGACAGGGAATTATGAGGATCATTGTCGAGGGAAAGACAGGGAATTATGAGGATCATTGTCGAGTGAAAGACAGGGAAATTTGAGGATCATTGTCAGGGAAAATCCTGGAAAATTCGGTAGAATTGGAGGATAATTGTCTGTGATAAACCTAGAAAAGATAGGGGAATTTGAGGAATGGTCGGGGGGAATAGTCTTTCGAAACCTTTATACGAACCCTGCAAAGAAATAACGATTCGTAGGTAAAAAGGCTTAGTGGTCGAGTGTTTCAGAATAGGAATAAATTAAATAACACGCAGTAGTGCGTGCTAAGGCAAGTTACCTTTCATTGATTTTGGTTTTAAAAATTTATAGGCCTTTTCTATTGGCTTCTTTTGCTATATTGCACATTACTATCCACTCTTGTCCCCATTCGTCGTTTTCTCATAGCATAAGACTTCTGTTTTTCCATTTCATAGCGTTGCACATGCATGATTGGGAAATTCAATTCTATGAGTGTTTTAATTGAGCAACGAGTTAGTGTGATGAAATAAAGCAACGAGTTGACTAAAGAACGTGTTGAAATATTGAAAAATTCTTCATTCTAGTCATTTAAACCACAGAGAACACTCAGTATCTTTATAAAATAATTAGCTCTAATTATCTGTTAACGATAACCAGTGAGCGAATACACCTCCGAGGGGGAAGACACTTGAGAACTCAGGTGTACAATATGACTTGAACTCAATGTACTGTCAAAGCTGAACTCTGAGTTCCGAAGGATTTGAACTCAATGCACTGTCAAAGCTGAACTCTTTTGAACTCAGGTGTACACAGAGATCTAAAGCGTCTACCCCCTCGTACACCTCCTCCTTGCGATAACATACTGAATGCAATATCAATGGCTATGGACAAATTTGTTTATGTGGAGTCCAGTTGCTTCAAATACCGGTATGTTTAAATGGTTTTTAGCCCTAGGGACTAAAACTACTGAAGTTCTTCAAATGGGGTGTCCAATCTAGGGATGTAAGAATACCGTTTCTGAAAATTTACCGGTAAATTACAGTTACATTTCCCAAAATTTTGATATACCCTCAAATCCATAATTGAACATACTTTTATATAAAACGAAAGTATTGTGAAATTCTCAATGTGTGGAGACGTTCTACTAACATAGAAAAACTATTCAGTAAACCCAAAATAATATCAAAACTTTGATTTAAAGATCTTTTCGCCGTTCGGTAATTTACGGTGATTTTCTGCGGTAATTTGCGGTGATTCTCTGCTGTAATTTACGGTGAAATTTTGCGGTAATTTACGGTTTTTTAACGCGGCAATTTAAAGCGTTGAAAATAGGGTATTTGAAAATTGGTAATTTTTTACGGTATTTCCTACTCCAGTCTGATCACGCTTAAGAACCGCGATTTCAAATATCAGCGATTGTCACTGTAATAGTTCACCTAGCAGCGAAAGCACAAGCAAAGTCTCATAAATTATTTCATGCATTTCAGATACGTTCAACCATTTCCAGGAAATTACGCGACAATTGAAGTAATATGTTCATATATGTTTGATCGTTTTTCTGAAAAAAAAAACAGATAAAGTTCTAATAAAACATATTACAGGAAACATGGGATATGGAGAATCAAGTTTTAAAATACATCTATAGCAGGGAGTATATTGAACGCTCTACAAATATCAAGTGAGAATTTCACAACCGCAGTATTTTATCCTCAAAAATATTTTGGAAATTTCTAGTATTTATACTAAATAGAAATTAGGTTTATAATTAACTTATGTTTAACCCTGACTCTAGCAAGGAAGCACGGAAGAATCAAAACGGGGAGGGAAAAGTTTAGAAGTTTTAAAGTGGATATTAAAGAATGTAGGCTAATTCATATAGGCCAGAGTCAATTAGGGGGAACCATTTTGGGGGTTTAATTATTTCTTGCATCATTGTCGGGTTTGCAGGAAACCCACTGCCGAATTTTAATTTTCCACATCACCCGGAAGTAGTACAAAAACGTTTCGAATGAAAACAGGCTAACGTTCGTCTGAGGGATTTTATTCGTAATTTCTTTTTTTTACTCAGAATTAATTTTGAAGACCACAAAATAAGTTACTTTGACAGTGTCAAAATACATGATTCACCAAGATCTTTCAACGTATATTACTCAACTATACAATAATGAAATTACAATTTTACATTGTATGAATTTTCACATAATAGGATAAACACAACCTGATGTTTCCAATTCAACTTTCATTCTTCGAAAAAGTGATAGGTCTTTACACACCTTCCGCATCCTTTGAGTTTAGTAGCACCGTTATTGTAACTGGTCCACCTAAAAAGATAGTCTCAACTAGTCTGTCGTTTTTAGCCATAGACTCGCAGGTGAAGACTTAATTAATCCAATTTGATTAATGCTAATTAAACTTATAAGCGCAAAAATTCGGTCGTGAACTAAAACTGTATTGATAATTATCAAATAGGTTGTTACGTTAATGACCTTGTCAGTAATTTTAATCTCGGCAATCCTGACATTTCATTGGATTCTCAGGCGTCGAATTCAGATATTGTTTCCGAAGCAAATTATCAAGAAGCTCGTGAATCTAATGTTGAACCACATTTGGAACAACACGTCATTGCTGTGCGCTGAACGTGAGCGAAATCTCAATACCAAAAAATATAAGAAAATCAATCGTAACTTACTGATTTTTCGCAGCGATTCCAAGTATTTCACAGGAAGTAACTGTTCGACTGATTTCTTCAGTTTGGTTGATTAGCGTTACGATCATTTTATTCTTTTTGGGATGTTTCTTAAAAACCGAGTTTACCACAGAGACATACGACACCCTCAACTCATTAGAAGACGTAATGGCGTCCAAATTAAAACCCAAAATAATCGAGGGCGGCATGGTTCACGAATATCTTAAGATTTTGGTAAGATTGTCTTGATTAAAGATTGAAAATGGCTCCAACTTAAACTATATTGATAGTGAATGTTTTACAAAGTTTGCATCAAATAATGAAAACCCATATTCTTTTTAGGCTACTGGCGACGAAGTTGTCAATAAGTGGTTGAAAAATCTGAAGGATTACAATTTCTGCACCCTTATGGATCTATTAGATTTAGAAGGATACATGGATATCCTGTCTGGTGAATCGGTTCTGATCATCAGCAAAACCTATTTGACTTGGTTGATAGGAGAAGTGTTGACAAGAGATGATGATTCCAAAAAAATAATAGCAAACCTGGGTGGGCTCTACATTTCGGAAGAAATTCATACGGATTACCTACACTTCATTTACAACACGTCATTCTTTACTAGAAGCCCGGGAATCCGTGAAATTGGTCAAATAAGGTACGAGTACAACCCTTTAACAATTAGGGAATATCGTAGTTACATTAGTACCTGTTATCTAAGTAATTACCATCTTTCCTAATACTTTTACAATTTCGTTCTGCTAATTATTCCTATTACTATTATTTTAATTTCAGCGTTTTACCGTTTTTTGAAAACAAACCACTAGAATATCTGGACTTTGGTTTCATTCATCCCCTTGAATACGTCACTTGGATGAAACCACAAGAAAGCGTATCCGAAATGAGCATTTCTCAATTGACACCACCATTCTTTCTTCTACTTGGGCTAGCTCTTGTATCAGCAATATTCGCGACACTTGAAATAATATTCTATAATTTCTGAACGAATATGCCGATGGAAAAACTTTTCTTTGAATTCTTTCTATTTGATTCCCACATTTTAATTTAGTTTAAGCTTCTTTAATCATTAGAATTATAGTCATGCTTTTGTTTGTTCACTATCAAAAGTAATTTGAAGAATGTCCTGTCCAAAGTTCATAATTCAGAATCGTTTCTCTTTCAACTGAAATCACGTTTCTTATAGTTTTTTTAATCCGCGACCATTTTTAAAAATTGGCTGCCAGAATTGTTGAAACGTTTTTACGGAATAACCTCATTTCATTTAAGTAATAATTAATATTCTTTTTGGCTATATCCTATAGCCATAGTTTATGGATTTTGGGGTACATGTTGGCATCTTCTAAAATAGTGGGCCAAAAAGCAGAAAAAACGTGTTAAGGTCAACGTCGTGTCTCTTTGACGTTGGCATGTATATATTATGCAATATATTCACGGAAATTTATTTAAAAGCAGGAAAATTAACAAAATTTTAGTCCGAAACTTTGCATTAACACGGCAATGTATAAAACCTAGTTTTGTTTTTATCGATTTGAACGAATTATGGCTTTGTAAATAATAAAGGTAAATTTAATAGCTTGCAGAAGTAGAAACTAGGGGATTTATCCTTTTATGGATATTAGTAATAATATATTTTCGTCTTTTTCTATAGTTTATTTTCACATTGTCGTGATTTAACGTTATTAGAATTAAGTAGGCGACTATTGACTTTCCGAACTTACCATACCAGGACTCGAAATATAATAATTTCCATGCATATCTAAGTTTGTTATTTCTTTATAATATACAAATGACCCATATAAGAGTTAACTTTATAAAAGCACAGCAGCAGGGACTTTTATTATTGAACTTAATCTACTATTCAAATCTATAAATGTTTAATTGCCTTACGAATAAAATAGAGCACGCGTTGAAATATTATACTACTCATTATTCAAACCAAAGGGAACTCTCAGTATCTTTAGCAAAGTATTCGCGCCAACTGTCCGCTAACGAAGACCAATTTAAGAAATTAGCCATGAATTTGATGAAATTTGAATATAGGGCGTCCAGTTTCTTCAAAAACCGGTACGTTGAAATGTTCTTCAAATTGTGTCTCCTATCTGAACCTTTATCAAAAAGCTGTTTTTTATAAGAGATTGTCAACTTAATACCCCAAATTAACGGAAGATAAAACAGTCACTTTCAACACAAACGCATTCCGGACCTGACCTGTAAGGCTGTTGTCTATGAAAGTTAATTTTGTAAGACTGTATTGAGAATAGGTCATCTAAGTCCATGCTGGTGTACATACATCCCAACTATTAACTCTTATATCTAATTAAGGGCTGCAAGGTGTTTTTTTTAGGGAGAATTAATAATGAACTTTAAAATTTATATTTATATTAAAAAACTACTTTATTTATAAATTTTCTTAAGAGAAACATGAGGTATAGGATCGTGAGGGCCCCATGGGCTTATGTATGTATGTAAAATTTCCCTCGTGTAAAGGACAACAGCACACATACACCAAAAATAAATTCAATTTGAAATTACATATACAGAAATAAAAAATGTGTTATCACACTTGATCAAATATAATAGGGTATGAATTGAGGTCAAATAACGCTGTTACCACAATGCGAACTGAATTTTACACCCTGAAGGGCAACTATAGTGGTAGGCAGCGCCTTCTCTGTAGGTAAAGTGTTGAAGGGCTTTGCCGAGACTATAGAGAACTTTTGAGGTTCCATTGAGTGCATATCAAAATGCTCAAACCCCATAGTCGCAGGGTGGTCACAGCTACAGAGGACAGGGGAGGAGGTTTAATCTTTCTCCCGGCAGAACCTGCAAAACGCTTCATCAACAATGTCCCTTATCTGCAGCCTGATTTTTATGTTTTTTGGTGAGGGCAAGCAGTTCTTTTGTTCTCGTGTTGGAGGACTTCGATGCCTTTTTACATCGATAAATAAGTCATGGGTTTTTACTTCAACTACTACGTAAAAAGAACAAATTTTTTCATACATTTCAGATTTGCTCAACCATACACACTCAATTATGGGACCATTGCTGTAATATGTTCATATATTTTTTCGCTTTTTCTTTAGCAAAACTGCATAAGTTTTAAACCCTTATTGCAGGAGACATGGGGAATGAAGAATCAGGCTATGAAATACATTTTTACCAGGGAGTTCATAAATCGTACCTTCAATGTCATGTAGATATTTAACAATTCTAGTCTCTTTCATTAGACAGTGAAATTTACAATATATTTCTTTCCCCAAGAGTTAATTACGAAGACCATAAAATAGATTACACGCAAATTGTCAAAATACATGATTCACCAAGAGATTTTGATGTATTATGCACAACTTTACAATTTAGTGAAATAATAAATTTTAATGATAGCATTTTTTAAAAGGACAAACACGTCATATCAGTTCCCCTTCAACTTTCATTCTTTGAAAAAGTGAAAGATGTATTTATACCTTCTTCGCCGTTCGATACCAGTAACACCGTCATTGTAACTGGTCCGCCGAAAAAAATAGTCTCAACTACAATGTCGTTTTTGGCCATTAATTCGCAGGTGAAGATTTGTTTACTAATTGATTAAAGGTTATAAGCACAAAACTTCGATCGTGCACTAAAACTGCATTGAAAATTTTCAAAAAGCTTGTTACGTTATTCGCCACGTCAGTAATTTTAATCTCGGCAATCCTGACATTTCACTGGATTCTAAGGCGTCGATTCCAGATACGGTGTCCCAAGCAAATTGTCAAGAAGCTTATGAATCTAATGTTGAATAACATTTGGAACAACACGTCACTGCTCTGCGCTGAACGTGAGCGGAACCCTAATACCAATGAATATACACAATCACTCGTAACTGATTTCTTTTTCGCAGCGATTAATAACATATCACAGGAAGTAACTGTTCGGCTGATTTCATCGGTTTGGCTGTTGAGTGTCACGATCATCTTGTTCTTTTTGGGATGTTTCTTAAAAACCGAGTTTACCACAGAGACATACGACACCCTGAACTCATTGGAAGACGTAATGGCGTCCAAATTAAAACCCAAAATAATTGAAGGAAGCGGGGTCCACGTATATCTTAAGATTTTGGTAAGCTTGTCTTGATGAAAGCTTGAAAATGGCTCCAACTTGAACTATATAGATAATATTGAAGTTAAACCCTTTGCTGTTTCCACTCCTTGCAAAGTTAGTTTGCATCATATAATTCAAAACCTATCATTTTCAGGCTACTGGCGATGAAGGTGTCAATAAGTGGTTGAACAGTCTTACAGAGGCCAACTTCTGTTCTCTTATGGAACTATTAGATTTAGACGGATACATGGATGTCCTGTCTGGCGAATCGGTTCTAATAATCAGCAAAACCTACCTGACTTGGGTAATCGGAGAAGTGCTGACGGGAGATGAGGAATCGAAAGAAATAATAGCAAGCATGGGTGGATTCTACATTTCGGATGAAATTCACTCCGAATATCTGCACTTCGTTTACAACGCGTCGTACAGAAGGAAAAGCCCAGAAATCGGGGAAATGGGTCAAATTAGGTACGAGTACAACCCTTAGACTAAAGCCTACTAGCCGTTTTTTATATGACTACAATTTTTCCTAATACCATTAGTTTAAAAGACATGATCCATAATTATGACACTTCCTATACTTCGTATGGCTTGAGACTTTCTTAGAGCTAGTTGACTGCGGTTTTGCAGTCCATCTTCCTTTATAGTCTTTACTAAGCCTGATCAGGCGTCGGTTTAAGAGTCTATGACGTTTGATCTACATCTTTTTATGACAAGCTCTTAGTAACCCGTGAAACTCTTACGGGACATATCTTGTGAACTTATGTAATTAGTGATTTCATTTCGTTCTACTTGAATTATTTTTTTAAATTTTAGCGTTTATCCGTATTTTGAACACAAACCATACGCTTATCTGGACTTTGGTTTCATTCATCCGCTTGAATACGTAACTTGGACGAAACCACAAGAAAGCGTCTCCGAACTGAACATATCTCAAATGACACCACCATTCTATATCCTACTTATTCTAGCTGTTGCATCAGCAATATTCACTGCACTCGAAAAAATATTCTAAAAATGCTGCACAAATATGCCGATGGAAAAACTCGATTTTTTTCAATTCGGTTATTTTTGGGTTTAGTTTCTTGAAATCATTCGAATAATTGTCATCTTGGTTAAACCAGAAGTGAGATGAGACCAGAAGTGAAGGGCTCTAGCATTGATAGTAGATCCTTGCACTAGTGAACAAATTTGAGGATTTTATGCCGCTTCCCACACGCGCCTACACTACTTAGAAAAAAATTGGGTCGAGTTCCAAAAACATTTCCAATCCCCTTCCCCTCAACCTAAAGCGGCCGAACACGGACGCGGGTGCTTGAATCTAGTTCGGCCGTCTACCACCGCGAGCGTCTCACGTTTTGGAGGGAAAATTCAGAAACCGCTACTAGAGGGCCAACCGTTCTTGTGTTATCAAGAATATTCACTTTCGCCGAGTGAAGAATTTGGTTAGCTCAGTACTTCTGGTCTTATCTCACTTCTGGTTAAACGTAATACTTTTAGTTCACTATTAAAAGTAACTGGAAAAATGTCCTGTCCAAAATGCACTATTCAAAATATTTTTTCTTTCAACGATAATGAAGTGGTAAAGATTTTAAAGGAATATTTCTTAAGGGAGTAACTAAAAAATACTTTTATAATCTGCGACCATCTTTAAAAATAGCAGCCTGAAATGTGAAAAGTTTTTTTTACGGATTAACGTAATTACTTTTAATTAATACTTAGTTAATATTATACTTGGCTATTTCCATATTTCATGGTTTTAGGGTCAAAAAGCAAAAAGAAGGTCTTATGGACAACGTCGTGTCACTTTACCGTTGGCATGTATATATTACGCAAAATATTCACGAAATTCGAAATTTATGGTAAACCTGGAAAATTCCGGAAAATTTGCATTAACACTGCAGTGTATAAAGCTTAGTTTAGTTTTGTTTTTATCCGTTGATCAGTGTTAAAGTATTTCAACATTAAAAGTAAATTTAATAGCTTTAAAAACCTTGCAGTGTAATAACTTAGTTTAGATTGGAGTAGTTTTATTTTTATCGATTTTGACTAATTAAGGCTCTGTAAATTATAAAAGTAAATTTAATAGCTTGCAGAAGTAGAAACTAAAGGATATATCATTTTATGGATATTAATAAATAAATGTTTACGTTTTATTTCTATAGCTTATTTTTCACATTATCGTGATTAAACGTTATTAGGAGTAAGTAGGCGACTATTGACTTTTCACACGTACCATACCGGGACTCGAAATAGAGTCGTTTCCATGCATATCTAAGTCTGTTATTCTCTTTTAGGATACGAAAAATCCATTTAACAGTTAATTTAGTAAAAGCACAGCAGCAGAAACAGTTACTTTTTAACTTAATCTACTATTCCATTTTTATACATATTTAACCAACTACCAAATTAAGTTAAGCACGCGATGAAATATAAAACGACTCATTATTCTTGTTATTCAAACCAAAAAAGAACGCTCAGTATCTTTATCAAACTATTCGCGCCAACTGTCCGCTAACGAAGACCAACTGAAGAAATTAGCAATGAATCAGATTAAAATTGAGTATAGGCCGTCCAGTTTCTTCAAATACCGGTACGTTTTAAAGGTGCCTTTTTACATCGATAAATCATAAAAATATGGTGTATTAATCCAACTAATACATAAGTAGAACTCAACAAATAATTTCATACATTTCAGATACTCTGAACCATTCCCTACCAATTATGGGACAATTGCTGTAATATTTTCATCAATCTTTCGCTGTTTCTTTATAAAATTGCATAAGTTTTAAACCCTTGTTGCAGGAGTCATGGGGCATGAGCAATCAGGCTTTAAAATACAAATACAGCAAGGAGTATTTAGAACGTGCCTGCAATGTCAAGTAGGAATTTAACAAAATATTGTCTCTTTCATTAGACAGTTACTTTTACAATATATATTTTCTCTCGAAGAATTAATTACGAAGACCATAAAATAGATTACATGGACCTTGTCAAAATATTCGATTCACCAATGCATTTCTATGTATTATTCATACCTTTAAAATTTTGTGAAATAAGAAATTTTAATTTAACCATTATTTTAAAGAATAAACACGTCATAGCTTATCCTGTTCAAAGTTCATTCTTTGAAAAACTGAAAGGTGTATTTACACCTTCCTCGCCCTTTGTTACCAGTAGCACCGTCATCGTAACTGGTCCACCAAAAAAAATAGTCTCAACTACTCTATCATTTTTAGCCATTAATTTGCAGGTGAAGGATTATATCCTAATTTATTAATGCTACGAACAGTTATAACCACAAAATTCCGGTTGTGTACCCTAAAACAGTATTGAAAATATTCAAATAGGTCGTAACGTTATTGATCACGTCAGTAATTTTAGTCTCGGCAATTCTGACATTTCATTGGATTCTCAGGCGTCGATTCCACATATTGTCTCCGAGGCGAATTATCAAGAAGCTTTTAAATCTTATGTTGAATAACATGTGGAACAACACGTCATTGCTATGCGCTGAACGTGAGCAGCATCTTAATACCATTAAATATACACTATCACTCCTAACTAATTGCTTTTCGCAGCGATTAATAATATATCACAGGAAGTAACCGTTCGACTGATTTCTTCAGTTTGGTTGATTAGCGTTACGATCATTATATTCTTTATGGGATGTTTCTTGAGATCTGAGTTTACAACAGAGACATACGACACCCTCAACTCATTGGAAGACGTAATGGCGTCCAAATTAAAACCCAAAATTCTTGAAGGAGGCTCTGCCCACGAATATCTTAAGATTTTGGTAAGATTATCTTCATTAAAGATCGAAAATGACTCCAATTTGAACTATATTCACAATATTAAAGTTAACCCCTTTGCTGTTCCCACTCATTCGTGTTTCTTGCAAAGTAGTTTGCATCAAATAATTTAAAACTAATCATTTTCAGGCTACTGAGGATGAAGGTGTCAATAAGTGGTTCAAAAGTCTGACAGAGAAAAATTTCTGTACTCTTGTGGATCTGTTAGATATAGACGGATACATGGATATCCTGTCTGGCGAATCGGTTCTAATTATCAGCAAAACCCACCTCACTTGGGTATTCGGAGAAGTGCTTACGGGAGATGATGAGACGAAAGAAATAATCTCAAGCATGGGAGACTCTACATTTCGGAAGAAATTCACTCCGATTATCTTCACATCATTTACAACGCGTCATTCAGAAATAAAAGCCCAGAAATCCGGGAAATAGGTCAAATAAGGTACGAGTACCCCTAGACACTTAGGAAAGTCCTTTAACCAAGTTACATTAGCACCCGTTTTCTTAATAATTACCATCTTTCATAGTATCATAAGTTTATAAGATATGTTATATAAATATCACACTTCCAATACTTCATAATGCTAGAGCCTTTTTGAGGGCTAGTTCGAGAACGACGCCAGAATTAACTACACGCGGTTTTGCAGTCCATCTTACCTATCTAGGCTGCTCTAAGCCTTTGACCGCCCCTCACCAGGCGTCGCTTTAGAAGAATCTATGACGTTTCAAGTTCGTCACTTCATTACAAGCTCTCAGTAACCAGTACGAACTTATGAAACAAATCTTATGAACTAATGATAATATTAATATAATTTCGTTCTACTTATTACTTTTTAAATTTTAGCGTTTATCCGTATTTTGAACACAAGCCATACGCTTACCTGGATTTCGGTTTCATTCATCCCCTTGAATACGTCACTTGGGTGAAACCGCAAGAAAGCGTCTCCGAAATGAGCATTTCTCAAATGACACCACCATTCTATATCCTACTTACGCTAGCTGTTGTATCAGCAATATTCACTACAATTAAAATAATATTCTAAAAATGCTTTCACGAATATGCTGATGCTATTCGGTTCTTTGATTTTAATTTGGGTTTTCGAAAAATGGTTTTCTTGGTTGAACTAAATGCTTTTAGTTCACAATCAAAAGTAACTGGAAAAAGGTCCTGCCCTAAGTGCACTTTACAAAATATTTTTCCATAAACTAAAATTCAGTGATTGAAATTTTGTGTGAACGTTTCTTAATGGATGCACTTAGAAATAGTTTTTTTAATCCGCGACCGGAAATGTAAAAACGTTTTTTGTGTGGAAAATCATTATTACCTTTAATTTTTTAATATTATTATAAACTATAGAGGAGGTTCATGGCTTTTGGGGTACCATGTTTACATCTACTAAAATAGGGGCTAAAAATGAAGGTCTTATGAATAACGTCGTGTCATTTTACTTCTAGGTTGTATCATAAGTTTATAAGATATGTTCCATAAGTGTGTCACTCGTTAGTGAGAGCTTGTCGTGAAGTGACGTAGGTGAAACGTCATAGCTTATCGTAAAGCGACGCCTGGTGAGGCGCTATCAAAGGCTTAGTACAGACTAAATAAGAGGATGGACTGCAAAACCGAGTGTAGTCAATTCTCGCGTCGTTCTTGAACTAACTCTCATTAAGCCTCTAGCATTACGAAGTAGAGGTAGTGACATACTTATGGAACATATCTTATAAACTTATGGTTGTATATATATATTATGCAAAATACTCACGAAAATTTATTGAAAAGCTGGACAATTAGGGAAATGTTATTCGTAAACTGTGCATTAACACTGCAGTGTATGAAACTTAGTTCAGATTCGATTACTTTTATTTTTATCGATTTGAACTAATTATGGCTCTGTAAATAATAAAAGTAGATTTAATAGCTTGCAGAAGTGGAAACTGAATTATATATCCTTTTTATAGATCTTAATCACAAAATGTATACGTGTTTTTCTATAGTTCATTTTTACATTATCGTGATTAAACGTTATTAGGATTGAGTAGGCGACTATCGACTTTCCGCACGTACCATACCGGGACTCGAAATAGAGTCGTTTCCATGCATATCTAAGTTTGTTATTCGCTTTTAGTGTGCACTAGACCCATATAACAGTTAATTTAGTAAAAGCACAGCAGCATGAACAGTTACTTTTTAACTTAACCTACTATTGCATTTTTATACATATTTAACCAACTACCGAATTAAGTTAAGCACGCAGTGAAATATAAAACGACTTATCATTCTTGTTATTCAAACCAAAAAGAACGCTCAGTATCTTTATCAAAGCATTCGCACCAACTTTCCGCTAACGAAGACCAACTGAAGAAATTAGCAATGAATCAGATTAAATTTGAGTATAGACCATCAAGTTTCTTCAAATACCGGTACGTTTAAAAGGTTTGTGGGTACCTCAGCGGTTCGTCAAATTGTGTCTCCTATCGGAGCCCTTTTTCAAAACAGCGGTTTTTTATATTAAAGATTGTCAATTTAGGCCTAATACCTCAAAACAGCGAAAGTTAAAACAGTCAGTTTTAAAACGAATCCATTCGGAACCCGACCTGTTATGTTGTTATCTATGAAAGTTGATTTTGAAAGACTGTTTTGAGAATAGGTCATTCAAGTAAACGCTGGTGTACCTACATCCCAACTTTTAACTCTCTTATCTTATTAGGACTACAAAGTTTTTTTGAGATTGAATTACTAATGAACTTTAAAATTCACACTGAAAAACCACTTTATTTATTTATATAAGATCAACATGAGTTAAAGGGTGTTGAAGCTCCATGGACTTATGAACAACTTCGCTTGTGTGAAGTAGAAACACATACAAAAGTTCAAATATGATATTATATACAGAAATAAAAAAATCATACATTTATTTGATCAAATATGGTAGGGCGTGAATTAAGGTGAAACAGCGCCGCTAACTCAGAGCGCAGTGAATTTTATCCCAGGAAGGTCAAAAATAGCGGTAGGAAGGGTGTTTAAATCATTCCCTACCCTGTAAGTGAAGTGTTGCTGGGAGTACCGGGTACGCGCGAGTATCTATTGATATTTTTATGCCTTTTTGTGATTACGTGTATGAAGAAAGATTAAGATCAAAGAAGTCGGTGACCTGAATATTAAGGGCGCCGTTGACAATGTTACAAAGGTACGGTTGATCAGCAACGCGGTGACGCTGTGATGGCGAAATTATGTGAAGCTTTGCGTCCCGTTGAATCATTGGCAACTGACCGCATCTATGCGCTAACTTATTGTTATTGTTGAAATAAAGCCCTCATCAGTTAACGTACCCAGATTAGTGGAACAGGTAGTTGCAATTATCAGTTCATTTCTGAAAAGGAAATGGTGATGGGGAAGATTTGTTTTTTACGAGAATTTGGTTTTTAAAACTTCCAAGCCTCTGAAAGACCTAAAATGACTTCGATGCCTTTTTACATCGATAAATCATAAAAAATATGGTGATTGTATGCAACTAATACATAAGTAGAACTCAAGAAATTTTTTGATACATTTCAGGTACGCTGAACCATTTCCAACCAATTATGGGACAATTGCTGTAATATGTTCATCACTATATTCGCTGTTTCTTTAGCAAAATTGCATAAGTTTTAAACCCTTATTGCAGGAGACATGGAGCATGAGCAATCAGGCTTTAAAATACAGCTACACCAAGGAGTATTTAGAACGTGCCTGCAATGTCAAGTAGGAATTTCTTTTCATTAGGCAGTTACTTTTAAAATATATATTTTCTCTCGAAGAATTAATTTCGAAGACCATAAAATAAGTTACTTGGAGATGGTCAAAATATTCGATTCACCAATGGATTTCTATGTATTATTCGTACCTTTAAAATTTTGTGAAATAAGAAATTTTAATTTAACCATTATTTTAAAGGATAAACACGTCATAACTTTTCCTGTTCAAAGTTCATTCTTTGAAAAACTGAAAGATGTATTTACACCTTCCTCGCCCTTTGATACCAGTAGCACCGTCATTGTAACTGGTCCACCAAAAAAAATTGTCTCAACTACTCTCTCATTTTTAGCCATTAATTTGCAGGTGGGGGATTATTTCCTAATTTATTAATGATAAGAACAGTTAAAAGCACACAATTCCGGTTGTACCCTAAAACAGTATTGAAAATATTCAAATAGGTCGTTACGTTAATGACCACGTCAGTAATTTTAATCTCGGCAATCCTGACATTTCATTGGATTCTCAGGCGTCGATTCCACATATTGTCTCCGAAGCGAATTATCAAGATGTTTGTGAATCTAATGTTGAATAACATGTGGAACTACACGTCATTGCTATGCGCTGAACGTGAGCGTCATCCCAATACCAAAAAATATATAAAATCACTTGCAACCTATTTATTTTTCGCAGCGATTCCAAGTATTAAACCGGAAGTTACTGTTCGACTGATTTCTTCAGTTTGGTTGATTAGCGTTACGATCATTTTATTCTTTTTGGGATGTTTCTTGAGATCAGAGTTTACAACAGAGACATACGACACACTTGACTCATTAGAAGACGTAATGAAGTCCAAATTAAAACCCAAAATAATCGAAGGAGGCTCTGTCCACGAATATCTTAAGATTTTGGTAAGATTATCTTCATTAAAGATTGAAAATAACTCCAACTTGAACTATTTTCATAATACTAAAGTTAACCCCTTTGCGGTTTCCACTCATTCATGTTTCTTGCAAAGTAGTTTGCATCAAATAAATCAAAACTGATCATTTTCAGGCTTCTGGCGACGAAGTTGTCAATAAGTGGTTCAACAGTCTAACAGAGGACAATTTCTGTACTCTTATGGATTTGTTAAGCTTGGATGGATACATGGATATCCTGTCTGGCGAATCGGTTCTAATCATCAGCAAAACCTACCTGACTTGGGTATTCGGAGAAGTGCTGACGGGAGATGATGAGACGAAAGAAATAATCTCAAGCATGGGTGGACTCTACATTTCGGAAGAAATTCACTCCGATTATCTTCACATCATTTACAACGCGTCATTCAGAAATAAAAGCCCAGAAACCCGGGAAATGGGTCAAATAAGGTAGGAGTACAAACACTACACAATTAGGGATAGCCCTTTAACAAAGTTACATTAGCACCCATTTTCTTAATAATTACCATCCCTCATAATATCTTAAAAGTATAAGATATGTTACATATACATCACACTTCCAACACTTCATAATGCTAGAGCCATTCTGAGGGCTAGTTCGTGATAGACGCGGTTTTGCATCTCCATCTTCCTATTTAGTCTGCACTAAGCCTTTGACCACGCCTCACCGGGCGTCGCTTTACAAGAATCTATGACGTTTCAAGTTCGTCACTTCACTACAAGTTCTCAGTAACCAGTACGAACTTATGAAACATATCTTATGAACTAATGATAATATTGATATAATTTCGTTCTACTTATTCCTTTTTAAATTTTAGCGTTTATCCGTATTTTGAGCACAAGCCTTTCGCTTATATGGACTTCGGTTTCATCCACCCGCTTGAATACGTGACTTGGGTGAAACCGCAAGAAAGCGTATCCGAAATGACCGTAATTCAAATGACACCACCATTTTATCTTCTACTGGCGCTAGCTGTTGTATCAGCAATATTCACGACACTTGAAATAATATTCTAAATATGCTAAACGCATATGCCGATGGAGAGACTTTAATTTTTTTTTCTATTCAGTGCGCATATTTAATTTCGGGTTTTAGATTCTTGAAATCATTCGAATAATTGTCATCTTGATGAAACCAGGGATAGATTTGATTTTAGAAGTAGGAATGGTTAGTATTTACTTCAGTGCGACTAAAGTATAGAAGTAAAGCCCAGTATAGAACCCCACCCTCCAAGTTAAATTATCTTATAGGCTCACTTAAACTACGTTTTGATGAAGTTGCTGACGGGGACGGGGAGAAATATGCAATTCCTTTTTACCTCTGTCGCTATGACAGCCTCTTCTTTCATACCCCCCTTCCCGGGGAAGGGGTCCGGGACTATGAGGAGCGCCTACATTACTCTCTTCTCCATTCCTACTTCTAAAATTAAATCTATCCCTGATGAAACGTAATGCTTTAAGTTCAGAGTCAAAAGTAAGTTGAAAAATGTCTTGTCAAAAGTGGACTATTCAAAATATTTTTTCCTTCAACTAAAATCAAGCAGCCGGAAATGTAAAAATGATTTTACGGAATAACGTCATTACTTTTAATTAATACTTAATTAGTATTATTTTAGGCTATACCCCATAGAGGGGGCTAATGGCGTTTGGGGTACCATGTTGATATCTACTAAAAGAGTGGTCCAAAAAGAAAAAAAAAAGAAAAAAATGTATGTCTAATGAACAACGTTGTGGCACTTTGTAAACCTGGAAAATTCGAGGAAATTTTATTTTCAAACTTTTCATGATAGCATGATCACTGCAGTGTATAAAGCTTAATTTAGTTTCGTTTTATCGATTTGAACGAAACTTGTCTCGATAAGTGTTAAAGTATTTTTCAACTTTAAATGTAAATTTAATAGCTTTTACAAGAACAACATTGAAGTGCAGAAAATCTAGTTTAGATTTATTTAAAAGGAGGAAAATTAGTAAAATTTTAATCCGAAACTTTTATGGCTCTGTAAATAATAAAAGTAAATTTAATAGCTTGCAGAAGTAAAAACTAGGGTATATATCCTTTTATGGATATTAATAATTCAACGTTAAGGCGGTTAAGGTAACTATTGACTTTTCGCACGTGCCATTTCGGGACTCGATATTGAGTTCTTTCCTGAGTTTATGGAAAATATCAACTATACTACTACTATTCCATTTCTATAAATATTTAATTAGCAATTGATTAAATAAAGCACGCTCTTAAATATTAAACGACCTATTATTCTTGTTATTCCAACCGAAAGGAAAGCTCAGTTTCTCTAGCAAAACATACGAACTATCAACAACTATCCGCTAATGAGGAACAAATAAAAGAAATTAGCAATGAGTCTGATGAAATATGAATATAGGGAGTCCAGTTTTTTCAAATACCGGTAGGTTAAAATGGTTTTTTCTATCTAAAAGATTGTCAATGTATTATTACCTATCAAAATAGCGATAGTTAAAACAGGTTTTATCAAATCTACGATAAAACAAATAATAAAGAATGAAAAGATGACCACAAAAAAGGCCTCGAAAAAGCCCCACCCCTTATCTGTCCTGAAAGTCTCTGAAGGACATTTTGGATGAATTTCGACACCTTTGTACAGAAATGAATCCAAAAAATTTTAAGGTCTTCAAATACAAGCAACTCTTTAAATTATTTTATAAATTTCAGACATGCTCAACCATTTCCAGGCAATTATGGAACAATTGCGGTAATATGTTCGTCTATTTTAATTCGCTATTTCTTTAGAAAATTTAAAAGTTTTAAACGCTCATTTCAGGAAACGTGGGATATGAAGAATCAAGATTTGAAATACATCTTTACCAGGGAGTTTTTGGATCGCGCTGTGAATGTCAAGTATGAATTAAACAACCACTTTATATATATATCATCAAAAATATAATCAAATTTCCATTTAAATATGATTTCATTAAATAAATATTTCTCATCTCATAGACTTAATTACGAAAACCACAAAATAGATTACATGGAATTCGTCAAAATACACGAATCACCATCAGAGTTTTATGTAATATACAAAAATATATGATAGTAAAAATTATAAAAATTAATTCTGTCATTATTTATAAGGATAAACACGTCATTGTGTATCCAATTCAACTTTCATTCTTCGAAAAAGTGATGGGTGTATTTACACCTTCCTCGCCGTTTGAGTTTAGTAGCACCGTAATTGTCACTGGCCCACCTAAAAAATTAGTCTCGAATACTTTATCGTTTTTAAGCATGGATCCACAGGTGAAGATGTTATCACGCTTTTGAGCAATATGTTAAATTTATATAAGCTCAATGTTTTGCACAAATTAAATGGGGGAAGTCTATGAAATTAATCTTATAGATTTGCACCAATTGCGCAAATTACAATGAATCATGGTGTCGAATGCCTAATAATTAGAAAAAAAAGTTTTTGAGCAAATATATTGATTATATTCCACATGATTTTTCAATTATAGAGACTATTTTTTGTAACAATAAAAAAGTTGATGTTGAGTACACAGACCAGTTACGATTTTATTTGTCCAAACATTACATATAAAGCGTCAAAAAGACAGACATTAATGTTATTGGAATGCCAAATATTGT
Source organism: Phalangium opilio (assembly GCA_019434445.1). Taxonomy (NCBI): domain Eukaryota; kingdom Metazoa; phylum Arthropoda; class Arachnida; order Opiliones; family Phalangiidae; genus Phalangium; species Phalangium opilio. The sequence continues at coordinate 1,336,229 of JAEQBA010003137.1, forward strand.
TCAATTGTCTGAATAAAATTTTGAAAAAAAAAAAACAATATACTAGCTCCGTTTTTTACTCAAACATTGTCTAAAATTTCCCTAAAAATTATTGTGGAATTATATTTGAACTTTGTACAAATGTTAGTCTACATGAAGTTGTTTATGCTTTATAACTAAATCAACGTGCTCCAGTTTTTTCGCGCAAATGTTTGAGCGTGAAGGGTGAGCTTATTTAAACAATATTTTTTTTAATATTTCTGATCGTACAGGTTGTTACTTTACTGACCACGTCAGTGATTTTAATTTCGGCAATCCTGACATTTCATTGGATTTTAATACGTCGACTCAAGATATTGTCTACGAGACAAACTGTCAAGAAATTCGTGTATCTAATGTCGAACAACATTTGGAATAACGCGTCACTGCTCTGCGCAGAACGTGAGTCATATCATACTCGAAGTTCCTCCCCCTCGGTTTAAAAAAAAAACAACCAAGGTGACAAACCTGCTTATTTATTGCAGCCGTTCCAAATATTTCACCGGAAGTAACTGTTCGAGTGGTATCTTCAGTTTGGTAGTTAGGCGCCTCGATCATTTTGTTCTTTTTGGGATGTTACTTAAGAACCGAGTTTACGACAGTGACGTACCACACCCTCAACTCATTAGAAGACGTAATGGCGTCCAAAATAAAACCTAAATTTATGGAGGGAGGTATCGTCCACGAATATCTTAAGATTTTGGTAAGATTATCTTCAATAAAGATTGAAATGCCTCCCCTTGAAGTGATATTGATAATTTTCAATAGCCCCTTCCAAAAAGTTTTGAAAAAATGTTCTTAGTCTGAGTCAGTTCAGTTCTTCCTACAAACAGGAAATAGTTTCCCCGCATAGCCTAGTTCACAACCTAGATATGACGTTTTTTAGCTCCAAGTGCGCATGCGCGAAGAACTTAAACAACAAGATGCACAAGGCAGTCAAACTTTTTGGAAGGGGCTATTCTTCCTATCGATTCTATGTCCATAAATGCAGTCAGTAATGGAAATTTATACAAAATAATAATCCTAATAAGTCAGTTTTGCAATCCTAATGAATTATGGAATAGCATTGTATCAACTTACATTTATATTCCTTTATAAATTGAGATCAATTAATACGAACCAATATTTTTCAGGCAAGCGGCGACGAAGTTGTCAAAGGTCTACCTGAGGACAGTTTCTGTAGTCTTTTGGATCTAATAAGTTTAGATGGATACATGGATATCCTGTCTGGTGAATCGGTTCTGATCATCAGCAAAACCTATTTGACTTGGTTGCTAGAAGTTCTAACGGGAGATGAGGATTCCAAAGAAATAATCTCAAACATGGGTGGACTCTACATTTCGGACGAGATTCACTCCGATTATCTGCACATCATTTACAACACGTCATATATAACTAAAGGGCCGGAAATACGAGAAATTGGTCAAGTGAGGTATGACTACAACCAATAGACAAAAAGGGAAATTGGTGTTTTCATGTTAATTCCCACTTTCAGCGTGTTGCCGACATATGAGAGCAAACCATATGCTTATTTGGATTTCAACTTCATTCATCCCCTCGAATACGTAACTTGGATGAAACCGCAAGAAAGCGTAACCGACCTGAGCATATCGCAAATGACACCCCCATTCAATCTTCTACTTTTGCTGGTTGTTGTATCAGCAATAATCACTAAAAATGCTGCACGAATCTACTGAAGATTTTACTGTTCGGTTCTTACATTTAATTTGCGTTTTAGCTTCTTGAAAAAATTCAAATAATGCTTTTAAGAGTGTCCGAATTTCATTTTTCCAAATTTTTTTTTCTTTTCAACTACCAACAAATGGCTTAAATTCTAGCGTGACTTTACTCTGTGTAATAGATTCATACAGAGAAATCTGCGACCATCTTAAAAATTGACAGATAGAAGTTTAGAAACCTTTCTTACCGAATAACTGTTCTTACGTTTAATTAATACCTAGTATTCTGGTTCTCTATATCTTACAGGACCCATATTGTTTTACCTAAAACATTTGAACTGAAAGATGAAAATTGGTGCGCTCTTAGTTTTTGATCCCAAAATAATATATTCAAAGTGGGAAGAGGATCCCATAATATCGGTCCTCATAACCCGGGTTCCCCATATAACGGTTTTCCGAAACTGCATTTTAACTTTTACGGCAGTTTCCTTTACTGCGGTTCTCGTAAACGCGGCTTACAGTTAAAGCAGTTCCCAAAAGAGCAGTGTAACTGAGAAGTGAAAAGGATAGTCGTAGTTTTGGTTATTTGAAGTTAATTAAGTCTGGTTAATCTTGGTTACCTGTATCAAAAAGTCTTAGACGAGGTTTGGTTATTTGAACCCCAGTTGCAGGGTCAGTTTAGGTACTGTTATTCTAAGCCGAATGGTCAGGTACGGTTAGGTTAGGTTAGCGTATGATGGTCTTGTTGTACTAAATAACCCTTTCCGAAAAAAACCTCTAAGAAACGTCTTCAGCCCAACCAGAAGTAAATGAACCGAAGTTACCGGAGTCCTATTGTTTATTCATTAAGCACAAGTTCCTCACAAACCCCCATATTTCAACCCCGACGATAGTCTCGCTCCTCTACTCTTTCGAGTCACAACAATTTTGAAAACGCCACCAAGCGGCCAATGTTCGAGTAACCGGATTTTCCGGGAATTAGTTAAAGTTTTTAAAAATGGCGACTTTTTCCCTCGGAAGATTCTTTTGGGGAGAGGTTCACACTCTTTGAAAAACTTTTCGAGTAGGATAAGAAGACTTTTAACATACTTTTGTCCAATGTCTGACTTTAGAATTTCAATAAATCTTTCCCGACTTGAAGTCACAAATGGTCGATTAAAGGGCTCCTTCGGACCCTTAGACACATGGCCCCGCGGATTTCCGAGCCCCCCTACCTAGCCAGAGAGAGGGAGAGTACTGAGGAAGATCGTCTATGAAGAGGGGATGGAAATCCGCGGGGCCATGTGTCTAAGGGTCCGAAGGAGCCCTTTAATATTTGAAAGGTATTTCAAAAGATCATCCCTAATGTTTGCATCCATTATCGAACGTAAGCCTAGGGCCTAGGCTCCTAAGATAGAAGCAGACGCCTATTTCTCAAAACAACGACTATTTATTCATACTAACGATATTGCGCGGATTTGTAACTAAGCTGTAACTATGGTCTTTGGTGCCAGCGTTAAATTTCGAGACGATTCAGGTAGAGGTACAGCTACCTTGATTTTTACTACCCCCACGTTATGGAAAACGCATTATACAAATTTTGCCCTCTCCGGTAACTTCGGTTCATTTACTTCTGGCCCAACCTAAGACGTGTTTTAGAGGTGGTATTTTCGGTAAGGGAAGTAACGTAAACTGTAGGGTTAAGAATTCTTCAAAACTCAAGCTAAAAACTGTTATTTCCCAAAACAACAGCGGATATTTCTAAAACAGCAGTTCCGAACAACGCCGCTGTTTGTATGGAATCACCGTTGTTATTTCGAAAACAGCTTTTCGGGGAACTGCTCATACAAGGTCCACGTATAAATAGTAAAATATTATATCTCTGTGTTTGATAATTTGGCCACCATGTTGAAAAATGGCTGCCGGAAGTGCAAGGTAGAGTATATCCCACCCTTTTGTGGAAAAGTATGAAAATTGGCACGTTTTATAAGTAAAACTGTGTGGAAATCATGCTAAAATATTGAAAATATGAGCCCAAAGGTTTGGCCGCCATCTTGGTAAATGCCGCCGCTAATGTCATGTGCTTCAGTATTTTCGTTAAAATTATGAATATTGGTACTTATTATGAATTGAACCGTGTCAATACCATACTAATATATTGGAGGCCTCCTACTTATAGTTTAGACGCCATCTTACATAATAATATAGAATATGGCAATCCTGAAAATTCAGCGAATTTCTTTTAAGTACGAGCCCTGCAATGCAGTTTAAACAATTCGAGCGACAAATGTTTAAGTAGTAAAGTTTTTCGATTACCTCGGCTTTTCATATATTTTTAAATTTGAATTGGTTATTTTCACGTAGTGGTAATGTAGCGTTTCCAACATAAATCTGACGTCTTGGTACTTTGCAATTTAAAAAAACATTCTGAGACTTTAAATTAAACCTTGCCATGCGTGCCCACTTTTGTTAAACCCGCACTGAAAACCAACGAAAAACCAATTTCCCTCTTACTTTACCAAAAGCATAGCGGGAGTTTGCTTGTGCAATATTGAACTTATATCTTTTATTCAATTCTGTACACGAACAAATTTAATGAAAATATTAAACTACTAGTCTTATAAACCACAGAGAACGCGCTGTACTTGAACAAGGCGTTAGGGCTAATGTCATACTAAGGTTTTGTAAAAGAACTAATGAAGTAATTGCGCTTCCATTCACGTATCACTATACAAAACATCAGCAAATAGTAAGTGAAATATTTTCTATTACTTTTGGAAAGTGCGAACTTAGGGACTGTACTCCCAATAATGATTTCCTCGCAGTACAGAACGATCAGTAATAAAGGTTTGAAAAACAAGAGTGAGATAGTTTATTAAGCTAAGAGTGTTGTAATTAAAATTAATTCCGTTTTCTAAAAGAAATTCAATGCCTATCTATATTTACTCTAGTATCTCACGGTCTACCTTTGCGCATGGGGTCAAATTGTTAATGTTATTAGAAAATTATTTTACACCAAAATTAAATTTAGGTAGTCTTCGAACAAAGATTACTTAACTGTCGACCAACATATTAGTTAACAATCATTAGTTATTGAATTTTTTATATTAAAGACAATCAAAAGCTTCTTTGCTTTAATTATCGGTCATACTGAAGAATAAGCAATGAGTTTGAACATATTCGAGAACAGACAGTCTAACTTCTTCAAGTACAGGTACGTTTCAGTTATCTTTATTTTAGTGGGGGGTATCAAAAATTACGCGCTTCGGATTTTGACATTTTTATTTCACTGATAATTAAACCTGTTGGGGTGTTAGGTCCAATTGCGGATGGTATCAGTTTAATCTAGAGATTGCCGATACCCGGCTTAATCCGATATCGATCGATATCGGTGCAAACAGGAACCGATACCGATGTTTACTCACTATGATCCAAAAACCCGATACCTCAACCGATACTGATATTTTTAGTAGGACAGTGCCATTTACATCAAAAACACTAAGAAATAATTTAAAGAGCAATTTCAAGAATTATACTACTAAGTACAATGTTAGGAGGTACTTCCAAAATAGTATCACGACTTGACTTCTGAAACTAGTAAATGCTGAGAGGCCCTTTTATACTTACACTTCTAGTAACTGTTAGTTGATTTATCATTGAAGTATTGAAAGCAAAAAATTATATTTGTTCAAAACTAAGAAAAATATTTGCAAAACTATCTTTTAGTTTTTTTTTGTCATTTCATAATTATGGTAATATAAAATATTTATTTTTATTTTTACCAGCAGTTTTATATCTATTTTTGCTTATTAGTTATTAGATAAACTAAATTCCGGTACTTCTTATTTAAATGAGAACTCAACACGATTGACATTCATTTTTGATATTATCACCTTGAAGGAGAGAGTAATGGAGTGGAAACCCCCATACCTTAAGCGTTGCCTTTGTACCCCCACCTACGGCACCATAGTCCTCCCATCATCCCCAGCGGTTAGGTAGGGTCGTGCCGGACGAAATTGTAAAGGACGCTCCCTCTATCTCAAAAATAGAAGCTAGTTCTCATTCAAATAAAATGGCGCTACGCGGCAGCACTTAGCAATCGCCTACGGAAGGGTAGGGGCGTGCGCGAGGTACACTGGGAGAGATATGGTGCCGCAGGTCGCCCATCATCATTTCCAATCCATCTGACTCCCTTATCCCTGTTATCACCATCAATACAATACTGAAAATTTATAAAAATGTCATGTAGCGCCATCTAACGCATTTTAAACGAGTATCTTTACTAAAATTAATTCATTTGCAACATTTCAGGTATTCTCAGCCATTTCCTCTCAATTTTGGGACGATTGAGGTGCTAAGCTCAAATATTTCACTTAATTGACATTATTAATCGAAAAAGTTAAAGTTGAAACATTTCACGTATTGCAGGAAACGTGGGAAATGCGAAGTCAAGCATTGAAGTACAATTTTACGAGAGAATTTTTACACCGCACCTCAAATATGGAGTAAGATTTAAGTACTATAACCAACGTTAACTGTGAAAAAGAGAAGATAATCAATGTCTTTTGCTTTTGAAGAATTAATTACGAGAACCACAAAATGAGCTACCTGGACTTCGTCAAAATTCACTATTCACCAAGAGAGTTTTACGTATAACACGCAACTATATAATAGTGAAATAATGCATTTTAATTTTGCAATTAATTATTTAAAAGGATAAACACGTCATTGTGTTTCCAATTCAACTTTCATTCTTCGAAAAAGTGATAGGTGATTTTACACCTTCATCACCCTTTGATTTTAGTGGCACCGTCATTGTAACTGGTCCACCTAAAAAGATTGTCTCAAATACTCTGTCCTTTTTAGCCATGGATTCGCAGGTGAAGAATTATTTAAAATTTAATGATGTTTACCAAAAAAGAAATTCTTGTTGTGCAATTTTGCAAAACTGAATTTAAAATTTTATATAGGTTCTTGGCTTAATGACAACGTCAGTAATTTTAATTTCGGCAATCATGACACTTCATTGGATTCTAAAGCGTCTAATCAAGATTTCGTCGACTAGGAAAATCATAAAGAAATCAGTGAAAACAATGTTGAACAACATTTGGATGAACGCGTCTTTGCTGTGCGCTGAACGTGAGTGACAAAAAGAAGCCCCCCCCCCAAATAAATAAGTCGATGTAACTGATATTGCAGCCATTCCAAATATATCACCGGATGTAACTGTTCGAGTAATATCTTCAGTTTGGTTGATAAGCGCCACAATAATTTTGTTCTTTTTGGGATGTTTCTTAAAAACCGAGTTTACCACAGAGACATACGACACCCTCAACTCATTGGAAGACGTCATGGCCTCCAAATTAAAACCCAAAATAATCGCGGGAGGTATCGCTCACGAGTTTCTAAGGATTTTGGTAAAACTGTCTTAAGTTTTCATTTAAAATGCCTCCCTTTTAAATGATACTGGAATATTTTTATTTCAAAATTTTTCCAAAAACAAGTATTTGTGTGTAATAATTTTATGATCATCCTAAATTATATAATTCCAGTGCATTATTTTACGTTAAGATTGCGCATTCCTTTGAAAAATTTCAAAGTCAAATAATGCAAAATAATAATTTTCAGGCTACTGGCGATGAAATTGTTAATAAGTGGTTCAAAAGTCTAAGAGGGGACAATTTTTGTACTCTTATGGAACTATTAGATTTAGACGGGTACATGGATGTCCTGTCTGGCGAATCTGTTCTAATCATTAGCAAAACCTATTTGACTTGGTTAATCGGAGAAGTGCTGACGAGAGGTGATGATTCGAAAGAAATAATAGCAGGCCTGGGTGGACTCTACATTTCAGACGACATTCACATCGATTATCTGCACATCATTTACAACACGTCATTCATAAACAATAGCACGGAAATCCACGAAATTGGCCAAATAAGGTACGATTGCTATACAGTCACATCTGCATCGCCTTCCACTCTCTATCTTAAATCACGTGTTTCCAAAAATTGGTTGATATCCTTATATAATTTAATTATTTCTAATTTAAAGCGTGTATCCGATATTTGAGAGCAAGCCATACTCATTTCTGGATTTCGTTTTCACTTATCCGCTTGATTACGTAACCTGGACGAGGCCGAAAGAAAGCATAAGTGAACTGAAGATTTCGCAAATGACGACTCCGTTTCATCTGCTCATAATGCTCGCTATCGTGTCAGCAACACTCGTAACACTTGAAATTATATTCTAGAAGATACAAAGTTTCAACTAATAACGAACTTCAGCTTAAATATTTCTGAACGTCTTTGTTTCGGAATCTACCCCCCAATAGGCACAAATGTCTTAAAAATATGCAATATATGCTGGCTCGAGCCATAAAATATCGAAGGTCTCTTACTTATAGTTTGGGTGCCATCTTCCATAATAATACCAGGGATAGATGTAATTTTAGAAGCAGGAATGTAGGACAGATTAATCTTGGCACGAGACAAACTCCCGGGTCCTCTTCCTCAGGACGGGGGGGGGGAGTATGAAAGAAGGGGCGGGTCATAGCGACAGAGGAAAAAAGGAACTACGTATTTTTCGCCGTCCCCGACAGCAACGTCATCCTAACGTAGTTTAAGTGAGCCAATAAGATAATTTAAAATTTTTGTTACGTGTTGGAGAGAGGGGCTCTATTCTGGGCTATGAGCCGGACTGAAGTAAATACTAACCGTTCTCCATTCTTACTTCTAAAATTAGTATCGATCCCTGATAATATAGATTATGGTATCCCTGAAAATACGGGGAATTTCCTTTATGTCCGAGCCCTGCAATGCAGTTTTAACAATTCGAGTGAAAAATGGCTAAGTATAAAAGTTTTTCAATTAAAATATCTTGGCTTTATATAGATTTTTCAATTTAAATTGGCCAGTTTCACGTAGTCGTAATGTAGCGTTTCCATCATTAAGTTGAGGTCTTGGAAGTTGGCGAAAATAGCAATCTGAGACTCAAAATTATACCTTTCCGTGCGTGCCGGCACCACTTATATCAAACCCACTTGAAAAACGAATAACCAAGTTTCCTCTTACTTTACTAAAGGAATAGCCCGAGTTTATTTGCGCAGTATTATTATTTTATTAAATTTTATAAACGTTTACTTGCTGAAAGAAAAATTAAATGAAAAACGTCGTTAAATATTAAACTACCAGTCGTATAAACCACATAGAACGCGCAGTACCTTGAACAAAGCATTAGGGCTAATGCCATGCTAACGTTTTCTGAATGAACCATGGAAGTAATCGCGCTGCTAGACAGCGGCAGAAAATACTAAGTGAAATATAAATTCTTCTTCTGGACTGTACGCGCACTAAGAACTTGGTCTCAGTACTAAGGCCGATTGCACTACGGCAAATAATGGTTTGTAAAATAAGAAAAATAGTTTAATAAATTAAGCTTGATATATCACAATTAGTTCATTTTCTAACTGAAATTCACTTCGTGCCCATATTTATTCTAGCGTCTCACTGATCCCTTTGTGCGTGGGATCAAATAATTAAATGTCATTGCAAAATTCGTTAACGCCATATTTAAATTTAGGGACTCTTGGACCTAAGACTACTGAACTGTCAACCGACTCGTTACAGTCTCATTTTATTTCACTCAATTAAATCTTTATCAAATATCTTTAAATAGGTTTTTACCCAAACGAGACAAATGAAAAAAATTTGAAATGGTTACTTATTGAGTATTTTATATTAAAGATAACGTGGGAATATTCCTCGATTTTACTGTCGGTCATACTGAAGAATAAGCAATGAGTTTGAATACATTTGAGAAAAGACAGTCAAACTTCTTCAAGTACAGGTATGTTTCAGTTAACCATATTTTAGGGGATAACAAAAGTTATGGGCTCCAGATTTTGATATTGTTTTAACTGATAATTCAACATGCTAGGGTGTTAGGTCCAATTGCTGATGGTATCAGTTTAATCAGTGTCATACTAAAAGTCTTAAATTCAATTACAACTTTTCAGATATGCTCAGCCGTTTCCCGTCAATTTTGGGACGATTCAGGTGCAACACTCGATTATTTCACTAAATTTCTGAAATTGATCGAAAATTATAGTTGAAACATTTCACGTATTGCAGGAAACGTGGGAAATGCGAAGTCAAGCATTTAAATACAATTTTACAAGAGAATTTTTACACCGCACCTCGAATATGAAGTAAGATACAATTTCAATATTAAAACCAGCGTTAGTTGTAAAATTAAGAAGGTAATCAGTATCTCTTGCTTTTGAAGAATAAATTACGAGGATCACAAAATAGATTACATGGATTATGTCAAAATATACCAATCACCAAGAGAGTTTTACGTATTATACGCAATTATATAAGAGTGAAATAATTAAGTTTAATTGTATCATTCTTTAAAAGGATAAACACGTCATTGTGTTTCCAATTCAACTTTCATTCTTCGAAAAAGTGATAGGTGTTTTCACACCGTCATCACCCTTTGATTTTAGTGGCACCGTCATTGTAACTGGTCCACCTAAAAAGATTGTCTCAAATACTCTGTCCTTTTTAGCCATGGACTCGCAGGTGAAGAATTGTTTAAAATTTAATGATGTTTAATAAAAAAAGAAATTCTTGTTGTGCTATTTTGTAAAACTGAATTTTAAATTTAATATAGGTTCTTGGATTAATGACAACGTCAGTAATTTTAATTTCGGCAATCATGACACTTCATTGGATTCTAAGGCGTCTAATCAAGATTTCGTCGACTAGGAAAATTGTAAAGAAATCAGTGATAACAATGTTGAACAACATTTGGATGAACGCGTCTTTGCTGTGCGCTGAACGTGAGTGACAACAAAGAAGCCCCCTAAATAAATAAGTCGATCTAATTGATATTGCAGCTATTCCAAATATATCACCGGATGTAACTGTTCGAGTGATATCTTCAGTTTGGTTGATAAGCGCCACGATCATTTTGTTCTTTTTGGGATGTTTCTTGAAAACCGAGTTTACCACAGAGACATACGACACCCTCAATTCACTGGAAGACGTAATGAAGTCCAAATTAAAACCCAAAATAATCGCGGGAGGTATCGCTCATGAGTTTCTTAGGATTTTGGTAAGACTGTCTTAAGTATTAATCTAATATGGTTCCCATTTTAATGATGTTGAAAATTTTAATTTCTATATGTTTCGCATTTGTCTCTAAAAAGAATTTGTGTGTAATAATTTAAGATCATCCTAAATTATATATTTACAGTGCTTTAATTTACGTTAAGATTGCACATTCCTTTGAAAGATTTCAAAATCAAATAATGCAAAGTAATTATTTTCAGGCTACTGGCGATGAAGTTGTTAACAAGTGGTTCAAAAGTCTATCGGAGGACAATTTCTGTACTCTTATGGAACTATTAAGCTTGGACGGGTACATGGATGTCTTGTCTGGCGAATCGGTTCTAATCATCAGCAAAACCTATCTGACTTGGTTAATCGGAGAAGTGCTGACGGGAGATAAAAAATCGAAAGAAATAATAGCAAGCATGGGTGGACTTTTCATTTCGGACGACATTCACATCGATTACCTGCACATAATTTACAACACGTCATTCATAAACAATAGTACGGAAATCCGTGAAATTGGCCAAATAAGGTAACACTGCTATCCAGCCACTTCTGGACCACCTTCTGCGTCTTTCCAAATATTGGTTTAATTTCTTATAAAATTAATTTATTTCCTATTTTAAGCGTGTATCCGATATTTGAGAGCAAGCCGTACACTTTTCTGGATTTCTTTTTCTCTTATCCGCTTGATTACGTAACCTGGACGAGGCCGAAAGAGAGCATAAGCGAGCTGAAGATTTCGCAAATGACGACTCCGTTCCATCTGCTCATGAGTCATAATGCTCGCCATCGTGTCAGCAACACTCGTAACACTTGAAATAATATTCTAGAAGATATAAAGTTTTAACTAGGAACGAACTTCAGCTTAAATATTTCGGAACGTCTTTGTTTCGGAATCTAAACCTCAATAGGCACAAATGTCATAAAAATAGGCAATTTTCAAATATTTTCTTTTCAAAGGTTTGTCTGCTTATTAGCTATATGGTGTAAGTTACTTAAATAACCAACTGTCCTCTGCCTGTGCTTTATCTAGTATTTCCATCGTTTATTTGTATTCATGAACCCCACCAGCGGTTTAGTAATTTTTATGATCTCTGAAATTAGTGAAGTAAGATGTTTAGAGGATCTAAAAACCCTGATGAATAGACTAAGTTCGGGTTCAAAAATCTAATCTTCTAAGCCTTAAATATTTGCCGTTTAACACCAAGACTGTTCCACAAACTTGAAATTTTCATATAAAATTTCAATCAAACGTATTTGACGCACAATTCGTTAAAAACACGGTGGCTACCAAATGCCCACGTTGTCAATACACTCCCATATGTTATCTCTGTAGAAAATTTCAAGTTTTTCGACTAATGGCGTGACTATTTTTATGGTTGAATGAAAACCTTTCTTAGTAGGCCTAACTTTATTCTTATAAAATAAACAATTCGATGAAATATTTGGATTTTTAACCATACTATAGGAGGATTAAGGACAACGTCGTTTCACTTTAATGTTAGTTTGTGTACATATTGTAAAAAATATTCAAGGAAATTTCTTGATTATTTTAATGAAAAAACTGGGGGAATTTCATTCCGATACTTTGAACTAACCTTGCAGTTGAATTTATTTTCGTTTTTAAAGATCAGTGGTAGAGTGTTTAAACAACAAAAGTATATTTAATAACTTGTAGAAGCAGGGATAGATTTAAATTTAGAAGTAGGAATGGAGAACGGTTTGTATTTACTTCAGTCCGACTCATAGCCCAGTATAGAACCCCTCCCACCAACACGTAACGAAAAGTTTAAATTATCTTATTGGCTCACTTAAACTACGTTTTGATGACGTTGCTAACGGGGACGGCAAAAAGTACGAAATCTCTTTTAACCTCTGTCGCTATGACCCGCCTCTTCCTTCATTCCCCTCCGTCCTTGGAAAGGGGTCCGGGACTTAGACGCGCGTGCAGGATACTCCAACTTCTCAAATTAAATCAATCCCTGGTAGAAGTAGAAACTAAAGGACATATCCTGGTATGGATTTTAATCACAAAATACATACTACTTTTGCTATAGTTTATTTTTCACATTATCGTGATTAAACGTTATTAGGATTAAGTAGTCTACTATCGAATTTTTGAACGTGCCATTCCGAGACGCGAAATTAAATCGTTACCATACACATCTAAGTCTGTTTTTCCCTTTTATTATACGGAAAGCAGAGTAGGCTAGCAGGGACTGTTATTAATGAACTTAATATACTATTCCAAGCAGTAAATATCTAATAAAGCACGCGATGAAATATTAAACGACTCATTATTCTTGCCATTCCAACCGAAATAGACGCTCAGTATCTTTAGCAAAGCATTCTTCCCAACTGTCCGCTAACGAAGACCAACTGAAGAAATTAGCAATGAATCAGATTAAATTTGAATATAGGCCGTCCAGTTTCTTCAAATACCGGTACGTTTTAAAGGTTTGTGGGTACCTCAGCTCAGCGGTTCTTCAAATTGTCTTCCTCCACGTATTTGACTTGTTAAGGGGCCAATGTTTGGAAGCCCATGTCTCCGTAGATAAATATTGAAGACCCCATATTCTTTGACCCTTTCTACACAACTCGAGATCGCATACACCCTTTGATTTACAGTAGACTTATCAGAAACAAACCACAAATATGTTGTTGAGCGACTTACTAATGAAATTGAAATTTCTCATTGAAAAACCGACTTTTGTCGCTCAAGGACATTTTGTATATGAACTTCGATACCTTTGTCAGCGACGAATAAAAACATTAGGAGGTTTTAAATGCCACTTCAAATACAAAAGAACTCTTATCATACATTTCAGAAGTGCTCCATCATATCCAGGCAATTATGGGACAATTGCTGTAAGAATGATAATCTATTTTTGTTCGCTATTTCTTTAGCAAAAATGAAAATTTTTAAACACTTATTGCAGGAAACATGGGATATGAAGAATCAAGCTTTAAAATACATCTATACCAGGGAGTTTTTGCATCGTGCCGTGAATATCAAGTAAGAATGAAACAACCGTATGCAAAAATATAAGGAAATCTCCATTTAATTAGGCTTTCATTAAAAAAAATATTTCTCATTTCATAGAATTAACTTTGAAAACCACAAAATAAATTACATGGACTTTGTCAAAATACACGAAACACCAGAAGAGTTTTATGTAATATATAAAAATTTATAATAGTAAAAATTATATAAAGTAATTCTTTCACTGTTTAAAAGGATAAACACGTCATTGTGTTTCCAATTCAACTATCATTCTTTGAGAAAGTGATAGGTGTATTTACACCTTCCTCGCCATTTGAGTTTAGTAGCACCGTCATTGTCACTGGTCCACCTAAAAAAATTGTTTCTAATTCTCTATCGTTTATAAGCTTGGATCCACAGGTGAAGATGTTTTTAAACTTTAATTTTTTAAGCCTAGTATCCTGGTCGATAAACAGAAACATTAATTTTCTTAATATTTTCGATTGTGTAGGTTGTCACGTTACTGACCACGTCAGTGATTTTAATTTCGGCAATCCTGACATTTCATTGGATTCTTAAGCGTCGTTTCAAGATATTGTCTACGAGACAAACAGTCAAGAAATTCGTGTATCTAATGTTGAACCACATTTGGAATAACGCGTCACTGCTCTGCGCTGAACGTGAGTCCCTTTCCCCTCTGTGAAAAAAAAGAAAGAAATAGGAAATTAAAGTCACGGAATTTGCTTTTTATTGCAGCCGTTCCAGAGATATCACCGGAAGTAACTGTTCGAGTGATATCTTCAGTTTGGTTGTTAGGCGCCTCGATAATTTTGTTCTTTTTGGGATGTTACTTAAAAACCGAGTTTACCACAGAGTCTTACGACACTCTCAACTCATTGGAAGACGTAATGACGTCCAAATTAAAACCCAAAATAATCGGGGGAAGCATCGTCCACGAATATCTTCAGATTTTGGTAAGATTATCTTAAAAAAAAAAAAAGATTGCAATGGCTCCTATTGACCCAACCAACAAATAAACAAGTTGGCTTGGTCTCGTCTCCATCTAAGGGATAGGATCACGCGACTAACAAAGTTGACTGTAGTACCATCTGTCGTTGAGCGACGAAAATAAATCTCTTATTTTTCTGATTGGATTAGAGTCTGATTCGTGGGGTAAAACAGGTTCTGCGCGTGGCAAAATAAACCCAATCAGGTTATCCTTTCTCGCCTCAAAACCCGAGAACGAGATCTGAGCCGCTGTAAAAATTTAAAAGATTTGTTGGTTGGGTCTATTCTAATAACTTTAGTCAGTAATGCAAATTTGTGTTTAATAATTTTTACAATCCAAATAATTTACTGAATATCAATCGATCATTTTACCTCCTTGTTGATTATATTCCTTTGGAAATTTCAATGAAATAATGCGAAACGAATAATTTTTAGGCTGGCGGCGACGAAGTTGTCAACAAGTGGTTCAAAAGTCTAACAGAGAACAATTTCTGTACTCTTATGGATCTATTAGATTTAGACGGATACATGGATGTCCTGTCTGGCGAATCGGTTCTAATTATCAGCAAAACCTATCTGACTTGGTTAATCGGAGAAGTTCTAACGGGAGGTGATGATTCGAAAGAAATAATCTCAAGCATGGGTGGACTCTACATTTCGGACGAGATTCACGCCGATTATCTGCACATCATTTACAACACGTCATTCGCAACTACCGGCTTAGAAACCCGAGAAATTGGTCAAGTAAGGTACGAATACAACCCCCTAACAATAAGGGAAATTTTTGCTTTCATGTTAATACTCAATTCCGCCCTAATTGAAACTGGTTGAATTTTTTAAACTCACTTTCAGCGTGCTGCCCATATTTGAGAGCAAACCATACACTTATCTGGATTTAAACTTCATTCATCCCCTCGATTTCGTAACTTGGATGAAACCGCAAGAAAGTGTAACTGACCTGAGCATATCTCATATGACAGCACCATTTTATCTTCTACTTGTTCTAGCTGTTGTATCATCAATATTCACGGCGTTTGAAATACTATTCTGAAAATGCTGCACGAATCTATCGACGCGAAATTTATATTCATTAATCGGTTCTTATATTTTAATACGGAATTAATTTATGCAAACCATTCTAAAAATGGTCATTTTGATCAAACATAATGCTTTTAGTACAATATGATATTAACCGGAAAATGTCTCATGGAGAACGTTGCGTCAATTTTCTGTTAATATGTACAATATTTTCAGGAATTTATTGAAAACCTGGTAAATTTGGGGAATTTTATACGGTAACTTTGCATTTACACTACAGTGTATAAAGCTTAATTTAGTTCAGTTTTTATCGATTTGAACGTAATATGTCTCGATCAGTGGTAGAGTGTTTCAACAGTGTAAGTAAATTTAATATCTTACACCAGTAGAAACTGAAGGAAATATCCTTCTAACGGATTTTAATCACAAAATTTATACGTCTTTCCATTTTTAGTTCATTTTCAAATTGTTGTAATTTAACGTTAGTAGGATTGAGTAGTTCATTATCGACTTTTAGCACGTACCATTGCGGAACTCGAAATAGAGTCGTATCCATGCATATCTAAGTCTGTCTTTATGGATTAATAATATAAAGCACTGCAGCTACTATAACTTGTGCATTTTTGAACGTAATAATAATATAGGCCTAACTATTATAAATATTTAATCAGTTATGAAATTAAATAAAGCACGCGATGAAGTATTAAACCAAACAAAACGCTCAGTATCTTTAGCAAAACATTCGTGCTAACTGTCCGCAAACGAGGACCAGGTAAAAGAATTAGCCATGAGTCTGGTGAAATTCGAATACAGGGAGTCCAGTTTCTTTAAATACCGGTATGTTAAAATGGTTTGTGGGTACTTTAGAATTTCTTAAAATTGTGCCTCTATCTGAGCCTTTTTCAAAAGAGCTTTTTTTATTTAAGAGATTGTCAATGTAATGATACTTATCAATTTCAAATCCACAATAAAACCATTAGTAAAGAATGGAAAGATGATCACAAAGTAACCCGCACCCCCTTACCTGATATTGACACTCAAGCCTATGTGGTGAATGTCAATTTGGCAAGGCTGTCTTGAGAATAGTTAACAAAAATTAAACAAATTGTTGTAAAAACATTTCGTCCATAAAACTCCTAAATACGTTGTTTCTGATAAGTCTGAACTAAATATGAAGGGAAAACTGAATGGAAAGTGTCCAAGAACATTTACTCGACAACATTTGGTTCCGGAGATATGGCCTCCCTATCCTTGGCCCCCTAAAAGAAGGAAGTTCTTTAGAGAAATTAGCTTTAATTTACCAGCGTACGCACACGATTACCCATTTAATATTATATATTAAGAAAGAGGTTCAATATTATTCTTAGGCTGAAGATTTTAAGTCTTATATGTCTTACTCCAAGTGTGTGACTTGTTTAAGGGGCCATTACTTGATAGCCCATATCTCCGTAACTAAATACTATATATATATATACACCCAATTTTCGTTGACCCTTTCTACTGCATTTGACCCTAAGAAAACACCCTTTGATTTACAGCAGACTTATCATAAACAAACTACAAATATTTTGTTAAGCGACTTCCTAATGACATTTTAATTTCTCATTGAAAACCCGACTTTTGTTTTGGTAACATCCAAGTCGCTCGAGAACAATTTGTATGAACTTCGACAGCGATGAATAGAAAAAATTAGGAGGTCTTAAATACATGGAACTCTTAAACTATTTCATACATTTCAGATGTGCTCAACCATTTCCAGGCAATTATGGGACAATTGCTGTAATATGTAGATCTATTTTTGTTCGCAATGCCTTTAGCAAAAATGAAAAGATTTTAAACACTTATTGCAGGAAACATGGGATATGAAGAACCAAGCTTTAAAATACATCTTTACCGGGGAGTTTTTGGATCGTGCCATGAATATCAAGTAATAATTAAACAACCGCATTATATTTATCAACAGAAATATAAGAAAATTTCCATTTAATTAGGCTTTCATTAAAAACATTTCTCATTTCATAGAGTTAATTACGAAGACCACAAAATCGATTACATGGAATTTGTCAAAATATACGAATCACCCGCAAAGTTTTATGTATTATAAAAAAATACGTGTATTATAGTAAAAATTATAAGAATTAATTCTGTCATTATTTAAAAGGATAAACACATCATTGTTTTTCCAATTCAACTCTCATTCTTCGAAAAAGTGATAGGTACATATACACCTTCCACGGCATTTGAGTTTAGTAGCACCGTCATTGTCACTGGTCCACCTAAAAAAATTGTCTCTAATACTCTGTCGTTTTTAAGCTTGGATCCACAGGTGAATTATTTTTTAATATCCCGGTCGATAAACTTAAACGAGCAATATTCTAAATTTATATGTAAAAATTAATTTCCTTAATATTTCTGATCGTAAAGGTTGTTACGTTACTGACCACGTCAGTGATTTTAATTTCGGCAATCCTGACATTTCATTGGATTCTAAAGCGTCCACTCAAGATATTGTCTTCGAGTCAAACTGTCAAAAAGTTCGTGTATCTATTTTCGAACAACATTTGGAATAACGCGTCACTGCTCTGCGCTGAACGTGAGTCACTTCCCCCTCGGTAAAAAAAGAAAACCAAAATAGCGGAATTTGCTTTTTTATTGCAGCCATTTCAAATATATCACCGGAAGTAACTATTCGAGTGATATCTTCAGTTTGGTTGTTAGGATCCTCGATCATTTTGCTCTTTTTGGGATGTTACTTGAAAACCGAGTTTACCACAGAGACATATGACACTCTCAACTCATTGGAAGATGTAATGGCGTCCAAATTAAAACCCAAAATAATCGGGGGAAGCATCGTCCACGAATATCTTCAGATTTTGGTGAGATTATCTGAGGCCTAAAGAAAGATTGAAGTGGCTCGCATTAAAGGGATTTTGATTAATATCAATTCTACCTAGTTCTTGTGTTCATTAATTCAGTCAATAATGCAATATTATGCTTAATAATTTTAAAATCCTAATAAATCACGGAATAGCATTTGATCAATTTGCCTCCGTATAGATTATATTCCTTTGGAAATTTCAGTGAAATAATGAAAAACAAATAATTTTCAGGCTACTGGCGACGAAGTTGTCAACAAATGGTTTAAAAGTCTATCAGCGGACAATTTCTGTGGTCTTGTGGATCTATTAAGTTTAGACGGATACATGGATATTCTGTCTGGCGAATCAGTTCTGATCATCAGCAAAACCTATCTGACTTGGTTAATCGGAGAAGTGCTTACGGGAGATGACGATTCGAAAGAAATAATCTCAAGCATTGGTGGACTCTACATTTCGAACGAGATTAATGCCGATTACCTTCACATACTTTTCAACACGTCATTCGTAACTATGGGCCCAGAAGCCCGAGAAATGGGTCAAGTGAGGTATGACTACAATCCACAAACAATCAGGGAAAGTTTCGTTTTCACGTTATTACCCAATTCCGTCCTAACTGAAATAGGTTTAACATCATGTAACAAATTTTTTTTCTTCGAAATTTCAGCGTGTTGCCGATATTTGAGAGCAAACCATACGCTTATCTGGATTTCAACTTCATTCATACCCTCGATTACGTAACTTGGATCAAACCTCAAGAAAGCGTAACCGACCTGAGCATATCGCAAATGACACCGCCATTCAATCTTCTACTTATTCTTGTTGTTGTATCAGCAATAATCACTACACTTGAAATAATATTTTAAAAATGCTGCACGAATCTACTGATAGGAAATTTATATTCATTAATCGGTTCTTACATTTTAATATGGAATTAACTTATGCAAACCATTCGAATATTGGTCATTTTGATCGAACATAATGCTTTTAGTACAATATGATATTAACCGGCAAAATGTCTCATGGAAAACGTCGTGTCTTTTTTCTGTTAATATGTACAATATTTACAGAAATTTATTGAAAACCTGGTAAATTTGGGGAATTTTATACCGTAACTTTGCCTTTATACTGCAGTGTATAAAGCTTAATTTAGTTTAGTTTTTATCGATTTGAGCGAAATATGTCTCGATCAGTGGTAGAGGCAAGGGGTCGGTCATTCATGAAATCCCGTACGCTACCGCGAAATCTAATTTAAGAAATCCGAAATCTCATAAAAAATCCGAAACCAGGAACGAAATCACGAAATCAACAAAGAATTACAAAATCAACAAAGAATTTCAAAATCATCAAAGAATTACAAAATCAACAAGGAATTACAAAATCAATAAAGGAATTACAAAATCAACAAAGAATTACAAAATCAACAAAGAATTACAAAATCAACAAAGAATTACACAAGTTGGGAAACCAAAATAAACCTCTCCGAGCCGAGACGAATTTACTTTCTAAACACAGGTCCACCAGCCAATGAGAAAAACCGGAAATACATAGTTCAAATTGGCGAAATATTGCTAAGGTCTTTAGCAAAGGCTTAAGCGTTTAACAATTTCCTTTGTATCCTCAATAATTCTAATGAGGACCTAAAATGTATCACTGAAGGGTGTATTTAACTTTCGGCTCACTCTGAACCGTTAACACCTCCTATAAGAGGAAGCGAAACAAGGTCATTTCTAGTTTAAATCTAGGGTGTCCTATTTCACAGACCCAATCATTTCAACACTTGTGGATAGATGAAGAATTAACATCCATATTATCTAATGAATATAAAAAATGCGATTACATTATATATAAATGTTGTAAAGCTGAATTAAAAAGTAAACACCAAATTTGAAATGTTAATATCAAAAGATGTTCTTGGAATATTAAGATGAACAGAGCTTTATAGGTACTACTTAAAGAATCGTAATGCCGAAAAATATTTAAAATATTTCCATTTAATATTCTGCAAAAAAGGAAATGTTATCATTTTGTAAGAGATCTTATCATCCTACTCGCTCTATATTAACTTTGATGTGCTGTAGTGTTTCGATTCGGATGCAATCTTCATTACTCGTTCTATATAAACTCTCACTTGTGTCATTACATAAAAATAAGTTTATCTTAAATAATTAATTAAATATAAATTATATTAATTATTTTAATCGCCAGTAAATAACTTTAAAAATAGTTAAATCGTTTAAAATAAAGTTGTTCCTATTATCTTTCGTAGCTTTGCTAATATTGACGTTTAAAGTGAAGGGTACCCCTCTTGCCCGCTTTCTTCAAATTTTGGGGTATATATACGATTTGTTTCCATTATAATAATAGATAAAAACGCATTCGCATGAACCGATGGTGGAAGCCCTGCCATTGGGAGGCTAGACGTTTCTCGTAACCCTAGCCAATCGCCGCGTATATCTTAAAACCAAACGATAACGATGGAGAAGAAGCCGGAATGGACAAAGACCTGAAGATGGTGGTGCATAGAAGCTGGTGTCAATGTGGGATTGACGAAGAACAGAAGATGGTGGTGCTTACGAGCCAGCAAGTACAGACTAGTGTCCATGTGGGATGGACAAAGACTAGCAGATTGTGGTCCTTAGAAGCCAGTTGGTAAAGGCTGGTGTTGGCAGATGAATGGCCAAATTTCCGTGAACCGCGAACGCGTTCCGGAAATCGGGTATTTGTTTGCTCCGATTTGTAAACTGCGAACGCGGTCACGTGGGGTCTGACAGACAGACACGGCCGGTGTAATACCTCTCCGTGACATACCTCACTCGGAGAGGTAAAAAATCAACAAAGAATTACAAAAAAATCAGAAAATAAATCACAAAATCAGTAAAGAAATCGCGAAATCCATTAAAAAATTAGAAAATCCAAAATCCGACGAAATCACGGGAAAAACCTCATAATCAAGGGAAATATCCCGAAGCCCGTCGAAATCACGGGAAAAAATCGCAAAAGCCGATGAAATCCATTGGATTTTACCGAATTCTGAAATCAAACAAAATCCGACGAAATCAAATTGGATTTCTAAATCCCACACACTTTTTCAAAAACGTCCGACCCCTCGGGTAGAGCGTTTTAAGAATAAATAGCTTGCAGAAGTAGAAACTACGGGACATATCCTTTTAACGGACTTTAATCATAAAATGTATACGTCTTTTCTGAAGTTCATTTTCAAATTGTTGTAATTTAACGTTTGTAGGATTGAGTAGTTCCATGAGTTAATAATATGTTAGCTCCCTAGGGAGCTAACATATTATTAACTCATGGTAGTTCTTTATCGACTTTTAGCACGTACCATTGCGAAACTCGAAATAGAGTCGTTTCCACGCGTATCTAAGTCTGTCTTTATGGATTAACAATATTTACACAGCAGCGACTATAACATGTACATTTCTGATAAATGACTGATGTTATAAATATTTAATCAGTTAGAGAATTAAATAAAGCACGCGATGAAGTATTAAACCGAAGGAAATGCTCAGTATATTTAGCAAAAATTCGTGCTAACTGTATCCAAACGAGGACCAGGTAAAAGAATTAGCCATGAATCTCGTAAAATTTGAATATAGAGAGTCCAGTTTCTTCAAATACCGGTATGTTTAAATGGTTTGTGTGTACTTTAGCATTTATTCAAATTGTGCCCTTATCTGAGACTTTTCTAAAACAGCGGTTTTTTATCTGAAAGATTGTCAATGTTCCCTATCTAAATTAGGGAAAGCAAAAACAGTCTAGTTTAAATCAACGATAAAAGAAATAATTAAGAATGGAAAGATGACCACATAGTAACCCTCATCCCTTAATTGACCTTGATACTCAAGTCTAGCCTGACCCGCTACGTGGTGAAAGTCAATTTGGCAAGGCGCTTTTGAGATTAGTTTACAAAAATAATCGTTGTTGTAAATACATTTCGTCTATAAAACTCCCAAATAAGGTGTTTCTGATAAGTCTGAATTAAATTAGAGTGAGAAACTGACTGTTGGGAAAGTTTCAAAGAACATTGGCTTGAAAACATTTAATTCCGGAGATATGGCTTCTCTAACTTTGGCCCCTTAAAACTAGGAAATACATGTATAGAGTAATTTGCTTTAATTTACCAGCGTTGGTTCAAAGTTGAACGTTAAATGTGCACACGATATATAACAATATGGTTCAGTACTGAACATTTCGAAACACGTTCGTAAATGAACCCAATATTCTTACATAGAATGGAGCATTTGTGTTCTTGAATTAAGAAAATCCTTGTGTTCAGTTTTGAACGCTATAATGAGTTCAAAGTTGAACCAAAATTGTTTAGCTACGGGGTCATTTTCTTCGGTTAGAAACAATATTTTTTAAGAGTGTACAAGCAAGATTACCCATTTATTATTTTACTAGAAAAATAATCGATAAAATTCTTAGATTGAAGATTATTGAAGGCTGATTGATATGTCTTACTCCACGTTTGTGACTTGTTTAAGGGTCCAATAGTCCATATCTCCGTAACTAAATACTATAGACCCAATTTTCGTTGACCCTTTCTACTGCATTTGACCCTAAGAAAACACCCTTTGATTTACAGCAGACTTATCAGAAACAAACTACAAATATGTTATTAAGTGACTTCCTAGTGACATTTTAATTTCTCATTGAAAAACCGACTTTTGTTTTGGTAACATCAGGGATAGATTTAATTTTAGAAGTAGGAATCGAGAACGGTTAGTATTTACTTCAGTCCGACTCATAGCCCAGTACAGAGCCCCTCCCTCCAATACGTAACGAAAAGTTTAAACTATCTTATTGGCTCTCTTAAACTACGTTTTGATGACGTTGCTGACGGGGACGGCGAAAAATACGTAATTACTTTTTACCTCTGTCGATATGACCCGCCTCTTCTTTCATACCCCTCCGTCCCGGGAAAGGGGGTCAGGGACTTTGACGTGCGCGCACATTACTCTGTTCTCCATTCCTACTTCTCAAATTAAATCTATACCTGGTAACATCCAAGTTGCTTGAGAATATTTTGCATGAACTTCGATACCTTTGTACAGCGATAAATAATAAAAAGGAGGTCTTAAATGCCACTTCAAACACAAGAAAATCTTAAATTATTTCATACATTTCAGATTTGCTCAACCATTTCCAGGCAATTATGGGACAATTGCTGTAATATTAAGACCTATTTTTGTTTGCAATTTCTTAAGCAAAAATGAAAAGATTTTAAACACTTATTACAGGAAACATGGGGTATGAAGAATCAAGCTTTAAAATACATTTTTACCAGGGATTTTTTGTATCGCGTCTCGAATATCAAGTACGAATTTAACAACCGCAGTGTATAAAAACATCAAAAATATAAGAAAATTTCCATTTAAATATGCTTACATTAAAAATATTTAAGTAAAAAATATTTCTCATTTTATAGAGTTGATTATGAAAACCACAAAATAGATTACACTAACTCACTCAAAATACACGAATCACCATCAGAATTTTATGTAATATACAAAAATATATAATAGTAAAAATTATAAAAGTAATTATTTCATTGTTTAAAAGGATAAACACGTCATTGTTTTTCCGATTCAACTATCATTCTTCGAAAAAGTGATTGGTGTATTTACACCTTCCTCGCCATTTGAGTTTAGTAGCACCGTCATTGTCACTGGTCCACCTAAAAAAATTGTCTCTAATACTCTATCGTTTTTAAGCTTGAATCCACAGGTGAATTATTTTTTAATATCCCGGTCGATAAACTTAAACAAGCAATATGCTAAATTTATATGTAAGCATTAATTTTCTTATTATTTTTGATCGTACAGGTTGTTAGTTTACTGACCACGTCAGTTATTTTTATTTCGGCAATCCTGACATTTCATTGTATTCTAATACGTCGCTTCAAGATATTGTCTATGAGTCAAACTGTTAAGAAATTCGTGTATCTAATGGCGAACAACATTTGGAATAACGCATCACTGCTCTGCGCTGAACGTGAGTCATATGATACTCTATATCCTTTCCCCCTTAGTGAAAAAAAGGAAAGCCATAGTGACTGATTTTGCTTATTTATTGCAGCCGTTCCAGAGATACCACCGGAAGTAACTGTTCGAGTGATATCTTCAGTTTGGTTGTTAGGCGCCTCGATAATTTTGTTCTTTCTGGGATGTTACTTAAAAACTGAGTTTACCACAGAGACTTACGACACTCTCAACTCATTGGAAGACGTAATGGCGTCCAAATTAAAACCCAAAATAATCGAGGGAAGCATTGTTCACGAATATCTTAAGATTTTGGTAAGATTATCTTCAAAAAAGATTGAACTGGTTCGCAATAAAGGGATTTTGATAATTATCAATTCTACCTAGTTCTTGTGCTCTTTGGCCTAATTCAGTCAGTAATGCAAATTTATGCTTAATAATTTTACAATCCTAATAAATTACGGAATAGCAATCCGTATTGATTATATTCCTTTTGATATTTCAATGAAATAATGGAAAACAAATAATTTTCAGGCTACTGACGACGAAGTTGTCAACAAGTGGCTCAAAAGTCTATCAGAGGACAATTTCTGTGGTCTTATGGATCTATTAGATTTAGACGGGTACATGGATATACTGTCTGGCGAATCGGTTCTGATTGTCAGCAAAACCTATCTGACTTGGTTGCTGGGAGAAGTGCTGACGGGAGGTGATGATTCGAAAGAAATAATAGCAAGCATGGGTGGACTTTACATTTCGGACGATATTCACACCGATTATCTGCACATCATTTTCAACACTTCATTCGTAACTAATAGCCCAGAAATCCATGAAATTGGTCAAATGAGGTACGAATACAACCCCCTAACAATAAGGGAAATTTTTGTTTTCAAGTTAATACTCAATTCCGCCCTAATTGAAACTGGTTGAACTGACGTTTTTCGAAATTTCAGCGTCTTGCCTTTATTTGAGAGCAAACCATATGCTTATCTGGAATTCAACTTCATTCATACCCTCCATTACGTAACTTGGATGAAACCTCAAGAAAGCGTAACCGAACTGAGCATATTACAAATGACACCACCATTCAATCTTCTACTCATTCTAGTTGTTGTGTCAGCAATATTCACGGCACTCGAAAAAATATTTTAAAAATGCTGCTCGAATCTACCGATGGGAAATTTATTTTCACTAATCGTTTCTTACATTTTAATATTGAATTAATTATCTTTTCACAAATAATTCGAATGGTCAACTTCATTAAACTTAACACTTTTAGTACACTGTCGAAGTATCTGGAAAAATGTCTTATGTACAACGTCGTGTTACTTTGCTGTTAGGTTGTAAGTGGGGTGGCGTAGCGGTTAGCGCTTTCGCCTCGCAGCAAGAGGATTCCGGGTTCGATCCCGGACTGTGGCACCGGGTGAAAATCTGGGAACAAATCCTTCTGCGTAGAGTTTGCAAGTTCTCTCCCCGCTTGTTAAAAGGAGTTTTCCTCCGCGGTCTAACCCGGTTTCTCCTTTCCATCAAAACTTGCAGAGGTTAACGGTAATAGTTAGTATAGGGCGCTGTAGGTTAGCTGTGGCATAGGGGCTAGCCACCACCCCTCTATGCAATGTAAAGGAACCCACCTGTAAAGAAGCCACAGCCTAAGTGTGGAAATCCCTTCATAGACAAAGCCTAGATTATTATTATTATTATTACAATGACGGAAATTTATTGAAAACCTGGTAAATTTGGGGAATTTTATTCCGAAACCTTGCATTAACATTGCAGTGTATAAAGCTCAGTTTTCTTTTTATCGACTTGAGCGGAACTTGGTTTAGCGGTAGA
Source organism: Phalangium opilio (assembly GCA_019434445.1). NCBI lineage: Eukaryota > Metazoa > Arthropoda > Arachnida > Opiliones > Phalangiidae > Phalangium > Phalangium opilio. The sequence continues at coordinate 1,362,767 of JAEQBA010003137.1, forward strand.
GTGTTTCAACAATAAAAGTAAATTTAATAGCTTGCAGAAGTAGAAAGTAAAGAACATATCATTTTATGGATATTAATAATAAAATATTTACGTCAGTAGTTTATTTTCACATTGTCCGTGATTTAACGTTATTAGAATTAAGTAGTCGACTATTGACTTTCCGCACTTACCATTCCGGGACTGTAGATTAAATAGTTTCCACGCAAATCCAAGCCTGTTATTCCCGCTTGGGTTACGAATAACCTATTTAACCGTTACTTTAATAAAAGCACAGCGTAATCTACTTTCCAATTCTATAAATATTAAAACAAATCTAGAAATAATTAAGAGCACGTGATGAAATATTAAACGACTCTTACCAAAGAGAACGCTCAGTATCTCATGCAAAGTATTCGCGCAAAAACTGTTCGCTAGTGAAGCCCAACTGAAGAAATCAGCAATGAGTCTGTTGAAATTTCAATATAGGGATTCCAGTTTCTTCAAATACCGGTATGTAAAAAGATTTTGTAGGTACTTCAGTGGTTCTTCAAATTATGCCTCTTATCAGAGCCTTTATAAAAAAAGTGGCTTTTTAATATAAGATATTTCCAATTTAATACCTCAAATTCACGAAAGTTAAAACATTCGTTTTCAACACGAAAGCATTCCGAATCTGACATATTAGGCTGTTGTATATGAAAGTTAATTTTGTAAGGCTAATTTGAAAATAGGTTATCACAACTTTTAACTCTTATATCAAATTAAGCACTACAAAAGTTTTTTGAGAGAGAAATAGTAATGAACTTTAAAATTCGCATGAAAAACTCTATTATTTATTTATTTATTTATTTATTTATTTATTTATATATATATTTATTTATATGTTTATATAAAATTAACATGAGGTATAGAGTCGCGAAGTTACGTGTTTGATAATTAAGACATTATAAAAAGGACATCGATGCCTTTTTACATCGATAAAGCATAAAATTATGGGTCATTAATCCAACTAATACATAAAACAACTATGAATTTTTCGTACATTTCAGATATGCCCAAAAACTTCAAAGCAATTATGGGACAATTGCTGTAATATGTTAATGTATTTTTTTTCTATTGAATTATCAAAATTGAAAAGTTTTAAACACTTGCAGGAGACGTGGGGTATGGATAATCAAGCTTTAAAATACATCTTTACCAGGGAGTTTTTGGATCGCGCCATGAATGTCGAGTAAGAATATAGTAAAATATACTCCTTTAAATTGGACAGTTCATTTTACAATTTTTTTAATTCGAAGAATTAATTACGAAGACCATAAAATAGGCTTCATGGACTTTGTCAAAATACACGATTCACCAAGAGACTTTGACGTATTATACGCAACTTTAGAATAGTGAAATAATAAATTTTAATTTTGCCATTATTTGAAAGGATAAACACGTCATAGTGTTTCCAATTCAACTTTCCTTCTTCGAAAAAGTGAAAGGTGTATTTACACCTTCTTCACCCTATGAGTTTAGTAGCACCGTCATTGTAACTGGTCCACCAAAAAAAATAGTCTCAACTACTCTCTCATTTTTAGCCATTAATTCGCAGGTGAAGAATTATTTCGTATTTGATTAATACTAAGAAAAGTTACAAGAACAAAATTCCTGTTGTACCCTAAAACTGCATAGAAATTTTTTAAATAGGTGGTTTCGTTAATGACCACGTCTGTAATTTTAATTTCGGCAATCCTGACATTTCATCAGATTCTTAGGCGTCGATTTCAGATATTATCTCCGAAGCAAATTATCAAGAATTTTGTGAATCTAATGTTGAATAACATTTGGCACAACACGTCATTGCTGTGCGCTGAACGTAAGCGAAATCCCAATACCAAAAAAAATATATAGAATCACTCGTAACTTATTGATTTTTCGCAGCGATTCCAAGAATTAAACCGGAAGTAACTGTTCGGTTGATTTCATCAGTTTGGCTGATAAGTGTTACGATCATTTTATTCTTTATGGGATGTTTCTTGAGAACAGAGTTTACAACAGAGACATACGACACCCTCAACTCATTAGAAGACGTAATGAAGTCCAAATTAAAACCCAAAATAATCGAGGGAGGCATGGTTCACGAATATCTTAAGATTTTGGTACGATTGTCTTGATAAAGGATTGATAATGGCTCCATCTTGAACTATATTGATAATATTGAATATAAATTATTAGCCCTTTCCTGTTTGCACTCCTACACATCTCTTGCAAAGTTTGCACCAAATAATTCAAAACCAATAATTTTCAGGCTACCGGCGATGAAGTTGTCAACAAGTGGTTCGAAAGACTAACAGAGGGTAATTTCTGTACTCTAATGGATCTATTAAGTTTAGACGGATACATGGATATCCTCTCGGGCGAATCGGTTCTGATCATCAGCAAAACCTATCTGACTTGGTTAATCGGAGAAGTGCTGACGGGAGATGATGAATCGAAAGAAATAATAGCAAGCATGGGAGGACTCTACGTTTCGGACGAAATTCACAGCGATTATCTTCACATTATTTACAACATGTCATTCGTACATAAAACCCCGGAAACCCGGGAAATGGGTCAAACAAAGTAAGAGTATACAACCCACTGCAGAAATTTATTGAGAGCGGAGTAGGCTCCGTGAAAAGTCGTTTAACCAAGTTACCTTTGAACTCGTTTTCTAAATAACATCCATCTTTCCTAATACTAAAAGTTTATAAGATATGTCCCATAAGTATGACACTTCCTACACTTCGTAATGCTAGGGACTTACCGAGAGCTAGTTCGAGAGAGACGCGAGAATTTTCTACACGCGTTTTTGCAGTCCATCTTTCTATTTAGTCTGTACTAAGCCTTTAACACCGCCTCACCAGGCATCGCCTTACGAGATTCTATAACGTCTCACCAGGGACCACTAAAGTAAGAGGACATTTCAGCTCTAGCTCTACGTATACAATTGGCTTGTCTCTTCTAATAAACGGGCTGTTATGTGACGACTATGAAGGAGACATAGATTTAATCCGTGAACTTCCGTCTTTTTCTACAGTTTATTGTTTATAGCGAGGGCTTGCGCGCTAAAATGTTTTAAATTTTACCCAACAGTCAACAAGAGTTACGGGTTCAAGATTTTAATTTAACTTAACGCACAGCCGTACAAGATAACGCACCTTTCTCGATATGGCGGTTAAAAGGAGTTTTCCTCCGCGGTCTAACCCGGTTTCTCCTTTCCACCAAAACTTGCAGAGGTTAACGGTAATAGTTAGTATAGGGCGCTGTAGGTTAGCTGTGGCATAGGGGCTAGCCACCACCCCTTTATGCAATGTAAAGGGAGCCACCTGTAAACAAGCCACAGGCTTAGTGTGGAAATTCCTTCATAGACAAAAGCTTAGATTAAGATTATTATTATTATTATTTAAAAATGGTCCAGTTTTCTAAAAATACTGTTCCCCAGCCTCAGTCCACTTGCTACAGAAATGACGTACTTCCGACATTAGTAAAAACCGTTTACCTATAGAGACGCCTGATAACATAGCTGGAGTGTCCTTTTAATTTAGTTACCCGTGGTTTCACCTACGTCACTTCATGACAAGCTCTCAGTTACCAGTGACAAACTTATGGAATATATCTTATGAACTTATGGTAGTACTGATTTAATTTCGTTCTGCTTATTATTACTGTTGAGAAACCCAAGGATTAGGTAGTTCCATATAAGACAAACCATTAATCAACAAATCAAAGTTATTTATTCTAGAACTTTATGATCGGTATACATTTTATCCAATGATCTAGTTTTTAGTTAACTGGCTATTTATATGTTTTCAGAATATACTTCACAATTGATATCAATGTTCTTAATAGTGCTTAGCAAATATATTTTACAATTTTTACTATCAATTTTCTTAAGGGTCTTTCTTATCCTTCATTTTTATTAGGAGTTCTTCATTTTATTTCTCATTGTTCTCAACAATTACTATTATTATTTTAATTTCAGCGTTTTTCCTTTTTTTGAGAACAAGCCATTTGCGTATCTGGACTTTGGTTTCATTCATCCGCTTGAATACGTAACTTGGATGAAACCTCAAGAAAGCGTCTCCGAACTGAACATATCACAAATGACATCACCGTTTTATCTTCTACTTATCCTAGCTGTTGTATCAGCAATATGCACGACACTCGAAATATTACTCTAAAAATTTTACAAGAATTCACCAATGGGAAAACTAAATTTCATCTTTCGGTGGTAACATTTTTACACGGAATTTAGCCTTTAGTTGTTCTTCATTCACATGGACGGTCCTGGAATTCAATTCTGTAAAAACCCTAAATAATTCGGGAAATTTCAAGTGTGTAGTTTCGTCAACTTCATTTCAATAATGAGCACTGTTCTTCGCACCATAGTGTCCAACGCAATATCGTAATGTGTACTTGTTAAAGAACGGCGTATGAAGTGGTTTAATATGGTGGTGCAATTGACCGTATTGTTTTTAACATATTAATAGCATAAGTTTATAAGGTATGTTCCAAACGTTTGTCACACTCCCCACCTCATTAGATGAAGTAATGGCGTCCATACAGAAAAGCAACCGATCAATTTACCTTAATATGTGTAATGAGCATAGTTTAGATTTGTTTTTATCAGTTTGAGTCAAACATGGCTCGATCAGTGGTAAAGTATTTCAATAATAAAAGAAAATTTAATGGCGTGCAGAAGTAGAAACTAAAGGACATATCCTTTTAAGGATTTTAATAATTAATTGTTTACGTCTCTTTCTATAGTTCATTTCCAAATTGTCATAATCTAACGTTAGCAGGATTGAGTAGTTGACTATTGACTTTTCGCACGTAGGTCTAAGATTCTGTTACTAAAGTTACGAATAACCTATTTATTAGTTACTTAAATAAAAGCACAGCTGCAGGGACTGTAGACGTTCATTGTTGACCGTAATCTACTTTTCTATTCTATAAATGTTTAATGAAATATCGAATTAAATAAAGCACGCGATGAAATATTGAACGACTCTTACCAAAGAGAACGCTCAGTATCTTTTGCAAAGTATTCGCGCCAACTGTCAGCTAACGAAGACCCAACTGAAGAAATTAGCCATGAGTCTGCTGAAATTTGAATATAGGGAGTCCAGTTTCTTCAAAAACCGGTACGTTTAAAGGTTTGTGGGTAAATTGAGCGGTTCTTCAAACTGTGTTTATTACCTGAACCTTTATTACGAGTATTTTTTATTGAAACTTCCAAGCCACTGAAAGACATTCTTAAATGACTTCGATGCCTTTTTACAATGACAAATCATAAAATTATTGGTTTTCAATCCAATTAGGCCTAATGCATAAAAAAACTGATTTTTTTTTCATAAATTTCAGATATGCTGAACAATTTCATAGCTATTATGGGACAATTGCTGTAAGATGCTCATCTATATTTTTCGCTATTTCCTTAGAAAAATTGCACGAGACATAGGGTTATTGCAGGAGACCTGGGAAATGGACAATCAAGCTTTAAAATATATCTTTACCAAGGAGTTTTTGGATCGCACCTTGAATGTCAAGTATGAATTTTAAAAAATATAGCGACTTTCATCGGACAATTTACAATATTTCTTTTTCCCCCGAAGAATTAATTACGAAGACTATAAAATAAGCTACACGGACCTTGTCAAAATACACGATTCACCAAGAGAGTTTGACGTATTATACGCAACTTCACAATAGTGAAAAAATAAATTAAAATTTTCTATTATTTTAAAGGATAAACAGGTCATAGTTTTTCCTGTTCAACTTTCATTCTTCGAAAAAGTGATAGGTGTATTTACACCTTCCTCACCGTTTGAGTTTAGTAGCACCGTAATTGTTACTGGCCCACCTAAAAAGGTTGTCTCAACTACTCTTTCATTTTTAGCCATTAATTTGCAGGTGAGGAATTATTTCCTATTTTATTAGTGTTAAAAAAACTTATAATCACAAAATTCCGGTCGTACCCTAAAACTGTATTGAACATTTAAATAGGTGGTTTCGTTAATGACCACGTCTGTAATTCTAATTTCGGCAATCCTGACATTTCATTGGATTCTAAGGCGTCGATTTCAGATATTGTCTCAGAAGCAAATTATCAAGAAGCTTGTGAATCTAATGTTGAACAACATTTGGAACAACACGTCATTGCTGTGCGCTGAACGTGAGTGAAATCCCAAAACCAAAGAAATATACAATCACTCGAAACTTCTTGATTTTTCGCAGCGATTCCAAGTATTAGACCGGAAGTGACTGTTCGACTGATATCATCAGTTTGGTTGATTAGCGTTACGATCATTTTATTCTTTATGGGATGTTTCTTGAGAACCGAGTTTACCACAGAGACATACGACACCCTCAACTCATTAGAAGACGTAATGAAGTCCAAATTAAAACCCAAAATAATCGAGGGAGGCATGGTTCACGAATATCTTAAGATTTTGGTAAGACTGTCTTGATGAAAGATTGAAAATGGCTCCAAATTGAGCAATATTGATAATATTATAGTCTATCCCTTTGCGGTTTTTACTCTTTCATACTTCTTGGAAAGTTTGCATGAATCATTTTCAGGCTAATGCCGACGAAGTGGTCAATAAGTGGTTCAAAGGTCTGACAGGGGACAATTTCTGTACTCTTATGGAACTATTAAGCTTGGACGGGTACATGGATATCCTGTCTGGCGAATCTGTTCTAATCATCAGCAAAACCTATTTGACTTGGTTAATCGGAGAAGTGCTGACGGGAGGTGATGATTCGAAAGAAATAATAACAAGCATGGGAGGACTTTACATTTCGGACGAAATTCACACCGATTATCTGCACATCCTTTTCAACACGTCATTCATAAATGAATACCCGGAAACCCGGGAAATGGGTCAACTAAGGTATGAGTACAACCCCCTGACAATTACGGAAAGTAGTTTATAACCAAATTACATTAGTACTTGTTTTCTAAATAATTGCCATCTTTCCTAGTAATATATGTTTATAAAATATGCTCCATAAGTATGACACTTCCTATTCTTCGTCGTAATGTTAGAGACTTACAGCTCGAGCTAGTTCGAGAACGACGCGAGAATTGACTGCACTCGGTTTTGCAGTCCATCTTCCTATATAGTCTGTACTAAGTCTTTGACAGCACTTCACCAGGCGTTGCTTTACGAGAATCTATGTTGTTTCCGTAACCAGTGACAAACTTATGGAACATTTCTTATCAACTTATGCTAATAATGATATAATTTCGTTCTGCTTATTACTATTATTATTTTAATTTCAGCGTTATGCCTTTTTTTGAGAACAAGCCATTTGCGTATCTGGACTTTGGTTTCATTCATCCGCTTGAATACGTAACTTGGATAAAACCTCAAGAAAGCGTCTCCGAACTGAACATATCACAAATGACATCACCGTTTTATCTTCTATTTATTCTAGCTGTTGTATCAGCAATTATCACGACCCTCGAAATAATATTCTAAATATTCTGCAAGACATCACCAATGGATCAAACTGAATTTCATCTTTCGTGTGGTAACATTTTTACACGGAATTTAGCCTTTGGTTGTTCTTTTCTGGGATTCAATTCTGTAAAAAAGAACCCAAACAATTCGGAAAACTATATGAAAAAGTATATTTTCATCGACTAGAACGAACGTATTTGAGACGATTGTTTTGGAACAGGTCAAAAGTAATTTCCTAGTACCAATTATATTTTACATTCAAGTCCCGGGGTCGAGGTCGGAAAAAGGTCAGGGGTTCCCTTACGAACACTATTTAATAGTTATGCGTTCTCTATGAATGTATTTGAACAGAAGAAATCCAAAAGACAGATCAAAATGGCATTCATAGCGATACCTATTCAAGATAAATAACAAAATCCGGAAGAGCTAAATTACTATATTTAAATATCTTAAATTAATCGTAAAGAATTAATAAATGAATACATTTATCTTAAATCCGTAAAATCCGGGATCTTCTTCCGGTAAAATTTCAATACTTCAACCAAAACCTTGTTTTTAAAACCGTTTTGTATCAAATTTAGATCATATCCTAATTCTTTTTTGACGTATATCGAATTTTCAATCTTCTACGCGGTATATCCGATCTAGATAATCAAAATCGAGTGAAAGCGAAGCCGTCCTTATATGATAACAACAAAAAATAGGCTTAGGGTGACATTCGGAAATATATACGTAACACGGTGCTACTCTATTTACGCCCAGTATAACGCATCACACCCTAAAATCCTTTGTACCAATCGTGTATATAAACCAAAGTAAACTAACGGTTTCATCACAGTTCTCTTTCTCTCTCATAGGATTAATTCCACTTTAAGCTCTCATCTAAAATGTTTACCAAGGTAATGTCCTAATAATCTGTTCAATAATTCCTTTAGTGGGCCCAAATAAAACGCGACAAGAGGTAACGTAAAAACCTCCAAGTAGGAAACTAGCAAAATAAATATAGACAAAAAAGCATGAGAAGTAAAATTATGGAGTAATTTACCTGCAAATATTAAAAAGTTAGTCACTAAGTAAATTTTTCAAAAGTGCACGGGCTCTTAAAACACTTGAAAATGTCTATGGATTAATCAAATTGTTTGTAATTTTAAAAAGTACACAAATTGTAATTTAACATGGAACTCCCTAGTAAACCAGATTTATATGAACGGCAATATCCTGAAATAAAGCTTTTTATTATTATCAGCTGTGGTAAAATAGGTACAAAGGCTTAGAGATTCAGACACCAACCTTTCTTGAAATTAAAATGCTTAGTCAGGACAGTTGAAGTTAGAACTGTTCCAAACACATTCCAATTTAGGTTGCAATCATCTCAGCCCTTTTGGGACTCGCCTACTGTGGTAGAATCGCTGGTTCTGGAGCAATTGGTGGATCATCAGGTGGTTTTAGTGAAACTTACAGAAGACAACAAGTAAGTGTTATATTGAATGTTGTATTTGGATGTGAGATAGTACTTATAGAACCTTTCTATAGCCAAATGGTCAATACGCCTTTGGTTACGACATCGTGGGACAGGAAGGTGCCCAGAACAGTCGCCACGAAACCGGCGGACCAGGACACGCAGCTGGATCTTATCAAATCAGGGACATTGATGGCCGTGCCCGAACTGTTCATTACGTTGCTGACCATCTTGGATTTCGTGCCAGGATTCAAACAAATGAACCAGGGACTGTTCAACACTACGCTGCAGAAGCCGCCTATAATGGTCCTCAACAAGTACCTTCCTTTGGTGGCGTCCAGTCTGGAGGTCATGACGGACAAATAGGGCGATATTAGACGTACAGTACAAAAAAAACAAAAAAAACATTGCACTTCTTTAAAATAATTTATTTCTACTGCCAAATTAACTATTACTCAATAGGTATTTTTTATCTGTCTGGTTACTCGAGTGTAACGTACTATTGTGTATATAGAAAATTGTTCATGTCACCTTGTTTCCGAAAAAAAAAATAAAAAAAAAGTATTTGATGGTATAATTTTTGAAACTTTCATTTAAAAAAAAGTTTCGCGTTCATTGGAGCGTTCACACGGTGAAATTCTAAACCAAATTGAAAGTCTGGGAAAAATATTTTAGATTTTTAACAGACATATCTTACATTATACTTTCTAGAAGTTTCCTCTCTAAATTCCACCGGAAATTTATTTTGCGGTAAAATTACGGATATTAATGTTCAATAAATTTTTGATTTTTATAAATTTTGTGGTTGCGCATTTATTTGACACTTTAAAAACTTAATTTGGTTAATTTTGATGGATTGCAGTTGATTAAGTAGGTCTTATATAATTCATTGTAGAAAATTTCGATATGTGTGGTCAATTTCATTGTTTCTATTCTTTTTACCATAAGCTGATACCAGGGATAGATTTAATTTTAGAAGTAGGAATGGAGAACGGTTAGTATTTACTTCAGTCCGACTCATAGCCCAGTATAGAGCCCCTCCCTCCAACACGTAACCGAAAGTTTAAATTATATTAATGGCTCACTTAAACTACGTTTTGATGACGTTGCTGGCGGGGACGGCGAAAAATACGTAATTCCTTTCCATCTCTGTCGCTAAGACCCACCTCTTCTTTCATACCCCCCGTCCCGTGGAAGGGGGTCCGGGACTATGGCGCGCGCCCAGATTACTCTGTTCTCTATTCCTACTTCTAAAATTAAATCTATCCCTGCTGATACTAAAACAAAATCTTTTAAAGGAAAGGGTTAGGTAACATAACAGTATGCATTAAAAGAAAGGCATTTTTCTAAATATAAAAGAAAAATATTAAAAAAATTATCTCTTATTAAGAAAATACCGTCAGCGACCAAGGGGGTACACTTTTTTTAAAACCAAACTTTACAGCACTACCAATGGCTGAAAAGGTGTAGTATCTCATTTTTCGTAGTGTAAAGTTAAGTTGAACTTTCTTCTATAGGTTTAAATTAATCTTAACCACGCGCCACATTTCATTAAAAGTTTCATTTCAAATCTCGCGTTTAAAGTCACCATTTTATATTCTCAAATTAGGGGTGTTAAGTGTTTAATTTTGATCCCTTACATGTCCTTTCAGTAACCATCTAAAGAGACGGGACCCGCGGTTTGGATGTTTCTCTTCATCCTCCTTGCATCATGAAAGGTAAGACTCGATTTACATACCTCAACTCTACGGAAGCTTTCAGTAGTAATACTCCTCAAGTAAGAAATATGTTAAAGTATTTTTTACGTTTTTTACCTCTCCGAGTGACGTATGTCACGGAGAGATTCTAATTTCGACTTGTCTGTCTGTGTGTCCGTGTGTCTGTCTGTGTGTCCGTGTGTCTGTCTGTTGTTACACCCCAGGGGACAGCGTTCGCAGTTGGCAAATCGGAGCAAATGTGTTCTCAATTTCCGGACCGCAATTACAGTTCCCGGAAATTTGGAAAATTGTATTCCACTTACAATGGCTATTACTCCAATGTCTGGCTATCACCACCATCCTCTGGTCATTTGCCCATCCCACACGGACACCAGTCTGTATTACTGGCTTCTAAACACCACCATCATCTGGTCTTTTATCCATCCCGCACGGACACCAGTCTGCACTTACTGGCTTCTAAACACCACCATCATCTTGTTTATTTATTAGAGAATTTTGATTTGTTTGTTTAATCAAATCTTTCATGTTGCCGATTCAAGCAAACTAATTGAATTTTTCTGCTTAGTTCTATCATGGAAGAACTAATTTATTTATTTATTATACTTGCAGATGTTCGGTATGGTTTCAAACGTTACTGGCAATTCCGGCGTTACTCAGTTCCTTGCCGCCATAGTGGTAATTATTTTAAGCTATAAATATTTATGTTTTGAGCCCTACCAAGTACAATTTTCGGGATTTTTTCTTTGATTTCGTGATTTCGCCAAAGATTTCTTAGTTACTTCTTTGATTTCGCGATTTCGCCAAAGATTTCTTGGTTACTTCTTTGATTTCGCGATTTGGCCCAAAGATTTAGAGATTTCTTTGATTTCTTCAAAGGTTTCGCGAGAAGCGTATGGGATTTCGTGTAAATGTCGGACCCCTCGACAATATATAATTTTATAGTGAGATTGAAGTAGTTTATAGTATCACCGAGGGGCTAACCAGTCGCGCATTCTGGCCTCAGTGTTTTTACGCACTTCCGATCTGGACGCAAAAGCGTAATGCTACCAAGGTTTTCCATCCTAACAACCTCGTTTTTCACGGTAATGCTAACTAGGTATTAGCGTGGAAAAACAGTGGAAATTCTAAGCCGATTAAAACTTGTTAATAATAGAAATTTTCTTATTATTTTCAGTACCTGGACTCGACACTCAGAAGTTACACGTTTATAAAACTATTTTATTATTCTCGTTATTAATATTTTTAATGAAATCTAATGTATCAATGGAATATATTTCAAAATAAAAACTTGCATTAATATTCACAAAATGTTATTTGATAAAGTTGTTTCTATTTATAAGCTTACTAATTATAGTTATGGCTATGTTATAGAAACTTGATTGGTATCCTCTGAATATAAGCAGAAGTATATATTACCTTTCTTTTCGAGAAAACTGTACCACAAAGCGGGGTAATTGTTACATGATTCTTCCCAACATCAGAACATTTGGAAAAAGGTTACTAAAGCGAATCACATACGCGATAAATGGTTCCCTCATCATTACTCAATTAACGCTTAACTATTTGCCAATGCACGCTTGTGAATTTTGTTCCACGCCAAGACGAGGTTTTTTGGTTATTGAATTCACCCCACGGTGCCATCCCCATCTGAAGTTAGATGAGCAGAGGAGCAAACACCGACGAGAAACCGGGTGCCTTTCCAAATAGTTTAAGTATAAGATCCACTAGGCCTATATTAAAGTGCTTTCTCAACATAACGGAACAGGTGAGCCGAATAATAAACAGAACAAATGACTTTAACCAAAGTTATAATAAATGATTACACACTTTTGAAAAGTATTTTAATTATAAATTTTTAAATAAATCCGAATGTACCAAATGGAATATATTTCGAAATAAAATATTGCATAATTATTTAAAAGTCTGCCTGATAAAGTTATTTTTACTTTTAAGCTTACTAATTATAGTTAGCGGCTCAACATAATAGAGTGGTGAATCGAATTTTACTTGGTATGGGGAAGTAAAATATTACCATAAAAACCTAAGCCTTGTTTTAAACCCGCTAAAAATCGTGTATACTTTTAAAGGACAAAGCGTATAAGCTACCTTAAACATAAATAATAAATTTATTTAGATCCTACAAAACTCCCTCAACGAGTTGCCAAACGCTTTTCCCCTAAAATATTTAAATCATAAACTAGATGCCTTAATACCGCAAAGGGAATCTCACCCTTAAAATCCTGATTTCGTTCATTATTCTTAAAAGGGAGGGCTAGGACCAGTTTTCACCTATTCCATATTTCAGCATTTTATTCATGTCCTGGCGAAAAAAAAATCCCTAAAAAGAAAAGGACACAAGCGCTTTCCTTCTAAGAATAATTATAATAATAAATAATAAACTAAATACCCCAATAATTGCCTACAATGTTACAGGCTGTCGACATAGTCTTTTTTGCTAATGAGATTCCCTTTAAACGTTTAGACCTGAATTGAGAATGGAATTGTCCTGTTAATATTGCTAAAATTACTATTAATAAGATTTAATTACTTCACTGAGAGCCTAAAATGTCTAATTGTTTTCCTAGTGGGATTCAGTTTCAACGGATAAAATCAAAGTGTAGACCCGAATACACCCTTTCGATGGGAAAAGGGGGGTAGGCAATCCTTAGTATCGGGAGATACAAGGGGGTTGCTCCAGTGCCGTGGTTGCGCACTCTCAGATCCAAAACGCCTACAGCGCAGGCGCTAAAAAGCGAGATGGAAGGCCCCGCGCCTTTCCCTCTTAGACTCGTCGAAAGGGTGTATTAAGAATGGAATTGTAATGGGTTCATGACCTGATTAATATAGGGTGCATTTTGTCAAATAATAATAATTCATTCTAGAATCCAACATAAATTTTTCCTTTGGAAACAGATGACAGCTAAAATAATAAAATCAGTGCTGTTACGGTGAAGACAAACAGGCCTGACACCCATATTTACACCATAGGTGTCATAAAACCTTGATCGAAAAGCAGCAATAACTCGCTTTAAAAGTTAAAGAATTGCTTCCATATTTTGGTAACCAAAATATAAAATTAACTAAGGCTTAAGTTTTCTTCAAAGATCATAATTAACAAGCATAGTCTATCAAACTCTTAAAAAATGCCAAGGTAAAGGACTTAACTACGCAATTGGGCCAATCTGGAACGCTTTGGTGCAAAAGGTTCACGTAAAGGGTCAATTAAATTAAGTTAATTGAAAATATTCAGATTGATCTTTCAAAAATAATCTTACTGTGACATTTTCAACCAGAGTTAAAAAAAATTCCGGCCAGCTTAGTGGCTTAAAATGACATAGCAATATCTTACACAAACTTTTAAATCAATAAATTAAGCAATCTAAAAAAGAGTCAGTTTTCCATTCAAGTCAAGAGTTGTTTAACATGGAATAAGCTCCATTAGCAATTTACCACGGAACTCTGAGGTGAACATTTCTTAACACCCCAAGAGTCAGTTTACAATAAACTTACACAATTTAAAAAATTGCATTCTTTATCTATCAACAACTTTTGACAAATTATGGTTTGTGTAGGGGTTCACGCATTTTAGCCGCAAACTATTAATATGAAAGGTGAATCTGAACGTTTTTCCTTAAAAACCGCAAACATACAATTGACCCCCAGCTTAGAGAAACTAACCTAGCATTTACCGAAACCTAGGCCAAGATTAAATCGACCATTAAAGCCAAAGATTAACGCTCAAAATACCGCAACATCCAATACTGGCAAAATAATTTAACTACTTTTACACCCCAAGGCTGCAATTTGTACGGCTTGATTAATAAACTTGTAACCCTTATGGTCCCGATTTTGACAAAATTTAGAGTTTGAAAGTTGAAAACTTGAAACAAAGTACTCACTTACAAATAAGGCTAGGCCTTCGCCACACTAAGCCTAACCTCGTTGACGCAATTTACGAACCGAGAGTTTCGCTTCATTTTCGCAGATTTTCATTGCCCATTTTAAATTAAAATTATTAAACCAACATTTATACTTAAAATACTATCAAAAATTATGATAAAAACCTTAATAAATTACCAAATACGGGATATTTTAGCCAGCGTTACGCACAGTCGTAAAAATCCAACCGTCCTTAAGGTGACGTGTCACAATTCTGACGGCCCACTCGATCACGCGCTCAACGCAAGCACATTGCGTGCGTGGGCGCGAAATGAGTGCGCTATGGCTGTCACGCAGCGTTATGTGGCTATGTCAACATAGAGCAGTATTATATGAGTCACAAATATATTTAAGACAATTTAATGAAACTTCTGTGTTTACTCCATTAAAACTACTCCGTGGAAATATTGCTTGTCACCATGGAGCAGTATTTAAGGAGACAAAAGAGCTTTAAGGCAATTTTCTAGGAACTTCCGTTGTCACTACATTAAAACTTCTTCATGGAAAATGCCAATTGAAACGTGAACGGTTTTGGGTGGAAAGGTTTGCCGCTTTCAACTGTAATCGTTTTATTGACAATATTTCTTCATACCTAAATTTACTATATTGTCTTAATTGTATTTATGACTCATGGAATGGTGGCACTACACTGAAACTTTTCCTTTCAATCCATAAAAACCACTCCACTGAAACCTTTTCCAAGAATGATGGGGGAGGATGGTAAATGTCACCATGGAGCAGTATTTAACGAGACAAAAATACTTTTATGGAAAATGCCAATTGAAACGTCAACGGTTTTGGGGGAAAGTTTTGCCGTTTTCAACTGCAATGAAATTAATTTAATTAAATTGACAGGTGTCCATCATACTTAAATTAACTATAATTCAAAAACTAGTTTTGTTTCGCAGTCTTTAAAAAAATGCATTTATACACACTCTTTGGCGAAACAAGGACACTTTTTCAAACCCACAAAGGGCCAGAAATTAGAAATTATCATATGTATTGCAATTTGAAATTAAGTTCAATCAGAAGGGGATAATAGAAGAAGGATGACGCTCTGTATCCTCTTAATGCTTTAGTTATGTAACGTCATTCTTCCCAGGCTCATCCTTTTAGTTTGTTTTCCCGCTCATAAAATTTCAAATGGGCATCGCACCGTAAGGTGAAATCTAGAGTTGTTTGGCAATAAATCCCCAGCAATCATCCCAAAAACCTCGTCTTGACGTGGGACAAAATGCACAAGCACGTCTTGCCAAATATTTAAACGCTAATAGAGTAATGATGAGGGAACTATTTATCGTGTATGTGATTCGGTTTAGTAACCTTGCTCTAAATGTTCCGATGTTGGGAAGAGTGACGTTACACTTACCCCGCTTTGTGGTACACTTCTCTCGAAGAGAATTATTATATACTTCTGGTTCAATCGATATGAGAAACTTGATTTTAATTGCAGTTACAAAATTTGTTATGATTCGAAATTTTAGAATGCTGCGGTTCAGAGAAAATAGCTAAAATTCTGCTAAAATCAAGGACAATGATGACTCGAGTTCAAATTAAAGTTTAAAACTCATACAGGGTGTAACAACAACACACAAAAAGAACACCTTGTCAGAAATATGACACTGCCACAAATAAGAATGATGGATCTCATTTTGGGAGTAATAATTAAAATGTTAAAAGCTCATTTTGCATTGCCTTAAAGGGGCTCACCGGCACTGTTGGGGGGAGACCACCCTTAGTTCAGGGGGAAACACCCAGCTCTTTGGCCATAGGGAATGGCGCCACCGTCGTGGTGGGCGGGTAAGCAATATGCTGACCAACAGTTTGACCCTCTCTTCACCCCAACAGCTCCGGCCAGCCCCCCCCCCTTTAATTATTTGACATGGATACGTTTTCACGAGAACAGATTCTACACGATTTCATACACGAGAATGAGCTCCCTTTATCTCGAAACGCAGCATTTATACCCCCTTTTATTGTAAAATGTCTAATCATAACAAATGTTTGAACTACGCAATTAAAACCAAATTTACACTTTTACGAAGCATAGTTAATGTCATACTTGTGGAACATATCTTATTAACTTACTATGTGGAGAATAAAAAATGTTTGATCTGAATAAATTTTCTGTGTCTAATTAAATTGAAAAGGTTGGACGAAAAAATCCATTTTGGTCTCAAAGATCTTATGAAACCCAAGCTTTCTCAAGGACAATCAAGTCATATCTTTTACGCAAAAACATGCATTTTTTACAAGTTTCCGAGACCAACCTGTGATTACATCAAAATGTTCTGACTGAACAGACACAAACCATAGACGTAATTATTGCTTATAACAACCTTTATCGGTCTGTTAACCTCACAGTTTCTAAATCAAGAATTCAATATGTCGTGAGACGATCAAAAGTCTATGAAACAAAAACTATAAATTTTTTAGAACCACAACGGCGTAGCCATACCAAGCCCGGGTGTCAAGCCCTAAACGTACAATTATCGTTTTCGAAATATAAATAATGCAAGTACACCACAAATATATTAATTTTATACGTAGGAAATAAAGAAAAAAAAATCACATCTTTGAAAATGAAAAACACAATCGAAAAACTATATTTGGGTCAAACCTCCAATAATTCGCACATATCTCTCGTTTTTGGCGAAAGGCCGTAACAAGGATAGGTGACACTACCTCCACACCCTAAAATACTTATATCAATTGTTGTACTACGTCATTCACTGTAATTTACTAAGTGGCCCCCACACATAGACCACTTGGATACGATGTAGTATATAAGGAAATTGAATCTAACGGTAAATCACAGTTCACTCTTGTTTCATTCGAGAAACGGATTACTCGGGTTTACTACTAACAACATGATCGCTAAGGTATGATTACAAAGAAATAGTTTGTTTTATTTAAGTACTTCTTAAGCAGTACCTTAACTTCTGTCAATATCAATAGGTTGCCATTCTCGCCGCCCTCATGGGTATGGCTTATTGCGGTATCCACGGTGGATTCAGTAACACTTACAGGAAACAAGAAGTAATTGCGCATTTTGCAATACGCTTTGAAAATTTAAGACTTGGTCCATGGACAACATAGATAACCATTTTAAAACTTTTAGCCCCATGGTCACTATTCTTTCGGCTACGACATTGTTGGACACGATGGTGCCAAGAACAGTCGCCACGAACACGGAGGACCCGGACACGCTGCTGGATCTTACCAGATCCATGACATTGATGGCCGTGCCCGTACCGTTCACTACGTCGGAGACAAGCTCGGATTCCGTGCAAAGATCCACACCAACGAACCAGGAACCGTTCAACATTACGCCGCCGCTGCCGCCTACGCTGGTCCTCATAAGGTTCCTTCTCATGGAGGTGTTCAATTTGGAGGTCATGATGGACAACTCGGAGGTGGTGTTGTTGGAGCCGGTGCCGGTGGATACTACTAAATTGACGGCCGCGTGAACTGTCTGTCCTATAACCAGAGATTTTAAATATATAATTTATAAATGTAATTGTTCATAATTTATTAGGTCCTTGTCTGCTACGCTTAAAGTTGAAATGTTCTTTTAACTGTAATTCATTTTAATTAGTGTCGTCGCTCTCTACTATAATTCTATTTTTAAATGACTAACCTTCACTTGACTTCTACTTTGATGTTAATACTTATCTCTTGATCTTAATTCTCGTTAATGTTCAAGTACACTTTTTATTGTGACTTTCTAATTACTTTTGCTCAACTAGATTTGTAATCTCTGTACAAAGAAAAGGGTTTTAGTGATACTTCGAAACTTATCTGCCAAAGAATCAAGGGAATACAAAATAAATTTTTAATTCAATTTCTGAACCAAAATTGTCCACAGTCTTTTCATTCTACCTTGAAATGTCAGATACTACCTTTCCTTTATTGAAATGAGTACTTATCTTAAGCCGAATTTTCCTACTTATTGCTCTCAGTATAAGCATAAGTTCATAAGATATCTTCCATAAGTTTAGCACTGGTTACTGAGAGCTTGTCATGAAGCAACGTAAGTGAAACGTCATAGATTCTCGTATAGCGACGCCTGGTGAGGCGCTGTCAAAAGCTTAGAAGAGACTTAATAGGAAGATGAACTTCGAAACCGCGTGTCATCAATTCTTGTATCGTTCTCGAACTAGTTCTCAGTAAGTTTCTAGCATTTCGAAGTGTAGGAAGTTTCATACTTATGGAACATATCTTATAAACATATGATAAAATAAATATATTTTATAAAACATCTTTCAAAAATTCAGTTGCCTTGGAATTTTTTTTAGATCTTCTTAATCAAGGCCTACTGAGCATGAGCAGTGCACATTTTGATTTATCAGATGAGCAAAGGTCACCCGTTGATGGTAAAATATGATATTCCCAATTTTTAGCTAAGAAATGAATCGTAGTTAGATGATTCTCGAAATGTGGTGGAATTAAGTCATGGCATTTTAATGTTTAATTCGGATAATATATGTTTTACTGGGAAATTTATCCATGGAGTTATAAACCTTCTTACGCCATTTGTAAAACTAAGGCCTATCGCGGTATTTGGTGAAACGTTACGATGAAGGGTTTCATATAATTGGGTTGTGATTGAAGTACGACTTAATGCATTTTTTTGGCAAGCAAGGGCGAAAAGCACGAATCTTATAAAGTGTCTATTTTGGACGCTAATGAGGTTTTCAGAAACTTCGAAACATAATTAATTAAGCATTAACATCCTTATTATTAAAAATAAATCGCCCAATTTCCGAAAGGAAATAAATGTAAGAATTAAAGAACTAGGGGTGTTTCATAAAGATCTGTACGAACGATATTAATAACGCTGAAAGTAAAATCATCAGTGTAGTAGATATATAGGTCAGATCCCTTTTTGCGTTATTTCTATCGAAACTTAAAACGGAAACATCGGTGGTAGGCTAACCAGTGACACAGTGGGGTCCACACCCCACTAATTACTTCGATATGCTCACGGAACCATGACGCGGACGATTGGACGAATCCAATTTCATACTAAAATCCTCGCAAAATATTTTTGACTGTCGTATATAAATCGGATCAACATGTCCGAAAAATCACAATCGAATCTTGCTTCACCCAAGAAACAATCTTGAAATTTCCTCGAGACAAAAAAATGATCGCTAAGATTGCAGTCCTTTCGGCCCTTTTGGGTCTCGCCTACTGCGGAATCCATGGTGGATACAGTAACACTTACAGAAAACAAGAGGTAAATGTTCTCCATTATGAATTTCGAAGTACTTGAAGACATTGGGATCTCTATGTAACTTATTTTCAGCCCCATGGACACTATGCTTTCGGATACGATATTACTGGACACGAAGGTGCCAAGAACAGTCGTCACGAACACGGAGGACCAGGACACGCTGCTGGGTCCTACCAAATACACGACGTTGACGGACGTCACCGTACTGTCCACTATGTAGGAGATAAGTTGGGTTTCCGTGCAAAGATCCATACCAACGAACCAGGAACCGTTCAACATCGTGCTGCCGCCGCTTCCTACCAGGGACCTCACTCTGTTCCGTCTCACGGAGGTGTCCAATCTGGAGGTCATGATGGCCAATACGGCGGATATTAGGAATAGTTCTTTAAATTTTTAGGAAAAATGTTTTTAAATTGTTTTCGGTAGAGATGCCAAATTCTGTAAATAGATTAATATCTAGGGCTTTGTATACTATGCACTTATTTTTTCTGTTTTTGCATAAACCTCTGCCAAATATTAAAATAAATGTTTACTGATTAATTACAATGTGGATTAATTTAGTTACAACAACAAATATAATTTTTCTTTTACAACTGCCGAAATGTATATTCGAAATTTTGGAAATTACATATTATAATTTGATCTTATGTTTAAACCATTTAAACGACTTCCTCTTCCTCATTCAATGTATATAATTTAAACACTTCAAGCTATTTCATCGTACTTAAGCCTAAAGTTTTGCTTGAGTGATTTTTAGCGTATCAATGTTTCAAAGAGAAAGTATAGTTAAGGAAACCTTTAAAATTTGCTTGCATCATAGTTTAAATGTGGTTTAGTGTTGAAATTATTCGAATTGTATTGTATTACAATATATGTAGCTATTACGGAAACAGTTAAATGGAACTATTGTCCCATACAACACTGGTTAATTAGCGCCAAAGTTGTTAAATATAACTCGAGCGGCTTGAACGGTTACTGGCAAAGAAAATTATACAGGGTGTTTCTGATAGTTTTGCCACAAATTAAATGAAAAGTGTCTTGTGTCAGACTGGGTGAAACGTGTCAAGAACATGGGTTCTAAAACATTTAGTTTCGATGGTACAGGTCCCCAAACATTAGCCTCTAAAACAAGTAAGCTGTCACGCTTATCAGAGTGCCCATCTTGTGAAGACAATTTCATTAGCCTTTGCTTTAAGAATTTTAATGAGCCTTTGTCTAGCAGAAGTGTACGTTTATAGGTAAAAGTGTGCCTAAGCTGGCAATGTGAATTAGTTAAAAGTGTAACATCGCAAGAGTTTGAAGTTAATGTTTATTTTCTTCGTACCAAGTTAACGTCTTTATTTGAAGGCATTGTTCACAATGTCCACTCTTGTGCTATTACACTTTGAACTACTTTACATTACCAGCTTAGGTACACTTCTACCTTTAAACGTATGCTTCTGCTAGATAAATACTCATTAACGTTCTTAGATTGAAATTTTCTGTACAAGATTGACACTGTGATATGACTGACTCCACATTTGTACCAATGTTTGGGGTCCCATGTTCTTTGACACTTTTCACTCTGTCTGACCTAAAGATCACATGTCCCTTTAATTTATTGCACATTTATCAGAAACATCTTGTGTACAACTTGAACGTAATCGTGGCCATGGTTCGAGTCCTCTCATTTACTGCACCAGGGGATCAGTAACGTATTAGTTAAGAGAAGAGTTATGTTGAAAGTAAGGTTTAATACTCGTGTAAAAGCAAAGAATCGGTGTGTGTGTGTGTGTGTCAGGCTAACTAGTATTTCAAATCGCTAAAACCAGACACAAGGAACCAAATACACAATGCTCCTTCTGTCGTGTCTAAAATACCGAGCATTCAAACCCAACCTTGTCCTCTATAAATCGGACCACATTCAAAAAACTCCATTTAAAACTGAATTCGAAATTTAACGCTTCGCCGCGCACCATACAAACCCAGACAAAATGTAGTCCACTTTCATTACAATAATAAATTTTGAACCGCTAATTAAATATTCAAAAAATCTTAAGCGCGACCTTTCTCACCAATTCATTTCTACATTGTAATAGCAAGGTACTTTCTCTTACTACCGTTATTTTCTATAGACAAAGTGAAGGAACTGCCAGTACTGTTTGATGAAAATCGGAACAATAATTTATTACGCTTAAATTTCATATAACCCCATATATGAAACATTCCAATAATATTTAATATCTTGAAATCGATACGTATCATATTTTCTGAAGTATTACAATTCGAAGTTACTAAATGCTGTAATTTATTAGCAGTTACTCTAATCCGATGCATATGATTGTTTAATGACTTGAATTCATACGACTATTTTTAATCCATTAATTTATGATGAAGTGTAAATTTTTGTATTAAATATAAATTATAAAATATATATGAACTATTAAACTATTATCGATCAGTTTTGAAAATTAAATATTTTTAAAAAATTATGAACTATTTAATAGCATTTTCCGCATTATTTCGAAAAATCGTGTAGTCGAACGGATATAGACTTGGATTCTAAAAATAAATGAAAATATTGCATTCTCAGGATCCAGAATTATTCGAAGTTTTAAAACACAGTTGGAAGTAAAAAAGTGACCGTATTTTGGATGACCATTCTAAAGCTATACATATTGTTTCATGTCTGCCATTAATAAAAAGACGTGTTCTTTGGGTAAAACCAGGAGGTAAAACTGAGTAGAACTAGAAAGCGTCAAATACTATAGAGTCCTTAACATTTAGTTACGAGGGTAAGAGTTATGAAACATTTTACCCCTAAATCAAAGGGAATGGTCACACATGCGGACGGAGTAATAGTCTTCAATCTAAGAACGTTATTGAACCTTAATCTAGCAGAAGTGCAATATTAAACGGGTAAAAATGTGCCTACGCTGCTAAAGTAGAGCTAATTGTTCCACATGTGTGCCTATTTTTTTAAGGGCCAATCAATGTTTGGAGCCCATATCTCTGTGAGTAGATGTTGTAGACCACTTGTTCTTTGCCACTTTCCACTCAGTTTGACCATATGAACACACTGTATAAAAAGCAAGCAAGAATCTGAACCTACATTCACTCATGAATAAAATATACCTTTGATAACTTTGATTCAATCTATTTTCGATACTTTTCAAGCAGCTTTTTACTTGAATTATTATGGTCGATGGACCGGTGAAAAAAATATGAAAGTCCCACATTCCACCCATATATCTACACCACCAAAATATTATAATTACTCCACGACTTGATACACATTTAAGGTCAAGTGAAAAAACGGTACAATTATTTCGGAAATCGATAGTTTTGACAAGCCCCTTTACCCCCACCCCTCTTATTTGAGGCTTTATGGGTGATACCGGTTGGTAACAATTGAGATAAATATTTGTAAATAAATATCTGTGAACAATCAAAACGCTAGGGTACCTTCGACCATATATAAGGACACTCAATTGTATCGGAAAGTCATTCTAATTCTTCCAGTTCGAAGGAACTTAACAATCCACAAAATGATCGCTAAGGTAAGGGGCTTGGCTTCTTATAGAGGTTTTGGTTTGCTTTTTCAAAAGGTTTTTTCAAATATTTAAAGCGGTTCTCGAGTCATAGGTGTTGCTCGTGTTATATTGAGTTACATTTTAAGTTCTTCTTAACTTAGGTGGGCTTGAAACTGGAAATTGTAGTATTTTGCTGTATTGAATTTGGTTCAGGCTTAGTTAGATTTTAGGTAAAATTTGAGACCATTAAGTAGCAATGAAAGCGTTGTGAGTAGCTCGTAATCTAGACTATAGCTTCCACCTAGGATCCCAAAAATACTGGGTCCAATATTAAGATCCTAGCTGTCAAGAAATTAATTATTCGATTGACTTAAACATGGCACATAATTAGTTATAAGATTACCAATCGGTGGCAAAGGAGATAATTCACCTTTCTCATAACCTTCATTTGTAATTTCTCATAATTGAAATGATCGGTACTTAGGTTGCCATTCTCGCCGCCCTTTTGGGAGTCGCTTACTGCGGCATCGTCGGAGGTGGTTTCAGTAACACCTACAGAAAACAAGGAGTAATATATTTTAGCGTTGTTTGCATGTACTTTAATTCTTTGTGGCAAGTACTTATGGCCCAAATACATTAGCCCATCGGTAACTACGCTTTCGGATACGATATCGTTGGACACGATGGTGCCAAGAACAGTCGCCACGAACAAGGAGGACCAGGACACGCTATTGGATCTTACCAAATCCACGATATTGATGGACGTGCCCGTACCGTCAGCTACGTCGCTGATAAATTGGGATTCCGTGCCAAGATCTTGACCAACGAACCTGGAACCGTCCAACACTACGCCGCTGCCGCTGCTTACGGTGGTCCCCAAGCCGTCCCATCCATCGGTGGTGTCCAATCTGGAGGACACGATGGTCAAATTGGAAGCTATTACTAAATTGATTTGGTTAAAATGAATGGACTGTTTTAAATTGGTTGTACATAATTTTAAACCTAATTAGGCGTTAATGTTATTTATTTATTGTTTGTGTGTTTAAATTAACGATGGTTGTAGGCCGTATTTTAATTTCTTTTCTTGTTGAGTTATGTATTGGGTTCCTTTGACACAATATGGGTCTACACTTATTGTATTTTAAAAGGCATCGTTCTCCTTACGGCTTCCTTTGAAACTCTTAAGTCTTTAAAATACTGTAATTCTTTCTTTAATCTGTATCTAGTTTTATAAATTTTCAACTAATAACTATCCATAGATTTACTAGTCCCACTATTTTCGTGTTTCAATTGCTGTACTTCAAACTCCCTTAGCTATTCTTTGTATTAAGCTTACCTATCTTTTAATCTGAATAAATTATGTTGCGTGTGCGATAAACTACATCTTGTTTTACAGTAATTTGCATAATTTAAGAACGTTTAGCATTGACATAACTTCCGGTTTGATATTTTTCTCTTTAATCGTGAAACATAATACGTAATCAATTTCGGAGTTGTTTTTAATTTTCCGCATAAATGCGTAAATTAATTGGACCGGGAAATTGTGCCTCCGTAAAAGCATGGGTCCGATTGACCTTAAGAAATTCATTATCTAAACCTATTTGGTTCGGCTTCGTTAATTATTTTCCGTGTTTTTTGTTTTGCTTCTAAATAATTGACAATTTGGTTTTAGAGTGAAAGTGGAATTTTAAGATTAGGCCTAGCTCTCCTCGAGTGAAAGTTGTTTCAAGAATGAGAAACTCGCTTATTTCGGATATTTTCTGAGAGATGTCTTAAACTCGTTTTATCCGAGATATTACGGATATTTTCTTAAATGTTCGCGATTTTCAAGAGCCAAAATAAGTTTCTAGTGACATCTGAAGCTAAACAGGCACACTTTAAAATTTCAATTTATGATTTTAATTTTTTTGTAAATTGTTTTAAATAATTAAAATAATCATATGAAAATATCTGCATAAATATTAGTTGGGAAAGTCGACTTTTTATGGTGTCATACACTGTGACGTTTTTCATAGCAAAAGAATAAAGCTGGTAACCTTATGATTCGAGTATTGAATTTCATTTATACGTATTTTCATACACGTGGTATTTTTCGTACTAGTTTAAACGCTATAATTAAGTGTTAAGCAAAAAGGCGCAATTCGTCAAACGCATTCACAGAAGCTATGGGAACTAATATTGATTTAGGACTCCATCAGTTAAATGGCTGTCCATAGCATGCGTGCATCATAAAATGGTCCTAAATGCTTTGGTTAAAATATTCAATGTTTATATCAAAAGCCATTTATTTAAACATTCGCTATCTTCGTTAGAAGATTTGAAAATCTCTGTGACTTTTGCCACTTTTCGCTAACCGTCAAAAATAATTTTGATTGACCAATTTTGCAACTTTTATTTGTAGAATGTCAGAATGTTGTTTTGCTAAAAATAACTTAAATAAATATATTAGTGATAGATATTACATGGGATACAAACAGCTAAAAGAATTCATTGTGCTCCCATATACCCCTGGGAATTCCAGCGTCTGTGCCAATCCTGTGCTTATTTTAGTCATATTATAATAATTCAATAAATTTCAGCAAATTTATTAATAGTTCCAACGATACTCAACTATTTGCGAAGTGCAATCTCGGGTTACTAATATGATCTTGAAAATTGTTGAAAAAATTGCACAATTCGCTGTTTAGTAATTTGACCTTACAAATGCATTTTCTTAATACAATCTGTAGACCATAAACCTAATTTCTAAACATTTTTTAAATTCAAATTCATTAAATTACTTAACTTCGCCTTCCTAGAAAGCCTCAATTATTCCGAGTAATTACCTCTCCCCTTTTTCAAGCTTACACTTTATTACAAATCGCGTAAATCCGTTCAAATACAAAAAAATTCACTTTTGCGCCTTTAAAAGCGTAATTTGAACGACGGAAGCTTTCAATTGAGCATTACGAAAGCGCGAAATCAACACGCAGTCATGCGTATCTGAAGTTTTAAACAAATGAAAATCGCCGTTACCATGTATCGCCTTTCGTGTCCACGAGTAATGTAAAGTCTAATGATGCGGTTAAAATATTGTTATTGGCGTGGTATTTACTGTAAGGTCACTTTAAAGCGATGATTTTTTTACCCTAATTGTCCAGTTAGTTGTTATATTTCATTTTGTATTCGATTCGGTGTTGGCAGGTATTGGTAGTCACGGGTGATACCGGGCTGTCCACACCCGCCGACAAATATTTTGGCCACAGACACCGCAAAATTGTAACACACCCTAAACCTATTTTTCTGGTCACTATATAACGGGTGGATTTGTTTTGTCAAAATCACACTTCGTCTTTTACTCTTTCACCATTCGGATATACATCTAGAGTTACCGTCGTAGAACAACATGATTTCTAAGGTATGATATGTACTTCGTGATAAGTAGTGATTTGTAATTTCGATCTACTTGGCAGTGACTAAGCTTCAACGATAAGTACTTGCGGTGTTAGGATACTTTAGTCTCTGTTTAAATTTCAAGTGTTTATGCCATTTACTAGTGAAATTTTAAGGAAGTTATGTATTGCATATTTTAAATTTCTTTCAACGGTTATTGGATATAGTTAGTGTTTTAAATCTTTACATTGTTAGTTAGATTTTGTTAAAACTTCAGTTAATTTCTATTTAGGAACACAGATGTTTTTAAGGTTTAGTGCATGTTAGCACAGCTAATTCAGAGCTAAATAGTTTTATCTCGGAGATAAATTCAGATACAACGATTTAGCTCTTAGACATTTGGACTCGCTTGAGTTCACACAAAATCATATTTCGCATATTTGAGGTTAAATAGTAATTTGGGAGAAAGTGGTCCATTTCCAGAAGAAAAAGAAATATTTGTTAAAATCGTTTCCTCATTGCCTGTTTCTTAAATTATGTTAATATTTATTTAAAAAAATACGTTACCTGATTATCATAATTATAGATTGTTTTGGTATCTGCCCTCGTGGCTATCGCTACTGCCGGAGGTCATGGTGGTTTCAGTAACACTTACAGGAAACAAGAGGTCAGTTGGCCTTCGAAATTAACCCTAGTTGACCCAACAGGAAACTAAAATTGATTCTAAACAAATTAGCCCCATGGACACTACTCTTTTGGCTACGACATCGTAGGACACGATGGTGCCAAGAACAGTCGCCACGAATCTGGTGGACCAGGACACGTCGTAGGATCTTACCAAATCCATGACATTGATGGACGTGCCCGTACCGTCCACTACGTCGCGGACAAGCTCGGATTCCGTGCCAAGATCCACACCAACGAACCAGGAACCGTCCAACATTACGCTGCTGCCGCTGCTTACCACGGTCCTCACGCTGTCCCATCTTACGGTGGTGTCCAATCTGGAGGTCATGATGGTCAATACGGTGGATATGGTGGATACGGAGGATACTAAGCATTGTTTGACCCTATTTTAACCCAAACTCCTAACCTATAACCCATAACCCTTGACCCTTATTCCTTTAACCTATCCCTATAACCGTCCGTATCTTGCTCTGACCTCTAATGACCCTTTAACCCTTTGTTACAAAACCAATACCTGTGCCAACCAATAATCGCGAAGTTCTTTAAAAGAGCTAAATCTGAACTTTACATTTATTTTAATTTATGAATTTAGCTTTAATCGTCTGAAATGCCAAACTACACTCTATAAATCTTACGCTAGGTGATTTTAAAACTGTTGTATATCTAACTTAAACTTAAGTGACATTTATTTAAGTTGGTTCTAATGTCCTATTGAAACGTGACCCTATTATTTATTCTAATAAAATGATTTACTAAGAATCGTTCGTATCTGTTAATTTTTCATGTTTGTCCAGTGTTGCGTACTAAGAACTGTATGGTATTGTACATTCTTTACTGCACCTCAATCTTCAGATGTAATTTATATCATAAACATTGCGTTTATTCTCGTTTACTATGTAAGCCTAGCTTCCTGTATTATAATCTCATTTAAAATCTTATTGGAAAATCGATATATTTCCCCCTAACTTCTAATCAATTGAATGTATAGAATTTTCTATAATAGTCTGAAGATTATTATAGATAAGTTTCTTTAATTCTAAATGCGGAATATCTTCATCTGAAATATACAATGAAAACCAAATATCCGGAAATATTTTAACAACGATGTATAAAAAGGAGAGTAAGCAATGCTTAAATCATCACAACTCGTTTGCTCATCCAATAGTAAACAAGTAAAAAAAACCAAACCAAATCAACAATGTACACCAAGGTAACAAACCACTGAAATTACTTAGAACAGGTCCTAACGATACTTGCTCTGAACAGGTTATCTTCGCCACCCTTCTGGTTACTGTCCTCGCTGGACAAAATGGACAATTGAATGATAATGAACGAGGGTTTAGTACCGTATTTCGCAAACAAGATGTAAGTACTTACCTCTTTGCAAGTAATGACTTGAACATCATATTTTTGTACTTAGGAAAACCAGTATTCTTTTGGATACGACATCAACGATCATTTTGGTGCCTTCAACGGACGCAGGGAAAGCGGAGACAGCGAAGGAAATAAATTTGGTTCCTACCATATCCGGGACATCGATGGTCGTGTCCGCACTGTGAATTATGTTGCGGATAAGGATGGATTCAGAGCCAAGATCGACACCAACGAACCAGGTACCATTACCCATCAAGCTGCTGATGCCTTTTACAACGGACAAAATGTACTAAGGGTAAACCATGGTGATGTTGGTTTCGGACAAAAGGGTGATAATGGACATAGTGTTCATCATTAACTTCATGTAACAAGTGTTCATGTTTAATTTTTTTGGGTGTTAAATTGTAAATACTTTGTAAATATTAACATCTTGTAATTAAGAATTTTGTTTGTATATAAGTTCCTATAAGGTGTGAAAATAAATTGTAAATACATATGAAATAATGTTCAGTGATTATTTTATTGTTTAATCAAGCAGCATAATTTGATGATTGACGGTTCCAAATAATAGATAATCAATAAGATAGATTTTTAATGCGCCGCCATTTGGAAAATGGCTGACAGAATCCAGATAGTTACTAAAACGTTCTGATGCAATAACTGTCTATTAATATTTGACTAAACAAGACGTCGCCACCTATGAGTAGACTTAACAAATTCTGTATTGATAGAATTAACTATTTTTACACCAGTTAATGTACATTTAATACTTAAATCATTTGAATAGCAAAAGTATAAATAAACCCTAAATACACAATTTTCAGACTAGGATGATTGATACCATTTACACCAGGAGGCCAGGCTACTTAGTACTGTACTTTGTCCGCCAAATAGCTTGGGATCTTGGTGTAAATGTTATCAATACTCCTAGACAGAATACTATGTATTGTACCAAGATCTCATTCACGTAAAGAGAGAACGTTCGAGTCAGTCTAATCCGCTTCCATGAAGTCAGAGTTATCTTTTTTTTCTGGGAGGGGCCTAGTTTAGGTCGGTTAAGCCATAGCCCACTCGCTCTGCGCTGCTCGCGCTATAGCTATAGCGAGAGCAGCTTGCGTCGTGACGCGCGTGATCGAGTGGGGTATGGTTTAGCTCGCCACCTACTAACCTCAAATTACTGAATAAAATGTTAAATGGACAGGCCAGTAGCGACTCGAGAGTCGGCCTAGGCAAGAAGTCGAAAGAAACTATTGGCAGCAATGTTAAGTATTAGTATACGATTCAGATTAATAACATCGGATCGGCCTTATTAAAAATATATTTTTTATCAATCGGGGTAGGGACAGATAAAAATAACGTGGTATTATATTAAAATATGGCTATTTACCCGAAGTTTCAAACGTAAGCCTTGGTTGTTCTGACACTTAAGGAAAATAATAGTGGCCTTTCTTGTTATAATAATCGAATAACTATTGTCTATTTTACTATTTACTATTCGGTCTATATTTATATCGACATAACCAGCACTATCAACTGTTGCCTTAATAAACATTTCTACTAATTCTGGAGTCAGTCTCCCTCACATAATCGAGAACGACAATTTCGATAAATAATGAATGGATAGTCCACCAGGTGGTGTTAGTGTATCGATAAAATGGCGGTATTTTTTTAGGGAGGGGACTAGGTAGTACTTGATGGTAGCGAAGATGAAGGTAAACTCGAACGTTCTCTCTTTACGTGAATGAGATCTTGATTGTACCTTTATTTACTTAGAAATTTTATCATGGCTCGCTGGACACGCTTCTCTGGCACACAGAAAAAAAATATTCATGTATTATGATTATTTATAATATTATTGACGATATGACGTAGCCCACTATTTTAATATATTGCCGTTACGTGCCTCTGCTAGTACCAGCCGTGTTTCTTTCATTGAACGCATTGTCACATAAAAGTCTTGCCCAGCTTTAATTGTCCTATGGCGTGGTTAGACTATTGCATGCTATTTATGTGGGAAAAACACATATATCAGTTTGACATAATCTAGAGATTAAAATGTTTTAAAAACATTAAAGGAAACTTTAATAAAATATAGTTAAAATCATCTTTGGGCATCTAAGGGTTATCGCTCGAGTATTTTTCTTTCCAAGGTAAACTGCAATGGGTGCGGCAATGAATTAACCCCGCCTAAAACATGTGAAGATTTATCACCCTTTAAATTTTTTATAAATCAAATTTAACATTTTTTTCGTGAGACGTAATATCCTTTAACTGCGTCTCCATGAAAATTATCAAATAAAATATCTCAAATGTTTAATTAAATCTAAATATATGTTTGAATTTAATTAATCCAAAAACTAAACTCCTTAAGGTTACTTAATTATATAAGTACTGCCGCCCGAGAGCCAGAAATGACTCATTACTAATTATCATTCTTAGTTTAATTCAACAACCATTAAGATTTCCTCTCGAAATTATTTCCAAGGGGCTGGTAACTTTCTGGATTAAATGTACTAGTGGTAATACCAAGAAGTGATATCTAGTTTATTAGGGAGAAGGTATAAATTCACCGCATTTCCAGCTTTATCTCCAGTCCAAACGTAGGTCCGGAGTTAATCGCCGCCGCTTCTAAATTACAACCAGCATCTCATTGGTTCTTGAAAACTCACGTCAGCGCGGCGACGCGAATGACGAAAATTACGTATTCTCCGACTGAGCAGAGGCGAAATAGCCCGGCCTCCTTTTACGTCCCCCCTTGTATTTTGAAAGGGGGACTGGGACTATGGCGCGCTAATAATTGGGCATCTTATACCTTCTCCCTAATAAACTAGATATCACTTCTTGGTAATACTGAGATCGCGGTATCGGTGACCGATATCGCAATCTTACCGATTAATCGGTCCAAGCTTATTTCATCCATTTTTACAAATCAACGGGTTAATAATCGATAGTTTCGATTAAAGAGAAAATTTAAATCGTTAATGAGTTTTAATATTTGGCTAAAATCGATTTCTAAAATGTGCACTCTAGCTTACACACCAAAAATTACCTTCCACACTGTATTGACTAACTTTAGAACCAACTGGATAAGTCTTATTAAAGCAGATGAAATGTACACCGAAAAGATAGGTGATTAGCCCCTCGATTGTTTCATTCCCTTAAAAACTGTTTCACGATTTTTTTAAATACTGGTACCTATCTATACCTGGAGCGTTTCAACAATCTCCTAGCTTTTAAAAGAAATCTTTGCTAGCGAAGTTTCATGACCCCATGGAGCATGCTGTTATCACGTGAAGTCCTTGAATTGGTTTACAGTGCACGCATTCTAATATATGCATGCCGAATGGATTGTCTCCAATCAAAATTGGTTTGTAAGAAAGCAAATTCAGACAAAAAATCTTTTCCGTCGTAATTTGATACTCCTTAATATTGAATTCAACTAAAATTATCAGGTTCGGAATAGAGCTATCACCAGGAATGAATATAGCTAATTGGAATCATTGTGAAGCCATTTTCTCAACGTATCTAGGCGGATTTTGTGGGAGGAGCTAGGCTAATCATTATGTATGACGAATTTGACCTCGCGAATAATCTTTCTCACTGCGAGTTGCACTTTGAGCGCGCTTGACCTCGCGTAGCTACCAAATAATAAAATCACAGTAAGAAAGACGTCGTAAATGTAACACGTGACGGCCCACAAACCCGCATAGATATGAATATGGGATATATGGGGGCACAATGGTTCCTAGTATGCTGTATATATTCGTGATATCACTTAATCAAAACAATTCCATAAATTTCTTAAAAATCCAAAGTTCTTACACTTCTAAGTGAAACTTGCAAAAAGTGATTGGGTTATGAAATATTGTATATTGTTTTGCCAGTTTGCACCTTCGTGTAATTACACAGCTTTCGTACAGAGGATGAAATCCAAGAAAACGGAAACGCAATCTCACTTACGAGCCTGACTCACTCTGCAATTAGTTATTAGTTGAATTTGATCGGTGTATTTAGAAGTTCTCTTTCTTTTCACCTACGTCATTGTAGGGCAGACTTTAATTAATCATTGACAAATTTATGCTAATGACCAAACGTGGAACTAATTAGCATAATTATTAAAATCACGAAGAATCGAGGTGTATTTAAATAACAATTACTCAACGTTACGTAAGAAAGAATGAAAGAATATACAACAATTTAATGACATAATATTTGTCACTAAGCCACATCACGCCATAAAAAATTGTCGCGCTAAGCTCGAAGGCTTTGGATAGGAGAACACGTTATTAGAATTCGGTCAGAAGGCCGTATACAAGCTGGATCGACTTAAAAGAGAAGTTCCACACCACCAAGATCAAGTTCAGGGACGTTCAAACGAAAGTAGTAGAGATGAAAATGAGAAAAAACGATATTACTAAAAAGAAAACCCTTAGTTTTGAAGTACATTCAAGATAACGTCATTATTTGATACATAAAGAAAAAGTTATTAACTTTCCCTTTCATGATTATGGAACGTCTTCGTGCCCTTAAGGTTAATCAGCTATAGATAGACAGGAGGATTTTTAAAGTTTCCACCCTAGGGGTACCATTTAAATTACATACTTGTCGTGGACCAATGAGAAAGAACATGCATAATCTTCTTTTTGAATACCAAGAATTTTTCTCGATATCTGTAGACTTTTGTTCGAATATTAATACATTAGCATAGATTTAAAAAGGCGTCCGGGACTCTTGTTACGCGTTGTAAACAAGAACAGGTCATTCACGTTGTTGTACTGATAAATACGATTTTTTTTAAGCTTATTGGCGCCATTGGGGTGCATGGAATGAAGGTGCAACTCGGTGTTACCTAGGACTGCCCCTTAATCTTTATCCCCGCTCCTGCACTGTCCGTAAGAATCTGGTATCAGACGGGTTTGGAAGAAAATGAGACTGGTAATTTTGCCCGGGATACATTTTTTATTCTGGTTGTCTAAGTAAGGGGCCAGCATCGGAAAAAGGGGTGCATCACTATAGACCTGATAGTGGTTATAAATAGAGGAGCATCTTCATGGGATGAGATTAGTTGTTAGTATTTGGACAGCCATGAAGGTAAGAGCTTTTATAATTCAAGAAATGAAATGTAAGAAATAGACCTTAATCTTTTGTGGTACACTTTTGGGGCACAATAGAGTGACAACAATGTCTCAGTTCTTTTGGAATGAAGATTAACCAATAGTTTAAATTTTACCCGAAGTATATAAAACTTCTATTCTAGAGAAGTGTACCTCAAAATTGTGTAATTGTAACATGATTCTTCCCAATCACCTACGCTTATCGGTTTGCCAAGGTGCGCTTGTGGATTTTTTGTCCCACATCAAGACTAGGTTTGTGGACTGATTGCTAATGATTTAGTACCAAACAGTTTTAGAATTCACCCCATGGTACGATGCCCTTCTGAAGTTTGATCAAACAGGGTGAGCCTGGGAAGAATCATGTTAGATAACAAAAGTATTAAGAGTATACAGAATGTCATCCTTCTATAATCCCCTTCTGATTTTACTTATTGAACAGTCTGTACTGGTCGCTGCGTTGGTGGCTTTAGTTACGGCAGTGCCGGAACACGTTCCTGTTGGAGGCATTAGCAGGGTCTTCAGTAAGGATGACGTGAGTTAAAGAATATACTTATCTCATTTATTGGTTATATGGATTTTGACAATGTATTTTTATGACTTAGGGACAAGGTAACTATCAATTCGCCTACAATGAACGAGTTGGTTCTTCAGGAACTTTCCGTAGCGAATCAGGGGACAAATCCGGAGCCAAAGTCGGGAGCTACGGCATTAAAGACGATAAAGGCAACACCAGAGTCGTCAGTTACGTAGCGGACGAAAATGGCTTCCGAGCCCAAATCAAAGCGACTGACGGTTCAGATACCGCTTCACCAGATTCTTCCGGAACTCCTCAAGCTGTATCCGTTACCAACGCTAAGGTTGTAGAAGTGGCACCGGTAAAATATCACGTCAAACACGCACCGGTTTTCCATTACTATGCTGGGGGTGCCACGAGAGAAGATTCGCCCACTCGTGTACGTGTGACGTTGAGGAAACATGACAAGGGTCAAAGAAAACCAATTGAATCTATTGCACCAGGACAACCGAGTGATTCTGCGGCGCCAATAAAACCAAGTGAACAAGCCCCACCAGCAGCAATTTACTACTCTGAAGACGTGTCCTTTGAGGAAGGGGTCGATGAGGGACAACAGCAAAGAACAAAAGGTTCCCATATTAAAGAAGAAGGTATAGTACGAAAAATCCCATCGATGTCCGCACCACATTACTCGGAACCCTTAGCTCAAGCTGTTCCATCTGGTCCGTCACTATATTCCGCGGGGCAACCACAACCGATCGCTTACTCTTCAGGCTGGCCAACACCTGACGAAATCAGAAAGCTTGGACGTCATATTTCGCCCGTTCAGTATGTCCCAAGTCAACAACAACAACAACAAGGAGGTGGTACGGCACAACACTACGCTCTTGGCAGACATTACGCCATTGGACTACCCGAAGACACCAGGAAAGTTGATGTTGAGTATAATCCAAATGGACAACAACAACAACAGCAACAACAAGCGCCTCAGTACAGTTGGGGAGCTCATCCATTCATTAAAAGATTCGAACTTCCACCTCTTCCTCTTCTACATCCTCATATACATTACGTTAGTAGTAACTGGCAAAACACCGGAAGTTCTGACACCAGCAACGTTGGTCAAGGAGAGACAGTCAAGAAAGATGAAACCAATCAGAATCGAAACGTAGGAGTTTATAAAATACTTCCCGCTTTACCTCTCCCAGTTCATTACATTCAAGATGTCAGGAAGGTTGACTCTAGACCCGTTTACACTTACGGACTTCATCATCATTTGGACTCATTGAGGAACGGAAGCCTTAAAATTGGAGAAACTCTAGGGAAACGTTTCGGACACTATTCGGGCGGATGGCCTTCCTCGGATTCATCGCAAAATTACCACCCACTAGCCCTTCATAATATGTTCAAGGTTCCGGTAGTTTATTCCTCAAGTTGGCCTGCTACCAGTTGGACCCAATCGGAAGTCAACCCTTCATGGGCAGGGGCTAAGAAAATAGCAAAACTTGGTGCCTATTCCACGGGGTGGTCCAATTCCAATTCCAATCAAAACCAAAATCAAGGAACAGTAAGCGGTGTTGATAATGGTCCGTCTGGAAGTCCTTCCAACACTCCTGACAGATCTTGGTCTTCGGTTCCCGCATGGTGGTAAACCATTTATTGCATAAGCATTTTTTTGTCATTTTTAATTTTCATCCTTAATTATTGTATAAGTCATTTTCGCTGCCAATAAATGTTTCAGTTGCCAAATTATACGATATTTTTCCTCAATATTCACAAAACCAGTTTAGTCTTACACGTTTTTTTTCTTCTCGATATGTAATTCGAGTATAATTGCTTCAAAAAAATGCAGAAATAGAAAAACAGAGGTCGAGGCACGTTTTTTGGATTCCGTTAGACGCGTGGGTTCCCAAATAACGGTCTCGATAATTGCTTTAGGGACAAAGTTTGGGGTAGCGTTTATCTACTGATTAAATTCTAGAGGATGTTAGTTTTGTATCGTATTGAAAAACCTTGACATTTACATAGTAATTTTTAATTATTGGTGATTTTTCGCCTCCTATATGTTTTATTGTAAGACTAATTGTATCTAATTGGCCTTATTTCCCCACCGAAGGACAGTATTATTTTATAATCATGATAAAAGCATGAGGGTATAATTTTTATATTTCATGAGCCGCTAGTATTTATGTTAATATATTTTAGGAAAACGTAGACCAAACTTCAAAAGAAAAGCTTGAACCAAAATCTCCTATGCCTCGTTTTCACTCTTTCCGATGTGGTTTTCAAAGTTATTAATTAAACAAATCCTGTTCAGATTAACAATTTTAAAGAGGTTAATTAAGCTTATTATTTTAATAATTTCGATGCCCAAATAAGGTAGGTAGTTAATTTGCATTTTTCTTCGCATACATTGTTATCTAGATACATATAATTAAATCGTTTGGTTAATTAAGTCTTATCATGAATTAGGTCAATTAATAATCTAAAAATCTCGGTATATATCATTATTAAATTAACTTTATCAAAAAATAAAAAAACACTACACTATTTCTAATTAATTAAGCTTTTGAAACTTTAAGTACAGTTAAAAAAACTGCACTTAAAGGATAAAATTTCAAGGCTGGATGCCAAAAGAATATTTGTCAAAAATCGTAAGAGAAAAACGTCGCCAAAGAATGACAAAAACCCGCCCAGGGGAGTTAACAAAGTTTTCGAAATGAACTAATTATAATCAGTAACTAACCTTTCAAACCCCAAAGGCTTTTTCTTTTTTAAAAAGTGTGGGTTCTCATCGTTCTAGAAGATTCTAGTTATATTCCATGGACGTGAAAAAATGTGCGATATTTAAATCAATTTAACTAAGATATAAAAGTATTACTCAGAGCTTCTTAACACCTTTAATTAGACTTCATCTCCAGTTATAACTACAATTTATTGTCCTACAATTGGAGTTATTCTATTATTTTACAATATTTTAATGGTTTCTCTCATACCTACAATTCTGTCGAAATTATCAGCTTTATTTTTATGGTTTTTCACTATAAAGATAAACAAACAAATAAATAAACAAACCAACTTTAAGATTTGAAGATATTTAAAAAAAATTGTTTTGAATTTCGTAATGTTTATTGCTTACACTTCACGTGCACGAAATTGGCATCAATTCAAAACTTTCCAAACAGGTCGGGATAATTATTAGTCAGTTTTTATTGGCAGCTATGATCAAGGTGTACATTTGTTTTTATTTGAAAACAGCTACGCCGTACATTATATTTAAAGTTTCTCAAAACAGATACTAAAAGAATTCACATTACTAGTAACGATTAACTCAAGAATTTCTAGCTGCTTTTGTTAGAAATATAAATAAAACATTTAATTACGGAAAAAATGGAGTTAAAAATAATTAAGTGAGAGTTAACATGTTTGAGGGACACTAAAGTATGTTTCTTAAGCATTAGAAAGTGATTATAATTGTTTTAATAATTTTCAGAAAAATCATTAAAATTCGCACGAAATGGATCTCTAGACGCCAAATTTTAAAGGGTTAATGAAGCGCAATTGTTAAAACAATATAACAATGTAGCTTTAAACTCTAACAGGAATTAGAAGTTATAATATTACATACTAAGTCTTGTTGAATAGAGTACTAAAATCTGTGTTTATGCTTATCTCCGATTTCGTATTTATTACAGCATAAGCTTATAAGATATGTTCCATAAGTATGACACTACCTATACTTCGGAATGCTAGAGATACTGAGAGCTAGTTCGACAACGATGCTGAATTTAAGACACTTGGTTTTGCAGTCAATCTTCCTTTTTAGTCTGTAATAAGCCTTTGACAGCGCCTCTTCTTGCGCCACTTTACGAGAATCTATAACGTTTCACCTTCGCCACTCCATGACAAGCTCTCAGTAACCAGTGACACATCTTATAAACTTATGATTAAAGTATTATTATTCGAACCTTATAAACAACATCTCTAACTTCATTAACCCTTTAAGAACTCTCAAGTTATAATTGATATAAATGGTTATTTTTTTAATTGCATCGAATTTTTTTTATTTAAACTAAAAACCAAAAGAAAAAAATTAATATTTTCAAGGTTTTTTAGTACCGAAAGGCTTGATAGTCGGCTTAATCTATAAGGGCTTGGAAAGTGAACCACACCCAAGAAAACGTTTAAGTAGATCAAGGTTACATTAAACCAAGACGCGTCGCCCGGATTTTGAAAACGAAATCGAAAATATCTTCTGATGGCATTTTTCCTAAAAGTATACGCTTTCGCTTTTCTTTTTAACATTCGAAAATAGCGACAAAGAAGAATGGGGGTGAAAGCAAATACCAGGGTTCTTTTGGTACCTTAATGCAAAATACACCGAAATTAGTGAATGGGGGTGAGGAAGGAATGGTAACGAAGAACCGATAATTTAAATTAGGTTTAAATTAGGTAGACGCCGACAATTTAGGGGGTTTCACTGAATATTTTTGAAACTTATACCACCCTAAATCGTTTTAGACAAGTTTTTAAAAACCGTCTGATTGGTATTTGGAGGATCCTCAGCCCTGGAGGCTAAGACAAAAAACCACGTGGTGCTGCTTTGTCGCGGCCCCAACTTGGGTGGTTTCTTTAAATGAGAGAAAAATTCAAATAACGAAAAAGTATAAATAGGGAATCCTCTTCTGTTGTATCTTCACTTTGAGGTCTTCATCCCTTAGGCTTTTAGCGTAAAACACCCAGAACTTTCAGTCATGCAGGTGAGATTGCTTTCTAATTCAAGTCTTGGGTTCAAATAGATTCTTGACTCGAAGTAGTACCATTATGGCTAGGTTCCCTTGCATTCTATGCAGGAATTAAAGCCCAACATGACTTTACCATAATGTTGCTACAAGTCAAAACTGAGCTGTGGTCCATTGAGACCCATCAAATGATGCTCTTTCTTGTTCCCCACGGGCTTTTCTCATCAGATAGTAATAGTTATATTAGCGGTTTTGTAGATGAACAGTCAATGTGCAAGGGGCGCCAATAAACCCGACTTAAAGTTCGTGGTACATTCACTTCCGGTGTTAAATCTTTAGATTTTTGCGGGGAACAAATTATTAAATGCAAAGTTTTCATTCCAGCTTCATTACGATCATCACAAACTCTCTTAATTACGAATTGTTCTTTAATTTTCCAGGTCATTATCTTAGCCGCCATTGTTGCCGTAGCTTGCGCCACACCGGTCATTCAAGGAGGTTC
Source organism: Phalangium opilio (assembly GCA_019434445.1). Classification (NCBI taxonomy): domain Eukaryota; kingdom Metazoa; phylum Arthropoda; class Arachnida; order Opiliones; family Phalangiidae; genus Phalangium; species Phalangium opilio. Next base: position 1,402,411 of record JAEQBA010003137.1, read on the forward strand.
CAGCGCTACTTACAACGCCCAAGATGTCAGTTATCCTTAAATTTTTCACAAGTCACTTGAAACTAATTAAAAGTTTGCAATTGCAATAGGGTTTGGGTAACTACAACTTCGGATATAACGAGGGACACGCAACTGGTGGAACCTTCCGTCGCGAGAGTGGTAGCAAGGACGTCAAAATTGGAAGCTACGGTTTGACCGACGCTGATGGTCGTCGAAGAATTGTCAGCTACGTTGCTGATGCCAATGGATTCCGAGCCACTATTAGCAGCAACGAACAAGGAGTCGATGCCAGTAAGAGTCCAGCCGATGCATCTCTAAGTGGTAGCCCAATCGTTGCCCAACCTGCTCCGGTCGTCTCTTACGCCGCTGTACCAGCTGGTGCCGCTTTCACTTCGGCCGTCAACGCCGCTGGTATTCCAATTGCCTACAACAGCGTTGTACAACATGGTCCTTACGCTTATGGCTTCCGTTTCTAACAAGGTAATTGTTCGCGCAAACCGAAGTACTTTCACTAACCATTAACGAAAATCCAAACCCTCAAAATGTACAAAATGTGTTCACCTTTTTGTTTCTTGTTATAAAGTTAAGATTCAATTGCATATTATTGTTAATTAACAATCGATTCTTTGTTATAACTTCTTGTTTATTTTGTTTACTGTTATGTTTTTGTTATTGCAATTGTTGCCAATAAAGTCTACGCACATGGCAATTTGTTTTCCCAACATTTCTTCCGCATTTCTGATGTATATCAACCCATTTTATCAGATAGAACAAGTTGGGAAAACCAAAATATTACCTCTCCGAGTCTAAAGGAGGACTACTTACAAACTTATTTACCCAGATATGGAAATGTTTCTTTTTTTATGAGCAAATAGTGAAGTTAAAATTTATGAAATATTAAAGCAGTATACAAAGCATAGCAAATATACTGTAAATCAGACGATATTTTACATCCAATAAGGATATACTTGTACACATTAAAATCATCCGATGGGGGAAAAACGGGAAATGAAGAGATAAAACTTTGGAGGGATATTACCTTTACGTGTTTGTAAAGGCCCAATTTTCTACTCCTCAACTGTATACCCTCTATGTTCAAAGCCATATTCACAACAGGGTTGCCATGTAAACACTATCCTCTCGTTTCACCTCAACGATTTTCTTAGTTTGTCAACATGACTGTTAACGTTACATAACACCAAAGCTAATTTGTGGCTACACACACTGAAGGTAAATGCGCACCATAAAAAGCATGAAAACACGAAGCTATAATCCGATTGCGATCAGACCTTTCTCTGATCTGGGCTGCGTTCAGCAGAGCTCACCAAAAAAGACAGCGGATTTGGAAAACGTTTACCTGTGAGCTCTTTCGTCATATCTTTTCTCCGGTCATCGGTGTTTTAAAAATGACGCTAGCGCAATAAAGCGTGCAAGGTACCAAGGCTTAACAAAAATTGTATGATAACATATTTTAAGAGATAGATAACAACAACTTTTATAATTAAAATTAGAAACTAACATGTCTCTTAAACTTCTCGCGTGATCAACTTGTTTCACGCTAATTAAATAGCTCTAGTACCATCATAATCAGCAAGAGCTTTTTGTATTAATTCCTCCATGCTTTTTTCGCCAAGCTGAGAACTACGCGTTTTACGTCACGTTATCCAAAAACCCGACTATTTTCCTTGAAGACCGTGCTGGCTCAGCGCTGAGCACCGTGACGTCTAAATTCAATAACAAAATCCCGTTCTGTAGGACACTGCTAACAGCGCTGAGTTCTGCTGAACGCGGCCCAGATTTCCACCATGATTATAAAGTCTAAGCCTAATTATTTAAAAGTGTATTTAACTTTCGGCTCACTCTGAACCGTTAATGTCTCTGTATTACAGAAACGAAAACCAAACCCAAGCGTTTACTTTTTGGTTCAATAGGCCTATTGACAAATAAAAGTTCATTTGACCAATATGGATGCGTTCTTCTTGAAATCACTTTAGAAAAAATTATGCTATAAACAGATGTAGTATAGCTTAAGTAATATATAAACATCGATTTCAAATAATAATAATAAAAAATATTCTTGGGATATCAAAATGAAACAGAGCTTTATAGCTACAAAACCACTAAAGGCATCGAAATTACGAAAAATATTTCCATATATTAATTATACATTATGAGAAAACCAAATATTAAGGTTTTGTAGGATTTTTTTCCACAAAACAAAGCGAACTGCTAACGCGGTGCACTAACGGACGGACACACACAGAATAAACATAGGCTGCTTTTTAACTCTTTCCGTTTTAATTTTGAGTTGAGAAACTAGATTATCTTAAATATTAAAACAAGGAGTATAAACCTATTAGTGGAAACAGTATTTTTATTCAAATATGAAACAATCCCGCTTATGTTTATTATCTCTGGACATTGGTAAAAATTCACTCCATTACTCCTAGGTATTCACAGAATTTTAGTTCTTTATAACTGAAATTCATCTGATTATGTTTTAAAAAAATATTTTTCCTTATCATTGTGGTGTTTCGCGACGGTAAAAAATATTTAAATACGCCGCTAATAAAATATATAGTTTCAACTTCTTAATTCTTTAAGAAAAGAAATTTAAAACACCCAAGGAGTATGAACAGAGGTGTGGAAGTTTCAAAGATGGCCGTGGATTGAAAACATCTTTCTAATTGTGTACCAACAACGCGAATGTGCCCAAAACACACTTACGATAGTATCGCACTTACCAACCGTTACCTCTCTAACTGAGACAGTGACACAACAAACTGCATTTTTTATTTATCCTAATTCAACTCCTCTACTCCGTCTCTATTAACATCAATACTCGACCTATTTTAATTTTCTAGAGTCTCCATGATTAGTAATACAGTGGGCGAAATTCTTAAATACTCGCTCTATATTAACTATGAAATGTGTACAGTGTATCGACTTTATACGCAATCTTCATTACTCGTCCTATATTAACTTTGACTATATGGTTTTAGTTAGCACAGATTTTTCTTAAATAATTAAATAAATATAATTAATATTAAATATTTTCTTCGTTAGTTGTTCGCCTTATTGAGCGTTACATCGTTTTAAAAAAGAATAATTAAACAACCTTGAGAGACTTGACTAATATTGACGTTTGGAATGAAGCATACTCCGGTTGCTCGCCTTACTCAAATAGGTAGTATATAAGGGTGTCGAACTACAGCTAAAAGCAAGAACAACCGCAATTGCGTGAACCTTGGAGGAAGACCCCTCCATTGGAAGGCTAGACGTTTCTCGTAACCCTAGCCGATCGCCGCGTATGTCTTAACCTTAAGGATGATGGTGGTGTTAGAAGCCAGGTGTACAGACTGGTGTTCATGTGGAATGGACAAAGACGAGAAGGTGGTGGTGTTAGAAGCCAGGTGTACAGACTGGTGTTCATGTGGAATGGACAAAGACGAGAAGGTGGTGGTGTTAGAAGCCAGGTGTACAGACTGGTGTCCATGTGGAATGGACAAAGAAGAGAAGGTGGTGGTGTTAGAAGCCAATAAGTACAGACTGGTGTCCATGTGGAATGGGCGAAAGACTAGAAGATGGTGGTGTTTAGAAGCCAGTAAGTACAGACTGGTGTCCATGTGGAATGGGCGAAAGACTAGAAGATGGTGGTGTTTAGAAGCCAGTAAGTACAAACTGGTGTCCATGTGGAATGGGCGAAAGACTAGATGATGGTGGTGTTTAGAAGCCAGTAAGTTCAGACTGGTGTCCATGTGGGGTGAACAAATGAACAGAGTTGTTAGACAGGCAATACAATTTCCGGGACTGTAAATGCGGTCTGGAAATTGAATACACGTTTGCTCCGATTTGCAAACTGCGAACGCGGTCACGTGGGTGTAACAACGGACAGACACACACACAGACACACACACAGACAGACACACAGACACGTCGAAATTAGAACCTCTCCGTGACATACGTCACTCGGAGAGGTAAAAATATCGGAGTCAAGAAGTTCATAGTGTAGTTTATTATAGACTATTTAAAGGTATTTTATAGTAAAGTTTATTATAGACTATTTAAGGGATTTTATAGTAAAATTTATTATAGTCTAGTTAAAGGGATTTTATAGTAAAATTTATTATGGACTAGTTAAAGGAATTTTATAGTAAAGTTTATTATAATTTAAATATGAAAGAAACCAAAGAAATTAACAAATCAATTTAGCGATATATAATAAAAATAGTTTATTTGCAAGCCCTTGCTACACCATATTGTGAAAACCAAAAAAGAGGTTGTTTTGTACATTTAGATACTAGTTTACCAGTCATAAGGATATATTCCCATAATTCCCTGAGGCGAAGCGATTAAATTTTTGCCTTTGCATCCCATAGGTAGAGTTTTTAAGTTTTGTACTTTAGCGTGAAATCACCTTTGAACCCATTGATGCAAGATTTACCATAAAGTTGACTCCGACTAAGTCGGATAACTGTACATTATGATAAGCTCTAATTTTACACGTATTTTGCTTTTAGCTAGCTTTGAGCAATTATATACAGTCAGTAATTTATAATAATTGAAAAGGAATTTATACGCGGACTCCGTAATTGCCAAGATGAGGAGCGTATAGAGCATGATGGGCAGCAGCGAATCGTTGGGCAAATAGTGGAGAAGGTGCGGCGATGTAACTGGCGTATTGTCCAGCAGGCGCTACAACCAAGTCCTTATTGATGGTACTGGCTGCAGGGTCCTCAATACCCACACCTGGTTCGTTACTCTGTTAGGAGTGCAATATTTCGTTAGTATCATTAAATACGCTATCAATAACCCTTTTTGTGAACTCGAAAAAATAGTTCAACTAACCTTAATGTCTACTCGGAAACCATTAGCATCAGCAACGTAATTAACAATACGAATGCGTCCATCTATGTCTGTTAGGCCGTAACTTCCAACCTAATATCCATAACAAATATATAAGTTATTGTAATTAGGAATATTTAATTGTGGTTAAATTGAGTAACCATTACCTTGTTTCCGTAAATGTCACCAACCTCTTTGCGGAAATTACCACCTGAAGATAGAAAATCATTAAAAAGAGAAGAAAGCTAATAAACACGAAGGATTAGGCCTACAATATTCAAATCGAATTAAAGGGGTTCATAAAAACGTATGAAAGCAATACCCCTGCTTGTTCGTTAACGTAACTAATTCCATTTTCCCTTAATATCTATTAAACATGGTATTAAAACTAGATTACTAAGCCTAATTTTCAGTCCCTTTGTACTCCCTTTAAATACTGATACTCTCAAATAGTGCTACTGTACAGAGGCACTGGTCAATATTAATGCTGAACCACCCATTTAACACGATAGAAAACCATAGATAGCATTCAAAGAATATGACATCAGCAAATTTAAAGGATAATTGACTACAATGAGAGTGGGCAGTTGTCTCTTATAATTTGTACCCAAACGAAAAACTAAATTCTCTCTCTGTTTCAAATTGCGTTAATAAAATCACTGACCTGTTGCATGTGCAATATCATATCCGAAAACGTAGTTGCCAACATGGTCCTGACTTCTATGATTAGTGCTGACTCCAGTATCGAGACTAGCAATTGCAACGGGAGCTACAGGTGCAACGACCCCGGCCATAGTGCACGATGCAAGTGCGCACAGAACAATAATAACCTAAACAAAATTGCATTCGAATTAGTATCGATAAAACACCTTAAGTAACAAGCCATATAGTTAACGAACCTTCATTTTCGTGTATCGGTTTTGTTAAATCCAAAATTATGAATCACTTACGGTTCCATGAGAGTCCTTATATACCCCGTGCAATAACGGACTTGTCCACCGTTATAAGCATTGTTTAATTTATAAAAGGACCTCCCTCAAAATGGGCAGAGATATAAAAAAACCGTAAACGATGGAGAGAAAGTTCATATTACTAACTTAAGGCACATCAAACATGACCGTCTAATCTAGAAATAATAAATGGGCGTAATCTTTGTGTGTCGTATAATAAAGTTTAGGGGTTAGAAAATAATGAACTTTGTTAGGCATATCAAAAAATCAAAAAAAATCGTGAATTTCTTATTTAATGGCCAAGGTCGAACGAGCATTGGGGAAAATTTTAATTTTTCGTCCCAGACAAAATGTATAACAATCTTTACGAATAGAGTTCAAGATGTATTGAGACCTCAGAGTCCGTGAAGGTCGAAAATTCCGTACGTGCTTGTACCACACCCTTATATAAAGGTTTGGTGTGCTTTAACGTTTAAAGGATACCTAAATGAGAACTTTTAATAAATGAGAGATTTATACCAAGAAATTACCCTAATCTTTATAAGTATGAATCCCATCGAAAAGATATAGTGAACCATTTTACTAAATTTCATTCATTTAAGATAGAACGTACTGACGGTATGGCCGCCATTTTCAAAGATGGCCGTGGAATTTGAAAATATATCATACTGGGTACCCATTACTTATATCATGAATTTATTTCTGTAACATGAATAACTAACATGCTTACGCTAGGTCGCCTCTTACTCGGCGATAGGTGGAGCCAATTATTGCCCTCACGGACGCAAGCTGCTCGGCAATCATACTGCACGAGCAGCATAGCCAACTCAATGCAATCTGTTTGCCCAACATATAGCATCTGCAACTTGCGTACGCGAGTACAATAGAGCATAGAGCTATCTCAGTTGTGACGTCAGTGCCTAGGTAAAACGTCACAGGATAAACATTTTCAGTAGGCAGCCATGTTTGTTACCGCTTTGGTTCTATAGGCAAATATCATGGGTGACGTCACACTAAGGTTTATAAGATAGCTCTATATTGGAGTGGACTATGCCGTCTGCTACCAGAAACCGAATGACACGCCCCAATAACATGGTTTGCTTGTTACTGGTTATAAAATTTACGTCACACGAATATAAATATGGCTCCTGTCGCTTTTAGACAGTGTACTACAGGGTAATGATGGACGTAGTTATTCATGGTGAGGTGTGGTGTATTTTTGGAATTTTTAAGATTTTTTATCAAGGTGAAATTTTCCAATAAAATAATTGTGGATGGAGTTTCTAGATAATATAATGAAATATAAATACTAGGTGGTTTTAAGTATCCCTTTAAACGGATTATAATTAATAGAAACGAAAGGAAAAACCCTTATTTTGTGGGTAAGCTTGTAAACCCCTTTTGGGTATAAGAAACTTTGTTTTTAAATGGCAAGTCCTTGAAATCTAGATCCTGTAAGGTGGTGCTTGCTGTCTCAGTTTTTATGTGGACCCACAATACGGATTTTATAATTGCGTGGTTTATGGGTGATTTGAATTAATTTATTCCCCAGCGTAATTGCGCATGGGAGGTGTTGATAACGCTATTCGTGGTTATTTTATTGTATAATCCAACTCCGTGAATATTGATGTCTGCTTGATTACCGCAGGGGTTGAAAGTTGAATTACGTGTTGAGGAGAGGTTCGTGCGAATTGTTTTAGCGCAAGTTTTACCGGGAAAATTCGTGCCATTACCATTAACAACTAGGAGCCCTAGCTGTTATTGCTACACCTTCATAATTGAGGAAACTGCCTGTAATTATTGTTAGATGGTGCCAAAATTCTAACCACTACACCCATTGAGTTAGCTAAATAAATTTCAACAGTAATTGTTACTATCGGTTAAGACCAATAATAAGTTATGTTCCATAAGTATGACACTACCTATACTTCGTAATGCTAGAGTCTAACTGAGAGCTAGTTTCGCATTTTATCTTCCCATTTATTCTGTACTAAGCCTTTGACAGCGCCTCATCAGACTTCGCTTCACGAGAAGTCTCAGTAGCCACTCACAAACTTATGAAACAATACTTATGAACCTATTATATAATTTGTAAAAGTAAGTAAGCCCCTTCTTCCACATTTTTTTCTGGTATTCAAGAGTAATTTGATAAGACATAATAGTGGTATGTCATAAGTAATTGTAATTATGGTAAAAAATACCCAGGTTTATCTGTAACGCTTTGACAGTGTTTAGCTCGCAAAACATGGCAAGAAACAGTAATAAGTAGTAAGAGTAACTTGAGATTCTATTATGTTTTACTTACGTCACTTCCTACCAAGTTCTCAGTAACCAGTGACAAACTTATGGAACATATCTTATGAACTTATGTTTTTGCTTATTTAGTGTCCTTCTAAAGTTTCCTATTGCCAAAAATACCGAAGTTATTGATAGTTTGCCAAGAAAATTACAAAAAATATTTATTTTAAAAAGGTATTTGGTAAATCCCGTCACATTACCGTTTCATTTCTTTATCCAATGCATTAGAATTTAGTTTAAGTTTAAAATTATGTTTGGTTCAACTGTCGTATAAAATTTATTATGTTGTTTCTTAGGTAAAAACCCATTACATTTAAATGCTACACCCTCCAAACCCTTGAAACATCATTCGTATAATTCATTATCTTTCTATTCTATCGTTATTCACAATATTGGCTGCCGACCATGAATATGACATACACATATTATTTCTAGCATTACAACTTGCGCATATGAAAGGTTTAGAAAACCTGTTTCAAAACGTAAGAATAATCATAAACGTAAGACACCAATACGTCACTAACTAGGCCTATAGGAACGATAAAACAAATGTGACAAAACGTAAAATTCATGTCAACGCAAGAATCTTAAACTATAAAGACAACAAATGTCAGGGTTATGAAACATTTCAAAAGAAATTCCGATCAATTTCCTTTTAGCATATTTTAACAATGATTCAACGAAAGTAAAATGGAGCAAAGATAACCTCAATTCCACTTAGTTTCAAAACGTATTGAAGGTGAAATTGAACCGAATCTATTTCATCAAATAACTGTACTTGCGCGCAAAACTGCCATAGGATAGCCCACGTATTAATTTTCCAAGGAAATTTTAATCACTTTCCCGCCTCATAATAATGATAAGACGACGACGAAAGTAAAAAGAAAGAAAATCACCCGCGGCTATGAAAAACTAGATTTCTAACTAAACAACCGTTTCTAAGAGGAATTGAAATTAAAGATTATTTTGCCATAATATTTACCAATAGTCTGTGTAAAAGCTCACAACTGGAAGTATTTGTCTTCTGATTTTTCGGGGTTGGTGTAGGCCAATAGGTCTCTCTTTAATAGGTCTCATCAAAGAAGCCTCAGCATTTCACAAATCTGCTTAGGTTAGGACAGGAAATGAGGATAGACCCGTCGTTGTACGTTAAGATTAGTATAGGTTAGGTTAAGTTTGTTTAGGCAGGTTAGGCTAGCTTGTTTAGACTTAAAATAGGTTAAAAAAGGATTGTTTAGGCCAAGGATTGGTTTGGTTAGGCGCAGGATAAGTTTGATTAGACTTAGGATAGGTTAGTTAAGATTGTTTACGTTTAGGATAGGTTAGTTACGATTGTTTAGGCTTAAGATAGGTTAGTTAAGATTGTTTAGGCTTTGGTGAAGGATGTTTAGGCTTAATTTAGGTTTGCTTAGGCTTAGGTTTGGTGAGGATTGATGACGCTTAGGGTAACTTTGTTTACGTTTAGTAAGGGTTGGGTTACACTTAATGAGGGTCAGGTTGCTGTCTTCTAGCCTCATAAAATTTAAAAGTGACACATTGAATTCTTATCGTACAACAACGATACGATGAGCTTGTGTTCCTTTATTGAAGTCTTCCAGTCGTAAACATAGCAAGCTTACTTAAGTACTTGCTAACATCATGCGATTTCATCTTTACGCAGTGGAGACGGGGAACTAAGGGGTTCACATTGCCACCTCTATAATGACCTGGTTAAATATATTGAACAAGTAGCTAAAACACAAGGAATATTATCTTTACATATAATCATTTTTCATGAGATATGTCTTTTAACTTCAAGTATCATACTTCTTCAACACTTTGGGTTTTAAACATTTAGAGGATAAACCAAATGACGAATCCCATTTTTAAATACTCAGCTGGAAGTGAGTGAAAGTATTTAACGCCCTTGTCTAGTGTTTTCATATTTTAAAAAATAGTTTAAAAAGAAGGGAGCGTAAAATTCAAAAATTTAAATCTAGTTTCGGAAACTGAAGGTTTGGGTTTTAGGGGATTTTCTGGAAGACTTACGTATGTACTTTGTATACGTGCGAATCCAATTTCTAAAACGAAAATTCGACCTACGATGATTTATCTGGGAGTGGTAATTTTTTTGCATCAGGGATATTTAGTAAGCCAGTGTTGGGAGTAAAGAAAAAAATGGGTCAGGAAAAACCTCGGTTCCAACCCCTCTCTTCTGTCTCTGGCAACGCTTTCACCTTTTTAGCGAAGATTGTTCGGACCTTGAAAGCGCAAAAATCAAAATTTTTAAGAATACGAAGATATTGGTGGGATAGTCAGACCAGGTATGACTATGATTGTACCGTTAGAAGGATAACAGTACACGTACTTAAATTTTAAATCGAATGGGGAGGGTGTGGAGTGGGGCCAGAAGCCAACGCCCCGAAGGAGTTTAAAACTATGAAAGGGTATAAAAGTGAAATTTAACTTTCTCCAACCGTCATATCTCGCTTCGGTGTCTTAGTACAACGAGTTACCAAGATATAGTCATGAAGGTAAGTGATCATTAAATTATCTGATTTTATTTTGAAAGTTTTTTAGAACAATGGGTTACTAAAAGTGAGGGAGTTATGTTAATATTTAACTAATAAAACGTTTCTGTGTTAAGGTTTTTGCTCTATTCGCTTTGGTTGCCGTTGCCCACGCTGGAGTTGTCCAGGTGGCCCAACCAGTAGCCACTGCTTTAGTTGAGACCGGAGTTAGCACCCAAACTCGTACTCAAGATGTAAGTTTCTTCTTTCTTTCCTTGAACTTGGGTCGAGGCGTAGACGGTTTTGATAATTAATTTTATTATTTTATTAATTAGAACCTCGGTAACTACGCTTTTGCCTACGATGAAGGCCACACCAGTAAGTCTATCTTTTCCATTTTTAATTATAGTGGAATTAACTTAGTTCTATACCTAATATTATTATACTTTTTAATTATAGCCGGAGGAACTTTCCGTAAGGAAGTTGGTGATTCTTTCGGAAACAAAGTTGGAAGTTATGGACTCATTGACGCCGATGGACGTCAAAGAATCGTCAACTACGTAGCTGATGCCGCCGGATTCCGCGCTGACATTAAGTCCAACGAACCAGGAGTCGGTGCCACTGCTGAAGATCCAGCTTCAACCACTATTAACAAGCAAGCCGTTGTTGTCGGCGCTCCCGCTCAAGTAGTTACGAAGTCCATTCACGCTCCAGCTGTTTTGACTGAAGTAGCTAGCGCCCCTGTCTTGGCCGCCACCAAGTCCATCCACGCCGCCCCTGTCGCTGTTGCCCAAGCTGCCCATATTGAAGTTGCTCAAGCCCCAGCCGCTGTCACCACCCATCACGTCACTCATCATGTTGCCGCTGCCCCATCTGTGGCCTACGCCAGCCCTGCTGCCTCATTGGCTTACAACAATCTTTTGGGACACTCTGTTACTCATCAAGTTTCCGGACCAATCACCCAAGTTTTGTCCCACTCTGCCCCAGCTACCCAAATCGTCTCCCACTCTGCTCCTCTTGTCCAACACGCCGCTGTTCAACAAGTTGCCGTAGCTCAACCTCTTGTCCAAGAAGTTGCCGCTGCTCCTGCCCAAGTTGTTCAACATGTTCAACAAGTTTCCGCCCCAGTTGTAACCAAGTCCCTTCACGCTGCTCCCGCTCAAGTTGTTCAACACGTTCAACATGTTCAACACGTCCAACAAGTGGCCCCTGTTCACCATGTTCAACACGTCCAACAAGTAGCCGCCCCAGTTGTTACAAAGTCCATCCACGCTGCCCCTGCTCAAATCGCTGTTGCCCAAGCTCCTGCTCAAGTTGTTCAACACGTTCAACATGTTCAACACCTCCAACAAGTGGCCCCGGTTCAACATGTCCAACACGTTCAACAAGTAGCCCCTGTCCAGCATGTTCAACATGTCCAAGAAATTGCCCCAGTGGTTGGCAAGTCTATCCACGCTGCCCCAGCTCAAATCGCCGTTGCCCAAACTCCCGCTCAAGTTGTCCACCAACAATTGGCCCACCCATTTCAATCCTTGAGCTACAGCTCTTACACCGGTCCACACTCCACTCTCGCTTACTCTGCCTACTCTAACCCAGGAGTCAAGATTGCCCACGGACCAGCTGCCTATGGATACGGTGTAGGTCCAGTTGCCTACGCTCCAAGTCCAATGGGTTACTTGACCGGACCTTTGAGCTACGCCCACACCCCATTGGCTTACGGCGTCAACCCAATCCCCATTGCCGCCCAACAAGTCGGAGTCAAGTCCATCCACTCCGGACTCCGTTACATCTAAAGACATAAATAACGTCTCTCTGTAATTTATTTTAAACTACTAAACGTATATTGTCTTTGTAAAAGCCGTCTTTCAACTTGCTTAATCCTCTTTAATAAACAAAAGTGATAAAGCTTTTTTTTCAAATTGAAACCATTCCCCGACTGTTGTTTTAAGGTCTCTTATACCAAACATATATTATTCAAGTTTTTGATATGAACAAAAACGGACATAACAAATATTACTTCTGATGACAATTTAATCAGCAGTATATGTTGTCCAAAATTTCCATATAGGCATACAATAGACCTACAAACAAATTTCATAAACAAAGAGCGACCGCCTTCGAACTAATTCTACACCTACTCGAATTATGGGCACCTTTCTTATCGGACGTAACCTTTCAAGAGAATTCTGGAAATTTTCTAGGGTTCTTCTTGGAATTTTGAAGGAAATCCTCCTCTATAAGCAGGGTTAGTTACGTAACATGAACTGGTTTGAATCTTGTGGAAGCTAAGTTAGAGATGAGACGTGAACCAGACATTAGTTGTAACTAAACCTCACTAGCACTTAAGCTCACCACAAACCAGTTCGTCACAACCAAACCGATCGTACACATGCGTAGTAGTAGCCTTATCTTGAACCATTACTTTTTACTTCATGGCCACATTATAAAACTACACATCAAGATCCAAATCAGTACGCTACTAACGACAAACTTAGAAAAACTAATTTACAAAATGCCCTCGGGACCACTCTGCTTTCATTTCCGACGTAAACCTCAATTCCAATGCCATACGATACACATAACCCAATCATTAGCATAAAAGATAACCTTGCTTGATAGCGGCGACAACAAGCGGTTTGTCTCTTGTGTCCATAGAAGGGAAGTAATGTTGATAAAGGCCGCAAGGTAACTAAACGTACCCAGGATCTTAAGCCTTTATCTTCATTGCTTCCTTTGCACGAAACACATGGAGTACAGTTGACAAATTGGGGTATACCAACTGCCCAAAATTCCCACAGTGTTCGGATGATGTATTAAATTTTAGATAGCGTAGTGAAAGAGTTGGAAAGTGTATATTTTCAGGAGATAGTTTTCTCAGACTTTTTTTAAGTACTTGTAGCACCTCCCCCTATTACGGAAACGGTTAAATCGTTGACTGGTATTTTTGATAATAAAAAAACAGTCGGCTAATAAAATTCAAGCTATTATCAAGATGTTAGGAACCGAACAGAAAAAAACGGAGGGCGACGACAAAGTCTCGTTTTTTCTTCCCAGGTTTAAGACACTTTCCAGTATTATAAAACCGATGGAGAGACCAGCTGTGCATGGTGCCATTTCACCCTGAAAACATTTTTGTCGAATCTCTACAGAGCCTTGAGCCCGCGCTGCCGAAATTTCTTAATAAGCTATAAATCCCACGAAACCTTTACTATGAAGCCCAGACGATATCCACCAAGACACCTAGTAGTTTCAACACAACGACACAGTGTACACGGGACACATCGAGATAATGGTAATAAAAACCTTTCTTTGAAGTATTTTCCATTTTTTTAAATTTCCTGGCTTCCTCCCTACTCTCATTAGCGTGTTTAAACTATTTGAGAAGTCTTGCCCTAGGGCAGTGAATTGCAATCGATTAAATTATAGATTCATATCAAAATGCTCTTGAGATTATGTAGTATTCCTTCTTAGAGAAGGGGCCTAAATAACCCTTTGGGTCGGTTTTAGTATTCATAGATTATACAAAGGTTTCAACGTCGAACCCTCTTTACGTGTATTGAATGTTCGGTGTGCTCAAAGACAGAGTCATAACTACAGCATTGTTTTTAATCCAATCAAACGACGGCACTGTTAATCACTCCTAGTCTCACAGCCTTAAGCAACATTTTTTAGCTCCCCGATAAAACTATAGGGACTTCTAACGGTTCTTTCTGAGCCTTCGTCAAAACACAGTTTTTTCTCAGACACCTGTACTTGAAATATCGCTAATTATCATTTTCCGTTTTAATATTAGGGCTTATCTGTGTGGTACGAACGCTTAATTTATTGTCGCGGATGACTTCAAGGTCAAAAAGATGGTTTTCTTATCATAATTATTCATTTACAATCTAGATTGTTCGTCTCTTTCACACGTTACTGGCGGTACTAAGTCTGGTTGTCCTAAGTCACACCACCGAATTGTACAGAGCTCGTAAACCCACTCCGAATATAATCAAAAAACCTGATAACTCTGTCCAGTTCAGGAGATACGACGTGAGTGTTAACATATTCTAGTAATTAAGTCACAAATAGAAACATGAAAATGTAATGAAATTGGGGCCCACATTGCTTGGCAGTACAGCTATTGTGTGTGGAATGGTTTTAGTCACGCTGGTGAATGTTTTGCTGTGGTTTTACCGCTTTGTATTGTTCTGTATGCCAACACTGTCAGCATTATTCCTCCACACGCCAAAGAGAAGAATGCGTATGTTTTTGTTATCTTTCTCCAAGCAAATTAACGTAGTAATCGAAATGCCTTGAAAATTTAGGGTTAGACTTACTGCAGCTTGCACCTGCTTAAAACGGAAAAAAGCTTCAAAATTATAGGCCCATGCATTTTGCAAAGAGGTAGATTTGTCTTCCCATATGCACCAGCAACGTCTGTACTGAGAAAATATACTTCTGAATGGCTTTCTGACGCTTGTGTTCTTGCTTTTTACTTTTTATCACACTATAACCTTGCAAACCATTTTGTCTTCGTTGTGAAGGCCAACTATCGAAGGGCTAAGTTCAAATGGGTACGTTTTATCGTGATACAGCCTCATTTTGTATTTGTGTCGCGTTTCCCCTCAGGACGTCATGGGTTATATTACGTAAAACCTTTCCTCCCTCTCTTATCAATTCCTTTCGCTGATAGACGTATAGTATCATAAATATTTATAAACTATTTTGGGAACGAAATTTTTCTTTTAACCTACCCTTACATGTACATGGTCAGGAATACGGCCACTATTCCTTCGGATACGAAACGGTTACGGGGTCAAGAGTTACGACATTTCATAGAGAGATTGGAGATGCCCAAGGGAACAAGGCAGGCACTTACGGCTTCACGAATGGTCAGTACGTTCGAGTGGTCAACTATGTGGCCGACGAAAATGGCTTTAAGGCCACTGTTCAAAGCAACGAACCCGGTGTGTCCCGAACTCCTCAAGTGATCTTGCGATTACCAGACACTCTAACGCTGTGGAAAGCTAAGAACTTAGAATATTCCTATTGAGCCCTAAAAACTCAACTTTCTAATGACAGTTTAAGAGTAGGATACTAAGATGAGTTTATGTTTCACCTTTAGAGTATTAATTGGTTGTCTTAATTTGTGACATTTGTTTTAAAAATCGTCATGTTTAATAAAAATGTTTATTTGTAAGTGTTTGTTCTTTATGTAACAATTTGTTACGTCTAATTGGCTAGCATGAATATATGATATTGTATTAACTTTATATTGTGCGTGAATTTGCCTAATCTGAGCTGTAATTATGACAGTTTTGTGTAACAATTAACTTCCTTTCTCCTCGTAGGAAGTAGAATTGTAGAAGTCAGCCTAAGCTGGTAATGTAAAGTAGTTCAGAATTGCAAATATTTAACATTTTGAACAACATCTTGAAATAACGATGTTAACTTAATTGGTACGAATGAGAGAAGCATAACCTTCAAATGCTTGTGCTGTTATTCTTTGAACTATTTTACATACATAACCAGCTTAGGCAGACTTCTTCCTTTCTGCTAAAGATTGAAGGATATTGAAATTGTTTAAACAAGATGGGCACTCTGATATATCTTACTCCACAATTATGCCAAATTCCTTGTTTTAGGGGTAAATGTTTGGGCTAAATGTTTTAGACCCCATGTTCTCTGACCCTTTTCATTAAGTTTGATCGAAAGAAGACACCCTTTAATTTATGGCAGACTTATCGGAAACAGCCTGTGTAAGTATCATCTCGGCAAAATAATTGACAACTTCATTCACCAGCAAAATCTAAAGGAAATTTGATCCTTGTTTCACAGGGATCTCAAAATTTAGTACATAATTTATTCCTCCTATAAAAATTTAAATATATATAGATGAGAGCGCATGGGCTAATAAATTTAATAACATTTAAAAATAATTGTACGATCTACGCCTTCTAATTTATAATAAAGTTTTATGAATAAAATGAGTGTTTGAGTAGACGCCTATCTTAGCTACTCTTGTACGTGTGGGTAGCCCCGAAAGCGTGATTCGCACTATGCGTTTTCTAGGCATTAACCGAACGTTAACAACTCGGCGATTTCCGTCGGTATTTTTCGGTCGAGTGGGAATCTAGATTAACAATTTACCGTAACCTTCAGCGGAGCACAGATATCCCAGCCAATAACTAGCATTAGCAGCTTGTATGACGTCACATCGTCTGCTAGGTAAAAAATTAACCTACGATTAACCCCCTGTATCACCTTAGTGTAAACTTGGACGGTGGAATAGTAGACATGGTTTTGAAGCGCGCTAAGTAAGGACGCGTCGAGAAAACACACCATTGTGTTTGTTAATCATGTGGGTTTTGAAGTTTCTCTAATTCCGTCGTAGTGGAAATTACCGTGTTGTCACGGCGTTTTGAAGTCGAATGTGAACTAGCCTTAATCTTGATTGATGTGAAACGATTGTCCGGTTTTGGGTAAAGCTCCCTTTTATCGGTTTAAATTTTAGAAGAAGGCTTTTCTCTCTAAAAATCTTCACTTTCTATAGCATCTATAATGAGCCCATGGGCGTAAGACAATTCAGACTAAACTCCCGGTCTTAACGCACGACCATTGAAAGCGCCCTTTTCGATAAATATTTATGAATCCGTGACGAAGCTTTTAAAGAAACAAATTTCTATAGCTTATCCAAGACGAATATACAAAGATAATGCGACTTATGAAAAGTGAAGTTTATTTTGTTATTCCAAGTAGGATAAGTTTAAAATCTTTGAACAAGTATTGGTATTGGTGTGAAGAGAGTACAAAGGATACAATTTCAACTTCTATTTTTTCACCAAAATAAAACACCCCCAGGGCAACCAAGGTTCTTAAAGTTAAAGATACTATAACTAAATAAATCGGAATTTAATCACTGGTAAATGAAAACATCAATATTATCTTTGACCAAACTTGGACTGACACTTACCATAGAAAGTTTTTATAAGAAGTCCAAAATCTTCCTTATTTTATGTATGTTTTATCTTTTTTCCCAATACCCTTCCTTTGAAGATAAATATTTGTTTGTTAATTATGAAATCTACGTTCCACCAACACAGGCTGCAGAAACTTTCATACAGTCAAATAATGAAAAGCTGATAACAAAAGAATTCCGTTTTAGAATAAGCCTATCTAAAAAGCGTTTATGTGTAAATAATGCGGCGCTTTGTATTTCAAACCCAAACATTGCCAAATCGAAGAACTATCACAGTTCTTTATAATTTAAAGCGTGTGATGGTCAATTATTGAATACTACAGCTCCAAATCACTGTTTTGTGTAGTTTACCTATACATGCAGTTCGTTATTTACGGTTTCAGTCAACCCACAATTCTGCTGCTCCGGTTGCGTAATTGTTTATTTGGACAAACATGAAGGTATTTGCTTCATTTATGTGAACTTACTGTCAAATGTTAGACCTAACTTACGTAGTTTCTTTGACGATTTTAGGCTATCGTTCTTTTTATTTGTGTGGCTGTGGTCGCAACTCAGTCTGGTTCACAACCCGGAGCTATGTCTTCCAAAACGGTATGTATGCATCACCTGTCCTTGTAATTGTGTTCTGGAACTTCAAATCATGAATAGTCTGTTGCAAGTTTGATGGCCACTAGATTAATTAGCCCCGAAATAAAACCAAAGCCAATAGTTACTCTAGCAACTGTTAAGTATTGTATTCCAATACTAGTACTACCATAAGTTTGAAAGATATGTTCCATAAGTATGATACTACCTATACTTCGTAATGTTACAGACTTACTGAAAGCTAGTTCGAGAACGACCCAAAAATTGACTACACACAGTTTTGCAGTCCATCTGTAGTCTGTACTAAGCCTTTCACAGCGGCTCACAAGACGTCGCTTTACGAGAATCTGTGACCTACGTCACTTCATGAAAAGCTCTCAGTAACCAGTGAGAAACTTATGGAACATATCTTATAAATTTATGGTACTACCACTAATAGGTTTATGGACTACTCTTGCCATTATAACCTCACTTCTGCTAATTATAAGTTGTAATATAACTGCATTGCCGAAATGTTCTTTCGGTTTTTAATTTCTGGCTCTGCCTTATCAGAGCTCGCTACTAAGGAACTTATGTCAATATCAAGTTGATTACGAAACCCATGTAGTCGGAGTCGCACTTTAATTAACGAATTTCATTAAATGACTTACTTATTGCTGTTATTTATTGATCATAATATTTAGCGTGCATATGCCTTTGGTTACCACAACGACCAAAGCTTTCGAAACGAGATAAGCGACGAAAATGGACGCGTACAAGGCTCGTACGGAGTTCGACACAATGGTAGAATTCGGTTTGTAAACTACGTTGCTGACGAAAATGGATTTCGAGCGGACATCAAGTCGAACGAGGACAATTTGCGCGAGCCAACCAGTGTGGATCCGGCCAGTACTACCGTGAACAAAGCACACATTCCCATTGTGTTGACTAATGGTCCATTTCCATTGGATTCACGCTATCACAGACCATCTGATGTTAAACCTCATCCTTGGCTCGTGTACGCCCACGCTCTTCGAGCACTTTTGAATCCAGCAGCTACAGTGGCCCCAGAACCCTATGATAGATATCAGAGGCACAATATTGTGCGTGTACCCAGCCCCGTACGAGTCATAAATTATTTTTAACTATAGACATTTTTAAAATTAAAAAGGATTTTAATTGTCAAACACACAAGACAATGTTTTTATTTGTTTTGTCACAACATCAATAAGACTTTGCCCTTTACACAGTATGGGCTACTTTTTTGTCACTCAACATTTAAATTAACGCGTACATGGAGGAATAATTAAATTAATTGATTCCTTGCTCACAAAGTAATTTTTACAAATGACTTTAATTACCAAGCGTTGACTACGGATGTAACTGGGATACCGTGAGCGTTGAAAACAGACGTAATTGGAAGTCCGTGAGCGTTGATGTTGGAGTAAGACAAAGCACCCAAGTGACCGTATGGGTTCAAGGCAGCGGCATTCAAATTGGCAATGGCGATTTGAGAAGCCAAGGGAGAAAGAGCTGACAAACCAATTGAAGAGAAAACTGGGCTAGATAATTGGATAGACTTGACTTCAGGAGCCTTGGGAGCTTCTGGGGCCTTTGGAGCTTCTTGTTGTGGGGCTGGAGCTGGAGCGGGTGCAGGAGCTTCAGTAGTTGGTGGGGCTGGAGCTTCAGTTGGGGCTGGGGCAGGTGCACTAGCAGCTGGAATATCAGCTGGGGAAGAGGCGGTATCGGCTTCCTTCTTAGCTGGAGTATCTTCAGGGGTAATAGCGGCAGCCAAGATGGGGGCAGCGTATTCAACTACGATTTCCTTCTTGTTAATGCTAGTGCTAGCGGGATCAACATCGGTGGCGCCAACTCCTTGTTCGTTGCTCTGTAAAAAATAAATATTTAGCCTCATATTACACTTAGAATCTAATAATAAAGGCCTAGTCTTACCTTGATATCAACACGGAATCCATTAGCATCGGCTACGTAGTTGACCACTCGAACTCGTCCATCAATTCCAGAGAGACCGTAACTTCCAGCTTTGTTTCCGGCAGCATCTCCTACTTCCTTACGGAAGGTACCTCCAGTGCTGTGGTTTTCGTCATAACTGAAAACGTAGTTTCCTAAAGTCTAAAAGGAACGAAAAATTAGATACACGAATCGAAAGTAGACTATCTAATATTGCAAAAAGAGTTATTTACATCTTGAGTTCGGCTTTGGGTGCTGGTTCCGGTTTCAACAAGAGCGGCGGCGGCGGGAGCGTTGACAATTACTCCAGCGTTGGCGCAAGCGACCAAAGTAACAAAGACGAAGACCTATATGGTACGTGAAATTGTATTTTAAATTTCAAATAAGTTATCGGTTCAAAAGGTTTTAACTTACCTTCATATTTGATTGTCAGACTATTCCTCGCTAGTTGCGACTGAATATTGATATCGTTTACCAGATGGAAAGCCCCTTTTATATATGCTCCTAATCGGATTTCACACGGGGTGTGGTATCACAACGCATTCCAATGTATCTCTCAGTTCCATCAAATATATTCAGTCGAATTTTAAAATATGGCTCCATATAATTTGATCCAAATTCTAAAATACATTTTTTTCTACGACTCTCACTGCACTATTTAAGCCATACCCTACCCTAAGGAATTCAATGTCAGACTGTTTTTTCTTCACCCCTTTTTTTATTTGACTGGCTCCTACGTAAATCGAGGGCCGACTTAAACGTTATTGATGGAATAATTGTCTGTTAATAGATTGATGTTGCTACGGTGGCTCTTAGCATAAAGGAAGGTTAACAGTTCCTCCCAAGACGTTTCTTAGATGGTGGACGAGTGTGGCGTGTCGTATTGCGTAAAAGAAGGGTAGATCCCAATGTGTCTTTACAGTAAGAGGAAAGAGGGATAGGTTACATTACTCGCTATTATCTATGGGTGAGAGTGCCCTTGGTTTTTAAGAGAACCCAGAACACAGGCGACTTGGGGAGTGGAGAAAAAATGCTTCAGTAATTAATTTTTTCTCATTTTTAAAATTATTTTTTTCCGAGGTGTGACAGGGAATTAAATCAAAGGCGTAAATTTTATGCGTTATTTCAATCTTACCTTAGTTTCCTTTAGCCTAACTTTGACTTTATTCTATGGAACTTCGCGTATACTGTAACGGTCTAACCTCTAACTAATATTAATGAGAAGGCGCTAACTGTCGATTTTTGGAATGTAATTTTTAATCTTAGGTTTTTGCGCACATGGCTAGCGCGTGATTCCGCTATTAACCCTGTATTGATTTACTGGGAAATGTGGAGGTTATCTTTATAGATCTGATACACCTTAATTGCGTAGGTAAAACTTGGTGCGTGTCTAATTGGTATGGATGGATTGAAATTATTTCAATTCTCTATCTTTGTTAGGTGATTTTTTGAGTTGTTGCAGGGTTAGGTATTACGTGAAGGGGTATAAAATTACGCGATCGTGTTTTAGATGATGCAGGCGTTAATTAATAGGTTGTTCTAAGTTCGAGGGCGTAGGCTCTTTTCGTGCCAATATGATAGATTGATTCTTAAATGTATTGATGGTAACGGAATATCAATCTTAGGAAATGTTTTCTCTTGTATCTCCTTAGATGAGACCGCTTTTGTCGTAAGGGTTCATTTTTGATACAGTTTTCTAAAATTAGATTGCGTGTAATGTATGCAATAATTGGTTATTTTCTATAATTTTAATTACTGAAGCCGAGGTTTTAAAGATTGTATTGACTTGTTAAATGTGCAATTAAGGGATATTAAAATATATTTTCTCGTGCTCGATTGGAAGATTAACTGTCACTAATCGACCCCTGGAACTTTTTCATATAAATAACGAATAAATTTGCTTGGTGGAAACGGTGATAAAATTATCATTAAAACTAATGAAGCGATCCAGGAAATTTTTTACAGATTATAAGGTTAGGTTTTATTAGGACAGATTAGGTGATACGAACTTTTCTCCAAAATTAAAATTTTCGATATTATAGGAAAATCTATGTAGGAATCTAATTGTGATAATCATTTTTTAATTTCATTATAGTTAACTGTTATTCAATATCCTTATATTAATGTTTGGTTTTGTAGGTTATTCAAATTTCCCATTAGTTGAAATGTCATACAAATATTCCAATAATTATCAGTATAGGCTAATCTCAGGCCACCTAACCATGGACAGGCAACTGAATAGGGAGCTAGGTTTGATTGAAGCTGCAACGCCTGACACTAGCGCTGTAGCGGCGGATGTCGCAAGTTTATCACCAAACCGTAGTAAAATAGTAAAATTCGGAGATAAAGTACGATCGGTAGACGCGCGAGGGCGCGTGCTACGCATTGCCATTTGTTAACGCGGGTTTAATACGGCCTTGCCTGTCCATGGTTAGGTGGGGTGAGGCCTTACCATCCTAATTTATTTTTCAATTTTCTGATTATCTTTAAAGTTAATCTCATTGAAACGATTATAACCCACCAAAATTAGTATAAAATATCTAATATCGAAACTAACTCGAATATTAATCGAAGTTCAATATATGATCGACTATTGTTTATGGCCAGTAGTTTAGACATATTCCATTGAGCCGTACTTAACTTCGATTGGTTAAAAAATGCGTAATTTTTCGCCAAAAAATTATTCACAACCTATGTGTAGGAAAAGATGTGAGGCAGCATCTCAAGAAGCCCATTAGGCTACAAGATAGGAATAGGCCAAAAATAGACATGGAAACTTTAACAAAAACCTTTTATTTTAACAGAGTGGAAGGCATTTTTTTACAAAGTGGGGTCACTAGATTGGTTTCACGTCTTTTAACATAAATTGCTTAGTAATAGTAACGGTTGTAAGCAACAGCTGGGGCATGAGCGTAACCAATACCATGGTGGACGGATGAAGAGTAGCTGACTGGAGCTGGAGCAGCGGAGTGGTGGGTGATGTGGGTGGAGACTGGTCCGGAAATACCGGCGGCGTAATGACCGATTCCGTACTGAACTGCAGGGACAGCGGAGTGGTGGGTGATGTGGCTGGAGATTGGTCCGGCAATACCGGCGGCGTAATGACCGATTCCGTAGTGAGCTGGGGCAGCGATGTGGCCAATGGCGTGGTGAACTGGACTAGCGACGTGAGTGGCGACAGCCTTGGTGGCAACAACTCCGGAAGTGTAGTGAATTGGGCTAGCGATGGACTTGGTGGCAACAACTCCGGCAGAGTATGGGAGAGGAGAATCGACAGCTTGGGCTAGTTCGAATTCTTCTTCAGCAGCGGAAACTGGGGCAGCAACAACAGCGGCGGGAGCTTTTTGAAAT
This sequence comes from Phalangium opilio, assembly GCA_019434445.1. Classification (NCBI taxonomy): domain Eukaryota; kingdom Metazoa; phylum Arthropoda; class Arachnida; order Opiliones; family Phalangiidae; genus Phalangium; species Phalangium opilio. The sequence goes on from JAEQBA010003137.1 coordinate 1,425,840, forward strand.
TGGTAAAGATCGTTTAGTAAGTTATCTTAGCCTTTTAGTTTTCTGTTAAATTCTTACAAGCTGGAGCTGAGATAGCAACAGGGGCTGGGGCGGCAACAGCAACTGGTACTGGGGCAGCAGCAACAACGGCGATATCCTTGTTGATGTTAGTATGGGCGGGATCTTGAGCGGTGGCTCCAACTCCTTGTTCGTTACTCTTAATATTTACCAACAATAATTATAAGTACATACCACTTATGTTAGGACAGTAAGATCGTTTGACTTACCCTGATATCAGCGCGGAATCCAGCGGCATCGGCAATGTAGTTGACAATACGTTGTCGGCCATCAATATCGGTCAATCCGTAGCTTCCAACCTATATAAGTAAATATATAACTATTATAGTCCAGTTTGACCAGTTATTTGGTGACCTGATTCACTATAAGGCTTCTAAAGTTAAAAATAATTCATTGAAACTTTATCTACCTTGTTTCCATGAGCGTCTCCAACTTCCTTACGGAAGGTACCGCCACCTTTAATTAAAATAATAAATACAATTAGTTCAACCCCAAAAAATTAAAATGTGGCTCAAGCATGGTTAGAACTTACTAGAGTGAGCTTCGGAATATCCAAAGGAGTATTGTCCAAGGGTCTGAAATGAGCGTGAAATTATCGGTCAGTACAGAAGATTAGCAAATATACTCCTCAGTCTGTCACTGGACTTTAAGTTTGCCTCAAGCCCGAATACTTGTAATCAGGTCCAACCGAATATTTTTTCGGGGTATTGAAGGTGACTATTTGGTCTCCGGGCTTAATTGGCGTCCAAAATCCAGTGACTTAAACGCTCAACTACATACATCTTGGCTTCTGTGGACGGTACTGGCACCGGTGTTGATGACGCCAGCGGCTACGACTGGACTGCTGTAAAAGGTGCCAGTTCCACGCACGGCGGCGATCAAAGCGCAAACAATGAGGACCTATTGTGTTGAGATAAGAAATCACTGGTCAGGTCAACTCCTTAGAGACCGACTTCCAGCGAAAGGGTTCCAGAGAACTGAAAACCGAGCATCGAGACTGATTTTCGTATCCCCGCTGGGGTAAAAGTTGGAAGAGTTCTAGCTAACTGAAAACCGTGCAATGTGGTTTTTGTGAACTGAAGATACACAATAGAGAATTTCCTTCCGAGGAGAACGAAAATTTTTCAAGGAAATGTTTTAAAACTATTTCTATTGTTCATCTTTAGTTCGCTAGAACTACATAGCACGGCTTTTACTTAGCTAAAACCATTCGAACTTTCGCCGCAGCGGCGATTCGAAAATTGCAGCACTGTCGCTCCATTGTTGGTCTCGATGCTCGGTAATCATTTTGCTTGAACCCTTTTCGTTGAAAGTCGGACTTTAACCACAAAGATAGTCCAGAAAGTTAACGGTAGTTATACCTTCATAGTGTAGTTGGTTTAGCGTTTATTGGAAAACTGAAGATCTGGAAGATCGTACAATCGTATTTATAGAGAAAAGGGGTTACCCCCATTTAGAATTTTAGATGTTCCTTAAAGGGTGGGGATTCTTCTAAATTTATTTTTTCATCGCATAACTCTCAAGGTTCTCCGTTTCTGCTACGAAATTGTATTTCTTATTATCCCATACCAATCTATTTCTTTTTCTTATCCCCTCACTCCGATTATAACATACTGAAGAACTTCATTTTCGTGACTATTATCTTGTAGATAGCATTCCCCCTTTAAGGCTTAGCAACAACCGAGGCTTAACCTTGACTTATACCCCTCCCAACACTTCTGGTCATACACACGCGTTTTAAGAATAATCCCAGTCAACCGTATCCACGAAATATATTTCGTTCTTAATAAAAACTCGAATGAAAAAAAAATCGAATCCCAGGCGTTTCACAATTTTTAATTTCTGTTAAGATTATATTCTCTTAACTATAAGGTGAATCGGTTAATTTCTTTTTGCCTAGGGTGTGGTAACGTTAGGTGTATGTATATAATTTAAGCAAGGGGGAAAGTAGCTGCTTGATCCGTTAGGTTTAGTTATGTAGTTAAAAACCTCAAAGGAACGTCGGCCAATAGTGAACTTAGAAGAAACCAGTTGGGGTGAACTTTTTTTTTATTTTTTTTGGTATACCAAGTTTAGTTCTCTATAAGGGAGCGGGTGGTGAAACTAGCGATCTCGATTCTGATTCGTCAAAACGTCTTCGAAGATGTATATTACGGTATTTTAGAATTCTCCTCTCTTTCTACAATCTCGATCTTAATTGCGTTCGAGTTAGAGTGGTAATTAAAGAATTACCGCTAAATATGGGAAAATGGTGAAATTATTAGTTTCAATTTTATGTATCTGTTAGATCAAGGTGAGATTAATAATTTCGTGGAAAAATATATCTTAAAATGTTGAAACTTTGACTTTTATTACCGCTCATAATTCAAGTCCAATTCGCCTAGTTAATAGGTTTAATTTCTTCGTTGCATTATAGACCTAGTTTTGATACAGTTAATGTTGAAAATTATTGGCTATACAGAGTATTTCTGTAAAAATTATGGAGGATGCTCTTTGTGCGATTTTGAGTCAAAAATGTTCTGTAATGTTTTGCCGTCCTGGTCACGGTTTTCGAGTTATTTCGAGGTTAGTTTTAGGGATTAAATAAACATTGACTTTCGGTTTCTTAATTAAATTTAAAGGGGCCCATCCGTAAAATACTCCAATATTAATTTGAAAACAGGGGCCCGAGCGGCAAAATGACATAGAACATTTTCGACTCAAATTCGTGCACCCAAAGAACATCCCCCTTCATTTATGGCAAACGTATCAGGAACACAATGTATAGTTTTGGTTCAAATAAACCTAAAGAAAGATAGTTATGCAAAGATTTCTGCGTTACATCATAAACATTCTTTCAATATTTAAAAAAAGTAGTTTTGATATAAGTAATTCCTTCTGTACAGTTAATTATGTAAAACATTCAATCTTGCAAATCTACCAGATTAATATTCTGTTCATTCATTAAGTCCTTGCGAACAAAATTAGATTTATTTAACGAATTAAAACCAATTCATGAAAATTTTCATAAGGGGGTAGAACAAGGAAAGTCTACTGCAGGAATCAGGCTCCGCCCTTGCAAAACCCAATGCGATCACCACTGTTTCCAAAACGAAAGACAGACTGACAGATTTAATTTTCTTAACCCTAGGCGATAACGGTTCTTAATTCTCTTACGAAGTTTTTCAATTAAAATAATTTCGCAGTCAGACTCCGGGCAGCTCTCTCGCAACATAGAATTAAAACTAGTTTATGATTCTATTTTAATGGAAAAAATGCACTGATTTATGGTGTTTTCTACGTGAAGCGGCTGTCAAATTTAATTATCTGCTTATAAAATCGGTCCGAAAGAGCTAAAGCCATTATAGGCTAGAACCTCAGATTTCTTAGAAGAAAAAAATCCGTGAGGATATTAGATAAAAATGTTTTTTTCATGAGTTTGGTTCTTTTGATCGCTGCCTTGATATCTTAATTACTTACTTAACGCTGTTTAACCAACGATTAAGTTATTGTACATATCACGTGGGCGAACGCGTTTTCTATAGCTTCTATGTGCTCAGTTTGAAATTTCATAATAATAGGCTTAAATGTTTTAGTTTAGTTAAGTCTTTTCCAAATGTAATAAAAAAATAAATACTCCGCCCTAGTTTCACGAATGACATTTTGACATTTAAAGGTACGCTTTTGTAAAAGAGCAGCTGTTTTCAAATCCCAATTAAATGATTTTCAATATTTCGAATAAAATCACTAGAACTTTCTATCTAGTTTACGAAGTGATTAGGAATTTAGTTGACGACATATTAGAATTTCTCGTGTAGGTTTTAGGCTTAGCAGTTGTACACCTCTTGGTTAAACCAAGAAGCCATACCTAGTTTACTAGGGAGAAGGTATAAGATGCCTAAGTACTCGCGCGCCGTAGTCCCAGTCCCCCTTTCAAAATACAAGGGGGACGTAAAAGGAGGTCGGGCTATTTCGCAGCCTCTCCTCAGTCGGAAAATACGTAATTTTCGCCATTCGCGTCGCGCTGACGTGAGTTTTCAAGAACCAATGAGATGCTGGTTGTAATTTAGAGGCGGGGATTAACTCCGGACCTACGTTTGTACTGGAGATAAAGCTAGAAATGTGGTGAATTTATATCTTCTCCCTAGTAAACTAGATATCGCTTCTTGGTTAAACCAAAGGGTAATCAAACCGTAGTGTAATGTGAATGCTGTACTACCATAAATGGGGATTTCAGTTCCACTATGTTCGAGATGATAAAATTGATTTGAAAGGGTGGGGACTCTAACAAACCAATATTTCATTACATGTTTAAGCTTTATCTGAAGAGTTTTTATTTAATCCTTGAAATATATCATTAATTCTGTTGTCCGAATAGTTTTTTATATGTTGAAGAACGCCAACTCTATTTTGGGTTTTAATTCGTCAAGCGCCCAAGATTAATGAAAACCTGGGTATCCTTAGCATTTAAATTGATATTAAACGTAAATCTTAAAATAAAAGCTTGTCTGTCTGAAATGTTTCCTTTACACCACGCAAAAACTGCACCAATAATCGCAACGATTGACACCAAAATCCATTCGGAAAAATAAATGATAAGAGTAAGACTAAAGTTATCACTGAAGAAATTTTTTTTCTACAAAAGCATTAATTCAAACAAATATAATATCCGTACCTCTGAATATTTAAACTTGAAATCAATATATTTTACTACTCATTAATCAATTCCACTAATAAGTTGAAATCAAGTTTACATACATTCTATCTCTTGGAACCATTTCCAATAAGATTTTATTGTTAAATTATTTTGAAGAAACAGCTTTCTTAGAAATTAGACAATTAACATATTGTAAGCCAAATTAACAGTTTAATTATAAATTTTCACCCATTCGCCCAAATAATTTATATTTATTTAAATTATCTAAGAAACAAGATATACATGGTTACATGAAGAACATAATTATATTTAATTATGTTCATAGCGCTTTATCCGTGGCTTACCCCCATCTCCAAATACTTTCAAATAATTCTCCTTCCATGAGTAATAAATCCTTCAATATTTAACATATTCCGACGTTTTAATGTTTATTTAAAATTCAATTCGGACTTTTGAACATAAATTTTGTACGAAATCCAAACACTTCAACTTAAAAGTAACGATTCTTTAAATTAGTGGAAACATTTTTGTTGGATTTATGGTTCAATTTACACGGGTGTCTATCAGAATTTTATATCTTCAGACAAATTAGTTGGAGATTTCTATTCAACGGGTGTCAAATAAGATTTGAAGTCACGTTATTTTGTACCACGAGTGCCAGAGCCACGCGTTCAAGGTCCACGTACAAAAAAATCTTTTCAATATCACATCTAGGCACCCTCAGGGTTTTCCATTTACCCTACATAAAACATACACGTTTTTACGGACGGGAATCTTAGGTATATAACCGAAATCGCTAAGTTATAAGATAATAGTCTGTTAGTTAGTTGGTGTAATAGTCTGCTCGCATAGGATATGGGAAAATACCTCTATTAAGATACACTAAATCATAAAACATGCATCAAACCCAAAAAAGGGACGAGTTCTTGTCTTTGATATGTTCAAAATATGTGGCAAATCAGCACGGATTTGATTTTTAGAAGGTTGTAAAACTCAATTTGGAAAAGAAATCCGTGAAATTTTCGGGAGCATGCGCACTCCTGTAAGACAAATTTATTTGCGACAATCTTTGAGGGAATACGACGCATGTCGATGATCTTACCCTGTAGGTGTTGACTAATGCTGTGTCCAATGAAGGTGACTTAACCCCAAAACCCTTTCCGCCACCTTCCAAGTAAACCTCATCCATTCTCCTGATTAATCACATTATGACACCTGACTAATTGAATCCTTGCCGAGGTTCCAATTTGCATTGAAACCTGTAGTGAAACGTAATGAAATTTATCTTAATAACAGTTAAGTAGAAGTGTCGAAAAAATTCCAATGTCGTACTCAAAATGAGGAATTAAAACGTTGTTTACTCTTCACTTATGACTGAGTAAATAAAGTCATTGAAAGGGACATTAAAACAAGTTTTTTCGTGGCAAGCATATACAATACTCTCACGTGAACTTCAGTGTGTTTGAATACTGCCTAAGTAAGCCCTAAGTAAAGAATGCTCCAACGCCACACGTAGATATTACGAAATAATTTCGTGACGCTTGTTTACGTCTGTATAAATGTCTAAAAGAAGTATACAGTCCATCCCTTTTAAAGTCTACAACAAGGATAATGTTAGTTTAATTGAACACTACATCAACGCTGATTAGCTCTATTTCAATTGCAATTTTTATGGTATCAACAACTCATTTCTGCGAATGCAGAATTTCTTTTTTTCATCATCAAATCTATATCAGACTTCAAATTCCCTTTCGCGATATAATGGTTATGTTTTCAAAGTCTTAAGAAAAACCTTGACCATTCAAAAAAGATATGAAAGGTTTAACACTAAGCTGAAACATTTTTTAATATAATTTCTTTTTTTTCGCTCATTGTTTTAAGAGAGTTAAAGGGTGGTTTCTTCTAATAGCTTTTTTATAATCTACGATCGTTTTTCTATATCAAAAGCCTATATATTTCTAAGATAAGAGACTATTAAATTGTAAGCACGTTTTTAATAATAATAATGTACAGGCCATATCGTTTATAATAATTTGAGATACAGCATGTCCAAGAATTTCAAATAAGGCCACATGGATAGTTTCGATAGGATTAGGAATGGGGCAAAATTTATATTATAAAATTCGTTATAAAGTGTAGTAGATACGAGAGATCAAATCAACGCTTTTCATTGTCTGATAATCTTGATTCTACCGACGTAGTAACTCGGTATGCTAATTGGAAGAACTATGAAACTGCAATTATGTACCATTAGAAATAAGCAAGAACGTAGGCCTTTTATTTCACCATTAATTGTTAGTTATCATCTAATTGAATTGATTACAGACAATAAAAAATTATTAATATGGCCAAACACTTAATTCTATTGTCTGAAAAAACGTAGGCTTTTCATTTCATCATTAATTATCAGTTATAATCTAATTGGATAATGACGGATGACAGATAATACAAAATTAAAAATATGGCCAAAAACTGTATCACCTTCTAAGTTCTTCTTAGTTCTAATGAAGATTTGGTGATTAAGTTTATGTTAAAATGGACAAAACTTAAATCACTTTTTTATGAAATTTAAAAATTTATCACAGTTTTCTTCAAATAGTCAGATTTTGTATGACCACTCCCTTTCTTTCATAGTTATTTTTTGTTTAAATGAATTTATATGCCTGAACATTAAGCCTTATATGGTAAGCCAAATACGGAGACATTTTCTACACTGGAATTATTGAAATTGAAAAAAGAAGCACGATAAAGGGCAACTGGTCCTTGGAATTTAAACTTTATTTTGCTGCTTATAGTTCCTTCATTTTTTTGTAACTATTCTTTTTGTCGTCGGAATTTCAGTAATTTCTAATTATTTTCAATCCTTCATTATTACCCTGTCTGAGTAAGGTATTGAGTTAAAATTGAAATTTTCCTTATTTTTTTTAACATACATGGACGTGGTTGGTAATTACCAATTTCTGTATGTGGAGAAAACCAGTTATTATGTTAAATTCGGTACCTCCTCCCGCTTTTTAACATGTAACTTAGTTTTTGTCGTGCGAGCTTCATCATTTGACTGAATTGCATGAGCTAAAATTTCTATTCGGAATCAACGGTTTTTAAATTTAAAGAAAATTGAATTGAGAATCAGGTTTTTAAAGAAAGCACAAAGACTAAAATTTCGGAGAATCGCCTAATTAACCCTTTTGTAACCATGATACACTTATGTACACTAAAGTTGAGACTAGTTACCTACAAAATCAAGCTGTCTGAAGGTCGCATGCGTCTTGTAGCAGACATTTTTTCTATCTTTATATACTCCCTTTAAAGTGGCTTTGTAACTTATACAGGTTATCAATAGTTCAACTTCACTGTCAGAGACTACTTTTTCACATAGTACACTTTCGCCGCAGTTTCTTACCTTATTAAATTTTCTTGGTGAATATGACTATAACTTCATCGCAGATTCAACCAGGGATAGATTCAATCTTAGAAGTAGGAATTGAGAACGGTTAGTATTTACTTTAGTCCGACTCAAAGCCCAGTATAGAGCCCCTCCCTCCAACACGTAACAAAAAGTTTAAATTATCTTATTGGCTCATTTAAACTATGTTTTGATGACGTTTCTGACGGGAACGGCGAAATATACGTAATTCCTTTTTACCTCTGTCGCTATGAACCCGCCTCTTCTTTCATACACCCCGTCCCCTGGAAAGGGGTCCGGGACTTTGACGCGCGCCCAGATTACTCTGTTCTCCATTCCTATTTCTAAAATTAAATCTATCCCTGCTAAACCAAAAAGAAATAGACGTCAGTTTTAAAATAAAATCTTTATTTGTAAATCAAGGAACAATTGAATAGTTTAGAAAGCGCGAATGACTGAGTAGGATGGGACTCCAGCCACTCCGGAGTGATGGGTGATGGCAGTGTTGAAGTTGAAACCATTGAAACCCAATGGTGCAGCGTGTAAAAATGGAGCGTTGATGGCGTGATGAAGAATTGGGGCTGAATAGGTGGTAGCAATTGGGGTGGCAGCTTGAACAGCGACAATATCCTTGTTGATAAGGGTATCGGCTGGATCTTGAGAAGCATCGACTCCTGGTTCGTTAGTCTTTGGAATGCGATTAAAAACAATTATGGTTAATAATAAAGAAAGGACATCATATAGCTTTTAAAAGCTTAATTCTTACCTTGATGTTAACTCGGAAACCAGCGGCATCGGCAACGTAGTTTACAACGCGAACTCGTCCATCGATGTCTCTAAGACCGTAGCTGCCAGCCTTGTTGCCCAAGGAGTTGCCGACTTCTTTACGGAAGGTACCACCACCTAAAGGTTAAAATAATGACGGTTAAGTTTATGTTCCACATAAAAAGGATATGGTAGATAAATTAATACATACTTGTGTGTCCTTCGTCATAACTGAAAGCGTAGTTTCCAAGATTCTAAGAAAGAAAGTAAATTAAGTTATTAGAATTTAGTTTCTTAATTAGAACATATTCTGTTCATAACATCAAGAAAGTTTTATCGTGATTATCGTATCTTAGAGTTCAAAAACGTATTAAAATTTTTATCAAATTAACCTTTCTTCTTTGACAAAACTTGATTTTTGAAAGTTTAGTGTCGAAATGGAAACATTTAGTTGATCGATCAGACCAACTTGATATTTTCAAGATGAAACTTTCAAAATTTCCTGGCAAAACTTCATTTTTGAAAGTTTAGTGTTGAAGAGGAAATATTTAGATGATCGATCAGATCAACTTGGTAAATTTCAAGATCAAACTTTCAAAGTATCATAAAATGCCAAAGAAGATTTAAAATTTTAAACGAATCCATCTAAACCTAAATCTACAAATACTATAAAGAATTACATCTTGGGCCCTGGTCTGCTCGCTTATCCCAGTTTCGGCTACAGCAACAGCTGGAATAGAGTTGAGAATAACTCCAGCCTGTGAGTAGGCGACCAACGAGAGCAAGATGACACTGACAGCCTGTGAAAAAGAAACGAAAAAGAAAATATTAAAACATGATTAACTTAGAAGGCAACACGGTTAAAAATCGAAACTGTAATACATCATTCTAACTGTCCCATTTACACCCGTTAAAAAGCTAAGAAATGAAAGTTCCTTCAATCAAGTTACAGAAAAAGTGACAAGGTGTTATGATGTATATACCTTCATTTTTTGACTCGGGACGGTTTGACTTGGTTTAAACAGTGATTTTAAAGCAAAATATGAGGCTCTTTTTATAGCTCATTGATTCAGGAAGGTGTGGACTTGGAATATGCTAAAATTATGGTTTTTCGATTCATGCTAGTGTTTTGAGTGATTTTATTGGACCATATAATCCGTTCTATTCTTCAAGGATAATACGAACAATTTCAAAAAACTCCCATGGGTGGGAGATACGTTTTGTATTATATATAAAAAAGGTTATCAGGAAGAAATGATCGCTAACCGTCCCCTTACGTACGTTAAGACATTTTTTAATCGGTATTATTTTTTTTAAATTAATATTTAACCTTCACATTAAATATCTTTCTCAATGTCTTACGAAAATTTTCGCTCATTAGTGTGGTTCAAAATATCTGAAGCAGGTGTGAAATTAATTTTTTTCCTTTATCTTGTAAGAATTAATTGTCCTTTGTATATTTTTTTTTCGTTATTGAGTGGTTGGTGCTATAATTACATTTTATCAATTGATCTATATTATCCAATTTTTCGTGGAGAATTAAATGAAATTTGATATCAAACGTGAATGAAAAGATAAGCTTCCTAATCGATATTAAGGCCTTGCACTTGATAATTACAGTATTTGTTTCTTACAATTTACTATCTAATTGACCAATTAACAAAGTTAATTTAAAAGATTAAATGAAGATTGAGATTGATTGTAAGGGACAGATAATTTCAATGTTTTGATTAGATATTTTGGAAATACTTCAGTATAAACAGAATACTTCTCTTCGAGAGAAGTGTATCAGAAAACGGGGTAGTTATAACTTGATTCATCCCAAACATAATTTTACATTTGGAGCAAGGTTACTAAACCTAATCACATACGCGATAAATAGTTGCCTCATCATTACCCTATTAGCGCTTAACTATTTGCCAAGGTGCATGCGCTTGTGCGTTTTTGTCCCACGTCAAGACAATCAAGGTTTGTGGGTTGATTACTGAGGATTTAGTACCAAACAGTTATAGAATTCACCAGACGGTGCGATACCCATCTCAAGTTTAATGAGCGGGAGAGCAAACGAAAAGGGATCCCTCGCCTGGGAAGAATCATGTTGCATAACTAAAGTATTAAGAGGATACAGAGTGTCATCCTTCTTCTATTTTCCCCTTCTGGTATAACTTACGTTCAGCATTGGGATCCACAGAGATGCGTTGATTTTAGATTTAGTACTCGAACTCGGTCACTTTAATCATTTAAGATAACGTTATAAGTGCCATTTTCAAATTTTTGTTCAAACTTTATATAATGTTTCAAAATGCAATCTTGGGGCCCTTCTTGACATTACCATCGTAACATAAATGAGAACTTCAAAAGCAATTAGCGACTAATTACTTAATATATATAATGCACCTATTTCAATAACAACTTTATAGACTAGACAAATATAGCCGCTAATTATGAAAACGTCATAAAACAAACGAAAATCGGAATTGGCCCCAAGTTTCTCATAGCTGAATATATATAAAAACCAGCACTAATTGTTATATCAACAATTAAGAAAAAAAACCTCTTATATCCCACTTATTCTGGACAGTATATTTGTATAGTAATTTGAAATTCGAGACGTTTCTACCTCTCGTTTAAAAATTTATGCAAAACAAATCGGTGCCCCAGTCTCCAATGTAACCAAAACCACAAATGACATAAGAAAGATAAAACTTAAAAAAAAAAAATAAAAAATTGAAAGGTAGTTATTATACAAGTTTTTTCCCGATTCTCCTTGAGATTGAATTCGGTTTCGCGTAACAGTCAAACGGGGCTTATCTTCACTGTCAAGATCGTGAACGCCCGGAAGCTCTAACTAATAAGTCAAATGGAATACGGTAGAAGATAAAAAAAAATTGTCCATAAGTTGATCTCTAAGCAATCTTTTCATAACCCCACTGTTTCGCATTAAAAAGCCATTGCGGGAATATATTATTTCTAAGACGTTTTACCCTAGCATGTCCCGGGGCTTAGGTGTGGTCCTATTTCGAATCCCTTCGTTAATAGACTAGCCATCAGTGAGATAAAATATTTAATGTTTTTAAAGGGTTTGTGAATTATCCGATTAAGCTATTTTTAATCGACAAGGACTGTTAAATTATGCGTATATAAGATTTCGTCATAATAATTCAATTAATCAAGTCATCTAAGATTAATAAATTTCAGTGATGGTTTAAGTGAAAGATTTTGAGGCTAAACTGGCCTCTATTAAGGCAAAGGGTAAATTACATTCTAGGCAAACTAAGTCCAAGATTAGGCAAAGATGAAGGGTTCTTCTTTTGTGGACGATTTTGCTGTTCGCAATGAGTGCACCATCCGCTATTGTAACAGGCCTTTCATCTCGCGTTGAACTCTTTATCTTAGTTCTTGGCCTTTCATAGGCTAATGCGCTTGGTTTGAGCCAAACTCAAAAGCACGCCATGTTTCTGCGCAATGTTTGGATAATCCTGTGTGAAACTTGTATCTTTAAAGGCTATTCCATCACTTACTAAAAGAGAAACCAACGCACAGGGGCGGGGACGCCATAAGTGTCTACTTCAATCTCGCCAAGAAGTAACGCCAGACGGAGCCCGCGTTCGCTACACGCGGGAGACTAGTCGACTTACACTGCCTCTTGCGGTGCTTCTTGGCGCAAGGGAAATAGACTCTCATAACGGCCCGGCTCCTGTATTGTCTGCTTTTCCTGTGGCATCACAGGAATGGTCTAATGTGTAGAAAACCTTTCAACTTTAAACGTTTTTCACTTGATTCAAATGTGATCTTTCCTACATTAAGTCCAACAGATATGTTTTTTCTTTTCGTAAGTGTGATATTCATAACTTCATTTATTCCAAAAGTACCAAGTGATTAAAAGTAACGGTATCTTAAAGTACAGTATCCCTTTAAGTACCATCTCGCCATGACCTTGTTAGTTGAATATTGTATAGTAATTGCATGGATTTTTTATTATAATATTCTTCCAACGAGATGTGTTTTTATCCCTTTCGTACGACCTTGCCCGAAGCGTTGGGCTATTATGCCCTCGGCCTTGCACTTACGGTATACTATACTTATGTATATCTAGCTGTTTTTGAGATTTCTTTCTTTTCATTGTTCTTTTTCTTAAGGACTATCTTTAATGAAAGGGGATTGTTCTTATAATAAATTGAAAAATTAAATATTTGCGACTGATATGGATCGATCGGATGCGTATGAATAGCCAGTGTCTTTAATTTTACACTTTTTTGGTGGGGCTGTGGCAGAGAAACAATGTAGGGAGTGGTCCCCTTGGGTTTTTCTTATAATTTGATTAATTATGTTTTCGTTTTGCGTGTCATTGTGTCTCAAGAAATTTTTTTAATTGATATAATTTGGTGTGGTGAGCCTATTGGCTAAGGTTTATGTACTTTACTCTTAATTTAAACACAGTCTGTACTATGGTTTTCATTGTGTATGGTCTCTACAGGATGTTAGACAAAGCAACTGGAAAAATAAATGAAGAATGATTTTTTTAAACATCAAATCATGAAGCTTTACATGATGGCATAAATCACCATGAATAGAAAACCCAGGTTTAATTTTAAAAGCCCAGTCCATCGGGTTTTATTGGGTTTTTATATTTAGCAGTTGTGTGAATTGTAGTAGGCCTAATTGTCATTCAAAAGCCACTGCTTAGCAAAATATTAAAAAGTTTAATAAATAGTAACAAATAATATTAGATAATGCTTGAAGTTGAAACAATGCATATTTTAAACTACATATAAAATTAAATTATTTTAGCGTTTAAATTCATCAAATTTGAAGATTTTTAGCCATGGGTTATTATGGTTGGTAAAACCCCTGTTTTTTTTTGTTTTGGAGGGGGTAGGGTATTTTGGATTCTAATCCTGTGCATCATCAGTGCATTGAGATTTATTTAAAATAATTCTCATCTAGAAAGGTATTTAAATAAAAACTACAAATGGGTTCAATACAGTTGCACATTGTCATGTCCAAATCCATACATTCACCAATGACATTGTTAAATGCCATGGATAGAATCAAAGATGTTTTTGATAAACCACCTTGAAACCTTGATCAATTTCCAAAAGTATATACCCTACAAATCATGCCATAAAAAATATGGAATGGAATTCATATACCAAATGGGTTAATATTTGTTTCGAAGCTAAGAAACATTAAGGACATCCATTTGAGCACATAGATCACTGTCAAGTTGTCACGTTACGTCGAGAGCTTCTAAATCCTTATCGTGCAAGTTGACAGGCCACCTGTGTATCCTTATGTAACAGTCTTCCAAATTTCAAAGTGCATTCTTATTCTTCTCTCTACTAAACCCTATCACGTGTTACCCGGTACATTCCCGTTAGGGCGCCACTTGGCTAAAAGATATCAGTCAGCTAAACGTCACGAACCAACGCCCATTTTTTTATGGAAATAAAAAGCGCCTAACCACATAAAAACCATTTTTGGTAAAAAGTAGTTTCAACAAAGGCTACATCATAGGAACAGTACCTCGTTTAACGTATCTTAACCCTTGTCTAGAGACCAAGGTTATAGTTATCCCCGCAAGGGATTCAATGCGAATGGTTTCAACCAATTAAAACTGTTCCCGTCAGAAAGAGTTCGCTCTACATCACGCCACGTAAGAGGTAACACCCATTTACCTCGACCTTGCACCCCTGAAACCGACACACCTCCCTGTATTTTAGTTATAAGGTGGAACAGTGTATGTCCGTGGACAAATGATGAACGTTGACAAGAGAAAAATAAATGTAAATAAAACCGTATCAAGCCTTCAACACTATTACCCATCTCAAAATGAATAAACAATGTCCGGGATACTCCAAGTCCGTTTTAACAGAAGAAAAGTACGTTTGATGAGTTTACTAGATGAGAAAACGCCTTAATTTTAATGTCGAGATGGTTTTACTATAAAAGAGCCAGTAACGGTAATGTTAAATCACTTTTGGTTCGTATCCTCGACTAAGAACATCACCTAACATGAAGGTAAGAGATTTGTTAATTCCTTAGAGTCTTCGTTGACTTAACTGTGGTTGAAATATTCAACAGGCTTTCATCGCTCTTTTTGCCCTCGTGGCTGTATCCAACGCTGGAGTTGTCTCCTACTCCGGTATTGTCCCAGCTTTGGCCCACACTGGCACTAGCATCCAACACAGATCCCAAGACAGTCTTGGACAATACTCATTCGGATACAACGAAGGACATTTGGGTGGTGGTACCTTCCGCAAAGAAGTCGGAGATGCTTTCGGAAACAAGGTATTCATGAGTTAGTTGTATAGTTGAATTAAAGTAGTTAACAAATTGGATTCAATTCAGGCTGGTTCTTATGGTCTTACTGATGCCGATGGTCGCCAACGCATTGTGTCCTACGTTGCTGACGCCGCTGGTTACCGCGCTGACATCAAGTCCAACGAACCCGGAGTCGGAGTTACCCTTCAAGATGCTGCTCACACCACCGTCAACAAGGGATTGGTAGTTGCACCAACCGCCGCCGTCGCCACCTACGCTGCCCCAGCTGCCGTCGCTACCTACGCCGCCCCAGCTGCCGTCGCCACCTACGCCGCCCCAGCCGCCGTTGCCTCTTACGCTGCCCCAGCTCTTTCACACTACGCCGCCGCTGGTTATCCTTTGGCTCACGGTGTCAGCCACTACGCCGCTGGACTTCCATTGGCCCACCATGGACTCAGCCATTACGCCGCTGGACTTCCATTGGCCCATCATGGTCTCAGCCATTACGCCTCTGCTGGACTTCCACTCGGTCTCCGATACTACTAAATGCAAATAGTGTTCGAAACCAACACCAGACCTCGCTATTGTACAATGTTTTCCAATCTATTCTTAATTGATTAGATAATAAAGTATTTTATTGTTTCATAATTATAAGCTTGTCAATTATGATAATCCTACGTAATTCTACGAATTATAGTCGTTATATCAGTACATACCGAGGGGTCGGTCATTCATGAAATCCCGTACGCTTCCCGTGAAATCCAATTTTAGAAATCTGAAATCAATGCTGATTTCGAAATCAAATAAAAAAATCCGAAATCAGCAACGAAATCACAAAATCAGTAAAGAAATCATAAAATCAGTAAAGAAATCATAAAATCAGTAAAAAAATCACGAAACCAACATAGAAATCACGAAATCAGAAGCGAAATCATAAAATCAGAAGCAAAATCAGTAAAGAAATCGTGAAATCCATTACAAAATTCACGAAATCCAAAATCAAAAGAAATCACAAAATCCGACGAAATCACGGGGAAAAATCTCAAAATCCTAGGAAATCAAGGGAAAAACCTCAAAATCCTAGGAAATCAAGGGAAAAACCTCAAAATCCTAGGAAATCAAGGGAAATATCGCAAAATCCGTCGAAATCACGGTAAAAATAGCAAAATCCGACGGAATCACGGGAAAAATCTCAAAATTCCATGAAATCCATTGGATTTTATCGAATTCTGAAATCAAACGAAATCCGACGAAATCAAACGAAATCCGATGAAATCAAAAGAAATCCGATGAAATCCGACGAAATCAAACGAAATCCGAAGAAATCAAATTGGATTTCGAAATCCCGTACACTTTTTCCTAAACGTCCGACCCCTCGGTACATACTAAATAGTTTCTGCTTACACAGACAAAATTTGTGGGAAAAGCTGTTAGTTTTTTGAAACTTTGCAGGATAATTGAAACCTCTTCAATATAGCTCTCCGTAAAATATCAGAGATCAGTGAAAGTAAGAAGGAAAATAGCATAAAAACTAGAAATTGTCCAAATTCATTGAATGACCACTGGGGTTTTACTATATTTATTGTCACACCTTTTGCCCAATTTGGCGTACACGCTGTATCTTTAACTACATGTTAATTTTATAAACAGCTCTATTATTAAGCTTTATCCCTTATCAATGTACACGTAATCAGACATTGATAGACACTCGATCACGGTCAATGCCTATTCTGCTAGATAAATGTCAAAAACTCACCGATTTTTGAAAGTCCCGGTTTTAATTTATGAAACCTAAAATGAAACCAAGCGGAAATAATCTGAACTTTTCGTAAAATATGCCATCAGTTCGATATCGTTCCGCTTAAAGTCGCTAAGAACGTAAACTGGTTTTACCATAAAATTCATTTATATAAGAAATTTTCTTCTCTTTGATTTCGAGAGGGAAAGTATATTTATTTTTTTCCACTTCATGCATTAAGTGGGTTAAAATTGCAAGTGGAATAAATATAAAACTCGTGATATTTAACAGCATTTTTTTATTAAGGTTTAGAACTTATCATATTCTATATAATATTTTAATAACTAAATGCCTGCTTAACTTTACTTGATTTGTTAAAGGGAGAATGAAATGGTCTGGCAACTATTTTTCTGGGAAAATACTTCGTTTCTACCTTATCTAAGGTATCCTTACCGAAGGGCGAAATTGTAAGCCTTTATAATGAACTTAGATAATAAAAATAATTTCAATATCAAATAAACACACATCATTTAATTTTTCATGAGTATTTTAAACATTTTACATATCCATACATTATATAAGTGGAGGTCTTAAGTCAATGAATTCAACTGATTACATTTTTTGAGCCAATGCGTTAAGTGTACCAGTTGCATTGCTGTCCGTTAAATATTCATCATTTTCCACTATGATCCCTGGACCCACTTCTAAAATCTTAAACGCAGCATCGGTCAAAGCTTTCGCGACCGTTTCGACGTTTTGATTAAAAGATGGAAATTCGATATCGTTGACAGTGTAGAAATCTCCGTTAGTGAAGCCCAGTATCAAAAGGTATCCACCAGGTCTCAAGATGGAACCAATGTTCCTGAGCGCGTTAACATAAGAATCGTACGAGTCGCAAGCGGCTTCCAAACAACCTCCAGTAAACGCGACGTCATAGGGTTGGTCAAGGACCCCTATTGGTTCAGGGTTTAATATATTCACCGGAAGTACCCCTTTGACCTTAGATTTGATTCGATTTTCAATTTCAATCGCTCCTTGCTCTAAATTCCTGATGGAAAATGCACTATTAAGAGCCAATACGAACATAGAACTACAAAACATTTGAATTGGTGCTATGTTGAATGTGGACCATTCCATTCCTGCCGAGATGCAGACACACAGGAGGGGTAGGAGGGGTGGCTTCCATCTCGAAGAAGCACCGCTAGAGGCAGTGCGAGTTTGCTAGCTTCCCGCGTGCAGTGCGGTAGGGCTGGCTCTGCCGTTGGCATAAAGGAAATAAAACTAAGATGGTTACATCCCTTGTGTGTTTGCCTCTCTACCTCTTCTGTGTAAATGATGTAACTAAGAAGGAAAGACACGGGGATATAACATTGCCTTCCATCTCGCTCCTCGGCGCATGCTCTCTAGGCGCTTTGGGTCTAGAGAGTGCGCAGAAACGGATAAGAGTCAACCCCCTTGTATGTCCCGATATTGAAACTTTCCTACCCCCTCTCTTGCATCAATGAGGCTTATGGAATGGTCTTTTGACTCTTCACATCCTTAGGATCTTTATCTTACCCGAAACCTTCCAATTTTGCACAGTATTGAAAGACATTATTAAATCTTGGATCAGGGACTGTTCGTTTCAACCAGTCCTCTATAGCTTGGCGGTTTATGGCGCTGTAATCACTGTAGAACAAGGTATCGCATATCTTACTCGCCGCACTTAATCGGTGTGGTACTGGCCCACATCCAATATCTATGAATCTTTTTATTGAACCTTGAAGTTTACCTTGACGTTTAAATTTTTCAAGTTAGCATTAAAGTTAAATTGTTAAGACTTTATACTTATGTTCAAACCTGGAGTGAAGGCTTCTTGCAACTTTTCAAGTGTCACTTTGTCATAAGGTTGAAGTTCCTCGTAAAATGTCTCTATGAAGTGTTTGGGATCGAAATTTTTATCGTATTTTTCTCTCACTTTGTCGTCAATTACCATCCTCGACATTTTTAAGGATTAAAGTTGTTAAGTTTCTAACTCGATATCTGTGTTCTTCTACTAAGTTTCCTCGTGACTCGCCGGTTTTTGCTTTATGTGTAATTATGGCTCTTTGACTCCATCTAGAGTTGTCTATTGGCATTTCAGTAGCCGACATGCCCCTACACTCATGTTTTCTGCTTGCAATATAATAATTAGTCTGTTGTTAAAGACATGGAGTAATGTCCCAAACGATATGTCGATACTTATTTTCTCGTAGCTCTGAATATACTGTTCCTTTTGCATCCATGTTTTTATTTTTTGATGCTCAGAAGTTTCTAAATGAAATTATCAGTAGAAAACACGCTATTTCGACTTGATATTTTAAATTTTCAAACAGGTTTCGTATTTTATTATTTCATTCACGTATTTCCTCGGTGTGATTCAAAATAGTTAATTTTGAAATGTATATGTCATTTACTTTATTTTAGCTTGAAAAAAAGATATGGTTTATATAAGTTTTTATGCAAATGAAGTAAGAAAGTACCGTTATAAAAAAAGGATCCTTAATCTTAAGATCGCTTCAAGGTTTTCTGTTTTCAAGGTTAAATGTTTGCCCGGGTTTTTCACTCCGCTTCGGAGTTTCTTATAAATACAAGCAAGTCTAAGGAATATTTTAATGTACCGTTCGAAACAGAATCTCAAAGAATTTTATGTAACCACACCCATTATGGCTGACGCACGCTAAAATTAAAAAAAAAATTAAGGTTTACATTTTGCTATCTACTCCTTTTTTCTTAAACCGAAATGATCTTACATCTCACACTCAAATTTTGTACCAATTGCAGCAAAAGGAACAGGGTTTTCCCTGCTAAGAAGTTAAATGTACAAACGCTATTCCGTTAAGATGTTTTAATTTAATTTCTGACCAGATATTGAAATCAAACTCCATAAAGCCCATCAACGGGTTATAATGAGTCGGTATTGTTGAAGTCAGTCAAATCGGCCATTACCCAAGATGACTGCAGATTTGGAAAAACTATGTTAATGGGTACTTACTGATGTCATAAGAGGAATGACTCAGAACATTATTATAATCTTGATAATTATTAGACAGGGTGTTTCTGATAAGTTTGCCAATATTTAGGGAGATGTTCTTTGGGCGATTTATAGTCGAAAATGTTCTATGACATTTTACCACAAGGGACACTGTTTTCATGAATTTTACGGATGGCCCGTTAAATTTAATTAAGGAACTGAAAGACAATAATTTCTAATTTAATTAAGGGGTCATCCCTAAAACACTGAAATCAGAACTCGAAAACAGTGTCCCTCGTGGCAAAATGTCATAAAACAAGTAGTCAGTTGAACTGCGCCGGAGTAAATACACCATTACTTCCTGCCTCAGTAGCATATACGGGTTCATCATAGATTTAGAATATATCTGTCAGTTTTATGATATTATTTATTACTCAACCATTTAGTAAACATACATATTGATGCCTCAGACAAGTAAACGACTTATCATGTGTCGTCATTAATAACATAAAACACATTTTACTTTAAATTAAACACATTAAGGGGAAATGAAAGCCAAAACATATAATGATATAATATAGTCAGGGCTAAGAATGTATTGGTTAAACCACGCCTTTTGTCAAAGGTGTACTAAGAAAACTTTACCGTTACACGGGTGTAAACAAAGGGCCACAAATGTCAGACTCATTTTAGTCAAATATTATGGTCGAGGCGTTCGCTAAAACGCGTTGATTTGAAGCGAATGTAAACGTCAAAGACAATGGCTTTAACCTCGCTTTACCTACAACCACCCACGACCAAACAAAGGGGATTTCCGCCACATTTCTCAATTATGTTTCGGTAAGGGGATTATTTAGGATATACTAAAAGAGAAAAAAAGAATTTGGCTCGGGCTTAAGAAACGTTCTTGAGATCGATTATTCTGGATGAATTAAAGCTGCTCTTATATAAAGCAAACGCGCCGGAACAAAACCTTACTCCTTATCACCGTTCTTGGAAGTTACCAAACTCCTTGAGTACTTCCATAAAACCCCCAGTCATGTCTAAGGTAAGCCCTGAAATATCCCTGCATTATTTTAAAAGATATCGCGTCCATTTTCTAATAAAAATGAAATTTTCTCCCAGGTTTTTATATTTACACTATCGGTTGTGGTATCGTTAATGTTCCTGGATTTCTCTGCCAATGGCGAGGAAATGTCTACGTCACCAACACCATTGCCCTTAACGGAACCTACTCCATTACCAACTCCAGTTTCAATGCAGAATCTAAGGGCTTTGCAAACGACCGAATCGGACATGAGTGATACTCCTCAAGATATGGTCTTGGCGGCTGCTGCTCCTGAGATGGATGACTCGGTACCCGTTGAAGTACCATTAGCTCCCGTACGCAGAGCCCCTTTGAAACCCGATTATGCCAATGAACAAGGAGAGAGCAAACAGTTTAAGGCCGAAGATGTAAGTAATTGGATAAGTAGTGTTAAGGTAACCAGTAACAACCGAGGTCTTCCATCAAACTTTGATTGAAGACTAGTTTCGTTGATACTGGTTATGTATTTTTCGAGCGGAACTGTACTGGTGCCTTTTGAGTGTGTCAAGTTTTGAAACTGCTTTCCATCTTTCCTCTGCCCCGAAGTATATACATTAATATGAAAACGTCATTAGGTTTTGCAACTTCATTAGATGTCATAATATTCTTAGTTTGAAAGCTCCCACTCGACCACAGGAGCTCTAATAATTGCTAAATGATGACATGTAGTATTTTTATGGATTCTTTGTGCAATACATAGAGACCCTACCACCGTAGCTATTGATTCATATGTTGAGCTGTATGATTTGCATTTAAATTAGCATTTCAAAATTGAGTTTTAAAAGTGAGCCTCGAGACAGAGACCATAGTATTGAGCCAACCGAAAATTACACTAGTTAAAAGCTTGCAAAGTGGCTATTTTTTCAATTGATTTATTGATAGAGTTATGGCATTAGGGCATTTGTCAGTACATATAGAACCCATTCTCCTCTAACTACCTCTATAGTATGCAAATTCATTATACGTTTTCGGATCATCAAACCAATTAAATTTTGCATTTGTCAAATCGAATATTAAGCAAGAATCATTACTTGGCTTGAGGGTCAGCGATTTGTTCTAGATGACTTGACTCACTCTTGGTGATTTTGATCTCGTACGGGACGCGCCAATAAGTTTTGACCCGAATTATTAAAGATTAAAAAATGTGCATGCATTTCACTATATAGAGATTTGGTCCGAACAGTATCTTACGGTTCATGTGTTGAAGCATTTGTTTCAAAAGCATTTTATTAAATAACCACGCCACGTCTGTGATTACAATTACGAATAAATATTTGACCGTGAAGATGACATTGTTTTTCCTTGATATTTATGAATGCTTGATTAGAAACGTGTTTTATTTTATTTATTTTCAGTCAGAAGGTCGCTATGCCTTTGGTTTTGTCGAGGATCACTCCTCAGGTGGCTCGTAAGTATTTTGCAACTTGTATTTAATTAACCGTACTTGGGATTTGGGACATGGTTCAACTTTAGAGCAAATGAGTCAATGTGTCATAACCTAATGTTGGATTCGTATTTAAACTAATTTAGAAAGAATTATATTTAAAAGTAAGGATTTAGCTTGTTCAAATATCTCTTATCTCGATACTTAAGTGCATAGAGCAAATACAATTTTAGGGAATTTTACATTTAGAAATTACAAAGTTCATTTTAAACGTTTCATCAAATCTCGTTCTTTTCAAAAATACGTAATTTTGAAGTATAAGATTTTAATATACAAGATACATACAGGTATCATGAATTACAAAAAATAATTATATCTCATGAAATTTAACTTTAATTTTACAAATAAGGGTAACTTTAAAAATTCGCGTTTCCAAGGACACTTTGAGATTTGAGGCAAACTTGAAATTAACTTCCTAATTTCTTGATAAATCGTTCATAATAAAAATACACTCGGCTTTTTAAGTAATTAGTTTAATTAATCATTTAAAAATCTTGTTCTTATAGTTTTCGCAAAGAAATTGGCGATGAAACCGGAAGAGTACAAGGATATTACGGCCTTCGTGACGTAGATGGTCGCATTCGCATTGTGTCTTACATTGCCGATAAAGATGGTTTCAGAGCTGATATTCAAACCAACGAACCCGGTTTCGAAGTCTTAGATCCCGCATCGACCACCATTAACAAAGGCAAACCAGTCGCGGTTGCAAATCCATACACTTACGATCAAATATCTGGGAAAAATGAATTTGATTAAATCACGAATCAAATTAAAGCTCATATAGTTTCGAAAAAACATCATTTTCATAATTAAAAATAATTCACCCGTCTGAAGTCTGTGCGCAAAACGGGGACGAAAATTAACGAGAAATTTTTTGAAGAAGCCAACGATTAACTTATTTATATAGTTTTATTGTACTAGTATCTTAATCCTCTTTCGTATAGTTTTTTTATACAAATATAGTGTAGTTAATCCCGTATGTACACTTTTAGGCTGAATTAAATAACCATATTTTGTACAAAACTGGAATATACAGGGTCCTTTATATTTTTTGAAATAAAATAATTATTTAAAACCTTAAGATATTGATGAATTACGATAATATATTATAAAATATTTCAACAATTTGGTGCTATAGTCTTCAACTGCACCATTATATTTGGTTTGAAAGGGTTAATAGAGATTCTTAAATATACATAAAGCTCGATCCTCACTTTCTGATTATTTATATGAAAATAATTGAAAATCATCATTTTACCTAGAAAACTTGAAAACGTTATGGCTTCTACCTTTAAATATATAGGGTGTTTGTGATAAGTCTGCTATAAATTAATGGATGTGTTCTTTGGGTCAGACTTTGTGAAAAGTGTTTAAGAACATGGGGTTTAAAACATTTAGTTTCGGAGGTACGGGCCCCCAAACATTGATTGGCTCCCAAACCAAGGAATTTTTAGCACAATTATAAAAAGATATATCAGAGTGCCCATCTTGTTTAGACAATTTCAATACCATCCAATCTAAGAACGTTAGTAAGCCATTATCTAGCAGAAGTGTGCCTAAGCTGGTAGTATAAAGTAGTTCAAAATGCAACAGCACAAGAGTTTCAAGTTAATGTTTCTTTTCTTCGAACCAAGAAATGTTTAATCTTGTGCTATTGATGATTATTGATACATTTTCGGGATTTATATGGCTACTTTTTCCTTGGATCTCATAAAATTCTCAACATATTTTTAAAAAATATTTAGGGGTGTGTTACACTAAAAATGTTAAGACAATATTTAAATTTACATCATGCAACAATAATCACAAAGCTACCGGTTCAAATTTCACTTATTTCCCTATTGTCTTTCTTTTTTAATGTTATATTTCTTGACAGGAATTTCAATCTGCCAAAGAGAGAAAATTCTCGCTTTCCCTTTCCATCGTCAAATGTTTCACAAAGTATAAAATTATCAACAAAATGATTCGCGCCACTTCTCTACCAAATAATTTTAACGGAAGGTGACTACAAAAAAATACAAATTTAGGTTTATTGTTTTATTTAATCAAATGTTTAATACATACCAACTAACACGCATTTGATGTTCATCAGAACAGAACTTGTTCTTTCACTTAATATTAAAGTTCAATATTTCTGAAAGAGATAGTAGCACCTAACACCAATTCAGCTAGCGTGATTTTTTTTAATAATAAAGTACTTCGATAGTATGGTGTGGTTTAATGTATTTAATTTTAGAAATAAAGGTCGATGATTTAAAGTATATTTTATCTGAACTCTGTCGGTCCATTACCGAAATTTAACTTCATATTCTAGTTTTTCCAAAAATCCACAGTCCATTTAGAACATTAAAAATTGGTTATTTCCAATGTCCATTGTGATCACTGCAGTCTCCATGTCAAATATTGACGTCACTAAAAATTAAAAGGAACTTTTTTCAAGTTAAGAAGAGGGGCCTTCAAAAACGTTTTTAGTAAACCAAAGCATAAAGTGATTTGCTGCTATCCCTTCGACAGACTAGAATTCAAAATGATTTTAAATAAATCTACTCCTTCTAAGGATCAGGTTTACGATTGTCTATTTTACTTCTAAAATACATTCTTATTTTTCCTGTTCGAGCATATACATTAGATTTAACCTGGAATACATACAGTTAATTGGAATAATTGTGCGACCTATTTCCTATGTTAATTTAAACGTGGAATTTAGGGGCAGGACTTGAGTACTATTGTTCGCGATTCATAATTCTGAAGTGTTTCTATGATTTCATTGGTTAGTAGCAGCTCGAGATCAAATTCGTCATACAAAATTATTAGACTAGTTCTTGTCACAAAATCCGAATGGATGCTTTGTGAAAATGTCTACACAATAATTTTTATTAGCACAATGGTTCCATATTAGCGGCATGCATTCCTTATATAACATAACCGTACCTTTGCATTTGGTGCATGATACCATAAATTATTTTGCCTATCGACCGATGTAGTATTTTACCTTCCATATCTCATACAAAGTGACTAGAATCTTTGAAGGTTTTTTTCGCTGCAGTTACTGAATTGTAAAGACACCAAATATGCAAATATTTACAAATACAAACATGCTCACAAGCAATACTTAACATTCTGGTGCATTTTTTTTTCTTCTAATACCAAGGCCATGAATATTTAATAAAAATAATTTCGAAATTTAAAACTATCCATTTAACCTGGCACGACGGACAAACCTCTTCCTTTTTGCACCCTATATTTAAGATAAACATCGTCTAAACATTTAGCCTAAATATTATCGTTAATATATTCAAAATAACCCGTTGAAAACGAACGTTTAACCAATTGTTACAAAAATTATTGAACCGTATAACTTTATATATATATTAATTTTATGAAAAACTAATTTTTCCAGATAACCAAAGTGAAATAAAATAAAAAATGAAGAATTTAAATTTTAAGTTTCAAAACTTAATAATTATATTATCAAAATTCCAGTTACCATTTGACCGCATATACGAGTAAATAAATTTGGTAACCTGATACTCTGAATAAGGATAGGTAGAAATCGTCTCCATTAAACTAGAGCGGAGCTGAGAGGGGATATTATTCGAAACATTTATGATATAGAATTCAATATAAATTCTCGAAAAGCCCGATTAGATATTCGGGTTTAAACTATTTAAAATATACTAAGAATTATAAGCGGTTAGGGCATGGGAGTAATTGTCTAAAGTTACTCTATAAGTTATGCTCAATTAAAATCGGACGCAGTTATAGTCAGTGTACTTAACGGTTCCAAAATTCATTTTAGAGTCATTTTGAATGGGATTTTTGGGGTATATTGGCTAAATCCGAGGGGTCGGACGTTTAGGAAAAAGTGTACGGGATTTCGAAATCCAATTTGATTTCGTCGGATTTCGTTTGATTTCATCGGATTTCGTTTGATTTCATCGGATTTCGTCGGATTTTGTTTGATTTCAGAATTCGATAAAATCCAATGGATTTCATCGAATTTTGAAATTTTTCCCATGATTCCGTCGGATTTTGCTATTTTTACCGTGATTTCGACTGATTTTGCGATATTTCCCTTGATGTCGTTGGATTTTGAGGTTTTTCGCGTGATTTCCTCGGATTTTGAGATTTTTCCCCGTAATTTCGTCGGATTTTGTGATTTCTTTTGATTTTGGATTTCATGAATTTTCTAATGGATTTCACGATTTCTTTACTGAATTTGCTTCTGATTTCGTGATTTCTTGGTTGATTTTGTGATTTTTTTTACAGATTTTATGATTTCTTTACTGATTTTGTGATTTCGTTGCTGATTTCGGATTTTTTATTTGATTTTGAAATCAGCATTGATTTTGGATTTCTTAAATTGGATTTCACGGGTAGCGTACGGGATTTCATGAATGACCGACCCCTCGGCTAAATCCGTTGAAAGCGAAAAAAATAAAGAATTAAATTCGAGTTATCAGATTGTCGAATCTCTTTCAGTGAGGAATTGAGTCGTTTTCCATATCGTGCGTGAAAGAAATAATAACTAATACCGAGACGTTTGACATACCATGCGCGAAAGGCCAGGAAAGAAGCCACACACAAAAAAAAGAATAATATTGTTTAAGCTTGTGTCTTCAATTTAGGGTTATACAAACGCGGCAAAAAGGGAGACTCATCTCCAAACAGCTCTTATTTTAACCAGGAAACTCGGAAATGTCGCGGACACTTTTTCGATAAACTTCTTTTGGATTAGGTGAACTAAGCTTGGACCCGTGCGCCGTGCCTGTCTTCGCGTAGTGGATTTAGAAAGTGAAGACGCGTTCTGAAGTAGGGTGGCTGGTGTCCTGCGTGATACAACGAGAAAGTTACTGTTTGGCCACACTTAAGGCCTCTCTGTGAACCTTTGGACTGACTTATACGTAAAGAAGATAAGAGTTATCGATAAGTTCAAATGATATGACAACAACATCATGACGTTAAATGTAAGTTGATAATTTTATTCTCTATGTCCTGCAACGAAACCATTTCTGATATATTTTTGTTATCAAAGTTAGATTATAAAAGCGTCCCATAACTGATAGTCATTATGAACTTGATTTGTTTACTTTTTATTAACGTGAACAACTGAATCTTTTTAAATGTCTTATTTCAAACACAGTAGACTATGTTGACAGTTAGGTACTGAATCTTTAAAAATATCTTATTTCAAAGACAATCGATGTATTTTGACACTTAGGACTAGGCACCTTTGATATCATAGATTGGATACCGATAATAGTAGCCGTTGAGTGACTTGGATTTCCGATGACAAAACCAGTTAATCAATGAGAGGTTTTAGAAAAACAAAGTTCCTATAGAATAAATGAAAAGAAAAACATGAATTGTATCAGAATTTGTTTGCAAAAGTTAACAAATATGTTGAATAACTATCAAATGTTGATAGGGAAAAACTGTTTCAATATTAAATTAGTTTACTTTTCAATAATTTGTAAGGCTAAAGTAGAATTTACATTCTCCAGTTGAAGGGAGAAATGACCATTAAAAAGCTCATATTGTTCATTGATTTTCTCATTTAGTTTTCTGTTGTGGTTGAACCTTTAATTATTACTTTTGTTCCAAGCTGAACTAAAGACTTTATTTTGTTTACTTAATTTTACAAAATTGTTAAGGAAATAACACCTAAAAAGGACGTACCCGCAATTATCAATATAATTATAAGTGTTTATTTTCAATGCGTTATTTTTAATTTTTAAAATTTGAAAGAGAAAAAAAAATAAAAACAAATTTAAAAATATATTATTTTACATGTTTTACTCTCATTAGCATAGTATAGGCATTTAATTAGGCCTTCAAAAAGCGTGTTTTCCCCATTGAAAGGTGATCCTTCATGCTTGAATTTTATAAAGCCCTCCTCGTTCTTTACTCGAAAAAATAAAACAAAATGAAATGAAAGGAGAAAATATGACGTGAAAATAAAGTAAACTATCTGAGAAAATGAATTATCGCAACGCTTTGTTAATTTTCTATCCATGCCCTGTTAAACAATTTTTCCCGGGACGAAATCACCACACGCATCTCTTTGTTAACAAAAGAATACAAGACATATTTCCTTACGCAAACCCTTTCTGAAAAACAAAACATACTCTTGAACTTAAATGAAAAAAGCCTTTAAATACTTCTTTTGTGTCGTGCATAATTTACAATTATATTTAATTCATTTTGTTTAAAAAAATTCTTTCAGATTTTGACGATAACGTTGCTGTTTTTAGCCGTATTCGGACACAAATGTCATTGTTGGGAGGATAACTTGGATAATATTTCCCCAGTTTCGATACCACCAATGGAAGATCGAGTTTTTTTGTTCACTACCAGTTCAACAACTGAATCACCCATGAAATTCTCTTACCAAACCGTTCCAAATGCACCGTTGCAATTGCCTGCCATGCAGGATGCTATAATATCTGACAGTGATGGTGTATTGAATGGTGTAGAGACTGTACGCACCGAACCACCCGAAAAGGTGTTAATGAAAACATTAAAAGTTGATTTGAAACGTGTAGTTTCAAATCTAAAAGATAACTCTGAAGCTGAACCCAATCTCGACTTCAAAAATGATTCGCAGATAAGTGAGAGTAGTAATCAACTTTCCACCACTGAAAACAAGACATTGGAAAACCCCAAGCCTTTGCCAGAACCACCGTACGAAGCGGATGATAGCAGAAAAGTTACCATCCAATTAAAAGCCAATCCTTGGGCTTTTGGTCCCGCAAAGGGTAAAGAATTAAAGTGGACACAAATCACGACAACTCCAGCGACACCCAAAGGTTTCTTCTTTAAAGCCCACCACGGTAGACTTAGTGGCGAAAACGGACCAGCTGAAGTCATTCAAGAAGTTAACGTTACCAATGGCTTCGTCAAGGAAAACAGTATCCACGCTTACGTGCGGAGAGACATCGACCCAGTCCCTAAACCTAACACTCATATTTACATCAAAGTGGTTAGCGACGGCACCGGAAAAATAGATCCGGTTACCATTCACGAACCAGAG
The DNA here is from genome assembly GCA_019434445.1 of Phalangium opilio. Classification (NCBI taxonomy): domain Eukaryota; kingdom Metazoa; phylum Arthropoda; class Arachnida; order Opiliones; family Phalangiidae; genus Phalangium; species Phalangium opilio. The sequence goes on from JAEQBA010003137.1 coordinate 1,455,262, forward strand.
GTTGTTTATCGAAATGGTACGAAGAAAGAGGCGAAAAAATTTCCTGCCACCACGTCGCTCCAACACGAACAAAACTCTTCTCTTCAATCCTTTCAAAATCAACAAGCGGAGAAAAGAGACAGATCTAAAGAGGACGAACCGTCACGGAATCTTCCTGAAACAAATTTGAATGTAAACCCAAATCGCGTGAAAGTTTCTGATAAACACGACGAGCAAGTTACACGGTACAATTCGTATCACGTTCAGAATGATTCGGTGTACAATAAAACCCACGGCAAAGAACCTCAGAATCCGCAGCTTGTTGAAATCGAAAAAGTCGCTATAACACCTCCACAAAATTTAACACTCTTTAATGTGACCAAGCCAATAAAGTACAGCCCTCAGATACCTGTGGATTACCGTATTCAAACGGACTATGAAGTTAATCCCTACATTCCAATTAAGCATACGGTACATAGCCAGTACGACCTGAACAAGCCAATTTTTCACGAGACAACACCATCTTACTACAGTAACCCCGATTATAGCGGATATCAATCGGATTATAATAGCAATCCTTATGTATTCAAACCAGTAAGAAATCCTGAAACTAATACGGTCACCACACCAAATCCCTCTACTACTACTACAACTACAACGACTACTACAACTCAAACACCTTCAGAAATATCTTCTGAAAGGAATGATGCGTCTCCACCTTTAATACCGACAGTTCCAAGTACTGGGGAATTTATTTACTTCAATAACAACCCATCGGCAGGATTGAAAGAAAATATGAAAGTTCAAATCATTCACCAATCAGTGTATTCTCAGAACAAGACTATCGGGGCCAATCAAAAACAGATTGAGATACAAGGTTCGCCGACACCACCAACTATATCAGTACCTAATGACCCTAATGCTAAACACGTCTACTTCAACATTCATCATGAACAACATATCAAACATGATAATGGAAAGACCACTTTGAATACGAGTCCAGTATACCAAGTTAATATAATACCACAGTATCCTTCAGCCCCTGTTCATGTTAGTTTGAAAAACAATGAAAGGGTAACGGTCATATCCTCCGATAATAAGATTACACCTGGTTCATTGAATATCAGCGTAAATTCCCGTAATGGTACCTTAGTCAATGACTTAGATGATATAGTGACTGAGAAACCGATAACGGAAATCAAGAAATTGGTGCAGCTGTCTCAGGGGCAGAATGAAAATAATCTCGAATTTCAGGAGAAAATGGAAGAGAAAACACCAACTTCGGTTAACGATATACTAAGGGCAATCGCGAGAAAGGGACTGTCAATAAAGGCTGCCAGAGAAGCTAACCGTTCACAGAATTTGGTGGCCAAAAATGAAGAAGTTGTAGAAGGAAAACCCAGTACAACGTCAAAACCAGTTCGAAAGTTTACTTTTCAAACTGTAGAGACAACACCATTAGTAAACGACACAAACCCTACTTGGAATAATGTCTTTGAAAAGTTTCAATATTTAGCCAGGAAAACGTTGAAAGAGGATAGAAATCGTGCGAACAATTCTGAGGTTATCGCGTCACTAAGAATGCTTAGTCCTAATGTAGAAACGTCCAAACCCATAAGGGGTTACTTACCCAATAAATATTCTGGAGCTAGTCCATTACCCTTAATTGACCAAAATATTGAGGAAAATCATGACCAGAAGAATACACCATTACCGACACAAGCCAATGCTTACGTTGAACTCAAGGTTCAGGATTCCCCTAAAAGAACCACTAAAGTAACAGAAGAAGATATGAAAACATTCCCTCCAGGCGTTCCTAAACGGGACTGGAGCGAGAGAATGCAAGGACAGCAAAATAAACGAGATTTAAAAGACAAAACGGAAAACCCGGAACCAAAGAAACCAACTACGGAAAAACCTCCCAAAGCTAATGACCTTTTCCAAAACATCAAATACGAGACGATAGTCGAGAATGGTCAAATAGATAATATGAACTCTCATTCCTTCCCTTATAAACACATCACAGGGTCCAGAGCCCGTGGTCAGTTGCTAGTTCAAAACATCCCTAACAATAACCAGCAGGTGTTATCCAACAGAAACCTTAACCGTCATCCGAGTAACGCCCATGCTGACCAACAACCCAATGATGATAAGCAACAAAATATACAACCCGAACAACGAAATGTTAATTACAGAGATCCGCAAGCCTTACCATTACCATCACCAACTAGTCTGTATAAGTTACCAGTTGGACAATTACCGGATCAGGATCCACAGTTAGCCTTCCAGTCAGATGAGTTTGAATACAATGGTAAACGATACAAGATCAAGAACGGGTACGCTTACGAAGATATTCCTAATTATGATGGAGTAGTTCCTCAAGAACCAGACAAGGCTAATATAGCCTATGAAGAACCTATTCAGATTGATGAGAAAATACCACAAAATTACATAACTGAAAACCCCGGTAACCTTCAGTTGAGTAATGTTAAAGACATACCGTCGAACACGAAGAATTCACCTAGGAACGGAAGGATCTATGAGCATTCGTCACAAATTGATCAACCTCCAGTTTACAAGGATACTTACTTCCCTCTTCCCAAGCAGAAAAATATCCCAGGTCTAACTAAAACTGAACCAAAGTTCTCACGTGCGCCAGTTAAACCACCGAAGAAAGATACGTACCAGAATAAAATAAATCACAATTCATTTCAGCCTCGTCCTAGTTATAGTGGTGGCAATGTGAACAACAATAATAACTTCAATAATGCGCATAATAACAAAAATATCTACAACGGTGGAATTAATAACAATGAACACAATGGTAGAAATAATAACAATGAACACGATGGTAGAAATAACAAAAATTTCAATGGTGGCAATAAAAACAATGATTTCAGACCTAATGGTCCACCATCAAACCATCACTTTGGCGGTGATAATAATAATAAAAATATAAATAGTAATCAAGGACAAGGAGGCTCATCAAATGGCCTAGTTTTTAACAATTTGGGTAGTACCATCAACGCACCCGGTCTTGGTAACATCAGAATAGTTTTGGTACCTCAACATCAACAAACTACTCAAATATTTCCTAACCCGAATGGGTTGAATGGTATCCATATACCAATAACTGTTCCAGTTCCTCAGGCGATGCCGAATCAATTTGAGAAGCATTATCCTCAAAACCAAAGGCCTAATAATCCCAAAGGGCAGCAAAATGACAACATTGAAAATAATCAACATTTCCCTCAACAAGACGAAGATTATCCGATTCAGGAAAGGTACAGAGAGTCTACGTATAACCAACAAGGTGTAACAACACAGAAGTATCCTCCCAATAACTACAATCAGTATGACCAGCCTAGGCAGGGAAATACGCATGACAAACATAGCCAGGGAAATCAGTATGACCAAGGTAGCCAGGGAAATCAGTATGACCAAGGTAGCAAGGGAAATCAGCATGACCAACATAGCCAGGGAAATCAACATGACCAACATAGCCAGGGAAATCAGTATGACCAAGGTAACCAGGGAAAACAGTATGACCAAGGTAGCAAGGCAAATCAGTATGACCATGGTAGCCAAGGAAATCTGTATGACCAAGGTAGCAAGGCAAATCAGTATGACCATGGTAGCCAAGGAAATCAGTATGACCATGGTAGCCAAGGAAATCAGTATGACCAAGGTAGCCAAGGAAATCAGTATGACCAAGGTAGCCAAGGAAATCAGTATGACCAAGGTAGCCAGGGAAATCAGTATGACCAAGGTAGCCAGGGAAATCAGTATGACCAAGGTAGCCAGGGAAATCAGTATGACCAACCTAGCCAGGGAAACCAGTATCACCAACCACCTAGCCAAGGCAATCAGTATGACCAACCTAGGCAAGGAAATCAGTATCACCAACCTGGCCAAGATTACAATGAACAATACGATCAACCTAAACAAAATTTCAACCAACCCACGCAAAAGGCGCACAATCAACGTGCGAATGAACCACCACCACAAAAATCTATCTTTATCGGCAATAGCTTACAGTTCAATCAGAATCCACAACAGCAACAATACAACCCACCACAAGAACACCCTGAATTCAATCAACCTAATCACCAACAATCGTTCATGCCCCAAAATAACCAGTTCAATATCCAACACAATCCTCAATTTACAGCTCAATCTAAACCAACCTTCCATGACATGCAAAATCAGTATAGGAATCATGGTGCTCCTCAACCTTTCATACCTAAACCTCCCAACAAAGGGTATCACCAAATGTTTGAAGGGCATAACGCCCCATATGACAATTCATTCCAGCCTCTACAGCAAGTCCATCAAGACATCCCTGAACCTAAACGTAAACCTTCCCAGAATGTTCCTGAATTTCATCTTCAACTTCCTCCTGATTACAATACTGATTCCGAAACGAATAAAGACCCAAAACCTGATGAACCCAATGTCACACCAATTAAAAAAGAACGCAACATTTACCGCGAACACCGTGAACGCGTCACAACCGAATTGTACAAAAACGATGACATTCCTCCAATGCCACCTTTTCCTGAATTTACGTCGTCAATGCCACATTTCCCTTTTCACAATTACGAGCCCAGAAGGATACGTAAGTCACCTCCTAGCACCACCACGTCCACCACTCCGCCTATTACCGAGAGCACCCCGAGTCCCGTGAGTCCCTTGACGACTCCCATCAGAGTTCAAGTTGCCAATCCTAACGATCCTAGTAAAGGTCAAGTGACCTTATTACTGTATATTGACCCGAAAGCTTTACTTAATTATAATCAAAGTAGGCATAAAAAGAAATAATTACGTTTCAAACTACTACTAATCCTTGTAAATAAAGTACTTGTAAATTAATGTTTATTTGATTTTGATCATATAAAAATGGCTTGTTTGTTAATTTTTGAACGAATTTTAGGTTTTAAATAAACATCATGTATATTCAATAAAAATATATTAATTTTTTTGAAATCATTTATCGTATCTTTCTAAGAAATTTTCATTTAAAAAAATAAATGCTTGTATGATAACTCAGACGGAAAGAAAACTAAATGTATTTAAGTATAAGCAATGGTGGTTTTCAAAGGTAACTGACCTGGAAAAAATACTTTTCATTTTCTCAACGACAAACCATTACCCGTACAAGCTTTTCCCACTTTTATATTAGTTTTGTTGTAGAAATATCATTTTTAGAGAAACTTTATAGTAGGCTGGAATAATTTTAAAAGCTGGGAGCTTTGCCTGAGCTAAGGTGTTTTCAAGCGTTTAAGGCCAAATACTTTAAAACATTTTCTACCGAATTACCTTTAGCGTACCTTGTAAGCAATAATCACGCGTGTAAGAAGCCCTTTCTAGCATAAAGCCGCGTTATGTTTTGTTATATTTTCATGAGATATTAATAGCCGGCGTCGATATTTTTTCCATTTCAATGCAATTGGTTTTTGCTGGGTTCTATTTAAATTATACTAAGGATTTTGGGACATTGCTTTAGCATCTGTACCATCCTTTCCTACTTTGCAGAATAGCCGAATATTCTTCTGGTAATGTTTGTTCCAGAACTGATAATGTAAACTCATTCTAGAATTTTGATATTAAATATTCTTTGTGAAAATGGTTGGTTTATTCTAAATCAAAATATCTTACAGTAATCTACGATAAATATGTCACCAGAGATGACCCAACTGAGCGTCACAAAGTACATGAAGGTGGGTTAATTCTTGGTAACAGGGATGAATGAATTCTCGATCCTATTATGTAAAATTATATTGATGCTCGATTATTATTTATTTTGGTTGCTTAATTATCATTTAAATTCTTCTATTTCAAAAATAATTAAAGAAGCTTGCTTAAAGGCCATGATGGTTTTTTGAGTCAACATTTTTGCCGCATAAGTAACGAGCTGATTACAGTCATTTGGACATTTTATTGGGTAGGAGAGTCACTAAATGTCCAACATATCAAATAAGGTGTATATTTTCATACTCAATGGCGCCCATCGTGGAATTTAAATATGGCCCATGCGAAAGGTTATTGCTAGTACATACATGTTTATCATAGTAAATGACTAATCATAGAACAGAGACTGCTTGAGGTTTCTTTAGGTCAAGAACGCTTGTGATATTAAACGCATTGATGCATTTTTACAAAAGGTGCTTTAAAACTTGTTCTCACGCCTAGGTATACTCGTTAATTCATAATATACTAATTCTAAACATTTTTCACAGAAATTAAGCATAGCTAAACAAGAAAGAATCGATATAAATGACTATAAAAATATTGAGCGTTCTCCTCATTGAGTTTCAGCAGAAAAATTAACTTGAACAATGAAATGCTACTTACTTTCATATAAATTCGCACTGTCTTCAAATTAGTTGTATTCAATACAAGCTATGCTACTAAAATGAATCAATGAAGAATTAAAGAAATGATATTGGCTTCGGTTACAATAGGAAAACGGAAAGTGTATTATAATTTAACTGATGACTTGGAACGATCAGATCAATGTCTGTTATAAATCCACTGAACAGTAAAATAATTCAACCATAGAGATGACATAAACGGTACAAATACAATTAAAAATAAACAATATTATTTCGGGAATCTTTGTGAGTCATCTTTCAAAGTGGAATTACGTGATAGCATTTGGTGATTTTTTATTTTTGTTCCACTCAAACGTTATGAACTTGGAACCATGCTGAACAATTTAAACATCGTGAACTTGGAATAAGCGCAACTCTTGGAAAAAGTGCATCTAATTACGGTTAATATTTCGATACATGACTAATTACTAATGATATTGGGGCCAAGCGATTTTTATCCCAGAGTTTGAAGTACTAAAACGATATGTTTGTGATTTTATTTGTCAAATTTAGGTGTTAAAATTCATAATGTGTTGTATTTCAACCAAATTCGATTAAATATTAAACTTTTCTTTTGCCATGGTAAAATTTTATAGAGAAAGACTAATTTTACGAAGAAAAACTCATGGTAATGATGAGTTTTTCTTCGCAAAATTAGTCTTTCTCTACAAATTCGATTAAGATAAAAATTTAATGAACATTTTAGAGCTACTAGGCTACTCGTTAAGCTAACATTTTAAATGTGGGAAAAATTTCAAAATTGATTGAAATTAACCAATTATTTGCGAACCCGGAAGTGTAACACTAGCGCTCCAAATTACTATGCAATAAGCAAATTAATCGTAGTACTTAAGTTACTTAATGAGTACCGTAACTTATACCAACCGCATCTACGACCCAATCTATCCAAAAAAAAACAACCCCGCAACATCTCCATCAATACAACACACAATAATAACTAAAACCCAAAACCCAGAACGGTCCCAATCATTCAAAATTACACCTTACGAAGTAACTCTACTTAACCTACTGGACTATTTGATCTCTATAAACATTCAATTTATTTTCGTTCCAATCCTTAACTTATGTTAGTGTTACCGTGTTAGGAATGAAAGAAGAAAAAAAAGAATGCAACCGTCACTTTCACTTCCGGAAAGTAGGGCTAAACTATTGAATCGAATCAAAGAAAACGACGTTGTCTTGTGTTCTTTTGCTTGGCTCACTGTACCTTAACCGGAGTTTGTTAATAGTACAAGATGCGCTAGTTTTCATCATTCCGTAACGGAGATAGCCGTGCAAAGTGGAACCCGCTGTGGCTTTTGATACGAAGAAAAACTAAAAGCATTGAAGAAAAAAAGGTTAATTTGGAAGATTCTTCGTTTTGGGTTCAGTAAAAAACGTGCTGGCCCGTATACACTCCACCCCTGTTTTGTTCATGCTATATATATTTCAACGAGCATGGCGAAATAGCAAGCATTATTTCACTAGACCTGTTCCCTTAAGGTTGTACTCTACATCTTTTCCAATAATGGCTGGTATCATTAAGGTAAGGGAATTGTACTTAGCATGCATTTGGAAATCAGGGATTGAAATACTAAACAATATGTTATGGATATTTGGATATTATTTTGGTACTTGCACTGCATGCTAACTTAGACCATGGAAATGGACAGTTATTAATGGTTTGCTAAGTCTTCGGTAGTGTCTAGAGTCAAGTGCGTGCATTTTGAAACACGTTCACAGCTATACTTAGCATACTTCAAAACAGGAAACGATATGCTAAATCAACTTAATATTATATGATATTTGGAAATTATTTGGCTACTTGTACTGCATGCTAACTGGCACCATGGAAATGGACAGTTATTAATGGTTTGCTAAGTTTTTGGTACAGTGCAGAGTCAAGTGTTTGCATTTTGAAACATATTCACTGCTATACTTAGCATGTTTGAAGTCAGGAAACGATATGCTAAATCAACTTAATAGTTGGAAATTATTTTGGTACTTGTACTGCATGCTAACTTGCACTATGATAAGGACAACTGTTAAGAGTCGCTAAGTCTTTGGTAGCTTCTAGAGTCAAGTAACTGAGAAATAGACAATGTTTCCACTTTCAAATTAAGCTTCTTCGGCTGAATATGGCCGGGTATCATATTCTTTCGAAACTTATAACAGTCACTAAGTTTACTGCCTTTCATAGTCGCGTTCATGTAGGAAATTTAAGTTGTCGAATGTTTCAGATTGTGTTCTTGGTTGCGTTCGTTGTGGCCATTATGGCTCAAGACTACGATGGTGGTTTTGATGGTGGAGACATTGAAGGAGCTGGAGATGGTGAAGGTGAATTTGCCGAAAGTGGTGGCTTTGATGGAGGTGAAAGCCAAGCTGATTTCGATGTGGCCGAACCAAGTGAGAATCACGAAACTGTTCATTCCGTACAAAAGAGATCCGTTGAGAGAGCTAATCGTGTTCGACGAGGAGGACACGGACATGGACAAGGATACGTCGGACCAGTTTACACCTACGTCAAGACCGATCATCACGGTAACTTCAAATGGGGTGCTCGTCACTTAGTTGGCAGCAAGTACGGACATGGTGGTCACCATTAAGTAAATATTGAACGGACTTAATCCCAACTTTAAGTGTTATTAAGAACTTCAGACTATGGGTTAAAGGGATACTTTCTTTTAATTTCATTGCAATAAATCCCTATAAGGTTAATTTATTTCGATAGATAGACAAATAAGGATTCTGAAAATATATATGTTTTTATATTTTAGTTTAATTAATGATTTTTAAATTACGATTAAAAGATCCAAAATGCTCTTGTTTTGCGATCATCAGGGCACCTGGTGACACAGAACCGAACCACCGAAAAACGTTACTAGTTCGTCTCTACCAATTTCTCCGTAGTGTTTTTCCTACTGGTAGGGGGATTCATTCTGTGAGCGCAGTATGATACAGATTGACGGGAATTGGTATGGCTGCACACCAAATTCTTCTACTTCAGAAGAACTACCCTCAGATTCGTTTATTATAAATTGTTCCGAATTTTCTGAATCCAAAGAATCAGAGTTCGAACTTTCATCCTCAGATTCAGGACCGGAATGATCAGAAATACTTTCTCGTCTGACATTCTTAAGCATATAAGCAGACGACGATTCACCAGGCAAGCTGACCTAGATTCTCGTTCCTACTACTTTTTACTCCTTAAACGACAGTTTTCATTCCAACTACTACCAACCAATCAGAGGCCGAACTTTACCTACGTAGGTAATGGGTTGAAAATGGTGGCCGATTTTAAATCTGGCGTTCAAAATTTCAATTTTTATTCACGTTTATTTTAATTAATAAATTTTTCTCGCGATTTCTACTGACCCCCATGTTTTTAGGGGTGGTTAATTTATAGAAAACCAATGTTAGTGTGACCAACTCAGATAAAGCCGATTCTATCCCTTTAATCATTTCTATGAACTAACTTCTGTGAAATTCCACTTCAACCAAATCCGGTCCTAAGATTGATAATCCCAAAAATACCTTTCATAGACTTTGAAACCATATCTTTGGTAAATATAGATGGACCTAAGTTTTTTACGAAAACCCTACCATCAAATCATGCACTACAGAAATGATAATGAATAATGAGATATTTTTATAATATTATGAAATCAATTTAATATCGTCACTTTATTACACAACGTGCATATTAGGACAAAACAAGCTGCGCCTGACAAAATCAAACCAAAGACATTTAATCGTTGACCTTTTTTGTTATATTGTTAAAATTGTTTCGCAAATTCAGCGATCACAAACAATAAAATTTAATGAATTTGTTATCTATAAATGGTTAAATTTCTTAATTATTTATTATTTTTTAATCTTATAAAGTGGCTGGTACCGTTAGAACGATCACTCCCTCTTTATCCAAACGGTTTTTCTTTCGTAATTTTCATTATTTTAAATTTTTCTATGGATTTTTATTCTTGAAAAAGAAGAGAAAAAAAAAATAAGTAAGAAAAGAATTTCGGAGCTGCGTAACTTGGCAAATAGACCGTGAATGAACTCAGTCATGCTTAGCCACATCGCTGTTGGATCTGTCAACGTAGCATCATTGTTTCCGGAATTCTATCAGAGAAAATGGTACTGGAATAGAAGCTCCTGAAATTACGAGTTTTTTGGTTCTCATTTCGTACCCGGCTGTCTCTGATTGTTGACTCTGTTGCAAAGTCATAAATGGAAATCGAGCGACTACTGTTTTGGTTGTACCATAAGTTCGTAAGATACGTTCCATAAGTTTGACAATGGTTAGTGAGAGCTTGTCATGAAGTGACGTATTTCATAGATTCTCATAAAGCGACGCCTGGTGAGGCGCTATCAAAGGCTTAGTACAGACTATATAGGAAGATGGACTGCAAAACCGAGTGTAGTCAATTCTCAAACTTGCTCTTAGTATGTTTCTAGCATTACTAAGTATAGGAAGTGTCATATTTATGGAACATATCTTATAAACTTATGGTTGAACCAACTGTGTACAGTACTTTCTATTCCTTTTCTCTGTTTCTATGCCCAGTGCTTCCCGATTTTTTATGTAACCAATTTTTCGAAGAGGAGGGAGGGGAGTAGAAATTGAAAGCGTAAAGGCAATTATTGGAAAGTTTTTAATGTAAAGATAAGAACGTGAATAATTATATTTTTTTCTTTTTACAGTCTGTTTTTTGTTTTAAGAGTTCTTTAGCATTTCAATCTAATTATCGTATCGTGTCAATATCCTGAATTACGTTGAAATTAAGCGTACTCGAATATATGTCCGTGTTGTTTTAATACAAATTGAAATTATGCCGAACTAGGCCTAATTTAAATCAGTAATGGTAATATTGATATAATTCAATTTGGACCGTGTTTTCTGCATTCTTTAAAAGCAAGCTATATTTTTTAGACTATATACTAGAGAAAGTGTTAATAATTACTTGCATAGTGTTATGTTATTGGCATTGTATTGACATTTCATATACAGCTAGAACTAATATTTTGGGCCTTGGTCTAGCATAGTGCTTGATTATTTGGGTAGTGTACAACTTTTATGATGACACGCTAAATCACCCATACAAAATTATTGTTAAATGGAATTGCCATCCCATGGACCGAAGATACTTCTCATTTGGCTAACTCTTTTTATCCAATAGTAGGTCACGAATAGGTGTGACGAAAAACTGAAATTTAAATTATTTAAGTTGATGAATCGAATAAATTGATCAGTTTCGCAATGAATTACAACAACATGTTTAAGTTTCTAAAAATATATTTATTTTTACATCACTTGATGGTCGTTCACTGAAAACAGCGGAAAATATATAACATCTAAGTATAAATAGTTTAAGGACATAAACCCGCGAACTGTGAAAAAAAAATTGGTTTTTTTACTAGATTTTTCTCTTCCTTTCTCACACTTTTCGCTATTTATTTTGTACAACAAAACTAAATCGAAAATGCGAGATTCATTACCATTCAAGAGTCGATTTTTCATTTTCCTTCATCCTATAAATTGCATGCTGTTTGGCACACTTCTAAACACGCATATTTATGGTTAAAAGAAAATTTTACGCTTTAATTGTTAATTATGTCCATTTTAGTATTAAATAAATTTATGCCCGTCCTCTGTGACCACCTCCTCCTTGTTGTTGTGGTTGGGCAATTTGTGCTTGGGCCGGGGCACCACCACCACCCGCGTGGGTAATGCTACCACCGTAGTTGAAAGATCCTCCGTAAGGGTTCTTGGGGTCTCCGAATGCGACACCGATCAAGTTTTGTTGTCCAGCACCGGCTCCACCAGCCGCTGCTCCCCTACCTTGATCAAATTGCGGTGCCCTGGCGTAGTGTTGGTTTGCTACGTGTCCAACTGATCCATAAGTACCTCGTGGTCCGTAGGAAGCTTGGTTACTGAAAGCGACTTGTTGTCCGTATCCTTGACCGCCTTGCCCACGTCCTTGGGCGAATCCGCCACCGTACCCTCCTCCGTAACCACCCTGATCGAAAACTGGTACTGGTCTAGGGGCTGGACGTGGTGCTTGAACTACTGGAGCTTGTCTGTATTGTTGTTCTTGGTGTTGTTGTTGTTGTTGTTCGGCTTTGGGTGGTGCGTTAGGGTCATAACCGGGAATCGGGGGGAATCCTGAAGCATCGAAAGCGAATCCTTGATGACCTCCTTGACCCCCTTGACCTTGGTCGTAGCTATTTTGTCTAGTTGCGGCGGCACCACCTCCAAATACTCCTTGTCCTTGTCCGTATCCGGCTAGGCTACCTCCAAAGTCATTGCCGTAGTTTCCACCAGCGACTTGTCCGGCTCCTTGTCCATAACCTTGGGCGCGACCTGGTCGGGCAGCGCTGGCATACTCGCTAGCAAATCTGGGAATGACTGGAGCGTTGGCAAAATTGAGAACACCTTCCGCTGGACCGTTGTAGGTTCTTGTATATCCGTGTACGTTGTTTTGTTGGGTAGGGGCTCCAACCACTTGATTGTTAGTGACTGCACCTTGAAAGAAACGGTCAAATTCAGGGGTACGAATGGCTGCTAAACCGGCGAAGGTTCTGCGATCATTTCCACCTCCGTGTCCGGCATAATAATCTCTTGTAGCGGCTACCCCACCATAAGCTCCTCGTCCAGCTCCGTCCCTTACGCCCTGGTTATATCCTTGGTAGGCTCCTGCTGAGTTACCATAAGGTGAAACACCGGCGGTTGTTAAACTACCACCTTCTCTGTAGGTCTGGGCAGCGTTAGCCAAATCTCTTTGATTGTTTCCATTGTCTCTTTGATAGTTTCCGTTATCTCTTTGGTAGTTTCTGCTAGGTCTTTCGTATTGTCCGTTATCCTTTTGATAGGTGGGACTGTTACCGACCTCGTTCTGAGGAGCAGGGGCGGGTTTGTTGAACTTGACGGATTGGTATTGCTTGAAGAAATTACTGGCGTCTTTGGGGTCGCCGTTACCAACCGAGTATGAGAATCCTTTGTCGTCTTGTTTGAAATCCAAGATGGTTTTACCATCTTTGCCCAACTTCTGTCTGTAAGATGGGGCTAAAACTCCAAGGCCAATTGAAAAGGGTTCATCATCGTCTTCTGCTGCTGGGGCGGGTGCGGGTTTGGCATCTGGCGCCGCCATGACGGCTAGCGACAGTGCTGCGATCGCTATCTGTAATAAAAAAACACGGAAGTCGGTTTTTAGTAAACAAGTCAATCTAGTTATTGATTGCTGCAGAACTGTTCCACCCCAAAATTCGACATTTAAAAACTACGTATTCCGATTAATAGAATCGACCTTGAAATATTTATTAGAATAATGATAATAAACTGAGGCTTAGCCAAAATTTAATTCATTTCTCAAAGGTGTTTTCCCTTATGTATACCGTATGATTGTACGTATTGCATACTGCAATTGAAAGTATCTTCGAACTACCTGTTCTTCAACTACTAAAAATTATCCAACCCATCCCAAACAACCGAGCCATAGATTGAGTCTCAAACCCAAACCCGTTTGTGTCGACCTTGCTTAAAAACAAACAACTTGAAGGTAAACTATTTTCTGTTGTCATTCCCATGCTGTACTTTTACGCCCTTAAAGATTTACACGAAACCGGAGAAAGCGAGCACGATTCTTTTAAAAATTAAATGAAATATAAAATATTCAATATATGCCTAGTATATTTCCATAAAAGGTGCTTAAAGAATTCCTATCTAATTGTCTTAAAAAAATAAAATAATAAAATTTCCCCGCCGTGTACAGCAACACCTTTGTCCACCACACCTTGTGTCTTTACCTTCTTGGCACGCGTTATTGTATCACGGTACCGGTTCCCCCGTTTTATGCGGTGTGTGGTGGTTTCTTTTTTTATTTAATTCCTAGAAATTAGTACCTGGATTCGAAGGACACGCGCTAGAATACGCCCAAAGTCCGAACGTATTTCTATATTTTTATTTTGCATGGAAATAATCGTTTCTTTGGTTCGGCGCCGCTGCTGATTTTTTCCTTTTAGTGGGGCATCCAGAGCGGTCATTATTACTTTCCTTTTTCCCGCCACAATTTCCCGCCCGCGCACGTGTCCGAGATTTTTTCGCACAATGGCTTTCGAAAGTAACAGTTATTTTTTTTTTATGTATCCCCTTTTATGGAATCTGGTAGTTCCGGATTAATGCCTTGTCATATCTATCAAGGTATCTCTTGGGTGGCGCTGTTTACCTCACGATTCCCTCAGATACCTTTTAATGATTTGACTTTTTTTTTGACTTATTATCGATATCTTTTGTTTTTGGGGAAAAATTGTTTAATCAGACTGATCTGATGAAGTATATCTTTATAGGGAAAGTTTTAAATTTAAAATTGTATCGATTATGTAACGGATATCCTTTATAATCGATTTATATTTAGAAAGTAAAATTATTTTAATGAGTGCGGCCAATAACCCAACTGATTTGAATTTGCATTTTTAAAATAGAACTAGTTCTGAGATTAAAGTGTACTATGATAGTGTTTGAGAATAATTTGGAAGTTAATTGTAAATCGGACTCTAAAAGAACTAAAAAGGGCTTAAATATAACTTTAAGTGGTTCAATTTTACCTTAAAGAAAGAGCTAGGATAATGTCTCGATATCCAAGAATTGAAATTTTTGAAATGTTCCTATACAGGATGTTTCTGAGAAGTGTACCATAAATTGAGGGATGTTCTTTTAAGTGATTTTGAGTCGAAAATGTTCTATGACATTTTGCCGTCCGGCCCACTGTTTTCGGATGACCCTTTAAATTTAATTAAGAAACTGAAAGACAGTGATTTCTAATTTAATTAAGGGATCATCTCTAAACCACTCCAATCATAACTCGAACACAGTGTCCCTTGTGGCAAAATGGATATAGAAATTACATTTTCGACTCAAAATCGCTCAAAGAACATCCCCATAATTTATGCCAGACTTATCAGATACACTCTGTAGTAGTGATTTAAAAACTTAGTTGCTATTGTCTTATAGTTTCCCACGCTACTGAAATTAACCGAAACTACACACAATTTCACTTTTACAGATAAGTTTAAAATTAAAAGAATAATAATAATAAATTAATTTAATGTATTTGGTTCGGAAAAGGTGTTGATATTAGAAGTTTTTCACCAATTCTTGGGATAAGGACTGGTAAAATTTGAACTAATAACTAAATTTTTAAAAGAAATTTCGAAAAAATAAAATTATTTTCAAATTCTTTCTTAAAAGCACGAAGAATTAATTTTAAAATTTTAAAAATCTATCTATATTCAAATAATAAATAATTCAAGAAAGTCGCCATAACCCTTTTCATAACCAAGTCTATAAACAATACACCGCGGGTTAACTAAAACAAAGAGCGAGACACCGTAAAAATCCCCAAAAAATGCAAATATTTCAAAGGACGGTCACTCACCAATGTCCTTGTCCACCACATTTTGAATATACAACTGTCAGGCTGTGCAGCTCTGAATAAAGTGATGTCAGTTTGGCTCGAGTGCCAAACTATATATAAAACCAAGGCAAGTCCGTTCTCTACTACTTAAATAGCCAATTGTCCACTTTTCCAAGCGAAAGCGCTATCGTCTGTACTATAAAGTATAAACTAGCGTATGAAAAATCAAAAGTGTTTACGTACCCCCCTCCCAAGCGACCAATCTAATTCGTTCTTTCAGTTAGGGGTGAATTTACTACAACCGAACTGAATAAAAGGTATATTTCCGAGCGAGCGAGCCTGCCTACACCCTGGTACCTGATCTTGACCCAATTCAAAGCGGGCGCGTACAAGCAAGCTGAATAAGAGTAAACTCTTGTTTACCGTGGCGTGAAGCCGCGAGAAAAACCGCCGTGCCATTTCCTTTTAAGATTTCAGACGAATGGGCCAAAGCCCGTTTACATTAATGGTATATTGTCAGCTATACAAGAAATTAATTTATTTGTCTCAAGCACGTGTATTAATGCATGCTCGTCTTGAGCACGTTTACTGAAATGGTAGTTAAATTGGTTTGCCCGATAATGTTTAGCGATTAATACATGGGATGCTGGGTTTTGATATTAATTTTCGATCATCTTGGGAAATGGCGAACAGGAACTAGTAAACAAGAACATTATGATCGCCTAATTTACATACATACTTTTAATCCGTAAAAAGGTAGCTTCACAATTGCAACAGAGCACAAATTTGGTTATGTGCAATAGCAATCTTAATATATGGCCCACTGGCCAATCACAAAAAAAAAAAACCTCCAGTTGGTCAATTTGAGCTAAAGGGCTTTTGAACCCCATAATTGATAAGCCAGAATGAAGTGACATTTCATTGCCTGAGTTTCTAACAAGGCTTGAAATAATTAAGACTGCCAGAAGTTTTTCAAATACTTGTTCACACATTCCTTAAATATAAATTAGGAATCCAGGTGATTGTAAAATTGACTCTGAAAAATCCAGGTGACGGTAAAATTTACAGTAAAAAATACAGGTGTCAATTAAATTAACCATAAAAAATTCAAGTGATAGTATAATTGACACTAAAAAATCCAGGTGATAGTAAGATTGACTCCGGTGACAGTAAAATTGACACTCAAAATTCAGTCGATAGTAATATTGATACTAAAAATTCAGTCGACAGTAAAATTGACAGTACAAAATTCAGTCGATAGTAATATTGATACTAAAAATTCAGTCGACAGTAAAATTGACATTAAAAAATTCCAGACGAGCGTACAATTGACAACAAGAAAAATTCCTGGTGATAGTAAAATTGACATAAAATCCAGGTGATAGCAAAATTGACATTAAAAAATCCATGTGATAGCAAAATTGACATTAAAAAAATCCAGGTGATAGCAAAATTGACATTAAAAATACCAGGTGACAGTATTCCTTTATTATTAGTATTTCGAGAAACCCGATTCGAGCATATTATAAGTTTTTATTTATGGTAAACTCCCCCCCCCCCTTTCCCCTGTAAATTCTTCCACTTTTCTGAGCGTTTAAATTTTTGTAACGTGACCAGGGCGGGGATACTTGTAAAAATAACACTCGAACAATTCCATTCCAACCATAATCTATCGCCATAATTCACCGGCGAAACCGGCCACAAAAAAAAAGAATAAGCGACTCGTTTCTCGTGGTACTAGTTACAAAGCCGATTATGAAGATTTAGATTAGTTTTCACTTTCACACAAACACCTTTTTTTTGGAGGTCTTTTGACAACTACATTGTTCTAAATATGACTAAGTCCGCCTTGTCTAGAGGTTGGTGGGCGGGGGGATATAAAAGGGTTGTATGCTGGATTAGATTTTAGGGTTAAACGTGACCCCGAAGGCTGCTTTCAAGTCGTTTTAGAGGCTATCATAAATTCATGTTCCATAAGTTTTTCACTGGATACTGAGAGCTTGTCATGAAGTAACGTAGGTCATAGATTCAAGGTAAAGCGACGCCTGGTGAGGCGCTGTCAAAGGCTTAGTACAGACTCAGCAAGAAGTGATATCTAGTTTATTAGGGAGAAGGTATAAATTAGCCACATTTCTAGCTTTATCTCCAGTCCAAACTTAGGTCCGAAGTTAATCCCGGCCTCTAAATTACAACCAGCGTCTCATTGGTTCTTGAAAACTCACGTCAGCGCGACGCGAATGACGAAAATTACGTATTTTTCGACTGAGGAGAGGCGAAATAGCCTGGCCTCCTGTTACGTTCCCCCTTGAATTTTGAAAGGGGGCCTGAAACTATGGCGCGCGAATACTTAGGCATCTTATACCTTCTCCCTAATAAACTAGATATCACTTCTTGCTCTCAGTAAGTCTCTAGTATTACCAAGTATAAAAGTGTCATACTTATGAAACATATCTTATGGTATTTTGTACAGTGTTACTTTGGTATGGCGCGGCAATAACGGATGCTGTTAATTGTCAATATTTTTAATGAGAGCATTGTTTTAATGAAATACAAAGGTATATATAAATTCAATCCGGTTTTTGCTAAGACTTTTCTTTGTCTTTGAAACTTGTATGATCTACATTCTTTAGAAGGTTACGTTGCGCGTGCTTTATTGTTAAAGGTTATGAAATATTAATTTGAATCGGTGAAATTTTTATCTTGGCTATTTAGATTGGATTGTCAATGTATGGATTCATTTTGATTAGCATTTGACATTAAGGCAGGGTTAAATGTAATGGATATGGGTTTCGAAACGAGTTTAGATTAAAAGAATAACGTGGATAGCTTATTTATGATGAGGTCTCGAATTTTAAATACATTTATTCTAACTACATTAATACACAGGCCTATATTATTAGACATCACATAATTGCATTCTCATTAAGAGTAGTTAGTCCATGTCAGTAAGGTCACTTAACACACGAATTTCTCAGTGCTTGCACTACCATTATCTTGGTCATACATAAATTTCCAAATGAGCATGGTTTCTTTGTACAAGGGTAAAGGGATATGTGGTGGCTTTGCATTTCTCATATTTCAACAGAATCCATCGCCTAGTGTTATCCAAGGTGTTTTCCCTGTTGGTTTTATCTGAGCCTATAAAAATGTGTCTATTGAAAGCGTTCCTGGTACCTATGTTCAAATGGAGTTCCATCTGTGCTGGGAGTACATTGTATAATTAGCTAGTAAACCTACAAAGACTTACGCCTAGGTTTGATAATAAATTTAATAAATTCCTTAATTCGAGTCTACTTTAATTCGCATTAACTAATATCATCGGAAATTATTTATTTGAGAATAGTTTTCAAGCTTAGACATATTCGGAAAAACGAAAATCGAAGTAAAAGTGCACGTTGCAAAGTAGTTTACCACAAAAGTATTGTTATATTAATATCAGGCCATACAAAAATTATTTATTTTCATTCTAAAATAACTATAATATCACGAAAATTGGAGAAAAAAATCATTGATTGGGTCAAAGCACTCTAGAGATTCAGGAAGCTATCGTTTTTATCAATGGGTTTTACTTCCTAAAACATAATACCCCAACGATTACCATTCTGCGCTTTTCGTATTCGCAAAATCATTTCCCTGTAAGTGCTATACGGTTACACTATGCGTATTAAACTCAATTAACTAATTAGGCGTGCCAATCATTAAACCGTAATTGAAGGAATATTGGTATCAAAAAAGAATATAAATTTTAAAATTTTTACCAGATACTCTACCTCAAAATTTACAAAGTGTTTTGACGTTAAATGCGTTTCGAATCCTTTTTTCACACACTAAATGAAAATAGCTATTCTCTTTGAGGTACTTGAAGTGTTTAAAATTCACTTTGAAAACCGGTTATCATTAAGTATTTCGATGGCTTCCAGCCGCTCAAATGATATAGTCAAATCTATTTCTAGTAATATTTTTTTTGTGCGTGGGAAGCAATTATGCGAAGCGAAAGTGAGGTTTCAACATTTTGTAAAGAAAACTAGATGGTTTCTTTTTATAGTAAGTGTTAGGGTATATTTTTGGTCAGCATGACGCTGTTTAGAGACTTATACCCTTTAATGTATTAGTTTTCAAATAGAGCGATGTTTTTCATACCATATTAGAATTGGAAGAGTTGTTTACAAGCTATTTTATTGTTTAAGCCGTTCATCTTGGAATAGAAGCGGATTATTGAATACAATCTTCACGTGTTTGAAGATGAGAGTGTAAACTATGCTTTAGACAATAGTTACACCAAGCTAAGTAAAAGTAATACTAGCGTAATAATTGTAGTATCGCTTTCGAAATGATAATTATAAGCTATTTGGTTATGAGAGTTAATTGAGATGTTTAAGATGGTTGTAAGTAACCAAAGCTTGGCCTACAATTGAAAAAGCATTTTTTGTATGGTAAGGCTGCTTACAGCTCGAAGACCATGTTAAGAGCTGGAAGAATATTTTAAATGATGATTGAGGTGAATTTATCAAGATTGATTGCAGTAATTTCAATTACTAAAAAAAATTTATTTCATAAGCAAGCTTTCATACATATGAGCCCTTTAAAACTTGTCTCAAAAGTGTTGGCTAAGTTACCCATTTAATATTAAAAAAATATTATTTGTTTAAATTGATTGATATATAATATATAAAAATATTTAAGAACTAAATCTACTTAGAAGCCTTGTTGTGTATATTAATGTCCGTCATGGTTGGTATAATATTAACCGTTTACTTCTTCTTGCCTTGGAACCCTTGGCTGTTGGTGTAACTTTGGGTCTGTTGTTGAATTGGAGACTCGGTAGCTCCGCTAGGGCTGCTGTAACGGTAGTTCAAGTTGAAGCTGGAAGACCGTCCACTTGGGTCCTCGTACTGTCCGGGGAAGTTTTGGTTCTGGTTCTGGTTCTGGTTGTCGTAGTTGTTTTGCAAGTTGTCGAAGTTGGATTGTTGGTTGTCGAAGCTGGCTGGTCCTTGTCCTTGTTGTTGGTAGGCAGACTGTGGTCCATTTTCGTAGTTAGGTCCGGGTTGTCCCTGTTCGTATTGCTCTTGTGGGTAGACTTGTCCCTCACTACCGTATCCGTGGGCGATGTCTCCTTGGAGGGATTGATGGAATTGGTCTTGGTTGATTTGGGCGGACTGAACGGTCTCGTGGATGGCTGGTTGACCTGGGTGACCTGGGTGAACGGGGAAGACGACTGGTACATTGAGGCCATTGTAACGGGGTCCGTAGTACACATTCCTGTTGAGAACTCCGGCAGAAGTGAAACCTCCGGTCTATTACGAAAAGAAAACCAGAACAATCGTATTATGGACAATGGTTAGCTGTCAGTTATAGATCTCAAATTATTAGTGTTAACTCATTCAACCGTGGCACGTTTCTTACGAAAATATCAAATGAGGTGTTAGAAGTTTATATAACGGTCTGACCCCCTGTGGTCACTCACCCAGATAAAATCGTGTAAACACAAACTCATTTAAACATTCCTGTTTAACACTTTCTGGTCAATTATCTTACCAATGGATGGTTGGCGTGGTAAAGTTGGGCAACACGACGGTTTTGGAAGTAGCCGGTTGGCAAGAAATCTCCGGTGCTAGCCTTGAAGAGTTGATAGGCCAAATTTCCTTGTGGGGTAACGGCGGCGGAGTCAGCGGCGTTGACGTAAGATCCGTGTCCTGGGGTTACTCGTACGTTGTGCTTGCGGTGGAAAAAGTTGGCGGCTTGCTGATCTGGGTTGATAGCGCCGACGGCGTTGTCGGTGTAGACTGAGGCTTGTCCAACGTAAGGGTTGATGTGAAAGTAATATCTGACACGGAAGAAACGCTTGTACCAAGACCGTATGCGGGAGTCATTAGAGCTCGCACTAACCTCGACTGCTTGACATCAGTCTCCCCTGTGTTAGGGTCAGCGTAAGCAGAGTGAGAAGCATGTTGAAGCGAATGGCCGCCGAACTCGTCTTGACCGGTGGTTGACCTATGGCCCGAGGAACTAGCTGGTAGGACGGATTCGCTGCCGGAGTAGGAGAGACCGGGTCCACGTACACTTTCTTGGTTAACTGCTGGGATTACTCCGGTTGTCGAAGATGAAGTGGCGGTAGTTGGACTAGTGATGGGGAACTCGGTTTGGGCCGCAGCCAAAACGGTCAAACAAGCGATGATTACCTTTAAGAGAGCCCGATTGTTAGAACCGTTGTAAACCTAAAAGATTGGCTTTTCAAGTATCCAAGCTGTCTTACCAGAGAAAACATGTTCACTGCTGAGAAGGAGCTGGTGAATGTGACTTTTCCAGAAACTTAGATCTCCTTTTATACTAAAAAGTCCTCTCACTTTCAACCGAACACTTGATCCTCGCTTTCTTACCAGAGGAGTCTCGATGGATAGAAAATTGACCTTTTTATCCAACGAAGAGGAAGCCCGGTCAACTGCGTTTCTACCAGAGACAAGAGCTGACTTCCAGAGCTAGAGGAAAGAGTCGAAAGAGAGGTGACCTAATCTCTTGGACAAGGTTTCTTTTCCTAACAGCCCTTTTACGGAATCGCTAGACCAGAGACTAATCCGATATTTCACTTTCACCCCAGTTAATCCGTATGGCGGTGGCTCGCCAACTATCGATGACTTAAACTTTGGCAAAGCTTTAAACAACGGTGTGAGAAAAACCTTCACCCAATGTGCCAAATCATTGGGCTTTCTCGCGAGTTTTCCGAACGGATAGAGTTGTATACTGTCTCAAGGGCTCCCGATTATGAGTAACGAAATGTAACGCGATACCTTTCGAGGAACATATGATATTGTGGTTATACTATAAGATTTTACTAGATTTACGTAAGGCTTTTTCCCCATGTAGCGTACGTGTGGGTTGTGATTCATAACGTTTTAAAGTTCTTGTTAGGCTTTGCTTTGTTTTCATTAATGTTTCAACATCACTGAAATAAATTAACACGAGCTCTTAATTAAAGAACAAGTCTTATCGTAAACAAAGCATTTACATCGGCTTCAGAATGATACCAATAACTTCATAATATACATAAAAACAAAATTATATTTGACATATATCAGCATTAGCTCCAAGTACTTGACATCAGGGAAATCTTCAAATGATCAATTTTACCTTGGATGTCTAAACGCATATGAAACTTGACTACCTCTCATTTCTAGCCCTTGGGGGGTCTGTTACTCACTGCACTTTTGACTACACTGAAGAGATTACTCGTAATCTTTAAGGCCCTTTCCCTGACAAAGATGAAGCCTTAACTAATATGCCCTAATTAATGTATAGGTATTCTGAGAGTGATTACCCCCTCGAATGACCAACATAAAAGGATGTGTAGCTGTAGGTGTTGATAGATGAGTGTAAATTTACTACAATAATTTATTTTACAAAATAGTTAGCTCTGTTCGAAAAAAATATATTTTTATGAGATTTTGACTTTAAATATTTGTATAAGTGTTCTGATATACTGTGGTGCGTGAGTACTTGAACTCATTTTCGGTTCAGCAAACAATACTAATTTATAATATTAATTGAGCTAGGATAATTGTTGAATCTTCTTGTTAACTATAAAAATATACACTTTCTTCATAAATAACGGGCGTTGAGCTCTTTCATCCAAGATCCACCTTAAATTTTGGTTCTCTTTTCCAAGGTTTATGATTCTAGAGAACGGAAAATGTAATATAGGACTACAGGAATAAAGTTAAGCCGCACTTAACGTGCGAGACAGTTATGGGAAAGTTGTTCTAAATAAATGCCTGGAAGGTAAACAAGAACTTTTTTCAAGTTTTGTAACATTATTTTAAGGAATGGTAGTTGCCTCCACCTTTCGGAACGTCAGAGAACTTCAATATTTTAACATAAAATGTTTTGTAAGGTGTATTTAGTTGGAACAAACTTTATTGATAAATTAACAAGATTTTATAAATATAAACTGGATTAGGAAACAAGGAAGTTATACTTAACTTTTAACATCAATGTTTTTCCAGTTTCCGTTCTACATTGTGGAAGAGATTATACAGGGTGTTTCTGTTGACTCTGGCATGAATTTGAGTCGAAAATATAATATCTATGACATTTTGTCGTCCGGGTCACTGTTTTCGAGTTATGATCCGAGTGTTTTTGGGATGACCCCTTAATTAAATTAATATTCATTGCCTAAATCAGTTTCTTAATTAAATTGAAGGGGCCATCCGTAAAATTTGACCAAACTTAACTTGAAAACAGTGACCCGAACGGCAAAATGTCATAGATAAAAGTTACATTTTCGACTCAAAATCGCCCAAAGAATCAACATCTCCCTTAATTTCTGACAGACCTTTCAGAAACACCCTGTATACCGTTTTCTTCCATCGGCTTATTGCAATTTCACTCAAAATAAGTGGTGGTCACTCTAAAATAACTAAGCCTATTTTGACCTTTAACCTAACGTATATATTCATTTAAGTGTTCTCTATTTTATCAACTGCAGTTTCAACCTCTCTTTAATTTTAAATTTTGAATCTTAAAATATAATGATAGAAAATATGTGTAGCAAGGTTATCCATATTACTCTGTTTAAATAATTATATCTCCTTTTCTTTTCTATCTACGTTGGAATGTTTTAATTGCAATGTTTCGTTACGGATTGGATTAAAAATTAGGCTTAATGGTTTCCTTTATAATTTCTCAAATAACATCCAAGAACCATTTTTCTTAATTACGCCCATCTTTTTTTTGAACAAAAAGAATTTTCCCGTTACTTTTTAAATTATAAAGGCGCCAGACTTTTTTATTGTCTGCTCGGATGAAACGTTAAGGATTTGCCACAAAAAATGTAGATTCAAAAGATATATTTTAAAATAGTGGCTGGTCGGCAAAAACTGTAAAATAAATACCTGTTTTTTCATCCGGACAAATTAAGGTTCATTTAAATATTATATAATGAACATCAAACCAGTTCTAAAGTTTCATTGTGCGATAATATGCATAAGAGATCTTGATATTTTCTATGGGTGGGGTTACCTGTATCGTTTTCATATACCAGTAAAACGTGGCAATATTTGGCCATTTTTGTTTTCTTAGTTGTCTGTGTGGTTTTAAAAACACCACGTAGCTTATAAGAACGGAGTGTTGTGTGGCCCATTGTTAGTGTGGTTATAAAACCCCACGTAGCTTATAAGAACGGAGTGTTGTGTGGCCCATTGTTAGTGTGTTTGTGTGTTTGTGAAGATAAGATGCACGGAAAACAAATTAGGTGTCGGAAATGGTTAAATATAAATGATGTATTAGTTTCTGTGCTCGCATTGGAAATGAAAGAGCTGATACACGATTGTTAAAACCTTTCTCATGTTATTTCTATGGGGAAAATTTACTGTTTTCGACATAATAATAATAATTTTATGGAAATTAAAACCATGAACTTAGTAAATTTAAAAAAAAAAATAATAATAATAAACTATTGTAAGAATCTCTTTGAAATTTTAATCACACATTAGGCGTAATAATAATAATCTAAGCTTTGCCTATGAAGGGATATCCACACTAAGCCTGTGGCTTGTTTACAGGTGGGTCCCTTTACAATGCATAGAGGGGTGGTGGCTAGCCCCTATGCCACAGCTAACCGACAGCGCCCTATACTAACTATTACCGTTAACCTCTGCAAGTTTTGATGGAAAGGAGAAACCGGGTTAGACCGCGGAGGAAAACTCCTTTAACAAGCGGGGAGAGAACTTGCAAACTCTACGTAGAAGGATTTGTTCCCAGATTTTCACCCGGTGCCACAGTCCGGGATCGAACCCGGGATCCTCTTGCTGCGAGGCGAAAGCGCTAACCGCTACGCCACCCCACTGTTCATGTGATCGACTAGATTAGTTATAAAATCGAGTTCTGGCACTATGGTTAGGTTATTTATTGACTAGATAAATATCAGAAACGGTGTATTCAGTGTAAATTTTTTATTGATTGTAAAAATAAAAACTATACAAAGAAAAAAGGAAATAGCTGCTCGATGGGATGTTTGGCTTGACCCAATGATATCCACATCAGGATAGGCAGGAGAAACGATTTTTACAAAGAGTTTGTAGAGAAGGAAGAACGGAAGAAGTAAAATCTACTAAGCTACATGTTCTGTAAATAGAAAAAAAAATATGATTTAATTTTCTTCATTACTGCAACAAGTTAAACCAGAGTCGTGAAACCAGCGTTCAGGAGGTTGAAGTGGTACTCGAGATTGAGTAGAGACTCTCTAGGACGAGTCCCTAATCAACAACAAGAACCCATATAGGATCTGAGAAAATATAAAGAAAGAATTGGACTGTCTGTATGTGATCTCAGGTTTTGTCACATCACCGCCATGTTGGCAAGATAATAGCGAGCCAGTGCTAAAACTGCAAGTTCATGGGAACGTTCTCAGAACTAATATGGGTTCCTGGTGCAGGCCCACGTCAAACATCTGAAGATGAATCAGTTCAGATCATTTCTAGAGGAACTTACAGGCAATAATAGGACCGTTGGGGATAATAGCGGTAGCGGAAGCTGGAACGATAACGGCTCCGGAAGCTGGAGCAACTTGTCCTCCAATAGAGTTGAGGTTAGCTCCGGTGCTGGATCCGGATTGGATAGCTCCTGGAATGGCAAAATTAATAATTGTAATTTCTTCTTACTATTATCAACAATTGCAATGTTCAAGAAGATTATCGAATTGAAGCGAGTAATTACCTGGAGAGGCGATGAGGGTGGCGGATGGTCCACGGATGATAGTGACTCCTCCGTTGACTATGGCACCATCTTGGGGTCCAACACTGTCAATTCCGGTATCGATGCCTGGGGCAGCGGCGGCCTTGATGTGGGCTGGGTTAGAGATGACAGAGTCACCGGATGGTCCAACGACGCCGGTAGCCAAGATTGGGGCGCCATATAAACCGAGATGACCAGCGCTCAAAAGTGTGGGACCGCCAATAATAGGGGAGCCGATTGGGAGACCATATGAAGTAATAACACCCCCATGAGCAACGCCCAAAAGAACCAAGGCGATAACGCAAGCGAGCTGTTAGGGAAAAAACATACGTGTCATTAAATAGGGTCTACAGTAACCTCGCAATTTGCCCTTGAAAATGTATAATGGAGGAAAATAATGGTCAAAGGACATTAACTTTATCCTACTAATCCGATTACATTGGTAATACACCTTCGCGGTAGCTTTGTCTTTAGTGCATATTACAACTGAGTCTGATTGTACCAAATATCCCTGAATTTTGAAACCATGTTCTTATAGACTTTTGGTCCACTTATCTTACTTCTCAACTATACTTTCATTGTCCATAACCAAAATGTATCTACATCTACCGCTATAGTTAATTTATTTTCTTTCAAATAACTGTAATTTCTTTTTTAATTTGATTTAAAACAACATAAATTAGTTTTAAAAGGAAAATCTTTTGAAAAAATATGGAAAACCTACTCGAGTGAATCCAAGGGATACATTTCCGTTTGGAGAAAGTGAAATTTTTTCCAGAAAAAATTCGAATGTTTATCGAAGTATCATAATTGGCACGCAAAGTTGTTAATCATTTAGTGATCTTTAATAATTTCCTCTTCATCATATAATTAATTAGTTTTTTATAAGCTAACCAACAAACTTCCGGTGACAACTTTGAATTTCAAATTTTTTTAAGATTTATATATATTGCTTCCCTGTCTTCGTAAGAAAGTACCAGGCTTGTTTTCACTTTCGGCTTGTTTATTGAAATGAAGTAACCGCTAAACTTCCACGTATAAAGTATTTCACTCCAGAAAATCATTTGTTTGAGCCGTCCCCACTTTGGCCCTGTTTTTACCCTACATTGTTTTCTACCCCTTACGGGAAACACTAACAAGCGTGTAAGAAAAGCTCTAGAGTTGATAGAAAGTGTCTATTATCTGTAGTATATAAACCCAAAGTTATACCAACTTTTAGTTTCAGCTCCCATAACTCGGACTTATTTGAAGATTTTAAGTAAAACCCTTCTAAAAACTTTACTCTGCGTTTAAATTTCTAAATCTGTTATTAAAATTTTAACCACTTTCTAATTGGAATGGATTTCTTCTACTTGGAATCACTAAGCGGAAATAAACTCCATCTGATTGAAGAAGTTAGAACTGTTAAACCGTCAGCTCCTTCTCCCTCGTGTTTCATTGGTTATTCACATATCTAGTACAACCCTTGACCCCAGGTCTACACGTTCAAAACATGCAGAGAGAGGTTATTTACGTCAGGGAGGAATTCTCTCCCTGTTTACGTTCACGTTCGGCACGTTAAGGTCACTCGCTACCTTGTCATGTGACTTCTAAGTTCAAGAACCAATACTAATCATGGGATTTCCTGTATTACCTATGAATGACGTCAGGTGTGAAGATTAATTCAAGGTGAAAGGCCCAAAAAATTACAAGTTCAACATTACAAGTAGAAGAAATCTATGTATTTATGTTGGAACACTAACTCTATTCCAAAATGGGATCCTTAAAATACGCGTCTAATTGTTCTTTATCAACGCTACCCGAAGGAATTCTTGAACAAAGAATGACTGAGGAGGATTTTCATTGATACCTTCGCGTTGATCTACTTATAATTTCGGGGGCTTGAATTTGGGTTATAGAGCCGGGCCTCGTAACTTCGGAAATGATGCGTATACATGTACCAGCAGCATTGAGAGAGAGAGGATATTAAGCCGTATTAAAATCTTAAAACGGGGATACGAAGTACCGTAAAAACTAGTTGGGTGTCATTTACAGTCTGAGAGGAAGTTAGAAATTTCATACTTGTATTTAACAGGGAGGGTCAGTTCACGTGGCGCGAGCGAGGCAATCGATTCTTATGCCCTATTTCACCATTTTTTATCTGCTTAATTACCTGCCCCCTCCCTTATTTGACTTAATTTTATTTATTAGTCAATGCAAATTGAGTAGAAGCATGCAATAAGGTATTTCTCAATTTTTGTTTTTGTTGGGGAAAGGAATGATTATGAATATTTAATTTTCTAAGGTATTCATGTTTACGGATGGTGCTGCTTCTAAATTTATAGCTATGAATTTTAAGTTATTACTTATTATGGACTATATTATTTATTTTAGTTTGTATATTTTAGAATATTTTTGTTTTGCACTCTCGCATTTTTTTAATTTCTTTTAGCAACAACAACAAAATTTGTTAATTAAGTCAAGAATTTGTTTAACATTCCTGTTGACTTAATTAGCATTTTTGTTTCGTTTCTCTAAAATATTTTGGTAAATTGATCAATGGTTGTGATAACAAATTTTCTAATTGGTTAACCTGGATAGCAAGTATCATTTTTATATAAATCTGAATAAATTAATTAAATATGAATGGTAAAATAATTAGCAGATATAATATAGTGTTATTCGTCAACATTCGCTTATTGTATCATCTATTTAATAGAAACACTTAAGCACAAAAGGTATACTTGACAATATACTGTTTGGAAATCCCTGTAGTCGGAACAATTTAAAAGGGTATGATACTTCTTATTTAAAGTAACTCTGGAATTTCAATTGCTAGTATACTTAGAGCTTGGCCCCCTCTCTAGATGGGTCTCTAATTTCATTTACTCTCTTCCTTTACTCATTCTCCGTGGAATATTTAAATTTTTAACACTGGTTCCAAGCAGTATCTCTCTAGCCATTTTTCCAAGTACTTCATTCAGAACTCACGAGGAACATTAGTAATGAAGGGCTATCCTGTATTACCTAAAGTACCACTACAAGTACTTCATTCAGAACTCACTAGGACAATTACTAATCAAGGGCTATGTTGCCAACTATCACCTCTAGCCCCTATCAAAAACGTAGACTATGTGAATTCAATGGTGTTTACAATCCTCTTAGTATTAAGAATGAAAATAGACAAGTATATACATCTTAGTTATTCCACCACTCCCAATTCCTGACATGAATGACTTAAACGTATCGCCTCGCCCTAGTTGCAAGTTTCTCTTGAACACGAAGAAAGTACTTAAATTTAAAATAATTTACCTTTGCCATTTTTTCCTGAGGTCTCCTAGAAGATTACTACGAAAGAAAGTAATAATTGTGTGTAAAACTGTTTCTGACGATTCAACGCGATGCCCCTTCTTTTTATAGTCAATCCATGGACCCCACCCCAAAAGTCCTTGAGAATATTTAGACCTCCTTAAAAAAACGTTGAGAACCGAGTCCTAAGCCATCTGATATACCAAGATGGAACAAATTATAACCAATAATATTATTCCCTTCATGTACAAGTCGAAAGAAAAAGAAAGAGTAAAAAAAAAATCAATTTTTTTTCTCCAATAAACGAATTAAGTACAGAACGGATTTTAAAATGACCTTCTTAGGGGGTTTGAAAAACTTCAGTCCCTCGAATTAAATCAGTTTTTTCTTGCACTATCTTTAATAGCTAACCTTGTCTTGACTTACCCACCCTAAACCTTAACTGTTTTGATATGCAGATCATGATGGTGTGATCTTAACCAATCATAACGTGTGCGAGAAAATTATGAATTTAATTATTATACTCTAATTAAAATATCACAAGAGCTTTTTAATGGTAATATTTAAGAATGGTATGAATATACTGGTTGTTTCTGATAAGACTGCCAGAAATTACTGGGTGTGTTTGTTTAGGGTCAAACTGAGTCGAAAGTGGGTTTAATTTTAGAAGAAGGAATGGAGAACGGTTAGAATTTACTTCAGTCCGACTTATAATAAGCCCAGTATAGAGTCCCTCTCTCCAACACGTAACGAAAAGTTTAAATTATTTTATTGGTACACTTAAACTACGCTTTGATGACGCTACTGACTGGAAGGGCAAAAAATACGTAATTCCTTTTTACCTCTGTCGCTATGACCCGCCTCTTCTTTCATACCCCCCCCCCTTCGTCCCGTGGAAGGGGGTCCGGGGCTTTGACGCGCGCCCAGATTACTCTGTTCTCCATTCCTACTTCTAAAATTAAATCTATCCCTGCCACTTTCACCTCAGTTTGACACTTAGAACGCACCTTTTAATTTATGGCAGACTTACCAGAAACACCGTGTATTTTTTAGTTAAATGTTAATATTTTTTAGGCAATTTAGGTATATGTTTATCCTTGTCAGAGTGAATGGATATATAGTTTTTTCCCTTTCTTTTAAGAATTATCCTTGTAATTATAATTTTAAAGGTCGAGACACCCCTAAGGATTTTGTTTCAACGCCTTTTAGATTATAAAGAATTTTAAGTGCTTTTTCGTGATCGTGGGTGAGAATGTGTTTTATAAATTCGGATGCTACGGGTTTGTGATGTTTGTATTTTGTACGCGTTAAACTTTCCAGTGAAGCACTGCGAAGTACCCTTATTGGACGCTTAGTACCACCTGACGGATTCGTCCAATAGAGGTACTCAACAGTGCTTCGCGGGGAAGCCTAACGTTTAGTGTCCATTATGGAAACTTAATTGCTCGTATTTTCTTCAATATTGTAGATAGAAACATTGTTTTAATTGATATATTCATTATTTTATACACTCTTTCGATTGAAAAAGAAAGAAATTCTAACCCGGTGTATCCCTTTAAATATCTCATTATAGGTACTTTTAGTTATCGTCTATCTTTTTAAATATATTTGAAATTTTATCATTTAATTACGATTACATGAGTACATTGCAGTTTGCTTTGTACCATATGCTGCAAAACATAACTGATAATTGTGTATACTTAGTCAAATAGCTTTAAATTTTTGGTAAAAGCTTTCATTATTTCATATTTAAATTTTTATATTTAATTTCTGTACAACTGTCAGTCGCGAAGCATCAGAGCTTGGCTTGTCATTTAATGTTATCTGTTTTATTTTAACACTTCAAATCGTTTGTTACCTATAAGGTACAGCTGTAGATAGACAATTTTCCTACAGAACACATTAATATCCAATTCATATTCTATTAACACAATCCAGGTGTTTGAAATTTGACGCTGTTTCTTAAAATTAATATTCTCTATCTGTGAATCTAATACCCCTTGGGATACGCGTTGCGTTTTTATACACTCGTAATGTTTCATGAAAGAAATAATTTAGTAGAAACTTTATTTCCCATCATTATACTTATCTATAATCGTGTTTAATATCATCACATCGCCGATATATTTTAAAAACTCAGACTATGACGACTTCTTATCTTGATACAATAGATAATATTAGGGGAACCAGTTTAAAATAATAATAAAAAAATAAAACACCGACTTTTTAATAACCGTGTAAAGGTGGAGTCTGTTATGCCAACCTTGTGAAAAAAAACGTTCTTTCCTTCACCGTTTTTTCATTAAGATACCATTTTAAATGCGGTTTAAACCGGATTTTTACCGTTAGGAGAAATTAGGAAGTCTAGGAGAGATTGCGTATCAGTTGGAGACCCTTAATTAAGGGGTTAATTTCTTTAGATTAGTGATTATAAGTAAAAATATGAATTAAATAATTTTTTTTTGAAAATGCTAGTGGAATTTATTAATTCTATTCATAAATTACATAAATGGTTTTAGACAAAAAGGAAAGTTGTTTTTTTGAAGTAGTTCTGGAGAAACTGGCGTCTGTAAAGATATAAAAGTTTGTTAATTAAAAATGGCATAGAAATGTGTCTTAACAACGACCACGTGATAGGATAATGGATCATAACAATAACTTTAGCACTATTTAACCAATTACAAAATGATATATACAATCAATCCTTTGATAAGATAAACAACAACAATTCAATCAATTACAATTAGGTAATTTTATAACTATCATTGGTTATATCGTTGTTCGCATGTACTTCACCTCAAAACACTTAGCCGGATATTCAAATGAGTGCTCTTACTTTGTTCTACAAAGATTGGAAATACTGGTAACTGGACGCGACAGACAAGGGTGCTTTGACTACAGTTTGAGCTGGATAGGTTGAGGCAAACTTGACTACTGGTGCGGGAATACTAGCCGAGTACTTGTAGATAGTTGGTGCTGGTGCGGCGGCAGCGAAAACCGGAGCTGTTGAGTAAACAGGACTGTTAACGAAAGATGGTGCAGCGGCGAAGGTTTTGACTACAGATGGGCTGCCATCAACTTGGTATACAACTGGATCGGTTGAGAAAGTCTTGACCAAGGTGGGGGAAGTGGCGAACTGTTTGACTAAAGTTGGTGCGGTGGCGAACTGTTTGACTAAAGTTGGTGCGGTGGCGAATTGCTTGACAAAAGCTGGGGCTGTGGCAAATTGCTTGACAATAGTGGGTGCTGCAGCAAATTGCTTAACGACAGTTGGTGCGGCGTAAAATGGGGCCTTAATTACTGTGGCAGCAGGGGCGGCGGCCGATGAGACGACGGTTTGGGTTCCATCAGGGGCGGTGTAGACATATTGTACTTGTTCAGTTGGACTGACGATGTAAGGACGGACGGAGTGAATAACGGTTGTGCCTTGAGCGCTTTGATCCTCGGACCTGGACTTGTGGTTTGTCCCTTGAACTTTGCAAACAGCCAAAGCTACCAGGAAAATGCTCACAAACTATGTGCAAATAAAAGAAAAAATACATTAAGTTTCAATGAATTGAGAAGGTATCGATAACCAATCTTACTTTCATCATTTTGAAGCTTAGAGAAGATCTTTGCTTGTTCACTTAAAGATTGGAATAGTAGTTGTAATGAATTGTGGAGACAGTCCCTTGCTTATATACTCAAATGAAACCATAACTATGTATATAGGCTTTTACTTATGAAATGTATTCACTGATTAAGCAACTGTCTCGGCCATCTTGAATATTTGGTGCCGCCATTTGCATTTTGACCTAGTGTTTACTTATCCGTTCTAACATAAAGATCACGAATTTAGGATGGCTTTAGCATATTCTGTTAAGTATTATACCGTGGATACAGCGGTATTTCTTTGAGTTAATATATAAACTTGGTCATGTAATACATTTTTTATAGAACACGGTGATTTGTAATGTATTAATGAGAGTTTCTATATGAAATTCGGGCGAAGGTTTTTTTTCTGCGTTTTAATTATGTTCGTAATATTTCATTATACCTAGAACTACGCGCTGTGGGGTTCTTATTGAAGATGAAACCATTTGGCATCTGAATTGTAAATTTCACTTTAAGTGTGTTGCGGTATTCTAGGACAAGAAATCGAAAGTTTGTATCAAATTTTCAGGTCAAGATATTTTGAAGTTCGTTTTATGACAAGGTGCTCAGTTTGGTTTTCATTTCGAAGTTACAGTCACTTTCTCTGACATTTAAAAATATAAATAAGAATTATATATTAAGTTAATCGGCTTATTAAAGGATTATGGAATAAATTTCACACCCAGTAACTGTTATTGTATTTACAGTTAAGAAAACCCCGTAACGCCCAAAATAGTTGTCAAAGTATCTAGTGGAATTATCATTAAATTTGGGTTAAACTAGGTTTAGATAATTTTTGATGAAAATATAAATGTTTGGATTTGACGCATCAAAGTTACGAATGCGACATTCTATGTATTATTATTAACTTTCCTTTTGAATCTCAGATCTATTTATTTAATAGTTAAATCTAATTTAAAACTTGAATCTGAATTAATCAATTGCCAAAGAAATCTGATATGAATTATAATCTGTCGTTTATAAGCATGGCTCAGAGGCAGCAAAAAAGACAAAACCAACCAATTTCTGGTTGCATGACCCATAAGTGCCACCAATAACGTGAGCTTAAGTCCTCACTGGTTATCTACAACCCTACAGCCGTATGCTTCCGCAACAGACGATTTTCAAAATCTATCTATAATACCTTTGAAAATTAGAAAACAGTTGCTTACAAACCAGACGAAAGATTAGTGTAGTAAACCACATTGAAGAGTAGTTAATTACTGATTTAAATTTTGGGTATACACAGATTACTGTTTGTCTATATACGTTTTGCTGAGTGTACACTCATGGTACACTCTGAGTGCACAATCTCTAAAATTTCCATGTGCAATGATGTCATGTTATGTTGAAAATCGGTATTTTACAAGCGATTCACAACTGCTTACGTTTCGATAATGCGTGCTTTTCTAACCCTAATGAAGAATGGATGAAACAGCTTGCTATCCGTTTCATCAGAAAAAAGTGGAAACTAGGCTCATCCTTGCCTTTTCCGCCGAAATTTAATTAATTCACTCTTTCCGCAGCGTCGTACTAGGGGGTCTCTTTAACGTTAAAATCGGAAAAGAGAAATAATTTATCGACATGTCTTTTTATGATGTCAACCAAATACGCTGCGCTAATAATTTTTCACGAACTCGCACAAGAGATGGATGAATCTTTCGAAACATTGTAACCCCAATTTCCGAATTAGTTTCCTATATAAGCGAAAGTAAACGTGATAAACATCATCACTTCAAACACATCTTTCCAAGGAATTAAACCATCAAATCAATACAAACATCAAAATGAACAAGGTATTTGAGGAAGAGATACGTGTATTGTACTGGGAAACCCTAGTGCCTTGTAATATGCCTTGAAACCATGACTTAAAAACCTTATGGAATACTTGTAGATCATCATCTTCGGCGCTTTGGTCTGCCTGGTGTCTTTGGCGCACGCTGGTTACTTGTACCAACCTCCAGTACCAGCTATTCCAGCGCCAGTACCCGCAGCTGGGGTGAGTGTGGATGAGCCCCGCAGTTGTAGAAAGTATCTTTGATTAAATGTGTGGTTTAACATTAAAGGTTTTGGCTCCCACTCTTTTGAGGACCGCATCAGGACCATTGGTGATCAGTAATGCCGCACCTCTTCCTTACTACGCGTCTCCATACGCCTATGGTGCAGCTGCCCCAGTTTTGGCTTCCTCACCATACGCCGTTTACGGGAAATAAGCCTTAATGTGATATTTTGTTGACTGATTATGTTTTTGGAATAAACCTTTCTTGGTATTTAAATTCAAATGTTGTTATTGTGGTTTTTCTTTCCTTTTTAAAATAGTTTAAATGTCTACTGTCCATACAACAAGTCAAAACCAATACTATTTGATTTTAAATAAAACAGTTCAGTACAGTTTCTAATCTTCTTTTGTACTTGTGTGAATTTATACCACATTTCCGCTATGGAAGGGCTCTAATTCTGAATAGGGAAATAATTAACTAGCGAATATAAATAGAAAACAGCTAATTTTGACAATGGATTAGGCTTGATTTACTCCCATTTAACCCAAACCGTTTCTCCCAATTCCCATATCTCCCAATCCCATTTGACCCAACACTATGTCTTTTCCCCCAATTTCTTTTGTCCCAATTCAGCATAAAACATATGTTAATAAGTTCAAAGAGATTTTTTTGTTTTATTAACAATGATATGTTTTACATATTCAGTTTAGTTTGAATTTCCATTTTATGATTTCTAGATATTCAAATGGAGTTTTTCTCCCCGCATCCAGTTCCCTTTTTAGTTGTTTTATTCTTTCCTCCTGAATCTTGTATTTTCTGTTTGGTGGTTGAACAGGTTACCCCCCGTTTCACCCAATTTAAAACACCCAATTCCCAGTTCTCCTATTCCAATTAACCCAATATTGCATACCCAATAAGACTCAAATAGAGTAGAATTTGATGGTTTTATTTATTTATTTTTTCATTTCATAAGGGATACACTTACTTGAAGTGTATAACCGCTCAAACGAGGAAGAGACATCCTCCTAACCAAACCAAACCTAACCTAACATAACATAACAGTAATGTTTTGGAAAAGGCATATTATTTGAGAAGTCAATGAAGCTAAACGTCAATATTTTGGAAAAGGCGTAACATTGTTAAATGATTTATAAAATATTACTAACCTAACTTATCCAAACCAAACCTAACCTATCATAACAGTAATGTTTTGGAAAAGGCATATTATTTGAGAAGTCAATGAAGTTAAACATTAATATTTAGGAAAAGGCATATTATTTGAGAAGTCAATGAAGTTAAACATTAATATTTTGGAAAAGGCATATTATTTGAGAAGTCAATGAAGTTAAACATTAATATTTTGGAAAAGGCGTACCATAGTTAAATGATTTATAAAACACGAACTTTCTCGTGGATCTAGCAGAAAAATATAATACATTTAGAATAACACTTCACATTAATTGGTAGGAAAACTATTTATCCCAACCAAACCTAACCTATTCGCATTAAAAATAATCAAAGTCGTTTTGAAAGCAACCCTTTGCAGCATAAAATATTAGACGAAACCATTCGATTGGGAGAAATGAGAATTGAATAGTTTGGGATAAAAATTCCGATTGGGAAATATAAGATTGGGAGAACTGGGAATCGGAAAGTTTGGGATAAAAATGTATTTTGGGAAACACAGAATTGGGAGAAATGGGACCATACCTTAGGCTTACCTAATTGAAATTATATATATTATTGGCCAGCCTGTATCACGTGCTCTTCTGATTATAAAATAGCATAAAATCCACGGACAAAAGTAGGACAGAATGAAAGTTATAAACATTTTAATTTTTATTTATTTTGATATTACGAACATAATCTACATTATAAAAGTAGAAACATAGAAAATGTATATTAAAGTTGCTTATGAAGAAAAGAGGACGATGTAAACACCATCTATGAAGTTTGAGGAACACTATTTAATTTTAATTCAAAACACTACCATAATTGTAATCGATATTTGATGAGTTACTAAATTTAATACTACTGTTTTGAATATCGTTTTCAGCTCTACGAAGACATTTCGGTTTGGGCATGAAAAGGCACGCCACTCCGGACAATATAATGGCGCTGCCAATCAGGGAATACGTAGTTGGTCTATATCCATTCAAGGTCATTTCAAACATAATAGAAAACGGAACGAGAGTTAATCCAACCAACGATTGAGCTCCTGATTCGCCCAAACTATAAGAAAAACTGAGTAACAGATTAGAGGCTGCAATTGCCACCGATGATGCAACAACAGCCAAAATCGAAACGTCGCAATCGAGAGTCAACACTTGATCAGTAATTACTATCTCAGCAACGCTTACAAAAGTCAGCAAAAAATATAACACATAATTCAAGGCGTAGAGGTTAAAGTTCAAAAGCTTCTTGGAAATTAAACACATTGTTGCGTTGGAGAGTGCGGCTAATAAGGCGAAACCAACACCGCGAAGGTCCAACGCGACATTGCCACCAAAGATGAACGAAGGTTGACTAACGATGAACACACCGCAGACGCCAGAGATTGAACCGATTATCGAAGACAGTTTAAATGTTTCGTCCGATACAATTGGCGATAATACATTTACTAATAACGCGTCCAAAGCTATAATGGCTGAAACATCGGACTGCGGTATGTAAACCGAGGAAAACTGCTCCACATAAAGAAGACACATCCAACTTAGCAACCACAATATCGGGAAGTGTAATTGCGACTTTTTCCATTTTAGACAATCACTGGATTTTACCACCAAAATGGGCTGGTAAAACAGAACCCCTATGATCCATCTGTACATGCTAATGACCATGACGTTGTCAGTATTCAAGTATTTCTTTTGAAGGACTAGACCAAAGGCCAAGCTTAGATTGCCGCCCAAACAGAGGAGAGCTGGAAAAATTGCCCGGCATTTAGACGTTAACGATAACATTAACGCAGAACTGAGCTGCTTACGAACTCTCTTCGCTTTATATTTTAATATTAAAAGTGGGTTTGAAATATTTGTCTCCATGATATGCATAATTTACTAGGAAAGAAGAGAATTACACTAAACCGCTGTACCTTACTGTATAGGTAAATGACGTATTACATAGACTAGTCGTGTTTTAATCAAATCTCCTTTGAATTGAAAAACAGTTGTGTCTGATTGGTTTACATTTACTATTTTCTGCGCGGGAGTGACACGTAAAACTTTGGAACTCAAGTGGAATAGCTAACGTTGTAAAGAACAATTTTCAAAATTTCTGTGTACTGTGATAGCAGTTTAGAAACGGCGAACACATTTGTTCCGATTTGAGAACTGCGAATGAGGGCCCTGGGGTGTAACAAAAGACATACAGACAATCAGACAGAAACGTTGGGAACAAAAGCTCTCAGTGATATCAGGAATAGATTTAATCTTAGGAGTAGGAATGGAGAACGGTTAGTATTTACTTAAGTCCGACTCATAGCCCAGCATAGAGCCCCTCCCTCCAGCACGTAACGAAAAATTTAATTTATATCAAATTAATTAAAAGTACGTTTTGATGACATTGCTGACGGGGACGGCAAAAAATACGTAGTTCCATTTTACCTTTGTCGCCATGACCCGCCTCTTCTTTCATACCCCTCCTTCCGGGACTTTGACGCGCGCCCGCATTACTCTGTTCTCCATTCCTACTTCTAAAACTAAAGCTATCCCTGGTGACATACGTCACTCAGAGAGGTAAAAATTAGCGTAATGACAACTAGTTTCGCGTGATCGCGTTTTACAGGCTCATCATCAGGTCTTTTACCTTTCAGGTACCTTTAATTGCGTGATTTAAGTTGATAGTATTTTAAAATCGATTTACTTTATCTATTTTTATTCTGTACTTCTTAGAACGGCACTAGTTCATTACCACCAGCCATCCAAGATATTCATTGGAGTTCAGTGTAATCTTGCATAACTTTGTTCTATATTTCGTCTCATAATTTCCATTACACCTACATAAAAAGTATACTCTATGCCCTTGAACCCATAGAGTTAATTTAGATGTAATACCACCATTACAAAACCCATATTTATGATGTACCGTCTGCAAGTCCAGGCGATCCAACATCCTTTCCTATAGGTATATAGATCTAAACTACCACCACCACCATTAGAGCAGGCTGTCATTATGCTAATTAACAAATTAATAATTAATTAGCATTGACGTCGTACGTCGACTCTTCCATCATCGCCTAAGCCCACAGAAAATACAGTATTGACAACGCAAAAATTGTTCATCCGTAAATCATACTTTAAAATATATTTTCTCATAATATAAATAAAAAATGTGTCGAGAGAAACTCTCACGGTTATCTCTCCATCTTCGTTAGGCGTACTTCATTACCACCCAAAGACATAAAGAAAGAAG
Source organism: Phalangium opilio (assembly GCA_019434445.1). Classification (NCBI taxonomy): domain Eukaryota; kingdom Metazoa; phylum Arthropoda; class Arachnida; order Opiliones; family Phalangiidae; genus Phalangium; species Phalangium opilio. The sequence continues at coordinate 1,495,084 of JAEQBA010003137.1, forward strand.
AAAATATATATACTGTATAATAATTAATTGTTTATGAATTCGTTGAAAGTCCCTTAAAAGAACAGTAAATTACGGAAGCGAAAATACATTAAGGAATACTTAAGTTGTTATTTGCATCGAAAGATTTCCTAATATCGTTACATTATAATCAAATCACTGCACTTTCTCTGGAAGAAGTTTCATAGCATTTTGCTAAGTGGACCTTTGTTGACAAAAATGTTCGCCCAGAAATGAACATAACCACATTTATCGGATAATTGTTTTCAACATTTGATATAATAATGTTATAATCTAAGCTTTTGTGGCTTTTTAACAGGTGGACACAAAATTAACATCCATGGTTCGCCGGATAAGTAGTTGACAACTGCTTAAAAGCGTAATATTGGTCGAGGCTATCTTGTTTAAACTATTATTATCTTTAATTTTGTACAATCAACATGCTCTGACTAAGGTCGAAGTTTAAGGTTCCATTTATAATTGCTTCTCCGTCATGAAACATTTAAAAATTTATTTTCCCCAATACTTCAGTTATTTAGAACAAAATTGAACTATTAACTTCTAAGAATTATTCTCAAATTGTAAATGGTTCTTGGGGCGTTTAAGTACATCTTTAAGATCTTAAGCTAAGGGGGATGGAACTTTGTAAATATAAGGATATGACTTCGAAGGACAACTTCCACACTGAGAGCGAAGGTTAAGGGACCCTTTTTTGGCGTACCTGGAGGGCGATAAAAACAGGGAGATGAGCTGGTGTCATCCTCATTAGACTTCTCAAAATTTCAAAGTCAAGACGTTGTGTTTTTAGGCCTAACCGCGCCCGCCCAAGTAGCTAAAACTCCCCGCGGCTGTTGTATTTGGATTAACTTAACACTTGACGGAGATGCAACTCGCGTTAGGACTTGTTATAATCGTGTTCTGCGCTACTGCTTCGAGTCAGAACAAGGTGAATAAAGAACCTGTGGACAATAAGGAGAAAAACACGCAGACGGACCCGTTGGACACCGAACCTCAAACCGTCTACCAATACTATTACTATCCTCAACTTCCTCAAGTACCAGCGCAACGTCAGCAAGTACAATATGCCGAACCTGGATATTACAGTTATCAAAGAGTGAGTCGAAATCCCGTGGTACCTCAACAGGATGTGCAAGAATACCCACAAGGCTACAGAGGACAGATTGAGTCTTCGGACTATGAAGAGACACTTCCGGTTGGAAGGACTGTGTTTCGCGATTCGAAGAATAGGTTTTTAATAAGAGGTGGAAGGTTTGGTTGATAAGTTCAGTGTTACGTTAGTATAAATTATATAATTACTGATGTTTCATATTATGTTTAATATCTTTGTTTTATATCCATGGTTCATGATCGTTACTAATACCGTTTTGCATGGGCATTTTGCATAGAGTTATAATTAATATTTTATTTGAAGTGAATTGCACTTTTGCATATTGCCTCATTAAATATATGGAAAACGGCGTAATCTTCTGTAATATATTTCAACATCGATTACTAATAAAGAATATTAATTAGTTTTGTTAAACAATAATCTTGGAAAAAAAGCTAAATTTATATTTGATCTATTGAATTAAATAAAATATATTTCAATAAAAATTCTAGCTTATTAAACTTTAATGCTGTTTTTCTTTACTGATTATTTTTTATGAAACCCACCATGGAAAAAGGTCTATTTTTGCTCCTAAAGTTGGCACCAAAGCTCGCGTTTAATATACAATATTACGTCATGGAAAAATACCCAGTAGTGAATATAAAGCTCGATTTTTATGAATAATCTTTATTTTAGTATTTTAGTATTTTATGCTATAGGGGTGACAAGGTTTTATACAAACTCTGAAAAAAAGACCTATTTAGGTCATAGCAATGGTGACCTTTGGAACGACGGAAATTTTTAAAGCGGAAATTGGCGACTGCACGGATGCTGTCTTTTGATTATTAAATTCGTTCACATTTCTGAAAACAATTCACGCCAGTCAACGGCTTTTTCTCTGAACTGTAATTGGGCGTGAATGTGACCGAGGCTTAACTTAATTAGGAATCAAAGTTTTCGCGGAATTTAAAACGTGGATATTAAAATGTACGCGAAAATTCAACATCAACCCAACCAGGCAATCGTCAAGGGCCATTCAACTTAGTACTCCTTCCGATGTAAGTTTCATTGTTTTGGTAACTTTGCCGATTTATTTCGCTAGCCCATGTTTGACTTTTGGTGTGTATCAGTGTATAGTCATTAGTTGGTCTGAAGAATACCTTGAGTGTTTGTACAATGAGTCGAGATTACCTACGTTGAATATGACCAAGGTTTAATATAATATGGCCACAGCATAAACTGCGGTCTTTTAGATCTATTATTATATTCAGAGGTCTAACGTAGTACAAAGAGGTTCGGTTAAGAGTAAGGTCAGCCCTTAAGAGATCCTAATTAGGATGAACTTAATTAAAAGGGAGTTTTTCTCGTCAAGTCCCTTTGGTCCTCGGTTCAACGCGCTGCGGCTCTAGGGTTTGTTAGTAGGCGCTGATTAAAGACCAAAATTCTTTGTCTTGACGGGGTATTGGGATACGAGTTAGGGTTAGCTCTGAGGCGAAGAGCTTCATTCTCATCCAGGAACTTTGGTAGATAGTTCTCGTTATAGATTCTTTAATTAAAAATAAGTTTTTCTTTCGGTTATGGTTATGGTGATGGGTTGGGGATTATCATTTATTTTTAGACGTTAATACTGAATACTGCATTGAAAAAATTATTTAGATTTTTTATGAAATTGCCACGTGTCTTAGTAAGGAGGTGTAGTTTTTTGAATATAAGTTGCCTATATCAAAAGCAAATATAATAACATAAAGTGAGCAGTAAGGAGAGCGTAGGCGACGTGTGATTTACTTCGCATATGAGCCAAGAAAAGTAAAAAACAATCAAAATTTTTTAAGCAGTTTTGCATAAAGAAATATACAATAACCATTACTTTCATATCATATTAAATATTTTATGGCCCAATCATTTCAAACCTGAACTATTTGTGTCGAACAATAAAAACATCATTTGGAACCACTGCATTAACAATGGAAGGTGGTCATTAAGTCAGTGCGTACTTCCTGTTATTCTTATTTGCCTTGACTATAAATACTCTCAATATTTATAGTTTTATTATCAGCCACTTCTACTGATGTACACCTTCCAATGTTTATTTGGGAAGCTTCTTATCTGAAGGAAATAACCCTTTTATATTTCTGTATCTGTTAGACCTTGTTTAAATTAACTATTCTCTTACGGCCAGGTCGTTTGTAAGGGGCACACCAATTAAAGTTTTTATACTGAATTACTTTGGAGATGTCTCCGAAAATCATGGTTGAATTGTACCTTTACTATTTAGCTGGTGTTAACGAATCTCCTACCATTTCAAAAGAAAAATCGATCCGTTTTATTCTTTACGCAATCCACGTATATTTAAAACAGTGTAGGGCGTTGATATGATTTATGCATGATTTCCGGTCTTGTTCACATTGACAAAAAAGTAATGAAAACACTTAAATCGTTTTAAAGTCATTTAAAACAGAGTAAATCCAGTAAGCACTGTCAGGGACGTTGGAACGTTTTCAAGTTATTTCTTAGCACCATAAGCTGTTTTAGTCGATTTTATACTGTATAATAAACTGTACGTAACGTTTGAATTAGATTCATGAACATTACTGTTAATTTAATCAAAAAGACTAAATTATATAAGTTATAACCTCCAGAAACCATGTCATTTATAAAAACCCCAAAATATGGCACCCAAGGGCTCTGTGTGTCCAACGGAAACAACCTTAAGTCAAAATGCAGTTAAATAAGACCTGCCTCTTCTTATTACCCCATGTCCCGTTGAAAGGGGTTCCGGGACTATGACCCATGTCCAATTAGGCTTGCTAACCATTCCTACTTCTTTTGATCTTAAGTGGTTTAATTAGGAAATATTAACTTATCCCGTAGACAAAATGAGACTTGTTGAAATGTCTGTTCCGACTATAAGGTCTCTTTAGGAAAAAAGAATTAATACCGACGACAGGTAGCATTGTCTAGCCAGCATGGAGTCTCATTTCCGAATAGCATAGATTTCCCTGGTGAGTGGGGTGAAAACATAAGGATCTTAAAACCTTTTCGATGCCTGAAGCTGTTCTTGCCATACAGTAAATCTTCCAGTGTCGAAAGAGGTTTCTTCCCTAATGGATTACCGGCGGAAATCCTCCGGAATTTGAATGCAAAAGCCTTTTGGAACCTCCCTTTAACGACTCTTAAATAGATTTTTAAGCTCTTTGGTCTTCTCTCTCTTGCCCTGTAGTATCAACGCAAAGCGATGTTTCACTAAAAAAATAATCTTGTCTTTAAGGCCGACTTCCAACTAAAAACAGAACATCGAGACTAAAAATGTCTCAGCGACCGTGCACATTTTCGAATCCCCGCTGGGGCAGAAGTTGGAAGGGTTCTACTAAGCTAACTGAAAGCCGTGCAATGTGGTTCTAGCGACCTGATGATACAAAATAGAGAATTTCCTTCAGAGGAAAACCAAATTTCGTGAGGAAAAAAATGTAAAAGAATTTCTATTGTTCATCTTCAGTTCTATGGAACTACATAGCACGGCGTTCAGTTAACTAGAAACAAGAAGTGATATCTAGTTTATTAGGGTGAAGGTTTAAGTTCGCCACATTTCCAGCTTTATCTCCAGTCCAAACGTAGGGGATGGAGTTAATCCCCGCCTCTAAATTGCAACCAGCATCTCATTGGTTACGTATTTTCCGACTGAGGCAAGGCGAAATAGCCCCACCTCCTTTTACGTCCCCCCTTGTATTTTGAAAGGGGGACTGGGACTATGGCGCGCGAATACTTGGGCATCTTATACCGCCTCCCTAATAAATTAGATGTCACTTCTTGCTAGAACCCTTTCCGCTTTTGCCCCAGCGGCGATTCGAAAATCGGCACGGTCGCTAAATTGTTACTCTCGATGCTCAGTTTTCAGTTTGTCTGAACCTTTTTCGCTGGATGTCGGCCTTTTGGTGCGGAAAACGGTGAATTATGAACGAACATTCACGCACTTTAGAAAATTACATCCATCAAGACTTTCAACCCCATAAGTAGATCATCTATTTTACTTCATTTTTTTTAAGAAAAAAAAGACTATGGCCTACTTTAGAGTACATCCTTTTAAATTTTGATAAGGTCTTTGTGGGCTGGATTCTAATTACAAGGGATGGTACGGTGTTATCGAAAAATCAATTTATTTTAATCAATTTTATCAGATCGAAATAAAAAAAGTCGGAAACAACAAAAGTTGGAGACGACTGATACTCGTGGGTGGTATATATTGGTCTACCCCACGCATTGATTTAATTCCTAGTACCATCCGGTCGTATATTTTAATATCAATTTTAGAATATGTAATTTTAACCTTGGAGGAGGGAAGTTTATACTGGAGTTGAAATCATACTCTATGGCGATAAGACGAGAAGGACTTTCCATGCATTTACTTAAAAATTACCCATAGTAACCCGGGTTTATTTTGGGCTTAAGATTTAGGTGACACCTGGTTATAGAATAAAGAACTATTTACACGTGACTAATCTAGTATTAATATTTCTACCGAGAGATGGCTGTACTCAATGATGTTGTACAACTTTGTAAAGAATGCTGGGATTTTTAACCCAGCAAAAGCTACTCCAGTATCAAACTTCCCTCCTCCAAGACTTCACGTGCGCCAGACGTTTCGGAGAGTAGTTGAAAGCAAAAAATCTAAAGTTTCTATGGAAAAATTTATCATATTGCCTGCAACGAAAGAAAAAGTATTTTCTTTAAACTTTAAGAAAAATTTGGAATTATGGATTGCTGCTGGTTTCATAGTTTTTCAAATTAAATTGGACAAAGTTGTTTTTTTCTTTAATTTTTTAATTTGGCTATTTTAATCTTATGAATACATTCTCTACTTTTTTTTCTGACGTAGATACAGCTTTTCATTATCTTTTCGTTTTTTAAAATTAAATTTTGAAATATTCGGGCCGAAAACCAAAATTAAAAATATCCCAAGTTATTAGAAATTTTATTTTAAGATTTACTGATCTCATAAAAATTACTCTCTTGTACCAAATAAATATTTTCGCTATGACAACTCCTAAAACAAACTGTCATAGTGGGCATTGATGTCAACGCAAAAATCGGGACAAAGTTTATAATTGTCACCCAAGAACTTCTAAAAAGGCAGTTCATAATGTGACTCCATAATAGAGATAAATTAAAATGAAATCTATAAAATAACAAAGATTATTAATTACGAGTGTTTTAAGGGTTTGGAAGCGTGGAAGAGTTTTGGGTCTATGAAGATGCTAAACACTAAATAGTCCTTGGGTTAATTTTCATTATGTTGGTTAGTAACAAGTATTTCCTGATTTCAAATGGAATATAGTTATACTTGAGGGTTATTCATAAAGCTATACTGGGGCTCATTTAGCTAGCAATTAGGCTCGCTGACCAAGCCTTGAGAAATTCAATCAAACTATGCACTTCTAAAACCTTTCCCTATGTATGTTTGGTCAAATTCGGAAAGTAATTGTAACTATATGCTTTAAAAACAAACAAACCACTTTATTAAATATATATGATAATTTATTATACAAACATTGCTCGAATCTACACGTTAATTAAATGTCTTAAACTCTACCACTCTGCAGCCGTTATAAGTTTCAAAGTAGAACTTTAATTAAACTTTTGTTTCTTAAAATTAATTTTACTACCATGGATGGTCAATCACTCTCTTGTATATATATTTTTTTCTTTTTCTTAAAAATTTATTTCGTAAGATCGATAGTGTCCCCTAGGGAAATTGGTCTGCCTGTTACGTAGCTGTCACTGTAATAGATGCCCTCTATTTCCTCCCATACTTCGATTTAGCTTTTTATATCCATGGACCCAATTTAATCGAACTTTTTTACTCCTGAACTTGCATGGTCCAATCTTCGTAAAAATTGCCTTTTGACCTTAACAATGTACTTAAGAGTTCCAGAACTTCATTATGAAACTAGTGTAGAGACTTGGTCTTTCATTTTTATGGCAACGTAGAACGAAAATTAACTTTATAGTGAAATTTCGGAAGTTACGTTATAGTAAATAAAACAATTGTTGCCTTTTTGGCTAAAGTGATTTTTGAACGCCAAAATCATATTAGTACAAATAAGTATACTGAACTTCGATCTTAAATTTAAAAAAAAAAAGTGAATTATACCTTTATTTAAAGGGAGAGTGAAAGGAAAATAATTTTTTATTTTATCGATTCTTCCCACCAATTACTAAGACCTATTTGAATAGTGAAACATACAGGAAATACCTCCCGAATGATTTTAAAATTCAAATAAGATTGAGATTTCGCACATAATTTGAAATTTGCACCTTCGACCAATCGCGTAACGCCCAGCCTTTTTGTTAACAAAATTCCCGTGGCACACTCAATGTCAAATGAAATTTAGCGCAAGATTTGATAAAAATTGCACGCGATGTGACAATATGGCGCGAGATAAAGAGCGTGTCACATAAATTTTTCATTCCTCTGACTGCTATGCCGGAATTTCATATGTATTTACCAAGTATTCAAGTCAAACTTAAAGGTAAATAGGCACCAAAATACTTCTGTTCAAGACTACACGAGCTTCACAATCCCTTTGAATATATTTCACCAAAGCCGAATTCTGTATCGCTTTCAAAAACAGCAACCCATCAAGTGTAAAATTTTGGGTGTCTCGAAATAGGCATTGACGTGCTGTGAATAACGAATGAGGTGGGTGTAAATATACTTTACTTGACACTGAAGGGAAGCCATACTTTACCCTTTTATTAAGCAATGGTTAATGTCAAATGATATTGAACATTTTTATATAAACGGATAATTTAGTCAATGTCACGCGCGACTGTTATTTTTATTCTTCGGGCGCGAGACCTTTGTCACATTGATTGATTTTGGTTTTAGTCCGATGGAAGCTCTCTAATGCTTTTAGGATCCAATCATAAGCCCATCATAAGTATGGGCCGAAAGAATATTTCTTGCGAGCCAACTTTCTTTACAAAAGGTTATGGGACGTCTCTTCGACGTGCAGTTCTCGTAGATGGCGGTTTCTGGTGTTGTACACCACGGAAGCAATACATCTTATAATGTCAACTCGCCTTGACTCGACCAAGAGAACAAATAGTTCATGCCAGATCTATTCTGTTCCAATTTGGAGAAGAAACTTTGAAACAAAGATGGTGCGCTAAAGTGTCACCCAAATGCCAATACCATTGAAATGATATGAGTTGAGGCAAACACACGTGCTTTGTGATAAAAGGGCCTAAGAAAAACTAAACAGTTTCATGTGTTTTCTCACACCTGTGCTCTGCGCATGGGCAAGAGAACCGTGACTTGAAGTATGCGCATGGAAATTGCTCAGACATTTTATGCTGAGAATTGTAGTTTAAACCACCCTTGCTACACCCCCATAGAACCCTTTCGATGTAAAAAAGGGGGTAGGCAACGCTCAGAATCGGGACATACACGGGGAGGTTGGTTCCTGGCTGACTCTAATACTTACGCAATATGGGGTTATGATTCAGAGTATTACTTTTTCTTTTGGTGTGAATTAGTGAAGCATTTACGTGGCTTTTCCTCACGCGCTTTTATGTCGGTTTCTCTTGATTTTTATTTCAAACCAAAAACGTAATCGACTGGGAAAATCCTTTCGCTATTAAAACTTCGTTTGGTCCTTGTTTCATCCCTAATAGCCAGAACCCATATAATATCTGAGAACCAACTTAGACTTCCTTAAACTCTCACTTTTTGCGCTTGGCAAAATGACTACTATGCAAGAGGGAACAGGGAAATATGGGCAGGAGAAGACTTTAGATCAGCCCCATATATCCTGTATCTTAATGTTCTTAGGTCTTAAATGAGTTCGAGCGAAATGCATTTAAGTTTCATGTTTTTCTGTTGCTTATTTATATTTCAAATTGTGTGTAATTTGAGTTATACTTTTTGAGAGCTTGCACGCTAAAATCTCATCTCGCAATATAAGTGTATGCTGATGTTGTTTTCCGGAAATGTTTTTAGTAAAATACAGTAGTATCGTTTCTTTCAATATTTTTGGAATAATACACGCGAAAATGTGATCTGAATTTTTGATGATACTTTTTTCCCTGCAATTCTATTGTAATTCCACGTTAGATAATAAGCAATTTTAACCTTACTTGAAAGCTTTTATTCTTTATTTCAAATATTTTTGCAAATTTAATGACTTAAAATTCCCTGTGTCGCTTCTAGTTTTCCTGACTGTTGTGGAGAATTTGGGTATTTAATGTAGCATTCAAAGTAACTGACCAGTGACCATACTAAACCATTGCCTTCTAAATCTATCAAGGCTCGTGCAATATAATATTAACATCGATGGCTAATTGGCGGAAATTTAAGAGTGATAATTTGCGCTCAAAATGTCTGAGAAACAGCGCTTATTGGAAAAATATCACAATGCACGGGCCTTGATAAAATAAGGAGGCCATGAATATGCATCTACGGCTGAAAACTACATACATGTTCTATTAAGAGCTAGGTTCATTGCGCGTGGGTCAAGTAACCTTTAAACTTTAAGTATTGTCTTCCCTACCTCTAAAATTGATTAAATTAAAAGAACTTAAACTAATCAATATTTGAGTACTTCGTGATCGTTTACAATAACCAAAAATTGGTCTAATAAAGTCTGGATTAATAGTTCTAGACATAATTTTAATCACCAAATAAATTCGGTTTCCTTAACACCTTATCTGATAACGGAAGGAAGCGTTTAAAACAAAACCTGCACGTTACCGCTAGTAAATCGCGGTGTAAAAATTAGGTCTTTCTCATTAACTCCATTCTTCATCCATCTCTATCATAAAACGTTATAGTCCATTACTTCCTATTTCGGGGAAGCCAGATAAAACAAGTTAATAATCTGCCAACTTTACTGGGCAGTAAATGCCTTGATGCATTAACATGACACCCGCCTTTTTCAACACTGTCAAACGTTACCAACGTCCGAGTCGTACGAGACTATCATAAATGATTGAAAATTTCCTTAAAAATGCAATGTTTCTTTGCACTAAATGTTACATTGAACGGTTACCTTTTAAGCCTTGGATAATGGGGACATTTGATATTGCGTGGGTTCTCTATCATACACCATTAACGTTTAGTATAACCCTTGTTTTCTCTAAGGGTATGGTTGTACAGTCTTGGGAAGGGTTGGCAAGTGAGTAGGTTGAGTCCGCACCTGTCTTTATGACTAAGACGAATGACCCTTAATGACTTGGAGTCGCGAGCTGAACCACGCTCGGGTCGTAGTTCGGATAGACCTATAATTCCGAATCAGAACGTAGGTGGGATGGAGTCACGTATCCGGAACATAGATATTACATTGGGGTAGTAATGTTCCCACCCCTGAGCTGACCTGTGTACGTTATTACGTACCCGGCCTCTAGTTCACGTCTATATTTACATCTTTCATAAGTTCTTTGGGTAAGGGTATTGAGTTTCTGTTCTTTGAAAGGAACGGTGACACTAAATACTTCTGGGAGTTCTTTATGAAGATTATTTTCGATGATCCATGGTTACTGTAAGTCGGGACGTACTACTACAATTGAAGGGTACAGAATCTACCTGAGTCTGTTTCGACGACAGTGTCAAGAACAGCGACACAATGTGCTTGTTGTACCATTGTTTTGTTTTAAGGATACTGATGATAAATTAATAGAATTATGGCAACAGCTCGACCTATTCCAACTCTCAGAAAGTATCTCTTATAGAGTAATTGCAGTACTACGTATGCACACGTCAGAGGGAAGGGTACACTGTCTACACCCCTCTCTACCGCCACAAGTCTATACAGTAATTGTAATTAAATGCTCGGCCCCACTGCAGTGAAACATTTTAATCTTAGTTTCGTCCAAAACTTACAGTAGGTCTATCACTAGGTTTAGTTTTAACAGTGACCCATAAAGATATCAGGCAAGGAAATCATTTCATGGTAGATAAAGTTCACGGTAACGCTTCCCCTTCAAAAATCACGAGGCTATATAATTTATTCTTACTTTAACTTTGATATAGTTCATGTTCTTATTTGTGTCCAGTGAAGTCAAATAGTAAGCAGTTGCTTTATTCGACCTTTCTTTTGCATTTTCCCGCCTACATCCTTCACTGACTTCCACTGATGGAATACCTAGAAAGTAAGGTACAGGCGTGGTTATAGATTGGAACCTCGCCTCATATGATTTTTTTAATATCATGACCTTATCTGGCTAGGATAACGGTTTGAAAAGGAAACCCCACTATCTATAATTACATTGGAACTTACCTGCCGGAGAATAAAACCCAACCCACCATTTTCCTTATGGTTTCTTATATTCTCCGAATATCTAATAGAGGTTGGGTTAAATCATAAGGTTGCAATAATGTCCATAAGTATGATTCGAAAGAATTTTTGCAACGAGTATGTATCCTTCATAAAAGCTAGGGATGATGGGTGTCTCTGGGCGGCTTGTTTCCTTGTAAAGCCGCGTTTCCATCGTCTTCTGTGATAAGCCTTTTTCGATGTAACTAAGAGGGAAACAAAAGGGGGTATAACTCTGCCTTCCATCTCGCTTTAAAGCGCCTGCGCTCTAGGGTTTTTGTATCATTAGAGTGCGCAGAGACGCGAATGTATATAACCCCTTCTACGTCCCGATACAGAGGGTTGCCTACCCCCTTTTTTACATCAAAAGATCTAAGGCAAAGTTTTACCTTCGTTTCTTTCCCTCTTAACAACGAAGAGGCTTATTACAGAAGACGATGGTTTGTCTCCGTGGAAACGTCGCTTTACAAGAAATGGTGTATTCTCTCTCATGGTCAGTACTCTGCCCCTATATCAGAGGGCAGACCCATACTTATGGCTATATTTAGAAACTACATAATTGTCATATGTTCGGAGAGAAGATATTTTTGGATCCAATATAGAAAATAATGGAAGTTTATTGTTTTCTTGCTACTAACAAAGTCATTTGCTTGATGGTATTCGCTACATCGTAAGCATTTCCAATTAAGCCCAATTATTATATGAACGATTATAAGTATCATTTCCGTTCCAATCTCTGACGTGACGATGATACGAGTCGTTGAAGATACATTTGCCAAATTAATTCCTTTTGTCAAATGATGTGGGTTGTACCAGTAGTAAGATGTCATTCGGGACAATACGCGAATCATTTTGGATTCCTGCGCAGCGTTGTCGAAGGGTAGGGAAGGGAAAACCTGGAAAATATGTACGGTCGCGGAAAACTGTTTGGATTTTAATGAAAATTGTAAATTATGACAGGAAAGGTCTGAGAATCTTACGAAAATCGCGAGTCTACAAGTTTGAGAATTTATGCTACATAAATTAAGGTGGAAATGTTAAGCCTTAGATGGTGGATTATTTTAACTATAAGGCAGATTGATTGGGTAGCAGCGTGTTCATGCCATTGAAGATAAATTTAAAAGCCGAATTTTGTTAGCGGCGAACAGATAAGAGTTCAATAGCAAAACTAATAGCTTCAAGTAAACGAAAAATATATAGACATCGGAGATAGGTCAAGTAAATTCATAACTAGTACAAAGCGAGCCTAGTTTACTTTAGCAGTAATAGTTAATAACCCATTCTAATTTGAGAAATATTAATTAGGGATTGTAGAATTTTAGCAGTAATGAATGAAAATTTTTCCTTGGATCTTAAATTTAAGGAAAAAAACCTGAGAATTTTAAAAAACTGAAAATATTGGTCGCGTTTTAAGCAAAGGCTGAGAAAATAATTTTATTTAAAAAAACATATTTGAGAAAAAATAGGCTTAGTTTAAAAATAATTTAAAACCATTGATAATTAAAGAGAAACAGATTTTTAATCCAGAGAAATATGATTTTTTTTCATCTTATATATAACAAACTTTTTATATAACCACCGTAAAAATAAATACCTTAAAATTAAATACTTCAAAAACACGCATTTTTAGGTAAATATAAACAACCACGTATACGTAAGTTAATATTGGTTTCTTTATTTACAAATCATGAATTTATATTTAGGGCAAAATATTTTGTTTTAAATATAACCGTGAATTTGTGCTTGTTCTTTAAAATAATTATATTATAATATTAAATTTATAATTTATTCACACTAACATTTAAAATTAGTTATATAAGTCTTTTGGGAGAATAATTTTTATTTTCCATTTTTTGCTTTCGATGAACAGTTTCAATTAGTCTTCAGTTCAAAGTTTTTAATTACTTTTCGAAATGAAATTCATTCAGAACAGTTTCAAGCGATTTATAAACAAGAATTCTAGAAGTTTTATGTATTGATTCCCGGTGAAATATATTATGATTAGTAGTAACTATAATAACTGTATAATTATTCATTGTTACCACACTTCAGATTTAAATTATCTTTGAAGGGCAAATCTCATGAAATTAGACACAGAATACTTGAAAATGAAACTTATATTGGACATTTTACTGACCAAGTATTACGGCGTCTATTTTCGTAACACTTTTATGGTCCGACTTTAGTTTCATTTTAAAGTTACATTGTTTCAAAAGATCGCAATGAATGTTCATTAATTTTCACGAGAGTTGCCCTTTTAAAGCTAAACCATTTTTAAATTATAAAATTAATATTTCTTTGATTTCCCGGAAAACAGGGAGTGGATTTTAATAGTGGATGAATTTTTTCTATTTTATACATCTTTCTTTCTCTTTCTTTTACTTAAGTTTTGTGGCCGAAAGACAAAAAAGAATAATAATATTTTCTATAAAAGTCGTTAACTTTGATCGTCTGTAGTTGGATGATTTGGTGGCGCTCCAATTCGGAAAGTGCAGAGTCTCTCAAACTCGTTGGCTTCCTTTTCGAGAGCGTCTAGGAGGGCTTTTGTCGACCGTTTTTCGGCTGATGATAAGATACAGCACCCCCAGTAATGAAAATAGCAAGAAAACAGGAGAAAATGATATTTCATATGTTTAAGATTTTTTTTCAACTGTTAGCTAACATAGAACTTAGGATTACCAGGGAACACTCAACTAAAAGACCGGCGAGAAAATGTTAAAAACATGTCCCTATTTCTCATTGACTTTTCGGTCCTTTCGCTACAAGTAACAATAGATTCGAAAGTAACTTTCAGAAGAACAAACGCACAGTGATTGACCTCGTGTAATTCACGCCAAGATGAATCACGCCGCTAGATGGAGCCTGACTTGGCCAACCAGCAGCGTGAAGTGAACTCTGGCGCAGTCTGGTGGTACCTCTTGGAGTGAGGAAAATCACTTAGCATCACGGCGTCTTTCACTGAGTTTGTTTTTCTGGATGTAATTTTCTGATTGGTGAATTTCCCTAGCGGTCGCAAACCATCTTGGTGAAATCTTCGCGGTTAGGCCTAACGTCATGACATAACTTTCCTATTCAAAGATGCGCGAGTCAATTCGAACCTCAGCGATATTATGGGGGAAAGACATTGAAGCTGTGTTTGCATTAAACAATTAAAATGCTATGTAGAAAGGTCAAGCACACGAATGGTTCCAATTGAAGACACAGTGACTGAGCGTGTGTCATGCCTTTAGTCTAGTGTTCCCTGTCTTACTAGGCCTAGATTCTTTCTCTTTTGGAAAGACTTGGAGTGATTTTCAATCGGAGTATACTCGAAGCAACTTCTTTTAATCATAAGGTGTTGTAGAGAACTCTGGATTGCTTTTGAAGCATATTCCGAATGAAAACCATTCCTAACTTTGTTGGGTCCCTGGCTTGTACTAGAGAAAGCAATTAGATTTTTACTAGATTCTAGGGTTGGAACGAAAGTACAGGAATTCTGCAATATCATATTGATGTTCGGATGGTTATGGGAAATAAAAAAGAAGTTAGCTGTAAGGAATGTCAGCCTTTTTTTTACGATTTTTACTTTATCAAATTTAGGATGTGCATTTTATGATGCCCTTCCTTAATATTTGATCTTTATATTGGAAAAGGAGAACCGAAAAATAGGTACATGATGGATAACTTTCATTAAATATTAAGTTGATGGTTCCTCAAAACGAGGGCTACGTAATTGGTTGGAGGTGCAAATTTTACTTCATCCAGGGAAGAGTACAGACGGAGACTTATTGTAAACCTAGACCCCACAGTGGGAGAAAGGGAATCGAAGGGGGTGAAATTGATTCCTTCTTGCCACGTGACCTACTGTTCGTATTGAGTTACTATTTTGCGCCCTCTCTCCAAGACAAAATGTACTATCTTCTAAAAGGCTCGAAACTGATTATGCAACTACAGCCAAGATTCTCACGATAGGACAGTTCATAGTGAGAATTTGCTGGAAATATGATGCCGTTTGTCACGTGATAAGCGATAACCAGGTTTTCTAACACAACCCCTTTCTCCTGATGTGGGGCCTAAAAGAAATTTACGGTTGCCAGTCAAAACTCGAGTAAATTTTTTCTCCTTTTCTACTCTTCCCTGATTTATCGAATCTATTTTGGTTTCTAGAATAATTCGGGAATATCTTCTGGGTGTTTCACAATTTAGCTAAGTCTTTTAATTAAAAGAGTGAACAATAATTATCTTCCTTGATTTTAATTTTTACCATTCCTTTAAGAATAACCCTATTTCTTAACACGTTTTCGAAAATTTTAAATCGGTTTATCAAGACAAAATAGTGTAAACTTGTAAAGTCAGAGTTTATAACACGGTGTTTGATAATTGAGGCCCAAACATTGACACAAAGCATCCCTGGCGTATAAATCAATTATCTAGTCTCCTTTGTAATTCCAAAAACCATCCGAACTTATCCAAATAAGTAAATGCACGCATCCTTTCAGTATATCGATTTTAGTATGTTTTACCTTTACTGAGTCGAATTTGCAGTCTTTGGTTTTCCTTTCTTAAGAAGTGAATTGTAGCTTCTTGCTTCTTTAGCTATTTTTAGGAATAAAGACAAAGGCATTTCTCTTTAAATTGACACTACGTGACAATACTTTCAATATAAACCCGGTACCATCTAACAACCTATAGAATTTTAGAACAAAGGAAACGACATATAAGATTTTCCTGAATCTTTCAGATTTTCAAAATAAGGCTATCCATCAAAAATTTCTATTATCTTACTTTAAGAATCTTTAAATAAGGCTTAGCAAAATTTGGTTTCCTACAGTGTTTTAATTATTTATTCTTATAGAATCCGAAGTGTACTATAGCTGCATTAAAATATATATATTTTCAGCTACCGTGAAAGACGAGAACGAACTAGATTAAAACTCTTAAACAATTTAATCCTAGTTCAATTCAACTGAAATTTCGATTAAATTTCACGCAAATCGTAAGGCTGTTTTAAGTCGAAATTTCAACAACAATATTGTATTTAGCTTCCCAATATCGTATACTGTTGCACTATGGTTGTGCAGCCGACTACATAAATTCAGAAACTGGCGAATGACGAGATTAAAACTCGTAAACGATTTAGCTCGAGTACAATTCAACAGAAAATTCCGATAAATTTAGCGCATATCGTAGGAATTTAAGTCCAAATTTCAACAAGTGTATTGTATTTAGCTTCTATGTATCGTATACTGTTGTGCAAAAGGCCATAATAATTCTAGTATATCAAAATAATCGAATTGTTGAGTATGCCTGGGCGAATACCACTTTTAAAGTAAATGAACGTAAGTGCATGAAGCAGATTAAACCTTGTATCGACTTCGTTAGTTAATTTGTACCAATTTAAAAGAAACTTTTACTTTTAAAGTCAGAAACATTTGAAAACAATTAACTTGGTACATTTATATTCAGAAGATATTTACCAAAAAGTCTCGCTACTACTATAATTACTCATTAAGCACATTTCGCATTGTATCGACTTTGTTATTTAATATGTGTCAATTTAAATGATAAACGTTTTCTTTTGAAGTCAGAAACATTCAATACAATTAATTTGGTACATTTACATTCTGAAGATATTTACCAAAAACTCTCGCTACTAGTCTAATTACTTACTAGACCATGTAATCTCAGGACTTCTTGATGTAACCGCGTCATACAAGTTACTTGGGCTTGATAGGCTTCGAGGCTTTTACTCCGCCTGTAATTTTATTAATTACCATTACCCAATCGGTAATTTTTAGGCCTAATTTAACCCTTTACGTACCATCTGTCGATTTCATCCTCCATTGCGGAAAGAGCTTCGGGACTGCTCCATTCGTGCAAGCCTAGTAGCGGTGGATAATGTCCTGGAAAAGCAGTCGGTGATTAGACTTAATCGACATTTTAAAGGTTGCATAAAGTGATGTTATATTATAGGTTTTATCAAATCGACGAACTTACCGTCGAATGGTGGTAGATAACACATAGGTTTGCAACTATCTCGAACGTCGTCTAATTCTCTGTTAAATTACAATGGCTCCAATAAGGTTAAAAGGTCATGCAGTCTTCTGAAACTTTCAGAGGTGATATGCGAAACCAGGGATAGATTTAATTTTGGAAGTAGGAATGGAGAACGGTTAGTATTTACTTCAGTCCGAATTATATCCCAGTATAAAGCCCCTCCCTCCAATACGTAATGAAAAGTTTAAATTAACTTATTGGCTCACTTAAACTACGCTTTGATGACGTTGCTGACGGGGACGGCGAAAAATACGAAGTTCCTTTTTATCTCAGTCAATATGACCCGCCTCTTCTTTCATACCCCCCCCGTCCCGAGGAAGGGGGTCCCGGACTTTGACGCGCGCCCACATTACTCTGTTCTCCATTCCTACTTCTAAAACTAAATCTATCCCTGGCAAAACTAAATAGTTTTGGATTTTTCCTCTATCCATGGTTAGCAAATGTAAATTTATAAGAGCTTTCAGAGTTTTAAATATGATATTTAATTAACGAAGTGTGCGCAGATTTAGCACTACTAAAGGTTTAGGTCAGTAACAAGTCGATACTTTACAGTTTGTTAAAAGAAATTTAAATGTCTATTTTGCGAAGAGGTTTTTGAACCGTCTACATTATGAGCGCGGATTAGTATCAAATACAATTATATTTGCCCAGATGTTCTTATCCTCAAAGTCTATCCAGCCTGTAAGCGTGAAATCAGGCCTTTGAAGCAAACATATTTTTTTAAAAGGGTTTCTTAGCTAATGTGAGTTTTTTAGTGAATTTATCTAGATCAAATCAAATCTTTAATTAAATACTTAGGGAAAAAACCTCAAGGCACCCAACCACTGTATAAAAATTCCTATTCTGGATCTTGAAACTTCTTAAAAATTCTTATGTTATAGCGAAAAAATTCTCAGTTTCCGAATTAAAAACGTTAAGACAAATTCCTTCTCTTACCTAAATCGACTGTTGAGTATAATATCGTCGGTGAATCCGTTCTTGAGGAAGAATTGAAAGGAGGATTTATCAGCTTGGACAGCGAGGGCATCGTAGGGCCCAACTAATTGCGGGCTTTTCAGCTTCTACACGCCAAATGTACCGAGCCAAGCAGCCAACCGAAATTGAAGAAATGGAGAGAAAGAGAAAGAAGTTAGAAAAAGAAGTAAAAATTCGTTTAAGACTACGAGGTATTTTTACAAAAGGGAAGAAGATGTAGGTTATAACAAAAGAAAAAAAGGATATTATCTCTTTCAGTACAAGAAATAAGGGTTGAAAAATATTTCTCTGATCTCTCGGTATGAAAGTATAAAAGAAGAACCGTACCTTAATCAGAAACCTTCCAGCTCCGCTCTTCCTGAATCGTTTTCTAACAGCCAGTAGAGAGATGTGCACTACTTTGGTACCCGGAATTCTATTTAAAAAAATATTAAGTCAATGGGATAAAAATTCGAGAGCTCCCAGCTTAACTACTGAAAGTCTACAGAAGTATAATTTGGACTTGGCGTGCGATTACATTTTTTAAACTGTGAAGTTACTGTTAAAAACTCTACATATATGAGCAAATATTGCCAAAGGTATGGAAGCAAAAACAGTAAAGTTACTGTTAGACACTCTGCAAGTTTTATATGGGAGCAAATAATGGTGTTGAGAATGTAATAGTCAAAGGATTAAACCATTTCAAAATTTCAGGAGTGAGGAATTTAAAGTTAAATTGAAAGGGAAATGAAGTTAAAAAAAACAGTTCACATGGAAGCTATGTGTAATGTGTTTGGTTAACTTAAGGCTCATATTCTAGAGATTTGTAGTATTTCCGTTGGTGTATGATTGGGGATATGAGACACAGAGGAAAGAATGATAAACGAATGTTGATAGTCAATAACTTATAAGCTTTTTAATTTTTCAGGTAATTTATCACTGAAATAGTTTCCAATAAAATTTAAGCATTTAGTTTTATTTTATTAAAACTAACTATAAATTTTAGCTTTTCTTTAAAACATGAAATCGTGGTCAACTCCTCATATTACGTTTTGAAATCTATACACTCGAAAAGCTGCAACCAATAATAGCATCCTTGCAAATTGAAAAAACCTCCCACGCCATATCATTTTAAAACTCCTAAGTTCCATACTAAGTTTACACCATATTAAAAGGCTTACACCGATATCCAAATACCCTCGCATACAAAATAAACTCAAACTGAAAAAATCTTCATAAAGCTTAGAAAAACAAAACCCCCAAAACTACTAGACTTCTCGCTACTGAGTGAAAAATAAAAACATTTTTCAATCCATGATAAAAGGACTAGGCAAGAAGTGAAAAAAACCAAAAAAGATTATGGCAACACACAACTTGTTTCATTCATAGTTCTATAATGCTCTCGATAAGTATAGGCCTAGTATCGTCATTATCCAAGGAAGAAAACTTTTGAGAGCTGCGCCATCTTTGATTGAAAGTTCGTTTAACAAAACGTATTAGAATATTGGCATGGGCTACTGTAATAGGCCATTTCGACGTAAAAGGGCGTTGGCAACCCTCAATATTATGACATACAAGGGAGGGTTGATACATTTCTGTCTGCACACTCTCATGATATAAAAAAAGCGAGATGGAAGGCAAAGTTTTACCCCCGGGTCGTTCCCTCTTTGTAACATCGAAATGGTCTATTTTCCTTCCATAATCGACTCTGGTTAACAATAATAGATGACAATGGTGTCTGTTACCATCACCAGGAGATGTTCCTCTACCTTTTTTATAAAGGATGGGTGTTCGTCCCATACACATGGAAAATTTTATAGGGTTATGGTTCAGTAGGATGATAGTATAAGTGAGTAAGAAAAAACTTTATGGGAATGAAACCAATTTCCTCCAGTCAAAAATGTATAAAAAAACAAGATAAAAAAATTGGGATGGGGGATTGAAGGTAGCCTTGTCGGGTTACTAGTCCCATGGCCTTAAGGCGTAAGGCTTGAGCCGTGAATGAAAAATGAGACGTTTGATAGGGGAGAATTTTCTTTTGGGTTTTTGGTAATTTGACACTCGGTGCATGGCGTGGCACGATGGAAAGATGGAGTGAAAATGTATTATGGGATGGGAATAGATGGAGGTAGGTGCGTACGGATGTATGTACCTGTAGTTCTTTTGGAACGAAGCGCAGGCCATCAGGCGATGCTCTATCCCCACGTGATTAGGTTGAAGCGAGCAACGGTCCATGGCGATTTTCCTGTCCCTTTTGCGGTTAACAGCGGCGCGGCAGAAAGCCTCCATCCCACGAGTGAAATCCTCGTGATCTTCCTCTTCTTCCATTTCGCTGTGTTTTAGTAAAGGGAAGATAAATATTATAATACATCGCATTTTAAAGTGTGAAGATATGAATGTGAAATATATTTCGAAAAAAACTAAATTTTGTTCCTGGCAATAGATCTAGATATATCAGTTGTGACGTCAGTGCCTAGGTAAAACGTCACGGGATTGACTTGGCAGTGGGCGTCCATGTTTGGTATCAGTTTGGTTCTATAAGCAAATTGTAAGGGTGACGTCACACTAAGGCTTCTTACTTAATGCAGGGACAGATTTAATTTTAGAAGTAGGAATGGATAACGGTTAGTGTTTACTTCAGTCCGACTCATAGCCTAGTATAGAGCCCCTCCATCCAACGAAAAGTTTAAATTATCTTATTGGCTCACTTAAACTACGTTTTGATGACGTTGCTGACGGGGACGGCGAAAAATACGTAATTCCCTTTTACCTCTGTCGCTACGACCCGCTTCTTATTTCATACCCCTCCGTCCCGTGGAAGGGGGTCCGGGACTTTGACGCGTGCCCATATAACTCTGTTCTCCATTCCTACTTCTAAAATTAAATCTATCCCTGCTGAATGATAATTAAATTCCAATATTTCAGCGTATTCCGAGGTAGTTAAGAAACTAGTCTAAATTCGCATCATTAAGGTTAAATTGTATCAATTTGCAACTTTTTTAAATGTGAAGTTATTCCTATTTCTAGGTCAATCTTTCAACGACATTTGACACTCCCTTTTCAAAGTATAGTTGAGCGAAAAAGCCAGACTGAAAAGAGGAAGTTTCGGGCGCAAAAAAAGAAAGGCGCGAACTGAATTGAGAAGTTTAAATGGAGGAGGCAAACGTCTTAGTGACTTGTCTCGCCTTTTCTCCTTTTCTTTTCTTTTAAAGGAGGATATCATTCTCAACCTGATTCTTATTTCCTTTTTTTGTTTCCGCGATGGCCATTCTTTCTCTTCTCCGGTTGTGGTTGACTGGTGAAAGTGCAAAGAGCCCCTTTTTGCAACGCTTCAAATCTTTTGTTTATTTTGTTTTTACTTTTTTATACGTTGCTGTAGAGGTTTTAGGTACACGTTCGCGTTTTCCAAGAATTTATCGAGTGTTATTGTACCACCACCTTTATTTCTTTTCTAAAGTTTTTCCTCTTTTCGTTGTTGGACTTTTGTAGTATGTTTAGTTTTAGGCGAGGGGCCAACCACCAAGCGTGGTCGGTGTGCACGCTACTTAAATTATTGCGCGTTATCTTCGATATCCCTTCCCTTGATAATGGTATAAGGTTACTTTAGTTATTTGTAATCGGTGTACAAAGAACTTGAGAGTGATTATCCCCTCGGCTTTAGAGCTTGGTGGGAATAGAAGGCAAGAAAAATAAGACTATCTCGTTTTCAATGATCCGCTTTGACCATTGTTGTTGCACGCGTTTTACTGATCTTCGGTTTCGTTGTCTAGACCAGATGTACAAGTACATGGGGTGGTTTTCATGGTTTTTATTTGGGTTGGTTTTGTTCGTTTAAATATTTAAATATACTGAATTTAAATTCATGTTGTTCGGTCTAATATGAATAAAAATTCATTTAAAATGTTTAAGTATCAGGTCACTTAATAGTAGATGCTAATTCCTATGCAGGATTTGTGGGACGGGCTTAAGTATTGTTTGTCACTCCTCTTAATTGTGACGTATTTCTGTTGCTAAGATAGGTCAGGTGTGCGCTCAAAACGCAAGGTCCAATGAGATAGATAATTCGCTGGGTAAAATTCGTCATTCATAATGATTATTCTAACTCTTCCCACAAAGTCCGCCTGGATATACGTTGATAAAATGCCTACACAGAAATTTCCTATTATTTGCTTGCATCCCTGTTATTAAATATAGAAATAAACCATCGTCGTTGAAATTTATGGATATATTTTGGAAAGTTTTTATCTCCTGCAATAAACTTTGATTTACAACAAAGAATAGCCCTCCTGCCATAATAGAATAAATACATACAATATTAGTGCGATATAAATTGTTCAAAGAATTTATCACTCTATAATGCATATAATTTTAAATCAATAACTGCATGGGGAAGGATCAAAAAGCAGGCGATAAACTAAAAAGATAATCTCATCAAATATTCAACAAATTTGAAGAGAAGTATGCATCTCTGATCTTTTCACCCATCATAAATTATTTGGAAAAGGAGAGGCCGCCCCCCCCACCCTCGGAGAGATAGTGATGATTCCTGGAATCAGAAGGGGATAATAGAAGGATGACACTCAGTATCCTCTTAATACTTCAGTTATGTAACATGATTCTTCTCAGGCTCACACTTCATGTGTGCTCTCCTGCTCATAGGCATTGCACCGTTTTAGGGTGAATTCTATAACTGTTTGGTATGCTAAATCCTCAGCAAAATCAACCCAAAAACCTTGATTGTCTTGACGTGGGACAAAAACGCACAAGCTCATGCGCCTTGGCAAATAGTTAAACGCTAATAGACTCGGTAATGATGAGGGAACTATTTATCGCGTATGTGACTTGGTTTAGTAACCTTGCTATAATAAATGTTAAGGGATGTTGGGAAGAATCATGTTACAATTACCCGGCTTTGTGGTGTATACACTTCTCTCGAAGAGAAGTATTATATACTTCTGCTGGAATGCATAGAGACTTTTGTCAACACCATTAACCCGAAACCTCATTTACTATTCTATTACCGATTTCCTCATCATCTTCGTACCCGAAGGGTTGTCTGCATCTATTTCCAGGGAATGTCTGGGATCCCTAAGTCCCCTGTAATAGTGGGAATTGATATAGATGTATTTGGGGATGGGGACATGATTGGTTCGTCGCGAAATAGCTCTATTAAGCCTAGCTCAGTAGCCGTTTTATCCTCTACTGCATGAGATCGATAGGCTCATTTTCTTATTCCGTGAATAACCGAAATTTTTCTTATTCTTCTTCTAGAGAAAAGGTCTATTTGGGTTAATAGTCCAGACATTTCTTTCTTAAATTAGCCAATGGTTGATGGGTCTATTTAAACCATCGCAAAACGCCCCAATTACAAGGATTACAAATGATATGAAAGACCTTTAAATTATAGCTTGGGACTTGGATCTGGATAATTCGACACCTTCGATCATAGGTTCATAAGATATGTTCCATAAGTTTGTCAATGGTGAGCTTATCATGAAGTGACGTAGGTCATAGATTCTCGTAAAGCGACTCCTGGTGAGACACTGTCAAAGGCTTAGTACAGACTGAATAATAAAATGGACTGCAAAACAGAGTGTAGTTAAATCTCACGTCGTTCTCGAACTAGCTCTCAGAAAGTGCCTAGCATTACGAAGTATAGAAAGTGTCTTACTTATGTAACATATCTAATAAACTTATGGTTAGATTGGGTTGCAAAATGTGAAAGGTCATGATGTTTTATTTGAATCGAGCTGGGAAGTTTTGGGCGTTTAATATTTGAATTAATGCATAGTTCTTTATAATATGTCTTGAATTAATCTGTATGAGCGAATGATTTTCAACGGCTAGTCTAGCCCTAGGAAGCTAAAACCTAAAACCTTGCAATAAAATTACTAGTTATGTAGTGCAAAATATTTTCTCAATCCGCTGCCAATTGACTGATTTAAATGTGAAACACGTTAAGTATATTGATTACTTATACCTACTGATGACTGCCTGGTTTTTGGAGACCCTAAGAGTAAAAACCATCCGAACAAGGTGTCCAATCCATATACGTTTTAGACTTAGCCTGGACAACATAAGTCTCTTTGCTGCAGTTAGTATTTCATATAATTCATAGCAATTTTATTAGAATAACGTCATCATTTCTTTGTTGTGTGAAAATGTATGAAATTCTACTTGTAAAATCACTGTACTTCTTCAGGAAAGAAAAACTCACTATGCCATAAAAAAATACAAAAGTAACAAAAAGAAAATCCGGCAAATCCAAGTAAGGTCAAATACCTTAAAACAACGTATTTATCTCAGAAATAAATAAAACAGTAAAATTCCCAAAACTACAATAAAAAAGGTTCTCGTGGGAATCTATAGCAAGTTTAGGAACCTCTATACGTTGTACTATTGTGAATATGATAGCGTAATAAGAACGAAAAGCAACGTTTTCTCTTTCAAGTCAAACTTTACTTCATCCATAATTCAATGCGAACAACTCTTATCGTTCATTCTTATATTGTAGACCCCTGTCTTGTCTTACACGATCGCGAGTACCGGCGCGTTATGGACAAAAATTAGAGAAATGTTGGGTAGTACCAGCTGCTACCCCTGTTGCTCAGTAGACCTTTCTTGATCCAAGTAGAGTTTGCAATAACGTGAAAGACATTCGCACACGAAACCCTTATAAATTTCCATCAAGAAAACCAGGTCCTCATGGACAACTCGGACTGCAGTGAACTGTTCGACGAACTTCTAGAAGAAGTTGGGTTTTTCCAGTGTTAGTATGCAGAACCTACATTCTTTCTTTAGGTTGGTAACAGCAAAGAGAATATACCAATAGGAGCAGAAACTTTTGGAAATAGGGACCGGCTCTGAATTTGGAGAAACTAGTTCCGGTTGTTCACGTGACCGTGTTGTCTGCTTAAAAATTATTTTTTGCACGTTAATGGTCAACCCAGAGATCAACCCATTGCCACCACAAAAAATTAAGCAACCGACATAATTTTACCAATAAAAGGCGTCGCTGCTTAGCCAATCAACAAAAACCGGATCTAGTTTCTCCAAAACCGTGGCCAGGCTTTTCAAAAGTCTTGTGAAAGGCTGAACTTTCTGCTCCTCTAGGTAAATTCTCTTTGGTAACAGTAAATACTCCTATGCCGTTCATGAGACCCAGTGCAAGGTTTGGATGGTGCATTCCGTCTTAGCTTTCGCTCGTGCGTTGAGTATCAGCTCAAGTTTTTATCTTTTCTTAAGTAATACAATGTAAAGATAGTTTGGCTGAATTTTCCATACAGAGTAGGCTAGGATGTCGGAAATCTCTTTTCTCTTAGCCTTAGCTTAAGCTAAAAGGATAAGTCTAAAAGTTTGAATGAGGTAAGGGTTTTGTTCGTAAGGGTTATCTATTTTTAAGGGTAAAAGAAGTTTATAACTGTCAGAAATGACAAGTTACGTATCTGAAACAGGATATTGTATAACCGGAGGCTATGCTTCCGTATCTCGAGCAGTAGATATGTTAAAAATGAAGTGAGTTATTCTTTCGTATAGGAAAACATAAATTATGTACTTGAAATCTTTAAACATCCAAAGACTCCATACTAACATCTGATCGAAGGTTAGGGGAAGGGCTAAGAACTTAGTTAAATCTCCAGCTCCTCCTCACTCGCATCGCATTGGTTATTCCAATGTATTTCATGTTTTGAATAATTGCAACGCGCATTGGTCGCAATCCGCGTCGATAATACATGCTTTCTATGCTCAAATAAATTATGGCTGACGTCAGGATGACGTATTCTACATCTCCTCGTCTTTAATTCAAGCAGAAAGTGACCACAAAATGGCCTCTTAAAGGTTCCACGTTGGAGAAATCTATCATGTTGAAACCTATTTTAGTAGGAAGCGGAGTGCGATATGGCTGGAATAATGTTCTCGTTTTGCAGTTTCGATTTTATCCTAGCTGTGTGCTATTTTCTTACTTTTTGTTTAAAATAATAAACATTAAATCCACTTTATAATGAAAGCCCGGCTAGCTTCTAATTCGGTATTAAGCATTATATAACCCAAATTAAAATAGGGTTAAGGGTTATTTATACTGTTTCTCGACTATATGAAACGTTCTTCCTAATTTAATTACAAAATCCGTCTTTCTACTGTCCCTGCTCTTTAGCTCGTGCAATGTTCAATTCCCACGACCGGGGAAAACGAAATTGTCTTTCGCTTAAAAGGACTTTAAACGAATTAAGGCACAGATTTCTCATCCGGTGTACCTCCCTCATTTCCTTCCGTAGCCTGTTGCTTGATTATTAACTAGGGAAAGATGAGACTAGAGACCAGCTTCTGAAAATCTCGTTAAGCGTTTTGCGAAAGTTTTTGATGATATAGAAATATTAATTCTGTTTCGTAATGAGGTTCAGAGCTTGCTGAAGAAAAAAAAAACATTCTCAGGAAAAGAGGGTTTTCGTTTTCGACTTTTAACAAGAACCAATTTACTTTCCTAACCTAGCCCGATCATTATTTCGTTCAACCTTAGTTACTAATAGTAGTACTAAAAATAAATGGTTATATTTTAAAGTTATTAACGACACTCTAGTAGGACTAGGTTTGCTAATAGTGCAAGGCAAGTCATCTAGCTAATAAGAATCATTGCTTAGCCATTTTCTTAACGTATTTAGGCGGATATTGTGGGAGGAACTAGACTGATCATTATATATGATGAATTTTGCCCCACGAATAATTTATCTCGCTGCGACTTGTGTCTCGCGTTCGCCTAGGAACTAGAGTTGCTAGCATTTGTAATGACATCACAGTTAGAAAGAAGTTAGAATTATTTACTCATACTGTTTGTACTGTAAAAAAATCCGAAATCAAGGCAATACAGCCAGTTAGTTTTCCATCTGTAAGCAGGCATAAAAAAAATCCAAAAAATAACATAGGAGCGTGCTAGTTTCAAGTGGTAATAGATCCTTAGGAGGCCGCTCTGAGTGACAAGTAGAAGTTAGTTCGATTGGAAAATTCGTGATGTTTAGCAGTATTCATTTTTAGTTCCGAATGACAATAAATAGACTATTTTAAACCTTTTAAATATTGCTTCAACTTATAAATCTAGCCTGACATGCGAACGAAAAACGATAGTTAACTCATCTTTGATCATTGTCAACTCTTATATATACGTTCTTGGAAATATCAATTTGGAAAAAAAGCTTAGTTGTCAATTTAAAGTTAATTACTTCCTAGAAAAGTAGAAATCTAGTTCAGATAAGGCAATAAACTGGAAGTGGATTACAGTGTTGCGTATCGTACTTTTCTATAGCCTTATAAATAGATCGCCCCCTTAATTACCCAATTACATCAGATACTGAAAAAGGGTTTGAACCGAGGGACCCATCACTCAGCGTAATCACTGTGCAGGTTAGCACAACATTTAAAAGCCCTATATATCTTTGAGGGTGCTAGAATGGCTTCGCCTAATCCCCCGTAATCTGTAATCGGTGTACAGGCAATATAAGAGTGATTAGCCCCTCTGTTGAGCCCGACGGCAAGGCTCACAAAACTTCTGTTATTTCCGCTACCGATCCATCCTAACTGGCTCGAATAATTCCGACACAACCACCAGGTCAGAACGTCAAAACCTACAATTAAAACCTCAGAAGCGGTACGCCGTAACTCATTTCCCCGTAAGAGAAAGAAAAAAAGAAGAAAAATTGCAGTGGGAAAATCAATTTTCGCCCAAATGGGCCGAGCCTTTTAAATTAGCCTAATATAACTTACACGCAACAAAATAGTTTCACATTATAACTGTGAAAAATTCTTTAGGCCTATTTTCCTAAATCAGAAGGTTTAAACTTGAAGTAACGCATTGTTGTATGAACATAAACGTTGTTTGGAACCTTTTAAAAACATAATCAGTCTGTCCAGACACATTTTAATATTAACATCGAGGGTTACCATAAAAATGATAGTTTTTGGTTCATGGTATGATTGAAACAAATTTGCATTTAGTTTAAGAAACTATTTGAAAAACGTTCGTGTTAGCGTGTATCATCTTTGACTCTCTACACTTCAATATCGTTGAAGTTAAATATTGCTTGAACTTTTAGGAGGTAAGCCTAATTTGAAAATGACGTGTGCCTTTTCTGGCTCCAACTTTTATATCTTTGACCGCTACACGTTTTCTTAAACTGCTTGGATCGATACAGAGTTCAAGAATTTGTATCACTCAGAAGTTTTGCATTTTAAACTTTGATGATGCCACTTTAACTTGTTGGAGCTGAGCCTTATTTGAAAATGAAAATTGAAAACAAAGTGCGCTATATCACGGTACAAACTTGGAAGGTCTTGGAGCACCATTGGAGAAGGAGGAAATTTAAATATGAATGCAAAATCTCTTCCTCATAAACTTTGAACTCACGTCAAATTATTTATTTCTGTTTACGATTTACGTTATTATAAAATTAGGACCAAAATATCGACCCATAAAACTGAGGAAGGAGTTGGTAGTAAACCTTTTTTATGGCTGCGGTTATAGTATTATGTTTGAAAGAGAAATTTCCGATGGGAGCCACACCCAGAACAAAAGAGGGTAGCCAAGTCAGACGAGAAAGAAGAGGGCTTAAGTTGTCAGGCATATTTTTGTCCCTTGATGGGGTTATATAGTTTGACCCTTGGCTAGTGGTGGTAATTTTCGTATATAGATTATTAAAGAACGGACTAGGTACATACATTATATCATCGTTTATAAAAGTGTCGAAAAATCGCGATGAGGTGCTCCTGCAAAAGATTCATTCAGACTCTGAGAGTCTGTTGACAAAAATTGAATACAAAAACCACGCCCCGTTTAACCTGTCATTAACGCCTTTTGGTTGAACCTCTATTTTTGATCAATTTGATTGTCAAAACTATAATTGATTTAGAAATGGATCCGGAGATTTTAGAACTATTTTAGAATTTGAAGTGAAAAATGGACTTAAGAAATTTTTGCCTTTTTATTTTGGTGTAACAATTGTTGCTAAAGTTAGACTGATTGCCAAACTCTAAGAAAAGAAAATTGCTGTTAAAACAGAAGGAAATATTGGGAAAGAGTGGCCTCTAATAAACAAATAAGGACGTCAATATAAACAGTACCATCGACCAATAAATTTTTCTGTAAACACTTCCGGACCCAAAATTTCGTTTTACTTCAAATTAAATAATTAATTTATTTCATATGTTTAACTACTCCATGATGCTTTGTCAAGTCTAAGTGACGAACAAACTAAGCAGACGACGGAAGCATTAATTGTACTTAGTAAAACAAGAAACGTAGGTTGGCTTTCCTCATTAATTTTGCAACTTAAGCCATAATGAAAGGTAATTTAAACCTAGCTTTAAAACATCGTGAAACAAAAATGTCTAAAGCTTAGGCTCTCATAATTACAATACTGTCCGAAACCTCTTTTCGCGGTACATTAGGCCAAAAAGTTATTTGATCCGCGCTGTGGAGATAATGTCTTATCTTGTTCCCAACTAACCAACTACGAAAACTAAAAAGGCATCATCGCACAAAGAGAAGTTTGCTGGTCTTATTAAGCTGATGAACGTTAAGAGACATGTGTACATATAGAACAAAATGAAATGAGATAGCAATGGCTTCGAACAAGGAAGATAACATGCTGGGAAGTACGGTATACGGTTTGAATAAGGAAGCAATTTCTTCCTTTAACCACTAAGCGCACGTCACTTGCCATTGAAGGCAAGGGCCAGTAAAGTTGCTCTTTTACGAAAGCTACGTTCACACTAGCACGGGGGTCTGTTGAGAACTAGTTAGTCCAACTAGTGCTGTCTGCTAAGGCCGGTGAAAATCCCTTAAGACCAGTCCAAGAAAAAAGGATTTTTTAAACTGGGCATGAGGCCAGTAGAGCCCAAGCTGCACTTTAATTAAAGAAGCTTGACACTGGCCATTTAGATGGGTAACCTTGGAACGTTTTTAATAAAGTGACCACAAGGCCAGTAGACCCCAAGCATTTAATTGTTAAATTGGGCCAGCTAATTTTTAGAGTGGGCATTTGCCCGCCTTACTTCTCAGCCAGCCTAAGACTAGTCCCTTCCCAGGTGAAATACCCCTGGAAACTAGAAACTATTCTCCAAACCCGCATAAAGTTGGTTCGCCAAGCAACTTCAAGAAACGGCCTTTGTAATTAGCTTCTAGAGTATCAGTTTTGTTCACACTTAACTTTGGAAGAGTTTTGAATCACTTTGAACCGGTTTCACATGTAAGTGTGAACGTGGCTTAAGGGTTGTGTCAGGTGTTAGGGAGGACTTCTGAGAAAGATTGATGATGACTTGCCTTAAGGATTCGGAACCTTCTTCGGAGTCGCTAAAGACGTCCGAGAAAGGGGTGTCAGCGTGGCTCTCAATGTCACTCTTCTGTTCTCCCACCGAGCTGTTGTTTATCCCGAATAGAGGCCGGATGGGATCTTCTTCTTTTAATCTGGAAAATAAGAGAGAGAGAGATGTCCTTCGTCATTTCCTTACTTCCTTTTTAATATTATTAAGAACCCTGACATAGTATGTCCGATTCGTTTCGAAGTATGTTTGAGCAACGTAACCTGACTTAAAATAGGCTTAATTGACATTAGAGAACAAGAAGAGTATAGTTTAATGGGATTTTAATGTACAAATATATCGTTAAATTTTGGAGTTGTTCATTGTTTTCAAATAGAATATAAGAAAGAATATGTAAAAGATAAAATATATTTGAGATATTCACAGCGTGTTTGTGATACGTCTGCAATAAATTAAGGGGGAACATCTTTGAGTGATAAGGAGTCGAAAGTTCTCTATGACATTTAGCCGTCCGGGCCCCTGTTTTCGAGTTAAGATTGTCTATAGTATTTTACGGATGATCCCTTAAATTTAATAAAGAAACTGAAAGACAATGATTTCTAATTTAATTAAGGGGTCATCCCTAAAACACTCAAATCATGACTCGCAAACAATGGTTCTTGGGGCAAAATGTCACAGAACATCCGACTTAATTTATGACAGGTTCATCAGATACACCCTGTATAGTAAGTCATAATATTCACTTTTTCTATTAATTAAAAGTAAATAAACCTTACGCTAATCGAAACCCTTCAATAGAGTAAATTGCTTCACTCTGAGCGTTGGTGTGCGGCAGGCAAAACATTTCTACAGGCGCCCGTAAATACAATATGGTGAAATTGTTCCTACATGGTGGCTTCTCCCACTAGCATTAAAAACAAATGATAGAATAGAAAATATTCGGAGTTTTAATGCGTCTAACGAATGGCAGATATTTTCTTATATTTTCAACCAAAAGCTAAATATTTTAGGTCTTTAGTCTCTTCTAAATTATTGTATAATAATCACTAAATTAGTTAAAACGTAGAACCATTATTTCGTAATAAATATTTTAAATTATCTGACTTCATTTTTGGAGCTTGGCATTTATGATGGGTCCGCAAGAACCTTCATTTGGTAATTAACTATCTTTTATGCAATAAAACTTGCAACTTTCATTTTCCCTTTATGGAAAAAGTACTCCGAAAGTACTCCGAAACTTCTCCGGAATTACGGTATTCTGTAGCTTACTTCCGGTTAGAATTGTTCTGGTTAATAGGGAAATTCCGGTATCTTATTTCCGGATTTTATTAAAACATCCGGTTCGTGCTTGTTAAAGGATACTTTATTATGTTAGTTCTTTGTTATATATGACTTCACCTTCGTGTTTTACGTCAATTTGAGGATATATCTAGGTTTCGGCACCTTTTTCTAGGTCGGAAACGTTCTGTCGTTTTGAAACATCATTATCACCCAAAATACACTCGGTTCACGAGGGGTCGCACACCATCACGAAATCCGTAATTGGTTAAGACTAAATCAATTGCGAATTCTATAGGCATAAAAATTTTGTAATGCTTTCGCGGAAACCAAACGACTTATTTCCAACTCCTCGCTAAATGATGTAGAGTTATTTGTGGTTACCAATTGATTTATGGATAAGTCTCCTTCTTGTCTGCTATTGAAGTTAACTATTGATTATTTTCAATGTATTT
The DNA here is from genome assembly GCA_019434445.1 of Phalangium opilio. NCBI lineage: Eukaryota > Metazoa > Arthropoda > Arachnida > Opiliones > Phalangiidae > Phalangium > Phalangium opilio. The sequence goes on from JAEQBA010003137.1 coordinate 1,527,531, forward strand.
CACCAAGCTTTACTTAATTATTTCTTTAAATGAGTGCGTATGAATGAAGTTCACCAAGGCTTAGCAAAATTAGGTTACATTAAACTGCATAATTACGAAGCATTGAAGAATCTTTTTAGCTGCATCACGTAAGGTTTCACGAGTCAAACATTAAAAATTAAAATTGCAGCTAAACCATCTAAAAGACAAGGCCAAGGGGGGGGGGCAGCTTTTAGGACCCTATGCTTTGCTTTAACTTAGGCCTTTGCCACTATTATAAGCCATTAAAACGGAACATTGCCTTAATAGTTGGCGCCCCAAAATGGGTTTATTTTTAACGTTAATGATGTAGTCTAGGCCCTTTTCTCTTGTTTTTAACTTTTCCTCATATCTAAAATTGTTTTCTCGGCAGCCAGCTTCCTAAGCCTTTGTTATTTTTTAACGGCCCAGAATTTCGTGCGCTTCTCTCAAAAACTCTCGTAAAACTTTCAGTTTCCCTCTTTTCTTTTGAATTCCAACTTAAATGTGAATGGTCTTTTAATTTTATTTAAAATGAAATATCGTTCTGGAATATGGGCAAGGTTTTTTCTCCTAAAAGAATGCAATAATGAAGATGAATTTCCGGCGGTTGAATTACTTTATTTTTGAAAAATATTCTGTGTGTTTTCTAAAAAAAACCTTCCTTTGAAATGTCCATAGGGGTATACTCAGCTAAATACAAAGAACATCTTTATCCAGTTAAAATTAAGATGCCTCATCAGGGATAGGTTTAATTTTAGAAGTAGGAATGGAGAACGGTTAGTATTTACTTCAGTCCGACTCATAGTCCAGTATAGAGCCCCTCCCTCCAACACGTAACGAAAAGTTTAAATTATCTTATTGGCTCATTTAAACCACGTTTTAATGACGTTGCTGACGGGGACGGCGAAAAATACGTAATTCCTTTTTACGTCTGTCGCTATGACCCGCCTCTTCTTTCATACCCCCCTGTCCCGAGGAAGGGGGTCCGGGACTTTGACGCGCGCCCAGATTAATCTGTTCTCCATTCCTACTTCTAAAATTAAATCTATCCCTGGTCTCATACTTTAAATATAGCCAAGTCTATCCCTTTAATGGGTTTTTAATTATCAGAAATACAATTGATTTTTCGCAAATATTTTTAGTTTTTCAGCATCTTATTACTAACATAGTTCAGTGGACTAGACTAACTTTATCAAAGTCTTCCATAAGTTTTGTCTGAAACTTTTTGTCTCATTATTGCCTAAAGCTTACGCTCCCTTGCCAATTTCATAAGCATCGATAATCTTATTATTAACCATGTTTTGTGGACTAGACGTTTATATTGTTAAAGCAATTTTTCCCTACACTTTGCTAAACTATATATATCCAAAACCTTTTGTCGCTTTTTGCCCGAAGCTTAAGCTTCTTTGCCCATATTATATGAATCCTTTTGCCAAAGAAGGTTTGACCTCCGGCTAACTAAAGCGTCTTTGTGACACCGTGACGCCGAAGTTTCCCGTTGGGCTTATACCCAAAATTGGTTGGTTTGTTTGTTTGTCGATATTCTAAGAGTATAAGAGTGATTATATGTACCTTCCGTGCCAATTCTTCCACGTTTCTATCTTGGGGCAAGTATGATTGGAGCTGGTATCCTCTTCCGGCTCGGACATGGAGTCGCTTTTGGTTGTGGCGGCAGACGGATGTTGAGATTGCTCGTCCGTACACTCCCCGTCATCCAAAGTTTTGTTGACCGTTTGATTTCCCGTCAGATAGTCTTTGGCCAGAATTGCTTCTTGCAACGACATCCACTTGACGGCGTTCCCAGCCAGCGGGTTATTATTGATTTCTCCTGTTTTCATACCCAAAGTTATAAACCCACAGTCATTCTTTTCGAAAAAAAACCAAAAACCAGGAAAAAGCTCTCTTTCCTGACGTCAAGCTTAAGTCTACTTCTTTTTATTCTGTCATTTTCGGGTCCCGTAAAAATCTTCACCCAAGACAGACGACATTTGACTGAAAGTACCTTCAGAACTGTCTGGCAGAACTTATTTCATGGAGTGGCAAGAAATGCCTATTCCTACCATGAATATAGAACTGGCAATGGATTGGTTAATCTATGTTGCAGTCTTGCAGATTAGAGCCGTCACACAATACAGATTTTATGTTTGGCGGAGCTCTTGTTGTCTCAGACCTACTTGGGTATTGGGATGCCAGAAGGTTAAGTCAATTATTGGTTGAATTAATTATGTATATATTAATAGCTCATGGGAATATAGAACTGGCAATGGATTATCTAATATATGTTGCAGTCTTGCAGCTTAGAGCGGGCACATAATATAGAGGTTTCATTTTTTGGGGAGCTCGTGTTGTCTCAGACCTACTTGGGATGCCAGAAATTTCAGACAATTATTGGTTGAATTAATTATGTATATAGTAATAGGTCATGGGAATATAGAACTGGCAATGGATTATCTAATCTATGTTGCAGTCTTGCAGCATGGATTAGAGGTATGTCGGGGAGAATGTTGCGCGTTTTGCCGAGCTCGTATCTAGGGGTTACTTAGTCTCTCGTCTTGTCTCGAGATACTTGGAATTTCAGAAGATTCAGTCAATTCTTAGTTAAATTAAAAATTTATAAAGTAATAGGTCTGGGAATCCGTTTGAGACAGATAAGATTAACGCTCTGTCCTGCCTGTCAATTGACTGCTTCGATCTAACATTCAGATGGAATTTAAATTAAATTTACAATAACTCTTCAGTTACAGTTAAGACTATCGCAACTTAGGAAACTTAGCGATAGATGGTTTTCTAAACACTTTAGCAGCCTAACCTAGCTTCCTGTCGCTTTGGCGAACACGTTATAGTAAGAAGTGGTATCTAGTTTATTAGGGAGAAGATATAAATTCGCTTCATTTCCAGCTTTATCTCCAGTCCATAGGCAGGTGCGGAGTTAATCCCCGCCCATAAATTACAACCAGTATCTCATTGTTTCTTGAAAACTCACACGTCAGCGCGACGCGAATGACGAAAATTACGAATTTTTCGATTAAGGAGAGGCGAAATAGCCCGGCCTCCTTTTACGTCCCCCCTTGTATTTTGAAAGGGGGACTGGGACTATGGCGCGCGAATACTTGGGCATCTTATACCTCTCCCTAGTAAAATAGATATCACTTCTTGGGTTATAGTTAAAGATTTTTCTCATACGTTGGGTTTAGGGTCAAGATACAAAAGTACGATATCTCGCACATTCGAACGCAGCCACTGTGAAACTGCATTTAGTTTCAGAAATACAGAACGGCAGGGCAGAACTGGATGAAACGGTGCACGGAGTTCCTCCGGTGATGGATCTATTGTGTTTCTTTTTATAAATAAAGGGGAGGTTCCTGACCTTATCCTTTTTATCTTCTTTAACCATCAGGGGTTATAGTTCTTTAACTCGAATAGATATAGAGACACCGTCAGAGACAGAAAGACGAAACTAAGTAGAGTTAAGCTTCTTTCAAGAGCTTGTTTTCTAGTTGTTAACGTACCTGACACGGAGTTCTCCCTTTTAGCCGCTGACGCTTCCCATTCTTCTAAAATCTCTGGATTGCAAAAGAAATTGGGAGAGAAAAAAATAGAGTTTAGGTTCGTGTTCTTTGCTCTTTTCTAAAATGATCTGTCAAAAGAAAAAATCAAAGAGAATAAAAGAAAAAGGAGTAGAAAGAATTCTACAATAGGGTTAACTTCTTCAAGCGTGCTTTTGTTGAAGAAAAGGCCCGCGAAGTATTTTTCTTTTTCGTTAAATAATGAATGAAGTTTTATAATAGATCTCTTTTTCTAATAGAGCTTCCAAAGCCTTGAAAAGTCGTGTTAAAATACTTAAGCCAATACACGTGAAACCGCACTAGGGTGGTTTTACATATAATGAGTGTTTCTGATAAGTGTGCCATAAATTAAGGGGGATGTTCTTTAAGCGATTTTGAGTCGAAAATGTAATTTCTATCTCCATTTTGTTTGCCCTAAGAGACACTGTTTTTGAGTTATGATTTGATGGGTGTTTTAGGGATGGGCCCTTAATTAAAATATAAATCACTATATATCAGTTTCTTAATTATATTTAAGGGGTCATCCTTAAAGCACTCTGGATAATCTTAACTCTAAAACAGTGTCTCTTAAGACAAAATGTCATAGAATGTTTTAGACTCAAAATTACCCATTGAACATCCACCTCAATATATTTCAGACTTATCAGAAACAGTACCCTGTATACCCCTATATGTTTCTACTTTGGCTCAGTTTCGGTGTTCCTATTCCATTGTAGATTTTCCAAAAAAAAAAAAAGAAAAAACCTTGTCGATATTCGTAATCGATGAAGGCAAAGAATACCCTGTTAGTTTTTTTACTCGATGGACCTAACCTAAACGTCTTCTTAAACGATAGAAGGGTGAATAGCCTTTATACATGTATATTCTGAGTCCAGAGGTTTTTATTTCTTTTAAATTATCCTTTACTTCGTGTTTGAGTTCGTTTAAATGATGGTCGAAAGTGACTTCACGTATATGGATAGAATTGTTTCAATTGTACCTTCAGTTTAATGTCGAGGAGAATGAATGGCTATTTTGAAAGATGAACTTTGGGGAAATTAGATTCAAGTAAAACAATCAATTTTTATATGTTGTGAAATAGGGATATGTTTCTATAAGAAGGAATACATAAAGCTAATTAGAATCATTGTGTACCCATTTTCTAAACGTATCTAGGCGGATTTTTTGGATGAGGTAGACTAATCATTTTGTATGACAAATTTCACTCCCCAACAAATCTCTCTTCGCGTTGAGCTTTGCTCGTGAACCTGACCTCGCGTTGTTCCCAACCAATGAAATCAAAGTTAGAAATACGTTTGAATTATAGACATTAACATGGGATATAATGATACCAATTAGCTGTATCAGGGGTAGATTTAATTTTAGAAGGAGGAATGGAGAACAGAGTAATCTGGACGCGCGTCAAAGTCCTGGACCCCCTTCCTCGGGACGAGGGGTATGAAAGAAGAGGCTGGTCGTAGCGACAGAGGTAAAAAGGAATTACGTATTTTTCGCCGTTTCCGTCAGCAACATCATCAAAACGTAGTCTAAGTGAGCCAATGAGTTAATTTAAACTTTTCGTTACGTGTTGGAGGGAGGGGCTCTATACTGGGCTATGAGTCGGACTGTAAATGCTAACCGTTCTCCATTACTGCTTCTAAAATTAAATCTATCCCTGTCTGTATGTATTCCTACTATAATAGACGAACGAATGTCCTACTGTAATCTGTATCTAACTGTAGCCCGGATGAACCAGGGACGGATTATCAGAGTAGGCCGTGCATCTAAATTATATTTCTGTTATTAAATTGAGATGAATATATGGCCTAAGATGGGTTAGTTTTTACCTCGCATGTACCATGACTTATGGCGAATTTCCTAAGGTTATAATAGAGCTGAAGTTTTGAACTGACTATCAACTGAACCTGAAGGTCGTTTACGATTAAGCATGCTGTGAGTTTTCTGAGCCTTGGCCATCTTAGTAGAAAATGGTTCCTTGTGTGGTTTAAAAATCAATCAACCAGCCAGCCAGTTTCAAATAGTCGCCCTATAATCTTTTCCACCAAGCACAAACGCGAAAAAGTAAAAATGGCGTACCACTATACTAACCCCCAGAGAGATCCAATATCCGCCTTTTTCTCTTGTTTCCCCCCTCAGGAGAAAAACTATTTCTACTTCTTTAACATCCTTTCCACTAGCCTTTTGGAGGAAGTATTTTCTTCCGTGGTTTTATTGACATTACGTGTCGATATTTTACAGGTACATAACGGCTCTTCTTCATTCCCTGTACAAGTTCAACCAGAAGTGAGATGAGACTAGAAGTACTGAGCTAACCAAATTCTTCACTCGGCGAAAGTGAATGTTCTTGATAACACGCCAACGGTTGGTCCTCTAGTGGCGGTTTCAGAATTTCCCCTCCAAAACGTGAGACGCTCGCGGTGGTAGACGGCCGAACTAGATTCAAGCACCCGCGTCCGTGTTTCGCCGCTTTAGGTTGAGGGGAAGGGGGTAAGAAATTTTTTTGGAACTCGACCAATTTTTTTCTCTCTAGCGTAGGCGCGATTGAAGCGGCGTAAAATACTCAAATTTGTTCACTAATGCCAGGATCTATTACCAATGCTAGAGCCCTTCACTTCTAGTCTCATCTCGCTTCTTGTTCAACCTATCTTACATATCCTCTCTAGTCACCCAATGACAAATTATCGATAATCGATAAAGTCGAGAGGAACGGGGGCGAAACCCTTAGCCTTAGCCTTAACCTTGCTCTTGTGGTGGTGCATTATTTTTTAGCATCCTTAACTTCACCTGGATATAAATTGAGTTAGTCTTACACGCATCCTTCTCTACGTAAATGCCAAAGGAAGAAAGTAAAAACGAGAAATGTGTTTTTCTATAGAAAGTTTTAAATAGAAGGAGTCTGCGCTGTCAGGAGGTTTCAGTAACTTTTTTACACGCCACTTTACAAGATGGCGGCAGGATTAGGAATTACCGTATTCTAGGTAAAGCGATTTGAGCAGGGTGCTCAGAGGGAGCGAAGAAGTTTCCATGTTTTTTTTTTAATTAAACTAATATTATCTCCCTTAATCTAAGTTTGAAATGCAAATCTTAAAAGCAGGGTAAAAAGGAAAATCAAGCGATTTATTTTCATGGATTCTTAGATTACTAGTTATAAGACCTATCTCCATGGCATTCAGAAATAAATTGAAATTGGCAGTTGCACCTATGACCAATCGCGTAACGCCTTGCCTTTCTATTATCAAAATTCCCGTGGTAGGCTACATGTTGGATGAAATTTATTGCGAGGTTTGACAATAATGGCGTGAGATATAGTGTAGTATTGTACAATAAGGCAGGGTGTTAAACGATTGGTCGGAGGTGCATATTTCAAATTTATCAATGAAATTTCAAACTAACCTGAATTTTAAAATCATTCGGAGGTATTTTCTGAATGTTTCACTGTGCAGATTGATCTTATAATTAGTAGAAGAGGCAGCAAAAAATCACCTTCTTTTATCTTATCACCTTACCTTTAAGGCAATTGCACCAGCTGGTGCTACTATTAATTCCACCAAAGACAGAAAAAAATGTGTGATTCAAGTATCCATACCTGTAGTATCCCTTAAAAGGAATATAGTTCGACATCCTTCCGCTACAAGTAATCTGTAGATACTCTGTAAAGGAATATCCGGTAGACAAGTGTCATAAAGGGCGGCCATGGCGTGTAGTAGGTCATTCGGATTAGCCTATGAAAGCGGAAGAAGAGAAAAAAAGACCCAAGAAAATTCAATCACTTAAAAACCACCATTACCTAAATGGGAGGAAAAGAAAAGAAAGTGCTATTACACGCTATAGTTATGATATGAAAAATGGGTGGTGCTTGTTGAAAAATCTTAATATTACTAACGCGTTTTAATATAAAAAGTGGGCCCGAACTTAAAATAAATATGAAAAAAAAACCCCGAAAATTCCCTTAGACAAGAGGGGGAGAGAATCTCGTAAACGCAGGATTTAAAACAATTCGTGCATGAATTGCCAAACGTCTTCCTTGCACGCCAAAAATGCCGAGTAAAATCAAAGGCGAATATAAATAACGGGGAAGTGAGGTATGTACTGGTGTGGATCAAAGTTTTCGGTAGTTGACAAGATGATGTTTACGAGGCAACGTCTCACTTTATCTCCAGCGTATTTGGTCGGCCAATCAGTGCTCTACTTTATGACATTATACTTGTAGTTTCACTGTCAAAAATAGTCCCTTTTTTGACCATGGCGTTGCCATTACCAATGTCGGTTCTTGGTATTTTGAGCAATTCGTTGCCATTACCAATGTCGGTTCTTGGTATTTTGAGCAATTCGTTGCCATTACCAATGTCGGTTCTTGGTATTTTGAGCAATTCGTTACGATTACCAATGTCGGTTCTTGGTATTTTGAGCAATTCGTTACGATTACCAATGTCGGTTCTTGGTATTTTGAGCAATTCGTTACGATTACCAATATCTGTTCTTGGTATTTTAAACCATTCTTTGCGAATTCCAGTAACGGTTCTTGGTATTTTTATTTATTCCTTGCGATAGAATGTTATTGGTTCTCGGTAGTCGTAGATTTCGTTGTTCAAAATACTAAATGTAATTCAGTTTAACCATGCACGTATGCATGGTTGTATTCAAACGAAGATTTTCCTTCTCTTTGTTGACTCACTGGCAACGTGAATCACACGTCACCAACAATCTCCTTATTGACTCACTGTCAGTTCTTTACATTTGCTTTTGGTAAAAACCTTTGCTCTTTCACATTATTCCCTTGCCTTTCTTGCCTTTTCTATACAGTCATCGTAATTTAGAGCCTTACTGTAATACCACGGTCGTTTCAGCAAACATTCCCCGATCATTTTGATATTACTGCCTTTTCCAATTGACATTTATACCTTAGTCTCTTTTTCTTGGCATCACTTTGCACAACCTTCAACGAATATTTGGGCAATGATAGCTTTGGGTTTCAGTGTCAGGTGGGATGTGACATCGTGTTGAAAGACCAATGGTCCATTTATTCTTTCCAGTACTCCCTGTAGAGACGGTGATCCAATTCCCCACCCACCGCGATTTAAATTCTATAAAGTTGCCGTTCATAAATATTTATTGCACGAAGGGACCTGCAGGGTCTCGGGAGAAAGGGCATCAACCTTCTCCTCGTGCATGTGGAGCCAGAATTGTGTCTTCTTTAAAAATGGGAAGAATTTTTAGCATTTTTATTGTAAGACTTTAAAGTTACGTTTCTTGGCGATATGCAACCTGCAACTATACAATACCGAGTTTCGATGTGAATTCCTTTCTTTTAGAATCCGGGTAATACCACATATTCGGACGTGCGCACAGAACATGCATGCTCAAAGTTTTGGTTATATTTAGATATAAATGTGGGTTAACTGAATGGTCAGTGTTCAAGCAATGAAATTTGACGATGTGTAAAACGATTAACATTAAAGGAGTAGAGAATCGATTTTGGAAGACAGGGTTTTTGTTTTAACCATTGGGTTTATGGTCTTCTTTCAAGAATGTAAATCTTTATTGCATAATCCAGTGTACAGTTTTCGCAATTTGGATCACAGACATTCTTATAAACATCAGCCATAATATCAAAAATTGCCCGAGCTTCTTTAGACAATAATAGTTGTAACAATTACAACCAATTTTAGTCAAAACTAGTTATATCCTAATCCTACCGCAAAGCTATGTTGGTTTTATCATGAAAATGTCAGTTACAAAAGCGATCAAAACTGATGCAAGATTGTAACTACTTCTACAAAAATTTAGTGCTAATGTTAAAAATATCCTGTTGAATTCCACTGTTCTTGTGTTATTTTTATGTATTCAAAATTGTCGGCCCTAGAGCAAGGAAGATTGTAGATTGATATAGGTATATAACTAGTAAGAGACTTTCCGGACAGTCTATGACCTTTAACTCTTCGGTTAACACAGAGTTGGATAAAAAGTATAGCCTTAGAACACGTTTGTTTTACAGAAAAAAAATAATCTGAAATCCTGCCTCATTTCCATTTTAATAGCACGAATGTGATACCGTATAATACTTCAATCGATATCCTAGTATTTGCACAGGGACACAATTTTAATCAGACTTATGCAAACCAAAATAGTTCTGAAAATTACAATGAAATTAAAACTCCTTCCCGAGAGTTTGACATCCAAATGTCCTTAGGTGAACTAATGCTATTGAAATACGTGACTTGGAATAGCACATGTTATAAATATATTCATGGTAATACTGTAGACAAACACTGTACTTCTTTTCGTGGCATGCACAAATACTCCTGAATCCGAATACTTCCACATCGTTTGACTGAGCAAAGTATGCTAGAATTTTTACGCTGCATTTCGATAGAGTACATATTTCTCTACTCTGTCGGTTATTAAGCAAGACGTATTATATTACATTATGTAATTGTTTATCAGAGCGTGCAATGCGAGATACCTCGTTCTATATGATTCTGTCCGAGTGCGTTCCGTTGTTTCTAATAAACTGCCCACGGTTGCTAGCAGGGATTCGGTTGCCCCGTTAATCATAGCGTAAACGAGCCTTATTTCCCTCGAGGTGAGGACCATAGCATAAAAGATTATTCTTCCCCAAAAGGAAAATATTTCGCTTGGATATTTACGAGAGATATTCTAGCTTCACTATATGGCTTCAATGGATAATCTTATAGTTAAGGATTTCACCTTTAAAGTTATCTATTGACACAATGTCTATTAGGAATTGCATAGCTGAGTAATGGTGTTTCAGAAGCATAACTTGACCAACTGTGAAGCTGAACTTGCTGCAGGACAAGGCTAATTTTTCTCTCCAGTCTCTCACATTTTCTGCTAGTACTGATTTCTGACCATATCATATATATATTTCGAAATTACGTTTAACCTTGTACCCATGACCCTTGACCTGAGTATGTAAGCTTGCTAATATGACCTAGATTCATCCTGGAACCTGACACTTTGAGTTAAAAAACCCAGGATCATTACTCTTCAGACCATTTTATCTTTGAACATTAGATATTTCATTGGTTCATGGTAAAACTGTAAATTTTTAGTATTCAAACGTAATTACATGAAGTAATTAAACACGAATTATTAACCGACGATTTCTTCATGTCCTCTTAAGTGCGAGACATTGAAAACACGATTTCAATAAACAAAGTTTTAAGTTCATGAATGACGTTCGACTAAATCATGTTCTTAGCTGTTTTTTTTTTCGTCAAAATAGTTTTTTTCCATTTTGAATTATTAACCGACGATTTCTTCATGTCCTCTTAAGTGAGACGTTAAAGATGCGAGACATTGAAAACACTATTTCAAAAAGTAAAGTTTGAAGTTCGTGAATGATGTTCAACTAAGTCGTGTTCTTAGCTGATTTTTTTTTTTCTCATCAAAATAGCTTCTCCTTTTTGGAAAACCAAAAATTTCAAATGAACATCCATTCCTACCACGCAATTTTTAATTTAAAAGGACTATAATATGTTGAGCCGACAAGATTTGGGTGAAACGTTCCAGGGGGCGTATAAAGAGAGGCGTGGTAAAAACAATTTAAGAGCGCGGGGAATGTTGAAAGAACCCTTTTCCGGTCCTCGCCTAGCTGATAATGAAAGGGTACTATGTGTATATGGGGTCCCTAAAGTTCTCTTCTTGAAACGAGATGAGTTGGGCTCTTCCCTGATTTATAGCTAAGCTGAAACAGTTCCAGTTAGGCCTAGATTCTACAGTCTACGAAGAAAATAAGGAACCGAGGAAACAGTTTAGATCCGCGATGCCGACAACATTCGCGAGCAGGTCTTAAAGAGATCCAACAACCGAGGGGCACGTCGCTAATTCTGATTTGGATTCCTTAACTTTATAAATAAGACATTTCAACAAAATACCTCCTATCTTTTAAGCATCAATTATCAAACTCATTTAGGTCTATCTAAGCGAATCTAAAAATTCTACAATCATTCTTAAATAACAAGCTCTAAATCTAAATGAGCTTCTCAGCTCTAAACTCTCATAAATAATTGTAAATGAGCTTTTTATCTCTAAACCAATTACTAAGAAATTTAAATTAGCTTTTTTAACTCTAATCCAATTATAAAGAAATGCAAATGACCTTTTTATCTCTACACCAATTATAAAGAAAAGTAAATGAGCTTCTTATCTCTAAACCAATTGTAAAGAAAAGTAAATGAGCTTCTTATCTCTAAACCAATTGTAAAGAAAAGTAAATGAGCTTCTTATCTCTAAACCAATTGTAAAGAAAAGTAAATGAGCTTCTTATCTCTAAACCAATTGTAAAGAAAAGTAAATGAGCTTCTTATCTCTAAACCAATTGTAAAGAAAAGTAAATGAGCTTCTTATCTCTAAACCAATTGTAAAGAAAAGTAAATGAGCTTCTTATCTCTAAACCAATTGTAAAGAAAAGTAAATGAGCTTCTTATCTCTAAACCAATTGTAAAGAAAAGTAAATGAGCTTCTTATCTCTAAACCAAATATAAAGAAATGAAAATGAGCATTTTATCTCTAAACCAATTATAAAGAAATGTAAATGACCTTTTTTATCTCTAATCTAATTATAAAGAAATTTCAACCAGTTTTTTATCTCTAAACCAATTGTAAAAAAATTAACGAGCTATAAGCTCTAAACCAACTATAAAGAAATCTAAACGATTAATTGACTCTGAAGCATTTAATGGGGTCTAAACATTCTAAGCACTATTTCATCGAACTAAAATGAAATATTTTCTACCTACTCGTGACTAAAGCCAAGAGATGCGTTGTTAAACAAGTGATTAGCCCCTTGGTTCTTCTAACCCCTTCTGTAATATAGCCTTGGAAAAAATGAGCCCAAGAAAAGTAATTAGGCTTATGTGCGGACACGAACGTTAAGATTTTTTTCCTTCTCTCCATTAAATATTAGGGTTGTTTTTCATGGACAACGGTGTTTACCCGCTGTAATTTAGGAAAATAATATATCTCTACTCAGAGCATCTATTTATGTATTAAGCCTTGCACGGGTTTATCATAAGTATCTTAAACCCACCATCTATTTTCTGGTAGATGATTTTTCAGTTTATTAAAGCCTGTGAGAGAGTTTCACCCTACACTTTGTTGTGCAACAGGAAAAACATTCTGCAGGCGCAGTTAAAAATGAAGGGAGATGTTTCATCCTGTATGACAGCTTCACCCACTTAAACCTTTTAAAACATATTTCATGAAAAGTTCGCAAAATGCCTTTTGAAACAAGCATTTTCTATCAGAATACAAGATACTTTATCTTTACTCGTAAGCAGCACTAATCTGAAACTTATTAAACATTGCGTTGGATAATTCCAATATCTAATCAAGAAGTGATATCTAGTTTATTAGGGAGAAGGTAAAAATTAGGCACATTTCCAGCTTTATCTCCAGTCCAAATGTAGGTCCGTATCCCCGCCTCTAAATTACAATCAGTATCTCATTGGTTCTTGAAAACTCACGTCAGCGCGACGCGAATGACAAAAATTACGCATTTTCCGACTGAGGAGAGGCGAAATAGCCCGGCCTCCTTTTACGTCCCCCCTTGTATTTGAAAGGGGGACTGGGACTATGGCGCTCGAATACTTAGGCAACTTATGCCTTCTAGATATCCCTTCTTGTTCAAACTGAACTGCTAACATTTCTCTCTGCAGTCTAAAGACGTTAGACGTGTCTTCAAATAACAGGACTTTTTTGGACTGGTAACATTGAAGCCCTATCTAACGTCTTTGGACCCACATACCGGATGTTCCAACTTAACCCTAAATCAAGCAGATGATTTTAAAAAGCGTCTACTACAGTTATCAATCCTTTGAATAATGAATTTGGTTAATAATGACTTTCATTACATTTAACCATTCTTTTAAACCAAGTAGGATTAAGATATCAGGTTATACTATGCACGGAAAAGCAGTTTATTAACAAGATCTTAAGTAAATTAGTCCATTAATAATTAAAAGACGTCCATTCTAATTCAAGTAGATAAATTGTTGAAAATACCATCAACTCCTGGATATTAAATTACTTATACACGCATATTAATTATTTGTGTATAACGATACTCTGAAAATGGCCCAAAATAACCTCGGTAGTGCATGAAACCCTCTACATTAAACATCCATTGAATGTTGCCTAGAAAATTCAATTAACTCAGAGGCAACTTTTAGTAAAACGGTAAAACAATTAAGGCCTAGCTCTTTCGCTGTAGGTCTCAGTCTATCGTTCACTCGCTTAAGCGAGTTGGAGTTTAGTCACCAGCTGGCACTTGGAGCAAGCTTAGTAATTGCTCATCCATTTCCCTATAGTTAAGACTGTGTTAAGCCTAATATAAACTCACTTTCCCTTGCAATAAGAAGAAAAGCAAAACAAATCATTAAGAACTGTATATAGACCCCATGAAAAAAATGGGATACTACTTCCGCAACGTATAGATAGATTTATAGTTCTGCAATGGACATTTCCTTGGACCGTGGTAATGAAGTTCGAAGCTGTTATGTTGATGCTTGTCCAACTGCTTTCACTGGACGTCCATTACTTAAAGCAGAATATTTATTACTAATTGGGAAAGCTGGTTACATTATAGTTAAAAACGGACGTATTAAATTTTGAAAATCAGTTTTGCAAGAGTTTGAGGGACTCAATTTTGGTTCTGTTAGTTTGTGCAAATTCTAGGTGCAGTTTCAGCAATGATAGCTAATGTTTGTCTTCGGATAATGAACAATTGATCTTGGCTCTGTTGTTTTACTTCGAACTCTGCGGCCACTTTGTAAAATGGCGAATCAAATAGGCTCTTAATCTTTTCTAGATCTGTGCAGTAGTTGCATCGTAGATTGAGCTATTTTACTTATTGAATCGGGTTTAAGTGGAAATGAAAATTGAACGTGTATAGTGACCAAGAAGATCGCTAATGTTCTTCTTTGGGTAATGAACACCCGATCTTTTAAAGTTCCCGCCTTTCTCATCATTAATTGGGTCTTTGCGAACAGTCGCAGTGAAGCAAGGCGTCATCGTTAACAAGGCTTAGCTTCGTGTTTCCGATTCTACTTAAGCCTAACGCGCGGCGCCGTTCTGTATCTATATTGGGTTTCGAGTTCTTCTCCGCGTAAGAGGTTAAAGGGGCGTAAACGACCTGGCATCGTTCTTTATGGACTAAACAAGTTGACAGTTCTGCCGATAACTACGATTAATGTATTTAGTAAGGAGGTATTGAGTTTTACCCGTTATATGGGACACCCCGGGTCCTCTATGACAAGTGATCACGATGTTTGCGAAAGGCGAAGAACAAATTGGGTATCATCTTGGGGCTTATGACTTATCCTTCCGGATTGAGAATTATGGCTTATCACGGATTATATTAGGCCAGATTATTTATTACCTGGTTCTCCAAATAATTGGATTAATTTTGGAAAGTAATATGGGCCTATTTTGCAGGCAAAAAAATGATTTTAAATTCAGTGTATTAAGAAAGGTGAAAACGTTCTTGGTGAATCATTTTTTCACGTGTAATATTTAGGCCTTTTCGTCGTAAAAAGGTTGGTAGGCAACCATCAGTATTGGGACACACAAGGGGGTTTATACATTGCCGTCTCTGCGCCATCTCATGATACAAAGAGACTACAGCGCAATCGCCAAATAACGAGATGGAAGGCAGAGTTTAACCCCCGTTTCTTTGCCTCTGAGTTATATCGAAAGGGTCTATTGAGGTCTTACGAAGTGTGATAGCTTTCCGTCTGATGGAAAAAATGTGTGGATGGGAAATTTGCTAGCAACATCTCCATGGCTATAAAATACCATTCTTGAATAGCTGCAAATCATTTTAAATGCGAGATTCGATATGATGCTATTATTATAATGGTACAATTCTTCACGGAGATAAATGTCTGAAATTTTACAAATCCATTGTGAACTGAACTGAGTTAAGGCCTTAAAACGTCTTGTATTAAAAGTCTACTAGCGGCACCAAACTTCATAAAATACAGTAGAATAAAAACACTTTGGTTATAAAATGCCCTATCAGTCATTCTTGAATAGCCAAATAATTTTAAATGCAAGATTCGATGATGCGATTATCAAAATGGTACAATTCTTCACAGAGATAAATTGTTTCAAATCTTACAAATCCATTTTGAACTGGACTGAGTTAAGGCCTTAAAAAATCTTACATTAAAAGTCTATTGCAGCACCAAACTTCATAAAAAATATACAGTAGAAAAAACACTTCAGACCCCAAAAAATACTCCACATAGAAACACTTTCTAAAAGCACTACACTATCAATTCTCTGCTGCAAAATGTAAACTCCGCAAAATGGGAAGTTTCAAAAGAAAAGGCATTTTTCATTCACACACACACACGAGTCAAAAGATTATAGCTTTAAAAATAACGCTGAAAAATTGTTTACTGTTAAGTTGTTTTCCTTATTAGCATAAAAACGATACCAAAAATAAAACACAAAGGCCACTAAGCCTAAAGTTTGAAAAAACAAAACGGCCCCTTCTTCGTATAGTCGTTATTTCGCGTCTCATTTATTTTCAAGCTCTTGGCTAAAATCATTCAAGCTGCCAAAACTTGGAATAGGGTAGTCTAGGTAGG
This sequence comes from Phalangium opilio, assembly GCA_019434445.1. Lineage (NCBI taxonomy): Eukaryota > Metazoa > Arthropoda > Arachnida > Opiliones > Phalangiidae > Phalangium > Phalangium opilio. Next base: position 1,543,714 of record JAEQBA010003137.1, read on the forward strand.
TTCCGTCCATGATGTGAATCTGAATGAAGAATGAAGTCTAAAACGGTTACATTCAAGAATGAACTAATAACTTCCATAATATTCAGCTTTACACTATGGACAAACGGAGTGTAAAAAAATGAAAAATAATTTACGTTCTGTGTTAGGGTTTTGATAAAAAAAATTGTCCCTAACGAGGCCTGGCCTGGCTGTTGTTGCATCATTTTTCTAAAATGAGGAATGCACTCAATTTACTCTATAATATTTGATGTTTTTTTTTGAACTTTTGTGAACTCTATTAACTGAGAGGTTTTTGTTGTTCGCCTTGTTCACAATTTGCAAATGGGTTCGAAACTTCCCAAAATTAATTTTAAACGTTACTCATTATGTTTTGTAAGTGATTATACTGATTATATCACTGTTAATCAAACTAAAAAGGATTGAAAATTTACTTCAATACAATAAAATCGCAATACAAAACCAAATGAACTCTTTTTAGCTCATTTATAATTGAACTATTGCAGAGTAAAGCTTTTCCCAAACTGTGCTTTTAATAAATAGGTTTTTGAAAACATTAAAGTCTAAAATGAGATGCATTGAAATAGCAGGAACACTTGCAATATTACCTTAGATTCGATATTATTCTCAAAGTAATTTAGTAAATTCAAATAAAGATAAAAAATTCAACAGTAATTTTTTGAGGATAAAAGAAAAATGGTTTTCCTTCTCTTTCTCTATTAATAACCATTGCAAAAAAATTTAAATCATTACGCTCAGCTAGATAAATTTATGGCAGCGGAAACCGTTGAAAATAAAAGCCTATATACGAGATGAGAAAATTTGCGAAATTAACGTTGTTTGCTGGATGTAGTATGTAGCCTGGGGAAAAAACTAAATTCAAATTCATCTTTCTTTCATCTCTTCCTAGGATTCTAGAAGCACTTTAGCGAATTAACGCCTTAGTCTAGAATGAAAAACGAAGGGGAATTCATTTGGAAGTAGTATAGGGAAAGTTGTTTCTTAAATTGGAATACATCTGCAATAACATGGAAAACGAAGGTCCCAGCAATTAATCTATTCGTTAATTTCTCGCATGGTTATTTATGCGTGAATGTTAAATTGAGGTATCAAAATGGATTATGCTTTTATGAATTAATGAGGGATATAGCTATTGGTATGGTTCAAATAAGTTTGTTTCTCTAAGCTTAAATCGTGGAGAAAAACGTAAGATGGAGGGGTAATATGATGCTGCAATGAACGTCTCCCAGTGAACCTTGGCCACACATTTACCCTTCGGTAGGCAATTGTTAAGTGCTGCCGCGTAGTGCCATTTTATTTGTATGAGAACTAGCTTCTGTTTATAAGACAGAGGGGGCGCCTTTTACGGTTCCGTACTGTATGACCCTACCTAAACGCTGTGGATGCTGGGAGGACTTCGGTGCCGTTCCGTAGGTGGGGGTACAGAGGTACCGTTAGAAGTATGGGGGTTTCACTCCATCCCTTTTTCCTTCCAACTTTAACACTGTGAATTTACAATAAGGGACAGTACTCTTACGTTTCATTACTACTGCTATTATATTTAATTAAATTATTCACGCAACAATATCAAATGTCTTTCGAAACGTTGTTAAAATATTTTGCTTTTAATCAATTAAAACTTCAGGCGTGAATTAATGGAAATCGAAATTTCCAGTCAACTAGTTTGAAACCTTGGTTATAGCTTATTTGGTATTCGAAACTCGATGCACCCTAAGCCTAAATTTTGATTTTCCATCTTCTAAACATGAAAGCGTTTCAAATCCTTTCAGTTTGGATACCCGTTCCAGGCTCGATATGGACCGAGGGTCTTATCACTCCCTGATATCCTGCACACCGATTACGGGTTAGCACCGTCGAATGTATAGAACTTTTCGAGATTAAGTGTAATACCTTCAGTACAGTCAAAGGTGCAGCTCTGAGTGGCTTGCCCCTCGGTATGGATCCATTAAATCTTTGGCTCCATGAAGGAGTCTACGGCTTTCTAGCTGAAACGCTGTAAATTGAGGCAAAGCCATTCACACACTCAACGTTCTCAATCTTGGTGCTGAAACGACTTAAGCTTAATATGTTTTCGAATATTTCGCTCGTAAAATCTCTTCACGAGTTTCTATATATAACTATAATCTTGGAAATGCATTCTGAAATTGCGTTCAAAACTTAACAATCCCTTGGTCGTACAGGGTGGTAGAGATCAGAGCAGTGAGCACGTATAGAGTTCTAGAGGGAATGGGAAGGTAACTATAACGGCACAGCCCAATCTCTCTCCCACGCGCACCTACCTCGGCGCACAGCCAAGGAGCTAGACGTCACGTGATCCGTACTGTCAGTAAACAACCTTCTCTGATTATCTTTCCTCTCTGTTGCGCCGATTGTGCATGTGCGGAACTCTGATACCGAAACACAGTTCGGTACCGTTTTTGAAAGTATAAACTCGCACTATGAAGCGCCCTCTCTTGAGAATCTTGCTCGGGATAAAAGCGTACGTTGGCTGTAGTTGCAAAATCAGTAGATACTTTTTAAAATAGTACATTTTTTGATGGATAGAGGGCGCAAAATAGCAACTAATTGTACAAAAAGTACTCAAGTGACGAGAAGGAACCAAATTAACCCTTTCTCCCACTGTAGGAGGTGGAGTCAAGGTTTTGCGGTGTAGAATGCTAATTCACCTTACTATAGGCCTACTTCTCCATTTTTTCTCCTCCCTGTTACAGATATTTTTAGATTAAGTTTCCGAACTGAGGCCATGAATTTTCAAGAAATGCCCACTTAAGGCTAATTTTGCATTATCTGTAATTACTCAATATTTAAATTGACGTCGGCAGCATTGCGATTTTTAAGACAAGGCAAGAGTTCGTCCGATCTCCTCCACACTGCGCATATTCCATTCCCATTTTGAAACGAATGCAGAGATATAATCCTTTCAAGTTCAATTTGAAACCGCGAAAAGTGAAACCGATGACGTATTGAAAATCCCTTTAAATTCCGTTCAACTTACAATGTATTCAATGAATACGAGGTTAAAGATACCAGAATTTGGGAGCTCAATTCCTTCGTCTATTCCTCTTTTCCCCCAATATCGTTCTATTAACTTAAAGAAGATGAACATCGAATTCTAAAGAGAAACCGATTTAAACTTCAAAGCTGGTCAATTGCAACAGTGAAAGGGGTTGGCCACTAAACTGCCCTTCATGCGCTATAATCTTAGTTCTGATTTTAAACACTGTTATAGGCCAAGTCCTAGGGGATTTGGAATGCTGTGATTTCATTTGAAAAATTGAAAAATGGCAGAATGTGTTCTAAATAATTTGAAAACTCTTAGATTACAATCAACGAAATTTTCTAATTACATCAGTGTTTTGTTTAAAATGATTCAAGATTTTAATTGTTTTAAAATATTACTTACTTTTAAACGACAGAGTGAAATAGAAAAATGCATTTTTATATTTAACGTTAATGTACGTGGTCGTTAAGAATTTTTCTTTTTCAGTTTCACAACTTAAATTTATTTTAAAATATTGTTTTATTTTAAATATTCAAATGGAACAGAGAAATTTTTATTTTTATATTTAACCTTATAAGAGGTCGTTAAGATTTTTTTTATTTTTTTCAGTTTCACAATTTCGACTTTCCTAATGACGTCGTTTAAAAATAATTTAATTTCGCGTCTCAGAAATAATAATTCTATTTTATTTTGAAATTCGTACTGAATCAAAATATGTTAGATTAATTTTGCCTTGATAAATGATGTATGTCTTAAGTACTTCTTAAATTATTATTTCCTCTAGGCCTATTTTAAAAATGAAAATATTCAAATTAAATTTTAATTTGAAATATCTAGATAATTTAAAAAAGATTACAGCAATGAAGTTTACTTATAGACCTATCTTTGAAGCAGTTGAATTTTGGGCTGTAAAAATTTAATGGACTTGTTGACTTACTTATTGTTTGCAATACAGATAAGTTTTCAATAAGTTAATTAACATAATTGCTAATACCTTCATTAAATTTGCAAATACTGATAGCTACATCTTTTCCAATTTGAAATCTTTATTATTTTACCTAAGAACATTAAACACGAATGGACTGGAATGGAGATACGCCACATGGTTCTTTCAGTGCAGCGCCTCTCTAGCGCCACGCTGAGACCAGTATTGAAAATGTTTCGACTCAAACCAACCATAGCCATAACTTGATCTATGAGTCGAAAGGTTACGGAACTCTACCGTTAGGGGTGACCGGCGATGTCATTATAAGAACGGGAATTTTAGCTTATCATTCTTTGATTTTGCATAACCTTTCAAATAAAACATGAAACATTGATTGCAGTATACCTATTCTCATTAAGGATTCTGGGACGCAATTTTATGCAACTGTCCTACCCCCGTTTTAAAAAGACAATCTCCTAGCCACGCGGTGACATATCGCTTTTGGTAATACCATTAACGCCCGAGCCTCCCATCAATTTGAAAGCGGTAAATCGTTGCAGAAAAGAGCAAAAGATAGAAACCGTTTCCGAAAGAGTCAAGATCGACAGAGAACTATCTAGGAGTTGAAATTGGAATCTTCCCTCTCCACCAAAACTTGGAATTTACACCGAAATGTCATTTCCTCTCCAAAGGGGGTTATAAATTGCAGCCACATGGGCTCTGGCTATCACGCATTCAATCCATTGCCTTTCACTCTAATATAGTATATTTTCATTCTTGAAATGCCGTAAATAAAATATTCAAACGCTGTTGTTTGTAGGGTAAAATATTTTCCATTCTGACATTGCAAAATTGTCTATACTAAAGATGAGGATGAACGTATAAAATATTGCGCTTGACCTCTCACGATACGCCTCCTTTTTTCCCGGCAAAATGTACACAATTTATACTTATGTTTTGCTATTTAGAGGCAATGGAGATGGATGTAGGGGAATTACAGTTTTAAAGGAAAAGTTTGAGCTACATAATATCATACCAAGAACTGATATCTAGTTTATTAGGGAGAAGTGGTAAATTCACCACATTTCTAGCTTTATCTCCAGTCCAAACGTAGGTCCAAAGTTAGTCCCCGCCTCTAAATTACAACCAGCATCTCACTGGCTCTTGAAAACTCACGTCAGCGCGACGCGAATGACAAAAATTGCGTATTTTCCGACTAAGGAGAGGCGAAATAGACCGGTCGCCTCCTTTTACGTCCCACCTTATATTTTGAAAGGGGGACTGGGACTAAAGCGCGCGAATACTTAGACAGCTTATACCTTCTCCTAAGTAAACTAGATATCACTTCTTGATTATACCTTAAAAGATTGGCATTTTTCTAAGTAAAGAAGGACAAATACTAAAAAAAGATAAATGTTTTCTTATAAAAAAATAATTAGCATTTAATTAGTCTTAAAAACGAGGACTACTGTGCCATCCGCCATTGGTTTGTGGCGTCTGATAAACCGAACCCCTCTCAGCCTGTGAGAATTAAACCAATCTCGGTAAAAGGTTCGGTTTAGCAGACGCAACTAAACCAATGGCTGATGGCGCAGTAGTTTTTGATATTTTTAAGACGAATTAAATGTACTAATTATTTTGTAATAAGAGATTATTATGATTTATTTTTAATATTTAATTCCCTTTATATTTAGAAAAGGTCGTTCTTTTAAGGTATAATGTTATGTTACCTGAACTTTTCCTTTAATGGCTATCGTACCTTGGACCTCCTCCATGCACTTGGCTTTGAGTTTCATTGGTTTTATATTGGAGAACGAACCAAAAAAAGCAATTACTCTTAAGAGTTTGTTGGATAAGTAGTTAAGTCAATAGAGGAAAGGACTAAGGCTAAGGAAAGGTGAAACCTTGAGCTTTGGCACGAAAGCAATATAGATTTATTCCACCTTATTGAATCCTGAGTCGCGATACTTCAACTGAGAAATTAAACGCTTTCGATTGAATCTTAAGATATCTTGTAAACAGAAATATCAGAGGTGACACTGTGCCAAGGCGATAATATTTTAGATGTTGGATAACTTTGTCAACGTGGCCCTAGCGTCGCCACGTATCCGTGTACATTAGTCTATATAGCATCTGATCATTACAGTTCTGCCGTTATCACTCCCAAATTCAAGAGTGATTGTTAAAATATCTATAAACCAGTAAGAATTTGAATTCTTGAAATAGGTTGAGTGATCAAAACGAGTACCATTCATTCTCTCAATTTCTTGCCTCTGTTCAAACTCATTAACATTAACAGCAGTTTTATGCATATACAACAAATGAATATTAAATCAATTAATTCTACCGTCATCACTATCATTAAATGGTATCTCCAAACTCAAGAGCGACTATTCTGTATGAGTTTTACGTCATTCGGGGCTATTATCTTATATTAAAGTTTAGATAACTTATAAATTAAAGAAATAATACGGATTAAATTAATTTTAATTTCCCTCTACCTTCCATTTCCATGCCCATGGTCATCCTGTTTACCCTGCCTTTGATTATATTAGCTCCATTTTGCGAACAAAATCAAAGATGCAAACGTCTTAATAGCATATAAAAGCCCCCTTTCCTGTTATTCTCTCATTAATTTGAGTAAATTTATTCCGGCCATAAATAAGTCCCTGTAGACTCTAGAGGTGAACCGTATTTTTTATTCTTTTGGGGGCGAAGTGGCAGCTCTTGTTTTTATTTTTTTTTTATTATTTTTACGTTGAATTATTTCTTTTTGCCTGGTTTTATGGTTAGCGCCCATGTTGACTGGTACCCTTTTTGCGAATTTTCGACCCTATACTATTTTATGTACACACGCAAACGCCTTTATTTATAAAAAATATACCCTACCACGAAAGTTTGTGGTTTATTTTGGTTTCCTCTTGGGGTTTTTTGGTCCCAACTAAGTTCGTGCAGACGCAGAGCATGGACTGCGTGAAAGAACCAGGGACATCTAAGTGAATTATGTAAGGTTTAATGTTCGAATGAACTCTTTTTTTGTTGATATAGACTTAAGTATAATTTATATCTAAAAGTTTTTGTTTGTTGTTTTGGTTATCTAAGTTGTTGGACCCAAGAGCAGAATGTATCGAAGTTGAATCTAAGATTGGCCGAGACTTTTAATTATTAATTTTCATGGTTGGGAGCCATTTAAGTACCATTTAACGGACTGATTTTAGAAGGGGTTGAATTGAAGTGTGACAAGATAATACGTGAGAAAAAAGGGATTTCTATTTCGAAGTGCTTGAAAAATTCGGTCTGAAAACAAACTTGTACGAAACTATCACCCGTTCTAGTATGCTCTTAAGTTTGGCTAGAAAAAATTTCAACCTGCTTTTCAAATTTTCATTTTGAAAGCAAGTAAAAGTTGAATTTAACGAATAACAAAGTGGTTTCGTCTGGGGTGCCGTAGATTGTCTATCAATTTCTCAAGAAATAGTATTCAAATTCGATAAACTTCACCTTTTGGAAATATATTTCAACAATGGACAATAATTTTATATTCTTTGTTTATTTTCAGAACTTTTGTTCATTCCTTTTACACAGCAATTATCGGCCAAGAAAATATTGAAGAATTTGGAAACGTTCGGTGAGTTTATCAATTTCAATTGAACTGTATTCATAATAGATTTAAGTCTGAAAGTATTTTTAAAGATGAGATCTGCTAGTTAGAGTTATAGTTCTAGTTTTGAAACTTCGTAAAGCAGTTCCACTAATGTTTTTGTATTATAGTCAGTTGTTATATGTTTTGCATCTCATTAACTGTTATAAACATTTCGGTTCAAGCTTCTGAGCTACTTGAAATTTTAAACTCAAAGTTTCCTCAAACTGAAAGCTCATTAAACTCGGTGCTGAATTTTTATAGGCTAGAAACAGTTTCTTTGTTTACAGCTCTTTTGTCTTTGCATATATCATAAGAATTTTCACTCGGTACGAAAGCTTTACACATAGTTATTTTAAAGAGAATGGTGCAGACGCCTTTTGATTTAGATTTCGGCAAATAAATTTTAAAGTTGCGGATGTATATTCAAACAAACGCATACTGCGAACTTGTAAATTAACGGAGAATCGTAAATCAAATTCCTTTGCAAACAATAACAATCTCTCGTGTACTTGGAAGACGGCGAAATTCTCTGCCGTATTTCAATACTTTCCAAATATAAGTCTGCAGATACCTACGAAGTTGCCTCCCCATAACTTACATCAAGAAGTGATATCTAGTTTATTAGGGAGAAGTTAAAAGATGCCTAAGTATTCGCGCGCCATAGTCCTAGTCCCCTTTCAAAATACAAGGGGGGACGTAAAAGGAAGCCGGGCTATTTCGCCTCTCCTCAGTCGGAAAATACGTAATTTTCCTCATTCGCGTCGCCCTGACGTGAGTTTTCAAGAACCAATGTGATGCTGGTTGTAATTTAGAGGCGGGGATTAACTCCGAACCTACGTTTAGACTGGAGATAAAGCTGGAAATGTGGCGAATTTGTTTCTTCTCCCTAGTAAACTAGATATTACTTCTTGCTTAGATCCAGGATTTTCGAGACACTAAAAGCTATTTCCAAAAGCTAGACGACTCTAATATTCTAATATATGTTCCTTCAGTCATTCAAAATAACAAGATGATGTAGCTTAGGAATATATAGTGTGCACAAAATGTGCTAGAAAGCATCTCAGATTTGGAACTGAACTATCTGAATCGAACAGACCTAAAACTTATAGTTTGCTCTAAACCCGCGTTAAGAAATGGCAATGCGTAGCACGCTCCCTTACGCGTCTACCGAGTACCGACCACAATTTATTGCCAAATTTTACAATTTTACTAGGTTTTGGTAATTAACATGCGACACAGGCCTTGCTCTAAGCAAACCAAGCTCCCAATTCAGTTGCCTGTATAGGTGGTCTGAAGTCTGTTGTAAATAGCGGTTTAATTGCACTCACAAATAACTGGCAACACTTGTCTCCACACTATATATAGTTAGGCTTAGCGAACACCCAACTTTTACAATCTAAAATTCTGCATAATTAAGTTGGGAACACGGGTCATAATAAATTGTTCTTTAAAATTAAAACATCCTGTTTTGAAAAATTACGAACGTGGTTTTTTTAATCTTCAAAATCCCTTTTCCACGAAAACTATATCCCCCCAATGCGGACTACCACTGATGTCTGCCTAAAAGTTTTAATTAATTTTATAGATAGATAGCCTCTATTAGGCACTCTTCTATTAGAGGATGGAACCCATATTAGGTTGTTAGATGAGGGAGACTCTACATGGGGAACTAATTAACAAAAAAGGGAAAGTAGATAACGTGAAACACATAACTCTACCTCTTCCCAGGCACAACTTCTTCGGCGCAATCCGTTGGAGAAACATAGCATATGATAGCTGTTGGAAACGTTAGGAACTAGTAAAAATTTCACACAAGAACTATGCTTACTACACATAAGTTACGGCCACCCGCTTCAAAATGAGCCACTGTGTAGTAAGGGAAGTACAATAGACCTTTTCGACGTAAAAAAGAGGGTTGGCAACCCTCAGTATCGGGGCATACATGCCGTCTCATGTTACAAAAAACGAAATGGAAGTCAAAGTTTTAGCCCCGTTTCTTTCCCTCTTACAGTTGCATCGAAATGGTCTATGCGCTATGAAAGGGGCGGGGCCAATATCAAGTTTATTTTACATCAAATAGAGCTTTACTAAGCATGCGCAAAGTTCGTGGCATTATCAATGCATTGGGAATGTATGTACATCGGCATTTCCGATGCATATATCCCGAGTCTTCCACGCTTGATACGTTTAAGCAGACGACAGACAGTCACGAGACATTGCCCAATCACTACTTCAGGAGATAGTAACAGTTCATGAAGTAAAGGCATCTACATAAAAGATTGTACAGACTCTCGTGTTGGTAGAAATACGATTTCCGGGGCGAAGGATCGGTAACCGTTTATTGAAAAGGGGCAAGCAATATACATTTTGCTTCTCAAAAACGCTCCTCCTATATAGTCTCTCTGGTTATATCCCCTTCCCTTCACCCCTTTCAAAGCTTTTAGTCGGAATCCTTTAATAATTGGGAAAGAGAGCGGGAGTAGATGGGAAAACTGCAGAAAAGCCTCTTGTTACGCCGGCCAAACAAATAATGGTATATCCCTCTATATATCTTCATCATCCGTTGGGCCACTTCATCCGCTCTGAGTCCTATTTCATCCCATTTTCCGTTGTCATGGTTACGGCAAGATCTTCTCATATTGCGAGTTGATCTTCGCAGAGTCAATGATATATTTTTCTTTTTTCTATCTTTCTAAATGAAAATCAAGTATAACCGAAGCGTGGAGGGTACTTTTATCAAATTAGGGCTACGGACTGTATTCCTTGCCCTTTAGCTGTGGATTAATCTTAGATTCAAACTGGCCCTCATTGAATTATGACCTTTTTCTATCGGGTATCTCATATGAAGCCTGCTGAATTTTAATTGGAAAACTTCCTATTTCGCGGTGTTTGGGGCCAAAATATGAATGCCTGTATAATTATCTAGGGAATAAAATACAATGGAAGGATTATTTTAGGAAATTTCCGGGGATATGGTTTATTTATTCTTTTCTGTTATACGGTGACCCGCGTTAGGGTTAAGGCGTTTACCTTTCGACGCCTCCACCATCGTGTGTCGAAAATAGAATTAAGAGAATTAATTAGCGAAGAGTGTGGGTATCTATTGGTACCGTCTGTACTCGATTTTAAGTCTCAGGTGGCCATTACCATGATTACCAAGAGCAGAAGTAGACTGCATAGAATAATTTAAATGTACAAAGTAAAGTCATTCTATTCACACTTTTCGTACGTATTATTTCTCTGGAAATCAGTATAGAATACATCCATCTGGTGTTTCGTAGAATAACTAGAGAAGGTACTTCGTGTAATCTACTTTTGATAAACTGTAGGCGGAATTACTTTATTTTGAGCTCGAGATTGCACGGGATGCTTTTAATTAAATTGTTTCGCAATTTGTTTGGATGTTTTTAAGGGGAGATTTGAAATGTTGCTTTATTTAAATTTGGTTTTGAACTTTAAGTAGGTTTAGACGGTTTAGCTCCAGATAAGAGCTTTTAATTTCTGTTTGCAATAACTCGAATATAAATTTCCAAGTTTAGAACTTAACTTAGAACCGCTAAGCTGTTATTTAGAGCTTATATTGCTACTAAGAGCGGCTCGAACACCTTTTCTTTCATCTTTCATATAGCAATACGTAACAAGAAGTGATATCTAGTTTATTAGGGAGAAGGTATAAGATGCCTAAGTATTCGCGCGCCATAGTCCCAGTCCCCCTTTCAAAATACAAGGGGGGGCGTAAAAGGAGGCCGGGCTATTTCACCTCTCCTCAGTCGCAAAATATGACTGTAATTTTCGTCATTCGCGTCGCGCTGACGTGAGTTTTCAAGATCCAATGAGATGCTGGTTGTAATTCAGAGGCGAGGATTAACTCCGGACCTACGTTTGGACTGGAGGTAAACTGGAAAAGTGACAAATTTATACCTTCTCCCTAATAAACTAGATATCACTTCTTGACGTAAAGATGAAAAACCGAAATCTATTTCACTTCAAATTCACATTTTTAGTTGAAATCGAACCATAAACCCAAAGCTAAGAACTCAACAAGTTTTTTGTCGATTTCTGAAGCCTTACTCCGAAAAATAAATAAATAAAATCACATTTGCAAATAAACGAAACAGATAAAATAGTGTGTTTATGAGACCCAAATAGGAATTGAGTCATGGTCGTACGCAATTTCCTAAAGCTCTTTTATGGCCGAGTAATATTAACATCTAGTCAGTGAGGGAAAAGGCAACTCTTTACCATCCATGCATCCATCATGCAGTTGAGACGTTTCTTAATCTAGTTTCCTAATTTTTTCTTTTTATGATCCCCAAGCTACGTGGTAAAGTCCAATATACAGCGGTGAATTGAGGAAACCTAATTTAAATATCTTATTACGTCTTCAAACGAATTAAAATTAATACGAGTTATAAGCCTTCGTAGGTTTTAGTTCCCAAAAGGGATTTAGAGTCAGGTCTTTATTTCTTCTAGCAGCAAATTTGAATGTCAAATTTGATGGATTGCTAATTTTAAGCCTTGTATGGTATTATTTACTAATTGACTATGCGGTTTTCTTTTGCTTTTCTTAAGTGTGAACAGATATATTTTATTTGGTTAAAACTGAAATAAAACCAGAAGGGGATAATAGAGAAGGATGCCACTTAACACTTTAGTTATGTAACATGATTCTTCCAAGGCTCACCCTTTTTGTTTGCTCATCAAACTTCAGATGGGCATCGCACCGTGCTTAGGTGAATTCTACATCAGTTTGGTACTAAATCCTCAGAAATCAACCCACAAACCTTGATTGCCTTGACGTGGGACAAAAATCCACAAGCCCGCCTTGGCAAATAGTTAAGCGCTAATAGAGTAATGATGAGAGAACTATTTATCGCGTCTGTGATTGGGTTTAGTACACTTCTCTCAAAGAGAAGTACTACGTATTTCTGAGAAAACTCACTAAAATCTTAGCGTTGAATTTCAACCGACTTTCAAAGTTGCCATTATTTGGCTTCATCCACTATTATTCGGTATTTTTCAGCGAAATCCAAGTGGTGATCTCATTGGTCAAAGTTTCAGCCAATCAAAAATGGAAACGTGAACCCCATGGAAACGGTTCAAAAGTGAACCCTTATTTGGCTGGCCCATGAGATTTCCGGTTGGAATTTGCAGCAAAATAATTAAGTAGAAATGTTTAACTTATTTAATTATATTTTACCGTTCTGAAGCAAACTTATCTGAACCCTTCACGCTCTGCTTAACTTTTAAGATTAAAATTTTAAGTTTGTAATGTTTAGTAAGGTCTCGGTAATTCTGAAATTTCATGAAAACTGTCTTGGAATTTTGTGAAAATATTTTTAATCAACCGAGGAAGTAAAATTAAAACTTTCCAAGTGGTTGTCAAACAGAATTTTAAAGTTGTAAATATACTTGATTAGAATTTGTAATAAGACATTTTTATCCTTCAGAGTAAGGCTTAGGAATTTGTTTAATTTTGGCAAACTTAATATTCTCTTCGTTTGAAGTCCAATAATTTACTTAATCCCACATTTTATCAAATATTAGGTTTCAATTCCAATATGAATGTATTTATAATTAATTTCTGCTTATCTAAGTAGGAAATTTCTAGACTTCTAAATTAACTGAATTATATATGATTAAATATTTAAATATAATCGAATTTAAGCAATACATTTACAGGTTAACATAAGCTGGAATACATACAGCTACTTAGAATCATTGTGTAGCCATTTTCTCAACGTATCAAGGCGAATGACGAATTCTACCTCGCGAATAGTCTATGGGTGCGTTCAGTAACGCTCAACGTGAAGTCATGTGACGTAATAGGCTACTGAACGGTTTTTTGCAAACTTTGCGTTGTGTCGCCTGCTTACTGCTCATGCAAATGGATATGCGAGGGTCTGCTAACCGAAATAAGACTCACCCTACCTCACGTTCCAACTAACCAATGAAATTACAGTAAAAGACGTTCGAATTATGAGGCCCATAAAACACGAGTAGAAATGAACATGGGACATATTGGGGAACAATGATTCTTCTAGTTATATGTATTCCGATATGAGCCATCTACGCATTTTAGCACGTTACGGTGACTTAAATACCATAAAGTCCAGCTCCAGATCAATGTTGACCTGCAGATATTGACGTTTTAAGCCTTGGCGCCCTTAATGTATTAATAATGGTTTCGAGTCTCGACAAATATTGGAATTTCAACGTCAAAATATTCAGAAAAACCTACTAGACCGTAAGACTACACGACTACGAATAGCGAAAGACAACGATATTCGTATTTCGTTTCAGACCGTTTACTTCCAACAAAATACAAAACCCTCTTATGTTTTGATATATTTTAAATGAAATCCTATTTTTACATTCTTTTCAGTATTTTTAGCATGACCTTTATACCTTCCATAGAATTTGACCACGGTATTATATTACAATATAATGCATAAGTATGGCTCTCCCTCAGAGGCTTGTAGTATCGGTAGGGTCATAAGTTCATAAGATATATTCCATTAGTTTGTCACAGGTTACAAACTGGAGCTTGTCATGTGAAGGCTTAGTACAGACTAAATAGGAAGATGGACTGCAAAACTGAGTGTAGTCAATTCTCGCTTGTCGTATCTCGAACTAGCTCGAGCTGTAAGTCTAGGGAAAATTTTCTAGGCGAAACTTCAGTGAACAATAGGCGATTACGTTTGCCTGGTAACAATAAGTTCATAAGAAATGTTCCATAAGTTTGTCATTGGTTACTGAGAGCTTGTCATGAAGTGACTTAGGTCAAAGATTCTCGTAAAGCGACGCCTGGTGAGGCGCTGTCAAAGGCTTAGTACAGACAAAGTAGGAAGATGGAAGTCCTGCAAAACCGAGTGTAGTCAATTCTCGCTTGTCGTTCTCGAACTAGCTATTAGTAAGTCTCAAGGATTACGAAGTGTAGGAAGTGTCATCTTATAAACTTATGGTGCTAGTAGCTAATATCGACCCACACTTATGGAGAGAAATACAGTCTTATGTTTACAGTCAGCTTGGTCGTTGAGCGTATTACCATGTTCGCCTTTTCAACCCTATTTTTAGTGACGGATCCTTCCGGTTTAAATAAGTACTTCCGGAGGAGTCGTTCTTAGTGTTTTATAGCACTATATAGTATCGTCATTCCCGTAACTATTTTTATCACCCATTCAATCCTTAGACAAAAAACAACTTAGATTCTTACTGAAGGAAGAACTAGTCGTAAAAATAGTAGTTTGCCCCTAAAAACAGTTCACGATGTCTACAGAAATACGTGCTAAACCTGACGGTTTTCCTTCTTTATTTTTCTTCCAGGGAGTATTTTGATATATTTGTGCTATGATTCTGTTCTCTTAGAGAATTTTACAAGGTTCACTTTGAAATTCAACTTTATGAAAAAGTAAAAACAATCCGTATCTTTCACTGTCTTGAAAATTACTTCGAAATGAAACTACAGAGCTGGAACTTTTCCTGATTGGAATCGTGTTCATTAACTTCAGTTGAAATTATAATGTTTCATTTTCATATATATAAATATACTATTTAATTAAATAATTTTAATTAAAATTTATTATTAAAATGAAGATTAAAATCCATTAAGGTAACATTCGTTATTCTGGAGGCTGTTGTCATAAGAAAACAGGGTGATTTTGGAAGGTCTATCAGAAAATAAGAGCAGTGTTCTTTGAGCTATTTCGAGTCGAAAATGTTCTGTGGCATTTTGGCCTAAGGGCCACCGGTTTCAAGTTATATGTGTAGTCACTGTTTTATGGATAACCCTTTAATTAAACAACAAAAAGTATGATACATAAATTACATATAAATATATAAATAGACAATTTATATTCTATAATATTCTTTTCCAGCATAATGACAGTCTAGAAAATGGGCTGTATTATAAGCGTGTTAATGACGATGAAGTTCGACTTTATAAAATTTTTCAAGTGTACTTGAACAAGTCTCGTAAAGAAGAAAATTATAATCTGAATTTTCTGAGAAAATGGAAGACAATTGGGGTTGAAAGCGTTAATTTTTAATAGGCTAGTCCCGAAAGGAAAACTTTCGTCTAAAGTAGTTTTCCATTTGCACGGAGTATATCTTTATTGAACTGATAATTAATGTTTTATATGAAATGCATTACATTACAGCACGGTCTCATTCAATATTACTCCATGGTGGCAGACGTTTTAAGCTATTCAGATTTCTATCACTTTAATATATATAGAAAAATTAATCGAGGTATGAAGCCTGAAAAAACCGTATGTTTTTTTCTTCACAAAATTTTTACTTTTAGCGGCTGACACCTTTGCGGAATCGGAAATTCGTGGGAAATACTGTTTTTTTTTTCTTCTTCTAATATTTTAGTTTATTTTTTTTTTCTACGTCAACCCCTTTGGTTTTGGGAAAGTGTAGCGTGCGACAACGTAGTCAATATTGGTGTTCGTGCCTTCCTATCGCGGCTGGAAGTTTAGTTATACGTGTTTCCATAGCCCTATATTGCCCTCCAGAAGTAAGGGATCATAGATATTGGCTTGGTCCATGCGTCACAAAAGAATCAAGCGCGCCACCTTCCTGTAAAGTCTCTACTGCAAACTGAAACGTAGTAAAGGCATGATTGCATGGCCTACTATGATTCTTTCCTTTGAAGAATCGTTGTATTGATGAGATTGACATCATAGAAGGCAATTGTCTCTAATTCCTGCAAATACACCGCTAGGACACGCCCCATTACGAGAAACACACTGCCAGGATGCACACCTTTACGATAAATGCACCGCCAGGACATGCCCCTTTACGATAAATGCACCGCCAGGACACGCCACTTTACGATAAATGCACCGCCAGGACACGCCCCTTTACGATAAATGCACCGCCAGGACACGCCACTTTACGATAAATGCACCTTCAGGATACGCCCCTTTACGAGACATACACCGCCAGGTTATGCCCCTCTACCTTTTATATAGAACGCATATTCTCGTAGGAAATATTTATTTGACCCACACTTGTGAAGAGTGTTATAGGGCTATGGTGTTGCTCTTTGCACTTTTTGCAGCCTCTGAACCGAATAATATATGAAAGGAAATGGTAACTGAGCGTGTGAGGTTACTTCGTGGCACGAGGAATATCTCGCGGGAATTAAAGTTCCGCGTGTACTGATATCGTGATGCTATCGTTTATTTTACGTCCAAAACCCTTTTCAAGTTTTAATTTCACGTTGCTAGAGATAAAGAGTCAGACGTGTAGATGTAGATCTGCACTGGCTTCTAAATATTATGTTTGTATGCTTTTGTTTGGATAGGATTGCGTTGGCATATACAGTTATCAAAACTTCATGAGTTTAGACTTGTTAATCTGAAGAGCTTTGTTTGGGAATGCCTAATTAGTTTGAGATAGCAAGTTATATACATGTAGATTTTAGTAATGCATGCGCCACGATGTTATGCTACTGTTACAGTTACTAGAAACCTTTGATCTAGCATTGTTAATAGTGGATTTGCACTGCTAAGCTTAAAGTTTAACGTTGCAGTTTGAAGGCTTCACTCAATTCGCCAACAACGTTAACAATATTTTAAATTTTGTAACGGACTTGATTTATTTTCCATTTATATCTCTTACTGGTATTTCTTTAAAATTTCTAACGCGATTAGATTTGAAACTAAGTGATATTTACACGAAACTACAATAAGAAATCTCCAGAAAACATCAATATCTGATATTACCAAAAGCGGACAAGACTTTGCATCCGCTTTGATATTACACGAGTAATTTTAACACGAGAGATATGATAACCAAAATAACTTTGTTTCGAATCTGCTGAAGTTAAAGAGCCTGTGATCATAGACTTCTAACCGACCCTTGAAAACATCTTTCTGTTTTCTTTATGCAAAGAAATAAAAAATAGGCCCAACTTATTCATTTTTCAATTCATCAACCATCGTAAAGAGACACCCAAGAAATTCTATCCCGTAAAGTTTCTCATTGAATTTCAAAGACCGTCAGAGGAAGTTGGATGCATGCTTTTATCAGTTAGTCTTAGCCTGTTGAAAAGTTTTCCCAATTTTCAGATTTCTGTGGAAAAGTAATTATCAAAGCCGATTTATTCCTCGAGGCATCTTGCATTGGGTTCGCGGAGATTTTTGAATAGAAAAGAGAACATTCGCCTAGCGTGCACTCTAGTGTGTTTGGAAATACTCCAATTTCCAAAAAGGAAGGGACCCTGATGAAAAGACTTGGTTCCCAGAAATGCGTGGAAGATTGCCTGGGCCGAGGTTTAAAAAGAGGAAAGGAAAGGAAGGGAAAGCGAGAGACAGGGTCTCGCCGTTGGGGATTTACAGATACCAACAAATCCCGGTTGAGGAAAGAGGTCCCGTCGACCGGCGTTTGTAAAGTTTTCTTCCCATTGCTTGAAAAGCAAACAATATAAAGGCCTGTGCATGAAACTCTTCTTTTTCATCATTTTCCTTTTTCATACGGATGTACGAGAAATACTGTCTGCCTTGTCAGTCTTTTCCTATTAAGCCTCTAACGTTTAATTTTGATATTTCTTTGTTTCCGCCGTTCGTGTCACGATCAACGATATCATTTTTGGTAGGCTTTTCCCCTTTACCAAAAGCGAACGTGATATGGCAATGGAGTCTTACGGGATATCGAAGCCAATTAGAGTTGACTCAATGCGTAAAATCAATCAGGAATGCATATAGCTAATTGGAATCATTGTTTAGCCATTTTCTCAACGTATAGGCGGATTTTGTGTTAAGAGTCTGTAAGACGTATTTTACCTCGTGAATAGTCTATCTCGCTGCGAATTGCACCTTGCACACGTGCATGACCTCGCGTTGCTACAAACCAATGAAATAACAGTCAGAAAGGCGTTCAAATTATTAGGAGTGACGGATAGTACTCAAGACGGGAGCCCACGTAATAATTAAAATTAGAGATATGGAGGCAGAAAGATTCCAACGTGCTTTATGAATTCCAGGCAAAATTGATACTGTAACTACTTTCATAAAAATACCAGTCCGCAAAATATATCCGATTAAAAAATAGTCACCAGTAAGAGCTGCCATAATTTCGCGGTTAGACTGAGAGTAGAAACATAGTGGATGAGGTTTGCGATAGCTACAATGAATCAACTCTAGTGATGAAATGTTACGCCTATTATTGACTAATATTCCTTTAAAGAAATTTAATGTAGCATTGTTACCATAATGCATTATGTAAATCAGGTGAAGTGCATGCTTTAGCTACAACAAAATCTTAGCTATAGTTGCACAACTTGCACTCTACATGTACGGAATGAAATAACAGGAATCAAAAGTTGCGAAACCTTAAAAACTCGCTCGACAATTTCACAAATTTCATATGAAACGACTGGCATTATCGAGGTTAAAGAAACGGAATCGATAAACGATTACTACAATTACCATTTAGTTTTACTGCCCCTTTAACTGGACAATACTTTAGCGTGCTATTTCTGTCTTTCCTTTGGTTCAGAAGCAAATGGACACCAATATTTCATTGTTTTCCTAATACACAAGACAAGAATTTCCTTGTGGGCAACGTTATTTTGCTTTTCTTGCGTTCATTGTGGGATATCTATTGAAGAAAAGGTCTGTACTCTGGGGCCTTATTTAATGGCATTCCTATCAGTAAAGATTCAGGGATAGCTTAGGGGGTGGTACCCGAGTCAATGATAATACTGGTATGCTGTACAGAAGTCTCGAGGTTGGGTATCTTGTAGGCCATTAGCCCAATCGATAATCTATTCTATTAAACCATGTCTCTCGTGGGTTTAAGTGTTCAGTAGGCGTATGGGAATACCCGGGCCTTTTAAAAGCTAAACGCTGTAATAACAGGCACCCATAACTAGGAAGCAATAAATTGAGGTAGGCCTACTAAAGAATATTGGCATTGTATCCACAAAATGCAAGAAACGTTGTATTTGATGTAACATTTTCTGATAGTAATGCTTAAACGTTCGTTACAAAAAACATAACCACGTGTGTATATGACTCTTTAATGGTTATAAAGGCTAGAAATCAATGAAATTTACATATCTGGAGAAAGATATAATGCTTCTCTTCGAGAGAAGTGTACCACCATAAAGCGAGGTAATTGTCACATGATTCTTCCAAATATCAGAACATTTGGAGCAACGTTACTAAACCGAATCATATACGCGATAAACAGTTCCCTCATCATTACTCTATTAGTGCTTAACTATTTTCCGTGGCGCATGCGCTTGTGGATTTTTGTCCCACGTCAAGACAATCAAGGTTTGTGCCTGAGGATTTAGTACCAAACAGTTATAGATTTCACCCAACGGTGCGATTCCCATCTGAAGTCAATGAGCGTGAGAGCAAACTAAAAGGGTGCACGAGTCTGGGAAGATTCATGTTGCATAACTGAAGTATTAAGAGGATACGCAGTGACATCCTTCTTTCATTATCCCATTCTGATAAATGATGTCATCACTCTGAACAATTTTAAAGTTTACTAAGGATGCTTTATTGTGAAATCTCTTTTGGAATGAGACAGTTCAGATCCCCCATTAAGTTTTTGGCTATCCATAACTTTCAAGCACATACAAACTTTCCGTTGCTCTACTTTGAATTCTTCAGAAAATAAAAAAAAATCAGAAGTGAAGGATCAAAAGTAATCCCAAATTACAAGTCCTAATCATCGCTAATGGTTTCATTTACACTTCAACTAGTTTTCCCTGGAAAGTTAGTTGACTTTGACGCGTGTTACAAAAGAAACAGATCCCCACAGACACGCAAGTACAACAAGCTACTATTTACCAGGAATTCTTGATTTTTCCCCTCTTTAAGACTTCTTTTCGTAATCCTCGCAGAGCGGAGGATTCCCCTTTGGCGAAACGTCAACACCATTAGTATCGAACACGAACTATAAGCCCTTAATTAAATCTAATTGTCTTTGGGTAAGCCATAAAAAAGACTTCAATGAGTTTCACCCCTATACAAAGTTACGCAAACCGAGAAAATTTGATGAGAGAAAAAAAATAAAATGTATTTGGCTCCCAAGTTCCAACTCGTCGAGCTAGTCGTTCCGTTTTTTATGGAAGAACTATGTCATCCTAAGATTGCAATATAAGCTTTAAAGCAACGAACCGTTTACTGTAAATTAAAATTTTAACAAGGCTATTGCACAATCCGTGCCTGGATGAAGTCAATTTTCGTGTTTCGTTCTGTATGTTCTGCGCTATCGATACACGAAACAAAGCACTTTAAAACATATGAATTTAGCTTAAATCCACGGTATTCTGTTCCTGAAATGAACTTTATTGGCTCTGAAGCATCCCTGATCGATCCGGGAGTCGGTCGGTAGGAAGGGGTTGAGTAGAATTCTCTACGACCGAGAATCTACGGTCGAACGCTTACGCCAAACATATTATCATAGGTTGAATCCAGGGTCTCTTTCAGGTCGTGCTTTGGGCGAGGGTCTTTTCCGAACCCTTGAGGTCGAAGCGCGAGGAAGAAGGCTCAAGGGGAAATTCTAATGAACAATAGGCCACCACGAAAGCCATTACGTTTGCCTGGTAACGTATTACGCAAGGTGGTATGCATCTTGAATTAATTTTAAGGAATTGTGGAAAATGAATTCCTGGACAAATCATGCACGATTTCTCCAACCAAGTTTCCTTCAACTTTGGCTGCCTCCAACATCTCTCGTTTATAACTTTCACTTCCGGTTCGGTACATCAGTATAGGAACTCAGATGTGGTTAATTGCCTCGTGCAATAGGTTGAAGACCTCTTTCTAATGAAACTTGGACCCATTTCTAATTCCCTCTGCTCCTTCAATGCCTTATCTCGTACACTATAGCTTAACTCGGATATGAGCTGGTATCCTGTCTACCTATCTCTTTTGTTATAGCTTGATGCCTTGTTCTTTGCCTTTAACGTCTATTAGCCTTAGCTTAAAGTCGTAAATCTTTTGGTACTGTTCACTTTGTTGTTGCAAGAAACTTTTAACGTCGCTTAAGATTAACTTAAAGTTGTTTTAATCTCGTCGGGTTGAACGATGCAAAATTTGAATTTTTGGTTTTTTAAAGGGGTCTGGTGTTGGCGAGAACAGAAGTAGTTTAATTTGAAGTAAGAACTTTCGAGGGAACCTAAACGCAAAGGCGCAACGAGGCACAGGTCCTTCCGGACATAAGAGATTTTCAAACTTTCCGGAATTAAACTGTAAAATATATGAATATAGCAGTTGGCCTAAAATTTTAGACAACTTGATAACTTTGCGTTGAATTTATGTCTGGCGTAGTTTAAAAGTATAATGTTGGAAAAAGCGGAACTTATCCCTAAATTTAAAGAAAAATCCTATAACTTTGAAACATTTTCTGTTTATAGTCCATATCTCATAACTTTAAAAGCTAAAGTTATACAATCAAAATTTTGACACCTTGTATATAAAATGCTGGGCGAATTTCATAAACATAACACGGTTCACTTTGGGTAATTGAATTTTGACCGTAACACCAAAAACACAAGAAACAACACAACAATATATTGTTAAGATTTTCATAAAGTAGGCCATAGCATGCAGAAAAAGTGCAATTTTGATAATTCGACGCCTTTTTACACCAACAATACAAAAATGTCCAAATGTGTTGCGAGAAAAGGCTTAACAAAAACAACACAGCTTCGCATCAGACGTGGTCAGTTGCTTGTTTCCGAAATTCAATAACTGAAATGCATATTCGGAGTCTTGTACAAAATTGCAACATATCGTGGTCCCAGATGTTTTACTCTCGTTTCGTTAAGCCTTGAAGTGTACTTTGCTAAGCCTAACCCCATTATAATTTATTAATATAATGACTTTCCCTTGCATGCTAGGGTACTCTGAGTTGATTTATGCGAAGAGTTTTCCATTTTCCTCTAGAGTATCGCTGTGTCGATGTTAGGCGAAAACGCGTGAGAAGCTATTCAAATATTTAATCAAGGGGTATTTTATATATTTTTATTTTTATCATTGTTTGTTTATCGCGTTAAGTAAATAGACTTTGACATCAACGTCATCTACATATTTATTCTTATTTACATAAATATTCAAATTCTCCCGATTTTTTTTTTTTTAGATGCCCAAGAATCCCACGACATTGTTTTTAATATGTTTCTTAAAGTGAAGATGAAATGGGAGTAAGTTAAGCCTAATGACCCATTTTGGAAGTGAGAGAATTTAACCTAAAGATATGAGAATAAGGTAAGTTAACTGGACACTGCTCTGGTGGTCTAAGAGAGTGGAAACCCGAAAGAGTTTCCTGTCCATTTAAAAACTAAACGCTGAATAGTCTTTGGGTTGACCCGTAGGTCTGTGTGATAATGCTTGTTTTTGTAAATATGTAAGAAATTAGCCTTTATCAATTAGCTTTCAATTTCAAAAAAGCATTACTTACTTAGGGTTAATAATAATAATTCTAAAATGCTGGTATGAAATAGAGCCTTCTTTACATTCTTAATGACTATACGTTCTCGGACTCAACCTTAGGGAGAACTGAACCGAACCACTTCGAATGAACCTTCCTCTGGTGTTACTATAAATATGTAAGAAATTAGCCTTTATCAATTAACTTTCAATTTCAAAAAAGCATTACTTACTTAGGGTTAATAATAATAATTCTAAAATGCTGGTATGAAATAGAGCCTTCTTTACATTCTTAATGACTATACGTTCTCGGACTCAACCTTAGGGAGAACTGAACCGAACCACTTCGAATGAACCTTCCTCTGGTGTTACTATAACTGTATAACATCTAGGAGGATAGCTAACGTCAACCTTGCAGTTTGTGCACAATTCGATAAGGAATTGTGATTGTGCACAAAGCCCAAAGATACAAACGATAAGATAAGATTAGGCTTAGTAACTTGAACAATATGGCGCAATCGTTTCTAACCTTGAATTAGGCTTAGCGATTCATAGCGGTTATCCGTTAGGTCTAAGAGATGATGGATCATTTCAAATTGACCAACTCTATTTAAGGGTTAAAGATTCGATTACCGATAAACCTTAAGAAATGATATATATTTAGTTTCATCATCTATTTGAAACCATTTCAGATAATAAAAGAACCCTCTGTTAATGTCTATTCTTTTGTATCTCGTATCTCATCTCTCATCATCTTCCTACTCTGAAAAGGAAACCTAGTCCAAGGCTTAAGACTCAAACTATCTCATGATATTAAGTTTTTATGGTTAGAGAAGGGTTGGCGAAATGGCCTGTGATTGAAATTACTGTCCGCTCCAACGGATAAAAATCTAAGCAAGATATTAAAAACTTTGGTGAAGAGTTTTTGCCAAAATATATATTATTTCCAACAAAAGCTGAAGTTAACTTGGCCCTTTTTCTTTATGGCTCAATTTAATGTTTGCTTTTCTCATATAATTTATTTGATTTGAAACCATGGAGGAAAGAGAGAGGAGTCGAATAATGCTAAAAGAACTCTTCCTTTTAGTGGCAAGGTATAGAAGAACGGGTGTGCTCGGTTCAATGTTGTGGTCAGTGGAATTGAGAATACTAACCGGGGTCTATAGAACCTATAAGTATAAAATGATCATTTGAAAAGTCGTTCCTGCTGACGTCAACGAGTGACGTAAAGCCCTACCCAAAAGGAACTGTCACAGATAGATGGGGATCTATAGAACCTAAAAGTATGAGCTGAGCATGGCGCATGGACCCAGTACATGACGCTTAGATTTAAGATAGTGCATGCCATCTTATTTCGTCTGCATGCCACTTAAAATCTAAAAAGTCTTTCCTGATGACGTCAACAAGTGACATAAAGCCCTACCCAAAAGGAACAGTCACAGATAGGTGGGAGAAAAGCGTAGTTCCTAGGAAAAATAATATCAGCAGGGAATGTAACTAAATACACATGTAAAAACCCTTTTCGAGTTACCCTTTTCATTTTCAAAGTCATTAGTCCTAAATTATTATTCAGGCAAACATCTACTCAAGATTCAATGTTTGAACTTAAATGACGTTTTTGATTGCAATCCACAAACAGAATTAAAACATTGTTTAGTTTTCCAATCACTCGCTTCTTCGTTTCGTGAAGTCTCTACTAAATTAACTTTTTTGCCGTTTTAACTTGACAGCAAGTTGCAGCCTACAATACTAAAAGACGATCTTCCTCACAGCGGGCGGGTAAAAAAGGAGAGAGGGGGCGGGCTGCCCCTTTAACTTTGATTACTTGTTCGTCTCGCAGTTTTCTCTATTTTCACAAGTGTGCTTGTACACCATCAACTCTCTATGAAGTTTTCAAAAACAAAAACCGTTGCCAACTCTCCGTGAAAAAAATAGCTTAAAATATACAAATTAGATTAGGGAAGCTGGTTTTCCCTCGACGTACATGTATTTTGGCTTTTATCAGGCAGACCAATTATTGGCTTTCCATTTCAGCGATAGTATAAACAAAAATGTCTATAGGTTTTTCCACTAGTTGTGTCTCTAGACCTTCCTTAGAAACAATTTTACATATAACAAACTTAGCTGATTTACTGAACCATGTTTTGCCGTAACTAAAGTAATGGTTATTTGATTCCACGTGGTAAAGGTTATGAAGTAACTTTCGCATCGCCAAGGAAAAAGAGATAAGTCGAAATAAAAATGAAAAATCGAAAGAGCATAGAAAATAATGTATTTTTGAACTATGTAGACAGACACTTGGAAAATCTACAATATTAAATCTTAAGTGTATTTGAGAAATTCGTTTTTATCACCAGGGGAGGTTTGAGAAGTGATTTTCTTATTGAGTTTCTCAAGGTTGAGTTCGCAAACCCATAGCTTTTAATCTGTAAAGATCGTCCTAACCCGTAACAGTTAAGCTTTATGAATTGAATACCCCTAATTAAAAGTCATTTTAATGATTAAAAAAATTAAAACTACATCATGCACATATTTTAAGTGTGTAAAACCTTGGAGGTTTCTAGTCCGTTGAAAAAAGCCTGGTAACACCGGGTTGCTGATTTATGATTTTGTTGTTTATGCACAGTCAATGTTTTACCGAGTGACCAAACTGTAAGGTTGGTATCAGTAACACTAAGAAAAGGTTTTAAAAGTGGTTCGGTTCAATTCCTCAAAGTTGGGTTCAAAAATTCTAGCCACTAAGTACGTCCTGTTGTATTCTATACCAGGAAAATTTTGCCTGCAACAATAACTCCTAACTAGCATCGTTTTATTGAATTTCAAAGTTTGTATCAATTAAAACTTGTATAACTAATATACAGCAGAAACACTAATTTTATAAACATGCACCTACAACTAAAAATCCAAGCTATTTTTAGCATATTTCGCATAAAAAACTGTCCTGGTTGATAGTCAGATAGCCAATAAAAAGATGTTCTGGAGCTTAGGGTCCCATTTTTCTTAGAAAAATGGGGATTGAAGGAGGTCCAAGAGTTATTCGTTCCGGAGGGTGCTGTTAAAGAATGATCCCGGGAATATCTTTCGGGTCCATAAAAGAACGGATAAGCGATAATGTAGAAAACTAAATAAGGGATTGGTGGCTGCAGAAGACCAAAGAAAAGAAAGATAATCGTGCGAAAGTCTAAGGAAAGTTAGCAGCAGCCAGAGATGGTGGTATAGCATCAAGCCTAGCTTCGATGATAAGAAGTATCAGAAATGTATAATACTTCTCTTCGAGAGAAGTGTACCACAAAGCGGGTGGGGTAATTGTAACATGATTCTTCCCAACATCCCTTAACATTTTGGCAAGGTTACTAAACCGAATCACATACGCGATAAATAGTTCTCTCATCAATACTCTATTAGCGCTGCTTAACTATTTGCCAAGACGCATGCATGCACTTGTGCGTTTTTGTCCCACGTCAATACAATCAAGGTTTGTGGGTTAATTGATTGCTGGGGATTTAGTACCAAACTCATCTGAAGTTTGATGAGCGGGAGAGCAAACTAAAAGGGTGTGCCTGGGAAGAAACATGATACATAACCAGAGTATTAAGGGGGTACAGAGTGTCATCCTTCTTCTATTATCCCCTTCTGGAAGTATAGAGTAGAAATCTTGTACACGGTGGAACGGCCCAGGAAAACTATCGGCATAAATCGCCTGTTGCCCGTGATTCGGAGCTTGGCTCCAGTCATAGCCTATAGTCTTTCAGGCTCCCGCTGATCGCTTTTTCCGCACGGTTCAACCTTATATGACCGAGGACTCGAACTCGATTCTCGCAACTATTAGTTTTACGTCTACCCTCTCCCGTTGTGAGCTCACTCTCTTTCTCTAGCTCTACTCTGCCAATATCGTTAAGGTTAAAGCTAAGGATTTAGTCTGAGGAAGTGTTCTTTTTTTGCAAACATAAATAAAACAGCCACTCGCGCAGCCGTATGAAAGTCAAGATTGTGCAAAAGAATATAAAAAGTTGAACCCTTGGCAGTGATTTTGTCTCTTGGTTCTTGTTGGGTTGTAAATTGGAAACAGGAGTGCATATACAGCTAATATGAATCACTGTGTCCTCGTGCGTAACATGTTAATTTCAGTGCCGGTTTTGTGGGCCGGGCTTGATGGAAGAATCAATTCTGAAGTCTAACCAAGGTAGAATACTCTATTCACAAAAACAGATTGTGTCATACAAAATATACAGCGAAGTGAAGACCAATTATAATATCATTCTTCAAATAATTTTGAAATTTTATAATTTATACCATGAGTTTATAAGATATGTTCCACAAGTATGGCTCCACCTATACTTAGTAATACTAGAGACTTACAGCTCGAGAACGACGGAAGCGAGAATTGACTAGACTCGGTTAGTTTTGCAGTCCATCTTCATATTTAATCTGTTTTTTTGACAGCGCCTCACCAGGCGTCGATTTACGAGAATCTATGACCTACGTCACTTCATGGCAAGCTCCAGTTTTAACCAGTGACAAAACATATCTTAAGAACTTATATTTTTCAACACATACTTACGAAGAGAATATCGTATGCTTATGTTTTAACTATACCCAAACTCCTTCCAGCTCATGTAATTCTTTTGTGTCTTTATTTCTACCGTCAGTAAGGTCGTGCACGATACTATTATTTATGTCGAGGGCGGAGCTTACACGTATCATGGACGCTTATGATTAGAAAAGGGAATACCGTGCGAATGTTAGACTGCTATAATACTTTTGTTTTCTCGCCACTGTAAACCACAGAATAAAGAAAAAAATGTGTCGGTGATTAATATTACTTATTTACTGCCTTTCGTGTCAATTTCTCATTCTGATTATTAACAAAATTGACCCCAAATTGAGTACGACCACAGGCTTCGAAATCGATCCACCTTTACTATGTCTTTGCTAGTTCCTCCTTTTAAACAAAACCAAACCTATGTTATTATTAATTTAACATTGTCAGTTACTTTATATTATATTAAATTATCTTTTTATTGACTGTATTTCAAAAGTTCTTAACAACATTGCGTATTCAGATTCAATCTAATTACATAACCTCGCGTGTTTCCATTAATGCCATAGTTTTATTTCCTCATTTGGTTGAATGTGGCTTGTGGGTTTTTCCCAAGTTTTTCCGACACGACAAAACATTTGCTCTGGCCTTTCCTTTAGTGAAATCAATATTACCTGATAGTACAGCGGAAGTCACGCCAAACTCTTACAAATGCGTGCTTCGAATCTCGGGTCATATTGTCGTCGATATAGTTCATGTCACCATTAAAAATCATTGTAAAAAGTGCGTTATACCCCTAAAGCACTGAACGTTTTCCCTCCGTTGAAATCATTGCACTTTCGTTATGAAATGAAGAGTACAAGTTACTCCGCTATGTATTCTAGTTATCGATTTCCTTGTAAAACCGGCGAGATTATATAATGGGAGTCTTAGTGTTAAGTTAAATCAGAAGTATATAATACTTTTCTTCGAGAGAAGTATATTTCAAAGTGGGGTAATTGTAACACGATTCTTCCCAACATCATTTTACATTTGGAGCAAAGTTACTAAACCGAATCAGAATCAGATACGCGATAAATAGTTCCCTCATCATTTCTTTATTAGCGTTTCTGAATTTTTGCCCCACATGAAGACGAAGTTTTGTTGGTTGATTGCTGAGGATTTAGTATACCAAACAGTTATAGAATTCACCCTAGCACGGTACGATACCCATATGAATGAATTTTGATGAGAAGGACAGCAAACAAAAAGGGGTGAGCCTGGGAAGACTCATGTTAGGTAACTGAAGTATTAAGAGAATACATAGTGTCTACCTTCTTCAATTATCGCCTTCTGGTAAAATGTATGGAGTAAAAAACGATGCGTTTTTTTGTTATGATTGTCCTTCAACAACGATCACGTAACGCGTATCCTTTCTAACGGTTTCACGACGAAGTATTTGCGTAACTGAACGAGCTGTGTTGTTCGAAATTCCAAAAAAAAAAACAACTCCCGTTTTTGTATCTCCCTGATAAAACTATAAAGGTACATTTTTCCTTATGCACATTTTATGTCTCGCTTCATCCAGTAATATTTTCTTATTACGCTTGAAACCTTGCGCTAAGATTTAGAATTAGATTTAGTTTTCTCGCAAGTTAGGAAAAGTAATTAAACTTTGACTTAAGCTAAGGCCTTTGTATTTTGACATAATTTCCGGTACCGGCTGTTGCTGCCGTCCCTGCTCTTTAGTAAAATTAATTATCTTGGAATCTGTCGCTGGCCTATAAACATCGTTTCCTTATATTTTATAATAAGGCCGTGCCTCATTGTTTTAATTTACGTAAATTTTCCCGTTTGTCATTGTGTTCCCCGTGTTATTATAGGTTGAAATTGGGGTCTTTATTCGAGTTACTATCAAACTTAATAACTATAACGATGTAGAGATTTGGGTAATTAATAAAGTACCGTTTATTTTAAATTAATTAAGATTTATGGAATAATTAGGATCAGTTTTAATTATCAGTGACACTTGGAATAATTGTGGTGCTATATGGGAGGAAGTTTTATCCTATCCGGCTTTAACTAACGTCGCCATGACCCAAGCTTCAGGTTACAAGTGTACCTGCTTCATTCACGTACAAAAAATAAATTCTCAGCGTCGCTTATATTTTATTTTAGATAAAATCACTGCATGCAACTTATTTTTTTATGACTTCTGCCTTGGTTAATTTAATTAAGTATCACTTTTATAGATTATTGGATGATCAAATATTAAATAGGAAAAAAATAAATATAGATTTAGATTGAAATTGGTTATAATAACTTCGATTTTGAAATTAACTTTCTCTTCTAATTAAAAAAAAAAACCATGATTTATTTGACTTTCCTCGTTAAACATCAAATAACTTTCTGCGAAATTTAATTAAAAATTTAACTTACTAAAACTCTTCAAACTTGTCTGGGATTTTTATCCCTAATAATTCCTTACCTTAGCCACTTTATCAGCTTTCACTAAAGCTATAGCTGGGCGCACTGATTTAAAATGATATTTTCTGGAAGATAAAAAGTAGTTCGTGACAACTTTCAAGAAACGAAATGTAAATTAGGTTTTTGATCAATTTTCAAATCTTAATTTTTTATTACTTTAAACATATAACTTCAAGCATCGGAGTATTGCCTTTGAATTTGCCTATAGCAAATTTTGTTGCCGGGGTAGAAAGTTTTCAAGGGGTCTGACAGTTGCTGGAAAGTATTTTTTTTTTTTTTTGAAATTGAATTAATAAAATCTCTGCGGGTGTAGAAATTCCACATTTGGTTTAAGGTTTAATCTGCGCAGTTGCTAATGCTGAATTGTCTTGGCCCTGTGAGATCTGTCTTAAATTTGAGAATGAACCATAAAAACTATCTCTTAATTCGAGAAGTACTCGAGAATTTTATTAAGTATTTCAGAAAGTCGTTTGTTTGTTTTTCATGTTTGTTTACATTCTTGTTTACATGTAACTGCTAGGGTGATATCAGTAACATTAGGGGAAAGGTACATTAGAAGTGGTTTGGTTGAGTTTCTCAAGGTTGGGTTCGCGAACCCCACGCCATTAAGTCTAAATCCGTCCTATTCTGGACCCACAAATTAAACATATTGTTTTTTTTTTCAATGAAAGTTACAAAAAAACGTAGTTAAAGAGAAAAAAACAATGTCAACATGCACATATTTCATACTGATGGACTCGAACAATGTTTTGTGTTTGTCTGGGTAGCTTCACTAGTACCATGAGTTAATAATATGTTAGCTCCCTATAAGTTACTCAGGCTCCATAGGCGTAATGTATCCAGCGATTTCTTCTCATTTCGCCAGCACGGGAAAAAATCCGAATGCTGCGCTCTCTCTTGTCGAAAAAAAAAATCCCGCTCGTACGGCTCCTCGACCTCGAGTCGTCGGCCGCTTTTTCACCAAGGGAGTGTTTTAGTCGTGAATGTTTATGTTTCAACAATTTAACATTAAATCATGGCGTTTGTGTCAGTACTGAGACAAAAAATGCAGGAACTCAATGCAATTTGCCGATATTGATAAAGAATACTAAAGATATGAGTTGTTATTGTGACTTGAAACCAGAAAATTATACAACTGAGATAAATCAAATCCATTGATCTCTTAACTGCTTTCTTAACCGAGGCTACTGAGTGAAATATTCGGCTTCTTAAATAGCCCCGATATCATTGGCTAGCTTCCACTAAACGCGCTTCCGGGAAAAACCGGAAAGAAGAGTAAATAAGATTTTCGTTCACGTGGCGGCCGCAGAGCGTCGCATATAATTGGGAAGCCGGCGGCGCGGGAGAAAACGCTGGAGTATAAAAATGAATTGCCTGAGTAACTTATAGGGAGCTAACATATTATTAACTCATGCTAGTACTTAAATCAAATGTCGGTTCCTGTGGCACCCCTTACATTTTGCCTGATCTTCAACACACAATTTTTACCTTATGAAAGGCAGTAGCCAATCAGAACTAGTCCATGAGGGCGGAGATAAAACTTGCCTTTGCTTACCTTAAAGGGCAAGTCATCTCAACCCCTCGATTATGGGATCATTTAGTGGGATTATTTTAAACTAATCCACGCCGAAACTTGCTTTAATATGAAAATAATTTAATTCAAAATACATGCCAAGTGCCAGACGTCTTGGGAATCTTTTCATATCGATTTGAATCGAGGCATTCGAAATACCTCTCTTATTACCAAGGATTTTCGATTAAAAACTTGCTAGTATATCTTTCGTTTTCTTCAGTACCGCCTTTAAATTGATAAATGGTTTATTTATAAGCGGACCTTTTTAACTTTGGCCGCGTAGCAGTTGTATGTCTAGCTATAAAGTAACGTTTTCCCAATTGAATCAATGATGAATAAGTAAAAACATATCTAGTTTGCATTGTTATATTTATTCCAAAATATCAGAGAACATTTCCAGCATATAAATCAATAATTTATATCATGCAATTTTTTAATATCGTGGGATACTTAAATGCACCAAAGAAAGCTATTCCATTTAGCATGACTTTCATGACCAATTAGCTTGTGTTTTTAAGTGCACGCGCTTTCAAAAGTGTGTCGTTGCACGTAAGAATTAATAGCTAAAATTAATTGTTTTAATAATAAATGAAATTTATCTCTATTTATATTTATTACGATATAATTTCGAAATATTGCAATTTATTGACTTTCGTAATATTACTCCTATTTAAAGTTAGTTTTTCGTGATTTTAAGTATCCGTTTGAAACGTTGGGTTCAGTTCAATACAAAATCAAGCACTAGCGCTAGTTTAATACAGAGTCAAATAAAACGTCTGTGTACAGATTCTCTTTGAAAAAATATGGTTTGAGCGGATTAATTCACAAACCAAAATTAAAAACTATCGACAAAAGCTTCGAGTTAAAACATTTATTAAGACTTCACGTTTGCATTTCGTCCTTTTGTGTCAAATTATTAAAGCTTATCCATAATTCCCTTTAATGTAACGGATTTTAATCTTTATAAATCCAATTAACATATTCAAAGGTTGATTATTATTTTTAATCAAATGGATATTCTCCAGGAACTAATATGAATTTTCCCGATCCCATAAATAATTTAGTTCGATTTTTAATAATCGAAAGTTGTAGAGATACCTTACAAAATTGTTTAAACAAATTTCAGCTATAATCTAAGATAGATGAAATCTTAAGCTCTAGTCCAAGACGTAATTCAACCTTCATATTAAACTGTTAGAATAAAATAAATTATATTCTTTCGATTCGAATTCAATCTTTTTCATCTACAATTTATAAAAATTGCAACCATTATCTCTAAATCAAAAGAATTAATTCAACCCCAAATCTATTAAATTTGACAATCATTTCTCCTTAATATAAAATCCCTCCTATCTCTTTCTTAAATCAGTCTTCTTACCAAGTTACCACCCATTGAATTTATCATAGCAAGTTAAAGGAAAAGTTAAGGTAACATAACATAATACCTTAAAAGAATGGCCTCTTTCTATACATAAAAGGAAAAATTTTAAAAAATAATGATCTGCTAAACAGAATCTCTTATTCTAACTCTCAGTCCGTAGGAATTGAACCTATCCCGTAGGGGTAAGAGGTTCTGGCTAGCAGACGCCACTAAACCAATGGTGGATGGCGCAGTAGTCCTTGATTATTTTTAAGTTTAATTAAATGCTAATTCTTTTGTAATAAGAGATCATTTATTATTATTTAATATTTAATTCCTTTTTTCTTTAGAAAAAGGCCATTCTTTTAAGGAATAATGTTATGTTACCCGAACCTTTCCTTTAAAATTGATTTATCGTTAAACTTATCATTCATCGTCTAATACTTCGGAAAAAGCACTCGGAAAAAGTTTGAAATCTCGTCTTTTATAACGTCTTAATAGTCTGTCTCATATCTCAACGTCTCGTCGCGGTTTAACCCTTTGCCAATGGTCTAAAAATCCTTTTTGTATATGTCATATTTCTATCGTTATCATAAGAAAACAGTAAAGGCCCTAAAGACATCCAGAAACGTATAGAGAACGAAAAAATGCCCTCTTGAGAAAAGGCTCTTGACTGCACCCCGATATATCATTGATTTCCATTAAATCTTCGTGTAAGACCGCCTTGGTAAGGAAGGGGTATGTTTTTATCTTTTTTTGGAATACAGCCAGTGGTTTGGAAAACTAAAAGGTCATTAATTGAAGTGTGGCAGCAATTATTACCAACAGCGACTGATAGAAGTATGCAAGGAAGCAAAACTCGCGTATGAATACTATAGAGAGTTCGCAGGCAAACCAAATTACACATAAAACGGTTGCACTACCAATTATGTGATCAGCAATTGCCAGCAAGATTTTAAGAACTCAAAAGTCGAGCTATTTTCGCCGGAGATTGGAAAAGTAAAACGTAATATCAGGGATAGTTTTAATTTTAGTAGTAGGTATGGAGAACGGTTAGTATTTACTTCAGTCCTACTCATAGCCCAGTATAAAGCCCCTCCCTCCAGCACGTAACGAAAAGTTGAAATTATCTTATTGGCTCACTTAAACTACATTTTGATGACGTTGCTGAAGGGGACGGAGAAAAATACTTAATTCCGTTTTACCTGTGTCGCTATGACCCGCCTCTTCTTTCTTGCCCCTCCGTCCCGTGGAAGGGGGTCCGGGACTTTGACGCGCGCCACATTACTCTGTTCTCCATTCCTACTTCTAAGATTAAATCTATCCCTGGTAATATTGATGTAGATCCCTGATTATTCGACCAAAATAAGCTCCAGAGATACGCAGTCTTAGCGTATTAAACATACCGGGCACCTCCAGCTCCGTTTTTCGAGTTTACTTTTGATTATCAAGCGCGGTTATGCGAAAAATTTGTCTTGTCTTCAAGTGACTAGCTTTTGCTAACATATCCTCTCATGGTAACCATATACATTCCTTCTTCCTGCCTTTCGCAGTCATTGTTTCAATCTATCTTAACAAGGTGTATTCGCTCTAACGTCTTTTAGAAAGAGGAAATCAACTGTACGTGTTAGTCGAAGTAGAGTTAGAGCGAGAATGCGTAAGGCTGATGGAAGTCAAAATTCCTAGTGCTCTCTGTAATATGGCATGGAATTTGAGTTATTGGCGGCCACTAGGAGAGCGACAAGGTTGTTTTTTTGGGCTCTTTTTCCACTATATATCCTTAGACACCTTTTGCAGCATCTGTGCTGTAAGTTTTTTTCCGTGAAGCATCGATCAACTCTTGTTGTATATCGCATCTCAGACCACCTAACCATGGACAGACAAACCCGTGTTAAAACCGCGTTAACAAATGGTAATGCGTAGCATGCGCCCTCACGCGTCTACCGACCACAATTTATCATTGAATTTTACTAGGGTTGGGTGATGAACTTGCGATACCCTCCGCTACAGCGCTAGTGTCAGGCGTTGCTATAAGCAAACTTATACTTAGCTCCCTATTCAGTTGCCTGTCCATGGTTAGGTGGTCTTTGACGCCATGCACTCAAATAACCCGACCCACACGTATTTATGTGTATCTAAGGCGAGATTTTGTCGGTGAAGTCGGTGCGCCACAATGTCTCGGAAGGTAGATATACCTACTAAGACTTCGGTTAACTTGTGGGGCTGTGAATGTGAAAGGTTTACCCTTATCTTAGGTTTAAAGGTATTGTAAAACAATTGTGTCCCTGCACAAATATATTTATCAAAACTGGAGCGCTGTAAAGAGGGATGTTATTGCTCACTCTATAGCGTTGCCAGTATCATGCGACCTCAATTAATAGCAGAGAGAAGGCTGCTAATTTTGCATAAATTTTTGTTAATAAGTTGCATTTTAAATGCCTTGAAAACGTATTGCAGTTGTATCAATGATGTATATTTTCAAATATCTTTCAACTAATCGAACGAATAAAAAATAGAAGCGACACAGGGAATTCCCATCTCGCTGTCTCCGCTGAGATTGGGCGTATGCTCTAGTAAGCTCACGAAGCTTGGCCAGCATGTCGTTGTCAATCAAGCTGCTGAATTTAAAAACAATAATTATTGCTGTAGCACAAATATAGACCTTTTCGACGTTAAAAATGGGGGTAGGCAACCCTCAGTACTGGGACATACAAGAGGGTTGATACATTGCCATCTCTGCGCACTCTCATAATACAAAAAAGACTATTGCAGGCGCGAAAA
This sequence comes from Phalangium opilio, assembly GCA_019434445.1. Lineage (NCBI taxonomy): Eukaryota > Metazoa > Arthropoda > Arachnida > Opiliones > Phalangiidae > Phalangium > Phalangium opilio. Next base: position 1,579,422 of record JAEQBA010003137.1, read on the forward strand.
AGCGAGTTGGAAGACTAAATTCCCCCCTCTTCGTAACATCGAAATGGCCTATTTCTGGTGTTGTCTCGATGTTTTAACACCTGGTTTGAAAAAAAAACTCCGCTTAAATTAATTTTAGCTTGAAAATGAGCGAGTACCATTTCCATCGACCGTCTACTACTGATTCTATTTACTTAAATATTTCTCTGATTAAACTCTTAAGTCACGTTAAGCCTTTATCACGTTTCGACCTCCCTTTATGAGTTAACCCTGATGAAAACCTCAGGAAGAAAGGGATCAGGTTCCTTTTGAATTTGAAATAAGCTCGAGATTATTTCCTTTCGTCCGCTGGCTGCCTGCAGGAGGATTTTCATTCTGCCTGCACAATAAAGGCATAGCTATACGGTATAATCTTTGAACGAGATTCTTTTGTTCTTAAGACTTCATATAAAATCTAAAAAGAAACGAAAGTAGGCGGAGAAAGGCATTTTCACGTTTGGCTGCTTCGTTTTATTGCTTTTCCGATCCCTTCTTACTTCGCCGTGGCTAAATCTTCAAGCAAACGCTCCCCTTTATCTTTACTTTTCTTTTTTGTTTAATTTAAACTTTTTTCTTTACACTTCGTTCGGTTCACTTTTAACTTCCATCTATGCTAATTTTTCTAATTTAGCTCCGAGCTCCATTTCACAAAGAGGTAAAATTTGATATAATATTTGAGAGGAAAAGTTGGGAAGTATCCTACTTGTTTGCTCTCGGAAAAAGATCTTAAAAATTAAGCGTTGTTCCCACTTTTTTCCCCAATTCGAAAGGAAAGTAATTTAGTAACGAATTTAGGAGCTAGATTAAATATAAATATACTTGTGGTTATTTGAAGATTTTAATATTGTGTAAATCAATGTGTTTTAGAATTAGAGGAACGCATACATGATCTGTGAAGCCGTTTTTCACATTGATTTTTTGGCTTTTCCAGAAAACCGAAAATACCAATATTTTCGGTTTTCTCGAAAAGCCAAAAAAAAAAAGAAATCAATCTGAAAAACGGCTTCACAGAATTGGAGGTGAACGTATTTTCACACTGTTTTAGAGAATTCAATGAGGTATTTTTGAATCTCTATTTTATTTCTCGCGTTTTATGCAGGATTGTTTTATTATCATATTTATGTTTCTCAATTATTTTTTATTACTTCATCTTTAATTCGTAAGTTTTACTGATTTGCAAAGTGTTATTTGCGTTTCCTCATTTTCTACTACAAATATTATTTATTATTAATTTCTATTCTATAATATTCTGAATGTTTCGTTTGATAATATTTAATTGTGTTTTCTTAAAATAACTTAATAACAACGGCTTATAATAGTATAAATCACTAGCTATTGTGAAAATGATAAATCCGGGTATTATATAAAATTCAATACTGTTTAATCTCCCCCCTCAAATAAATTGTAGCTATCAGAAGCCCTTAAATACTAAAACTTTAACAACTTCAAATCTAATCAAAAATTTCAAGTCCACTCGAAACCTCTTGACAATGTGAACACGACTTTCATCTCCTTTGACTTCCTACTTCCGGGGTTTCATTGTATGCTCTTTTAAAATCGGTGGACGTTTCTTTACTTTGGAAAGACGAGACCAGAGGGGGAGAGGGTTAAGGTTTTGAATAAATCAACCCTTTTCCTATTTTATTCCTAACTGTAAAAATTTTGAATCTTCGATTCTATATGTACTTCCGCGGGCCATACTACGTCCTGCTTAACTTCCCCTCCGCCTTTTAGGTTCCTTTAACGTCAAGAAATCTTTATATCCAATTCCCAGTTGCGAAATATCGGGCGGAAGAGATACGGATCCAAGTCAAAAATCATTTTTTTCTGCTGTTGGGGAAAAAAGCCCGAGTATTTTTTACATATAAATTATGTTTGCACTTTTGAAACGTTTCACTTTCCTTTGGCAGATTTTCGTTGCGAGGTGGGGAAAGAATTTAGGCGTATCTATGACAGGTTTAAAATACTGATTTTCATCAGGTTTCCTTTCTAACTCTCTAGACACGCTTTTTAAGAGATTTTAGCGATATTATATGTACTCCGAAGCGGATCGTCTAGACAGTGACTTGATTTGACCTAATATGAAAATTGCACGTGTACCATATGCGCTGTCTTGTTATTAAATGTTTAATTTGAAGCTTACGAAATATTTCTTTGGTTCTGTAAGATTCTGGTAAGATTAAAATTAGAAAGCCAGGGGCTAGGTAACTTAGGTCAGATTTTAGAACCACTTTGGCCAGAATTAAAGTTATAAAATAGTTTTCATAAATTTCTAAAGGAAATAGAACCTCGAAGGTGGTCTTTAATGATTGCGTTTGTAAATACCATACTAAAGTCAAACCAATAATTCATGTAAAATTGTATTCTCTTTGAGAAGGACCTTATTTCTAATAGGAATGCATATAGCCAATAGGAATGATTGTGAAGTAATTTTTCCACTGTATCTGTGCAGATTTTGTAAGAGGAACTAGACTAATCATTATATATGACAAATTTTGCCTCGCGAACAATTTATCTCACTGCACGTTGAACCTAGCACAAACTCAATCTCGCCTTGCTACCAACCAATGAAATCATTGTTAGAAAGACGTTAGAATTATGAGGCATGATGGATAATAAGTTTTCAAGCCCGGCCCATAAAACCCGCATTGAATTAACATGGCATTTATGGGAGCACAATTATTCTCATAAGCTACATGTATTCCAACTTCTAATTATTATCGAAACGCCATCATGAATCGTATATTTATTCCCAAACCAAATTGAATTGCCCGTTTAACAAAAGTTTTCCATACATGATAAATTTCCTTAAATAAACGATGTTTGATTTTTAACAGCGTCCCTGTAAGTGGGCTACTTATTGAGCATTTATGTGTTGCGGGTTAAACATTTCTACAGGCGCTCATAGGAAATGCATTAGTTATATTTCCCCTAAATGTTTGCTTTACCCGAGTTTTTAAATGCCACGTTTAAAACTTTCTAAAGGGTTGTATTATAACATAAATTATTTTTTTAAACAGAAAATCAATAAATTCTTGAAATCTAACCCCAATCTTAGCGCAATACCAAAAATTTCCCGCGTTCTCAACTAGGATATTTCAAGTTCTCTCAAGTTTCTATTCACGGTTAAATCAGTGTATTGAATTTCATATTTATGCAAATTTTAATATTGTGGAATATTTTTAACGCGCTATTCCGATTAAGTTCTTTACTGTTGCAGAAATTCGCTCCCCAATTCAAGAGCCTTTTATGCTCTGAAAGATTTATTTTCTACAGCTTTTGTGTTGAATTGAAGCTTCAATATAATACCCAAATTTTAATAAAACTTTATAAAGAATTATTTATTTACCTAGAATCTTAAAGAGATTACAGATTTTTACCACTTTCATTGGAGGGTCATTTACATATTTAGGAAAATTCAGATTTCTCTGGAGAAAATATTTAAATCTATGCCTACAATGAAATCATATATCTTTGTCGAAATCTGAGATCAAAGAGAAAAAGTAACGAAATCACTAGGAAGATTTCGAAGTGTTCGAATAAATATCGATATCACTAGGAATATTCCGAAATGTTTGAAAAAATAGCTGAAATGTGAAATCATTGATACAAAATTCCAAATCATTATAGAAATCTTGAAATTTCTGACGAACAGCTAGCGAGTTGTATTGAAAACTTTTTTTAAATCTCTTTTGAATTCACAGAATATTTGAAGGTATATACAAAATATTGAAGTCTTGTAACATTTTTGAAAATGTAGGACTACTCCTTGCTTTCATTAATTTGTGAAATGCAAGAAAAAAAGAGCAGTTTACAATGGTAAATCTCTTTTCAAGACTAGAGTTGGCAATATCCAAGAAATCTTAACATCAGAGCTATATTTGGCAATCTTTATGAGCTACTCAGTGAAAGACCAGAAAGATGGGTAAGGTAAAATATCATGGCTTCTTACATTTGAAAATATCTTTACGTCTTCCTTTCTATTTAAAATGGGGATAACATTTCAAGCTTCAGTTCGAATTCCAGTGGGAAATATATACTGTAGGTTATATACTTATAACTCTTTTATAACCCGGGCAAAAGATAGTCATCTTATAACCTTTTAGAGTATATTTCAATATCAATATTCCCATCTTGAATAAAAATGTTACCGATATTGAAAATGGAAAAGCTTAAGGGTATGGTGAAAGCTATAAATGTCAGGAGTCCAAAATTTCGATGCAATTCCATAAGGGACCGACCATCTTTGGCGAGGATATTTTTATGAACTTTCCTCTTCCGTTATAGTTTCATATTTTAGTCATATATTCTGCAGGTGTAACTCATAAACACATGCTTCACTTCATTTCTATCAATTCTCGATATAAACTTTGAGAACGTTCAAGGATAAGTTTTGGGTACCCGGTTCCCAAGTGCATCTCCACCATATTTGAGAGTTTGTAGAGATCTAGCCCAAAGGTATGAGGTCATAGAAACCAAAGGGTTCTTGTTACTAAGTACTAAAGCTACAGTATATGACTTATCATTTAATAACAATAATATTACAAAGGAAAATATTAGAGCCTCCAAAATATCAAAATGTATTTAACGATTTCAATGCCTTCATGTTCTCAATTTTTGCATAACAATTCGCTAGGAAAATATGCCTATTGAAATCGAACTCCAAAATCTAAGGCCACAGATCAATATTTTGAAGAGCTAAATTTCTCTTGAACTAAAACAAAAATTAGTATAGAAAGAGGTCAATTATACAATTAACCGAACCAGTTATCGCTAAGCTCTCTCCGAAATCTTAATTTTTATTGTTTACAATTGGACTTGTTTTAAGACATAATTTGTATTATTGAAGTGGAGACTTCAGTCTAATTGTTATTGACCTATTTCAATTATTAAGTTAAAGAGAAAGGAAGCTCCATTTTTAAAATATTGATCTGTGGTCTGAGGTATTTGAGTTCCAATTTATTTCGTATATTTTTCTAGTGCAGTTGACGATGCAAATTGTAATGGAAAAGTTAATTTAAAATTTTCGAAACTGATAAACAACAGATATAACTATTTTGAGATCTGTTTAGTCATACGTTTGTGAGCAACTCTCCAGTTCAAGACACAAATATCAGATCTAGTTTAAGTAATTTATAAGAATCTACCATAAGAAATAAATAATTTCACTTTATCATCTCTTTAAAACTAACCAAAAACCTTTACCTATTTTTCTCTACTATGGCATACTTGAAAATAGAGTAGTAAAAGCTACATTAAAGCGCGTACATGGAGACGAACTTTCAGTATCAAACATTTTCGATCTACGAAGTATATTTTTGGCGAGAAAAATAAAACCGAGATCGATCGGTCATTTTTGACAGTATTTCACCCGTCAAGTAAGATAGCCATTTGTCATTTCCAGATTTTTTGACTCTCACTCCGTAGGTCTAGGAAACTATACGTCTTCATACGAAAAAAAATACATTCAACTCATTTTTGACTTTTATCTTCTTTGTTTTTGAAATTCTTCTTTATCAAGAAAATACTTGTATGGGAGTAAAACTTTGGCATTTGACTCTCTCTTATGTTTCTTTCTTCATCTTATGTGTGTTCAAAAAAGCGTGGTAGGACCGAATTATAATGAGTTCTATGGGTCGATAATGTTCTATGGGATACCCTTTACTGGTGATTAGCGTGTTTTACGAATGATCCGTTAAATTAGCATTATCTTTCAGTTTGTTACTTAATTTTAAATGGTAATTAGTCATAACTTGTAGGGCAAATAACCTAGAACATTTTCAACTCAAAATCGTTCACTGTTTCACCACCATTTTTGGAAAACCCTGTGTATCTAGAGTATTTACAGGTCTTGTTAACAGGGAGCACTTAGGTATATTGGAGCTATGCAATACCAAATGCTAATAGAAATAACAATAAAGTGGTGTACCACTTTGGTGGAAACCTTTCTGTAGTGTTGTTTACAACTGTAATTTCACTTTTCCCAAAGCTAGAATCGGTAATTTAGCGAATCACCTTCTGGTAGTTCTCTTTGGTGTATGTACATCATAAGTTTATAAGATATGTTCCATAAGCTTTTCACTGGTTACAAACTGGAGCTTGTCATGAAGTGAGGGAAGTAGGTCATAGATTCGAGGTAAAGCGATGCCTGGTGAGGCGCTGTCAACGACTTAGTAATGCAGACTAAATAGGAAGATGGAAGTCGTGCAAAATTAACCACCGAGTGTATGACTTCAATTCTCGCTTGTCCATCTCGAACTATAGCTCTTAGTAAGTCTCAAGCATTACGAAGTATAGGTATTGTCATACTTATGGAACATACCTTATGGTAACATTTAAAGATTACATTATCAGATTTACACGAGGAACTATTATAGGCTCAATTTGTTGTATAAATTTTAATTAAGGTCATCACATTTTACTTAACATGAACTAGTATAATTAGCTTCAGTTTTGTGAAGAAAGAAAAACAAGTTAATTAGCTTCAATTTTGCAAAGAAAAAGAAACTAAACCTCAGAGTGTATCCAACACACATTAAGTTAATGGTCATGCTCTAGCTTTTACCCCTTTGAAGGAAAGGTAGTTCTTACCATCGACCGTTTCATATAAATTTTGCATTTTCTCTTGCATGTATGACAGTTTAAGCTTGCACATAACCGAGAGGAAAAACTTTTATCGATTTTAAAGTATAATATAAGAGCGCTCTGGAACATTTCGGATTCCGTATTTTCAGGAATATTACTGTATATTTTTCAAAAAGCAATAAAATTCGAAGCGCGGTTGTTTACCTCAAAAGTATTTGTGTTTCGGTTGCAAATCTTAATATTTGAATATAAATGGTTAAATTCCTTCTTTGTTTTAAACATTGCAATGAATTTCAAAAGGCTAAGTTCAGATTCAAGCGGGAATTAAAATTTCTGTATCAGATGGTGGTAACTTGTAGAAAAAGAGACTCTCAGGCTATAAAATAACACAAGAAGGCAGCGCCCTACGGCCTCTGTGGTTTGCTTCTTTACTGGAATTGATGGAGTGTTCTATTTCAAAATATTTTTCTGTGACCTTATAATGTTCATATCTGTTTCATGAATCCGTTCTTGGTTATTGTAAATTACCTAAGCGTCCAAGCGTTGCCTGGGGTAATTTAAAGCAGTGGAAACCTGGACGAGGTTTCTGTCTATGTGGACAATGATCAGGAAATAATCTTGCACCCATGCCCAATGAAATATTTGCACGATGTTATTTATTTATTTTTTCTAGAAAAGTTTTTTTGGAACTCTCAAATTCAATAAAACCACGCTTAAATAGGGTTTATTCATAAAGCTAAAATGTTATAGGTCTAGAGTTTGCAAGTTCTCTCCCCGCTTGTTAAAGGAGTTTTCCTCCGCGGTCTAACCCGGTTTCTCCTTTCCATCAAAACTTGCAGAGGTTAACGGTAATAGTTAGTATAGGGCGCTGTCGGTTAGCTGTGGCATAGGGGCTAGCCACCACCCCTCTATGCATTGTAAAGGGACCCACCTGTAAACAAGCCACAGGCTTAGTGTGGAAATCCCTTCGTAGGCAAAGCTTAGATTATTATTAGATTATTATTATTATTATTATTAAAACATCCTGTTCTTTACAGGGGTTCGCGGACCCCACCTTAAGGAACTCAACCGAACCATTTCTTAAACCTTCGGCTAGTGTAACCTGCTGATGCCACCCATAATTTTTGCAAAATTCGGTGACGACTTGTGACTGTGCATTAAGAAAACTGACATACAAACAAACAAACATATTTTCTGTTTATCGTTATACGAATTTCTTGAACTTTCTAATTTCTTAAACTCTATTGTGTGGATGAAATAGTATAAATATGAAAACAACGCAACAGAAATAACTGTAATTCGACTGTTATTTTTCTAGTTCTCAGAACAAAAATCTTCTTAGCATAACTCGTATTCTAAAACCAAAACCTCAATTTTATTTTTCTTATTTCTACATCATAAAAGGGTATAAGGAAAAACCAATTCTTAAGGCATATACCTAGTCCCCAAGGTTATCCTGTACTCCATTTTCATCCCATTCCCCATAAGAATCTGCGGGTTAGTAGAAAAGCCAGAAAAATAATTTGAAAAGTGCAATCTCACTACCATATATACAATGTAACAATGTTAGAAAGGAACGAACGAAATAACTTTATTGGTGGTATAAAGTGAGGGTTTTACTGTGAAAAGTTTTATCTTTGTTAGTCTGTAGTAGTCAGTATCGACTCAATTACTTTTTACAGAGGTGTTACGGAAAGTGGTGTCACCAGGTATTGGTGCATTCAAAAGTTATGAAAAAAAAGAAACTCTGAAAAGACACCCTGAATATATTGGAAAATTGCATAGAAACTTCATGGAATTATGATGAAAAGCGAAGTTATTTTCAAATAATTTATGTTTAATTCTTATTTTAAAATACCAAGTGAAAATATTTAGGAACGATATTTTAAAAGCCTCTTGTTCTTAGTCTAATGAGGCGATGTGAGTGCGTTACTTGTTGGCCAATTTCTTACTATCTTTTTAAAAATTATAACCCTTTAAATACCTAGAATAGTGTCTATACAAAAACCAGTAACTCCCTTACACAACCCACAAAATATATTTAAACGACTGGCTAATCGTGTGATATACAGATACCTGATCTTAAAGCCACAAACATACACGATACACCTAGCTTATAAAATTGTGGTTTTCGTATTTTTCGGACCATGTTTTTAGTATCGTAGATGTAACGTTATCATTATAGTAAAAGACCTGTGTGGAAAAAAAACACGCCCGAAAAACATCCAGAACTCGACCTAGAACAACTTACACAAACAATAAACCAAGTGGGATGTGCAAACATATACAATTTGGGCACGCGTTGTGTTGACCTCTTGTAAGACAAAATGTATTTCATAGGGTCACTCATTACACGGTACAGAAACAAACATAGTTTTGGAACGCTCGAACAGAAAACCTTTTACCGCCTGATGCCTTGTTTTTATGGGCTTTTATGATGTCAGGCTTTTCACATTGTTTTTAGGGGTTTTTATTTCAACAAATATTTGCATTGTGTGAAAATAATTTTGATGTCGAGGACAGAACAACAACAAAGTGTATACGCTATTTGTTTTTATGTGATATCAAGTCCCAGTTACGTCTAATATAGGTTTAGGACATGCAACCAAGCCTAGATAAATAAAATTGCTTTCCCTAGATACTTAGTTGAAACTCGAAATGAAAATTTAAGAGTGACACGAATGTGAATGTCCATATGAAATATACTTTGTCTAAGATGTTAGTAACGTTGAGATGGCCTCTTACCTCTTCTCCTGGAAATAAGCTAGCGGTTTGTTTCTTCCATTCGGCCGCGTTGGCTGTGCGTGAACTTCTGTCTCCTCGAACATACCGACCCAACTCTACCGTGACGGGGGATGCCTTGAAAACAGTTCCTTTGCGGTTTCGAAACGTCGCTTGCTCCTGAACCGATAACGCCAACATTTTTCTCCGCTTCCTTAATTCTTCCTTAAACTCTAACCTCTATTTTCCCATTCCCGACTTCATTTTAGGCGGGAAAATTACAAGTTTATGGAATAGGAACTCGGTGTCTGGTCACTCACGCCTGTCGCCTTAACGACGTCCGAGCTCTCCGACTGGTGAGAGTCTAAAGACAGCTCGTGCAACTGCACTTTTGCTCCTCGGAGCCTTCGGTCGAACTCGGAACTCTACTAAATGAACGTCGGGTTTAGCTGCCTTGGACGCCTGTTTTCCCCACACACTCCTCCACCACGCTTCTGGTCTGCTTCTAGAATCTCATTGGTGCATGCAACTCACTAGGTTTTCTCTCTTTCCAACGCGTGGCCGCTGTATTTTCCTTAGGATCTTTACTTCGATCGAATCTTGCTTGGATCTGACAGGAAAGGATTTGTACGCTTCAGGTCTGCTGACAAGGAAGACGCGTTTCTTCAATAGGTAGTTTAATTTGGAACTTATGTCTTCGGTCAGTGTTGGGTTAACAATAATTTAGTTTCGCGTGTATTACGTGTTTAGATATGGACAATGTGAATGGATCGAAGTTTTAAGGTATTTTTTTTTCTCCTTTAAAGAAGTCTCCCATAGTTTTGGACTAGTATGGTCAAGGGCTTTCTTAAAATTGTTTGAAAAATAATTCAACTTCTTGTTGAAAACTAAATTGAAAACGTGTTTTACGCCTTGGCTTTGAAATCTGGTACTCTATCGTCGCTTTCTGAATCAGTCGCGACACATCGATAAGATCTATCCTTACACAGATAAGTCAGAGAGATAATTTCTCGCTCTGGTAGTTCCCCAAAATTGTCACATTATCTCATTGCAATCTGGTCTAAAAATCCCCAATAGTGATTTTCTCTTACCATAGTAGTATAGATCGACATTTGTTTTTCTTCTCTTTGCCATTCGTGCTCTACCTGTAAAGTGTAAACACTCTCAAACTCTACACATACCCATTAAAATTAATTAAATATCCTGAAATATTCCCGTCTTTAAAGTAGAATTTTTCTTAGTTAAATTCTTGAGGTGTTTTCATAACCCACAGATTACAAAGGTGAAAATTTATTTTCCAAGGTAACATGACCAGTGAAAAATTTCGCTAAAACTTTGTAATTCTCAAGCACTTCAAAGCGTTGTCAGAACGATTTTTTCTACTTAACAATTATTGGTCTTAGTACTACTTGTCTAGATCTCTTTTAGCAAAAATATATAAATATTTATTTTTTCTTTTAGTAACCGTTGAAGTTAAAAAAAACCACGCTACCTGTAATATTAATATTCCTTAATAAATCCGATTTGTGAGTTGATATAAAAATTATATTTTATGTAGTAAAATGAACTGTTAATCTTGGACCATATAGGGAAAATGGAGTTTAAGTTTTAAATGGCCCACGAAATTTATTTCTCATTAAGTCGTTTTTACGATGACTATATGGTTGAAATAGAAAAAAAAATGCTAAACCTCTTTACTCCGGAAAACTATGTAAGGGAAGAGTACTTAGGAAGTTAGGGTACTTTGAATCTATTGAGTTCACCATGCAGTGCTTATACCACTCTTCAAGAGCACTTTGCAATATCAACTTCATCCCCATCACCTTTAAAGGGAACATGAAAGTGTTCTAGATAATTCATTTTATTTGCTTTTGGGAACTTAAAAATGTTAACAAATCTCAGGAATGCACATGTATTATTTTTTATTTATTTTTAAAGTTACCGATTTTAGGGCTTAAATTCGAAATGGACTCTCAATCTTCCTTCAAAATCTAGCGCCTTCTTATTGGCTAAAGTTTGAGCCAATCAAAAGAGGGAACGTGAAAAGCTAAAAATAGTGTTCAAAAGTAGATGCTTCTCTTCAAATGTAAAACAATATATTAGACATTAAGAGCGCTGGTCAGATTTTTCATGAAAATTCGTAAAATGTAGAGAAAATGGTCCAATTCTTTGTGAATTTTTCAGTTCATACTATAGAAATTGGCTTAAAATCAATGCGTGCATTTTCGTTAACGAGTTTCATTAACGTTTTTGAGCCAATAAAATGAACTTCTTTGAACAGTTCATGCTTCCATTTACATTCTGTATTACTTTTTATCATCTCTTTCGTTATTTTGCGAACTGCTCTTGAACAAACTTATAGTAATGGAGAGAAATTTCGACGGTAATGACATCAAACTTACTGAGTAGCGCTATAGTCCAGGCGGCGTGTTCTAAAGGTCCAGAGATGGGATGTGTGGATTGGGTTGAAAAAAAGTCCTCATCTAACGACCCTGAAATAGATGTCTCTGTCCTACAGTGCCTTTTAACTATAAAATTGCCACTACTTGTTCCCAATGCGAAAAACGACAGGCTAAAAAAATAATCTAAGATCTATAAGTATGTACAGTCTAAGCCACCAACTCGAGATGGTTAGTGTCGGTTGAGCTTGAGTAATCCATAATTTAAAGTAAATCGTTGGTACGTGACGTGAAAGAGTTAAGTGGTTCTTATTGTCAAGAGAAAACTGAGAATGACCGTAGTCCGAAAGTAAAGACGGCGAGTTGGGTTTTCTGGAAAATAAAAATGGTTTTCTCGCAGAATGCAATCACCTGGAAAAGGTGTACAAAAATATCTAGCAGTCTTAACGAAAGATTTTCAAGTTGTTGCCAGAAAATTCACCAGTTCTTTTCAATTCTCATGTAGAAAAGGCTTAATTCGAAAAAGTAATTTAAACTTGATGAAATTTCGTAATCCCTCTATATTCAAGCGCCGCCTACTATTATGGCTAGTTCCTATTTCTTCCAATGATGGCACTGTGGATAGGACCTCAACCTGGCCCTCATTGTATTTATGGTATGATGGTTAAGGTTTAGGGTTAGTTTGGTTTGAGGGTTAGTTTGGTTTTAGGGTTAGTTTGGTTTTAGGGTTAGTTTGGTTTTAGGGTTAGTTTGGTTTTAGGGTTAGTTTGGTTTTAGGGTTAGTTTGGTTTTAGGGTTAGTTTGGTTTTAGGGTTAGTTTGGTTTTAGGGTTAGTTTGGTTTTAGGGTTAGTTTGGTTTTAGGGTTAGTTTGGTTTTAGGGTTAGTTTGGTTTTAGGGTTGGTTTGGTTTTAGGGTTGGTTTGGTTTTAGGGTTGGTTTGGTTTTAGAGTGAGTTTGGGTTTAGAGTGAGTTTGGGTTTAGAGTGAGTTTGGGTTTAGAGTGAGTTTGGGTTTAGAGTGAGTTTGGGTTTAGAGTGAGTTTGGGTTTAGAGTGAGTTTGGGTTTAGAGTGAGTTTGGGTTTAGAGTGAGTTTGGGTTTAGAGTGAGTTTGGGTTTAGAGTGAGTTTGGGTTTAGAGTGAGTTTGGGTTTAGAGTGAGTTTGGGTTTAGAGTGAGTTTGGGTTTAGAGTGAGTTTGGGTTTAGAGTGAGTTTGGTTTTAGGGTTAGTTTGGTTTTAGGGTTAGTTTGGTTTTAGGGTTAGTTTGGTTTTAGGGTTGGTTTGGTTTTAGGGTTGGTTTGGTTTTAGAGTGAGTTTGGGTTTAGAGTGAGTTTGGGTTTAGAGTGAGTTTGGGTTTAGAGTGAGTTTGGGTTTAGAGTGAGTTTGGGTTTAGAGTGAGTTTGGGTTTAGAGTGAGTTTGGGTTTAGAGTGAGTTTGGGTTTAGAGTGAGTTTGGGTTTAGAGTGAGTTTGGGTTTAGAGTGAGTTTGGTTTAGTGAGTTTGGTTTAGGGTTAGTTTGGGTTTAGGGTTAGTTTGGGTTTAGGGTTAGTTTGGGTTTAGGGTTAGTTTGGTTTTAGGGTTAGTTTGGTTTTAGGGTTAGTTTGGTTTGAGGGTTAGTTTGGTTTGAGGGTTAGTTTGGTTTGAGGGTTAGTTTGGGTTTAGGGTTAGTTTGGGTTTAGGGTTAGTTTGGGTTTAGGGTTAGTTTGGGTTTACTGTTAGTTTGGGTTTAGGGTTAGTTTGGGTTTAGGGTTAGTGTGGGTTTGGGGTTAGTGTGGGTTTGGGGTTAGTTTGGGTTTGGGGTTGGGTCGGGTTTCGGGTTAGGGTTAGATTGGGTTCAGTGGTTGTCAGGTTGTCATCTTCTGGGCAATGCACTCTCGGTTGAGAAAAACGGTTAAGGAAAGTCATATACCATAGAAATGCCTTTCATTCCAAAGTAATACTCATTGGGTCTTAAGACTATGACCTTAAAAATAGCGACACATGACGTATGGGACACCTAGATGATATACTTCAGTTAACGAACGTCTCTTCTAAGACATACCAGGATACGGGGTTATAGTAGTTGAACAGACTTATAGAAACAAATCTTTAAGGTCTAAAAGCTTTCTTCAGAAAAATCGACCGTCCGTACAAGCTTCTTCCGTTGTTAGTTCGTAACAACGCTTATAGTGAAAAATAAAGTTCCGTTGTGGACAATTTCCAGTAGTAGCCTTGTACACCTTCTCTTAGTACATTATTGTCAAGCATGGAACTAAAAGTATCTAAAAGGAACTATTCGTTTTGCTAGGATAAGTACTGGTCGTGCGGTACTTCCTAGTTATTTCCTGCTGGTACAGATATGTGGTGAGAAGGAGAGAAAAAAGGAATAGTTGGTACTGTACCTTCATTTTTTTATGAAAAATAAAGTATTAGGCCTAGAAAACTTCATATATTTACTGAGCTGCATGTGATGATTTTGAGTTGCACGTAAAGGTCTTTAATTCTATAGCCTCAGGTTTTCGGATTTTTGGGGACGTTTCCTTAAAACTTTGCATCGTTGTGTATTTTGGGTTTAAAACTTTACATAGAATGTCTTTTCCTGTGGGGAAAACTGTTACTTTGGTTGAAGTTTAGTTTATACTTTAAAATTGTTGAAGATCTACCGGTTTCTTAATCGACATCTATAGTGCAACTTAAAGGGAGCGTAAAGGCCTGGTTTAGAAGACTCGTTCTGTTCTTTGGTTGGCTGAGACGTTAGCCATAAACATACACAGCTTAGATTTAGCTGGAATAAAAAAGGATGCACCTTGCGCGCGGGTTTGACCTCACGATGCTACCAAGCAATGAAATCTTAGTTAGAAAGACGTCAGAATTATGAGGAGTGACGGAGAGTACTCAAGTCCGGCCCACAAAACCCGCTTAGAAATAAACACGGGATGTATGGGAGCACGATGATTAATATTAGTTGCATGTATTCCTGGTGTTTTTAGCCTCAATTATCATTATAAGGCGAGTAAAAATCAATTAGCTTTAAACTCTTCACACTCCCTTTAAAACTATAGTTTATTCGTTTTGGTAACGTAAATATTAAGTCCACATACAATTTTACACCCAGTGGACTTCGAAGCGATACATAGCCTAAAACACACTGTATCAAAATTTTGAATTTTCTTTTCGCAAAGTTTCACCTCAGACCACCTACTCATGGACAGGCATGAGGATAGGGAGCTAGGTTAGCAAAGTGTAACGCCTGACGAAAGCGCCGCGGTGGCGGCTACTGGAAATTCATCTCCACAAACAGACTCACGTGAAAAATATTAATTTTTACTCCCTCGAGAACAGTGGCGTGATAGGCGTCAATAGATGCCAAAAATCTTATAAATGTAACAAATTGAGTAACCCTTATCATTAGTTTATTTTTAGTTCATCTCATTAAAGATTTATAAACGTTTTATTAATAATACTTTAGTAAATATAACTATCGGTTACTTTAAAAGACGAATATAATATTAAGCCTTGGCCAAAAAACGAATTTTGTCTCTTTAAATGATCACGTGTCACTTGTGGAGATATATTGCGGTCCGCCGACACATGAGGGCGCGTGCTACGCGTTTCAATTCGAAAACCGCCGTTTAACACGGGGATGCCTGTCCATGGGTAGGTGGTCTGAGGTTTCACACGTTAGAATCTTTGAATAGTGTTAAGAAGGGCTTCGACTGGTCTGGTTCCCTGAAGAGATAACACAACCACAATTGGCCTTATTTCTATTCAGCGCCACAGGCGGAGGGTCTAGAAACTTCTCCCTCAGAGACCGGATAACTTACGAAGGGTGGCATAATCACCTCCAGGTGACTCGAGTACCGCACCATTTGACGGTGATTCTCTAAACCTTCGTAAGTTACCCAGTCTCTAACGGAGTAGTTTCCAGACCCTCCACCAGTGGCGCTGAATAGAAATAAGGCATATTTTACGACGCTATGAACGGATAACTAAGCCTAACCTACACATAATAATCGATTGGGATGCCTTTTTACCTCTCCGAATTACGTTTATTTTTGGGTTTATATATATACAGGATAGATTTAATTTTAGAAGTAGGAATGAAGAACGGTTAGTATTTACTTCAGTCCGACTCATAGCCCAGTATAGAGCCCCTCCCTCCAACACGTAACGAAAAGTTTAAATTATCTTATTGGCTCACTTAAACTACGTTTTGATGACGTTGGTGACGGCGAAAAATACGTAATTCCTTTTTACCTCTGTCGCTATGACCCGCCTCTTTTTTCATACCCCCACCCCCATCCCGGAGAAGGGGATCCGGGACTTTAACACGCGCCCAGATTACTCTGTTCTCCTTTCCTACTTCTCATATTAAATCTATCCCTGATATATATATTTTGATAAAGGCCGGTCTTTTAAGGTATAATGTTCAGAACTGGGATATTTTCCTTTAAAACTCAATATCAAGATTTGATCAGTTTCCCCTTTAAATGTTTTTTCTTGTTGCCTAGTAGACGTCCCATGAATTTGGAAATGAAAAACTTCACAATAGTGATCGAATAGTTTGGGAACCGTAGGGGAAATCGTTAGATTACGTTCAGTAAATCATCCAAAAACCAATATGCGAATGGAACCCAAGAAAGGGAAAAAGAAATCTTTTGAATTTCTCCTTCTTCAATTCTAAAACAAAAGCGCATGAAGACCCCACACAATAAAATTCTTCAGTTTTCCTGAATGTTTCAAACTTTTTCTTTCGAATGGAATTACCTTCGTTCTAAATGACTTCATAGATGAAACTAATATTGGAATTGTGTTACAAGTTTTTTTCTTTGTTTTATACGTTTTTCGATAATCGATATTTTCAAGAGTAAGTAAATTGGAATATATACAGTGTCCTTAAATCAAAGCTATGCAGGGTGTTTCTGATAATTCTGGCATAAATTATGGTGATGTTCTTTGGGAAACCAATTTTGAGTCGAAAATGCTCTATGAAATTTTTCCATCCGGGTCACTGTTTTCGAGTTATGATTTGAAAGTTTTAGGGATGACCCCTTAAATTTAATTAAGAAACTGAAAGGCAATGCAAGTTTAAGTAAGGGGTCATCCCCAAAGAAACCCGCAGTGTGGGAGATTAGAAGCCGCAATTATTCCTATTGGCTATATGTATTCTTTTTATTAATAATAGACCAACTCTCCTTCTTTACTTGTTACAATCATTACATCCTTGTACTATGAGAAATCATCTTTATTTATTCATTTTACAATGATAGTATTACAATTCCCAAATGAGAAAAAATTTATTTGCAAAAAAAAAATATGGTTAAGAATAAATTTTTTATTGTGTTTTTTACTTCCGGATTTCGGTATCAGAGGAAGGGGATAATAGAAGAAGGTTGACACTCTTAATACTATGAATATATAACATGGTTCTTCCCAGGCTCACCCTTTTTCTTCGCTCTCCTGTTCATCAAACGTAAGATGTGCTTCAGATCGTGGGGTGAATTTTGTACCGGTTTGTACTAAATCCTCAGCAATCAACCCACAAATCTTGATTGTCTTGACGAGGGACAAAAATCCACAAGCGCATGCGCCCTGCGCTAATAGAGTAATGATGAGGGAACAATTTATCGCGTATATGATTCAGTTTAGTCAAGAAGGGATATCTAGTTTATTAGGGAGAAGGTAAAAGATGCCTAAGTATTCGCACGCCATAGTCACAGTCCCCCTTTCAAAATAAAAGGGGGGACGTAAAAGGAGGCCGGGATATTTCGCCTCTCCTCAGTCGGAAAATACGCAATTTTCGTCATTTTCGTCACGCTGATGTGAGGTTTCAAGAACCAATGAGATGCTGGTTGTAATTTAGAGACGGGGATTAACTCCGGAACTACGTTTGGACTGAAGATAAAGCTAGAAATGTGGCGAATCTATACCTTCTGCCTAGTAAACTAGATATCTCTTCTTGGTTTAGTAACTTTGCTCTATCATCTTCTGATGTGGTGCACTTCTCTCGATGAGAAGGAATATATACACTTCTGGTATCAGGTAACTATATCCATGGTTTGTTCGTGTATCCCTGAAGGATTTGTTCCGTAATATAATTCCGAGCTAGCGACAAATATCAATGAAACAAAGGTGTTGTCGGATGTACTTTTATCTTTTTTCTCTTTTCCGAATCTATAAAACGCGAGAATGTCCTCAATTCTTTCTTACAGCGTTTACGTTCACGCTTCCACGACAAAAGATGTTTTTCGTTGCTGTGCGGGGTCTCGAACCTTTCGATATTGGAGGCTTTTCAATCCCTGTAGTATTAGGGATTGGATTTCCGAATTGTGTTCGTATATAGAAGCTTTATTTGGGATAAAGTTCGTACCGTTTCAGCTCTTTGCTGCTTTAGCCTAGTTTTCTCCCAAAGTGATGGAAGGTATTGCAATCCTATTTCAGTTTTCTCCCGTGTCTCTGTCGTTTTCTTTTTTTGTTGTTGTTTGCAGAATTTCTACTATTTTGTCCTTTTTTCCCTGGTAATAAAGATACTAGCCAATTTTTCGCGAATGCCCAATAGACTTTTTCGATGTAAAAAAGGGGTTTACGCAACCCTCAGTATTGGGACATACAAGAGGGTTGAACCGTTGCCATCAGTCTCTGCGCACTCTCATGATACAAGAAGACTACAGCGTAGGTGCCAAAACCGAGATGGAAGGTAAAGTTTTACCCCCGTTTCTCTCCGTCTTAGTAACATCGAAAGGGTCTATTGTCTTTGTGCCTTAGACATTGCATTTTTTCAAACATTTCAGATATTTCCACCTGTAGGAAAATCTTACGTCCAAGTTAATTGCCTTGTTAATTGTGTTTCGGTCTCGTCGGTACATTCATTTCCCAGTTCAGACTTGAGAGCAGACGCCTTAAAACGAGTTGAGCATATGGTGATTTTAAAACCAATACTTTTGAATACTAAATTGAATTGAAATGATGCCAAGAATCCTAAAATTTTTCATATATCGTCTTCAAAAACGTCCTAAGATCACTTGATCATGCGTCAGTAAGACATGACCCCTTAATCTATTACTAATTAAGAAACTGAAAGACAATGATTCCTAATTTAATTAAGGGGTCATCCCTAAAACACTCAAATCATAACTCGAACACAGTGTCCCTTGTGGCAAAATGTAATAGATTGAAGTTACATTTTCGACTCAAAATCGATTTCCCAAAGAACATCCCCTTAATTTATGGCAGGCTTATCAGAAATACCCTCTTGCAGAACTAAATCCGACTACCACATTAGGAAATACAACAAATACACTTTAACATTCAGGAAGCTCAATGCTGCAGCTAAATTCCAAAGTCTACTTACCAACGCGTGTTTGATGCATTTGCCTCAATCCAATTCCATGGTAACACGCGAGGCATTACAGTTCGATCCCATATGTAACGCACCGTCAATCCTCGAAACTACGAATATTGGCACGATCTTTAGCCCTTTCCCAACTATGTATAGTCTCAAATTGGACTAGATATTTTATTTCTTTTCATAGCATGATATATGCTTTCAAAACCTTTTCGCGGAAACAGACAAAACGCGTCGAAAATTGCTACAGAAGGCCTGGGGAAAATATGAGGGAACACATACAGGAAGATTAAGAACATTGAAGGATAACTTGAGCCTATCCTGAATGTAGTCCGAGCAACTTCGACCGACACTAAATCGCGTCGGACGATGGTTTATCTATTGGGAATTCGATCAAATTGGAGAAATGGCCCGTAGAACTTAACACCAATCAATCAACAAAACATTTATACACATATTTAATATTGCATTATCTTCAATCAACATTCCTATTCGACCGACACGGGTCAAAACCATAATTAAGCAATTCTAAAATGACCTAGCTTTTGGTAATGTATTAGCCTCGAATATTGCCTTTATAAGGTATAGGAAATTTGGAAATAGGATTATGGTCTAGATTCTTTGATTAAAAATTCTTATAGAAATATATAGGATGTTTCTGATACGTCTGGGCTAAATTAATTGTGCAATTTTGAATCGATAATTTTCTATGATATTTTGTCGTCCGTGCCACTGTTTTCGATTTATGATTTTTAAAGTATTTTATGGACGATCCCTTAATTAAAATAAAAATCACTGTCTTTCAGTTTCTTAGTTAAATTTAAGGGGTCATCCTTAAAATACTCTGGACAATCTTAACTTGAAAACAGTAGCCCGAACGGCAAAATGTCATAAAACATTCTCGACTCAAAGTCGCCCAAAGAACACCCCCAGACTTTTCAGAAACATAATGCGCAAAAACTTATATCAGAAAGGAGCAATTTTATATCATTCTCGACCATAAAAATCGTGGTTGTTGATAGGAAAGATCTTTCGAAGATCACGAAGCACCGATTGATTGGAAATCTGTCTAAATATTTTATGGTCAAACAGAGCCTAGCCTGTTAATAAGAAAACAAATATTTCACGTCTTCCATTTTTCAAAATTGTCTAGGACCAGGAAGAGATCCATAATCCTCCAATCAAGGAGAAAAGAGTTAGATGGAGTGGTAATTATTATGTCCAATCTGTTGCAATGAAAGTCTCCCGGTGTACCTTGCGCACGCCTCTACCCTTCGAAAGAGGCGATTAAAGTGCTGCAGCGTAGCGCCATTGTATTTAAATTAGAACTAGCTTCTTTTTTAAAGACACAGAGGGCATCCTTGACGTTTTTGTACCGTACGACCCAACCTAAACGCTGAGAATTCTGGGAGGACTTTGGTGCCGTTCCGTAGGTGGGGGTACAGATTGCGACGTTATAGGTATGGAGGTTACCGCTCCATCTCTCTCTCCTTTAATCTCCGATGTTCTTCTTTTCATTCCGTCTCAGTTCTTGTTATATACTTCCAAAAAAAACCAAAATCCATTTTGCAGTTTCTTTCTCAAAGTCTTTCTAGCGAATTTCGACAGTTGTGAAGTTGTGTGCCATTTCTGAATAGCGTTACATGTACAGTTTCGAAAGGAAAAATGCACTTTTCTGTACTTTCTAATGTAAAATCGATTTGGCTTTGAAAGACTGAGTGTGCGGATTCTTCGTTGGCACTTTGCAGCTGTTTTTTTTATTTTCGCCACAAATTTGGCCAACAAACTTTAAGGAAAAGGACAGGTAACATAACATTATACCTTAGAAGAACGGCCTTTTTCTAAATATAAAAGAAATTAAATATTCAAAAAGAATAAATGATCTCTTATACAAAATAATTTGAATTTAATTAGTCTTAAAAACGAGAATACTGTGCCATCCGCCATTGGTTTAGTGGCGTCTGCTAAATCGAACCTCTTACTCCTACGGGATTGGTTGAATCGTCACAGGCTGTGAGAGGTAAGGGTTAGGTAAGGGTTAGAGGTTTGAATGGCTCAGTTGACCATTTTTAACACTAGATAAATGCTAATTATTTTGTAATAAGAGATCATTTATTCTTTCCTAATATTTTTCATTTTATATTTAGAAGAAGGCCGTCCTTTTAATCAAGGTATAATGTTATGTTAACTGAACTTTTCATTTAAAGTAGTAGAAAGGAATTAAAACACACGAGTTAATAAACTGGCATTATTAACGTAACAAGCGCCATTTTCCCAAACATACGTTGAACATGGCGAGGGAAAAGTGAAGTTGAACCACTCGCCTTCGAGCACACATTTCTATCCACTCACTTTTGAAAGAGGCTTAAATATATTTGCTTCAATAAGTAGGTAAATCTTCAAACTTATTTTCTCTTCTTTCTTTTAAAAAAAATTAGTATAGTCAAGTCTATTGTTAAGTTTTACTTTCCCAAGAAATACGTCACTTTATAATTGCATCGCATAGCCAAAGTTATTTAGTTTGAATACGTTGTAACGTTAGACATTAATAGCTTTGAGATAGTTGCTTTTGGATATCAGATAGTTATTAATCATCATAAGATGCTGCTCTGAGATTTTCTAATTGCATTTTTCGTGTCGTGTCTAAAATTCCTGTCAGTCCAGACTTCCTTAATTAGTAATTAAGAACGCGGTATAAAGGAAGTTACATATAATCAGGTGCGTAGTCCGCATTATGCATATTCTTTCGTGGAACTCTAATTTAGGTTACCTTTTGTTTCATGAAGTAACATTTTTTTTTGGCCAGGCCAGCATCTTAATATTAAAAAATACTTAGGAAGATTAAAAAACATCTTGGTATATTCCAAGGGTATTGAAACGTTAGGTTGCTTGCGTTCATTGTGAACCAACTAGGCCCGAAAACTCGACTAGTCGTGTCAAAATTATATGCAATTGAAGAACGTTGCGGATCGTAAATACAGGGTGCATCTGTTAAGTCTGGCATAAATTAAGGGGAAGGTTCATTGGACGATTTTTAGTCGGAAATGTTCTATGGCATTTTGCCGTCCGGGCCCCTGTTTTCACGTTAAGATCGGAGTACAAATACAAGCACAAATACAAACACCAATACAAGCACAAATACAAACACCAATACAAGCACAAATATAAGCACCAAGTACAAGCACCAAGTACAAGCACCAAGTACAAGCACCAAGTACAAGCACCAAGTACAAGCACCAAGTACAAGCACCAAGTACAAGCACCAAGTACAAGCACCAAGTACAAGCACCAAGTACAAGCACCAAGTACAAGCACCAAGTACAAGCACCAATTACAAGCACCAATTACAAGCACCAAGTACAAGCACCAATTACAAGCACCAAGTACAAGCACCAAGTACAAGCACCAAGTACAAGCACCAATTACAAGCACCAATTACAAGCACCAATTACAAGCACCAATTACAAGCACCAATTACAAGCACCAATTACAGCCCCAGTCATTTGTGAGTGCAGCTACAACAGACTGAAAACTAGAGTTCTCTTCGATTCAGGGATCATTCAGTTTCAAACCTGAGATGGATGCTCTTATAACAAATTATTTCAACCCTGAAGAGTACACGTTAATGTTAAGAATCGGGAGTGGAAAATTCTCTAGCCCCTGATTCCTGATGCATTTTCAATGCAAAATATACAACATTAGGAAGGTTGAACATATTTATATATTTCGATATTAAAATTTATGTTAATTAATTAATTCGAATTCCCGCATTTATCATTATTAGTAAATTATTCAATTATAAGGAAATGGTTTTTATCGTGTTTCAAGTAAGCCAAGCGGAATAAAAGTTACTTTTAAATAACATTTACCTCCATATTGTTCCGCTTTTCGCGTGTAATACTAATTAGTCTTAGTCGCTTAAGCCTTGGCCCTCCCATAAGATTCGTAAGATTATTTTTCTAAAGCTTCACGTGATATGGTTTAATTTGGTTTTACGTCCCTTATGGGCCTTTGTTTTTTCGTCCTTCGCTTTAACACCCAAGACTTGGGACCCATTTCTGGTTTATACTCGCCTCTAATAACATTAAAAGGGGGGTAACTTAAAAGCATTAATGGTTAGAACGCCGCCTTAACGCTATTAAATCCTTAATTGAAAGGCTCTTAAGCGTGCTTGACCCATAGGAGAGATTAATATTTAAGTATGTTAAAGTATGCAATGCATTTAGAATTAATTTAGCGGAATTTATCTTGAAAAGGTTACTTAAACAAGCATTAAGTTTAGTCTGAGATGAAAATTCTGCTGGTTTTACTAAAAATAATTCTGTCTCTGCTTGTGAAATAATGAAAAATTTGATATTTACATTGAAAATACGTTTGTTTCCAATAAAAACAACAACGACACGTGGTAGCGTGTTACCAGAAGTAAGATAAGGGACTAGAAGTATCGAATTAACCAAATTCTTCACTTGGCGAAAGTGAATATTCTTGATAACACACCAACGGTTGGCCCTCTGGTAGCGATTTCTGAATTTTCCCTCCAAAACGTTAGACGCTCGCGGCGGTAGACGGCCGAACTAGATTCAAGCCCCCGCGTCCGTGTTCATAGGCCTTAGGTTGGGGGGAAGGGGGTAGGAAATGTTTTTTGAACTCGACCAATTTTTTTCTCGGTAGTGTAGGCGCGATGGAAGCGGCATAAAATCCTCAAATTTTTTCACTAGTGCCAGGAGCTATTACCAATGCTAGAGCACTTTACTTCTAGTCCTTTATCTTACTTCTGGTGTTACTCTTATCGCCAAAATAGTTAAAGAAGGAGCAGTGTAAACTGAGACTCAAAAATCGCCCAAAGACAAAATTATCTCTTCCCTATGAAAACTCTACTTAAAATAGCATTTATAGAGTAATGGCAGTCCCTTACTTTGAACTGTATTTAGCTCTATGAGGAATGAACATGGTGTTCTATTACTGTATTATGGGATTTTGAGAGAAATCAAACAATATTTTGTATCGAAAATTTGATAATTTAATTCCAAACATAATTATCTACCACTCTGTCCTCTATATGTTCTTAACTACACTAATACAGGACATGTTAGCGGCTATGAGCCTTTCTTTCTTTGCACCTTATATTGGTGAACCATGATGTTACAAAGAAAATTAAACAAATAAATAAGCGAGAGCTCTTCAAACTCCTTGCCGAAAGTGTGACCTTTTACTATAAACTCTGCTTCTTAACCTTTCTTGTCAATTAACTCGCTTAAAGACCTAAAGTATTTTTAAAATTTAATGAATTACACAAATTGGGGTCTTCTTCTAAAATTCGTTATAGAAGGGATTCACTTCGGAAAAAAATTATTGACGTTACCAGGATTTTAAAAAATCTGAATCCTTACCAGGACTTAGTTTGGAAACTAGAAATATACTTATGTTAAATTAAATTTAAACGCAAATAATAAGCTTAAAACCAAAATCCAATAAATTTTATCGGCTTTTGTTAGTACTGACGTGCCGTTTCTAATCAATAACAAATTTTTCGCTTGACTTGTGTTTGTAGAAAACTAATCCGATAATTACCAGTTCTCATTACTTTATTAAATCAAATCTCGCCTTCGATATGTGGTGTAAAAAAAGCTGATAATTTTATAAGAGATAAAGCAACGCTGCTGTGCTGCCAATTATAATATAGGAAATATATATGGCATCGTATAATTAAGCATTTTTTTCTCTTTTTCAATGTCGTATAGCGTAGGAGCGAGTTTTATTTTTAAACCCAATAATTTTCTCCTTCAAGTTTTTAGTCTTGTATACTTAATTTCATTTGCTGAAGCTATTGTTTTCGACGTTCTCGTAGTGCAAATTTACTTCTTAGTCAGGGACAGTAAACTGTACAGGACCAGGTTTCAACTATAATCATATGTTCAATAAGTTTGTCACTGGTTACAAAACGTAGCTTTTCATGAAGTGACGTAGTTCAGAGATTCGAGGTACAGCGACGCCTGGTGAGGCGCTGTCAAAGGCTTAGTACGGACTAAATACGGAGATGGACTGCAAAATTAACCGATTGTAGTCAATTCTCGCTTGTCGTTCTCGAGCTAGCTCGAGCTGTATGGAATATATGTTATAAACTTATGTTATGAGTAACTTTGTTATGACAAAAATATATAGGACTGGTTTGGAAAAAGATGCCATCATAGTTCTTAAAATATGAACAAGGGTAAAATACTTCATTCACAGACTCCAACTTGTATTTAAGGAACACATACAGTTAATAGGATTCATAGTGCCTAAATATCTAAAATGGTAATTTCTATCCCGGTATTATGGGCAACACGCAGCGAGATAGATTATTTTCCATATAAAATTCATCGTACATAATGATTAGTCTAGGTCTTCCCACAAAATCCGCCTAGATACGTTGAGAAAAATGGCTGTACACAATTATTCCGATTAGCTCTGTGTATTCCTAATAGAAGCAATGTGAAAGTTTATTTTAGACGAAACGAACTTGACTGGCTGGTTCTTATGCGTTTTCAATAAATCGAAGTCTAGAAATAAATTGGGTTGAAAATCGCAGCTTGCTCTGACATGTAATTTCAAAAAAAAGAATTAATGGTGTTTCTTTTCTAAAATTAGTAATCGTACATTAGACACAAATATACCAGACTCAGGATACGATAGATTATTACACTTGGAATACGAGTCTCTCCATAGAACCTAGCTCAAAATGATAAAAATCTTTCATTGTGTTGAGTGAGTGTTAGAGTTTGAAAATATCACTCCCTTACATCAGAGGGGGATAATAGAAGGATGACACTATGTATTCTCTTAATACTTTAGTTATGTGACATGATTCTTCACAGGATCATGTCCTTTTCGTTTATTCTCCGGCTCATCAAACTTCGGATGGGCATCGCACCGTGCTAGGGTGAATTCTATACCTGTTTGGTACTAAATCCTCGGAAATCAACCCACAAACCTTGATTGTATTGACGTGGGACAAAAACGCACAAGCGCATGCGCCTTGGCAAATAGTTAAATAATTCCCTCATCATTACTCTATTAGAGCAATGATGTGGGAATTATTTATCGCGTATGTTATTCAGTTTAGTGACCTTGCTCTAAGTCTTCTGATGTTGGGAAGAATCATGTTACAATTACCCCTCTTTGTGCTGTTACACTTCTCTCGAAGAGAAGTATTATATACTTCAGCTTACATGTAGTGTTTCAAGAAGATTACCTAGTGACGCATTGCGAAAGGTGATTGTCTCCACCAAGAAAACATAGAAGCGACACAGGGAATTCATTCGGTGTCGCGATGATACTTATATATGAAAGAGTAACCTTTTGGCATCACCATGAACCAAGCGTCGTGCATTTTATAGATAGTTTACAGGCTAGAAGGATTCATACAATTTACAAAAGGAGGCCTGGCTATAGACTCACCTTGTCTCCTTGTGTAACACCTGAAGCCTGACCTCCCTGTGTAAATGGTATGTATCCTCCTAGTATGTAAACTATGTACACATCCACATCGCTTATTTTCATCGTTACACATGGAGACCTGGTAAAAAAGATTCCCTGATTAGCTTCTACTTTTTCTTGCCTCCACTCAAGAACCTTTTTTACTTAGGATAGGCATTCCATGGGTTACAATCTATAGTGTTTTGGCCAATGCATTATATCTGGCGTTTTTTCTTGTATGATACATGGCCCATCATAGCGTATAACCCTAATCGTAGCGCTATAGCTAAAGTAGCTGAGGTATTTCCTAGATATAGTCTAGCAAAATCACATTAGGTGTCGAGAAAAAAAAAGGGTCCAGGCAGGTTGATAAATAGTTCCCCTGTTTTTCTGAGGTCTTATGGGGGAATTGTGTCGCTTAAAGTGCCTCGTGCCTATACATGGATGGTATTTTCGAAGCAAAAAATAGAATGGATTAACCGTCAAGGGAGAGGTAAAAATGATACACAGAAAGTATGCCAGCCGGATGGTGTGCTATACTTACGGTTTTGCAAAGTAGACAGTGAACTTTATCAAAGGAAAATCGTATAGTAAATGTACTTTCACGGGAATACGTAGATTTCTTCGACTTGGAATCTTTAAGACGCCGTAGAGCTCATTGTAATATCTGATTGAAGGTAAGAGGAAGGGCTTAAAACTTTGTTAGACCTCCCGCTCCGACATCCTCACAATTCATTGGCTGTTCACATATATAGGACAACCCAATCGTCGACCCTAGATTTACTCGTTCAGAACATGCAAAGAGAACTTGTTTATATTCGGGTTCGGCGCTCCTGGGTCGTGGGAGTCACGATACAGGTCGTTGGTATGTCTGTCACGTGGTTTATAAGTTCAAATAAATTATGGATGACGTCAGAGGTGACGGATTCTACACCTCCCCTTTAATTCAGGCAAAAAGGCCCAGAAAATGACCTGTTAAAGGAAAGCGCGGCTCCATGATCACCCCTAGCATTTTGACTAATCTTCTGGACACGAATTTTACCTTGCCAAAGGCAGGAACCAATCAGACCTAATGCACTAGTTCCCATTGGTTCTTGCCTTTGGCTTAACTAGCCTTCAGCAAGCTTAGCCACTGTGTAGCAGAAAGCCATCTATAAGGGGCATCAACGGAGCCGCGCTTTCCTTTAAAGATTCCAAATTGAAGATATCTATGTATGTCTGACAGTAGTTAATCAGTTTATCATTGAAGTTATGATAGTGCATACCATGTTTATTGATGTGAGCTGAAACACGATATCTACTTTAAAAAAATGTATGAAATTTACTGTGAAAATATGCCGTTCCAAGACAATCGGGGTTCGAATCCAAAAAAAACCCACCACTAAAATTTCCAATTTTTACTGAGTTTATATGCTAAATTAATTTAGTATTATAGATATTTATTTTTTCAACTTCGAAAGTATTATTTAATAACATTTATTAAATTTTATGAATCATATTTTTATTAAGCAGTGACTTTTGAGTGACAATTACTACAATTCACTCCATTGCTAAAAGTATAAAAACCCAATAAATCCCGGTGGTTGGTTTTTTTTTAAATAAAACTCGGTTTTCTAGAACCCAGGTCCCACTGAACATACTTATATTATATAAAAAAGGACTTGGTTTGCCCAAGCCTAAAAAACAAAACGATAAGAGTTTTTTCCAGTTGACTGAAGCGCGGATATTTTATTTTTCTAAATAATTTTAAAGACAATCTGTATTTTACTACTCTTTAATTCAATCTCCTGATTTTGCTGGTAATGGATTTATTTCCTATAAATTAATTGAAATAAAATATCTTATCTCAGATTTTTCAACAATTCCATTTTCGTAAAAATTTTATCATGAAAAATATGAGATAAGTAATATTTTATTTCAATTAATTTATCGGAAATAAATCCATTACCAGTAAAATCAGGAGATTGAATTAAAGAGTAGTAAAATACAGATTGTCTTTAAAATTATTTAGAAAAATAAAATATCCGCGCTTCAGTCAACTGGAAAAAACTCTTATCGTTTTGTTTTTTAGGCTTGGGCAAACCAAGTCCTTTTTTATATAATATCTGTTCCTTCAGTCTTTATTTGTATTAATCTATTATAAAATAATCTTTGCCTGAAATACGAAATTTTTCACTTCTAGGACGAGGTTAAAAATGGTTCTACACTTCTACTAATTCTTATATGAATACGGCTCACAATTCGTTTTAGAACCCGAGCTTTATAGTCAACTTCAAAACAAACCTGCCACGATTTAAACTATCAAAGCCGTATCTTTTACAGTCCACTTTACGATTGCAATTATCCATGACATTGCGTGCACTGCCCTTGTACGTTTACAGTGATTGGCACCGTGGACAGTTATTTTAATTAAAATACCTAGGCCACAGGTCCAGTTTTAAAAATATCCTTATTTCCAACACTGATCCATCTATCCTTCCAGCTTTTACAATCACCCATTGCATAGACTCACTCAATAATCTGCCTAAGCATGGATTTATAATAGAAGCTTACGCTTCCTGGATATTTCACTCACCTTAAAACGCGCACAACATTTATTCCTCGTCTGAAATAGTACCAGCCTGGCACGCGCGTTTGTGACGTAGAATTTGAGGCAAATTCAGAGGGGGGGGGTTGAAGTTTTTCACGTGATCGAGTTCTAATTTTGAATAGCGCGCGCACGCGCGCCAAAAAAAAAGTTTGCCTCAATTTCTACGTCATCAGCCCCCCAGTCCCCACCCGCGCGAATTTTTGTGACATAAATGTGTTTAAAATCAAAATGCCTTACTGAAGGCTACAGGGAAATATCCAAGGCCTAACTAAGGCAACTTAAGCCTTGGTCGAAACGAACACCTAAAATATAAATTAAAAAGGTATCTTAAGTATAAAATTTCAACCGAGACACATAATTAAACGAAAATTAGACCCGCCAGAGAAATTTTTAATAAATATAGTGTTATATTTATTGAAAAATATCAAGTTAAAGTTTCAAGGCGGTGAAATGGCAAATTAGCGTCGTCTACTTTAGAGTAATTAACAATTAGCGTCGTCTGCTGTAGAATAATCTTTTGAGGTACTTACATTTTTAATTAAATTAACATACTTAGACTTAATTAATTTTGATGAAACTTGAAAAAGGCACACCTTGAAAAGTTACTTGTTATTTTGAAAGTATTCCGAAGCGTAACTTCGCTTTAGTTTTTAAATGATTCGATGTGCAGGAGCACCAAAAACCCCATGTTATTCCTATGGGAAAATCGGCGAAAATCTGTGAATTTTCATTTAACATTACGGGAGGGTGTGGGATCTTATCTAGAAGGGCCTACCGGCCCTCTAGAATTTTTATACCACAGCCTAAAAAGAAGTGATCTGTCCCTCTGGAAACCTACATTAACCAGAAAAGCCTAGTATATTCTTAAACCGAGGATAAAGATTAATACTCTTGGCTCAAATTCTCTTGTTTTTGGTTAGGCCGGTTGCAAAAACGTTTATCCGAATTTTCTAAACCATATATTATAAGATAAAATATTAGGAATTGCGTTCATCTAAATATTTCATGCATTATTTTACCCCTATTTTCCGGAATAGATCGATCTGTGCTGTCTTTCGTGTATGCTTATTCTTATTTTATGGATACAAAAAGTTTTGTTCTTCGAAAGATTTATAACAATTCTGAAGGATCAACGACATGTGTTTATAAATATTTACCTTAAAATATCTAAATTATTCATTAATGTTTGGTAATATTTAAAAAGAAACATTTAATTTGTTCAAACTCGCTTTGAAAAAGTTCGAGATTTTCAGGTTTATAAATTATGATAAAACTAGGCAAAACGTTGTCTCTCTGCTATATGAACTGGAAGTATATTAGTTTTAATGTTAATTTAATTTAAAGCAGGTATGGACCCTAAAACTTAAAATATAGTTTGTCTATAAATTAACGTTTAGGACAGACATTTAACCCTTTGCTGTAGGTTTTATGGATTTCATAAAGGGTTTCTTTAATTAACTATTTTAAAAAAAATAAGAAAACTAAATTCAGTGGCTTTTATGGGGTCACAATTATTAAATTTCTGGTTCAAAAAGATAATTAGGTAAAATTTTGGGGCAAAGGGGGAAAATGTAGCTAGCGTTATGTCCTACTAGAGAGTGGAATTGGCAATCCTCTCTCTAGAGCCAGAACGTTTGGCATGGATAACGTCCTTTATTTGTCAATTTGAATTTTCCCAAATTTCTAAACGTGATATATTAACTTAAAAAACTATCGGAATTGTAAAATGTATATATTGATTGTTTCGATCCAGTCACAAGGTAATAATATAGAGAGGAACCAACCCGTTCTTTTCACCACAGACGAGCTTGCATAGATCTGCCCCCCCCTCAAACGAGCTCATTCGAGAAGACAGAAAATGTCTTAAAACTGAGCCGAAACTAAAAAAATCCTTTTTAAATATGTATAGTAAACTAACCATTAGCACGTTTTGAAGAATTGTGTGAGGTATGCGTCACCAGATGTCGCTATGACCGAAGCGCAAGCTTTGGTGCGATTATTCAAACTGATACACTACGAAACGCTTCAAAACGCGTTAATGCGCAGTAAGATTTACGTGCCAGCAGCGGTGGAGAATGAAATTATCTTGACCCTGGGGGAGGGAATGTACTAATGTAGAAACTTAAAAGCTAGACTTTACATTACGATTAGAGCCTAATGTTTACTATTACAAAGAAATGTGTTTGTTCAAACAAAGACGTCAAATACAGACGGTGAAGAATAGGGGTAATTCATATTTCACGAGAACACATTTGTCCTACCAGGAATCAAACATACATTCCTGGTCCTACTCAATAGTTTACAAAACTGAAGATCTGATCCCAAGTTTTTTAGCCGTACGTAGCAGCAATAGTAGTACCCTTGCCTTTGAATTATTACCTTGCGATCGAGCAACAAAAATATAAATTCCATTTTACATCTTAATCCTTAAGGTTCTATCGATTGAAATTAGGAATAACGAATCGTTAGAACAAGAAAACTAATTTTGCAGTTAGGTTTCGTGACTTTCGTAGTATCTCCTTCAAAATTAGGTTATCGATTTAAGTTTTAAGATCTCTAAGTCTAAAACCGCAAACACAATACCTTTAGAAACACTCTATACGAAAATTTCATGGAAGCAAACGAAACAACCCACAATCTTCTTAACGTAAAATATTCGGTCCGCAACTTATCTGCACGAGGAAACCCTTGTGATACACCCTCAGGCTGAAACGGTTGTAGATACCATCATAACAAACATATCAACAATAAGTATGACACTCACTCAATTAAAGGTGTGATAAGAGTTAAAGATGATTTCATTAACTACTTGAAAAGAAAACAAAGCACAATAGGGAGGCCGAAACCTTAGGTTATTTTCCTAGTGCCAAGAAGCAACGCCAGACGGAGGTCAAGTTCGCGACTAGCTAGCTAACAGACTTTTTGGACGTAAAAAAGGGGGTAAGAAACCCACAGTATCGGGACGTGCAATTCATTGCCGCCTCTGTGCCCTCTCATGATACAAAACTTCTACAGAGCAGGCGGCAAAAAAGCGAGATGTAAGGTAAAGTTTTACCCCCGTGTATTTCCCTTTTAGTTTCATCGAAATGGTCTACTCGAACTGTTTCTAGCGGTGCTTCTTGGAGCGATGGAAATAGCCTAAAATGGTGACTCTCCTTTTTCGTTTGCTTCTCCGAAGGAATTAATGAAAGGGTCTATAGGTGACATGGTTTTAGTTGGCCAAGGCTTACTAATCTCGTTTTCACTCAAAATGTCGACCTATTACTGTATGTTAACAAACTTCCTCGAGAAATTTTGCCTTACGTCAATCGGAAGCGTCATACTTATTTTATTATATTACTTAAGATACCATGCTTTAATCCTATCGATTGGTTTGAACCGAGCTCAAGCGTCTCCATACAATGTACCTATGTGTCATAAGTTAATTTTAACCGCACACCAAGAAATAGAAGCGACACATATAGAAACGTCATCTCCCCCGCTTCACTACTGTGTCGGCATAATATTTAAAAGAAAGGGTAAGGATAAAATAGTATAATGTTTAATCAAAGAACCGTCACATGACTAATTAACTAATAGTCTAACAACAATGTAGCAGGCTTGAAATGCGATTTTAATTAGCTCATAATGGCCAAATGTTTCGATTTGAAACATAGAAGTTATTATCCCAGCTCTGTCTTTTTTCTCAAAATGATTGCAACCCATAGTCAATGTCGAAGACTTATTACCATGAACTTTTGAACGTACCAACTACTGGAATTGTACGCGATAAAGCAAATTTACAATCGGTCGGCGATTTCTAATCCTGCAGTGAGGGAGATAAAACTCATTGGAGTAGACCTCATTATTCGAAAGCGGAGGGTAAATTAGTTCTGGACGCAAATTGGTTCTGAACCCCCGTCAGTTTGCCAATTTCCCGATAGCCGGTTTGGATCTAATTAGAAACTATGATTATACATTAATACCTAATCTATATATACTGTATATTTGCTGATTCTCACGGACGATTGGATTTGCTAAAATGCCTATAACCGCGTTGGCTTTGCCAAGTAATAGAACGAATCCATCAAAAACCTAGGCATATACTGTCTACGCGTGTTTTCAGATTGCCTTCGTTGATTCATCGCCAATCCGTTGTTATTTCTATGGACTATTGTCTAAAAGACAATCCGATAATGTATTGGTGTTGTTATATAGCGAAGTATCTGAAGTTGTGTTCTAACTATACAGGGTATTTCTGATAGGTCTGATAGGTCGTTCCTTGGGCGATTTTTGAGTCAAAAATGTGGTATGATATTTTGTCCCAAGGGACACCGTTTTCGAGTTATGTTTGTAGTGTTTTACGGAAGACCCCTTAATTAAATTAGTGTTGTCTTTTAGTTTATTGTGTTAATTTTAAGGGGTCGTCCATAAAACACTCGATCATAACTCCGAAACGGTGGCCCGAACGGCAAAATGTCATAAAACATTTTCAATTTGAAATTGTGCAAAGAATACAACTCTTAATTTCTAACAGACCTTTCAAAAACACCGTGTACATGCATAGTCTTTAACAATGGCCCATGTTATCAGATATTTACTTCTTGAAGTAAAATAATTGGTGGCAATTAAGGGGTATTGACGAAACAATTTTGTACAAGTAATTTTCCTGAATGTTGTTGTCCGGCTATTTACTTATAATCTCTATAGATGAATTTCCTTTAGATAGTACGGAAAATACTTTTCAGGGTAACTCGCGGGTTTGATAAATGAGGTGTCAATGGAAAGATTTCCCCCAGAGGTGACTGATACGTTTATGGTGCACTGTTCGACCTCTAGGCTACAAAGGTCAGAACACCATTGAAAGCTTTTGTCTCCGGGGTGACTTTAAATATTTCGGTGCCCTGGCTGGTTTTCAATAAATAATCGTTTTCTTATATGCTTATATGGTAAACTTTAAGTCAATGAAGTAAATATCTGATAATGAAACTAATTAAGAGCTTTGATAAGTTATTGAAGTTCCACTTAACAAAACAGAATAAAAGCAACGTTTCTTTTGCTAGAACCATAACGTATGTTGGCAGTTGTATTGACAGTCTTTGGAACTGTGGAGAAAAACCATGTGATGTTATGGCTCCGTAGTCTTTATTTTTGTCTCTTTTTGGCACTGAATGATTGCTTAGAGGCTTGCACCAAGTACACGTTATTGTGTGCTGCATTCTGGTTAGGGTTAGGTCTTTTTCAAGATTAATAAGTTTGCCGATGCTGCTTCCGGTGTCCTGTTTTATGTAACCTTCAAGGAAGTTTTCATCAAAGAGTGCAGCTGCCCATGATTGTTTCTTAATCAGATTATTGTTGGGTTTACCTGACCTGGAAAGGTAGCTTAAGAATTATAGTTAATCTACCACGAAACTAATCCAAACTCAAGATTACTTACTTTACTATATCGGTTTGATAAAGTCTTAGCGTTATCAAGACTTCCTTATACCAAAATTAAAGGTATATTGAAATCGAAATTTCTTGGTTTCTCTACACTGTTTAGAGGATACAGTGTCATCCTTCTTCTATTATCCCCTTCTGGTTGTAGTTATATCTCTTTAGAGTCGTCAACCTCAGTTTTTATCTTCATTTATACAATTTGCAAGAGCCCTTCAAAGATAAGACACACTGTTTAAAAAAGATTTCGTTAAGAAGTTAATCTCTTCATAAAATTTGACTATCAATGAATACACCTTTTGAAATTCCGTATTCAAATACGAAATAAATAAACTTAATTTCGTAAACTAAAGAGCTAACATTTGAACTTTAGATGTTTAGCCCGCACACTTAAACTACCTCTGAAGGACACTTAGAACCTTTTTAAAAGGATTCCTACATTTCTCTTAAATTAAGATTCTTACCAATCCAAATTTATTTCATTAAATATCCTTTCAGTTTCAAAATATGAAATGTTTTCAAAGCTTCTCTTTGATGAAACTTTGAGATAACATCCAAGTTTTCATACTTCAAACTCTAGCAGTGAAGCACGTGGTGCAATCTAATTAAAGCTATCTATATTTCACGGGCTATACGATATTCTTCTGGTATAGACAGGGTGTTTCTGATTAGTCTGCCGTAAATTAAGGGGGATATTCTTTGGGCTATTTTGTGTTGAAAATGTTCTATCTCCATTTGCCCTTAGGGACACCGTTTCGAGTTAAGATTGGTGTTTTTAACGAATGACCCCTATTTAATTTAATTAAGAAACTGAAAGACAATTATAATTTAATTAAAGGGTCATCCCTAAAACACAAAAATACTAACATGAAAACGGTGTCCTTTGAGGCAAAAGGAGATAGAAGTAACATTTTCGACTCAAAATCGCCCAAAGAATATCACCCTTAGTTTAATGCAGACACATCAGAAACACCCTGTATATACGCTTTGAATTGCCATTTAATTTTATTTCTTCTCTTTTTGAGGAGAAAGTGATTAGTGTAGTTAATCAACCACAAATTGAAGTTTTATTCGAGATAAAAATCTTGACACCGCAACTGCTTTCTCGAGTGTTGAGTTGGTTGAACTTACTTCTACAGAGATATAGGCGTTTTAACTTTCTGTGCGGCGAAAACTTCTAATTGCTTCCGTTTCCTTTTAACTGTTCCAAGTTTATTTTTGAAAGCAATTTCCAGTTCTTTCCTGGTGATGAAGATCTACCTTTTTTTATTCTTTCTTTGCCTAAAAACTCTACATTTCGTTCTTTGCTAACGTTTAAGAACTTATTCGAACTATCTTTTAACTTCTCATTACATGCCTCCCGAATCTTCCGTATCACCAGAAGTGTATAATACTTCTCTTCTAGAGATGTGTAACTCAAAGCTGGGTAATTGTAACTTGATTCTTCCCAACATCATTTTACATTTCAAGCAAGGTTACTAAACCGAATCACATACGCGATAAATAGTTCGCTCATCATTACTCTATTAGCGCTGCTTAATTATTTGCCAAGGAGCATGCGCTTGTGTGTTTTTGTCCCTCCACGTCAAGACAATCAAGGTTTGTGGGTAGATTGCTGAGAATTTAGTACCAATCAGTTGCAGAATTCACCCTAGCACGGTTCGATGCCCGTCTGAAGTTTGATGAGCATGCAGGAGAGCAAACAAAAATGGTCAGCCTGGGAAGAATCATGTTACATATAACCAAGAAGTTATATCAGTATCTCAGAGAGAAGGTATAAGATGCCTTTGTAATCGCGCGCCATAGAACAAGGGGGGACGTAAAAGGAGGCGCAGGACTATTTCGCCTCTCCTCAGTCGGAAAATATGACTAATTTTCGTCACTCGCGTCGTCGCGCTGACGTGAGTTTTCAAGAACCAATGAGATGCTGGTTGTAATTTAGAGACGGGGATTGACTCCGGACCTACGTTTGGACTGGAGATAAAGCTGGAAATCTGGCGAATCTGAGATACTAGATATAACTTCTTGATATAACTAAAGTATTGAGAGGATGCAGAGTGTGATCAGTCTTCTATTATACCCTTCTGGTAGCACTAATTCTTTTATCACGGATTCACTGTTCCAAAATTCTATGTAGGTCATTGACAAAAGTTTTGAAAACAATCGATAATCTCATTGTTATTATTATTATGAATTTTTTTTTGAATAGATAAATTTTGAAAACACTTAAAAAGTCATTAACTTTCTAGACCTTAGAGACTTTCAAAAACATAGCAAAAACCGCGTAGGAATACATGCAGCTAATTGGAATCATTGTACGCCATATATCCCATATTAATTTATGTATGACCAGGGATAGATTTAATTTTAGAAGTAGGAATGGAGAACAGAGTAGTCTGGGCGCGCGTTAGTCCCGCACCCTCTTTCCCCTGGACGGGGGGGGGGATATGAAAGAAGAGGCGGGTCATATCGACAGAAGTAAAAAGGAATTACGTATTTTTCGCCGTCCCCGTCAGCAACGTCATCAAAACGTAGTTTCAGTGAGCCAATAAGATAATTTAAACTTTTCGTTAGTGTTGGAGAGAGGGGCTCTATACTGGGCTATGAGTCGGACTCAAGTAAATACTAACCGTTCTCCATTCCTACTTCTAAAATTAAATCTATCCCTGATGACAGTTTCAGAGTTTAGAGAGTTTGAGTACCCCTTTTGTGAAACTCGTTTAAGCAACCCTAACACGTATTTGACCTTCGATTTTCCTGTGCCATTTTATTTCCTCTTGAGACAATGATAGGGTCCCGTTTGTAAAGATCTTTAAAGTACTTTTGGGGACTGAATTACTATACTCGCATAAACAAAGAAAACGCTGGAATTGTTTTATCAATCATCAAAACGGCTGTTGGCCGCCCCCGCAGGCTGCACGTTTTCTCTTGCATTTATGTGTTTGAGGACTTGTGGTTAGCCAAGATATCGTCTAGAAAAAAAAATAGAAAATGGATAAAATGGTTTTCATCTGTTTTTGACAGAAGAATCATGATTATATGGTATAAACTATAAAGAACTGATGTTGGTAGTTGATACTATACACCAGTAGCTTCTATGAAGTTGCCAATCCAAAAAAGGGTTTGTCTATAAGGGTCAGTTTTATATTTTTATTTAGTATATAGATTAAGTTCTAATTTTAGCAGTTAATAAATAAAAAGTTTACATCGATATATTTGTAACGAATTGGTTACATGTCGTTTTATCTAAAATTAGCAAACTTTATACATATAGAAAAATAGTTTATCACCAGTTTCACTGTGCCATAACCCTTTAAGTATTATGCAGGGTGTTTCTGATAAGTCGGCCATAAATTAAGAGGATGTTCTATTGGCGATTTTGAGTCGAAAGTGCAACTTCTATCTCTATTTTGTCGTCCGGGCCACTGTTTTCGAGTTTAGATTGTCCAGTGTATTTTACGGATGACCCCTTAAATTTAATTAAGAAACGGAAAGGCATTGATCTCTAATTTAATAAGGGGTCATTCCTAAAACACAGTTAAATCGTAACTCGAAAACAGTGTCTCTTGTGGCAAAATGGAGATAGAAGTTACATTTACGACTCAAAATTGCCCAAAGAACATCGCCCTTAATTTATGGCAGACTTATCAGAATCACTCTGTATTTGCGAAACTCTCTACAGGCAAACTCATCACGTTACCGCCAGAGCCACTATTTAACTCAAACTAGTTTTGTTTAGAAGTTGAAATTAAGTACTACATGCGCTCACTAAGAAATATTTTTAATTCGTCGCCATATTTGAAAATATGAGCCAGATAAATTATTAAAACTTCGAAACGCAAAAAATATCTTTTAAAATGTTTGGTCTATTGATTATCCTTGTTTACACAGTTTAAAGTCTTTTAAGTACATGGCTTGTTTATAAACAAAAGTGAATCACATGTTGTCTCACACTACACTCCCTTTTCTGACTAACTTTATGTAATTTCTATTTACCTTTGATACACTATCAGTGCAATACAACGGTAATTATGCAAGTAGTCAAGTACAAAACAATTACAGGGTTATGACTATACTAAGGTACTAGTGCAGTTGATAAATACTACTTTCTTTCTTATGAGATTAAACATTGCGTATTCATACGCATCAGCTTTATTAACGTCATCAAGCGGGCTTGTATTAGGGTATAGTTTATTTTGATACTGAGCTGTGTGTTCTAAATATAGATAATTTGACATTATGATAATAAACCTTATTCCACCTAACAAACTTTAATGCGAATTCAGGACATGATGTTATCATAAATATTGTCATATTCTTCGTCATTAAGTCGGTAATGAATCATGATTAAATTAATTTAAGGACGTTTAAACCCTAATTGGAAATATTCACCTATGAATAAGATATTAGATTTTTTTATAATTAAATTTTGATTTAAATAATTGACTGACTTAATTAAATAGTGTTAGTCAAATTAATCTGACTAATATACATCATGAAAAGAAGTAACACGTTATTAAGTTCTAATAAACTTAACCTATTTTAAACTAGGTTAATTAAATTTATTTTTTGGGAAATATAAGAGTAAAATTTCATATAAACTAATTTATAGTCTTTTAACGACTGGATTTGGTGCTCAAGGTTAATTACAATCGTGCCTTTCACGCAAAATATACACATTTTTAAAACAACTATAATAAAATAAATATAATTATTATTCTAAATTAATAAAATAAAAGGTTCATTACATAGTAAGAAATTTAAACTTTTGTCTGGTTGGTGAGGTCAAAGGTTGTCCCATTAACCACTTCCGGAAATTAAGTAAAACGCCACCTAAAGTGACTAGTACCGCACCGGAAATACTGTAAGCGTCCGCACGTTGACCGAAGAACAGAATTTGCCAGAAAAAAGCCAAAACAATGTCCGAACCGGATCTCACTATGGAGATAGGTCCCGCTTGCTCCAATTGAAGAGCTTTTGTTAGGAACATCTGTCCGAGAATACTGAGAACTCCCAAAGCCACCAAGACGGCGGCTTCGTGATTGCACTTAACGTGGAAGGTGAAGCCATCAACGCATAGCGTTATGATAGCGCTTCCGATACCGGACATCCAACCCAAGTAAAAGATGATGATGGTATGATGGACGTCTCGTATCTTCCTGATGAAGATATAACACATGGAGTTGAAGAAGACAGAGGCCAGGCCGTAGAGTGTGCCGGCCAATCGTGTGGGGTCACTGAGATCCGCTACGTTGTCCCCAGCTATTAACATGGCCGGTAACTTGACCACCAGTAACAGACCCAGCATTGTGAGGATTAACGAGACGATAGTGACGCCACTGCATTTTTCTTTCAAGAAAATACGGGCAAAGATGGCTACGAAGACGGGACTGCTGAAGATAATGACGTTGGCTTCGGCCAATGGAAGGGTTTGGACGCAGTAGTATCTGTTTTAAAAATAACGAGAGCAAATGAAAATCTTCTGAACAAGGTCCCATTTTCTTTAATTATAAACGACGAATTGGTGCTAAACTTGTGTGCAAGGAACCTATATGAATTTTACTTTCATGTTTATGAAATCAAACATTGGATAATCATAAATCCCTATTTTATCAACACTCCTGTACAAAACTGTTGTTAAGCTACAGGATAATTTAATTTGGTCACTACTGAGCTGTCTGCCTGCTACAAGGACTTGTGGCAAAAGTCCTAGTGGACTCCTTGCTGGTATGCTCATAGACTGTAAGCTGAGTTAGTTGCTCGTATCGTCTAAATACTATGTTTTGAGTTTGAATTATTCATTATATTGTAAGCTCGGATGAAAATTACAAAACGAGAAATTCATGGTAGACATTTAAAAACTTCAGTTTAAAAGGGAAAGTTAACTCTACTTAAATGTAAAGAATTTGAAGGAAATTTATCAAAAATATAAAATATATGAGTGTCCTTGACGAATTTATCCTAAAATATTCAACATCGAAACGTTCAAATAAAATAAACTTTTTATAAATAATCACTAAGCGAAAAGATACGCGTCGCTTGTTCTTTAACACTTCAACCATCTCGTGTACATGAAGTACAGTCTCAATACCAAACGAGTTAAAGATAGTAATTTAAATTTCTCTCATTCGTTGAAAAAAACATCTGAAAACACTCAAAGTTTTGTATGGTCGTATCGCCTCATTTTCAAGGTCAAGAATAATTTTCCTAGAATTTTTACATGTGCATGAGCGCGTAATAATTTCAAGAAAATTAATCGATTTACCTGAAAAAAATACTGCCAGATTCGAAAACGGCTCTGGCGGCGAAAAGCCAGAAAAACGTTTTGTTCCAGATCTTGTGTCTGTCGTTAATAACCAAAGGCAAAATGAAGATCGCAATAGCCACGAAACGAAAACAAGACAGTTCCCCAGGAGTTATATCGGTCAGTAACTTAACGGTGACTGATGTCAAGGACAGAAGGAAACCGGACATGAAGGCGTAAAAGAGTCCCTTGAAGAGTAAAACGTTCCTCCTGAGAAAGGACTCTTTGGGACGCGGTGAAGAAGGTGTAACATCTCCACCGACGTCTTCGACCTCTAGCTCCTGCATCCGTTCGGACAATCGGAAATTATCGAACTCTATTTCCGAGTCACTGTTGTCGATATCGTCGAAGTCGAAATCCGTCAGCAACAGCAGCGAGGCCTTGTCCGACTGCCCGAATT
Source organism: Phalangium opilio (assembly GCA_019434445.1). Lineage (NCBI taxonomy): Eukaryota > Metazoa > Arthropoda > Arachnida > Opiliones > Phalangiidae > Phalangium > Phalangium opilio. The sequence goes on from JAEQBA010003137.1 coordinate 1,620,631, forward strand.
CTCGATCTAAAACCTATTAAGAGATATGCCGGTTCTTTTCAATAAGGGGGGAACAGAAAATTAAGAGGAAATTGGTACATGAGGTCTGTTGCGAGATAAGACCTAGAGCTACTATACCGTCTCGTTTTTTTGATATTATAGAAATTGAAACCGGTTTTCTTGAATTGACTGAGGAAAGGAACGTTTTTCATGCAATGAGCGTAACCCTGAATGGGGTGGATTTATAAAGCACCTCCCATAGACTCCCCCCCCCCTTGCATTAACATCAATGTAGTATATGAAATATACTAAACAAGATTAAAACACGGAATTTCTTTGAAACCTTTCATCGCGGTGTATTTACATAACATAATGAAAGTAACGCTTGATGAAGCTTGGGTTGGATAGACATAACAATTTTTAAAAATTAACATTTATGGTGGTGTCGATACCGGAGCCTAGTATTTTTAGAAAAATTCTTACTTAAAGGGCTGGTAATAAAAATAAATATTAATTGAAAATTAATTTGATCAAGTGCACGTGCAGGGGATGGAACAGATCAGATAAACACTTATTTGGAGTAAACTGTTTCGGTATTGACCACTGATACATAACCGGTACAGGATAATTGTAAACGTAGTAATAAGAACTAAGCACCTGACTTCACGAGTGATCGTCTGTACACTGTATATTCGGTAATGGCTTGAACGGAACCTTAAACTAACTAAACTATTGTACTTCCATCGACCAGTAAATTAAAAGTACCTATTCGATGCTGTCAGATTGGGATGAATCAGGAGTACATAGATTTCTTCTACTTGGAATAATGATGGAAGGTAAGGGGCTGGATTTAAAACCTTATTAAACCGCCCACTCCTCCTTACTCGCGTTTTATTGGCTATTCACACACCCTAGGTCTGCTCGCCCACGTGACGCAAAGAGCACTTGTTTACATTGGGGTTCGACGCTCATTGTTGGCGGGAATCTTGGCACAGGTCATTATTTACGTCAATGTCGCGTGGATTTCTAAGTTCAAATACATTAGGTGTGACGTCAAGGGTGACGGTTTCTACACCTCCCCCCCCCCTTAATTCAAGCAGAAAGGCCCAGAAAACGACTTGTTAACGATTCCAAATAGAAGAAATCTAAGTATTCCTGATTGAACTTAAGTCTTAAAAAACGAAGAATGACAAGTTAAACTCAAACAATATGGGTTCATAAAATATCCCTTTTTTGGAAAGCTTGTTAATCAAATTTTAGTCGTAGTTTTCACTGCCACATTATTAACAATAAACAATTAAAATTAATAATTATCAATTAAATGGAAAGCCGCGTATCCCGTTCAACGAGAAACTGTAAAGAGGGAAATATTTATCAAGCTATTGTTTTAACAATCTTTTAAAACGTAAGCAATTTTGTCTTAACTATTGGAATCAATGGTGTCAGCGTAACACCACTTAAAATTGATTCGTTCTTGATATAAAAGGTTTCAATTACAAAATCGTCGTATCTTAAAAAGTCCTCACACGCGTTCGTTATCTTACAAGAAGTTACAAGGAATCTTAATATCACTATCAGCATCAGTGAATTTAGTCGCTCATCGAAATTTTATTTATTTGAGATCTCATTTTCATATCGAACAAGCTGAGTTTCTGTTCCTCTTGTCGTTTGAAAGCTTACCTTTTCGAAGAACATTTTTCGCGCGTAGTTTACTTATCTATGTTTAAAAATAGATTTTCACCTTCTTTCGGGGATTAATTTTTAAATCCCCATTTATTTTATTGTTTAAAATCAAGGATTGACGTACGAATAATTTCTGTATTCATATTTTGAACCGATACAGTTCTACACTCATATGCTAACAGATTAACGGTTGATTGGCATTATCGCTGACGTAGGGTTTTTTCAATGGTACTTAGTATAGGTTGCCTAAATTATGTTCCAAGTTCGAAAGAGCCACGTGCTAAAAGATTTGATAAAATTAATCTGCTATCTCGTAAATGTGATTTTGTCCCTAATGTGAAAAGCTATTGGATTTCAATTTTATCTTATAACTGAAGGTTTTATTTAATTTATATCTTAATGAGCTTGTTTAGTGAAATATGAAAAATACAAGTTCAAAATTGGCAATATTTCATAGAAGAGTTATTTGTGGTTTCGTATTAAATTTGGGTAAATCCCTATATTTTCTATTCACTATATGACAGGGGTGGCCAACCCTTTCGGATTGAAGGGCCAAAATCGAAATTTTCGAACTATGTCGCAGGCCCCAAGTTTAAAATTTAATATAACAACCACTATTTTTATTTAAATCTGATTACTTCCCAATTTATTGAGACTATAATAAGGAAAAACTAGGGATATATGAAAGGATAAAGAAACCAAATCCAAATAATATAAAGTATGTAGCGGTTGTAGCTCGCCCACGTGACTAACCGGTCACGTGGTTCCCCAACAAGTTGACTTTCCTTACGAACTCAAGTTTTGGCTTCTAAACCAACGAAAGAAACAAAAAGACCTTTGCCACTTTAATTACGTTAGGTTTAAATTTAATAAGAACTTCTACGAGTTTATCCTAATTTCAATAAAGATTTAAAGAAATGGATGATTTTTCTTTAGTACCAAACTTGAAAGACTTTTTTTAATGCACGTTTCTCGGACAATTTCTTAAATATTATACAAATAATCCCCTTTGACGCGTACGTCTAGCTAGTGTTTTGGTTGTTGTGTACAAAAAATAAATGCAAAATGAGGTTCCTTTAATAAAAGGCAAACTGTGCAATATACTTGACAGAATATCGATATACTATGCTAAGTGCTTATGCAAAACACGGAAGGAGATTGGAAAACTGTCCACTTACGAGTCGACTTTTTTCGTCAGGCTTAACGCTGTTGCCTGATATTTGCTTCTTTAATTCCTGCAAAAATAATATAAGAATGAAGTGTCTTTACAAAAGTTCAAAATCTCTTATTTAACATCATTATTTCTAACCCTATAATTAATGCCATGACGATTTCTGGCTTTCCTGAGACTTCTACATATTGGAGATAATTTGGGGTAACCTGCTTTGTTTATTGCCATTTTTTGCAGTGAAAGTGTAGTCATACTATAATATCATCTAACCAAACTTCACCGTACACGTTTGAACTGAAAACTGCGCGAAACTGCCAAATAGATCAGTTTTTTCGTTATAGCCTAACACCTGTTCTAGTACATGAATTACGTCGATGGTAGACCTACCAAGACCTTGAAAAGGTATATGAACAGTATGTTCACGCGTTATATTAACTTCCAGCTACGCAAAATCATAAATGCTGCTTCAAATATGTAAACAAAATACAACGTCAGAGCACTCCTCTTTGAAAGTTTGTTATGTTCTCTACCCAAAAACGTATAACCTTGCAATGCATTTTTCAATCGCTGAATATTATGTTCAAGTGGTTTAATTTAATTCCCAACAATGTAAGAACAATAATTGTTCACGCACGTTTATTATGATTACCTTTTACCGAAAATTTGAAGAGAGTTTCACACCAGTTAATTTTCAACTTCAACCATGTTTTGTGTTAAGTCACATATTTCGTCACGTCTGGTCATAATGCGCTCAGTCATTAGACAAAATATTATACGAGAAAAAACAGGGTGTTGTTATCCATTGTGAAAAGATATGGGTGAGTACTCTGGTAAATTTCACGACCCTGGCCGTGGTCAAGTCAAAGGTAAGTGATAAAGTGAAAAGTATAATACCAGGCACCACAAAAACTCCGTGTGTCGCTTCTATGTTTTCCTTGTGGTATTCGAATATGCCTCACTATTTTAATAAATGCATTATTTTTCTTAACGTTTCAGGGCCTTTGACAACATAGCCCAAGAAATTTCGAATCAAAGACAATTGTTGTTGATAAGATGTGTCTTGCCAACATCAGAAATGCTGGAAGTTTACCTCCAGATTAATAAAACCAGAAGTATTCAATATTTCTCTTCGAGAGAAGTGTACCACAAAACTATGTAATTGTAACATGATTCTTTCCAACATTTGGAGCAAGGTTTCTAAACCTAATGATATATGCGATAAATAAATCCCTCATCATTACTCTATTAGCGCTTAACTATTTGCCAAGGCGCATGCGCTTGTGGATTTTTGTCCAAGTGCACGTCAAGACGAGGTTTATGGGTTGATTGCTGAGAATTTAGTACGAAACAATTATAAAATTCACCCCGCGGTGCGATGCCCATCTGGAGTTTGATGAGCTGGAGAGCAAACATAAAGGATGAGTCTGGGAAGAATCATGTCACATTAAGAGGATACAGAGTGTCATCCTTCTTCTATTATACCTTTCTGATAAAACCATATCATATATTATTCAAATAGTGTTTTACTATTTTCAAAGGGTGATACGCTTTCCTAATACAAGACTTGTAAGTCGGTCGAGGAAAGATTATAATACTAATATAATTATGGAAATTACTGAGCTGCGCAATTGCTATCTCTTTCTTTTTTATGGTTTCAGAGCACAGTATCATTTTCATTCGACTCGGATTAACAAAAAGGGAAGATCTATGTGGTAAAACTTGTTGCAACCACTGACCAATTACAATGAAACCAGAGGCCACAAGCTAATCAATTAGATTGGAGAGATGCTTCCAGGGAGCAGTACAAAAGGTGACATATTGTGGAGTGAACAAGTATAGTCTACACCTCAGGCCTAGACTAAAGATATAAAAAATGAAGGTAGGCAACCCCCAGTATCGAGACGTACAAGTGGGTTGACCCATGGCCGTCTCTACGCCCAATCTGGAACCAAAACGACTAGTGCGCAGGCGGCAAAAGCCAGATGGAAGGCAGAAATTTACCCCCATGTCTTTCCCGCCTTGTTACATCGAAGATACTTATCCCACCCATCTTCCATTGTGGGATCGAGTTAAAGATGTACTGTTGTTAGTCAAAAAAGCGCGTGCAATTTCAAGAAGGAATTAAAATATGGGGTATACAGCCTTTGCTAGTGGTTATATCTGGCAGCTATCCCGGGTATAGTATAGTATAATTTGCACAGGTGTTATTTGAACAAACTTTCGAAAAGAGACAATACAATGCATTTATAAAAATCTAAAATGTAAATGTACACGTTGAAAACGCAAAAGTATACAAGGTAGGAAATGGAAACTCTCGCTTTGTTAATGGATTGCCGGCAGACTGTATTTCATTGGGAAAGTATTTTCCGACTTATTATCTATGCAAGTAGAAGTAAATGTCCTTATATATTAGTAAGATGTTTGTTCTTTATGCACGTCACAATTTCTTAAATGCCGAATTTGGCCAAATTGCATAGTCATAGACTGGAAACTCTTCCGGGCTAGTATCTCAATAAATAATTAAAAAATAATCCCTCTTCAAAATGTAGACCGTTTTCAAATTAACAGTAAACTATCAAACAACATGATATTAACATAAACTTGAATCTAGGTATGAAATCCATATCATTATAAAATTGTCTACGTGGTATCTAAGCAACTCCCATAACCACGTGCCAAAGAAAGTTGATCCGTTTTATTGTCCGTTTAAAATACATCATCATCCCCTTATGTATCAATGTAACTTAAGACTAAAATAAGCGTCAAAGAATTGCCTTCCTACCTTTCTTAGTAGTACCAAGAAAAACTGACTTCCATTCGGAATTATATTGTTTGGATACGCGTTTAGCGAATGCTACGAACAACTATAGTTATAAATCCTTTCTCAAAATGACTGTGACGGGGTTCATGAAAGTTCTCGCGTGTATACTACATCTATACGTTATTAAATCATATGGTTTACCGAAACCTAAAACAGTTGAGGATTACCAATATAGAGGTATTATAAAATACCTTACGAGTGTTTATTTTTACCTATATTAAAATATTCCGCTTCAAAATTTATAGAGGCTTGCAAAAATGGAATGGATTGGTTCAGTTGTTTTTACAACTACACCTGCTTCAACTCTGATGAAATAGCGAAATCTAGTTACCCTTGTACACCTGGTTGTTTTTGCCCTGATAATAAAGTCTGGTTTAACGATAGGTGCATTGATGAGGACCTATGTCCACCGAGTAAAAAATTTAAACTACAATTTTTTTTTTACAATTTTGTATGCCTCAAGTTGTTAACTGTATTAATAACTTGTCTTAACTCAGGGGACTGTAAAGAAGGAACTGTTTATTTGAAATGTGGCAACTACTGTCAGAATATTTGCCCGGGAATATTGCCGCCTGGTTCTTGTCAAACAAAACCGAAATGTCAAGAGGGTTGCTTTTGTCCAAATGGACAGAAATTTTTCGCTGGATTGTGCTATGATCCCCAAGATTGTCCGAAAAATCCTTGTAAGTTATTTATATTATTCGTAGCCCCAAACGCAATTATTAATTTTCTATAACTCTTCGTACACCGCCGTTACATACAGTCTGCTACTACAAACTTTCTCGTGACGTCACACCCTCCTATCTTTTATCTCGTTTTTGGCGACCATATTGCACGTCGTAAGCTCATGCCATAGAGAGCTTTCAGATGGGGTACGTCATACCCTCCCAAATCTTACCGCTATTCTGGTAACCATATTGGGTGGTCTCAGCTTCATTCCTGCTTTAAACCCACCAATATGGCAGCGTAAATTATGTCACGAGACTCAGCTCCTCCTCCAACTGAAAGCTCTCTATAAGACCAATATTGGCGTCGTGTCCCCTTAGTTCCTTCCTTATCTGTACCACTCTGTCTGCTACCACGAACTTTCTCGTGACGTCACACCCTCCTATCTCTAACCTCGGCTTTGGCGACCATATTGGAAGGCGTCAGCTCAGGCCATACAATTTAAACTACCAATATTAACGTCGTGTCCCCGTACCACTCTATAGTCGATGTATTTTGAAAAATCTTTTCGCTGTACCAATTCCAGGGCAATTGGCTCGCAATTTCTTTTCCAGTAACACTTATGACGAAGTCACCTACATGTAAGTATTATTTTAGAATTTACCGTCAAAGTACTGGTTGTTGTTGCCAGGAGCGAAGAAAGTATTATTATTATTTCTGTTCTAAAAGACTAAAATAGTAGTTCCATTGCTAAACGGTTAAATATTATAGAGCTTATTCGGCTTTTTGAATAGTTGATGTTTCCTCGCTATTTTTAAATAAAATGTATCAGGTATAGATGTAATTTTTGAAGCAGGAATGGAGAGCGGTTGGTATTTCCTTCAGTCCGACTCATAGCCCAGTATAGAGCTCCTCCCTCCAACACGTAATGAAAATTTTAAATTATCTTATTGGCTCACTTAAGCTACGTTTCGATGACGTTGCTGACGAGGACGGCGACAAATATGTAATTCCTTTTTACCTCTGTCGCTATGACCCGCCTCTTCTTTCTTAATCCTCCCTCCCGTCCCGTGGAAGGGGGTCCGGGACTTTGCCGCACGCTCAGATGACTGTTCTCCATTCCTGCTTCTAAAATTACATCTATCCCTGAATGTATTTAAATGGGCTGTTCGGACTGTGGGACAAAAGACGATCTTCCTCATAGAGCTTAGCATAGCGGGTGGGTAATAAGGAGAGGGGTCGAACAGCCCCTTTTATAAAGCGTAAATAATAGAATTATATATATAGCATATCTACTAATACTAGGCCAGGGATAGATTTAATTTTAGAAGTAGGAATGGAGAACAGATTAATATGGGAGCGCGTCAAAGTCCAGGACCCCCTTCCACGGGACGGGGGGGGGGTATGAAAGAAGAGGCGGGTCATGGCGACAAAGGTAAAATGGAATTACGTAATTTTCGCCGTCCCCGTCAGCCACATCATCAAAACGTAGTTGAAGTGAGCCAATAAGTAATTTAAAATTATCCTTACGTACATGTTGGAGGGAAGGGCTCTATACTGGGCTATGAGTCGGACTGACGAAAATACTAACCGTTCTCCATTCCTACTTCTAAAATTAAATCTATCCCTGACTAGGCATATTGGCACTACGCGCCTGAGCAAAATTAATTTTTTTACATAGAGAGAGACACGTTGCTAGGGCACAATGGTTAGGGGCAATAATAGAAATGAGAAGAACAAACCCTAGATGGAGCCACTGATGAAGGTGAATCCCCTAATCCCCTAACCTTTATGTGTATTCTGGCTCCATCTAGGATAACTTCTTGTCAATTCAACCATTACCTGCCGGCCGCCTCTAATGCGCATGTTTTTCTTTATGTAATACATGAAGGGTGCTTAATTCAAGCTTCATTTCTTAGAGAGATTCGTCCAAATAAATTTAAAAAGGGGACTTCGTACACAAAGGAATGAGCGCCGAAACGTGTAAGCCTATTTCTACATAAATAAATAAATAAAAGGTAAATTTCTTGTTCAAATATTATTTATTTGTCTCTACTATTATGGCACCAAAAATGGTGTAAAATCATCATTTTTTTTCTGTTTGTTTGTTTGTTATAATAATGGTCCAAGGTCTACCAGTACACATTGCATATTATTATTTTTTAGTTACATTAGCGTTTACGTACGTGAATGACTAGGGAGTTGTTGTAAAAATGATCTATCGCATCGTTAAATTCTTCAAAACTCTGCTCCAAATTAAATTCAGTATACGTAACGATATATATATATTGCGTCCTTATATATATTCAATCTCTGTCAGACGTGTTATTTAAAATTAAAAGCAATATTGTTCTCATAAAGGGTTAAAATTGTTTGCTAATTACAAGGATTATGTTTATGTATTGTGCTTATTATTATTATTATTATTATTATTATCTTAAATCTGGAAGACTTTTTAGTTTTTATTTTTGATATATTTATATTTTATTTCTATTTTAACGCAATGTTTCTTTGCTTTATTTTTAATTTGGAACAGAGTTGCAATATTAATTAATTGGCCCAATTAATTTTAATTTGTAAATGGTTATAGGAAAATGTCAGTTATCATAGCATGATTATACCTTAAAATGGCGGCCTTTTTCTAATAAATATAAAAAAGGCAGTTATTTTAAGGTATTATCAAATGTGGATGAGAGGGAAAGTATGACAATGGCCATAGAGCCTGTGTTAAAAAACGCGACGCGGACATCAAAGTTTCGCCAATAACTATTTAGTTGATGGACTTGCAAACTCGCAACTGAAAGTAGTTCAGACATTTATGCTCCTTGGTTTAAAGATAGCCCACTCGATCATGCGCATCACGACGCAAGCTGCTCGCGCTATAGCTAAATTACCGAGATTTGTAGTAAACGTATCTAGTTTTACGCGCTCTTCTATAGCAGGCTGGGAAATAAGGATATTTTTTAAACTAGTCCTTGGGACCAGTGACCCCTCTAGTCCCCGAAATAATTAACTGGTCTCCGAACTGGTCCCAGCCTTTGTTCTCCAATAGATTTGCAATTAATAAACTGGTCCCGAGGACCACCCTTACCGAAAAAAAAACTCTAAAAAACGTCTTCAGCCCAACCTAAGACGTGTTTTAGAGGTGGTATTTTCGGTAAGGGCAGTAACCCCCACTTTTTGAATTAAAAAACTAGTCCAAGCAATTAATAAACTGGTTTTGGACCAGAGGAAGTGTGCTATTTCCCAGCCTGTTCTATAGAGCTATTTCAGTGGGGGGAAAATTTCGTCTGCTACGGAAATTGGGCCTGCCTTTGAGTGTGAGGGCGGCCATTTTATGAGGGTTTTCTCTATGGGCAAATAGCATTGGTGACGTAGCCATTACCCCCTCTGAAATAGCTCTATTGCTTCGACAACCTTACTTAAATCCATATTATACATTCAAGTACCTTTTAAAACATTACCAACTACTCTGTCCTGACTACAAACACAAATCGAGGAAGTTCTAGCATACACAATAGCAGACGACGGTAACCGCGTAACCGCGAATTAACACAAGACCTATTTTAAGGGAGTGAACAGTCCCAGTATAGCTACGCCAATAAAACGGTCAACTATGGCGAAACCCTGATGACTCGCGAGTCGCGACTTTTGGCCATTTTCATACTTTTCCCCTCATCCACTTTTGGTATTATGTTATGTTAATTGAACTTTGCCTTTAAGAATAATTAATTAATAGCTTTTAAAGTGACTTTACCAGACGTTTTTTCAAAATTAAAAGAGTAATACGCGTTCTTAAACCTCGTTGTTAAAATAATAATAAATTGTTAACTTTAGCTTTAGCTTTTTTAAAACTTTAACGAGTTTTAAGTGCAAATCAGCAGATAATTTTAATTGGTCTATTATTTAAATTAAATTAAATTAAACCAACAGCTTAATTTAATCATGTTTTTAACTTCTTTTGAGGTGGGTCCTTTAGTGTTTTTGTTTTCTTACAAACAAAAATAGTAAATACACTAGCTCGTTAGTTTAAAATTTTAAATTTATTTTTAACCTTTGGCTTTCATCGGAAAGTCTGTCTCTGTCTGTCAGTCAGTTTTTTAATTAAATTTAAACTAAAATTGAAAATTAAAAAAGGTATTTTATTTTAATTTTTTGACTAGACCAGTTGCCATTAAATTAAATTATATATTATATTGTTTTAATAGCAAATTAATGAAGGAAAGGGATTATTAATTAATCATCCCTTTAATTAACTCAATCTAGCACCCTCCCTATTTCCAAAAAAAGAAATTAAATTGAAATTCAAAGAAAAAATTAAAAAACAAAAGAAAATGCAACTACGTCACATTTTTAATAAAATAATTTAAAAGAAATTAATCAAAAACGGATTTATGGGATAAGAACGTCGGAGTTAGCGAATTCACTCCCCATCCTCGCATACTTTATTGAGAAACTTCGTCTACTTATATTTTGACTCCACCCACAAATTCTGTATATAGCTACTTCTAGAGATCGAATTTGTGGGTGGAGTCAAAATATAAGCAGACGAAGTTTCTCAATAAAGTATGCGAAGAAAAAATTAAAAACGAATGAAAAGAAAATGCAAAGTTTCTACGTCACATTTTTAATAAAATAAAATAAAATAATTTAAAAGAAATTTAATTAATTAAGAAACGCAACGCAACAAAATACCGGTACTAAAAAATTAATATGGCTTACTTAAAATAAAACCAGGGTAGACCATATATTGTTTTTATTTTTGTTTACTTTTTTTTAGTTTTACCTCCCATTCAATTCATCTGGCACATGAAAAAAAAATTTAAACGTTTTTTTATTTTTGCATTTAAATTTTCATTTTAGATATTCAAATTATTCAGCAAACACTTCTTTTAAGTTGTTTTTTTATCAATCAAGTTCAACCCAGCAGCGTTTGGCAGGTTATATTTTTAATTAACCTTTCTAGAAGAACACGGCAAAATTTTTGTCGAAATTTTCCTTGTCAAGATTGTCGACAAGCGGACATTTTACCAACTCCTAAACAGCTTAAAGGTTTTCTGTGATGATGTTTCTTAACTTGTTCACCGCCGGATCTTTGTCCTCCCGCACTACATTCGTCAGCGCTACCAGCGTCTTTTTGAAGTTGTTCTAAAAGAAACCATGATTTAACTATTTTTTAACTAATAGTCAGGGGTGTGCGAGTACTCGTTAAGTTCGAGTATCGAGCCGAGTACTCGACTAGATGCTCGATAACAACACATTGAGGTACTCGAGACAGATTCGAGTAGCTTTTTAACATCTTAAATACTCGACAAATACTCGAATCCGAGGCTTATAACTATAGCAGACGATGAGCCCATAAGCATTTATTTTGAAAATCACCTGCTCAATGTTTAATTGATCACTAACAATCTTTTTGAACTAGTTAGATATTAGATAATTGAACATCTTCGTTATTTTCAAGAAATTTACAAAATTACTACTTGACAAATCAATATTTGAGACTCGATAATCACTCGAAAGATCCAAAATTTGACCTATCTAAGTACTCGATACTCGAAAGTATTTTTGAGACTCGGCTCGATAAGAAGTTAGTTTCGATACTCGGACTCGGCTCGAAACCGAAAAAACGGGACTCACACACCACTGATTTATTAACTAATAGGTCTGTTAAACTTTTCCTTAAAAAGTGGAAACGCACCCTGTCTATCGTGTTCTGTTATGTACTCTGAGCTTTCATCTCCGTCGCTACAACCGTAATGTAATTCTTGTAAATAAGGAATGACAGTCATTGATCTGTCTTCGTCATCAACATTTCTTGGAGGGATTGCCACAAAATCTAGTAAACGAGGTGGTTTTCGTTTCACCCAACTATATAAAAGAAAAACATATACTGAACATTATTAAATTCAAGAACTAATTAATTTCTTAAGCAGGGTTCATACAACTTTTGGAAAACAAATTTCCCCGAGATTTATGGGAGGTTTTTCCCCATATACTTCCCTGAATTTTCCAGGTGTTTCCTGTATATGGAGTATCCTATGGAGCAAATGTTAACTATGGACGAGGGGCAAATAGGACTATAACATACTCAAAGGACATCCCCGTATCTCTAGTAGAACCAGAGTTACGAGCCTCCAAAGTATAGTGTAATGTTAATCCTATGGAGGGGGTATGTTCACGAACATTTTGCTCAATTACTCGACACTTGTTTGTCGTAGCCATAAGTTTTTAGTATGGTTGAATGGGGGGCAAATAGGACTATAACATACTCAAAGGACATCCCCGTATCTCTTATCTCAAATATAACCAGAGTTATGCGCCTCCAAAGTTTAGTGTAATGTTAATCCTATGGAGGGAATGTTAACGAACATTTTGCTTAATTACTCGGCCCCTATTTGACGCAATTTTCCCTCAATTTTACTAAAAATTATAAATTTCCTTGAATTTTCCCTGAGGTTTTGTCAACTATTTATTTCCCCGATTTTTCCATGTTTTCCAGGTTTGTATGAACCCTGATATGATTTAAACTAAACAGATTAAATTATTCATACTCGTGTTGCCTGATTTGTTGTACAGTGAACCTATCTTTAGGCTCTTTTTGAAGCATACCTTTAAAACATAAACATTTTTAACCTCAAGGCTATTTTATAAATAAAAATAACCCTTTACGCATTAACGTACCATCTAAGAGATTTTGCAGCAAGTCATCTAATTCAACTGGTATAATATATTCTCCTTTCCCAATATTTTCAAATAGTTTATAGATGTTATCTCCTTCGAAAGGATATTTTCCAGTTGCTATATTGTATCTAAAACAATATGGCATTTAATTAAACGTTTAATTTTATTTACATTCTACTTTAGATCGTTATCTATACTTACAAGGTAACACCAGCTGACCAAATGTCAACTTTAAACCCAGAAAAGCTTTCCAAACCATTGGCGATCTCGGGAGGTTGAAAAGCGGGTGATCCTTGGCTTGTATGGCAAATATCATCCTTAGCAAAGCTCCCTAATGCCTTTTAATTTTAAATTTTAATTTAGTTATTAAAGGGAGCGTGAAGTGGAAAATCAAGTGATTTTTTATCGATTCTTCTACTAATTATAAGACCAGTCTGCATAGTCAAACATTTAGGAAATACAAGCTCCGAATGATTTTAAAATTCAAATTAGGTTCAGATTTTAAAAATAATTTGAAGTATCCCCTCCGACCAATCGCGTAACGCCCTGCCTTTTTATTAACAAAATTCTCGTAGCACGCTCCGTGTCGAATGAAATTTATCACGAGATTTGAAAAAATTCGCGCGCGGCGTGATAATCGTGGCGCGAGACACGGAGCGTGCTACGGGAATTTTGTTAACAAAAAGGCAGGGCGTTACACGATTGGTCGGAGGGGGATACTTCAAATTATTCTTAAAATCAGAACCTAATTTTTTAATTTTTTTTTTTTAATAACATTCGGAAGTACTTTCTGAATGTTTCATTATGCAGACTGGTCTTATAATTAGAAGAAGAATCGATAAAAAATCACTTGAATTTCCACTTCACCCTCCCTTTAAGAATTAATTTACATGAATTGAATTTAAAATGAGTTTTACCTCAGCTACCCCTAAATCAGATATTTTTAACATCCCACAATTTGTTAATAAAAGATTGCCGGGTTTGATATCTTTGTGAATTATTCCTTGCGAATGTAAGTATTCTAGGCCATCTAGTAACTGTAAAAAATAGCTAAATTTTGCGAGATTTAAATTAATTGGGGTGTTTAACTGAATAATTAGATTCTGGATGTATATATTGATACAGGGTTCATACAACTTTTGGAAAACAAATTTCCCTGAGATTTATGGGAGGTTTTTCCCCATATACTTCCCTGAGTTTTCCAGGTTTTTCCCGTATATGGAGTATCCTATGGAGCAAATGTTAACGAAGGAGGGGGGGGCAAATAGGACTATAGCATACTCAAAGGACATCCCAGTATCTCTAATATAACCAGAGTTATAAGCCTCCAAAGTATAGTGTAATGTTAATCCTATGGAGGGTATGTTTTAAAATTACTCGGCCCCTGTTTGTCGTAGCCCTAAGTTTTTTGTATGGTTGTATGGGGGATAAATATGACTATAACATACTCAAAGGACATCCCTGTATCTCTAGTAGAACCAGAGTTACAAGCCTCCAAAGTTTAGTGTAATGTTAATCCTATGGAGGGTATGTTTACGAACATTTTGCTCAATTACTCGGCCCCTTGTTTGACGCAAATTTCCCTGATTTCCCTGAGTTTTACTAAAAATTCGAAATTCCCCTGAGTTTTCCCTGAGGTTTTTGTGATCTATTTATTTCCCTGATTTTTCCAGGTTTTCCCTGTTTTCCAGGTTTTCCCTGTTTTCCAGGTTTGTATGAACCCTGTGATAATCTTAATCTTACCCATGGGCTTGCCAAATAGGTAGTTTTTTGTCTACGGCACTATCTAATAATTCCTGTAAAACTGATACGCAATATTCCATGACCATATACATTTTTTGTTTCTCATCATTGTAAAGTACATCTACTAATTTAATAACATTGTGATGATCGAGTCTTCTTAATAGTTGAATTTCTCTGGAATTAATCGAGGAGTTATCTAGCAAGTTATATTGAAATTTAAATAATAACAAAAGTGGATGAGAGCCTGAGGAAAAGTATGAAAATGGCCAAAAGTCGCGACTCGCGAGTCATCAGAGTTTCGCCTTAGTTGACCGTTTTATTGGCGTAGCTATACTGGGCCTGTTCACTCCCTTAAAATAGGTCTTGTGTTAATTCGCGGTTACCGTCGTCTGCTATTGTGTATGCTAGAACTTCCTCGATTTGTGTTTGTAGTCAGGATAGAGTAGTTGGTAATGTTTTAAAAGGTATTTGAAGGTGTAATATGGATTTAAGTAAGGTTATCGAAGCAATAGAAGAGCGCGTAAGTAAAACTAGATACGTTTAAAACAAATCTCCGTAATTTAGCTATAGCGCGAGCAGCTTGCGTCGTGATTCGCGTGATCGAGTGGGCTATGGTTAAACCAAGGAGCATAAATGTCTGAACTACTTTCAGTCGCGAGTTTGCAAGTCCATCAGTCACTAGTAAACTAAATAGTTATTGGCGCAACTTTGATGTCCGCGTTTTTTATCACAGGCCACATACTTTCCCTCTCATCCACATTTGATAATAAGGTTAATTAATTTGTTTATCTACCTTTGAACATTTTGTTCTCCATTAGGTATCTTTCGAAGTTTTTTCTTCTTAAATATTTTAACCGCGCGTCTACATAACGTTTCAGAGTCCAGTATCTCTTTAACTTTACCGTATGACCCTTCCCCTAAGACGTCACCCATCACGTATTTTCCAATCATTTTTGGCCTTTTTTTGCGCGCTTGGTATATAATTTCCCGGGAATTAACCCGGTGAAAAACAAAAGGTCCTTCGTGATCGTCCATTTCGTTTAACCAACTTTCTAAATTAAATCGCGAACAACCATCCTCCAAGCCTAGCCCACCTAGGCCTAAATCGTAACAATCTTGAGACAGCTCTCGCGTTTGCGTTTGGTTGTAACCCATTTCGGAATCTTCCTCCATCAGAAACACAGATGAAAAACAGTTTACTTACTTACAAAGTTATCAGCGGAGCGCGGGACGTGTACGAACAAACCGCGCTTCAACAGTTAAATTTGAATCAACGTTCCATTTGTACACAAACACTCTTTAATTAATTAATCACTTAAAATTAATTTAGGTCCTCTCCATCGTTACCAATCATTTGGGGTCAGAAAACTCCAGGGATGCCAGATTGAAAACCTTCAAACCGCCAAAATCAAATTGGAAACAAGCCCAAAAACCGCCAATCTATATTTCGAAAAGAAGCCCAAAAACTGACTAAGATCTAAACAATCCAGCCCAAAAACAAGCCAAAAATTTATCGTGAAAATTTGAAATTAGTTTTTTTTTTAGAAATTTTAATGCATATTCTATACTGACACCATTTTTAAAACGCAAAACAAAATGAAATCATTTTATTTAATCATGAATTATAAGCCGCTCAAAAGGTTTGACAGCACCATTTGTCAGTTTTTTTGGGCATTTTAATGATCTTCGCCTATTGGCGGTATTTTAAGTACAGAAAGCCAAAGAAAAACCCCGACAAGCCCAATTTCCAGCCAACCCGTTTATTTCCAGCCAATATGTTTTAGAAGAAGCCCAATTGGCGGCTTTCCAGCCCAATATGGCATCCCTGTGAATGAATTACTTTCCCCCATCTCTTGGTGACCTTTACGCTAAAATATTTTTACAGAGGGTGGAGGAGTAATATTGAAACTCCAAATTTCATTATTTTATCGGTTTCTTTAGAAATTCGGGGAAATCCCAACACTTTAATAATTTCAAAATAGTCTTATTAATAATTTTAGTACTTCGAATTTTGGCATATTATTTTAAACAATTTCTTAACTAAGTTTTAAAGAAAGGCAAACTTTTCTCATCCTGTACATAAATATTATTACTCCATGGTAAAGAGTGTCGTCTGCTTAAACGATTGGGGGCACCTTGAAATTACAACAGGGTTATCATGGCGGTGACGGTTTCTAACATTAACAATGATTTGAGTGAAAAAATATATCAGGAATTTAATTTAGATGATGTTTCTCGAAATAGAATTAATCATAAAAACTTTAAAGAGAAAACTATCGACAAAATACCCGATGACATTTCGTACGAAGAATTTTTCAAGTCGTACTTGATAACCAATAAGCCTTGCGTCTTGCAACCAAAGAAGAAGCCAAATATATCTTCCTGGAAAATTAATAAATGGGTTACTGAAGAAGGTACTCCAAATTGGAAAGCTATATGCGATGAATATGGTAAATATTTTTGCTTGCATGGGCAACATGGTAGTTTTCGGCTATCTTTTCTCTTTTATCTTGTCTCTTTTTACTATCAAAGGCTCCTCCATTGTTCCTGTTGCTGATTGTTCAGTTAAGGAGTATAATTCACAAAGGAAAGAGTATGTCCTCTTAGCTCAGTACATCAGATACTGCGAAAAACTAGTCAAAGAAAACTACGATTATGAGAAAATGCCATGTTTGTACCTTAAAGACTGGCATTTATCAAGGTAGGCCTAGCTTTAACCTCCTTATAAGCATTAACCCTTTGTAATATTAAGTTCATTGTTATATCTTAGGTGTCACCCGGATTTTAACGCTTACCAAACACCAGAATTCTTTGAATCAGATTGGCTAAATTCTTTTTACATCACAAAAATGGATATGGATGATGATTATCGATTTGTTTACATTGGACCTAAAGGAACATGGTAAGTTATTTTAATAATGCTTTACTTATTGTGGTATGGGTTATTTGGATGAACAATTTTGTGAAGAATGTTCTTTGAAGTACCAATAAAGGTTGGTTTAATGTGACACACTGTTTAACATTGTAGGACTCCATTCCATTGTGATGTCTTTGGATCATTTTCATGGTCTGCAAATTTGTGTGGGAGAAAACGCTGGTTATTATTTCCTCCTGGTTGGTGTTTATTTTCTTTTTCCAATTTGACTTTAATAGGGTGATGGCAGCCCTCTGCCTTCGACTGTATTAATGTCTATGGGGAAATAACATGGGTTGCCATTAGTCTATACTTGGCGCTGCAATTTAAGAGGATCGTCTAACTGAACTAATCTGTTTCAAGGTGCTGAAAAGTACTTTTTGGATGCCAATGGCAAGTTGGCGTTTGACATTGAATCTCCTGATCTAAAGGATGCATCCAGATATCCTAAAACAAGCGATTACTTTGAAGAATTTGGTGAAGGCATTGAAGTAATTCAGGAGGCTGGTGAGATTATATTTGTTCCTAGTGGATGGCATCATCAAGTTTGGAATTTGGTATGTAACGATTTTTGTTTATAGAAGTTGTTGGCGTTATAATGGTTTTGAAGCGCGCCATGTGTTAAAATCCTTTTGAAGCGCGCCACGCGTTATAATGCGTTTAAAGGGCAACACGCGTTACAATACGTTTAAAGGGCGACACGCGTTTCAATAAGTTTGAAGCGCGCCACGTGTTAAAAATGCGTTTGAAGCGCGCCACGCGATATAATACATTTGAAGGGCGCTACCCGTTATAATACGTTTGAAGAGCGCCACGCGATATAATGCGTCTGAAGAGCGCTACCCGTTATAATACGTTTCAAGGGCGCTACCCGTTATAACACGTTTAAAGGGCGCTACTCTTTATAATACGTTTAAAGGGCGCTACTCGTTATAACACGTTTAAGGGCGCTACCCGTTATAATACGTCTGAAGGACGCTACCCGTTATAATACGTCTGAAGGGCGCCACCCGTTATAATGCGTCTGAAGAGCGCTACCCGTTATAATACGTTTGAAGGGCGCTACCCGTTATAATACGTTTGAAGGGCGCTACCCGTTATAATACGTTTGAAGGGCGCTACCCGTTATAATACGTTTGAAGGGCGCTACCCGTTATAACACGTTTGAAGGGTGCTACCCGTTATAACACGTTTAAAGGGCACTACCCGTTATAACACGTTTAAAGGGCGCTACTCGTTATAACACGTTTAAAGGGCGCTACCCGTTATAACACGTTTGAATGGCGCCACCCGTTATAACACGTCTGAAGGGCGCCACCCGTTATAACGCGTCTGAAGGGCGCCACCCGTTATAATGCGTCTGAAGGGCGCCACCCGTTATAATGCGTCTGAAGGGCGCCACCCGTTATAATGCGTCTGAAGAGCGCCACGCGTTATGCGTCTGAAGGGCGCCACATAATAATGCGTCTGAAGGGCGCCACATAATAATGTGTCTGAAGAGCGCCACCCGTTATAATACGTCTGAAGGGCGCCACGCGTTATAATGCGTCTGAAGGGCGCCACATAATAATGTGTCTGAAGAGCGCCACCCGTTATAATACGTCTGAAGGGCGCTACCCGTTATAATACGTTTCAAGGGCGCTACCCGTTATAATACGTTTAAAGGGCGCTACCCGTTATAATACGTTTAAAGGGCGCTACCCGTTATAACACGTTTAAAGGGCGCTACTCGTTATAACACGTTTAAAGGGCGCTACCCGTTATAACACGTTTAAAGGGCGCTACCCGTTATAACACGTTTAAAGGGCGCTACTCGTTATAACACGTTTAAAGGGCGCTACCCGTTATAACACGTTTGAATGGCGCCACCCGTTATAACACGTCTGAAGGGCGCCACCCGTTATAACACGTCTGAAGGGCGCCACCCGTTATAATGCGTCTGAAGGGCGCCACATAATAATGCGTCTGAAGGGCGCCACATAATAATGTGTCTGAAGAGCGCCACCCGTTATAATACGTCTGAAGGGCGCCACGCGTTATAATGCGTCTGAAGGGCGCCACATAATAATGTGTCTGAAGAGCGCCACCCGTTATAATACGTCTGAAGGGCGCTACCCGTTATAATACGTTTAAAGGGCGCTACCCGTTATAATACGTTTAAAGGGCGCTACCAGTTATAATACGTCTGAAAGGCGCCACATTATAATGCGTCTGAAGAGCGCCACGCGTTATAATGGTTCGAGTATTATCCTGGCGAAGGCAGGAGGCCAAGCCAAAACTGGAGTTTGTAAGGGAAACCACGTGTCTAGCTCGACTTAATTAGTCGAATGAAGGATATTACACTAGAGTTATAGCGAGTTACGTGAACGATGTGGCTTTATTATGTGGTGAGACCATCTTGTTATTTCGTTTAAAGGAAGACACTATATCGGTGAATCACAACTGGTTTAATGGCTGCAACATTGACTTGATTTTTAAAAACATGGCCTTTGCCTTGCAAGAAGTTACTGACGAATTAGATGATTGTAAGAATGATGAAAATTGGTTCAACACTTGCCAAGTAAAGCTAACCAAAAATGGTTATAAAATATATAGTTTTTTTTAACTAATTCTCGTTAATTTTCAGTTAGTTTTGCACGCTCATCATGGCATTAATTACGGCGAATTTATTTTTTTACTGGACTTTGTGTTTCGTGAAGCGAAAAATACTTTTCTCCTAAACAAATCCAAAATATCTTATCAAAGTCTCCTTGACGTGAAAAGTGTTTTATTCGTTATAAATTTGTTACTCGATCAAAGTGAAATGCTGACGCAACTAAATTTATTGTCACACTTGAATGAATTGGAACAGAATTGCAGGCAGTTGCTAGAACTTAGCAACGATAAATAAAAGGATTTTGCAAATTACACTTGTATTTTCTTTTCTTGCTTTTCATAATTATTGTATTTATAACTACAAAGATGATGCCTTACAACGCAAGTTACTTACTTCCTTCATAAGATATAATAAACTTCGTTAAAAACTTTCGAAATAACAATAATATTAAAGGAAAGCAGGGATAGATTTAATTTTAGAAGTAGGAATGGAGAACAGAGTAATCTGGGCGCGCGTCAAAGTCCCCCCCCCCCGGGACGGAGGGGGGGGTGTATGAAAGAAGAGGCGAGTCATAACCACAGAGGTAAAAATGAATTACGTATTTTTCGCCCCCCCCCGTCAGCCACTTATCCTCCTTGGTATTATTGACCATTGTCATTACTGGAGGGAAGACTCCGCATATATTTATCTTTAGTATCAGTATGGAAACAGCAGGGGGTCCCAGCGGGGGTAATAATATGGAAACAGCAGGGGGTCACAGCAGAGGGTAACAGTATGGAAACAGCAGGGGGTATCACCAGGGGGTAACAGCAGGGGCTATCACCAGGGGGTATCAGCAGGGGGTAATAGTATGGAAACAGCAGGGGGTCACAGCAGAGGGTAATAGTATGGAAACTGCAGGGGGTCCCAGCAGGAGGTAATAGTATGGAAACAGCAGGGGGTCCCAGCAGGGGGTAACAGTATATAAACAGCAGGGGGTAATAGTATGGAAACAGCAGGGGGGTATGTTCCCAATTAACCCAAAACCATTTCTCCCAATTCTCACTCAACCCAAAAATATTTTGGTTCCCATTTAAACCAAAGGCGTTTCTCCCAGTTCCCACTTAACCCAAAAACTTTCTAAATCTAGCGTTTTTTCCTCTCCGAGTGACGTATGTCACGGAGAGGTTCTAATTTCGACGTGTCTGTTTGTCTGTGTGAGTGTGTGTGTGTCAGTCTGTTGTTATTGACTTACACACCAGGGGACCGCGTTCGCAATTTTCAAATCGGAGCAAACGTTTTCCCAAATTCCGGACCGGAAATTTGGAAAATTGTATTCCACTTACAATGCCTATTACTCCATTGTCTGTCTAACACCCCTATCATCCGATCCTTTATCCATCCCACATGGACACCAGTCTGTACTTACTGGCTTCTAAACACCACTATCATCTGATCTTTTGTCCATCCCACATGAACACCAGTATGTTTATTTTAGTATTTAAGATAATCTTATTTCTCAAGTCAAAATAATACGAAAAGGGTTAAAAAGCAGTCCATGTGATTGTCTGTGTGTGTCTGTCCGTTGTTACACTAGTTTGCCGCGATAGCGGTTCGCCTTGTGTTCATGTGTAAAGAAATCCTACAGAACCTTAATATTCCCTTTTTCCATAATATTAAGTGAATATGTGGAAATAGTTTTCGTAATTACGATGCCTTTAGTACTTTTGTAACTTGAAAGCTCTGTTTCATTTAGATATTCCAAGAATAGTTTTCAATATTATTATTTGAAATGGCTGTTTATATACTACTTAAGCTATACTACATCTGTATATAGAATAATCCTTGCTTTGGTGATTGCAAGAAGAAAGCCAAGGCCAAGACTGTGTCGTTTAAATCAAGTTTTATCCGTAATAGGCTTAAGTGAACCAAAGAATAAATAATTGAGACCTGAGGTGAAGTAAATTATGGGTTTTGATTTTCGTGTCTGTAATGAAGAGACGTTAACGGTTCAGAGGGAGCCGAAAGTTAAATACACGTTTAAATAATAAGGTTTAGATTTTATAATAGGAGAAAGCATCATTGTGGTAATTAGATCAGTGAAAGGGCTATTCGTAATCGGGTTGCAACTTCGGAGATTCATTCTTGTTATGGTGCGCATTGACTTTCATTGCGTGTAGCCACAAGTCAGCTTTGGTGGTATTTAACGTTAACATGGGTGTTGGCTAACTAAGAATATCGTTGACGTGAAACGAGACAATAGTGTTTATACGGCAAACCAGTTGTGAATGTAGTTATGAGAATACAGGGTTAACAGTTGAAGCGTAGACAATTGGGCCTTTTCAAACACATAAAGGTTATATCTCTCCTAAATTTATACACTTAATTTCCTGTTTTTTCCCATTGACTGATTTTCCATGTGTCCAAGACATATCTTTATTGGATGTAAAATGTCGTCTGCTTTATAGTATATTCGCTATTCTTGCTTTAATAATTCGTAAATTTTTACTTCAAAAAAAGAGAAATAATTCTATATCTAGGTTAATAAGTTTGTAGTAATAGTTATCCTCTTGACTCGGAGAGGTAATATTTTGGTTTTTCCAACTTGTAAAAACGTAATATTGTTGTAGTTGAACTTTGAACTTAACCGTTTTCACCCAGTCCTCTATTTTATCATCGGGTAAAATGGAACAATATAAACTATTGGAAGATGATTTGGTTTCCGAGCTATCAATGAAATCTCGCGGTAAAATAGGGAGCAAATAAGAAGTCCCTTTTCTTAAAAGTCCCCTCCTTCGACTTGATTAACGTAGGCAACGATTATAGGGTTCTAGTGAAGATTGTAGATTTTTCTTGTCCAATTTAACATAATTAATTTTTATCTATCTGATTTTTGGATTCAATTATTCTCTTATTTCCTCGTTTATAGTTTTATTTGTTACCTTATTGTTCTATTTGTTTGTAATTTTTTTAATAATAATAATAATAATAAGCTTTATTAGGATATTCTCTTCATCTTTTGCATGGTTTACAGGAGAGTCCGTCGTTAAGATATTTTAAATGTTTTAATTGTATAACATTAAAGATTTTCTTTGATTGTTTAAAATTAAAAGATAAAGAAACAATAATCTACAAAGTAAAAAAAATAAAAGTAATCTAAGAGGATTTTTCATTTAGTTTATCTCTACTATAAAATATTCTTGGTTTTGATAGGGACTAGAATAGAGGACTATGTAGTTGTGCGCTAAGTGCTACGAAGATAGTTTTTCAGTTCTTTTTGAAAAGTTGTAATAGTTTTGCAGCTTTGTAAATCGGTAGGCAGCGCATTCCATAGTTTTATTCCTATGTTTTTAACCATTTTTTGGGACCATTTATTTTCGCGTGCTCTTGGGAAGCTAGTGTGGCTACCTCTAGTAATGTATCTAGGATTACGTGTATTTCCCTTCTCAAACAGCTCTTGAATATACGATGGGGTGGTTTTGTTATGTACCTTGTAAATTAAAGTTAATTTATTGTGGTTTATGTTGTTATATGCTGTTTTATTGTGTTTTATGCTGTTTTATTGTGTTTTTATGCTGTTTAATGTGTTTTTATGCTGTTTTATTGTGTTTTTATGCTGTTTTATTCTGTTTGAAGCTGTTTTATTGTATGTTTTCGCCGTTTTATTGTGTTTCTATGCTGTTTAAAGTGTGTTTATGCTGTTTAATGTGTGTTTATGATGTTTTATACTGTTTATTGTGTTTTTATGCTGTTTTTCTGTGGTTTATGTTGTTCTATGCTGTTTTATTGTGTTTTTATGCTGTTTTATGCTGTTCTATTCTGTTTTATTGTAGTTTTTGTGTGTTTTATTGTAGTTTCTGTGTGTTTTATTGTAGTTTCTGTGCGTTTTATTGTAGTTTCTGTGCGTTTTATTGTAGTTTCTGTGTGTTTTATTGTAGTTTCTGTGCGTTTTATTGTAGTTTCTGTGCGTTTTATTGTAGTTTCTGTGTGTTTTATTGTAGTTTCTGTGCGTTTTATTGTAGTTTCTGTGCGTTTTATTGTAGTTTCTGTGCGTTTTATTGTAGTTTCTGTGTGTTTTATTGTAGTTTCTGTGCGTTTTATTGTAGTTTCTGTGCGTTTTATTGTAGTTTCTGTGTGTTTTATTGTAGTTTCTGTGTGTTTTATTGTATTTTTTTGCGTTTTATTGCAGTTTCTGTGTGTTTTATTGTAGTTTCTGTGTGTTTTATTGTAGTTTTTGTGTGTTTTATTGTAGTTTTGTGCGTTTTATTGTAGATTCTGTGCGTTTTATTGTAGTTTTTGTGCGTTTTATTGTAGTTTCTTTGTGTTTTATTGTAGCTTCTGTGCGTTTTATTGTAGTTTTTGTGTTTTATTGTAGTTTCTGTGCTAACTAAAGCATTCCAAGTATTATAACTAGTGTTTATGTCGATAATAAGTTAAAAATGAACTTTTCTAATTTCAAAGAAAAATACAAGCATCTGCCGCATCATGAGCCTATTCACGTCATCTTCCCAGTGCCAAGCAGAGGGGACGGGATCGACGCCATTCAGTGATAAAAGAGGGCTTCTCATATCACACGCCGCGAGCAAGTTTCAACGAAGTTTACTTTTTGTTTTTATATCTATATACTTTTGTTTATACTTCATAAATGTACTATAGAATAAATAAATTGTTCGTCGATTTAATGTATCTAATTTCTTATTCCTTTTCTTGTCAATTAAGTTACAGCAGGCATATATAGGATTTTAAAATGCATTAATTAGATTAAAAAGGATTGAGAATATGGGATAATTAGAGGTGCCCGGTAATCACTTTAGCACTGTTAAAGGCAGCGCATCGCTAATGAAAATTTTCTTTTATTGGTGATTTTTATTCACGCTTTTAAAAAGGATAGGCATTCATTGGTGATTTAAAATTAATGGGGATTAATGGTTGCGTCTGGATTACGAGTAATAATCGAGGGGCTACTCACGAAAAACTCGTTAGTGATTTTAAACGGGATTGGGATTGTGGGTAACTTAGGGGGTTACGGGTTGTTATTATTTTACTAGTTATGAACGGATTATTAAGCATTCACACATTTTCCGCTAGGGGCGCTGTGTACGTAGTTACGTATTTACTGACATCTAAAACATGATAAAATTCTGCTAGACATTCGTGTAAGCAATAGATAGTTCATAAATTGCCGCTAGGGGCGCTGTGTACATAGTTACGTGTTTACTGACATCTAAAACATGATAAAATTCTGCTAGACATTCGTGTAAGCAATAGATAGTTCATAAATTGCCGCTAGGGGCGCTGTATACGTAGTTACGTATTTAATGACATCTAAAACATGAATAAATTTGCCGCTAGGGGCGCTGTATACGTAGTTACGTATTAACTGACATCTAAAACACGAAGAAATTTGCCGCTAGGGGCGCTGTCTATAATATGATATAGGCCTAACGGTGTGTTCTCTAATTTGAATTAGCGCCCACGTCACACTTCGAAGCGCCCCCAACGACGGAATATACGATAAAACTCGGACGCTACTTGTCCAGGTTTCTTTTCTCTCTGCGCCGGCGACCAGTCAACATCGTTCCTTGATCAGCTCCTCGTAATCCTGACTTTCGAAGGCAGTATTGGATGGAAAGCCACGTTTTACGCCGACGGTGGGACGTGACTCTAAGCTCTCCGCTATTGAATGTCCATTAGAACGTTGAAATCAACGCGAAAGGTTAAGCCTAGTACGGTATGTGTGAAAGTCTTTCAATAATCCAAAGTCATCCAGCTAGCAATTTATTATTTTATTTAATCGCAGAGTTTAAATTATTTAGGTAGAGTTAATTGTTAGTTAATTATGTTTATTTATTGAAAGTTAACTACAATATGAAGAAATTTCCAGACACGAGTTCAGTTAGACAAGGCTTAATTTAGAACATCTTAAATCAAGTACTTGGGCTCATATTAGGGGAAATTAAATTCCTTATCTATTTTAAATAATAAACCTCGACTGTTAACAAATTAGGTCTCATTTAACGGCGCGAAACTATATTACATAAAATGAGTAACGTATGGTTTAACGGGGCCAGATTAGGTTGCACTAGGCTAGGCTGAACCTTTTATAAAAATTTATCCGGGCCTGGCACTAATCTCTAAGTTTTTACTTTATGCCGTCGTTTTAATTTAAATTAACGAGGGTATTTTAGAATTATTACGCGTAAATTATAGATTTGAGATTCTAAAATTTCATTCGAGGCAGTATTTAATTATTTTAGATAATGAACTACGGTCTATTTAAAAAATAAATGGTTTAAATTAATTAGGGTTAACTGTTAATAAGTTATCATTAATTATGGAGATTAAGCCAATTTAATAATTTTAAAATGAGCCACGAACGCGAAGTTAAGGCTAGATTTTTAATTTATATTTACGTAGTTTTTTTCTTAAATTATTTTAATCTATGGTATTGTTTCCGTGAGTTATTATTTTGTTGGGACCTCGAGTAGCCATTTAATTCTGATATGGAAATTGCTTAATATTTAGTGCAATTCTTACATTATATTTATGGGAATATTTTACTTGATTTTTTTTAAATAATTATTTTGCTAGGACCTTAAAGTAGCCCTTGAGTTCTGATTTGGCTTAATATTTAGTGTAATTTTTAAATTTTGTTTTCGGGAATATTTTACATAGTTTTTCTTCAATAATTTACGGAAACAAATCCATAGATTAAAATATTTTTTTGTTAGGCCCCTCTAATACTTATTAATATTTGTTATTAATATATTTTCATTTTTAGACGCGATGACATTCTTGGATATTCTGTTGCTGGTCATTCGGAGAAGTTTCCTACCAGATGATTTCAACCTTTGTTAGAGACGCTCATTCCAGATGACATCTTCCTTGGATTTGCGATACAAGATGTTTTCAACCTGTGGTGGCCATGCAATCATTCTCTACAAAAATGCGATGAACATCAGCGAATCTAGAAAATTCAAATTTTTATTAGAATTATATTTGCAACTACTTAATTTCTTTTTACACGTTCAAACTTATATTTACGGAACACTTTATATTATTTTTTGTTGAAAATTTTTGTAAACACTTTATTTTTTTACTTTTTGTTCAATAAATTATGCCTTAAACCACTTTTTTTGTTTTCTTAAATTATTTGATTAAGAGGGAAGGTTTGAATTTTTTAGCTCTAAACAGATAGCCTATTTTTTGAGGACCCTCTTTTAGGCTTCTTTTAGCTAATATATCATAAAATAAAACTATCAAATTGTTTTGGAAAAACATTAGCCTAAAACAAGCTTAAATTGTTTAAAAAAGTAAAAAAAAGCCTAAAAAAGGGTCTCAAAATACTACCCTAAGTCCAGACCCTAAAAAATTCAAGCCATCCCCCATATCGAAACTTTTTTAAGAAAACAAAGAACGTGAGGCAAGGCAAAATTTTTTTATTGAGAAAAAACAATTGAGGTGTTTACAAAAATTTTGTACAAAAAAATATTTAAAGTGTTCCATAAATTAAAATTTGACCGCGTAAAATTAAATGAGGTAGGCTAGTTACGGATTAAATTTAAGAATAAAATTAAGTCCATTGGCGGAAAAACTTCACGTTCCAATCAGATTGAAGGCCTCGTGTTTCGCAAATCCAAGAAAGACGTCATCTGGATTGAGGGTCCTTAACATCGGATGAACTTCCAAGTCTACTTGAAAACGTCTCTGAATGACCAGCAACAGCTTATCCAAGAAAGTCATTCGCGTCTAAAAATTAAAATAAATTAATTACAAATATTAAGGCAATGCCTAATTTTAAAATAAGTGCTTCTTTAAGCCTAACAAAATAAAAATTTACCGAAATAATCCCATATATTTAAATAATTAGCAAAATACTGGCGATATATTGCTAAGAAATTTTTTTAATAATCTAAGTTAAATTTCTTAAGCCTTGTTCAAATGTTTTAACCTCGTGGTCGTGGTTTATTTAATTTTAATTCAAAATTATTATTTAATAGACTGAGTTTACGTAAATAATAATAATTAACTGCCTGTTTCATTAAAACTACTTTATTTATTAAAACAATAAGCTATTAAAAAAGGCTTACATTTGCTGCGCATTAACAAGTTTGTTCATTCCAACATGACCTCGCTGAATCGATTCCAAAAGAACATTCAATGGCGGAAAAGAGCTCTAGATTCTGGATTTATTCCTTGACGGCGAAAAGAAAAATGGCTGATCGACGGCGAAAGGCCTGATTTCCAAGAGCTGAGCAGGAAACGATCTTGACTCCACGATGCCAATATAAGAAAGAAATTTCAGTCGGTTACTCAAGAGCAAAGTTCTCTCCCGCAAGATTTACACCCTCAATATTAAGCAATTTCCATATCAGAATTAAATGGCTACTCGAGGTCCCAACAAAATAATAACTCACGGAAACAATACCATAGATTAAAATAATTTAAGAAAAAAACTACGTAAATATAAATTAAAAATCTAGCCTTAACTTCGCGTTCGTGGCTCATTTTAAAATTATTAAATTGGCTTAATCTCCATAATTAATGATAACTTATTAACAGTTAACCCTAATTAATTTAAACCATTTAATTTTTTAAATAGACCGTAGTTCATTATCTAAAATAATTAAATACTGCCTCGAATGAAATTTTAGAATCTCAAATCTATAATTTACGCGTAATAATTCTAAAATACCCTCGTTAATTTAAATTAAAACGACGGCATAAAGTAAAAACTTAGAGATTAGTGCCAGGCCCGGATAAATTTTTATAAAAGGTTCAGCCTAGCCTAGTGCAACCTAATCTGGCCCCGTTAAACCATACGTTACTCATTTTATGTAATATAGTTTCGCGCCGTTAAATGAGACCTAATTTGTTAACAGTCGAGGTTTATTATTTAAAATAGATAAGGAATTTAATTTCCCCTAATATGAGCCCAAGTACTTGATTTAAGATGTTCTAAATTAAGCCTTGTCTAACTGAACTCGTGTCTGGAAATTTCTTCATATTGTAGTTAACTTTCAATAAATAAACATAATTAACTAACAATTAACTCTACCTAAATAATTTAAACTCTGCGATTAAATAAAATAATAAATTGCTAGCTGGATGACTTTGGATTATTGAAAGACTTTCACACATACCGTACTAGGCTTAACCTTTCGCGTTGATTTCAACGTTCTAATGGACATTCAATAGCGGAGAGCTTAGAGTCACGTCCCACCGTCGGCGTAAAACGTGGCTTTCCATCCAATACTGCCTTCGAAAGTCAGGATTACGAGGAGCTGATCAAGGAACGATGTTGACTGGTCGCCGGCGCAGAGAGAAAAGAAACCTGGACAAGTGGCGTCCGAGTTTTATCGTATATTCCGTCGTTGGGGGCGCTTCGAAGTGTGACGTGGGCGCTAATTCAAATTAGAGAACACACCGTTAGGCCTATATAATATTATAGACAGCGCCTCTAGTGGCAAATTTCTTCGTGTATTAGATGTCAGTAAATACGTAACTACGTATACAGCGCCCCTAGCGGCAATTTATGAACTATCTATTGCTTACACGAATGTCTAGCAGAATTTTATCATGTTTTAGATGTCAGTAAATACGTAACTACGTACTCAGCGCCCCTAGCGGCAATTTATGAACTGTCTATTGCTTACACGAATATCAAGCAGAATTTTATCATGTTTTAGATGTCAGTAAATACGTAACTATGTACACAGCGCCCCTAGCGGCAATTTATGAACTATCTATTGCTTACACGAATGTCTGGCAGAATTTTATCATGTTTTTAGGTGTCAGTAAATACGTAATTACGTACACAGCGCCCCTAGCGGCAAATGTGTGAATGATTAATAATCCGTTCATAACTAGTAAAATAATAACAACCCGTAGCCCCTAAGTTACCCACAATCCCAATCCCGTTTAAAATCGCTAACGAGTTTTTAGTGAGTAGCCCCTCGATGATTACTCGTAATCTAGACGCAACCATTAAACCCCATCCATTTTAAATCACCAATGAATCCCTATCCTTTTTAAAAGCGTCAATAAAAATCAGCAATAAAAGAAAATTTTCATTAGTGAATAGCCCCTCGACGCGCTGCCTTTAACAGTGCTAAAGTGTAAATCCTTTTTAATCTAGTTAATGCATTTTAAAATCCTATATATGCCTGCTGTAACTTAATTGGCAGAAAAGGAATAAAATGAGATTCGTTAAATCGACGAACAATTTATTTATTCTATAGTACATTTATGAAGCATAAACAAAAGTATATAGATATAAAAACAAAAAGTAAACTTCGTTGAAACTTGCTCGCGGCGTGTGATATGAGAACTTGAGAAGCCCTCTTTTATCACTGAATGGCGTCGATCCCGTCCCCTCTGCTTGGCACTGGGAAGAAGACGTGAATAGGCTCATAATGCGGCAGATGCTTGTATTTTTCTTTGAAATTAGAAAAGTTCATTTTTAACTCATTATCGACATAAACACTAGTATTAATACTTGAAATGCTTTAGTTAGCACAGAAACTACAATAAAACACAAAAACTACAATAAAACGCACAAAAACTACAATAAAACACAAAAACCACTATAAAACGCACAGAAACTGCAATAAAACGCACAAAAACTACAATAAAACACAAAAACTACAATAAAACGTACATAAACTGCAATAAAACGCACAGAAAGTACAATAAAACACACAAAAAATACAATAAAACGCACAGAAACTACAATAAAACGCACAGAAACTACAATAAAACGCACAGAAACTACAATAAAACGCACAAAAACTACAATAAAACGCACAGGAACTACAATAAAACACACAAAAAATACAATAAAACGCACAGAAACTACAATAAAACGCACAGAAACTACAATAAAACGCACAAAAACTACAATATAACGCACAGGAATTACAATAAAACGCACAGAAACTACAATAAAACACGATAAAACAGCATAGAACAGCATAAAAACACAATAAAACATCATAGACACACATTAAACAGCATAGAAACACAATAAAACAGAATAAGACAGCATAAAAACACAATAAAACAGCATAAACACAAATTAAACAGCATAAACACAAATTAAACAGCTTAAAACAGAATAAAACAGCTTAAAAACACAATAAAACAGCATAAACACAAATTAAACAGCTTAAAACAGAATAAAACAGCATAAAAACACAATAAAGCAGCATAAACACACATTAAACAGCATAAAAACACAATAAAACACAATTAACAAACAAATAGAACAATAAGGTAACAAATTAAACAATAAACGAGCAAATAAGAGAATAATTGAATCCAAAAATCAGATAGGTAAAAATTAATTATGTTAAATTGGACAAGAAAAATCTACATTCTTCACTAGAACTCTATAATCTACTTTTGATTCAGCCCTCTCGATACCTTTTAATATACCGTCACGTGATTACTGTCACGCGCTTATTTCAAAATCAAATTAAGTCTACTTTTTTACTTCTCCGAGTGACAAGGACTATATCTGAGCATAATTTTCTGTTATTCAACGAAGGCGACGAAGATAAGATACTCATTTTCGGAACTGATCGGATGGTTGGGAGAATCTGTTCTGCTCAACGCATATGCATGGATGGAACATTCAAAGCTTCACCTGCACTATTTTATCAACTCTTTACATTGCACCGTCTCGTTAAAAAAAAATATTACCTCAGCTGTATTGCTACCAGATAAATCTCGCGAAACTTATGATCGTATGTTTCGCGCCATAGAAACAATCGCCGCAATCCGTGGTTTATCTTTCAGCCCTGCAGAATTCATGTGGTGCCATGGTGAAAACGCGGATGCAAGAACGAACAATGATTGTGAAGGCACACATAACAAGTGGAACAAAGCGTTGAAGGTCCCTCATCCCGACATCTATGAACTCATACAGTTTATGAAAAGAAAAGAGGTCCATCAAGAAATTGAAATTGACTCTATGAGCCGTCTTCACTCTGTTAGACCACCTCTAAAAATGTTTCGCGATCTTGAAAACAAACGGAACATTCTAAGAGAACAATTGGACACCGGCGCTAAAACACCCGAAGAGTTGTTGGAGGCAATAAAATATAGTTTTAATTTAGAATAGTAAAATGTATACGATACTTATTTTAATTTTGGGAGAAATAAATATTTGGGTTAAAAATCATTGGGAGAAATAATTTTGGGTAAACTGGGATTGGGATAAGTAGCGTTTGGGAGAACTATTTTGGGGGAAATGGGACTAAATCAGCAGGGGGTAATAGTATGGAAACTGCAGGGGGTCACAGCAGGGGGTCCCAGCAGGGGGTCCCAGCAGGGGGGTAATAGTATTCGCTTTAGCAACCTTTTTCCAAATGTTCTGATGTTGGGAAGAATCATGTAACAATTACCCCGCTTTGTGGTACAGTTTAATCGAAAAAAAAGGTAATATATACTTCTGCTTATATTCAGAGGATTCCAATCAAGTTTCTATAACATAGTCATAACTATAATTAGTAAGAAATTAATAGAAATAATTTTATCAAATAACATTTTGTGAATATTAATGCAAGTTTTTATTTTTAAATATATTAGATTTCATTAAAAAGATTGGCGAAAATAGTAAAAATCTTTTTAGAAACTTGTAATTTCTGAGTGTCGAGTCCAGGTACTGAAAATATTAAGAAAAAATTATGATCGAATTTTAATCGGCTTAGATTTTCCACTGTTTTCAAACGTTAATTACTGAGAATCAAGGTGAAAAAAGAGGTTGTTTGGATGGTTGGCAAAACGGAGCATCATGCATTTGCGTCCAGTGCGTAAAGTCACTGAGGCCAGAATGCGCTAGTGACACTATGAACTACTTCAATAACACTATAAAATTATATATTGTCGAGGGGTCCGACATTTACACAAAATCCCATACGCTTTTCGCGAAATATTTGATGAAATCAATTAAGCAGAAATTTTCAATAAATTTGCTTGATTCGGTAAATAATAATGCGTCAACACGTAAGATTTGATTTAACAAACCAATCAAAATTTTCTAATAAATAAATGTGAAAAAATACTTACTTCTTACTTGAGAAGTATTGCTACTGAAAGTTTATGTAGAGTTGGGAATATGTAAATCGAGTCCTACCTTTCACGATGCAAGGAGGATGGGGGGGATGTATGTTAACATGTATTAAGTAATAGCTGCAGGCCTTAAGCGCTCACATCTTAACGCACTAATGATCGGTGGAAAAATAAAAAGTAATAGCTTTTTATCTGTTTTATTTCCTTCATTTAGGATCTTTGCAGATGATTTTTCACAATTTCGTGTCACACACTTGAACTTCAATCAAAAAAGACTACTACTTAATTCCCGAAGAGGATGAGCTTGAAATTATGTCTAATAGTAAATCTGGTAAAGGTACAGGGTCCAAAGTAGACTTAATTTCGTCGCCTAGAATGTCCACAACCACGGACGAAACGTTCCTTCCGCTGTCATTTTCGGCAACGCAAGAATACACACCATTATCAGTCTTATCGCATTTGGGTATACTCAAACGGCACAATCCTCTATGGTCGCTAAATATATCCACAGTTAGACTAGTTGAGACTGGAACAGTATCCTTTAACCTGTTTAATGGAATAAATAAGCCTAATTTTTAACGAAAAAACAATCGTTGATTTTCACAAGCTTGGCGTTGTGAGCTCATGTACATGTACAAGCGCATTTGATAAACATAAGTGAAGTAAGCCCAGGCCTATGTGGAAGTTACTTTTTAAAGCTAATTGGCATAAAAGTATTATAAAATTAGATGGTTAAACTAATGTCAGTGAGATTGCAATTCACTGCACGAGCAAAGAGGACTTGCTTAAACTGTCTAATTATACTGTAATTCTAAGTGACACTTTTATAAATTATTGATGGAAAACACAGGACTCGTAGTCTTCCAATAAAATGTTCTTTTTTCTATTTTCTGCGATATTTACTTACCAATGAACCGTTGGTAACGGCACCCCCGTAACTATCCACTCCAAGTCAATTCGGCTACCAACGACGGATGTTACGTCAACGGGAGTCCTTTCAAATCCGGGCTCCTCTGGACTATCTTCTTTGGATCCTGAGAATATAAAATAATCCTTTAGTCTTTCAGTATTGATGGAAGGCACTCAAAATCTTACCCATAACTCTCAGATACGCTCTCGTTGATGCCGATCCGTGACAGTTGCTCGCTATACAAACATACTCCCCTGTGTCTGAGGGTTTGCAGTTGAAAATTTCAACACTACACAATCCAAAGTCAAACTAAAAGTTCCAAAACAAGTTAAAAGCGATTGGATAAAGAGGCAAAGCAAGCTGAATGGAGATTAAAATTACCATGCTGATACAAATACGCCTCAGTTTCTTTTCCAAAGGCTGTCCATTCTTCATCCACTTAATTACAGGTTCAGGTTCTCCCATGACGCAACAGACCATTTTTACTCGATAACCTGCTGGAATGATTCTATTTTCCAATGGAGTTATGATCCTCGGGGATGAACGTGACGTTTTTGGCATTAGGCGTGTCTCAATTGGTTCAGGGATAGACTCATCCGATGACGTCGACATTTCATCAGAAAGACGGGGTATCTTGAACCACTCTCGACGAGTTAGAACTGTGGTTGGTCCGACTTGGCTATCAGAATAGTGCTTAGACGTCTTTTTAGTGTCATCCCTGTATCGTGTCATCAAGAGCGATTTGGACAAGGCGTTACTCTCGGAGACCAAGCGATTGACGTTGGACATCTCTGGTTCAGTTTCGTGAACGTCCTCTTCGCGTATTAGAGCGTGAATCGAATGTAGGAGTTCCAAATCTTCTTCCAGAGATTCCATTTCTCGGGACAAACTGGACTCTAATCGTTGAATCTCCGTTGTCTTACATTCAAATTTCTTCTCCAACTCTTCAGCGAGACTAAGAAGGCTTTCTACGCTTTGTCTGCCTGTTTCGACGGTTTCTTTCATAACTGATGGATCTATAATAATCTCTTCCGTTTCTTGGTCGGCGGCCAAGTCTTCGGTCACAAGGTCGCGTAACAAATAGTCAACTGGGTCAAAACTGTCATCATCCGAGTCGAAGATGCTTGGTTCGTCGTATTGTAATGCTCTTGGTAATTCTTCGCAGTTGGCCAAATGCAGATCCTCACTTCCGTGCAACATAGAAGCTAATGAGGTTGCAATTTCAGTGTCTAGTTCGGTGAAAGTGGCAATCTCAATGACGTCAACTAATGAAAATACATTAGGTTGCGTACGAGTAATCGATGCTTGAAAATATTTTGGTAACATGGAACTAGTGAAATCATCGTTAGATTCAAACCACATTGTATTTGAGGAAGTTCCAACAATAAATGGTAGAAAAACGGGACTCGTTTCTTCCAATTCAGGCCGAAGATTTGTTGTTAAAGATTGGACTGAATCCAATGTAGTTAACAACAAAGACGAACAAATGTTCAGCAAATGTTGCAATGACGTTGAACACGTTTCCTTGTTGGGTTGCAGTATTATCAATTCGGCAACACCAGCTTTAAATTCATTATTGGGATTGATCTCGAATTCAACGAAATTTAGCAACATTATATTGATAATTGGAATGTTTACAGAAATACTCTGGTTTCTCGTTAAACTGACGGAGGCTTTTTCAAGATTAGTTGACGTTGTGAAATCGCACGATGCAGCGGTATTTAAACAGCAAACTTCGGAAATAAGCGCACTGACTCGGGTTTGAACGTCCAACAATATCACGGGACTGACTAAGTCGTAGCCAAAGTTCGGCAAATAGTGATAAATTTCCATAAAATCGTTGAAGAACGTAACATATATGCCTATTAAATGATCGAATGAAACGTTCGCTTTCGATTCTTCAATAGCAACTGGTTGAAGGTCCATAAGATTTTCTTCGTGTTCTACCGTATTTACAAAAATGCACGTCAATATTTCCGAATAAACTAATTCTCCAGCGCATTGCAAGTTAAGAATGTCATGGAAAGAGGTTGTCTCTTCTTCAAAAACTGGATTAAACACTTCTGTACCCAAAGACAATTCTTCAAGTGGTAGTCGAAAGGCTTCAGCGTCGAAATATTCCTCGAATGAACTGAAACAGGAATGAAAATGTTCCAAAGTTGTTTCGTCCATTGTTGACTGTCTTCGTGCAGCCTGTAGCCTCTTAGACATTTTCTGTCCATCGTCTTTTGATTTTGGTTCTTCGATTTGAAGAGGTTCTGAAATAGATCCTTCATTCGGTCTCACAGACAAGACTTCCTCGTTAGGACTCAAATTTATTATTTTGTCTTCCATTTCAGGAACTTCTGGTATTTTGATGTCGTTAGCAATGTCACATTCTTCCAAAGACAGATTCGTGGCTTGTGTAAATGGAATAACAATTTCTTCCTCTATCGACTGTTGTTCTTGCACTTTTTGCACACTTTGCGCATCACCCAACAGCCGCGAATGGTCAAATACATTGGCAGTTTTAACATCGATAACCAAAAGGGGTAGTACATTAAGATCTTCTAATTTCATGTATTTAGTTTGTGGTTCTAGCTCCGTCGTCTTAGCAAATTCTAACGACAGCCCTAAGTTGGAATCTTCGGAGATGGCAGGTATTTCGCTCAAACTAGCATCTTCTTCCATTCTTTGCTCACCGACCGGAACTTGGATTTTACTGGCGCTTGACATTTCGCTTTTGATTTCCGGTATCCATACAGTATCACTTTCTTCGCTTGGGTCACTCGGTCCATAGATGTTGATTGCTCGGACACGAAATCTGTAATTGTACCCATCGCACAATTCATAGACTGTTGCTGTGAGGGTGTGAGTTGTGGTAGCTTTGTACCATAAACCAACGTCCTCCTGAAAAAGAGCGAAAATATTTAAAACTTAAGAAATACCATTAAGAACAAGACTGAACCAAAAAGGTGGACCGTTTATGTACCGGACTAAGTGTAGTTACTTACACGAAGCTTTTCAATCAAGTAACTCGTAATTGGGCTACCACCATCATCTATTGGTGGATTCCACGTTAATTTACAGGACTTCCAATCCGTCCCAAGAAGGATCGGTTTGCCGACGGGTGGCCCAGGAACATCCGCGATCGTAACAGTAACCATGATCGACTCCTCTCCCAGTTCGTTTCGTGCCACGACTTTATATTCCCCAGAGTCAGAACTGCCAACGTTCAGTATTTTTAGAATGGCTGTATCTTCATCCCATAAAATTGTAGTTTTTTCGTTCATAGTTAAGGGCATGTTGTTTCTGAACCAAGTGACTTCCGGAACAGGTTGTCCCAAAATATTTATCTTTAATTTCATAGTTTCACCACTGTCGTAGGTTAAACCATCGAAGTACCTAGGTGGTACTTTAATTTCAGGAGGACCTGCAAATTTCCGAATTGTAAATGGTTAAAACCAATCCAGAAGCCTCAGACCAAATTATACATTACTTTTGACAATCAAAGTAGCAGTAGTCGTTGCGGTACCGGCTTTATTAGAAGCTTGGCATTTAACCGTTCCCGCGTCTTGGATTTTAACTTCAGAAATATAAAGACTGCTGTCCGTACTGAATGTGTGAATCTTAACTTTGCGGCCCTCGTAAATCTCGAATCCATTTTTATACCTATTGGGTTGAATTGTTAAATGGAGATGAAACCAATAAATATATTTTCTTACTACTTGTATGTTTATGGCCTTACCAAACTATTTCCGGTTGGGGTTTTCCGGTAAATTCGCACGTAAACACAGCCTGGGTACTAACAACCACGGCGCAGTCTGTTATTCCTTTGGTAAAAATTGGAGCTTCGTGCTTCGCTGTACATAATTAAAGTTTGTTACAACATTTGCATATAATAATTAACGATTTCTTACGTTTTCTGAGAGTAATAATTACTGGTTCCGACTCTTTGCTAGGAGGTCCGACGCCTACACCATTTTCAGCGCAGATTCTAAATTGATACTCTAAATTGGCCATCAACCCGGACACTCTGTACTTGGTATTCAGTATGCAACGCTGATTGACTCTTGTCCAAGCATCCGACAAAAGATCGAATTGTTCCACGATGTAAGTGGAGATGGCCGATCCACCGTGGCTTTCGGGTTCGGTCCAGGTTAAAATGACGTCACCAAACGTGTCCTCGTCTACCGTTATAACTGGTTTGCCAGGTGAAGAGCAGGTTTCTACGAAGAAATTAGATAGAATATAACCGAGCCTATCTATGATTTGATGTCACGAGATAAAGGGTTGGATTGAGCGATTTGTAGTCCGGAGTCAAAGATAATACGCGCATCCCTTAGCCCTTGGGTAGACTCTCGATATAAAATTAAGGTTACCCACTCGCCCAACCTCAAGGGAACTATTCAACTCAAGGCCCTCAATTTGTTCTGATGACCCCTCTGTCCCAATCAAACGACCCACCACAAAAGCGTACATCAGACTTCCTGTAAGTTCAAGAAAGATTCTATCGGACGAAACATAATAACACTTACTTAGAGTTTCTTGTACACGAACTGGTTTCTTATTAACTAGTCCTTCGCTTCTACCGCCTTCGTTTTCGGCATACACTCTGAATTGATATATGTGCCGAGTTATCAAGCCTCTAACCTTATACGCAGTCTTATCTGCTGGGACCACCGTGTACGTTTTCCTTAACTAAGATTAAAAAACCAAAAACAAATTAGAACTGAACTTTAAGCCATTAAGTTATGTTGAAGTATCTCACCTCAATATCTAAGACATCTTTGGCCTCTATTACGTATCCTGTCAGAGTTCCACCACCCAGATCGTCAGGCGGATTCCACGATAGTTCGACAGTATCTTTGGTAACGGTTCCCAGTTGCAAAGGTCCAATTGGTCTCGATGGTGGCACTATAACTCCTGAAGATAGAGATTTAAAGTTTAATCTTGCGTATTGAACTAAAATGAATTTTAACAAACATTTAACAGAACAATGATTCAATAAATGAAATATATCCCAGATAGTTCTTAAGTATTTATTGTATTCACATTTAAAATACAAGAGACAAGGAACACCGTGGAAGCATTAGCTTCACGAGGGTTTGTAGTGGTTTTCTCATTTCAAAAACTTAAACATTTCTTAATTCCAAAAAAGGTTTAGGGCATTATCAGGAACTCAAAACCGAAAAAACAAAGTTATTTAGGGCATGTGTTTTAGATATATTTTATGGCAACAAACTGAAGAAAAAACCAGCAAAATCATGTATATTTGTTAAATTATCGAATTTAAATAACTCTAAAATTACAGACGTCGAAAATTAGAGAGTTAAATTAAGCCGATAATTTAAATGAATATTTTATCGTTTGTGGTGCAATATATTCGGATTAGGAAAACTTGAAAAAAAAAAATGAAACGGTTTATCATTTCACAAAGACAATCGTTAAATATATTAATTATTTTACTCCTTTTAATTCATATAACTTGGGAGATTCGATTTAAATCATCATTAATCTCATTTAGTAATAAATTAAGTTTTTTTTTCATTTTATCATATATATTATATCCATTACGCTTTTGGGAAATATTATTATACAAGTTTATAAGAAAAGGGTTCGTTTTTATACAAAATTAATTTCCAGCTCATTTCAAAACGAGTTTCGATTTCATAATAGGGGAATAGATAAAATCAAGAAGGTTCCACAAGTCTCTCGCATTTGCAAAGGGATGCTCAAGATACTTGCGGAACCCTTTAATTAACGGTTCGTCATTTAAATCAGAATTAAAACTTAGTTAAATTGGTAAATCGCAAAGAAAATAATCGCAATTCCTAACTTCCCAGGCCTTGTGAACAAAGGAACGCGAAATTTTCATTAAACTTACTTCTTAACTATTCAATATTTAAAATATAAATAATCACAGTGGTAAAACTAATGCGATTTCAGTTAAAATTTCTGCGCATTTTGTGACGCACGCTTTTGTAATCGAAGAAATAACTGAAATAACGAACCGTTTAAAATGATTGGTGGTCAAGTACAGGCTAAACTTTCTCCGTTGTATAAAATCACGTTGATTGGCTGGTCGTAAAAGGTATATTTTTCGTAAAAAGTCCTATTTAAAGAGTGTTTCGGCGTAATGCCAAATTCGGAAAAAGTATTCGTTACGACTCATGAGCACATGTTTCGTGTAACTCCTGAGCAGAGGTTCGACGTTGGCTTCCCTAATCCAAGACGACGAAGTCTCCGTGCTGAAACTCATTGACGGAGTGTGTTCGTCGAATTCAGGCAGGTAATCATCCATTTCGTCGAAATCTAGAACAGATTTCAAATATTTTGTTATGTATGTCAAGTAACAATAAAATAATCTATTAAGTAACTCTACTGTATAGCGAAGCGCATGTTATTTTTAGTGTGTTTAATTACAGCCTATAATATCGAAAACTTAATCTAGACAGGAAACTAATCAAGTGTAAAATATTTAGTCTAAATTCTGCAACGTATCTCCCCAATTAATATCAGTAACTTACGAAGTACTGATTTAATCATATCGTAGAACTATCTCTGTACTAGCAAGTTCACCCTTTGGGTATATACTCCTTGGCTTAATCAGAAGGGGATAATAGAAGAAGGATGACACTCTGCATCCCCTTAATACTTTAGTTATGTAACAGGATTCTTCCCAGGCTCACCCTTTTTGTTTGCTCTCCTGCTCATCATATGGGCATCGCACCGTGTGGTGAATTCTATAACTATTTGGTACTAAATCCTCAGCAATCAAGTCACAAACCTCGTCTTGAC
Organism: Phalangium opilio; assembly: GCA_019434445.1. Taxonomy (NCBI): domain Eukaryota; kingdom Metazoa; phylum Arthropoda; class Arachnida; order Opiliones; family Phalangiidae; genus Phalangium; species Phalangium opilio. Next base: position 1,661,631 of record JAEQBA010003137.1, read on the forward strand.
GTGGGACAAAAATCCACAAGCTCGCCTTGACAAAAGTTAAGCGCTAATAGAGTAATGATGAGGGAACTATTTATCGGGTATGTGATTCGATTTCGTAACCTTGCTCCAAATGTTGGGAAGAATCATGCTACGATTACCCGGGTTTGCAGTAGACCTACACTTTTCTCGAAGAGAAGTATTATATACTTCGGGATTAGTATATTCTGGATTAAGCCAAGCTTTCTCTAGAGACACGTAACAAAATTTCAACTAAGCCTCGCAATTTACTTTCCTGACTGTAAATTCTTAAAATTATAGGCTACATGAACAGCAACATTATGATCTAATGTTATCGCTCATGCTTGTCACACATTATTTTGTTGCAAAAACGTATAAAGGTAGTCTTTGGCAAAATCAAATGTCACTTTCGAAAATAGTCCTCGGTAAATAAAATTCGAAAGTCTTAGTAACATTTCTAACAATAAGAATAAAAAAACAAAGCAATTTTTTTATAGTTAGTTTCCAAAGTGACAACGGACTTTGCCAAGATATGCAAGGACGTAAGGTTATGTTTACCTTTTTCAAAATATTCGGTATATTTGCGTTCTTAAAGCGGTTTTGGTTCAGAATTTGGCTGAAAACAACAGTGTTCTCTTCTGCGAGTTTTGATATCCCGTGTTCCCGTAATGATCGCGCGAAATCTCGACAGTAGTACAACATTATAACCACGTAAAGCGTCAAAAAAGCGAATTATTTTAAACAACAGGTTAAGAAGGGTTAAAAAAAGTAGCGGTTTAGGCTAAAAAAATTAACTTAAAGGAGATGAAAAACACACGGTTGTTTTCAGATTTCTATCCGCGATGATATCGAAAAAGTATAGCCGATATACCGTCAACTTAATTTGTATTTATATTATACATATATATATATAAAACATACGTTGAAGCGATTATGATCAATTCAAAATGTGATGGCCATGCGAATTACGTCAGCCATGAGCTCGACACCACGTGACATAAATTACTTTTACGAGTAACTTACCATCTGGACGGACCACTGTGATTGGTTCCTCGGATTCCAAGGGATCGCTTAATCCAATTTCGTTGTGAGCCATGATTCGGACCATGTATTCGTGACCTTCTTGAAGATCACGGATTTGCAGACGTTGAGTTTCAGAGTCCACTTGTCCAACTTCCATCCACATAATTCTGCGTGTGTCCCTTAGGGCTATCGTGTAACCCGTTAATGGTGAGCCACCGTCTGATTCCGGTCTGCCCCATTCGATCAGGATAGAGCTTGGACCAGTTGATCTCATTTCCAGTGGGTCAGTTGGTGGCGTTGGTCGTTCTAAAGTAGTTTCACATAGAAAAATTTATTCCACACGAATTGAAAGTATAATCATACATACTTATGTTAATGATAAATTGTGACTTACGGGCAGTGGCTGCTAGTCGGACTGGCTCTTCGGATTCCAAAGGTGGACTCAAGCCGGCGTGATTTTCAGCCAGGACACGGAAGACGTACTCGTACTTGGAGCTCAGTTTTTCCACGGTGAACACAGTGTCATGAGGTTCGATGGTGCGAACGCGCATCCATTTTTCGGAATGGTTATCGCGTTTTTCAATGACGTACGAGGTCAATTCCGCGCCTCCGTCGCTAAGTGGAGGTTTCCAAGAGAGCGTGATGGTCTTATTGGTCGTCGAAACAACGCTCAATGGTCCAACTGGCGCCGATGGTGGAGCTATTGAATAAAAATTATATGAGTAAATGTGATTGAAGTCAAAATAGCAGCACAAGACTTACTGATTGCCACTCCAGCCACAATGGGTTGGTCGGGAGCAAAAGGTGGACTGGTACCCACGTCGTTTCTGCACGTGATACGGAAATTGTATGAAGTATTCTTTTTCATGTTGGTCACTTCCATGGTCAAGTTGCGACCGTCAGTGGAACCGACGGGTTGCCAAGCCTTCTTGCCGACGTCCCTCTTCTCGACGATGTACTCCAAGATGGGACATCCTCCCGAATTCTCAGGTGGTTGCCAGCTCAATGTGAAGGAAGTATCCGTCATGTTTGACGTTAATAGTGGTCCCTGAGGAGCTGATGGTTTGTCTGTTGTAAGCAAAACAGAAAAAAAAGCTTATTAGTAAACCTTGTGATGGAAAAAAATTAAGTTTGGTTATTTACCGAACATGCTTCTGGCCATCATAGGCTCTGAAGTGGTCGGTGGACCACGACCGTATTCGTTAACGGCCGTAATCCTGAACATGTACTCGTAACCTTCTTGCAAGTCCTGGACTGTGTAAGTAAAGGTATCACCCTTCACTTCTGTCACTTCAATCCAGACTTTGCGCTTCGCGTCGCATTTTTCGATGACGTAATTCAAGATTGTCGAACCGCCATCGTCTGTTGGTGGTTGCCAAGCGACGGTGATGTTATCTTTGTCGCATTTTGGGAATGTGATTGGTGGTTCCGGTGGACCCGGTTTGTCTATAAAAACAAATAAAAAACATATTTTAAGAAATGAGTAAATATATTTATTTCCATAAAAACATGATAAAGACTTACCTAAAACTTTCAATTTGAAATCGTAATCCTTGGTTCCGGCATCGTTTACCAGTCTCAATGTATAGGTACCACTGTCGTCTCCTTCTACGGTGCGAATGGTAATTGTAGTGTCTGTTTCGTTGATTTGAACCAGAGTATGCTTCGTGGATTCCAACGGTACTCCGCTTTTCAACCACGTTATCTTGGGTTGAGGGAAACCTGACACAATGGCCTTAAGAATGTATTCGGAACTTTGGTTGAGACGAACGTTCTTCAGCGAAGGGTCGAAATCAGCTGAAGGTAGTTCTTGCACTTTAAGGTTGCACGTAGTTTCGACTGTTCCCAACTTGTTAGTGGCTTTACACGTGTAAGAGGCGGCCGACTTGGGTCCCGTCTCACTGATGGTCAAAGTAGCCACTTGGTTCTCGAAGGTTGTGGTGACGCTTCTCAAAACCATCATGTCTTTACCATTCTTCAACCATTTAACAGTAGGAACTGGCGAGCCAGATATACGGCACTGCAAAGTGGCCGGACACTTAAGACCTGTCGCCACATCTTGAAGATGTTCAATAACGACCGGTGGTTCTCCGGCTTTGGTTTCTTGTACAGGAATGTATTTGGTCCCAGGGGAAGGGTCGCTTTTGCCAACATCGTTGACAGCTATCACTCGGAACATGTATTCCATACCTTGCTTCAAGTTTGTCACTGCATAACATTTACGTTAACTTTATCTAAGTAAATACTTCTATAAATATAGTTATGTATTAAATACCTCTGTGATGTCTTTCGGTAATCTTAAAGGTTTCGTTTACTGTGGACCACCTCAAAGTATTTCTATCGTGATACTCAATGATGTAATTGTTGACTGGTGCTCCACCGTCGCTCTCTGGTGACTTCCAGCTCAAAGTTAGTGAATCGTTACCGATTTCGGATGCCTCAGGCGTACCAGGAGGTCTGGGCTTATCTAAATTTAACGAGAGTTGAAATAATGTTTAGGCACACGACATTATTTAGTACTTAAAGAGCGCAACCATTCCTTACCAATAATAGATATCGTGAAGTCCGTGTTGCTTTCACCATATTTGTTCTTTAGTTTCAAAGTAAAGTTGGCCGTTGTGTCAGGATCGTCGACCTTGCGGACGGTCAGCGTAGTTCTAGTCTTTCCAGAATCGGTGGTGATCTTTTTGGAAGGCGACAATTGTTTGCCGTTGAACAACCATTCTATTTTCGGCGGTGGAACGGCCACAAATGGAACGTCAATGGTAGCAGTTTCCCCGCGTTTAACTTTAAAGATGCGCTGGTCGTTTTCAACCCGAGGTGGAGCTGTAATACAATGTCTTAGTACCAAACCAGAATCCGAAAAAGTTGGTAAAAACATACCTTCTACGTTGAGAGTGGAAGAACAAATCTTATCCAATAAGGTGCAAGTGTAAATACCACGATCTTCTAGCGTAGCCTCACGAATAATGAGTTTTCGCTGGCGACCTTCCTTTTCCACCACAACGCGTTGAGTCGGGAATAGTTCTTCTCCATCTTTCATCCACTTCACCTCTAAAGTTTCGCGGGTCAATTCAACCAATAAGGTAACGACGTCACTCTCACGGACAATAACGTCTCGTAACTTTAGTGTGAACTCCGCTGACGCTTCTAAAATGGACAAGATAAATTATTTCTACAGTTTACAAAGAAAGCACACCAGTTGGAATTTACCTTCAACATGTAGTTTTGTACTGGTTTGAACGTTACCGGCCACGCAGGTATACTGGGCTGTATCGTCCACACTAACGCCACGAATGAGCAACTTTCTGTATACATTTTCTTTAACGAAGACGAATCGCTCTCCGATTTCGTCTTCCGGCACGGGCTTGCCGTCTCTAAGCCACGTAACTTCGGCGTCTGGTGATGATAAGGTGACAGTGAAAACTGCATCAGTGTCTTCGGGAACAGTGGTTTTTTCAGGAAGTTTGGCCGTGAATTCCACAGTGGGAGCTTCAACTTTCAAGGCAGCCGATGATTTTTTGTCACCGACTCTGCACGTGTAGGTACCCATGTCGTCGAAGGTTGCATTGTAAATGAACAACGTTTGCTTCTTGCCATCAATTTTCAATTGTACATGTTCACTGAATTGAATCTCTTTGCCATCCTTGAACCATTTAACCAAGGCGTCACCCTTGGTTAATTCAATGTTGAAGGTCGCCGTCTCGTTCTTAATGACCGTTTGGTCGTTCATTTCACCTACGATCTCAGGTGGTAATTCTGGAAAGTTATTAAAGAATTTAGTAAATTAACCTTTTCAGTTGCTTCAATTATGTCACCATGAAGTACTTACCAACTACAACAAGATCAGCCGTGCATTCTTTGTCACCCAACGCGCAGGTATATTCTCCTTCATCCGTTAAGGTGGACTTGCGAATGATCAGCTTCCTGAACTTGCCTTCCTTCTCAATATCGTATTTGTCACCAGGTTTAATTGGTTCACCATCCTTGTGCCATGTAACTTCAGCATCTTCGGACGAGACGCAAGCAACAAACGTCGCCGATTCACGTTCCTTAACCTCGACATCTTGCATCTTTTCGATAAACTCGACATCCGATTCTAAACAATATAATGTACACCTTTATTTTTCGAAATCTTTATCCCTTATAACATATTCAAACGAGAAGATAACGGTGGTCTTATGACTATTCAAAAGCTAAAGTATAACGCTTACTTTGGACCGTAACCTTGGCGGTGTGTTCGGCAGTGCCTAAAGGATTTTTCGCCACGCATTTATATGTACCGGTGTCTTTTTCCGGTTTAGCTTCTTTAACCGTGATGGTGTGGACTTCTTTTTCGTGCGTGATTTTGATGGTTTTGGTTTCCTTAATAGGCTTATCATTCCTGTATTAGACATTTAAAAATGTATTAATACTAAAACTGATATAAAATTTAACTGATTATGATCATACTTGGTCCAGGTGACTTCAGGAGGTGGTAAACCAGAGACTTTAGTGGTTAGTACTATCGTCTCTTTCTCCATAACGATCTATGTAAAGTAGAATTTGTGTTAAATTTAATTCACATTAAAATTAAATTATAATATAATTAATTACCAAATCTCCAAATGTTTGAATGAAGGACGGCGGCTCTTCTTTAGGTTTCTCTGGCGTTTTTTCTACACAAAAAATAAGAAGCACTTAAATTGGAATGGTGTTTAACATGTTTATGGATGAAGGTTGCCGATACAGGGTTTACGTACGTACAAAGACGACTATAAATAACACAAAATTCAACTACTATTTCAAATTACCTTTAACTGTAAGTTTCATGGAAGTAACTGCTTTTCCTTCAGTGTTTTCAGCAACGATATCGTAAATGCCAGCATCTTCCGGTTTAGCGTCCTCAATTGTAACAACAACGATATTCATGTGGATATCCCAAACCGTCTTGATCTTTGTCCTCTTGGTTTCTTTCAGAGGCTCACCGTTATGATACCACGTGACCTTAAATGATATTCATTTAAACGCATAATTAAAAACAAGTATAAAAAAGGCTCAAGTCTCCAACAATTCTTTACAACGCAAATTTTCATAAAATGTTAAATGTAATTGAAAACTTTACTCACAACTGGTTCTGGAACTCCCGCAACTTTACACTCCATTTCAACCGTTGAGCCTTCAGGTACGGTTCTATGTTTCGGTTGAGACGCGAACACGGGCGGAATTCCTTCGAGAATATCAGCCAGCGACGATTCCCGAGATAAACTTCTTCTGGACAACGGCGCTGACATATCGCTGCCGTGATCGGACAATGGCGCTTCAACGATGAATTCCGCCGAACAGGATGTGAAACCCGCGGTATTTTTCGCGACTACCGTATAAGTACCGGCGTCTTCAGGGAAAACTTCGCGAATAATTAATGTGGTCACATTGTCCTCGTCGTAAAAGATTTGGAATTCTTGCGAAGGTTTGATAATGGCTGTTTGTTTGAACCATATAACGGTTGGTCTGGGGTTACCCGTTACTTGGCATTCCAACTGCGCCGTTTGTCCATCTTGAACTTTGATCGGTTTAAGCTTCTTAACAAATTTGGGAGCCGCCATCTTCTCACCCGGTTTCGGTTCTATCGCAAGGTTATGCAATTAACATAACAATTCATACTAAAAAATAAATTGGTACACTTACTGTCGAAAACAGGTAATTTCTTAATCTTTTCATCGATTTTCTCGTGCATGTAATGCGTGTATGTCACAGCGTCTTGAAGTAATTCTGAAGGTATCCATCCCGTTTCTTGAGTAAGGCATTTCTTGACGAACCAATAATCACCACGAGTTTTCTCTATAACATAGACTCGTTCACCTTCTACGATAGTCAAGGAGTCGCGTTTTTCCGAAGTGTAAGATGTGACCGCCACAAACTGGTCGATGTCCTAAAATGCAATAATTTCCCAAATTATAAAAAATAATTAAGCTTAATTATTGAAGTTAAGAAGACTCTCCCCAACCCATTACGAATACCCGTAAAAGTAATTAGATTTTTGTTTGACAAGAAAAATATTATACATACCGTAAGACTTTCCAAATCTTCTGTAAAACCCCAAAGAGAAAAAAATACATATTTTTAATTAGTGAATGTTTCATGCAGATGTTTTTTAAATAAAAATAATAAAAATATATTTTACCTTGAGTAACTTCTTTTTGCTGTATAATGATTTTTGTTGAGTCTGCAAACGAAAGTATAATTCATGTCTTATTAATAAGAAAAAGTATAAGGCAATTTTTGTTTTAAGTTAGGTCTCATAAGTATGACGCTTTGTAATTCTTTTCCGAAGGCTAGTTTGAGAATAACATATGACACTGCATGACTAGAGTTAAAAATATGAAAGATTGCTAATGATATACCTTCAGCTTCTTCGTATTTTGGTTCCGGTTTCTCCGATGGTATTTCCAAACTCAGAGATTCCTCAGCGTCCTCTGTGATCACGGGTTTCTTTGGTTTCACCTTTCTTTTCTGAGGTACTTGGAATGTCTCCTCTACGTCCTCTGGTTTCTCCTCTTCCGGTTTTTCTTCCTGTTTCAGCGTGACGGCGAAAGATTCTTCTACTGGCCCACTGTCCTTTGGCGTCTTCTTTTTCTTGGGCAAAGTGACGGCGAATTCTGACTCTTCAGTGCTTTGAACCCTTTGAGTAGTCTCTTCCGTGGTCAAAGTGGCTTGGAAGTCTTCAGAAACGTGAGATTCCTTTCTTCGTACCCTTCTAATGGAAACGAATTCCGTGGACTCGTCTTCTTGTCCTTCATACGTCGTAGTTTCATCGTAAGTTGACGTTTGTTCGTCTTCGTACACTTCCACATCCTTGATAACCTCAACCTCTTTTTTAATGGTGACTTCCGCCGAATCTTCCACCGTTTCGAATTTGACTTTCTTTTTCTTGTCTTTGATGACAATCTTGGCCGTTTCTTCAACTGTCTCTGTTGGTTTTTCCTCTTTCGGCTTTTCCTTTAGCGAGATGTCGAACGATTCCTCCGTGTCTTTAGGTTTTTTCTTCTTGTCCGGTTTCACAGTGAACGATTCATCCACGTCTTCCGGTTCATCTCTTGGTTTCTTTTTAGGCTTAAGTTTTAAGGCGAAACTTTCTTCAACCGGACCCTCTTCCGGTTTCTCCTTGGGAAACGAAATTGAAACTTCGGAAGTGGTTTCTTCTACGATAGATGAGCGTTTCTTCATGGTGAACTGTTGAGTAATATCTTCAACAGTCGTGCGACGTTTAAAGGAAACCATTTGGTCAACCTCATCAATTCTTTCAAAATCTTCCCTGGTCTCATCAGTTTCTTCGACAAAAACGTCTTTTTCGATAATCACCTCCTTTTTGATAGTCACTTCCGCCTCTTCTTCCGTGGTGACGTAAGGTTTCTTTTCGACTTCCTTTACTATAGTCAAATCAGCCTCTTCTACTTCTTCGATAACTGGTTTTGGTTTCGTTGGCTTGGATGGTAATGTCAGAGCGAAAGATTCCTCTGTGTCTAATGGTTTGGTTGGTTCTTTTGGTTTCATCTTGACCTCGAAAGATTCCTCAACAGATTCTTCCTTTGGCTTCTTCTTTTTCTTGCCAGGCAATGTAAACGCAGCTTCTGGTCCCTCTGGAGCCTCTTCCGGTTTCTTGGGTTTGATTTTAAATTGAGTGGAAACTTCGTCTTCCTCAGTCACTTTCTTCTTACGAGTCAGTTTCACGGTTTGTTCCGTTTCTTCCTCTTCTACGTGCTTAACATCCTCTTCGATAATAACCTCTTTTTCGACGATAACTTCTTTCTTAATGGTAACTTCTGACGTTTCTTCTTCAACTTTGTAATCTTCTTTCTGGGAAGTGAGGATGATCGTAGTGTCGGTGGTTTCTTCTGTGGTAGAAACCTCTTCTGGTTGAGGTTTCGCTTTGGGTTTGATCACGAATGATTCCTCGACGGCAGATTCCTCTTTCAGGGGTTCTTCTGGTTTAGCTGGAAGTTCGAAAGTTGCCTCTTCGTCAGCCGGTTTCTTGGGTTTCTTTAGTTTGAATGGAACGTTAAAGCTCTCTTCAACCGGTTGTTCTTCTTCAGGTTTCTTCTCTTCTGGTTTTTTCAAAGTAACCTCGGCTTCGACTTCCTTCTTTTCCTTCAGTTTCAAACTGACTTTTTCTTCTGTGTCGGTGATGGAAGCCTTCTTTTTCTTGGGCTTGGTTACTTTTGGTTTTTTAAGTTCTGGCTGTTCCGGTGCTTCAACTATGATTTCTTTCTTAACAGTTACCTCGGCCTCTTCTTCCGTGATGACATACTCTTTTTGTTGTTGGACCAGTTTGATATTTACGCTTTCTTCTTCGTCTACTGTCGGCTTTTCTTCTTTTGGCTTTTCTGGCAAAGTTATTTTGAAGGAGTCCTCGACTTCGGACACTTCTTGTGGTTTTGGTTTTTTACGCAAGGTAATTTCAGCTTCAGCATCTTGCGTTTCTTCCTTCGGTTTCTTTTTCAGAGTGAATTTTTCCTCGACCTCTTGCGTCTCTTCTTCCTTGGGCTTTTCTAGCTTGAAAACCGCTTCCGCAGTCTCATCCACAACTTCGACTGATTTCTTGGATTTTTTCTTAATCGTAATCTTTTCCTCGACGTCGGTCACTTCTTCCGGCTTCTTTGGTTTCTTTTTCAAAGTGATCTTTTCCTCAACTTCCTCGACCTCCGGTTTTTCTTCTTGAGGTTTCTGCAAAGTAATCGCCGTCTCAACCACTTCCTCTTCGACAGGTTTCTTGGGTTTTTTCCTCAAGGTTATCTTTTCTTCAACTTCCTCGACCTCTGGTTTTTCTTCTTGAGGTTTCTGTAAAGTAATCGCCGTCTCAACCACTTCTTCTTCGACAGGTTTCTTGGGTTTTTTCTTCAAGGTTATCTTTTCCTCAACTTCCTCGACCTCTGGTTTTTCTTCTTCAGGTTTCTGTAAAGTAATCGCCGTCTCAACCACTTCTTCTTCGACAGGTTTCTTGGGCTTTTTCTTCAAGGTTATCTTTTCTTCAACTTCTTCTGGCTGTTCTTCTTTTGGTTTCTCCAAAGTAATTGCTGTCTCAACCACTTCCTCTTCGACAGGTTTCTTGGGCTTCTTTTTCAAGGTTATCTTTTCTTCAACTTCCTCTGGTTTTTCTTCTTGAGGTTTCTGTAAGGTAATCGCCGTCTCAACAGCTTCTTCTTCAACGGGTTTCTTGGGCTTCTTCTTCAATGTTATCTTTTCTTCAACTTCCTCTGGCTGTTCTTCTTTAGGTTTCTCCAAAATTATCGCTGTCTCAACTATTTCTTCTTCGACAGGTTTCTTGGGTTTTTTCTTCAAGGTTATCTTTTCTTCAACTTCTTCTGGCTGTTCTTCTTTTGGTTTCTCCAAAGTAATTGCTGTCTCAACCACTTCCTCTTCGACAGGTTTCTTGGGCTTTTTCTTGATGGTAATCTTTTGCTCAACTTGTTCGTAAATCTCCTCGATGGGTTTCTCCTCCAGTTTAATTTCTATAGTTTCTTCTTCGGTGGTTTTCACTGGCTTCTTCAATGTAATCTTTTGTTCCACTTCTTTTGGAGCTTCTTGTACTTCCGGTTGCTCAGAAACGGCCTCCTTAAGTGGTTCTTCGACAATAACGGCCTTATGTTCTTGAGGTTTCTCTTCAATGGATTCTTCAGGAGCAGTTTCGTCTTCGGGCGTCATTTTCTCATCAGCGGTTTGAGGTTGTTCTTGCAAGGCTTCGTGGAAAGTGTACTCTTCGACTTCTTCCATTTCAACGACATCAGAGGATATTTTCAAGTCGGCCTCAGCATCTGCGACTGACTTTTTCTTCTTCTTGGGTATCATAACTTGGAAGCTTTGTTCGGTATCTTCCGGTTCTGTAGGCTCTTCTGGCTCGGGTTCTTTCAAAACAATCTTGAAGCTTTCCTCGACTGGTTTCGAATCGGGTACTGGTTTAGGTTCAATAGGAATGCATTCTTGGTATTCCTCTTCCACTTCGACCACTTCTTCAACCACTTGAACCTTCTTGGGTTCAGGCAGTTTGGTTAGCTTCAATTTTTTCATAGCCATTAAAGCTTCCTCCTTCGGTTTCTCCTCAACCGGAAGCTGTTTAGGGGTCTTCTTTTTGACCGGAGTGAGTGTGGGTAGTTGTTCGGGTTTCACTTCAGGTGCAACTTCCTCTTTAGGCTTTTCCGGTGATTTCTTTTTAGTTTTCGGTTTGATTTCTGCAACGGCTTTCTCCTCTGGTTTCTTTTCCTCCTCAACTGTTTTGTCGCAAACGAAAATTAAATATTAGATAACAAGTGCGGGCTTCACAACCCTGTAAAAATCTCATTTCTTGGTTAGTTCAAAAGTATTTGTATAGATGAAGCCATGCTCTATTATAAGCAATACCTACCTGAAAGGTTTGTTTATATAAGTTTAGAATATATGATTTTAAATTTATATTTTTTTAATTTATTTTTTAGATATAGCTTTTTAGAATTTTTAGTTTCTATTGTAATGTTGGGCTTTTTAATAATTTTAGATGTATGTTTAATAGCATTTTCACACAGCGTTTTTGTTAAAAGCGTTTCAAGCCATTTGTTTAGACAAAATGGAGTATTCTTACCTATTTCCGGCTTACTCTCTTCAGGTTTATCTTCCGGTTTTAGAATTATTTCCGTTTTAGCTTCGTCTATAACCGTTTCAGGTTGAGGTTTGATAACCTCTGTGACCTCAATCACTTCTTTTTTCTTTGGTTTCTTCAACTGAATAACTTCTGAAACATCTTCCGGTTTCTCTTCCTCGGGTTTTTCCTCTTCTACCAACTTAACCGTAGGTTCAGTTGTTTCTTTCTTTTTAAGGGTGAGTTGCACGCTTGCTTCGTCCTCCGTTTTCTCTTCCGGCTTTGCTACCTCAAGTTCAGCTTCCTCGTCTTTTTTAACCTTGGGCTTTTTCTTTTTAAGTTTTACTTCCGTTATTTCATCCTTGGGTTTCTTTGTCTTCTTAAGTTTTACCGTTTCAGACACCTCTTCTACTTTTTCAACCGGTTTTTCTTCAGGCTGCTCCTCTGGTAGGGCAATTTTAACCTCTTCTATCTGTTCCTCTACAGAGGGTTTCTTAGTTATCTTAATAGACACCTCTTCAGGCTTGATTTCTGGTACTGTTTCTTCAGTAACTTCTACCGGTTTATCATCTTTTTTGGGTTTCTTAAGCTCGATGGTTTCTGTAGTTTCCTGTACTTCCTCCGGTGTTTCTTTAATCTTTTTCGGCTTTTTGATTTTAATTGTTTCAACCGATTCTTCAACCTTTTCTACAGTCTCGACAGGTTTGAGTTCTACCAACTCGTCGACTGTGACACTAGCTTTTTCAGTGTCGTGAGGAACAATTTCAATTTTTTCGGTTGATTCTAGAACCACTTCCGACTCACCCGGAACTTTGAGTAGGTCCTCTGTTTTAAGTTCTTTTGCCTTATCTTTGGTGATGTCAGGTACATCAAGTTCGCCCATCTCATCCGTGAAATCGGAAGTGACCGAAGATTTACCAAGTTTAAGTAGTGCTTCCGTTTTTTCTTCCTTTGCCTTCTCTTTATCTTTTGGTTTTTTAGGTTTGAGTTCGACGATAGTTTCCTCAGTTACTTCCGAAACTTTAGGAACTTTAAGTAGTTCATCTTCCTTAAGAGGTTTGGCTTCATCCTTCAATGTCTTTTTAATAGTAAATGTTTCAGTCGTTTCTTCGACCATTTCAGTTAAGCCTTGTTTAGGAACTTTCATTAGTTCTTGCTCCTTGAGGTGTTTGACTTCGCCTGGTTTGGTTTCTTCAACGGTAAGTTGTTCAACCGATTCTTCCAAGGTCTCAGATACTTTAGGGATCTTTAGTAATTCCTCGCCCTTAACTTCCTTAGCCGTTTCAGGTTTCTGTTCTTCCGGTTTAATGACTTCAGTAGTTTCCGGAGTTTCCGTTAGTTGAGTCTCCTTTGAAATCTTCAACAATTCATCAGTTTTTACAGTTGTGACTGATTCGCCTTCAATAGGAGCATCGGTAAATTGTTCCGTTGTCTCTTCAGTGACACTAGAAACCTTGGGTATTTTAAGCAGTTGTTCAGACGACACTTCTTTGAGTGAACTCTTATCAAATTGATCTGGTTTAAGTTCTTGAGTTACTTCTTCGGTAACTTCAGTTACACCAGGAACCTTCAGAAGTTCCTCGGATTTAATTTGAGTCACAGTCTCGGTAGTTGTTTCCTCTTTCACAGTCAACGTCACAGAATCCAAAGGAACATCTTCACTCTTTTGTTCGGCAGTTTTAATTTCAACCGTTTTGGGTTTTTTCTTTTTCTTAAGAGTCACCGTTTCTTCCGTGGTTTGAGGTTTATCCTCGGATATAGACTTTTTCTTCTTTTTGATGGAAATTTTAGTTTCTGGAGTTTCCTCAACCACTTCTGGTTTTTCTTCAACCGGTTCTTCTACTGGTTTTTCAGTTTTCTTAAGAGTAATCACTTCTTGAGTCTCTTCCGTAATCTCAGCCGCTTGTGGTTTTTCTGGAAGTGTTACCGAAATTTCCGAAGGTACCTCATCCTTTTTCAAAGTAATTACTTCTGTAGGCGTAATAGTCTCGATTTCTTCTACAGTCTCAACAATTTCAAGCTTTGCCTCGCTGACTTCTTCCGGTTTTTTCTTCTTTTTCTTCAAAGTTATTGTTTCTTTACCTTCAGGTTTGTCCTCGGATATAGACTTCTTTTTCTTTTTAATAGTAATTTTAGTCTCAACTTCCTTCTCTTCCACTACTTCTGGTGTGTCCTCAACCAACTCTAGTTTCTTTTCTTCGCGTGGTTTCAGCGTAATGGTCTCGGACATCTCTTCGCTTATTTCGGCAGCTTGTGGCTTCTCGGGAAGTGATACTTTGAATTCCTGAGGTTTGTCTTCTTGGGTGATTTCTTTGCTTGGTGTGGATGAAACCTCTTCCAATGTCTCTACAACTTCTTCCTTCACTTCTGTTTTGGGTTTCTTTTTCTTTTTAAGCGAGATAGTCTCTTCTGTGCTTTCCGGAAGTTTCTCTTCGGTGATTGATTTTTTCTTTTTCTTCAAAGTTATTTTAGTTTCGGTTTCCTTTTCATCAGGTTTCTCTTCCACTTTTTCTTCCACCACCTCTGGTTTCTCCTCAACCTTTGTCTTGAGAGTTACTTGCTCAACGGTCTCTTCAGTTAACTCACTCAATTGTGGCTTTTCTGGAAGAGTAACTTCAATGTCTTTTGGTTTTTCTTCTTGGGTAATTTCTTCAATCGGTAGAGGTTTAACTTCTTCGATAACTTCATCGGGTATAACAATCTCCATTTTCTCCTCGTTGACTTCCGGTTTTGGTTTCTTTTTGGCTTTCAATGTTACGGTTTCTTGTGGAGCTTCCGGAATAGACTCCTCAGTAATTGACTTTTTCTTCTTTTTAATGGTAATCTTAGTCTCCGTTTCTTTCTCTTCATGTACCCCTGGTTTTTCTTCAACCACTTCAGGTTTAACATCCTTCTTTTCTTTTAAAGTTATTACTTCCATAGTTTCTTCTGTGATATCGGCTGTTTGAGGTTTTTCCGGTAACGTGACTTTAAATTCCAAAGGTTTTTCGTCTTGATCAACTTTTTCAGATAATTTCGGAGATATTTCTTCTACAGTTTCATCCGGTTCCTTAATTTCCATTTTCTCTTCCGTTATTTCCTTCTTGGGCTTCTTTTTCTTTTTCAACGTGACAGTTTCTTGAGTCTCTTCCGGAACTGTCTCTTCAGTAATAGACTTCTTCTTTTTCTTGATGCTTATTTTCATTTCGGTTTCTTGTTCCACTTCTGGCTTTTCCTCTTCGATGGGTTTTACTTCCTCCGGTTTTTTCTCTATTGGTTTGAAAGTTATCGTTTCCGTTGTTTCCTCGGAAATTTCGGCAGTTTGTGGCTTTTCGGGGTGACCAAGAGTCAGAGTTTTAGTAACTTCATCCGTCTCCATAATCACAATTTCACTCGTTGTCACTTCCTCCTGAGTAATTTCCTCGATGACCATTTCTTCCTCGTTCACTTCCGGCTTTTTAGGCTTCTTTTTCTTTTTCAAAACTATAGACTCTGTATCCGGTTTTAGTTCATCCTCTGTTTTTGATTTCTTCTTCTTTTTAATAGTAATTTTCGTTTCTGTTTCTTTTTCCACTTCCGGCTGTACATCTTCGATGAGTTTTATTTCCTCTGGTTTTTTATCTTTCGGTTTAAAAGTAATGGTTTCCGATGTTTCCTCAGAAATCTCTGCTGTTTGTGGTTCTTCGGGAAAGCCTAGAGTTAGCGTTTTAGTGACCTGATCTGTTTTCATAGTCACAATTTCACTTGTTGTCACTTCCTCTATGACTTCCTCCTGCGTAATTTCCTCTATGATGAGTTCTTCCTCATTCACATCAGGTTTCTTGATCTTCTTTTTCTTTTTCAAAACCACTGATTCGGTATCTGGTTTAAGCTCTTCCTCTGTTTTCGATTTCTTTTTCTTTTTTATGGTTATTTTGGTTTCAGTTTCTTCAACTGTTTCAGGTTTCTCTTCCTCAGTTTCGGGTTTTTCAATTTCTTTCTTTTTAGCTTTTAGAGTTATCACATCGGACGTTTCATCGGTTGTATCAGCCAGTTGTGGTTTTTCCGGAAGTGAGACTGTCATATCTAATGGTTTTTTACCTCCTTTCTTGATTGTTACCTTTTGCCCTGATATTTCCTCGATAACTTCGTCCTGTTCCGTAGTGACTATGGTTTCGGTGGTTTTCTTGAAAGTGTGTGTTTCCACCTCACTGACCACTTCCTCTGTGGGCTTACGTTCTGTCTCAAAAGTAACTGTTTCAGTCACCTCACCAGGGGCTTGTGATATTTTAGCAATAGTGAGAAGTTTGTCGGTTGTTTCTTCTGTTGGTAATTCTTCAATAACCAATGGCATATCTAAAGATTCTAAGAATTCCTCAGGGACAGATTCGTCAACAGTTTCTTCCGTCAGAGTTTTTCTTGTTTTTGTCTTTTTAGTAACCGTCAGACCTTCTCTGGTTATTGTAGTTTCGGTCGTTTCGGTCTCAACGCTAGTTGGTCCCTCTTTTTTCTTCTTTTTCATGGTAATTCTCATTTCCGTTGGTTTTTCTTCAACTTCTTCGGTAACCGTGATCTCTTCAACCTCTTTTGTTTTGGGCTTTTTCTTCTTTTTGAGTTCAATACTAGTCGTGGTTTCTTCGGGAACTTCCGGTTGGTCTCCTTCGAAAGAGTCCATGCTAGAAACTCGAACTATAGTCTTTTCTTCAGTGATTTCAGAAGCGAAAATTTCTTTGGTGATAACTTCAAAGTCAAACTCGTCGACGTATTCCCATTGGATGAAATCTTCATCCTCGACCGGTATGTTGATCTTGGAAATGTCCTTTTTGGTAAACTCCGCTTCAGATACATCTTTCGGTTTCTTGGATTTAATGGTAACATCAATTTCTTCAAACTCTTCTACCGTTTCTTTTGACGATTTTCTTTTAGGTTTCTCTTTGGGCTTTTTCTTTTTCAAGGTAACGTCCATTTTCTCAGTGCTTTCGGTAATTACAACGTCTTCTTCCTCAACGTCTTTCACCTTCTTGGGTTTCTTCAGACCGATAGACACTTTAGTGACTTCCTCCTCAGTAACGTCTTCTGGTCTAGAAATTTTCAGTTCTTCTATGAACTCGGGTGTCTCTTCTTCAAAGATCATAACGCCCTCGACCTTAAATTCTTCCGGCTTTTTCTTGGATGTGATTTTAATGGATTTAGCTTCAAATTCCTGTATTAGAGGCTCTTCTTCGACTACTATCTCAACTTTCTCATCTTCTTCCGGTTTCTTCTTTTCTTTCTTTTTGAGCTTTATCTCAACATTTTCTGTCACTGTATCCTCTTGAACTATGCTTTCGGTGATTATTGGCATTTCTTGCAGTTGTAGAGAGTCTCGTTTGATATGTTTGATTTTTTCCTCTAGCTTAATCTCGGGTACTTCTTCCTCTTCTTCAACGATTGGGCGTGAGAGACCCAGAGTTGTAGTGTCGTATTCTTGATCAGTTACGTCCTCGATGGTGGGACGGGATGGTTTAGTTTCACCTGACGAGTAAACTTCGGATATTTCCGTGTATTCGACGATTTTGTCTCCCTCCCTAGCGAAACGAATAGTTTTTGCCGTGTGCGTTTTGGTCTCTTTAACCTCTTCAGGTTTCTCGGTTTCTTCGTCCGGTTCGGTTACTATAAACTCAGAGGTTTCTTTCACCTTTTCAGGTTTCCTTTTTTCTTTCACATCGAAAGTATCAGTCTCAATGGGTTTGAGCAGCTGTTCAACAACTTCGGTGATTTTAGCGGCGGCTGTCTTGTGTTGCTCGAAAAACTCTTCGGCAAACTCGTCCTTGAAAGTCTCGTCAAATGAGAAGCTTTCTTGCTCAAAGAACGATACCGTGGCAGTTTCTTTGAAATGAACCTTCTTGGGTTTTAGGTCTTCAACTGACGTCTCTGCTTCAACAGAAGAAACCAAAATCGGTTCTTGCACTGGAGTGTTAGGGCGTGCAGTGGATTCTTTTGGCTTTTTCGTCACCAGTTCCTCTACAGTCATCTGAGTAATTGCTTCTTCAATTAAAAGGGGCTGTTCTGGAGCCAAGGATGTTTTCGCTTGCGTCGTTTTGAACGATTCTGGCTGGAAGTCTTCCGGAGTGTCACCTACTTGAACTTCGGTAATTACCAAATGTTCCTCTGGACTTATTTGGGGCTTAGCTTTGGATTCCTTGGGTATAGTCTCCTCGAAAGTGTCTTCCTTTTGCTCGACAACTAACTCACTAACCGTTATATGTTTTTCCGTGGGGACCGTAAAAGGCGCCGTAATTTCGGCCGGTTTAGGTTTAGTTTTAAGTTCAGTTTCTTTTTGAATTGTTTCAATTTCGGATACGATAACATGCTCTATCGAACCTACGCTAAAGTCCGCCGTAACCTCGGTTGGTAACTTACCAGAGATGAATTCTTCCTCCTTAACCTGCGTTACCGTTTCGCTGACTAGGATGTGTTCCGCTGAAGGAATATCTACAGTCGCTCCGGCCTCCTTGGGCATCGTTAAAGTAAACTCTGACCCCTCTTGGTGCGTAGTAGTTTCAATTACCGATATATGTTTGTCAGTAGGAATGCTAAACGTGGCTTGAACCTCGCCAGGTTTTTTACCTGCTTCAAATACCGTTTCTTGATCATGAGACACGATTTGTAAGACTTCGATTGGCTCCTCACTGGGAACAGTGAATTGCGCGGTAACCGTGGGTGTGGGTTTCTCGGGAGCTAATTCGTCTTCTTTCAACGCGGTTTCTACTTCACTAATAACGACGTGCTCATCTGTGGGTAATGAAAATTTGGCGGTCACCTCACCCGGTAAAGTACCAGGAGTAAATGTGCCCTCCTTAACTGTAGTTTCAGTTTCCAATATGACAATGTGTTCTTCCGTTCTAATAGAAGTTTCAGCAGTCGCAATTTGAGGTAATTTTTCAGTAGTTAAAATTCCTTCCTTGTCTTCGGTATCAATTTCCGATACTATGAGGTGTTGTTCGCTGTCTACCGATACACCAGCAGTGGCAGTTAGAGGTTTCTGATCTGGAGCTAATTCTTCCTCCTTGACGCCAATCTCGACTCCAGAAACCACAATATGTTCTTCAGTAGGGACGGTAAACGAAGCCGAAATTTCTCCTCGTAATTTACCAGGTTTAAACTCGCCTTCCTTAGTGTAATCCTCGATTTCAGAGACTAAAACATGTTCTTCAGCCGGTATCGTAATTCCAGCTTTTTGGGTGGAAGGAGCTTTCGGAGTAAGCAGTTCTTCTTCGGTGTCTTGAACTCCAACCTCGGAGACAGTAACATGACGCTCAGTTGGTACGTCAAACGCCGCAGTTATACTTTCTGGTAATTTTTCTGGTTTAAAGTCACCTTCTTTGACTTCAGGTTGTACTTCACCAATTGTGACGTGTTCCTCCATACCCACCGTGAAAGGAGCCGTAATTGCTTGGGGTATCTTACCAGGTACAAATTCACCTTCTTTCGCAGCACTTTCCATCACAGTCACTTCGATGTGTCTTTCAGTTGGAATAGTAAAATCAATTTGTGAGCCCAACGGAATGGCTTCGGTTTCGATTTCATCTGGTTTGATCTCCGTTTCGGTTGATGAGATTATCAACGGTTCTTCGAATGGTATAGACACCTTGGGGAATACCTCATTTGGTAGTTTACCGGGTAGGAACTCTCCTTCTTTAGAGGCGGTTTCGACTTCACTAATAACAACATGTTCTTCAGTAGGAACTGTAAATCCTGCTTGGGTTGATAGTGGAGCCTTCTCCGGAAGAAATTCACCTTCTTTCTGAGATGTCTCAGTTTCAATCACGCTAACGTGCTCCTCCAGTGAAAATGACACGTTGGCTTCCATTTCATTTGGCAATTTACCGGCTTGGAACTCCTTCTCCTTTGTGGCAGTTTCAGTTTCACTGACGATAATATGTTCTTCTGCTGGTATGGAGAAATCGGCCGTAGCAGTCAATGGTTTCTTATCAGGAGCTAGTTCACCTTCCTTCAGTTCAATTTCAGTGGATTCGACTACAATATGTTCTTCAGTTGGCAAAGTAACGAATGGTTGAACTTCGCCAGGAAGTTTACCCGGCAAGAATTCACCTTCTTTTAAGTTAGTCTCAACTTCCTCAACTACCACGTGTTCTTCAGCAGGTATGGTAAAACTGGCGGTTACTTCCCGTGGAATGGATTCAACTGTTAGACTCTCTTCGCTTTGGACAGTTTCCATCTGCTCAACTACCACGTGTTTCTGAGTTGAAATTGTCATTTCAGAGTATTCCTCACCTGGGAGTCTACCAGGTTTAAACTCTCCTTCTTTAGTATGACTGTCTACTTCAGACACAATTACATGTTGTTCTAATGGCACCGTAAAGTCAGCGGTAATGCTGGCTGGTAATTTACCGGGTTGATAATCTTCTTCTTTGATGCCAGTTTCGGTGCTTGATACCACAATATGTTCTTCAAAGGGAATACTAACACTAGGTTGAACTTCGTTTGGAAGTCTACCAGGTAAGAATACACCCTCCTTGGAATCTGTTTCGACTTCCTCTACTACAACATGTTCTTTCGTTGACATACTCATACCAGCTGTGACTGTGGGTGGAATCTTAAGCGCCTCGAGTTCTTCCTCCTTCTGAGCTGTTTCCGTTTCCGAAACGATGACATGTTCCTCTAATGGTATAGAAGATTCAGCTTCTACTTCTCCGGGTAATTTACCCGGTTGGAATGAACCTTCTTTAGAATCGGGTAGAACTTCGATAACTTCTATGTGTTCTTCTAAAGGAATGGTAAATCCAGCCTTGGTGGTAACTGGTGCTTTATCTGTTGCCAATTCGCCCTCTTTAAGCTCAGTTTCAGTGGATGAGACAACAATGTGCTCTTCAAGTCTAAGTGAAATGTTCGGTTCTATTCCTTCTGGTATTTTGTCAAGTACTAATTCTGTCTCCTGCGATGAAGTTTCGATTTCAGAAACAACAATGTGTTCCGTTGTAAGTAGACTACTGCCGGCGGTGACTTCAGGTGGAAGTTTAATAGGAGCTAATTCCTCTTCCTTGTTATGTATGTCAGTTTCAGAGACGATCAGATGTTCCTCAGCCGGCACAGTGAAGCTGGCTGATGAGGTTTTGGGTAATTTTCCTGGCACAAACTCATCTTCTTGGTCTTCAGTTGTTACTTGACACACCACGACATGTTCTTCTGTTGGTACAGTGTATCCCAAAGATATCGTGGCCGGAGATTTAAGAGGTGCTAAGTCACCTTCTTTTTGTTCAGTTTCAGTTTGACTAACCACGATGTGTTCTTCGGCAGGAATAGTTACTGTGGCTTGTGTTTCGTTGGGCAGTTTTCCAGGTTGAAACTCACCCTCTTTAGTATGAACCTCGGGTTCAATGACCGTTACATGCTCCTCTTCTGGTACGGAGAATTTGGCGGAAGTGGTTTTTGGTTTCTTTTCTATCGGAAGGTCGTCTTCCTTCACTTCAGAGGTGACTTCGGTAATTAAGACGTGTTCTTCCGTTGGTACCGATACATCAGCCGTCCAAGTGTTCGGTAACATACCTGGTACATACTCTCCCTCTTTACTATCTACCTCTACCTCTGTTACTATTACGTGCTCGTCCGTAGGTACAGAGAATTTAGGAAGTACTTCAGGTGGTAATACCAAATCTGCCATTGCTTCTTCTTTCAAGTTTGTCTCAGTTTCTAAAACCACAACGTGTTCGGTAGTGGCAATGTCCACCTCAACAGTTTTGCTCTTGGGTATTTGTTCTACGGTCATCTCTGTTTCCTTGGTTCCACTTTCAGTTTCAGTAACAACGATATGTTCAGTGGTGGATACGGACCAATCAGCGGTGCTCTCAAGTACTTTTGTTGCTTGAGCCAACTCGCCTTCACTGACGTGAACTTCTGTTTCGGATACCAACAGATGCTTCTCGGTTGGAACAGTGAAGTCCAACTTCATTGAAGCTGGTTTATGATCGGGTTTCAAATTTCCTTCTTTTTGTTCGGTTTCCACTTGGTCAATGACAACATGATCTAGAGATGGAACACTAACACCAGCATGAACAGTAAGCGGAAGTGAAGGTGAGGTAAATTCATCTTCCTTTTGATCTGGCGCAACTTCAGTTACAGTCACGTGTTCTTCGGTTAGAACTGAAATACTGGCATTAGTTGCAGGTAGTTTTCGGTCAGGTTTAAGTTCCTCCTCCTTTTGGTTGAGTTCTGATTCTGTTACGATCAAATGATCGATAGCAGATATGGTAACACTAGCCGAAGTGGTTTTCGGTAATTTACCAACTTCAAGGTCTTCCTCTTGCATAGAAATAGAAACTTCGGACACGACTAAGTGTTCTTCAGTTGGTATGGTGAATCCGGCTAATGTCTCAACCGGTTTCTTGTCAGGGACCAGTTCTTCCTCCATATTGTTAGGGACCACTTCTGAGACAACAACGTGATCGTCGGACGTAACCGTAACTTCAGCGGAAGAGGTTTGAGGTAGTTGACCAGGCACGTAAGGCCCTTCTTTACCTTCAGTTTCGATGGTGGATACAGTTAAATGTTCTCTGGCGTTAATACTCTGTCCAGCGTGAATAGCTGGTGGAATTCTATCAGGCTTCAGCCTCTCTTCCATGGTATGAACCGAGGTTTCCTCAACCAAAAGGAACTTTTCCGCGGGAATGTCCACAATAGCCATTGCTTCTTTGGGTTTCTTGTCAGGTAGAAGTTCATCTTCCCGAACTTCTGGTTCGGTTGATAGTACAACAATGTGTTCTTCAGTCGGAACAGTTACACCGGCACTCAAAGGCGCTGGAGTTTTCTCGAGAACTAGTTCAGACTCCATATTCTGAATTTGAAGCTCTTGGGTCATAAAGTGCTCTTGAGTTGTGATGTCCACTCCCGCTTGTGCGGTTACTGGTGCCTTGTCTTCTGGTAGTGTTCCCTCAGACTGCCCTAGTTCAACTTCAGAAATAATTATGTGTTCTTCACTAGGCACAGTGAACCCTGCTGTAATTGTAGACGGCAATTCCATGGCTTTCAAGCTACCCTCCTTTACAGCCGATTCTAATTGGTCTACTGTAATGTGTTCTTCGAGCAGTAAGTACATTTCCGCTTCTTCTTCCCGTGGTGTTTTAGCGATTTCTAAAAGACCTTCCTTTTGACTGGTCTCAATTTGAGTAACTTCAATTGGTTGTTCACCAGGCACTGAGAAATCAGCTTTGAATGAAGCAGCAGCCTTTTCGGGTTTTAAGTCGCCTTCTTTAGTCTCTGTTATAACTTCGTAAACCGCGATATGTTCTTCAGCTGGTACTTCAAAGTCAATAGACACCAGTTTCGGTGCTTTTTCAGGAGCAAGCTCTTCCGTCTTGACGTCCGTCACAACCTCAGACACGTTTATATGTTTCACTGTATCGAATGTGAAACCAGCTGTCGTTTCAACTGGTTTCTTAGCGGCTGCTAAGACTTCTTCCTTTTGCGCGGCTTCAATCTCGGATACTTCCAAACCTTCAGCAGCTTGAATACTAACGTCAGTTTTGAAACCTTCGGGCATTTTGTCTGGAACTAATTCACTTTCGAAAGCGCCCTCCTTTACTTCAGTTACCACTAAATGTTCTTCTGTGGGCACCGTGAATTTAAGCTCAAGTTCTTTGGGCTTTTTCTCTTCCTCCAATATGCCCTCTTCTTGCAAAGGTTCATTCTCACCAACTGTGATATGTTCTTGGAATGATATCGTTACACCAGCCTTAAGTTCTCTAGGTTTATCAAATGACGTTAAATCATCCTCCATTTCGTGTTTGGCGACTTCCGACACAACTAAGTGAGTTTCAGTTGGTACTGAGAAGTCCAACTTTACAGTATCAGGAGCCCTAGGTTGGATGAGATCATCTTCTTTCGTGTCTGTTTGTATTTCACACACGACCAAATGTTCTTCAGTTGGTATTGTGAATGGTAGAGCTTGTTCTTTCGGTTTCTTCTCGGGAACGAATTCACTTTCTTTAGTAGCAGTTTCCATTTGAGACACAACAATGTGCTCCGCCACGTTAACACCCATTTTAGCCTCCGATTCGTTAAGTTGTATCGTTTCAAATAACTCTTCCTTCTGGTTGGTAAGTATTTCAGTTACAACCATATGCTCTTCAGTAGGAACGCTTAGATCAGCTAGAAGCTCTCGGGGAGCTTTATCGGGTAAGAGCTCATCCTCCATCTGCATGGAGGGAGTTTCAATTACTGTGATGTGTTTGGAAGTGTCAAGAAGTACATGTGCTGACGCGTCAGCAGGTAGTTTTAACTTTGCAAACTCTCCTTCCTTTTGTTGAGTCACTGTCTCTGAAACCAAGACGTGTTCCGCAGTCGGAATTGTAACAGTAGCCTCCGAAGTAGTTGGTTTTTTGTCAGGGGCCAGCTCCGTTTCATTGAGCTCGACCTCAGCCGAAGTGATAAGTAGATGTTCGGCGGTTGGTATTGTAAACGGTGCCGTCAGTTCTACCACAGTTTCTGGAACAAATTCACCCTCTTTATGAACCGCCTGAGTCTCAAATACAACCACGTGATCTTCTGATGGTATGGTCACATTAGCCAAAGCTTCTTTGGGAGTTTTCTTGACCAATAGGTCTTCTTCCTTTTGTTCAGAAATAGTTTGGCTTACACTGATGGCTTCCATATCTGACAATACGGAAGTAACGTGGTGTTCTTTGGGTCCCATGCCTGGAACATACTCTCCTTCCGAAGTTCCAGAAGTTACTTCCGAAACGATAAGACCTTCTTGAGGAGTGAATTCGGCCTCCAGTTTCTTTCCCGTAGGAATTTCCTCAGGAACAAGGTCTTCGTGACTTACGTTGGTGGTGACTTCCGATACTTGCAAAGACGTTTCTGGTGATAGGATGGTAGTGGCCTTCCTCTGGAATGGAACTTCTTTTGCCTTAAATTCCTCCTCTTTTTCACCCGTTTTCAGTTCCATAATCTCTACGGTTTCTTTTGTAGTATAGGAAATGACAGCCTCACTGCCAGCTGGAATGGTTTTAACCTCGAGATCATCGTGCTGATCTTCGGTTCTAGTTTCACTTATGACCAAAGCAGTGTCTCCGGAAACGGTGAAGTCAATTTTTCGACTTTCAGGCAGTACTTCCGGTTGGAAGTCGCCTTCCTTTTGAGATGGAGCAACTTCTATCACGGCTAAAGCTTGTTCAAGTGGTATTGTTGGCTTTATGCTCTGAGTAAATGGAGTTTCTTGAGTTAATTCTTCTTCCTTCATGCTCGATTGAGCTTCAGCGACAACTATAGATTGTTGAGGGACTAAATCTGCCGAAAGTTGATGTGTTTCGGGTAACACATCCTTTTTCAAATCGGCAGAGCTACCACCTAATATTAAATCTTCCACTACTACGGATTGAAGTTCCATCAGAAGCATTTTTGCTTGTTTCTCGTCGGGTTTGCCTGTCAAGTGCAACTCTTGCTCTTTCATTTCGGCTGCCGTTTCTGAAATTGACACTGACTCGTTAGGCACGAGTAAGGAGTCGAGAGATTTCTCCAGGTGTTTCGAGTCTGCCACGTTTAAAGATATTGGAGCCGTTTCTGCTGTCACTTCTTGAACGCGGATGGCCTCGGTAAGGGTCACGTCTTGGGACGGTTTATAAGTTTGGGGTTTTGGGCCTAGCTCTAACGCGCCTTCACTCTCTAGAGATACTGTCTCAGAAACCGAGATTGGTCTCTCATCCGATAACACGGTTTGAACCTTTTGACCATCTGGTAATTGTCCAGGTACGTAACCTCCTTCAGATTCGTTCGTCTCAATTAACATAGACGAGGCTACTTGCTGGGGATTGAAAGCTATCGCGCCCTTACGCGGGAAAACAGGTTCGTCTTTAGCCAATTCCTCCTCTTTGGAACCTAACGTGAATTCTTGTACTTGGACGGCCTTCTCAGATGAAATTAAAACCCTGGCTTCTTTGGTTTCTGGTTTCACGTCCGTTGCTAAGACGTTCTCACTATCAGCTGGGAAGACCTCGGAAACTTGAACTACGTCATGGGTAGTAACTTCGAGCTGCGCTATTTTTCCAGTCGGAAACTCGTCGGGTTGTAATTCCTCTTCTTTATCACCAGTTTCAACTGCTGATACGTTGACGCTTTCTAAAGGTGAAATGTCTGGTTTGGCCTTCTTGGCATCAGCCGGAACAGATTCCAAATCCTTTAATGAGGAATCAGCTACTTGCTCTTCTAATTGCAACGCTTCAGACTCTGGTATTGTACATTTTGCTTTCTTGGTTGCCGGCTTCTTCTCGATCGGTATATCAGCTTCTTTATCTTCCGTCTGAACCTCATATACATCAATGGACTGAGTTGTTAGAATGCTTGAAGACGCTTCTCTGTGGTCTGGAGTTAATGCGGCTTCGACTTTAGCTTCGGATTCATTTGGAGATACCTCTGAAACTTGGAGAGGTTCGTGGCATAGCAAAAACATTTCCGCTTCTTGAGTTTTCGCTTCCGGTTTATCAGGAAGCTCGATGATATGCGTCAAAGCGTCCGTAAATCCAACTGTCAAGGGCTGGTCTTCAGGTATAATGGTGGACGCAGTTAACATTTTAGGTTTCTCCTGAGACTGAAACTCTCCCTCTTTAATTTGAGGAATTTGTTCACTAACCTGAATCGTTTCTATTAAATCCAAAGCCTTATCCGCGACCCTTTCGCTAGGTTTGACGTCTAATTCCAAAACCCCTTCTTTTTCCCCACTTTCTATTTCTGTGGTGTACCTAGAATGCTGTTTTACGAACATCACGTTAGCTTCGTCCGTTTGGGGAATAGCTGGTTTTTTAGCATCTTTCAAAGTGTCCGCGATATTTACCTCTACAATTTCAAGATGTTCACCCACGGGTATATCTAAATGAGCCCCTTCAAGTTTGGGTTTTTCCGTTTTCAAATCCCCCTCCTTATCATGCATAATTATACTCGAAATTTCTACAGCCTGTTCTAAAGGTATAGTTTCAGTGGCGGATACAGGTATTTTTAATTTTTCAACTTCTAGATCGTTTTCTTTACCAACTGCACTCGTTTCAGATACTGTTAGGGATTCACTGAGTACAAAGGATGTTTGGGTTTGGCTAGTGTCTGGTTTAGAATCAGGCTTCAAATCCGAGAAAGTGCTGTGAGGTGTGGTTTCCGTTACTGATATAGCTTCTTCCGGTATTAAACTTGGTTGTAAATTTTGCCCCACAGATGTAAAGTCCTTTAATGGAGCTTCGTTATCTTGAGAAGTTACAGAAACTACTTCTAACGCGCTGGAACTAACTAAATCATGATTGGCTAACCTGGTATCAGGTTTAACGAAATCAGTCATTTCCGATTCTTTTGAATGGAACATAACTTCTTCAACCGTTACAGGTTTGTGCTCGAGGTAGGATGTCTCAGCTTCTTCGGTAATCAGTTTGAGTACATCAACACCTTCTTTACCCGTTTCACCAATAGTTATCTCTTGTACCGTGCACGCTTCTTGCTCTGGCAAGAGAGCTTCGGCAACCTGAAGTTTAGGAGTTACTGGTATGTCTAAACTTTTGCTTGTGTTATCAGGCTTAACTTCAGTTACTTCAATCGCGCTTTGTGTAGTCAGTCGGGGCTGGACATTTATACTGGGTGTTTTGGTGGATTCGAAATCAGCTTCGCTTGGCAATGCTTCGTTTTCACCTACAGAAACTGCCTCTTTCAATATTATTTCAACATTAACGTTTTTAAAGTCTGGTTTCTTGTCAGGAGCTAGTTTGGATTCGATTTCGCTTGATTGGGTTTCCGAGACTAGTATTGCTTGTTGGGGAACTACGTTAGGTAAAGCCAAAGCTGTGACAGCTTCAAAGTCTTGCAAATCAGATTCCTGCTCGGTGACCTCAGCTTTACAAACAACCAAAGCTTCTATCATTTCAATATTAGCTTCGAGACTAACTTGAGCGGGTATTTTTGGTTTATTCAACCCACTTTCCTTCTGGTTTTCAGTAACTTCCTCAATTTCCAAAGCTACGTTTTCAGAGAAGCCCACTGCTGCCTTTTTGGCCGGAAGTTGTTCAAAATCTTCCAGAACATCTTCTTTAATTCCAGTTTCAGTTTCAGTTACTTGTATGGCGTGATCGGGTCGACGTTTTTCATCAATTGTAACTGTGCTCATATCAGGAGTGACTGTGGTTATGAAATCTCCTTCCTTAATGACTGGGACGTTTTCAAATATTTCGCAGGCTTCTTCTTCTGTTAGGATGGTTGTAAGTTTGCGACCAACTGGTAGAGGAGAAGTTTTCAAATCAATTTCACTCATCCTAACTGTGGCTTCTTCAACTTCAACAGCCTTAGACATCTTGATACCCAATTCAGCTGTTTTAAGTTTGGGTTTCTCATCAGGCAAAAGTTCACCTTCAACTACGCCTGGCTGTGATTCAACCACACTGACGGCTTGTTCTTCCGACAGCAAAGTGGTTGCCTTTTTTGTTTCAGGAAATACGTCACTTTCCAATAAACCCTCACTATCAATCGGAGCGAATTCTAGTATTTGTTTCGAATCTCTCATTTCTGGTAATATTACTTTAGAGTTGGCCAAGGTTACTTGTTCAACGTCATAAATGCCTTCGCGTAAATTGGATTCAGTCTGAATAATCTCTACCGCAACTTGTGGTACAAAATCTGAGGATAATGAATGAGTTTCCGGGATAATAGTTTTGGGCAGTTCCTTTTCTTGACTTTCTGGTCTATGTTCAGAAACAACTACCACGTCTTTAACTAACTCGAACTTTGGAGAAAGTTTTTGGGTTGGTGCTCGGATAATTTCAAGATCACCTTCCTTAAAGTTACCTTCTTCGACCTTAACCACTAGGGCTTGCTCGGACAAGACCGTAGTTGTCGCAGTTTCACCTTCTGGAAGTGGCTTTGGTTTGTATTTTTTCTCGGAATCAACAATGTCTGATGATTCAACAATTAAGGCTTCTTCTGGGATGAAAACGGGACTAATAAAACTGGTTGGAACTTTATCTTGGGGTAATTCACCCTCTTTCGTGTTCATCTCTGTCGTGATTATTTCCACAGCGACGTTGGTGGGGTGAGTAGTTAAGGCGTTGACTGACGAAGGCATAATGGTGATTTCGAGCTCTTCTTCACCTTTTATTGGACTCTGTTCTATGACTGTAATGGCTTCATTTTCTGGTAAAATTGGAGTTGCTTTCTTAGAATCTGGTCGTTCGTCGGAAATCATTTCTTTCTCAGAGTCCACAGATTGTGTTAGTGTTACATTAACCGATTGTATCTCCACGAATTTGGGCCAGGCTTTATGAGTCTGTGGTTGAGCTGGCATCACAAAAACGTCCTCTTTGTCAGTAGTCTCAACTTCGTATCTAGTTAACGCTTCTTCGGGGGTGAAGTCAACACTGAGGTGCCGCTCTTTGGGTCTAAGTTCATCCTTAATCACATATTCGCGAACTTCATCACTTACTTCAGTTACTTCTACCGGATATTGTTTTACAACGTCCAGTTCTACCCTTTCTTCATTATTGACTTCCTCGGTGATTTCTTTGGCTTTGCCATATATAGTAGCTTCGCTCACTTCCATAGGGTAACCCTCACCCAAGATTTTTTTAGCCTTTCTTTCGGCGGGAATAGGGGTCGATTCGAAACCCTCCTCTTTATATGCAGGTTCAACATGGCTAACGATTAGCGTTTGTTCGATATCCATTTTACTCGTAGCTTCTTTGACGGGAAGTGGTAAGATGTCCAGATGCTCTTCCTTTAAACTATCCTCGACTTCGTGGACCGAAATTGCTTTATGTTTAAGAACATCTATATTAGCTCGTTTTTCGACTACTGGTTTTATATTAAGCTCATTAATTGGAAATTGGAAATCATGTTCCGTAACTTCTAAATACTTTTCGCTAGTAATTATGGTATCAGCGCGTGCCTGTGTCGGTAACTCTTCAACTAAAATTTTCTCACGACCTTCTGGTGTCACTTCCGAAACGGTGGTTGGAAATTGTTCTGAAACAACTACCCCAGCTTTAGATTCGGGTTTTTTGTCCGATTTAGTTTCCTCCAATGTTTCTGGAGCCTCAATCTGTTCGATGACTAAAGATCTTTGGGGTGCTAGTATGGCCTTGGCTTTATGTTGAGGTTGCTCTTCCTCAACTAATTTTGTTTCTGTAGAAGACGCGACAACCTCTGAGACAACTTTAGCCTCCTGTGGCATAAGTGTTATTGTCGCTTTTCGAGATGGCATTTTACCATCAACAATTTTCCCTTCTGTGTCTTTAACATCAACTTCACAAACCTCAATGGCTTCTTGAGGAACATAGGTTGACATTATCTTACTACTTTTTGGTTTATCCTTGGTAAACTCTTCAACCTTTTCGTCGGGCTTAGCCGATTCTATGGAAAGAGGTACTTGTGGTACAAGTACTTCCTTGGCCACTATCTCAGATGGTTTCGGCAGAGGTAGCAGTTCCTCAAGGACATCCTCAATAAAGAGAGGTATGGATGAAAACGGCGTTTCTCTAAGTTCAGGTTTAATTGATTTGAACTCCAATTCGATTCGTGATTCTTGATCCTTGTCGTCTTTACGTTCTATCACAAGTTTCTTGATGACTTTTCCTTTCATTTGTACTTCTATTTCTTGCACTTTTTCAGTTTCAATTTCCTTGGATATTTCTTTGGGCTTCTTAGCTCTTGGCTTTCTCTTCAAAGATATCTCTTCTGTAGTTTTACCCTCTATATCGAAGGATATCTCTGCTAGTTCCGGTTTTTCTTCAAGTTCAAGCTCAACTGGTCTCTGTTTTTCTATGTCTAACTCCGTGGTATGAATAGTTTCCTCCGTTTCTGTCGTTTCAACAACCGTTTTCTTTTTTGGTTTAAGCAAACGACGTTTTAAATCAAGCTCAGATTCAGCAACACTCGTTTCTTCCTTTTCCTCAACCGGTTTCTTCTTGGACTTTTTGGTGATAACCAATTTAGTTTCTTCTGGTTTCTTTTCCACAGATTCCACCACGATTTCGGGCTTTTTCTCTTGCTTAACCTCAATTTCCGGTTGTTCAGTAGATGAAGTAGTGATTTTTATCTCTTCCTCTTCCTCGACTTTTTCTATTGCTTTGGGTTTTGGTTTAGCTTTTCCCTTCGAGTCAACAGTTACCTTTCTTTCGGTATCACGCTCTTCAGTCTCCTCGACAATTTCTTCCTCTGTTTCTGTTGTTTCTTTGGGGACTTTCTTCAGTTCGATTTCCGTGGTTTCAATTTCTTTTGTTTCTTCAAGAATCTTGGGTTTCTTTTTAATGATTTTCTTCGTTTTTAGTGGTTTCTTTTCTTTAGATTCAACATCAATTTCGGGTTTCACTTCTTGCTTTACCTCGAAATCAACAATACCAGTTTCTGTGGAAGTAACTGAAATTGTGACCTCATCTTTCTTTGGTTGAATAATTTCAACATCCTTAACCACAACTGGTCTACCCTTTGAGGTTATTGTGATGGGCATTTCTTTTGGTTTAACTTCCGGTATAAACGTTTCCTCCTCTTCAACCACCTCTTCAGTAACGATTTTCTTTTTGATCTTTTTAGGCTTTTTAAGAGTAATTTCAGCAGTACCACTTTCATCTGGTTTCTCTTCATCTTTGGGTTTTTCTGGTATTTGGATTTCCAATGTTTCTTTCTCTGGTTTCTTCTCAACAGAGTCCAATGTGATTTCTTTGGGTGTCTTTTGAGTTACTTCAAAGTCTACAATTCCAGTTTCCTTGGAAGTAGTGGTAATGGTAATCTCATCTTTCTTTGGTTGAATAATTTCAACATCCTTAACCACAACTGGTCTTCCCTTAGAGGTTATAGTGATGGGCATTTCGTTGGGTTTAACTTCCGGTATAAACGTTTCCTCTTCTTCAACCACTTCTTCAGTAATGACTTTCTTCTTGATCTTTTTGGGTTTTTTAAGAGTAATTTCAGCAGTACCACTTTCATCTGGTTTCTCTTCGTCCTTGGGTTTTTCTGGAACTTTAATTACCAATGTTTCTTTCTCTGGTTTCTTTTCAATAGAGTCCAATATGATTTCTTTCCGTGTCTTTTGAGTTACATCAAAATCTACAATTCCCGTTTCCTTGGAAGTAGTGGTAATTGTGATCTCATCTTTCTGTGGTTGAATAATTTCAACATCCTTGACCACAACTGGTCTACCCTTTGACGTTATAGTGATGGGCATTTCTTTGGGTTTAACTTCCGGTATAAACGTTTCCTCTTCTTCAACCACTTCTTCGGTAACGATTTTCTTCTTGATCTTTTTTGGTTTTTTAAGAGTAATTTCAGCAGTACCACTTTCCTCTGGTTTCTCCTCGTCCTTGGGTTTTTCTGGAACTTTAATTACCAATGTTTCTTTCTCTGGTTTCTTTTCAATAGAGTCCAATGTGATTTCTTTGGGTTTCTTTTGAGTTACATCAAAGTCTACAATTCCCGTTTCCTTGGAAATAGTGGTAATTGTGATCTCATCTTTCTTTGGTTGAATGATTTCAACATCCTTAACCACAACTGGTCTACCCTTTGAGGTTATAGTGATGGGCATTTCTTTCGGTTTCACTTCGGGTATAAACGTTTCCTCTTCTTCAACCACTTCTTCGGTAACGATTTTCTTCTTGATCTTTTTTGGTTTTTTAAGAGTAATTTCAGCAGTACCACTTTCCTCTGGTTTCTCCTCGTCTTTGGGTTTTTCTGGTACTTTAATTACCAATGTTTCTTTCTCTGGTTTCTTTTCAATAGAGTCCAATGTGATTTCTTTGGGTTTCTTTTGAGTTACATCAAAGTCTACAATTCCCGTTTCCTTGGAAATAGTGGTAATTGTGATCTCATCTTTCTTTGGTTGAATGATTTCAACATCCTTAACCACAACTGGTCTACCCTTTGAGGTTATAGTGATGGGCATTTCTTTCGGTTTCACTTCGGGTATAAACGTTTCCTCTTCTTCAACCACTTCTTCGGTAACGATTTTCTTCTTGATCTTTTTTGGTTTTTTAAGAGTAATTTCAGCAGTACCACTTTCCTCTGGTTTCTCCTCGTCTTTGGGTTTTTCTGGTACTTTAATTACTAATGTTTCTTTCTCTGGTTTCTTTTCAATAGAGTCCAATGTGATTTCTTTGGGTTTCTTTTGAGTTACATCAAAGTCTATAATTCCAGTTTCCTTGGAAGTAGTGGTAATTGTGATCTCATCTTTCTTTGGTTGAATAATTTCTACATCCTTAACCACAACTGGTCTACCCTTTGAGGTTATGGTAATGGGCATTTCTTTCGGTTTAACTTCCGGTATAAATGTTTCCTCCTCTTCAACCACTTCTTCGGTAACAATTTTCTTTTTGATCTTTTTGGGTTTCTTCAAGGTTACTTCCGTAGAAGTTACTTCCTCCAGTTTTTCCTCACTCGGTTGTAGTTCGTCGACCGAAGTTGTAATCACGGACTTTTCAGGTTTTCTCTGGACCGACTCAAATTTAATTTCCTTCGTTATTTTTTGAGTTACGTCATAATCAACAATACCAGTTTCAGTAGATTCTGTCGTTATGGTAATCTCGTCGGGTTTCTTCTTAAGAGGTAATATTTCAACACTTTTCACAGTCACTGGTCTACCTCGTGACGTAATCGTAACGGGAATCTCCATAGGCTTAACCTCTGTTATGAACATCTCCTCAACTATATTCTCTTCCATGATAATCTTTTTGGGTTTTCTGATCTTCTTCGTAGTTTTGGTCAAGGTAAATTCCGCTGTTGAGGTCTCTTCCGCTATGTCGTCAACCTCTTCCAGCTTTGGCTTTCCTTTGACGTAAATTTTCATGGTTGCCTGTTGAGGTTTTGGAATCTCGATAGATTCGAAAACAATCTCTTTAGGAATAGTTTGACTAACGTCATAGTCAACCACGCCTGTTTCTCTTGAAGACGTAGTGATGGTCAGCTCCTGCTTTTGAACTGGTAGTGGTAGAATCTCAACGTCCTTGATAACAACCGGTTTTGGCTTCGAAACGGAAGATATTTTAATAACCATCTCTTTTTGTTCCGTGTCCGTAATTACAGTTTCCTCAACTTCTTCGCCTTCTTCGGTAATCCTTGTGACCTTCTTTTCGACAATTTTCCTGGGTTTGAGGACAATTTTAGTCATGGACACTTCCTCCGAAGTCTTTTCTATAATTTCTTCTTCATCGGTGTCAAAGAGCCGCACAATTTTCTTCAACGGCTTCTTGGCCCAAGGTGCTAACGGTGATTCTTTCTTAGATTTTGGTTTAGGCTTTTCTTCAACTTCCTCAGGTTGCTCCACGATTGGTTTCGTTTCTTCCGGCGTTTCATCAACGCTATCACTTTGGGGTAGTTCTTCAATCGTAAGTTTCTCTTCCGTCGTAATAGTGGTATCTTTTGGTGTTTCCTCCTCTTGAGGCTGTTCCACTAGAGGCTTTTCTTCTGCTGGTTGTGTCTCGACAGGTTTCTTCGGTTTAAGTTTAATCTTACGAGGTTTCATTTCCTCAACTTCTGTAAAGGTTTCCGACGAAGAAAATTCTTCAGTTACTTCCGTTACTTCGGTTATAGAAGTTTCTTCGGGATATCCTTCGTCGATGGAGCTTTCATCTTCTGGTTGCTGTTTGCCCTTAATTCTGATTATCTTTTTCTTGATGACTGTACGTTTCACAGTTTGTGGCTCTTCTGTAGTCTCAACTGCTTTTAATGAGATGCTTGAAAGTGTTTCAGGTTGAGAGGTTTCAGGAAGTACCTCCTCTATTTCTTCCGGTTTCTCTTTCTTGGGTTTCTTTTTAAGTTTGATTACTTTCTTGGTTGTTTCCTCAACTGGTTTTTCATCTTTTTCAGGTTTAATCTCAGTTTTCTCTTCTGGTTGAGCTTCAACTGGAACCTCTACAGATGATTTTTCCTCTGGCTTTTGTTCCGGTTTTTCTTCCGGTTTAGACTTCTTTTTAAGTTTAATAACCTTCTTTTTGTCTTCTACTTTTTCCACAACTTCATCAGGTTTTTCAACAACAACCTCCGCCATTTCCGGTTTAGTTTCCTCTGATTTAATTACTATAGGTTTCTCAACAGTTTGAGTGACAATAGCTTCCGAGCTTTCAATTTCTTCCGGTTTTTCAGGTTTTCCTTTTGGTTTTTTCTTTGGTTTAGATTTAACTGTTAATTCCTTCTTTTCTTCTGTTGGTTTTTCTTCAATAACTTCTTTATCGGGGACGTCAATTGGGGTTTTTTGTATAACTATTTCTTCCGTTTCGGGTTTAATTTCCCTAGATTCCACAGTTACGGGTTGTTCCATAACTTCTTCAAGCTTAGGCTTTTCATCAGGCTTATCATCGGGTTTTGTTTCCTTAACTTTCAATTTCACAACAATTTCTTCAGGTTTTGAGTCAACCTTTTCCTCGATTTTCTCTACAATTTCTTCCGGTTTGGTTTTCCGTTTCTTTTTCAATACAACGACTTTTTTAGTCACTTCTTCAACCTTATCATCTTTAACTACTTCTGGCTTCTTACCAGACAAGGGCACTACAAGTTCCTCTCTTTCGGGTTTATCAGTTTTAGATTCTAAAGTAAATGGTTGAATAATTTTCTGACTAACATCGAAATCTATTTCCTCAACTACCGTAGATTCAACAGTGATTTCGCGATCATCTTTTTCAGTGGTTTTAACCTCAATTTTGGGTTTGGTTTTAGAAATGACCGTAACATTCATATCTTGAGGTTTATTAATAATACTAGTTTCTTCCTCCGTGACTTCAATCGATTCCTTTGTTGTTGTTATTTTTGTAGGCTTCTTGAGCTGAATTGTAGTCACTGTGACATCAGTCTGTTCTGTGGTCACCTCATCAGGAACTGTTGTTTCATCAGTAGGTTTTTGTTTTGGTTTCTTTTTCAATTTTATCACCTTCTTGGTAGTTTTTTCTTCAACTTCTTCTA
The DNA here is from genome assembly GCA_019434445.1 of Phalangium opilio. Lineage (NCBI taxonomy): Eukaryota > Metazoa > Arthropoda > Arachnida > Opiliones > Phalangiidae > Phalangium > Phalangium opilio. Next base: position 1,697,098 of record JAEQBA010003137.1, read on the forward strand.
TTACCGGTTTCTCTTCGGGAACCTCAGTAATTTCAGTTACTTCCGGTTTAGGTAACTCTTCTTCGACAGGTTTGTCTTTGGGTTTCTTTTTCAATTTGATAACTTTTTTGGTAGTTGTTTCCTCGACTTCTTCTATTACCGGTTTCTCTTTAGGCACTTCAGTAGTTTCAGTTACTTCAGGCTTAGGTAACTCCTCTTCAGTAGGTTTGTCTTTGGCCTTCTTTTTCAATTTTACAACCTTCTTGGTAGTTATTTCTTCGACATCTTCGATATCTTTGACCACAGGTTTCTCTTCAGGAACCTCACTAACTACAATGACTTCAGGTTTAGGTAGCTCTTCTTCGATAGGTTTGTCTTTGGGCTTCTTTTTCATTTTAATAACCTTCTTGGTAGTTATTTCTTCGACATCTTCAACCACTGGTTTCTCCTCCGGCACCTCAGTAACTTCAATGACTTCCGGTTTAGGTAACTCTTCTTCGATAGGTTTGTCTTTGGGCTTCTTTTTCAATTTTATTACCTTCTTGGTAGTTGTTTCTTCGACTTCTTCTACCACCGGTTTCTCTTCAGGAACCTCAGTAATTTCAGCTACTTCCGGTTTAGGTAACTCTTCTTCGACAGGTTTGTCTTTGGGCTTCTTTTTCAATTTGATCACCTTCTTGGTAGTTGTTTCTTCAACTTCTTCTACCACCGGTTTCTCTTCAGGAACCTCAGTAATTTCAGTTACCTCCGGTTTAGGTAACTCCTCTTCAATAGGTTTGTCTTTGGGCTTCTTCCTCAACTTGATTACCTTTTTGGTAGATGGAACAGGTTCGATTTCGTCTGGCATTATTTGCGCCTTTTCCTCAGCCTCTTCGGTAACTGTTTCTTTTTTGACCACTTCCGGTTTTTTAACAGAAATAAGAAGCTCTTCCCTTTCCGATTTTTCGGGCTTCTTTTCTATGGACTCAGTGGTAATTTGCTGAGATACCTTTTGAGATACATCAAAGTCAATCTCTTCGATCACTGTAGATTCAGTTGTGATTACGCGTTGCTCATCCTTCGGTTTAGGCTTTTCCTCGATTTCAACAAGAACTTTCGGTTTCTTGCTAGTTTTTAAAGTTACGTCCATTTCTTTAGTTGATATGACTGAAAATTCCTCCTTCTCCTCCTCGACAACTTCCTTGACCTCCTTCTCGGGGACATCCTTCTTTTTAAGCTCAATCGTTGTAACTGTAGTTTCCTCAGTGGTAATATCAGCTACTTCCTCTTCAGTTTTTCCTTCCGGTTTGGGCTTCTTCTTAATGCGAATCTTTTTAGTTTTCGTTTTCTCTTCAACTACTTCAGGTTTCACGGGTTTCTCCTCGACAACCTCAGGTTTCGCCGCTTTCTCTTCAACTACCTCAGGTTTAGCGGGTTTCTCTTCGACTATCACAGGTTTAGCGTGTTTCTCTTCGACTATCTCAGGTTTAGCGGGTTTCTCTTCGACTACCTCAGGTTTAGCGGGTTTCTCTTCGACTACCTCAGGTACCACTGGCTTCTCTTCGACTACCTCAGGTTTAGCGGGTTTCTCCTCAACTGATACCTGTTTTTCTTCAGGCTTAGCCTTTTTCTTAATACGAATTTTCTTGGTTTTAACAGTTTCCTCAAGCACTTCCGGTTGTTTTTTAGTCTCAATTACTTCCGGTTTTTTATCAACAACACTAATTACCAACGTTTCTCTTTCGGGTTTAGTTGACTTAGAATCAAATTCTATGGTTGATTTTATATCTTGGGTTACACTTACATCAGTTATTCCCTTTTCAACCGATTCTGTGGTTATAGTCAACTCACCGGGTTTTTTGGGCAACAATTCAAACATTACTAACGGCATGCTTTCTTCTGTTATGGTTTCCTGATCGCGTTTTGTAGGCCTTTTTTGAGAAACTATGGTTACTACCCTCTCAACCCCTAACATATCCCACTGAACACCTCGAGTTTCAGTCTCTTTAACCTCATCGGTTGTTGTAACAGCGTCACGCACACTAGGACGGCGTTTTAACGTTATTTCGCCTTCGGTTATCTTCTCTGTAATTAGCAAATAATTTAACGAAGAGTGTTTTAGTTAACAATTTAAATCCGAGTTTAAACCGTGGTGGTTTTGTTTAGCATCAGTTGACTTTTAGTTATCACCGCTTTTCAAAACCACTTAGTTTAATTTTATTTAAGCCCAGTGGCGTTACATTGAGCCGCGTTTAGATTTAAGACTAAAATTAGAATTAATTATAAGCAGTTTTAAGGTTACGCGATTTCAATACAATAATTTTATAGTAGATTTCAGTGTTAATTTAAGCAACCAGCACAGGCTTAGCTCTCGATAAGAGTATTTTTAGGCATATGTTTAAGCGTTTATATTGAATTCCCGGCATTATTAAGTCATAATTTAGAATTTAAGTGTTAGAAATTATTTTTTGATCCAAATTGCGACGTTAAAAAAGCACTTCACCATGTTCGTTATGACGTCACAATATTGTCACGTTGGCACAGTTTAAAAGTGACGTCATTACGTCATTATTCATTAGAGAAGGAATTGGGCTAAAGCAGAGCGCTATTTCGCGAATTTTAAGCTTTGATACAGTGTAAAGCTGTTTTTCTGCAAAAAGCGGAAGCAAATACATTGTTTGTTTACGAAAAAGGTTCAAACCTGTATCGTCCTGAATGACCAATATTGGTTTCGTCTCTTTAGGGGCTTCTGAGAAAAGTATATTATAATTAAAATCATATTTCATAATAATAGAATAAACGTTTTTGCCGAACTATTTAATGTTTAAATCCGTACTGTTCAGATTCCTCGATTTAAACTTACCATTTCAGAATTGTTCCATAGTTCCAAGGAATGTATTAAGTGACTAGACACACACATGCGTGTTAGAAAAAATTTATAAAAAAATAATAACGTTTGATTGATTCATATGACATGAATTATCGTGTAAAATTCCATATGCAAGCTCGATTTTTAAGCCAAAGATAAATAAGCTCGCGTATGGACTTTCAAATGATGGAATGTATTTCAAAGTTAATACTTCTTTTGTTAAATGTTAATTGCAAACCTTTTTTCTTCGTTGTTAGAAATTCTTTAGCTTCAATGAAAACTTCTTCGTCAGATGTTACGTCCGGAGCAACTGAAAAGTTTGCAAGAAGCGATGAAAAATGCAAAGCATTAGTTAATTAGTTTTACTAAGTATTTTTTGAATTGTAAAGAGGGTAAATTCTTTCCTAAATCTAAGTTAAAAATGCATTTTTTAAAGCGTTGCTAAATCGTTATAAAGTATGTTTAATATGAGCATCATACTGAGAAACGAGAATTTCTCCCATTATAAAGGAAAATTTGAGTTTAAACTGTATGAATAATCAGAGCATCTTGTTATCAGAGCATCTGGTTATCAAATGCGCATATAAGAGCAGAGAACATATGAAGAGGGATGGTAACTATAACGGCACAGCTTGATATCACTCTCACGCGCACCTACCTCGGCGCACAAAGGATTCAATGGGAGTTTCTTAGTATGTAGCTCATAATAAATTATATTTTGATAGAGCATTCACGTGCCCCTTTAAAGTATTTAAAATTATCGCCAAGTCTTTACAGAAGTTTGTTAATTAATAGTAAGTTATTGTTTAGTTTTTGTAGATTATTTTTCCACATAGCTTGTAAATTATCCAAAATTCCTTTTTCAAAAAAAGAAACTTATTTTATAATTAGCAGTAGTTTACTCGTAAAATTGTATAAACTGGGTGTTACAGAAATGTGTGTCTCAAATTTAGTGTTGTGTCCTATGAATCAGAATGAATACCACCCACAATTGGAGATACAGGTCCTAAAAACTAGAGTATCTATAGACCGAGTAGCGTCAATAGGCCAAAAATTAGGTACTTTGACGTAATTTTTGGCCTATGATACTACTTGGTCTACAGATACTCTACTAAAACCTTAGTAGGGACTCGTCTGTACTACGTCATGGAACCTCACTCTAGCTTAAAAAGATACCAAGAGGGGGTCGGAAGAGGGCAGAAATGGCGGCAGGGGGCGGAGCTATGCCCAAATTGGGAAGTCCCTATTATTGTAAGTAAAGTCTTATTTCTACAATATTTTTGATTATCCGCACTGTTAAATTTTAAATAGCCCTATCCCATGCTTGTTCAAAATTCTTTAATATTTACATTATTAACCGTTTGTTAGTTCTCATATTAATGTACTCCTGTAGTGTCTTTCAGTAACATGGCTATGTACTACACTTACGATGTTCACACATACGTCACATTGTTGACTTTGTGGACAACGCACGGAAATAAATAAATAAATAAGTAAATAAATAAATAAAAGAATATTTGTTGTGTAAAACCATGGTCCCTTGACGTTTATGACGCATTAAGGCCCAAAGAAAACACCATTGAATTTGAGACACCTTTCTATAAATCAATATTATTTTTAGTATATTAATTGCTAATTTTTTAAGCGTTTAAAAAGCAGTTCGAGTTTTTAGTAGTTGTAGATTTTTATACGCGATACCACGATGCAATCCCGTTATTAGAATTAGTAATTTTGCATAATTTTATAACAATTTTTTGATGTTGTTGTAAATATTAAGTTATAAATTTATGCAAATGAAATATTTTGAAGTAATATAATTGTTATTTTTAGTCTTATTTTTGTTTTTCTACGAATATCTTACCTTCCTCAACAGGAACCGTGTCTAAATTTTTAATGTAAAAATGCTTAAAAAGTTAAATGTATTTAAAAATAGTTCAGCAAAAATGTTTAGATCTTAGAACGTAAAAGAAGTGACAGCTTTTAGAAGTTTTTAAATGAAGTGAAGTGGGGGGATCGAGTTTATAGTTTCGATTTAACATTCTAAAGATGTTTTAGATTGTTCTTTTGAATTAGACTGAATCATAGCCTGGAAATATTTTATAATTTTGGGGTGGTAAGTTTTTCTCGTAGACTCACCTAAGACCTCGGCCACCTCCGTTTTGTGTGCCCTTGGCAGTTCAATATCTGGAATTTCTTTCGCTTTAGATTCCAGAGGTTTCGTTTCTTTCATGTCACCCAGTCCGTGCTCGGGTGCCACTTGTGATACCTAGAAAAGAAATTAAGTATGGTAAAATGGTCAAATCCAAGAGTCAAAATATGTCCTTACCTGAACGGAGAGTGTCTCTGACACGCTTACGGCTGCCACTTGCTCTCCAGGTACTTGGCCTGGTTTCAACTCCTTTAGACCATCGTCTGTGATAATTTCTGAAACCTCCATGGCTGTGTCAGATCTAACCGAAACGGTCGCTTTACGAGAGCCAGGAACTTCGTCACCCCTAAACGTTTCCGGTTGTTCTTCGGGAACAATTTCGGATACGCTAATCATCTTTCGAGACGTGAGTTTTAGATCTGCTTTCGAAGTATCTGGCGTTTGAGTAGGTACGAATTCGCCAGGTGTATCGTGAGCGATGACATCAGACACTGCTACGTGTTCTTTTGTCATGATTTCAAACTTGGCGGTAATTCCTATTGGTTGGGCTCCCTCCTTTAACTCTGAAGGCGCCGTTTCCGCCGTCACTTCCGACACAGCCACCGATTCTTGAGGCGTCACAGACACGTCCACTTTTCTTTCTTTGGGTGCAACTTGGGCGAGTAGTTCTTCCGGTTTGGTTTCTGATGTTACTTCTGATATGGAAACCGATTGGGTGGATGTTAAAGAGAGTTTAGCTATTTCTTTCAATGGCGACACGCCCTTGGCGAATTCTTCGGGTTTCACTTCCCCAGTTACTTCCGATATGGAAACGGATTCTAACTGCGTCAATTCCATATTGGCCAAGTGAGTTTTCGGTTTTACCTCTTCGGCTAAATCTTTGGGTAGTTCTTGCGTAACCGTTTCTTCAATAGTGAAAGACTCTTGTGGTAAGTAACCGACTTTGGCTTTTTTAGAGCTAGGCGTTACGCCGGCTTCAAATTCAGCCTCCTTCAAGGCCGTTGTTATTTCAGAAACTGAAACTGTTTCCTTGGAAGTGAAACTCAAAGTAGCTTGACTCTCAGTAGTCTTTACGGTTTCTAACTCGGTTGGTTTGTGCTCGCCCATCGTTTCAACTATTGCAATTGACTCTTGAGGCGTGAAACTTAGTTCAGCCAACTGACCCTCTGGTTTCTTCTTTTGCTCAAAGTCTTTTAAGTTGTCGTGGGTTACCGTCTCTTCTACGTTGACAGTTTCTTGTGGCGTATAATCAACCCGCGCAAGTTTAGATGGCGTCTTCTCCGAAGTGAAATCGTCGGGTTTGATTTCGGTGGATATCTCGGAAACGATGTAGGATTCAGTTGTACCTATACCAATATTAGCGATGCTTTCCAATGGTTTGTCCGCTGGAACTAGCTCCTCGGGTTTAAGGTGAGTCTTAACCTCTTCAACGTTGATATAATCTTGCCAAGTAAACTCCATGCCAGCTTTACGGGTTTTCGGTTTTTCCTGTTCAGGCAAATCGTCGCTTTTCTCTTGGGAGGTGACTTCGACAATGGACAATCCTTCTTGAGGGGTGTAGCCAACCTTGGCTTCGAATGGTTTTGGAGCTTCCTCCAGAACCAATTCCGTTTCCTTGGTGATGGTATTGATTTCCGAAACGGCGATGTGTTCAATGGAAGTCATCTTAACCTTCGCAGTAGTGTGTCCCGTGGGCTTGTGAGGTTCGAATCCAGTTGGAACGTCTCCTTCTACAACTTCCTCAACATCAATATGCTCGTGAAGATTCAAACCAACACCAGCTTTCTTTTCCTTGGGTTTTTTGATATCTTCCATCTCTTTGATCTTTTCTTCAGGTGTGACCTCTTCGATGGAGAAGGTTTGTTGAGGGAGATAACCGTATTCGGCTTTAACTTGAGTGGGTTTTTCAGATGGAAGCAACTCGCTTTCTTTTTGACTTGAAGTTACCTCTGATACAGCAATGGTTTCGACAGAAGTAATTTCCGTAACGGCTTGAGCTTTGAATGGGATCTCTCCAGCTTTAAATTCGCCAGGCTTATCTTCCCCACATATTTCGGAAACACCGATCGATTGTTGCGGCATAAGTTCTACTTGGACGCGTTTCTCTTCTGGTTTCACCTCTTTGACAAGTTCCTTTGTTTTCTCTTCAGTGGTAATTTCTTCAATAGAGAAAGTCTCTCTAGGTAGATAACCGAATTTGACTTTCTTGGTTTTCGGTTTGTCTGGGGTGGGAAGTTCTGTCGCGCCTTCTTCCGGCATCGTTTGAGACACGGATACAGGTTCACTTGATTGTAAACTAATCGCCGCTTGCCCTTGGAATGGAATTTCACCTTTGGCAAATTCTCCAGGGATGTCCTCGGTAGTAACTTCGGAAATGGTCAACGATTGTTGAGCTGTCAAATCAACCCCGGCCTTCTTAGTTTCAGGCTTAGGCTTAGCTTGAAAGTCCTTAGTTTTCTCTTCAGTCGTAACTTCCTCGATGGTGAAGCCTTCTTGTGGAGTAAAACCGAATTTGGCTTTGGTTTGGTTAGGAAGCTCACCCGCTTTGAATTCTGAAGCACTCATTTCAGTTGTTATCTCCTGAACTGATATAGTTTGTCTGGACGTAATACTGATATCGGCTTGACCCTGGAACGGAACTTCACCAGCTGCAAATTCTCCATGCTTATCAACGCTGGTAATTTCCGATACATTGATGTACTTTTGAGTTGTAAAGTCGACATCCGCTTGCTTCGATTCTGGTTTTGGTTTGGCAAGAAATTCCTTGAATTTCTCTTCCGCGGTTACTTCTTGAACAGTGATGGTTTCCCTGGGAGTGATACCTAAACGGGCGGTTATAGTATCCGGTTTGTCACTGGGTTTGAAGTCAGTGGCACTCATTTCTGTAGTTGTTTGAGAAACTGAGATGGATTCTTGAGATGTAAGTTTCAGTTGCGCTTGACCTTGGAAGGGTATCTCTCCTGCTTTAAACTCTCCAGGCTTGTCTTCTCCCATAACTTCGGAGATGCTGAGAGACTGTTGAGTGGTGAAATCCATTTGCGCAGTCTTCTGTTCGGGTTTTGGTTTCTTTACCAGATCTTTTGGTGTTTCTTCCGTTGTTACTTCCTCAACTGTGAATGACTCGCGTGGTAGGTAACCCATCTTAGCTTTAGTGCTTCCGGGAAGCTCTCCTGCTCTGAATTCAGCCGCAGTTTGCTCTGTTGTAGTTTCAGACACGGCGATAGTTTCCCTGGATGTGACGGTGATCGCTGCTTTGCCTTGGAACGGAATCTCACCTAATAGTAAACGAAAAATGTGATTTTTCCAAATTCTTACCCTGTTAACCTCTAATAGTGTATTCATACCTCTAGCAAACTCTCCCGGTAGATCTTCTCCGGTAACTTCTGAGATGCTAATAGATTGTTGCGGTGTTATATCCACCAGAGCCTTTTTGGTTTCCGGTTTCGTTAACTTCTCCAATGTTTTTGTTTTTTCGTGAGCAGTAACCTCCTCTACCGAAACCGTCTCTCGCGTAGTGTACCCAAACTTAGCACTAATCTGACCCGGTAACTCCCCAGCCTTAAACTCTTGCGGCACCATTTCCGTTCTAGTTTCTGATACCGCGATAGACTCTTTTTGAGTAATGCTCATGCGCGCTGTGTCTTGGAACGGCAATTCGCCCGGTGCGAATTCACCCGGTTTCACTTCACTAGTAATTTCAGATACACTAATGGATTCTTGGGATGTCAAGTCCACCCCAGCGCGTTTTTCTTTCGGTTTAATTAAGTCACCAAGTTCTCTAGTTTCACCTTGGGTCAACACTTCTTGCACGGTGAACGATTCTTTCGGCAAGTAACCCAGCTTAGCTTGAACAGTACCAGGCACTTCACCAGCTTTAAACTCTGTCGCTTTCATCTCGGAAGTGACCTGAGATACATTGATAGATTCTTGGGTAATTGTAGTTCGCGATTGTATTGATTTCGCTGAAGGGCGCACTAAAGGTTGAAGGTCTTCGGTTCGGTTCTCTGATATGACCGTAGAAATCGATAATGACTCGGTAGAAGTTAATTTCCTCTCAGCCGTAACTTCGCCAGGTAATCTACCGGGAGCGAACTCTCCGGGTTTCTCTTCGGAAGTAATTTCTGATACCACGATGGACTCCTTGGAGGATATTTGAGGCTTAGCTTTGACTTGTCCAGGAGTCTCACCTGGAGCAAACTCCTTTGCCGATTCCTCGGGCCTGATAATGGACACATCAATATGTTCCCTTCGAGTAATATCTTTTTTAGCTTTGACTGGTTTAGTGGTGAAGGGGGCTAATTCCTCAACCGTTTCCTCTGGTTTCAAATCAACACTTTCTTTCTCTTTGCCGGGGATCAAGAACTTCTGCATTGACATATGGCTTTCTTCCTCAACCGTTTCAATATCAATGTTGACACGGTCTTCGGGCGTAATTTCCATACCAGAAGTCTCTTTCTTGCGAGACGTCATTTTAACTGGTTTGAGTTTAACCTCTTCCTTTTCCGGTTCTTTCGGTTTCTCCAAAATCTTTTTCTTTTTCAAAGTGATCTTTGAAGTTGTTTCCTTAGTTTCATCCTTCTCTGGTTTAGTTATGACCAGTTTTTGCGTTTCAACCTTTGGTTTGGGAACCTCTTTGCTCTCAAGTTCAATCGTCCTCTTTTCAGTGGACTCAACCGTAATATCGATCTGTTCCTCCTGTTTAGGTTTAGGCTTACGACGGATTTTACGAGTAGTTGTGATTTCTTCCTCTTCAGTTACCTCCTCGGTTTCTTTTGGCCTAGGTCTACCCTTGCTTATAATACTGAGCTTCTGTTCCGGAACTTGGGTCAATTTCAACCTGTCTAATTCCTCTTCCTCTGGTTTCTTTATCTCTTTCTCTGGGAAATCCACTGGTTTGAGGCTAATATCGATGGTAGTTCTATCTTCTGATTTACGTTCGGGTCTCGGAATGGGCTTAAGTACCACGGTTGCAAACAAGGGTATTTCGGCAACTTCCCTAACCCTGGGTTTGTGTACGACTTGAACAGCCATTTTCTGAATTTGTGGTACCGTTTGAGGGAAAGACTCGAGAATTTCTTCGTATTCTTCAACCTCTTCAGTAATTTTGGGTTTCTTTCTAATAATCTTTTTTGTTTGTTTTTCTTGAGTTTTTGGCTTAACCGTAACCTTAAGTTCTTGCGTTTCGGGTACTGGTTGGGGTATGGCTTTGCTTTCAACAGTAATAGTGTGCTCCTCAATTGGTTTAGTTAATTCCATTTCCACTTGAATCTCCTCTTTCTTATCGATTTTCTTGCGAATAACTTTAGTGACCTCTGTGGTTTCTTCAACTTCTTCAACCCGTTTCACCTCCTCCGGCTTCTTCTTAGTAATGATCGAAATCTTTCGCTCTTCTGGTTCTTTAGTAGGTTTAACATCTTCGACAGTTTCAATAGGCTTCTCGACCTTGAATGGCCTTTCAACCTTTTTAAGCTGTATATCAAATAGAGATTTTTCGGGTTTCTCTTCCTTTGGCTTTGGTTTCCAACTAACTTCCAGTGTTTGCGTTTCGGGCACTGGTTGAGGAATAGCTTTACTCTCAACAGTAATGCCCCTTTCCTCGATCACTTCTTTTTTAACAACCGAGAAGTCAATTTCGACCTTTTCTTCTTGGGGTTTCTTTGGTCTTCTTATTATTTTTTTAGTGGTTGTTTCTTCAACTGTTTCTTCCGTCTCTTCACGCGTTTCTGGTTTAGGTTGGGGTTTAGCTTTAGTGCTAATTGATATTTTTCTTTCCTTAAATTCTTGAATAGCAGTGGTGGTTTCAGTCTCTTCTACTGGTTTCTCCACCGGCGCGAACGGACGCTCAACTTTCTTCAAAGTAATAGAGAATGGAGATTTTTCATCTGGTTTCGGTTTTTCCTCAACCGGTTTGGGCTTTGGTTTTGGTTTCTCCTCAACCATTTTTGGTTCTTCTTTCGGTTTCTCCTCAACCGGTTTTGGTTCTTCTTTTGGTTTCTCTTCAATTGGTTTCGGTTTTACATCTGGTTTTACTTCTAACGTTTGTGTTTCCTGTAAGGGCAATGGCACAGCCTTACTTTCAACAGTGATAGGTATTTCCTCTTTATCTTCTAAAGGCTTCTCAATTTCCTCGGGTTTTTCTGGTTTTTGTTTCCTGATAATTCGCTTCTTCTTAGTTACCTCAACCACTTCCTCCGTAATTTCTTCTTTGGTTTCCTTTTTCGGCTTTCCCTTTGAAGTAACAGATACTTCCCTGGGTTCTTCAACCGGCTTGGGCTTATCAAATGGTTTCAACTCAACCACTTCTTTTTCTTCTTGCGGTTTCTGGAAGGGTCGCTCAACCTTCTTCAAGGTAACGGGGAAAACTGATGTTTGCATTTCTTCCGGTTTCGGCTTAGGTTTCCACGTTACCTTCAATTGTTGCGTTTCCGGTACTGGTTGCGGTACAGCGGTACTCTCGACAGTAATGTCTCGTTCTTCTGTCGGCTTAAGAATTTCGAAATCAACTTCAATCTTTTCCTCTTCTGTTTTTGGTTTTTGTTTACGAATTTTCTTTGTAGTAATTTCTTCCTCGATAATTTCTTCTGTTGTAACATCTTTAGGTTTTTCTTCTGGTTTTTCTTTGATCTTAGTGGTAAAGGAAATCTTTCGTTCCTGAACTTCCTGAACAAATTTGGGAGTTTCATCAACCACTTCCTTTGGAGCTTCCGGTTTAAATGGTCGTTCGACCTTCTTCAATTGTACTTCAAATTTGGATGGTACTTCCGGTTTTGGCTTTTCTTCAACAACTTTGGGTTTAACTAAAACCTCCAGTTTCTGACTTTCAGGAACATCTTGAGGAATGGCCTTACTTTCGACCGTGATATCGATTTTATCATCAGGTTTAATAATTTCAAAATCAACCTCAACCTTTTCTTCTTCTTTTGGTTTAGGTTTCCTGATAATACGTCTTTTCGTAACTTCCTCTTCAATAGTTTCTTCTTCAATTTCTTGGGTAACCTCTTCGGGTTTTGGTTTGGGTTTAACTTTGCTAGTTAAGGAGATCTTGCGTTCCTCGATCCTTTGTACAAACTCCGGTTTTTCTTCAGCTGGCACTTCTTCGGGAACCGGCATTTTCAAAGGCCGTTCCACCTTCTTAAGCTTGACCTCGAACTTGCTCTTTTCTTCAACAGTAGGCTTCTCTTTCGGCTTAATTTTAACTTCAAGTTGTTGCGTCTCTGGTGTTGGTTGTGGTATGGCTGTACTCTCAACGGTAACTTCCCGGTCTTCGTCCGGTTTGACCAATGAAAAATCTAAAATAATTTTCTCCTCCTCCGGTTTCTTAGGTCTTCGTATGATTCTTCTGGTGTCCTCAACTTCCTCAATTATTTCCGTTTCTTCCGTTACTTCTGGCTTAGGCTTAGGTTTCGTTTTACTAATGATAGAAATCTTTCTTTCATTAACCTCTTGAACGAAGCTCGGTATTTCCTCGGGCACGGGTTCGTCCTTCCTTTCAGGTACACCCAACGGTCTCTCCACCTTTTTCAAACTAAACTCAATCTTGGTTTTTTCTTCAGGTTTAGGTTTGTCTTCTGGAACCTTTTTAGGTTTAGTTTTAACTTCCAACTTTTGTTGTTCGGGTACTGGTTGCGGTACAGCTTTACTGTCTACGGTAATTTCACGAATTTCTTCAGGCGTGACAATCTCAAAGTCAAAGGACAATTGAGGTGAAATTGGTTTTTCCGGTTTCTTTTTGATAATTTTCGTTTCCTGAACAACGTCTTCCACTTGCTCAACTTCTTGTGCCGGTATGGGATGTACTTTAGATTTGGTAACGACGGAAATTTTTCTTTCTTCATGCGTATGCATTTCCGTAAAACTTTCACTAGTACGTTCCTCGACAACCGAAGTTCTAACAGGTCGAATTTGTTGCATGGGTAGAGATGCTGTTGAGAATTGTGGCATTTCTTCAGACACAATAGGCCCGATAGCCTCAACAATAATCTGTTTAGCCTCTTCCTTCTCCAAAGGTTTGTGTTCTTTAGAGACTATGATTTGTTGCGTCTCAGTAAAGTCTTGGGGAATGGCTGTACTGTCCACAGTAATCTGTCTAGTTTCATCGCCCTTTTCGAGAGTAAAATCTATTTTCATAGTCTCCTGTGGCTTTGGTTTTTGAGTTATCACTCTCTTTGGTTTTTCGGGCTCTTCCTCGGTAATTTCCGTAATAATGGGGCCCGTTTCCGGAGTCTGTCTAGCTCGGCTTATGATGGTAGTTTGTTGTTGCATGAATGCCGTATGAGAAGTGTGTTGGGTAAATTCTTGCTGGAAGGTTGTAGGTTGTTGAGGCCGTTCCTCAGGCTTTGTTTGAGTGACGCTAACGAACGACTTCGATACTTGTTTTGTTTGCGTAAAAGAAACGGAAGTTGGTTGTTCGAAGGTGCCTGGCTCTTCAGGCATAGGTGAAACACGTCCAAATTCCACAAGAGGAGCCAGTGTTGTACTGATTTTCTTTCTCGCTACGTTTTTAGCTTCTTCTTCGGTAATTTCTTCAATAATGGGTTTAGAGAATGGCTCTTTTCTCATGAACAAGGTTGTACTTTCATCCGTCGGTTGAGGAATTGCAGTACTGCTGGTGGTAATTGGTCGGTCTGGCTCATCCGGTTTAACTAAAGAGAAATCGATCTGCAAGGTTTCTTCTTCGGGTTTCTTGGGCAATCTTCTAATTATGGTACGCCTAGCCCCTTCCTTAACCTCTTCCGGTTGTTCACTTTCCGGGACTTGTTCTTCGGGTTTAGGTCTTGCCGTGCTTGTAGTTTTAACGGTAATTTCGTAAGTTCGCGTAGATTCTGTTGTTGTTGTGGGTTCCGGCTGTTCCGGTATAGTTTTCCTCGGTTGCTCAACAGGTTTCAAGTCAAATTCAAATGGTGAGACCTTATCAGGCTGATATGGCGTACGCTCGACTGGTTTTAAGATGACCTGGAAAGGTTTTTCTTCTGGTTGTTTTTCCCAAGGTTTTGCCGACTTGAGAGTTGGAGCCAATTCTTCCGGTTCTTCGATATGTGGTTGAAGGACCTCGCTTATTTTATGTCTGGCTTCCGTTTTTTCATCTTCAATTGTGCTTATTTCCGCTCTCTGAGTAGTCCTGGTACCCTGTATGGTCATGGTACTTTCTTGTGTTTGACGACTAAATTTCATGAAGCTAGTTTGTTCTGTTGAAGTATACTCTTCGACTGATGTTCGTAATGGTCTTTCTACCGGCTTAAGAACAATCGGGAAGGGAGAGGTAGACTCAGGTTGAAACGGTTTGATTTGAGAAGGTTTCAACTCGACCTGGTGTGGCTTTTCTTCTTCTGGTTTAAGAGGTTTGGGTCGAACCGGTATATGCATTTGCTGCGTTTCTTGGGTCGGTTGAGGTATCGCACGGCTGTCGGTAGTTATCTGGCGAGGATACTCCGGATGTTCCAATGTAAAATCAAGAGACAGTGTTTCAGGCGTCATCGGACGCAATGTGTCAATAATTGTTTTTCTAGCCTGTTCTTTTTCGGTTGTTTCATCAGTGGTTTTTCTAACTGTAGTTTGGATCGAAACTTGATCAAGCTGGAATTCACGCGTGATTGGTGAGAGTTGCTCGGGTTCTCTATGTTCTGGTACAGGCCGTTGAGGTTTATCTACAGGTTTCAATGTTATTTCCATAGGAGAGACTTCGTCCGGCTTGTAGGGTTGACGCTCAACTGGTTTCAAAGTTACCGGGAAAGGTCTTGTGTCCTCTGGTTTTTGAGGTTTAGGTTTCATCGTCACTTTCATCTGTTGGGTTTCACGCGTTGGTTGCGGAATTGCCTTACTTTCAGTTGTGATATCGCGCGGGTATTCGGGATGCTCTAATGTAAAATCAATGGATAAAGTTTCGGGTGTCAATGGTCGTAGAGTTTCTATAATATTTTGTCTAGCTTTCTCTTTATCGTCCGAAACCTCTTGTACCGTTCGACGAGTACTTGAGAACATTGAGACATCAGTCCTGTAATCAACAGTAGTTTGTTGAGTTAATTCTGGTTGCTGGGGCTGTTGAGAATGCTCCACTAGAGGTTTTGTTGATTTTTCAAACGGCTTTAGAGTGTACTTAAGAGCTGAAACTTCTTCGGGTTGAAACGGTTTGCGTTCAGTCGGCTTCAAAGTTACGGGGAACGGTCTTGTTTCCTCAGGTTTCTGTGGTTTAGGTTTAACTGGAACTTTAATTTGTTGCGTCTCTTCCATTGGTTGTCGAATCACTCGACTTTCGGTTGTTATATCGCGCGGGTAGTCTGGATGTTCGAGAGTAAAGTCAATATCCAAAGAGTCGGGGGTTAAAGGTCGAAGCGTCTCAATGATAGTTCTCCTGGCCCTATCCTTTTCATCGGTTGTCTCCTCAACTGTTCTACGAATGGTGCTAAGAACTGAAACGTCCGTCGAATAGTCAACAGTTGTGGGTAAAGTAGTTTCGGGTTGCTCCGAGGTCGGTACTGGTTTAGTTGGTTTTTCCCACGGTTTCAAAGTATATTCCAAAGGTGAAACCTCATCAGGTTTGTAAGGTTGCCGTTCAACAGGCTTTAAGGTGACCGGGAATTGCCTAGTGTCCTCTGGTTTTTGAGGTTTAGGTCTCACTGGAATATGCATTTTCTGTGTTTCTTGAGTTGGCTGTGGAATAGCCCGACTCTCAGTAGTAATATCTCGCGGATGTTCAGGTCTTTCAAGAGTAAAATCTATGTCCAGATTATCGGGTGTCAGAGGACGTAGTGTTTCAATGATAGTTCGCCTGGCTCTATCTTTTTCATCAGTCGATTCTTCCACTACAGTTCGACGCATGGTGCTATGAACAGAAATGTCCGTCGAATAGTCAACAGTTGTGGGTAAAGAGGGTTCCGGATGTTCCTGAGTTGGTACTGGCCTAGTTGGTTTTTCCCACGGTTTCAAAGTATACTCCAAAGGCGACACCTCATCAGGTTTGTAAGGTTGCCGTTCAACGGGCTTTAATGTTACGGGGAATGGCCTTGTATCCTCTGGTTTTTGAGGTTTAGGTCTTACTGGAATATGCATTTGCTGTGTTTCCTGAGTTGGCTGTGGAATAGCCCGACTCTCAGTGGTAATATCTCGCGGATGTTCTGGTCTTTCAATGGTAAAATCTATGTCCAGATTATCGGGTGTCAGAGGACGAAGTGTTTCAATGATATTTCTCCTGGCTCTATCTTTTTCATCCGTAGTTTCATCCACTACGGTTCTACGCATGGTGCTAAGGACAGAAACGTCCGTTGAATAGTCAACCGTAGTAGGCAAAGTAGGTTCGGGTTGCTCCGAAGTGGGTACTGGCTTAGTTGGTTTTTCCCACGGTTTCAAAGTATACTCCAAGGGCGACACCTCATCAGGTTTGTAAGGTTGTCGTTCAACCGGCTTTAAAGTGACAGGGAATGGTCTGGTGTCCTCTGGTTTTTGAGGTTTAGGTCTTACTGGAATATGCATTTGCTGTGTTTCCTGAGTTGGCTGTGGAATAGCCCGACTCTCAGTGGTAATATCTCGCGGATGTTCTGGTCTTTCAATGGTAAAATCTATGTCCAGATTATCGGGTGTCAGAGGACGAAGTGTTTCAATGATAGTTCTCCTGGCCCTATCCTTTTCGTCAGTCGTTTCTTCCACTACAGTTCTACGCGTGGTGCTAAGGACAGAAATGTCCGTCGAATAGTCAACCGTTGTAGGCAAAGTAGGCTCCGGTTGCTCCGAAGTGGGTACTGGCTTAGTTGGCTTTTCCCAAGGTTTCAAAGTATACTCTAAGGGCGACACCTCATCAGGTTTGTAAGGCTGCCGCTCGACAGGCTTTAATGTTACTGGGAATGGTTTCTGTGGTTGTGGTTGTTCTTTAGGCTTCACTTGAACCAAAAACTCCTGAGTTTCGGTTAAAGGTTGTGGAATGGCCCTCGATTCTGTCGTAATATCGCGCGGTTGGTCTGGATGTTCTAATGAGAAATCAATACTCAACGTTTCAGGTTGCTCTGGTTGTTTGGGTGTTCTCCTAACCACTCTTCGAACTGATTCGTCTTGCACAACTTCGCTTTCTTCCAAAGTAGATTTCCTAACTCTACTAGCGACGGTAGTTACCTGTTGTTGGGTTACCTCCCTGAATCCGGTAACGGTAGTTTGTTCCGTTACTGCATCGAGGGGCTGGGGTAATTGAGTGGTGCTCGTGGGTGTTACCGACATTAACATCGTTGAAAAGTCCTCTGGTCGCGTTTCTTTCGTATCGAACATACTAGGCTTACCGTGTTTAAGTATAGGTTTCGGAATTTTGGGTGTCGCTTGCGGCAAAGAGTCTATAATAGTCTGCCTCGCATCCTGTACATTATCTGGGCTGAATGGGCTTACATCTTCCGGTTTAACTTCCTCTGTAGTGGGAGTTACGGGCGTTAGAGTAGGCTTAACGGGTTTGGGTACATCGGGGGTCTTTTCTAGAGACGGTTTCTTTTTAATAATACGTTTAGGCTTAGAAGGTACTTCTTGTGGAGTCTCGGTTAAAGGTGTGGGCTGCTTCGTAATGCGAAGAACTGACGCCTCCTTTTGTTGAAACTGCTGCACGGTAGTGCTCTGACTGAAAACACCAATACTGGTTCCATACGTTGGTGAAGTGGGGCTCTGGATGGGTTCTATAGGGATCACCTCAGGCTGTTCTACCCAAGAAATATGCTGCGGTTTCGATGGCTTTTGTTGTTGAACACTCTTTGGTTGCTGCGGCTTTGGACCTGACACCTTCTGAAATTGGCTAGTTTGGGTTACCTGTTGCGTCTGAGACGATTGCAAAGTAGTTTCAGTAGTTTTGAGAGTTTTTTGCTTAAAAACCCGGACATCGGCTCGCTGGAACGACGTAGACTCTAGTTCATCAACGGAACCATAAGGCTCAACCTCCGATACAGTGTAAGGGTCTCGAGGAGTCACCGATGGTTCTGCCATTTCTGAGGTTGGTTGAGGTGTTTCGAAAGGAGAAACAGCTTCGTCACGAGGCTTGAGTTTCTTTTTCTTTGCTGCATGTTCCTCTTTAGTTTCTGACATAATAAGAAAAAGTAACACAAACGTATGATATGGGTAACCTTCCATTGTTATAAGCCTCACTTACCTCCAACATGTAGAACACAAGTAGAAGTTACCACTCCCTGATCATTTTCGGCCTTAGCCGTGTATGGACCTTTAGTATTGTCGTCAACATGTAGAATATGTAGAAGGGAACGATCCACAAGGTCAACCACCTCATAGTTTGGCGTTTTAGTTGGTACCTCTTGTGTTTTGTGATACCACGTGACTTTAGGCTTAGGTTTTCCGCGTACCACAACCTCCAGAGTAGTTTTCTGATTGGGTTCTTTTATAAACACGTCTGTCAACTTACTGACGAAGGACGGAGACTCTGGTAACTCAGGTACGAAAACTTTGGTGGTGGTACTGTCAACACCGTTACGATTTTTCGCTTCGCAAATGTAACTACCAGTATCTTCTGGCGTCGGCTTGTTAATTAACAATGTAGTTGTACCATCCATATCGTACCAGATTTTGAACAGTGGACTGCTTTTAAGTGGTTGTCCTTGCCTGTACCATGTCACTTTTGGTCGTGGGGTACCTACTACCTTACACTGTAACCTATAAGTAGGAAGTATGCCATTAGATAGTCATCACTAATTTTACGCGAAATTATCATAACTTACTTAGCAGTCTGAGAAGGAGGCATATTGACTTCTTTGGGCAACTGTTTCTCAAATTTTGGGGCTGTTCCAATATCGATGGGTTTGCCCTTCTCTTTAGGGATTAAGTCTTCGTCGGTTGTCAAATCCTCAAAAGTTGAATCATCGGACATGCTTTTCAAGGTGTCAGTGTCGAACAGAGATGAAGACTTATCCGCACTTATTGTGGCGATTTCAGAGTCCGGTATGTATTCGAACGCTGAAATTTGACATAAGTTACAACCATTCAATGCATAAACCTTGTTGACTAAAAATGGTCCGAGCACTTACAATCCACAGTAACCTCCGTCCTCGTTATTGATTCACCAGCCTTGTTGACAGCCCTGCAAACGTACTCTCCGCTGTCTTCTGGGAAAACTTCGGAAATGAAGAGTTCGCAGTAGCCATCATTGCTATACGTGACTCGCACATCCTCGTTAGGTCTAACTTCACGGTCATTGTGGTACCAAGTAATGGTAGGCGGTGGTTTTCCAAGTACCTTTGTTTAATTTTTTTAGTTAATATACAGTTATAAAAAACCTTGAAAAGAGGTTCTTACATAAGTGAAGAGTTTAACTTCACCACCGTCCATAACCTTCACAGGTTGCAGTTGCAAAGTAAAGGTTGGCGTTTCCGTGTCTTCATCCGGTTCACTTTCAACCACCAGATTGGCGGTGGTCTCGACGGTTCCGACCTCATTTTCGGCTTTGCACGTATACTCGCCACCATCATCTTGGAAGACTTCGCGAATCAGCAGAGTAGAGTGATTCTGTGCACTGGTAATCTGCACGTCTCGTGTCGATTTGATTGGTTTATTGTTCATGAACCACGTGAATGTTGCTTCCGGATAGGCGGCCACCTTCACTTCCATCACTGTGGCCTCACCTTCCGGTACAACTTGCGGCTTCAGTGGTTTTATCAACTTTGGTGGAGCTTTCTCGGGTTTGGGCGATTCTTCCTCGCACTTTACTCTTAAATTAGCGATAGTACTAGCCTGCCCGGCTTCATTCAAAGCCCTAACTTCGTAAATTCCACCATCCTCCGGGAACAGTTCCAATATGAACAAAGTTGATTTAACACCATCATTTTTGATTTGGAAATCACGCGTAGGTGTAAGCTCGTTACCATTGTGGTACCTAATTATAAGTATTAAACGTTAATTGAAAATAGCTTTAACGTTTAGAAAATTAAGCTGTAGGCCTATTAAATCTATTTTCTTCTTTATAAATATACTTTAGCAATTTCAAGCTAATATAAATAACTCAAGAAAACAAACCAATGCAAGGTAGGTTCTGGTGTCCCTGTGGCTTCAACTGTCAGTGTCAGAGGTTCTCCCTCTGGCGCTGTGACTGGCCTCAAAGGCTTCAAGAACGTAGGGGGGATAGTTGGTATTTCTACCTCAGCCATGTCGATTATTTCGAAGTCATCTATGTTTACCCATTATAAAATTAATACAAGAACCTAAGTTGAGGATCTTAATGAAAGACCTACCAGCACCGACTACAGCCAACGGAGCAGAAGTTTCATCCTGACCTAAAGTATTAGTTGCACGGCAACAATAGATACCCTGATCATCTGGAAAGACTTCCTTAATGGTCAATGTGACGTCCCCTGTTTCAGGGTTCAGGTATGGCTGAAAGTCATGGCTAGGCCTAACTTCGTGCCCGTTCAAGAACCATTTAATATCCGGTTGAGGAACACCCTTCACTTTGCATTTCAAGACACCTGTCACCCCATCGTTGACGCTCACCGGTTGTAAGCGCTCAGTAAACTTTGGTGGCTCTCCTGGTTCTACATTTTAAGATTATGGTAACAAGACTTAATGATTTCCCAAGTGTACTTAAATACTTAAAATTCCCGCGAGTTAATAATGTGTAAAGAATGCCGTCAAATTCCCAAAAGTGTGGTAATGTTTAAATTTAGTGTTTGTCTTTATTCTATATATCACAGAACCCTTCATCTGAGACCAAAACATTTTCGATCTCTTTAAAATAGTGAGTTTTTAAAATAAATTCGTTCCAGAGAATTTCAGCTGAAGATAAACATTTATCTTGGCACAAGTCCTCAGTTATTATTCTTATTTCACCCACAAAAACTCTTTTCCCTGAGTTATTGTAAGATGTGCTAGATCTAATACATCTCTGTCTTCACACAGAGACAGTCGGTTTCTGTTAAATTTAACAATTGGGTCCCTCAGTTCATGCCACCCACCATATCCAAAGGTGTGAATTTATGAGAACTCAGATATAAGCCAACTTTAAAGTCTGACTGTTCCGGATAAAATTCTAAGTTTATCTTCAACAGTCATCTTTGCGTCGCTTATTACACACGGGGTCCTATTTCCCCTTCTGCACAAACAAAGATGAGCTCAACGTCCCAACCCAATCCACGCTGGTGTGGCAATACGTCATCATATTTGCTCCAATGATTACCGAGTATTATACCCTCCTTAGCTCTCATTGCTCCTCTGAGTGAAGTAGTGATTTAAGAAAACTACCCCACTTGGCGAAAATCCATTTAAAGAATTAAAGAGAGAAGAGCCAACTTTCTATGTTTAGATATCTTTCTCTAGTCCCTTCTTTACTTTACCTAGTGGGAGTGGTGATTAAAGAAGATATTTTTAGCAACTGTTCCACTCCCAAGATCAAATAAAAAGTACCCCTCAAGGCTCAACAGTTCTTCCCGAGTTGACGTTGAGGAAAGACTCATTTTTCTTTTTAACCCCTAACGTGATTTATAAGCATCATTTTGAAGGAATTTCAAGTTGTTTTTAAAATTACAGATTACATCATGAGTTGGGTACTCGGTTGAGTCAGTCAAGGACGGAACTCGCCCCTCCCACACCAAAGAAACTGCCAGTAAAACTTTCAACGTGACAGTAGACACGCTTAAGGATTTGGGTGGAAAGGACCTAGTAGAATTGAGAAAGAAACTACTCACCCTTGATGGTAACGTTTGTGACTGTTGTCGCTTCACCGGCTTGGTTAACCGCCGTGCAGTAGTAAAGTCCGTTGTCGTCCAAATAAACTCGAACGATCTCCATAGTGGCTGTACCATCTTTTTGGTGAGTGATTTTGAAATCTCGCGAATCTTCGATGGGACGCTCGCGAAAGTACCAGGTGAGTTCTGGCGGTGGGTAGCCATCGACTTTGCACGATAGTTTAACGCTCTCCCCATCAAGCGCGCTTACGGGTAAAAGTTCTTGCACGAATTTAGGAGGTACCGATTTGTCCGGCGGTGGACCGCTACCCGGGGTTGTTGGTGTCTTCTTCTGATCCCTAGGTTTGACTGGACCTCCTTGGGGCGGCTTTTTCGGACCACCGGGACCCGTTTCTTGTCCCTTATCGTCTACTCGACTGGCCAGAGGAGTTTCAGTCTTGCCTACGAGATGAGAAGAGAGAAATCAACGGTTAGTTTACTTTTGACTAATTCTATTTAAATTTAAATAACTTTATAATATAATCTAACTCTATATTTGTGGTGTGTATTTAGTGTGCGTGTATTTTTGAAAGTAGAAATAGTGTAGATTTAGGAAAATGTTAAGCATGATTTATCCTAAGTGTAAATAGAATCCAATAAAGCTAAACTTTAAAAATAGTATCTTGAGAAATGGTTCAGGAATTGTTTATACAGTGATGATTCACGTTTCGCGCCCTTAGAAAGACATCTTTAAGGGATTTTTAGTTGTTTTTTTAATATCACGTCGTTGGGTGGCATAGCCTTGTGGCACATTTTTCGTTTTCAGCTAAATTTAGGGGTGAACAGTACATCTCGACGTTGATGACCCTTTATCCCTCTCAACACTGACAAGGTAGATAGATACGCTTTATCATTTTGGATAATTGCCATCGAAAAGAAGACTCTCACCGTTTCTAACAAGTTAAAACGAATTATATTCCTGTACATTTGTAAACTATTACTCATGAATAAAGTCTAAATATCCAAACATTCAGTTTTATCATTTTAAACATTAAATAAAATATTATCATAGTCTGGCAAATATTAAGGGTCAAATTGATGGTCAGTTTGGACCCTATCAATAATATTTTCAGGTAAGAGCGTTACTAGTTTTAAAATTTCGAAAAGTCAACGGCAAAGAACTTTGACATGGTACTGTCTCAAGGACGAATTGAAACCCGAGAAGACCGTAAACTCAGGACAGAGGAGAACCGCAAGTATGCTTAGAAGCTAGACATCTTTAACAGCATCGAAATATAAATTATGCTACACACTTTTATTGTCAGATTTTACAAGTACATAATTGGAGATTTCAGTGACTATTCTAGGCGACAAATGTTAGCGTGGTAGGCAGTATAGCTCTACACGAAAAAGTGAAATTCGTGTTTCGTAAATTTGTCACGGTAGATTATAAATCTAGGGCCGAGGATATTTAAAAGTAACAGTTGAGGTTTGGGGGTACGGTACATTTCTCTTCGAAAGAAAAAAAGCTCGACAGTTGGTTGCTAGCTGCAAGCAAAGTAGCGAGAGAGCAAACATCCTTAGGATCCCTTATAAAGACAGGCCAATGTGAGGGTAGGTTATTAATAGAATTACCCAGGGATCTTAGTGAGCTTATGTTGATACTAATCTCTCGAGAAGTGGTATAGATTTACTAGGTAAACTATGGTAGCCTACCGAGGAGACCACGCTAACATCGTCACTGTCACGTGAGTATTTTAGTTGGATGTATTCTTAGATACATTCTTCGTATAAAAGCACAATTTTAAAAAAGCCTATAACCTTCCGCGGACTCAATTAAAAATTACCTATAGTTGACCCGAAGTAACAATTTCCAAGGAATAGTAAATGTTTATATTATACGCAATGCCGTAGCTGAGATGACGTCTTCGTTGTAAATAGACATATTGCACACCCTTTAAAGCAAATGTCGGCTCATGTAGCACCGCTAATATTCTGGCTGATCTATTACACATAAATTTTACCTTTCCTAAGGCAGGAGCCTATCAGAGCTTGTCCATGAAGGCGGAGCTAATACTAGCCTTTGCTAATTAAAAGTTGAGATGGCTTAATTGTTAGCTCCACCCTTCGATTATGGGAACCTCTAGTGGCGTGTGTTTGAACTAACCACAGCCGAGACTTGCTTTAACGTACGTTTTGGAAAATGTTACTTTCGATTCAATATAATTATATTACGATTTATTCGGTTTTTAAAAGAGCATTGGTTAACATTGCTAAGCCAACTAACACTACTACGTCCCAGTAAAAATCATTATCTAATTATATTTTTTTAAATATAAAACAAGCCGTTAATTTTAGCTAACGAAACAATTCGATAAAGATATTTTTAAATAGACTAGATTCACTTTGAAAAACACCATCTTATAAAAATTTGAACCAAGGCATCTTTTAAGGATAATTATTATCGTAATATAACATGATGATGAAAATCTATCCGTCAAGGACCGTAGTTAAGCCTAATTTGACTTTAAAGTAATGAACGAAAATCCAAATTGAAAAACCAATCACCTTGACGAAGAATTTCATCTTAAATAATATATTTTTTTAAAACAAACAATTCACCTACACTCATTACGTTCAAAAACGTGTAGGTATTTTTTTTTCTTTTTTTTTTGGATGTAGTTGGTTAGTATAGGTATGACATCATAGACAAATGACAAGTTAAAAACTGACGAAACATTTTTGTTTCGCAGGACAGTGGCTTTCTAAGAATTTTTCACGCGGCAACATTTTATGAGATAAATATGTAATTATAAAACATTATTTCCTATTTCTTTCAAAAACATTGGATTTTGCTGTGTGTATTTATTTATATTGACTGGGTTGATTTATTTATTTCTTACTTTCTACTTTGAGGCGCGCTGAAGTTTCGGCTTGACCACTGTTATTGGTCGCCCTACACGTGTAAACACCTTCGTCCTCCGGATAAGTCTTGCGAATTACCAGAGAAGTTGATGCACCGTCTTGAACCATCTGTTGATTTAAAATTGTTATTGTTAAAAACGTGGCTAATTGGTTTTGAATTATTGTAAATAAAGGTCTAATAAGGGTTTAGGGATAAAAAATCTCGTAAGATGTTATTCATGGCATGATTTGAGTCATTTAAAAGCGTTCGAAGATCCGTGTCTAGAGTTTTGCTGTGACGACTAAAGCTAAAATATCCTTCTATTCAAACATACGGATGGTTTAGTACGCGTATGATTTTACCCTACAATATTTGAAAACACTAATTCAAATATTTGCCTATCTTTAGAAATCGGTTTTCAATATGATAAATTTTTCTGCTTTTACGGCGCATCGCAAAACGAATCAAAGGGATGTACAATGTGTAGGAACGGGGTCTATAGCTAGTTTATTTTTCATCAAATAGAGCTCTAACGGAAATGAGTGAATTTCGTAGCGTTATCAGTGGTTGGTAATGTGCATCGGTATACTTCCTTTAACGTTATGGACTATTTAGTGTATAAGCAGTGCAAATATACCTGGAAATCTCTTGAGGACTTGATCGGTTTTCCTTCCTTGAACCAGGCGATTTTAGGAGTTGGCGTTCCAGTAACTGACGTCACGAAACGCGCTGGAGAACCTTGAGGAACTGTTAAGTCCGCCAATGGACTGAGCGTAGGTGGAACTTCGTTTACATCAGGCACTATACAAATTTAATATCGCAATTAACATACATCGAATGGTAACAAAATTACGAATAGAATTTAATGAAAAGCGAAATGTCAATGTTAAAACTCTTACCTAAAACTTTCAATTTTCCAGTTGATGTGACGGTTCCGGCAGGATTGGTAGCAACACATTTGTAAGTGCCTTCATCTTCAGGGAAAGCTTCAGAAATTTTCAAAGAGTAAACATCCTTTTCGACTGTCATACGGAAGTAACGTGATTGTTTGACCACGTTGTCTCCGCGGAACCATTTGACTTGTGGTGCTAAATTCAAAGTAATATTAGACCTACATTAGATATTTTTGATGAAGGAACGGGAAGTTAATCAAAGACGTACCAGGTGTTCCTGTAATTTTGCATTTGAAATTAGCAGGTTGTCCTTCTTTAACTGTAATGTCCTTCAATGGCTCTACAACAGTGGGTGTTTTTGTAGCTTTGTCGGTCTTTGTAGGAGTCGTTGGTTTGGCTTGACCAGCAGGAGCTGTAGAGTTAAGAACATTTTATTCACCATTTTGATGAATTTATCATTAAGGATTTGAGGTAAACTTACCATCAATGTTAACAACAGCTTGGCAACGAGCTTCACCCGTCTGGTTAATGGCGACGCACTCGTACGTGCCGCTGTCCTCTGGAGTCGCCTCCAAGATAAGCAAAGTGTTTTGATCATCCTCCTCGAACATCTTGTGGGTAATATCCGGTGACATTTTCTTGCCGTTCTAAAAATCAGAAGATTTAGATTGTTTTTCACATTAATGCTATCGTAATGGAAAATAAATGTTCAAGTCTTGTAAAACGTACCTTGTACCAATAGACGTCCAATGGCTTCGATCCAGTTATCTTGGCATCGAGTCGCACTAACTGTCCGATTTTGGCAGTGGCATCTTGAACTGTTCTAGTGAAGCTTGGTGGAATCACGCCGCCGCTTTTCTGCTCTCGTCGTTCTGTAAATTGCACCTTGGTTAACTTTGCTTGTAATGGACAATTGAAACTGAATATCATTCACACTCACCTTCAACAACGAGATTGGCAGATGTCTTAGCTGAACCTCCACGGTTTTCGGCTTTGACGGTAAAAACGCCGCTGTCTTCCAAGTACACTTCTTTAATGGTGAGAGTTGATGTCGTGTCGGTGGTCACTATCTGGAAATCTTGAGAACTGGTAATAGGGAATTGTTCCCGGTACCAGACTACGGTAGGTGCGGGGTCTCCGGAAAATTTGCAGTCAAAATTAGCGGTTTCACCCTCGTACACTCGGCAAGGCTGGATTTTCTTCGTAAACACGGGAGGCTTAGATTTGACAGGGGGCCCAGCGACTTTGCGCTCTTTCGTATGGGCCTTGTGTTCTTGTTCAAGGGTTTCTTTTACGGCGATGTTTCTAGTGTATTCCAAGTCTCCCTTGACTTCCTTCTGGGTTTGTTTTTGAGTTTGAGAAACGACTTCCCGCCCATGAACAATGCTTTCAGGGTCAGTTGGGTCGTAGGCTGGTTGAGTTTTCTCACTGCGTTGGAAACAAAAGTTAGTATATATAACAATATGACCATCAAATTAATATATATTCTTACAGATTATCTTCGTAATGCTTGGCCATCCAGTTGACTTGGGACAAACCTTGCTCAACAACCCTTTCTCCCGTTGTTTCATCGATCTTTAACATGAAAATACATATTTGGTTAGAATCACTATTTAAATATTTTTGATAATTAAAATTTATCTATATACTTACGTAGAAGGAATCAGATTTGTAGCGTTTGACTTCTGGCTCCATGGCTTTGATTTCTTCTTCCGACATATGCTCTTTAACCTTAACGTGCTCACCCTTGTTATCGACAGCTTTCCAAATATCCACTTGAGTACCACCAGGCGTCAGTTTCTCGTCGAATCTGCGCTGGAGTTCGGTCTCGTGCAAATAATTTTGGTAACGCTTGACTTGCGTGTCGTACCAAGCTGTAAAAGACACATGCGCATTAGATCACCTGTTAAGGAGTGAAGATTAATGAAAAGCTTACGTCTTGGAGAGTTCTTCAACACGGCTCTGTAATCCTCGTACTTCGGTCTAACCTCGAGCGTAGTCCAGCAATAGGCTTCACCGCAAGCGTTACGAGCGTATAATTCAATTTTACCATGATCGTACTGACGAGTTTTGGGAATATCCAAATGATAGATACCATCGTAGGTTAACTTGTAGCGGGATCCCTATATTTCAAAATATTGTAAGTAAATATAAAACATTTCTTTTAAATTTTAAGGAAGCGTTATACTCACAGAAATGACGGTGTTTCCGTTCAAAATCCACATGATTCTTGGTCTGGGATACCCGGACACTCTGGCCCAGAACTTGGCCCATTCACCCTCGACAACAACTTGGGGCTCGGGTTTCATAATGAACATTGGTGGCGCACGCTCTTGTTCAGGTTCGTCCTCATCGTTAACTCTTTGGCGTGAAGCCTCCATTTGGGCAATCTTTTGAACTCCATCTTTGTAGGTAGTCGGTAATTGGGTCCTATATTCCAGAGACGGTTTGCCCTTACACTTAATGGTAGCTTTGGTAACGTCTTCGCCCAGCTTATTAAATGCTCTTGCGACGTATTCACCAGAGTCTTCAGGATAGACGTATAAAATGTCCAAAGCCACAAAACCAAAATCGTGGGTGGTCTTGTATCTGTGTCCCGAACGTAGAGGTTTTCCATTGTGGTACCATTCGACTCTCAAATGTGGGTCGTTGACTGGCTCCAAACGGCATTCAAAGTGGGCACTGTCGCCTTCATTGAGGTTGTCGAGAGGTTGAATTTGGGTGATAAATTTAGGTGGTTGGGGTGGTGCCTCTTCCGATGGAGTCTCGTGAACCGGAGCGTACTCCAAATTCTTCAAACTCTCTGCGGACATTCCTTGGGGCAACTGACTGTCCATAATAATGTCCTTCTTAGCTTTAACTTTAAGAGTAGCTTTCGTAGTATCACTGCCATATTTGTTGGTGGCGCGACATAAGTATTCGCCTCCGTCACGTGGGAAGAGCCAGTCAACCTCCAAGACCACAAATCCGAAGTCGTCCACAGTATGAACTCGACTTCCAGTGACCAAGGGCTTGCCATTATGGAACCATTCAACCTTCATGGCGGGATCACCTACTGGAGTCAACCTGCACTCGAAATGAGCATTGTCGCCTTCAACCTTGTTGAGAAGGTCTTCGATTTGAGTAATAAATTTCGGTGGTTGCTTCTTATCCTCATCCATAATGAGTTCTTCGACGTGGTAAAGAGTTTCTTCGAGTTTTTGCAAGGACTGGGTTCCAGTTTGCCATTCCTTCGGAAGTTGGGGCTCCAGAACGACGGATTGTCTGCCTATTATTTCGAATTAGATTGAAATCAAAACTTAAGCTGACAATAAAATGTACAAAACTTACCTTTAACTGTAAGGCGAGTTGAGACAGTAGCTTCGCCGTTCTTGTTGGTTGCTTTGCAACTATAAACACCATTATCGCGAGGATACACTCCGGCGACTTCCAAAATTACGAAACCAAAATCGCTGATAGTTTTAACTCTTGAGCCAGTAACCAATGGTTTTCCATTATGGAACCATTCAACTCTCATCGATGGATCACCAACTGGTGCCAAACGACATTCCCAATGAGCCAAGGCATTTTCTTGGAGTACCAAGTCCTTAGGTTGCGTAAGGAAGACTGGTGGTTGACTAGTATCAACATCGACCCACTCTTCGGAGATCCTGACATCGGAAATTTCTTCGAATTTTGCGATCTTTTCGATGCCCGATTCCATACCCTTTGGTAATTGACTTTCCAGAATAATGCTTCGTCGACCTATAATTGAATAAAAAGGTTACTTCGTAAAAATGAAAGGCTTAAAGCTTTAGGTCTAATTGTTCTTACTCTCGCATTTCACAGAACAGCTTGTAACAGCCTCGCCTACACGGTTTGTAGCACGGCAAGAGTACACTCCGCTGTCTTCAGGGTAGACGGGACTAATTTCGAGAACCACGAAACCAAAGTCATGAATGGTCCTGATCCTGGTACCGGCTCTCATGGGTTTGCCATTTTTGAACCATTCCACTGTCAAATCGGGATCATCGGTCGGTGTAAGTTTAGCTTCCAAGTGAGCGTTTTCGCCTTCTCGTAAGCTTGGAAGGTTTTCCAACGGAACAGTAAATCTTGGAGCTTCTTTTCGAGGAGCAATTGAAATATCGGATCTGGAGCGATGAAGGGCATCCTCTAGTTGCATGATACGCTGGTTTCCTCCAGCCATTTCAACCGGAAGTTGAGGATCCAATATGATAGACGCTTTAGATCGGCATACGATTTTAGCTCGCGTGACATCAGTTCCCAGTCGGTTGGTAGCTTTGCAAACGTATTCGCCAGTGTCTTCGCCGTAACAGTAAAGAATGTCCAAAATCACGATACCGAAATCGTGGAAAGTACGGAAGCGATGTCCTGTTCTAAGAGGAGTTCCATTGAAGAACCATTCGACCACCAAGGTTGGATCGTTAACAGGTGTTAGTCTGGCTTCGAAATGAGCGCTCTGGGTTTCAACCAAGCTGGTTAGCGACTGTATTTGGGTTTCGAATTTGGGCGCCTGGGCAACGTAATCAGTAGTGTATTGACTGCGGTACACGACGTTGGAGCCTTCAAGCTCGGCAATCTTGTCCAAACTTTGAGGTTGTAAAGAATCTCTAAAGATTTTGCCGTGACCGGTACATTGGATAGTGCAACGTGTTGTGTCCGAGCCATAATTGTTTGTGGCGACACAAACGTATTCACCCGAGTCCTCCTCGTGAACGAAGGATATGTCCATGACAACGAAACCGAAGTCACTGAGGGTCTTAATTCGCGAGCCTATATTCAATGAAAGTCGTGAGAATTAAGTAAAACATTCAAAGCCCATAAGGTACAAGCGCTTACTGTCTCTCATTGGTACACCATTGTGGAACCATTCGACCCTCATCTTGGGATCACCGACTGGGATAAGGTTGCATTCAAAGTGGGCGCTAGCACCCTCTTTCAGTCCTATCAAACTCTTCAACTGAGTGGTGAAACGAGGCTTCTGTCCCATATCTCGTTCGATGCACTCTAGAGTGACCGTGATTTCTGCGCGACCCCATTTGTTAGTGGCTCGGCACGTGTATTGTCCAGAGTCAGCAGGGTAGACACCCAGGATCTCGAGAACCACCATACCGAAAGCGTGGACGGTTCTAATATTGTGACCTGCGAGAAAAGCACGTATTGAAAACAATCCTAATTACATGCAAAAATATAGCAAACTTACGAGTTGGAAGCGGTTTATTATTGAAAAACCATTCGACAACCATAGTTTGATCACCAACTGGGGTCAATGTTGCTTCGAAATGAGCGATGTCTTCAGGGTTCAAATTTGTCAAGTTCTCGAACTGAGATGTGAAAATCGGTGGGTGACCTTGGAAATCTGGTGGACCTTCGCCTGGTGGTTTAACCAAAGAATCTTCGAGAACTTGGATACTTTCCAGTCCTCGTTCTCCTTCAGGGTGAAGGGTTCCTTCGTAAATGGTACTCTTGCCTATTAAAATACAAAGTATTTAGCAACTTTTTTTCAAAAGTGTCTTAGTAAATTTTCTACGATACATACTGATGATTTCAATAGTAGTTGTAGTGAAAGCTTCACCGTAGTCATTGCGAGCTCTACAGGTGTAAACGCCATTATCCCTGGGCCAGAGATCAGTTACCTCTAGAACCACATTGCCGAAGTCGTTTTCGATTTTGTAACGAGTTCCTATGATTGTACCAAAGTCACATTAATTCCTGTTACAAAGCTAACTTTATTTTATGAGCTATTACCTGGGAATAATGGCTTTCCATTAATGAACCATTCTATGGTCAATTTTGGATCAGCCGCAGGTTCAACTTGACACTCTAATTTTGTACCGTAGCCTTCGTTAACAACGAACTTGGGCTTCAAAGGTACGATAAATATCGGTTTTGGGTATACTGGTTCGGCGTCGTCGGCAGTCGGCTGTGAAGATGGAAAAAATGCAATATCCGTAAAATTCAGCATATTTACCTTTCAGAGACATACCATAGATCTCGACAAAATAGCTTGTTCGGTTTGCTGCAGTCTTTCTAAGCCTTCCAGGCCTCTTGGATGAAGTGTTGGAATTTGCTTCTCAGATTTTTCTGTAATTTATAAGAATTAAATGCCTGCCTGCTATTTCAGAGAAGTATATAATATTTACCCAAAACTTTAATTGAGCCTGTAGTTACAGCTTGCCCAGACTTATTGCGAGCAGTGCAAGAGTAAACTCCATTATCTTGAAGTATGACGTGGGAAATATCCAGATAGACAAACCCAAAGTCGTTGTTGATAGTAATCCTGGTACCTTGAGTGACTGGTTTACCGTTTTGCAAAAACTCAATAGTAAGTGACGGGTCTTTGGCGGGTTGGACTCTGCATTGCAGGCGAGCGACTTCATCTTCGTAGAGCTCCAAGTTGTTCAAATGAGATATGAAAACTGGTGCTGGGAACTCATCATCTCCATATACAGGTTGTGGATACTGTTGAGACTCTAGTTGTTGAATCTTGGGTAGACTTCCAGGGTGAATAGCACCAGAAGCAATGTTCTCTACACCTTGTACTTTAAGGGTGCAGGTAGAGATAGCTTCGCCAATTTGGTTGAAAGCTCTGCAAGTGTAAATACCCGAATCGTCCGGGCGGACACCTGCAATGTCCAAATTAACCAAACCGAAATCCAAAGTGGTTCGGACTCGTGAACCCATGACCAAAGTTTTGCCATTCTTGAACCATTCAACTTTTAATTTCTCGTCATTGGCAGGCTCAACTCGGGCTTCCAGATGAATAGGTTGACCTTCAACAAGTCTATCCTGACTGACAAGATTTTGAGTAAATACTGGTGGTTGACCAGGTGTGGTGTCCACGATGTACTCGGGAATTCGACTAGCGTCGTATTCAAACTTTTGCGTTTTTAAGTGACTTTCCGGATGCTGGCTCTCGGAAAGTACACCGCTTCGGCTCATGACCTTCAACCCGGTTGTGGTTACGGCTTCGCCGTGCAGATTTACAGCTTTGCACATGTACAGACCCGAATCTTCGGGAATTGTGGAGGCAATATCGATGCTCACGAAACCAAAATCGTGTGTTACTTTGAAACGGGAACCCGTTTGCAACTCAACACCATTGACGTACCATTCGAAACGCAAGTTCGGATCGCCAACTGGAATGGCTCTGCATTCAAAATGAGCGGCTTGTCCTTCAACCAATTCTCTTGGTCCAGTGAGTGGCATGGTGAAAACGGGTCGCTCGAAAACCTTTTCTGGTTCGTCGGGACGTTTTCTGCCCTTTGAATCTTCAAGATCTCTAATTTTCTGCAGACCTTCGGGATGTTGAGACTCCAATTGTAAAACGGCGTGAGCTGCAAATAAAATTAAAATATTGTAAGAAATACGGTTTAAAGCTACAATGAAGGCAAAACCTACATTTAATCTTGATCGAAGCAGTGGTTACGGCTTCTCCAAGTTCGTTGGAAGCGCGGCACATATAAACTCCGGCGTCATCAGGGCGAACGTATTGAATGTCCATTGCCACGTAACCAAAATCATGTGTGAGCTTAAATCGAGAGGCAGTTTGCAAAGGACGGTCGTTGAAGTACCATTCCACCTTCATAGTTGGATCTCCAACTGGAATAAGACGGCATTCCATATGCGCGCTCTCTCCTTCCACTAGTGAGTCCAAGTTGGCAAGTGGTACTGTAAAGACAGGTCGTTGGAAGGTGCGAGGTTCAACAAATTCTTCCCTTTTGAAACGGCTGTCGTCTTCAAAAGCTTCTATTTTCGGCAAAGCGTCAGGATTTTGACTGTCCAAAATAATGTTAGTCTTTCCGTGTACTTGAAGAGTGATGGAAGATGTACATTCTCCCAAACGGTTTGAAGCCTTGGCCGTGTACAAACCGCTATCTTCTGGATAGACGTGAGCGAAATCAAGAGCGAGATATCCAAAATCAAACGTGATATGAATTCTAGATCCAGCGGAAATAGGCTTTCCATCATGGAAGAACTCAATCTTCAGATTAGGATCGTGAGAAGGTTCAACTCGAGCTTCAAAATGTGCCTTTTGACCTTCATCCAAGTCTTGTCTGCCACGGAGTTCCGAAATGAAAACAGGACGAGAAATGGGTTTTTCTTCTATTTCATACGATGTAAATTTGGATTGACTCTCCAAATCCCGAATCTTTTCCAAGCCTTCCGGATGCTGTGTATCGTAATAAATGCTCTTTTTAGCCAAAACTTTGACCGAGCAAGTTGTGACAGCTTCACCCAATTCGTTGACAGCTTTGCACATATAAGTTCCGCTATCTTCAGCATAACTGTACAAGATGTCCAAGGCGACGTAGCCAAAGTCGTGGGTGGTTCTGAATCTGTGACCTGTTTTGATTTCAATGCCGTTGACATACCACTCTACTCTCAACTTAGGATCGTTAATGGGCTCCAAACGGGTTTCCAAATGTACCGGAAGTCCTTCATGTATGTTGTCTTGACTAACCAAAGGTCGTAAGAAAACTGGTCGAGAAACGTGAATGGGTTGCTCTTCACGGGCGGGTAATTGGTATGATTCCAAATCCCGAATCTTTTGCAAACTTTCTTCGTGAAGGGTATCATATTGAACGCTGCTACGAGCCTCAACACGGACCGAGCTTGTGGTAACTGCTTCCCCAACTTTGTTGGTGGCTTTACACATGTAAGTGCCAGAGTCCTCGGCCTTAACGAACGTGATATCCAAAGCTACGTATCCAAAATCATTAATTACTTTATATCTGCTGCCTTCGCCGATTGGTCTTCCATTAAGGAACCATTCGACTTTCATATTGGGGTCATTGACAGGTGTCATGGTGGCTTCCAAGTGAGCCTTCTGGCCTTCGACGAGATTCTCTAAATTGTATAGAGGTCTTACAAAGTTGGGTTTTTGATTATAAACTGGTTCAGGTTCTTCAGTACGCCTGTAACGATCAAGATCCTCCAGTTCCCTAATCTTCGGGATGCTACCAGGTTGTTGAGGTTCGAGAATTAAGTTACTCTTGCTCTTGCAGTTAACCCGCAACGAAGAGGTGGCTTGTCCCAAATGGTTAGTAGCCTTAACAACGTATTCTCCAGAGTCCTCCCCGTACATGTGCAAAATATCCAGAGCGGCAATACCGAAATCATACATGGTTCTGAAACGATGTCCAGTTTGAATCGCGATTCCGTTTCTGAACCATTCAACTTTCATGGTAGAATCGGGATACGGTGCAATGCGACATTCCATGTGGCAACTCTGTCCCTCGTTAAGTTGGGTTTGTCCTTGAAGAGGAGTAATAAAGACTGGTTTCTCATTTGTGATTAGTTCGCGGATTTCTTCTCGCTGGTATCGGCCACTTTCCTCCAAGTATTGGATCTTCTGGAGAGCCTCTTGGTTTTGAGAGTCTAATAACAAAGAACTGGTGCCCTTGACGTTCAGAGTCGCTGAACACAGAGCCTGTCCCAGTTCGTTGACGGCTTTGCAACTGTAGGTACCACTGTCTTCGGGTTTGACATATTTCAAGTCCAAGGCGACATAGCCGAAATCGTGCATCGTTGTCACCCTAGACGCTATATATTTATACATAAATAATTTAGTAATTATAATTTTTACATCGTTTAAGATGAAGGCTTACTTACCGCTTTGTAATGGTAGTCCGTTATGAAACCATTCAACTTTGAGTTTGGGGTCGCTAACTGGAATTAAACGACATTCAAAATGTGCTACTGAATTCTCAACCAGGTTGAGGTTCTTCATGGCGGTTGTGAAAACCGGGGCCTGTGAAGTAGTGTCCTCAATCGAGGGTCGTCGCTGTTGTCGATTTTCTAATTGGTAAATTTTAGGCAAACTCTCCGGTTGCACGGAATCCAAAATGATATCTTTCTTGCCTAACAACAAAAACAAAAATTAAAACCAAATTTTTCAATGTGAAATTCTGTTGAAGGTTTGACTTACTTATGCATCTCAAAGTACTTGAAGTAACAGCTTCACCCAAAGCATTGGTAGCTTTGCAAGTGTATGTTCCAGAGTCATCGGGCATAGCGTACTTGATGTCGAGTGCTACGAAACCGAAAGAGTTCGTTTCCATAAAACGGCTTCCGGTTTTTATGGGTTTCTCGTTATGGAACCATTCCACTTTCAAATTATTGTCCCCAACAGGAATCAATCGACATTCGAAGTGCACAGATTCGCCCTCTTTCACCTCTACGTTCTTCGGTGCGCTGGTAAATACTGGCGCTTGGGTTATGACCTCCTCTTCGTACAACTCCCTGGTTTGTTTATGTTGTTCTAGACGTTGGATTTTTTGCATACCCTCTGGATGTTGAGTCTCGTAAATGACAGAAGACTTTCCTTGAACCTCTAAGGTTGCGCTAGTTTCATGGGTACCCAAAGCGTTAGTTGCTCGGCATGTGTATGTACCATTGTCTTCTGGTACGGCCGAAATGATATTCAAGGCTACGTAACCAAAATCATGGAACGGTCTGAAGCGATGACCAACTGGAATCTGTTTGCCATTGCGGAACCATTCTACGCGCAATGTTGAATCATTAATTGGTTCCAGCCGGCTTTCGAAGTGAGCCGTTTGTCCTTCCTTAAGAACCAACTTCTTGAAGGTGCTCAAGAAACGAGGACGAATCTTAACGGTCTCATCAATAATGGTTTCTTTCTTGTAACGGCTATGGTCTTCCAAATATTGAATTTGCTCCAGACCTTCTGGGTGTTGAGATTCCAAAATGATTTGGCTTTTGGCTAAGCACTTAACTGAACAAGAGGAAACGGCTTCACCGTTCCTGCTCTTAGCAATACAAGTGTAAACGCCACTGTCCTCGGGATAAATGCTTAAAATGTCCAGAGCTACATAGTCGAATTCGTGGGCAGGTCGGAACTTGTGTCCAACTCTAATTGGTTGACCGTTATGGAACCATTCTACCCTCAGGGAATCATCGCCAACTGGTACCAAACGGCACTCCAAGTGTATGTTGCTTCCTTCAATAGTCTCGATATTGTGGAGAGGTTTGGTGAAATTAGGCACTTGAGTAATGACTGTGTCTTCGTAGGTTTCACGTCTGAACCGGCTGGAGTCTTCCAAATGCCTGATCTGCTCTAAGCCTTCGTAGTGAAGTGATTCAGTAATAATGGCACTTTTTTCTGTAATAAAATTCGTTTAAGTGGAAATTCTTTAAATACGATAAAAAATAGACATACCATAGATTTTCACGCAAGCGCTGGTGTGAGACGAACCCAAATGATTTGTGGCCCTCACAGTGTACTCCCCAGAGTCTTCGGGTAAAGCTGCTAACAAGTCCAAAGCAACGTATCCAAACTCAAAGTAGGTGCGGTATCGGTGACCTGTCGTCAAAGGTCTTCCATTGAAGTACCATTCCACTTTCATGGTTGGATCACTCAGTGGCTCAATGCGGCATTCCATATGAACGCTCTCTCCTTCCCTGAGTGGCCTAGGGTCTTTAAGAGGAACAGTGAAGTTGGGCTTGCATTTGGTTACTTCTTCAACGAAGTAGTGAGTATCAGTGTGGGTTCGTTCCAGGCGATTCATTTCTTGGATTGAAATGTCATGAATGGCAGAGTAATCAACGTTGCTCTTGGCGATGACTCTAATATTTTTCGACAGAACAGCTTCTCCAAGCTTGTTTTTGGCTCGCACGGTGTAGGTACCAGTATCTTCAGGGAAGAGGTACAAAATATCCAAGGCGACATAACCAAAATCAAAATATGTCTTAAATCGATGTCCAGTAGTTAAGGGACGACCGTTGAAGAACCAATCAACGCGCATATCGGCATCGCCCATTGGTTCCAGACGAGTTTCGAAATGAACACTGCGACCTTCGGCCAAATCCTCTTGTCCAGTTAGTGGATGAGTAAATTTAGGGACTTCACGAATCGAGGTTTCCTCAGTGACGTCTCTTTGGTAGCGTGAGGAATCCTCGAGATGTTGAATCTTTTCCAAGCCTTCGTACTGACTAGTTAAATCAACCTCCTTGCGAGAATGTACCGTTAGCTTGGCGGAAGACTGAGCCTTTCCAACCACGTTAATGGCGACGCAAGTATAGACACCCTGATCCCTGGTATCAACACCTCTAATGGTAAGCGAGACGTAGCCAAAGTTGAAGAACGTTGTCGTTCTAGAACTAGCTTCAAGGGTCCTTCCGTCTTTGTACCATTCGATTCTCATGGTTGAATCACCAGTTGGTTCAAGTCTAGCTTCGAAATGCGCGGTTCTTCCTTCTTGCAAATTGGTCAAATCTTTTAACTGACTCTTAAACGAAGGCTTGTCAGTTGTTATAACTTCTGTTTCGGTAACCTTGCGGCTTTGTTGTTGCTGATAAGCTTCCAACTCTTGGATCTTATCAATATGTTGCTGTTGCTCGGGGAATCCCAAGTCCGTGATAATTTGACTAGTAACTGTGGAAATATTATATAATTAATTTAAAGATGAAAGTTTTTTCACTCTATTGAACATACCTCTGATTTTAAGGGAAGCAGTCGAAAATGCTTCGCCCTTAATGTTAGTAGCTTTGCACATGTAAACACCGGAATCTTCGGAACGTAGTGCTGAAATATTTAAGGCAACGTAGCCAAAGCTAAATGTGGTACTGATCCTAGAACCAGCAGTCAACACCTGGCCATTGAAGAACCATTCTATCTTCATTGTTGGATCATTTACGGGAGTAATTTGAGCCTCGAAGTGGGCGTAACCACCTTCTTGCATATTCTCCAAGTTATTCAATGGACGTATAAAATTGGGTTTAGTCAAAGAGACTGTCTCATCCACGGACTCTTGTCTCTTGTATTTCTCCCAGTCTTCCAAGTGCTGAATAGCCTGCATACTTTCAGGATGTTGGGGTCCTTTGTCGATGGCTGGGCGGGCTGTGGAATGTAAGAATGTTAGAATTGAAGTCGACAAATGCTTAAGAAGGGTGTAATCACTCACTGGTGCATCTTAAAGTTGCCGTGGTCACAGCTTCACCAGCTTCGTTAACAGCGCGACATGTGTACACCCCCGAGTCTTCCGAATACACGTGCAATAGCGTCAAAGCGACATAACCAAATCGGTAAGTGGTCATTACCCTCGAGCCTGTAATGAATTAACTCAGGTTAGTTACTAATTAAACGCACTTGCGTACATGTCTTAGTAAAAGCAATAAGAATACAAACCAGCAACAAGGGGTTTTCCATTAACGAACCACTCGACGGTCAAAGTGGCGTCTCCGATGGGGACCAGCCTGGCATCGAAGTGGGCCCTCTCGCCTTCATGCACTTGCAAGTCTTGCAAATGCGTCGTGAAAGCTGGCTTCTGCGGTGGCGCTTGTTCCTCTTGTAATGGGACATGTGGGGCTGATCGCTCCACGTGTCTTAGCCAAATAGTTTCCCGCGGGGGTGACCTTCTACAGTGATATTTATTTTTTTTTAACGGAGCCTCATTAATAAAACACCGAACTACTTACGCAGGTTCAATAACTTTATGGGGTTTTGGCAAATATAACCTCCAGGGTTCTGGAAGAGGCTTCTTATCGGCTGTTTAATTATATAAGAAAAATTGTTAAATACAACAAGATTCGGCGTTCCTAACACAGTCACAAGCACATATTATTTCAGAGAATTTGAACATTTTCAGCTTACAATCTACGTAAAGCCTCGCTCTTGTTGCGGTGCTTCCTGCTGAGTTTTGGGCGGTACATTGGTACCATGCCGCGTCATGGATGCTGACGTTATTAAAATATATCGTTGAACTACCATCCTGAGTTTCTGTAAGTACATTTCAAGTTCAGTCTTTTTCTAACTTGAAAATATTACTTACGGTACTTACCAATGATCATGTTGGGAGGAATCGAGTGAATTTGAATTCCATCTTTCTGCCAAGTCATTTTAGGGATGGGTGTTCCTACGGCACGGCAATGCAAGGTGACGGGTTCTCTTTCCCGGACATGGGTTACCTGGAAGCGCTCAACGAATTTGGGCGCAACCACTTGTTCCTTTTCTATCACAGTCAAGTGAACGGTGAAAGAAACTTCACCGCTCTTGTTTCGGGCTATGCAAGTGTATCGACCGTGGTCGCTGACTCGGGCAACGGTAATCATCAGGGAGTGAACTCCACCTTCGTTGACCAGAATCTTGTGCGTGGCGTCGTCGACGACTTGCTTATCATCATGGTACCAAAGAACGTCCGGGAAAGGTCGCCCCGTTACTCGGCAGTCGAAGCGAATCAGTTTTCCTTCGGTTACTTCTTTGTCGCTCGGTACTTTTACAAAGTTCGGTTTCAGGCTCCGGCTAGCGGTGGAGTCTGTTTCGTTATCTACCACCTGTTGCGTCACTTTGGTCGCTGCAGACATGTCGCTACGTAGAAATAAGCAGACTTAATAAACTCCAGACTAAAGATGAGTCAATAGATTTTCTGAGCTTACATTCTTTGAGATCCTGTACTGTCCATCCTGTGCAGACTAGTGAATCTGGTATCGCTTGTCGAACCTAAAGCTTCGATAACCAGATGCGCCGAGCATGCTACGCGTCCGTTACTATTTTCGGACAATAAAGTGTAGTAGCCGGCGTCTTCGGGAAGAGCCATGTGAATATGAAGTGTGGCCAAACCTTCCGTGTAGGACATTTTAATTCTCTGCGATTCCAAAAGCCTTTGGCCATTTTTGAACCACGTAATCTGTTCCAAAATTAAATTTGTTAGGTAACTTCTTTGCAAGAAAAATTAGAGGCTTTTACCTTTGGTTGAGGATTGCCATGAATACGAGCTTGGAATGTGGCATCAGAGCCTTCCAGCAACTTGCTGTTTCGTGGCCTCTGCAAAATCTGTGGCGCGCTGGGCGCTGCAGTGTGAATCAACTGGGCTTCGGGAGCTGGTTCGGGTTCACCCATTTGTCTACGGGTAATTGATTCCCTGAATTCAATCTCCCGAAGAAGGCGGTACTCGAAGGTGTCCACTCGGAACCCTTCTTCCACGCCACTGTAATACATGGGAGCGCCAGCCTCGCCGTTATATTCGTTAGAATGGGCTCTGTGAAGGCTGGTGTCCATTCTACGTTCGTAATGTTGCTGAGAAAATGTATTCTGTTGATTTATATTTTGAGATTCCCACGTCTGAGTTGTGTGGGTGCTGTAGGCTTCCCTTGTGTGAGTAAGCGCTCGATCTGATTGGACAAAAGACATAATTCAGTAACCCATTCTTTCATGTAGCAATGAATCATTATGTACCAGTTTGTCCTCTTTGGATT
Organism: Phalangium opilio; assembly: GCA_019434445.1. Classification (NCBI taxonomy): domain Eukaryota; kingdom Metazoa; phylum Arthropoda; class Arachnida; order Opiliones; family Phalangiidae; genus Phalangium; species Phalangium opilio. Next base: position 1,737,710 of record JAEQBA010003137.1, read on the forward strand.
GTGGCAATGAGAGAGGCCTCTCCTGCACAATTGACCGCGGTACATGTATAATCTCCATCGTCGTCCGCAGTTAACTTGCTAATATGTAATGTACAAATTCCAGTCTGGGGGTTATATGTTACTTGACGTCTGAAAATTGATGGTAATTGTCATATTTCAGTATAGAAATCATTAAAACGAATGCTAGTTCGTTAAATACCTGTGATCGTTTCTAATGGGCATTCCCCTTCTGGACCAAACGACCTCAGGTGGTGGATTGCCCCGCAACTGGCACTCGAAATGCGCGTCACCGCCTTCGACGAAGCGACCCCCCATGGGTGGCTTCTCAAAGACTGGTGGAGACGCATTTGGAGGCCTGCGGCTCGAAAGCGATCTGGGAAAAGACAAAAAAAAATACATTTTAACTATTTTGAATCCGGGACAACTGGGCTCTTATACTCTTACTAATGACTTAATTACTAAGTTAAAGGAACACCATAAAAAGCATCGGCGGCTGGGTAAAAATTATTAAGATACGTCATAGTAGAAGTATATAACGCTTCTCTTCGAGAGAAGTGTACAACAAAGAATGGTAATTGTAACATGATACTTCTTAACATCAAAACATTTGGAGCAACCGAATCACATACGCGATAAATAATTCCCTCAAAAGAAACTTGGATAGTTTTATTTCGAAAAATAGCACGTCGGTGTATCGGAACCACAATCTCGCAAAAACAAAGGAATAGGTGTCCAATCCCACTCCAAACGAAGTCTTTGAATCCTGGCATCATGAGGTGCCTATGACGTATTTCAAATTATTTTAACCCACCCTACAGTGCTTTCTTTATAGTCCCTTTAAGATAGATACCTTAAATCTTAAATGTGTTTATTCTACTCGATATTTTTATTTAATTTTTAAATCTAATTATGTAAAAATAGGGCTTGAGTCAATCATGCGTAGCTCGGACCTGAATAACACTTTTAACGATACCCTGAGAACTTTTAATAATAGCTTTATAACGTCCGGACATTTACTATGGCACTTAGCCAAAGACAGAGGTAAGGTTTGATGGATACTTTCCAGAATGTTTCAGAGTCTAAAATAAACCTTGGAACTTTCCGGTTTCAAAATTTCAGGGAAACATAAATTTTCGAAGCTTGACTATAAAGCTAGAGCTAGTTTACGCCAAAACCATTTCACATCTGTTGGCGGCAAATTTTACAATCTCTAAATTGGAAATCTCCTTATCGAATCAGAAATAAGATTAAATGTTGAAGGATTTACTGACCCTGATAGGAGAGTAATATTTTAATTATTTTAAGAAGGAAGATTCCATATGGTTTAATGAAAAAATGTATATCATTTCGGCTTCGAAACCATGCGTATCTTCAATTTGAAAATAATTTGAAACCAAAATAAGCTTATTTGACCTTAAAGATGTATTTAAAAGGTTCAAAAGAAATTTTGCTTAAATTTTTAGAGCCGAAACGTTTTTTAAATAGATAAGCACCTATTACTAACACAAGAATTTATATCGAACACCCTGATCGTTTTCTAAGTTTCGTTTTCGTGGTGACAAAACCCCATACAAGATTTGAGAACTTCAAAAGAACTATCCTAACTCAAACGTTTTATACAGGGTGCTTCTAATAAGTCTGCCATATATTAAAGGCTTCCTTCTTTGTGTCAAACTGAGTTGAAATTGTTACCGAACATATGGGGTCTAGTGTCTACAACATTTAGTCACGGAGATATGGGCTCCAAACATTGATTGGCCCCTAAAACAAGGCTTAAGCCACACCTTTACTTTACCTGCGTACGAACATTTCTACCCCTTTAATATTACCTTTCTTCTAGATTAAGGTTCAATAACATTCTTATATTGGACGCTATTGAAGCCTGATATGTCTTTCTCCATATGCGTGGCAGCTATTTCATTGTTTCAGTGGACAATCAATGTTTCGGAGCCCATATCTTCGTAACATAATGATTCAGACCATATGATCTTTGAGACTTTCCACTCAGTTTGACCCTAAGAACACACCCATTAATTTACGGCAGACTTAAGGCGATTATGTGGGAGAAACGGTAGTAGTGGGGGGATAAACATTAATATCATGGTACTAGGCCCACAACCGTTTCTTCACCTATTTTACTAGTTCTCGGTGGCGACAAATATTCTTGTAAAATTTCACAATCAATTAAGCAAACGGCTCTGATATTCTTCCTGCTTTGAAAATAAGTTCATGTTTTCCAAAATAAATGTACGTAATTATGAGAAAATTTCATTCATTATCATGTAATTTTCCAAGTATTCTTCATTCATATTAGATTTAACATGGCGTATCCCTACACCAAACCATTCACATTTTATGAACTGCGGTTTCGGAAACTACGTAAGCCTAAGCATTCCTTATTTAAGCAATTACGCTTTCGAAAACTGTATCCCTTTTCACGCGTCATGAGGATAAAGATAACGATTGATAAAAAAAAATACACAAAAAAATTGCCATAAATTCTGGTACGAAAAAAACAGCGTTGATTCACGCGAAAATTATGTTTGGCATTAAGTGAGATTTTTAAAAATATACACTGCTTAGAAAAGGAAAGACGGACGGGAAAAAATTTAATGTTATTTCTAAAACACGTCCCTCCAATTTTTGTTTTATAAGCCATGAGTAACTTTATATCGGATTCGGAGCCAACTCGAACTAAAAACTCTTCTTAGCCAAAGTTTCTGGTTGAAGGAAGGAAGGGGATCTAGGATTGACGTATAAACAAAACACAAGCTCTTCGGGAGTTAGGCCTATTTCGCTTCACCGGGCATTCAGCCAATCGGATTTGTTTTTTCATAGAGAATAGGGAAGAATAATTACTTTGAGACGAGGGTATAAACTTGGGTGGGACGAAAAAATGTACGACAAATTCAAGGTTTCTGAACTTCAAGCCTCTCTAGAATTTTTAAATAATTGATACGTAGAAATAGAGTCTAGGCTATTTGTTACGTGTTGTTGAATTTGGCATAATCAGACATTCATAGCTCAAGAAATCTCCAAATAACTGTGGTGATATATCATCAACATCGAGTCAGTTGATAAGGAAGACAGCTGAATGAACAGAGCGGACTCAAAAATTACAGCTAAATTTGGGCGTCAAAGTGTTCATCGTAAGAAAACAATTGCAACATCGGTTTTGGTTTTCTAAACGATCCAAGATGTTGCAGTTTCAACTGTTTCACTTATGGAGTTACTAGATCCCAGGCCATTCTAATGCGTCAGTTTTTCTTGGTAAAAGCTATTCGGTGGTCGAATTCATTAGATTACAAGGGAAGATGGATTAAATAACATTATTAAAAGGAAAAATTTGTAAGACAAATAAGAAAGCCTAAGCATATGACATAAAATAACAATCTTACAAGTAGAACATGGGCTCCGGAGAAACTGACCGAATTACCCGAAACTCTCGACAACCCTAACTAGAGAGTGAACACCGATTACACGGTGAGTGAACACCGATTACACGGTGTGACGTTTTTAATCTAATCATTCAAGTTGAAACGATAATAAAGAACACGCTAGGATTGACTACTAGCTGTAGAGAAGTATACCACAAAGCGGATTCTACCCAACATCATCTAAACATTTGGAGCAAGGTTACTAAACAGAATCAAATGCACGATAAATAGTTCCCTCATCTTTACTCTATTAGCGCTTAACTATTTGTCAAGGCGCATGCGCTTGTGGATTTTTGTCCCGCGTCAAGACAATCAAGGTTTGTGGGTTGATTTCTGAGGATTTAGTACTAAACAGTTATAGAAATCACCCCGTGGTGCGATGCCCATCTGAATTTTGATGAGTTGGAGAGCAATCAAATAGGGTGAGACTGGGAAGAATCATGTTACATAACTAAAGTATAATGAGGATACAGAGTGTCATCCTTCTGCTATTAGCAATAACAAAATAATAAAACTACACAGCTGTTCGGTATCGTCTTTGTCTACTTAGTTTTCTCGATTCTGACAGAGATTAGATGTTAGTGGATGACTCCCTCGATTGAGGGGGTGGTGTATTATACCAGGAATGCAACTTGTAGTTTTTTGACCTATATTTAGTCTCTTTTGGATTCTCTCTCCAAGAAATTCAAAAATAGAACCTCCAGCATTCCCTTCTCGCGAGCGAAACTTCAACATCCTCGAAATGTAATGGTAAAAGAAAAAGACTCGTTTGCTAGAACGAGTGACAGAGCTTTTTATAACGTGGCTTCAAGCTCAGTCCAATAATAAGTACCCGCATTAAGTCTTCATCATGATTTGTTGACAAAAAAAGCGCGTGCGTCTTGAAAAAACAAATTTTTCAACGAGCGTTGACAAGTACTCGGGATATGGTTTTGGTCAAGAAGGCGGTAGTTAGAAGATCCTCTCATCTGTCATTTCATAAAGAAGTGACGTTTTGAAATTATATAAGCTAACAATATTGTCACATTTTGGTCGATGTTGTTAGTTTCCGTGTTTTAAAATAAAGGTTATTAATCGTCATGGAAGTATGGCTATATAAGTTTTGTTTTGGAGCTGCATTCAAAATTCATAATTTGGGAATACATTGTGTTTCTGATAAGTCTGCCATAAATAAAGGGGGATGTTATTTGGATAATTTTGAGTCGCAAATTTTCTATGACATTTTGGCGTCCGGGCCACTGTTTTCAAGTTAAGATTTGGGAATTTTACGGAAGACCCCTTAAACTTAATTAAGAAACTGAAAGACAATGGTTTCTAATTTAATTAAGGGGTCATCCCTAAAACACTCAAATCATAACTCGAAAACGGTGGCCAAGACAGCGAAATGTCGTAGAACATTTTTGACTCAAAATAGCCCAAAGAACATCCCGCTTATTTTATGGCGAACTTATCAGAAACATCTTGTATTTGTGGGCTACATTTATTTCTCATTTTTTCTCTACTTAAAAAAGTTCCTAATAGGCTGGAATGGGTCCGTGCCATACTACTTTTAATGTCAACATTTGCGTCATCTAGACAGTGTTACGTTCGGGAAAAAATTACATGGTACATTTACATAATAGTCTCGGCACAATTTTTGAGTCAAAAAATGGTTTTATTAATTGTGGGTAGAAATTAGTGGAGATACACGCGACTCGGGATGCTATATGGTGTCCTTCTAGACAACCTTGCTCTTAAAGAAACCATTGTCTTGGTTTTTGGCAGGTTCTAGGTCAAAATGTAGGTTTAATTATGACAGTTGCCACTGACTTCGCGTCATTGATTGGTTTTGACTTCTTTAAAATTTTAATAGTTTAAACATTGCTAAAATATTGTGTCCCTCATCAACTTCAATAATACACGCGGCTCCCATAAATTTCAAAACAACTTTCATAATAAAATAAAGATAAAGATTAATTCAAAGTATCTTTAAAGAAAAGGAATCTCTACTGTAAATTAAGACTAAATAGACCTTAGCAATTTCATGGACATTTTAGCCCCATTTGATGTTCATTACTTACTGAACGTTTAAAAAACAATTTGAACGTTCAGTAAAATTGGAAATGCCGTTTAAATAGAACAATGGCCAAAAATATGCGCTGACGTCAACAAATCTAGTCGAGCCGGAACAAAGCAATTTCCGAGATTAAAACATTTGCTGATCTTCCAAAAGGGAGCAACAGTTCGAAAAACGTACGCTAGCTTCATCTATCTGAGTCACTCCGTTCACTAAAATAGAACTCTCAAAAATATCTGTCTTACCAACCTTACCACGAATCTGTACGATAAGCTAGAGGACCTCAATTTCCCCATGTCTCACTTTAAGAGTGCAATAAAGCTAAAAATGTACCTTTGTCTTAAGTAAGAATCAGAACCCTTGAGGTTAGGTTTTAAACATGCAGAACTACGACAAGATATACGACAGAGGCAAGACACTCTTGAGGTACAAAAAACTGACATTCTTTCAGTGATCGCGTCAGCTACAATTGTGATAGATGGTTCGTGGCTTCTGTAACTCGATTGTTCAAGTTCATCTTTAACTCTTACTTCCTAACACAGACCCATTTCCTTCCCAATTCCATTATTTCACAAGGTAGCAAAAAGGTAGAGCATACATAGTTGACTAGATATTATCTCGAAACGCAAGTCAAACTATGCGACTTATAGAAAGTACAAGTAGTTAAGAACTTGGCTCGTAGTCAAATTAGGAGACCATATCTTCCTCATTCACAAAAAAATCAAGTTTCTAGAGTAATTTATGTTATACAGTACTTGAGATTATGTTTGTCTATTAAGAAAGAATTGGGGTTAATGGTGTGGTTTATCAGTATTAAGTGTCAGAATGAGGGATGTTTAAATGTTTACATGCAGGTAAAGATTTTTAGCTTTAAGAGTTATGTAAGTACAAGGAAATTGTATCAGCTACTGGGTTGTTATATAAACACGAACATAGCCTGATAATTGGAACCATTTTTGGCTGATTATCAAGAACCGTTAATCTCACGAAATGTTGTTCTTAACATTATTGAAAGTAGTTGTAAAGTTATTTTCCTGTTTGCTCTAATTCATCTTAACGCGGTATAACTGATTGAATTCCAGTTGACAGAATACGATAGTTAAACGAAGGTTCTTGATGCTTTTCATACCTAGTGGCCTTACATAAGTAATGGAAACTGTATCACCTACTGGGTTGTTATATAACCGTTAACCTACTCTGATAATTGGAAGCCTCCGATGATTAGCAAGAACTTTTAAATTCATTAAATGTTGTACTTAACATGATCGCAATTTTAGTTCACATGTTATTTTATATATAAATATATATGTTCTAATTTGTCAAAACGTGACGTAACGGATTGAATTCCAGTTGATGGAATTGAAGGTAATTGAAGGTTCTTCTTCATTTTCCATCAACCGTAATTTCAAACCGATGGTATAGCAAACTCTTTTTCAAACACTTTAAAACTTCAAATCAACAAATACCCGATCCTAAGTACCATTAAAAACACTATAAAAGAAAGTGTCCGATTCATGTGAACCGTATTTGTAAAATTACAAGCTAATGTTAACAACATCCTTAATTTTCTCACGTCTTCATAATGATATACAAAAGTCAAACTGAAAAAAAGCAATCAAATACTTACAAGGGGGGTGGTTGGATCACCATTCCCTTATCTGCAAAATATAAAAGAATATTATTGTAATTTAAGGAAATTTGGGAAACACTCGCAACACTAAACAAAGCAAGTTCATAACGGTGATAATATCCAATAAGCGCACGTGAAAATCCAAGCACCTATAGCGGGGAAGTAGCCTACCCGGGTCTACCACTCTACCGGCTTTAATTCACGATAACCTTTCAACCTTTTAAGCGGCGTATTAAATTTCGATAAACGGGTTCAGCTATCACACATTAGACAATTAGCCACGGTTCATTAACATTGTCCCCAATAAAAATGAATCGAGGGTAACCGAGACAGACAAATCGCGAATTAATAAGTTCGAAAGAATACATAGAAAGCGTACCGTTCTGTTCGCATAGGCCTGGAGAATTCGAAAGTGAAATGGCTCGGCCAACCTTTCCTAGGCTAGCGTTGCCGAGGTAAAAAAAATATAGTTCCCCTACTAATTACAGAGTTCAGTTTTCCCTTTCAAAAATGTATGCGCGTGCGCAAGCTTGGTACTGAAAAGATAGACAGGGATGACTCTATTTCCCCCCTTAGCCCACCATCCAGGAGTTTTGAAACCTAAATTTAGAGTCATCTCCCATCTCTTCTCCGAGGTACTGTCTCTGAGTCGACAACTGACTTGAGCCTTTGCCTAAGGCTTTGGGGATCGCTTTACAGAGCCCATTTTTGGAACCCACCATCCGTGACTACCCCTTTCCCTCGTCTCCTGAAAGACCTCAACCAATGAACGACAAGAACACCCTATCCTCTAGGTGGCGGGATTTCAAAAAAACAGGGACAATCTTTTTGCACGTCTCAGTACATCCTAACCCAAAAAGTTTTCTTATACCGAAATATTTGGCGCAATCGTGTGGGTGGTATATATAATCTTTTTTTTTTTCTCTCGCAATTCTTTCTTGGTGTCACTTGGATCTCTTTCCAACTTTTAAAGGACACATTTAAAGTGATGGCGCACCAGGTTGGTACGTTATATAAGTTTTAAGATTAATATACGAGTGAGTTGTTTGGATTAGTAACGGATGAACGTTTAAGGTATTTTTTCAGGGTTACGTTGGTTCAGGTAAGGTTACGTAAAGTTTGGTGACATAACGGACATAAAAACGCCTACGCGTACGTGAAAATCTGGCGTAAGTATCGACCGTCCCTGGAAATTGCTAAACTAGATCAATTGAACAAATGTTGTCCAGATGTTTCCGAAATATTATTCTTGTAACTTTGACAGGACAATGCGCGCTAACGGGGTCATCAAATCAAAAGGTAAGAAGAAGAATCGTAAGCTAATCTTGTAGAAACGCGTCTTTTGGGTTCCCGGCGATCTAAGAATGGGTGGTAACTTCACCGTACAGTTGTTTGAACGAGTTGTATGGTAGCGCAACTCTGCAGGGCAAGTGGCATCACTTGCCTTGCGTTTTCCTGAACTATAAAACATTTGTTCAAGGTTTCCAGCACCTTTACTTGATCCAGCAAGTTGAGAACCTTTGGTAGCCAATACCTTCAACGCATGTATACTAACTGGGACTGTTGGTTACGAAGTTTCTTCTGAAGTATACTGGGGACAACAACCGTTTTCGAACGTTAGAAGAAAAACCGGTATCTTTAATCCTATTTTAACATAAATTTAAGGTTTCATCTGAAGACACGTAATATTCAAGACAAACACAAACAAAACTAGTTATATACACACAGAATAATTTATTTGTATTTCGGTTAATAAACAATTGAAAAACAAATGACTGGTTATTGGTAACAAACAAGCATCTTAACATCACATACATCAAGATGTTTCGCTGATGTTTTTGACTACAGAGGTAAGGATTAGACGCACACATAAGTCAAAGGGTAAATAATCTATACTTGCCTTAAATAATTCGTGATAATTTACTAGAACTAGTCGCTAGCACTGATCCTAGCAAAGTGAGGATTCTACTCTCAGGAAGTAAGCCTAAACACCTTCGTTGGTAGATGCCAATGAAGCAGCTTAAAAAAATGCAATGACGAATTTTCGCAGTCTTACACTACGATGAGTCGTCTCGCCTACAGCCCACTTTTTCTTATAAGCTGACTAAAAGTACTAAATTTAGGTTTTTCAGTAGTCTATCCGAAATATGCATGGATTATAAGATATTTAATTAAAAAAATACTTTCAAGGCTGCGCCAATCTTTTGTTTCTCGTAGGTTTGTGTCTCAGTAGGATATTCTTGGGTGTAAGCCTAATGGAATAGGTAAACGTGATGCCCTAGAAAGATAACTGGCAAAGCATTTTCACTCAGGCTATCACTTTGAACGATGTGTAGTAGGCCGCTATCGTTTTCAAGTGATGTTGGTCTATTCTTCATATTTTCGTTTTAGATTAGTTCTATTTTGGTCAACACATCAATTGAGTGTTTAGACTCTTGAATCATTAATTTCATTTTCTTGTCACTTCCTCGTATTAATACCGGTTATCTATTTGATACCACAGTAAGCCCTTCAGCCAAAATTTTTATCAAAAAAATAGGTTCGAAGTGTTGGCCTTAAACTTTTTATTTTTTTAGATAGGCCTAGCTTTTTTACTAAGAACTGTATCTACACTGCAATTACTGGTAATGCAGTGGTTAACTTAAATTCCCATTGTTTTTGAAGGGGTCCAGTGGCCAATTTTCAACCAAATCTACTTAAATTTTTATAGAATATCTTTTATTTCCGGTTATATGAATTTTTTGGATTTGAAAAGTTATATTAAATAAGCCTATGCTTTTAATCATCAAAGGATCACGACAGAATTTTACCTATAACATTACATGAGGGTGTCTGTTCTTATCTAGAAAAGACTACCGTCCCTCTAGAATATCCGATTAATGAAATCATTCTGATAACTGTAAACTGTCCGAATTTTTCTTTTATTAAGATTAAACTTTCACAAATTCATCTTCTCCAGAGGAAAAAGGACTTTATGAAGATTTTTATGAATTTGGTAGTTGGTAGTTCCTCGTAAAACATTTTCAATTAAAATTAATGTAGAATTGTGTGTTTTGATAAGTGAGGGGTTTCTATTTGTTCAACAAGAAGCTACATATGAAATGAGACCGTTCAGAGACAGAATTGAGCTGTAGCGCTGCGATCTCAGGTTTTTTTCCACTATTACCTTACATAACCGTAATTTTGGCAAGCTAATAAAGACGCGGTGAAAAGGTAACAGCTGCTCATGGAAACCTATAAGATGGAAATTGACACGATCTCATTTCTTACATGGGTTCTTGGTTAACGTTTTCAAACCACCTCGTTATGTAACGTGTGAACTCTGCTTTCATATGCCTATAGCTCTGCTCTTGTGACCAAGACCCAGTTTTGTAAAACCTCGATGTACAATATAATATCTACATTTCCTTTCCATGTCCAAACCATGAAATGGTCTAACTGATTTAAATGACCTGGCTGCTAGCTAGCTACGACATACCAGAGTGAAGCCTAAGAAAAATGTCAATATGTTATTGACCTAATTTTAGACCTGTATTATTTGTACTGAGATGTTGGAGGTGACAATAACTTTCATAACATTAAGACACAAGACAACGCGAGTAACAAACAAACGTAACAACACAGTAAAGAAAAATAAAACAATTTAACGGAACATAAAGAAAGATTTGAGTTTATTTTGCTTCAACGACAAAAAACATCGAAAACTTGAAAGAAACTGTATTGGGTTATTTATTAAATTACTAAAGACTTTAAAAACGAAACAAAGTCGCTTTGGGAATTATATAAGCTAGGGTAAAACGCTGAGGATAGCTAAATTTCGTCTAACTCGACGTTTTCTACTAGAATTTATGGCACTAGTCCGGGAAAGAGCGAAAACGAGTAGAAACACCATCAGACGAAAATACTCAAAGAGATACACCAGTACCACCGAGTTCGCGTGACGTTTTTCGTTTTAAATAGGGAGTCGTTCACCATAGAACAAATTTGCGAGGTTGAACAGAGTACTTACTGAGAGATTGAACCGTAATTTGGCAAGAGGAACTCTTGCTACCTCCGGCATTTACAGCGCTGCAAGTGAAGGTCGAGTTGTCCTGTAATTGGACGCTACCGATGGTCAACATGCTGGTATTCTCGGAACTCATTATATGGTAGTCAGCTGAAGGTAAAATAGGTATGTTGCCTCGCAACCATCGGAAGGTTGGAGCTGGATGAGCTTCCACTTGACATTCGAGAGTGACGCTTTGACCTTCCTTCAGCAATAAGTCTTTCAAGGGCTGCAGAAAAACGATATGGGCTTTGTTACTTGAAGCAGTTAGACTTTTTGCATGGATCAAAATAAAGTTGGAATCAATTACGCTTAAATGTGGAATATTAACCATTCCTGGTGACCCGGGAATGCACCAATAAGCTTTAATAATAAATATTGTCTCTTGGAAAGCCCCCTTGATTCTGTCACACCCGCTCATTTTGCGTTAGTGCCTCAACATGTTTATAATATATGTAACATCCAATTCGAAATAGTGAATATTAAGAAGCTATACAGGGTGTTTCTTATAAGCCTTTCATAAATTAAGCGAGGTATTCTTTGGGTGATTTTGAGTCGAAAATGTTCTATGACATTTTACCGTTCGGGTCACTGTTTTCAAGTTAAGATTGGAGTATTTTAGGGATGGAACTGATCGGTTAGGCTTGGCAAATAAAGTTTTTCGTATCACGTGTAGTGACGTATGCCAGATATTTTCTGATCATTATCTTAAACTATAATTAATTACCAGGGAATATTTCGTAAAATAATTAATATTTTACAAAAAAAATAATACTAACCACTGAAAATATGGGTGGTCTGACTTCAGTGGCCCTGATGGGGGGTTCTTCAATAACCACCTCCTTCTTGGGCCTTGGGCTACTGTGAGCGGAACCCGAGTCCTTGATCAAAATAGGTCTTGGTGACGACTTGGGTGTTGATTGTACCGATGTTTTAATCATCTCGTGACGAGTAACGGTTTCGTGGTAATCCATGGTATTAACGGAAATAGGTTGAATCGGTGATGGTTGTAAAGAGGAAGGTCTGACCGGTGACATGGTCTGAACCGGCGACTGTTGCATAGGAGATCTTATCAAAGGCGAGGGTTGCATTGGGGACCTTAACATTGGCGATGCCTGCTTCAATAAACCGAAAGACGATGGGTGTATCGGTTCAGGAGTAGCAACCGCTATGCTTAGGGGTTCTAGTGCAAAAGGCTCATCTTCGTCGCACGAGTCTTCAACAACTGGCGCAATCAACGCTGACCCAACCACCTTAGAGGCTTTAAAGTACTTGGCCTCAACAGGAGCCACGGGTTTAGGTGGTGGGATTGGTGGAGGTGGTTTAGGCGAAGATGTAGACGATCTAGGTTCGTCCCTAACTTCTTGAAACCGTAGTTGGGTTATGTTTTCAGCTTTAGTCATTTGCGTTTGAAACTGGAAGTATTAAGAAGCGAAATATTTATCCCATATAAATTGTTAGGTATTATTTGCGATTTACTTGATTGATATAGAACCATATAACCATTTTTTAAGGGTATACCCAGCATTTGAAATTTAAGTTAGTTGATAGTCCAAAAAACCACAAGACCATGTTAGTAAAACAGAGTAGAATTTTATTTATTGTTAGGTAATAGGTACAGGTGCTTAAAGAGTGCTTTGAGAAATAGAAGTTTGGTTAATTTATGTCAAAAAGTTAATAAATTGCCATATGTCCCCTGTTAGGAGTCCACTGCGCAATTCACATATTTTTAACGTAAATATTAAATTTAGCAGAGATTTTTTTCAGTTAGTATAGTGTTAATTTTCAATCTTACATTAAATCAATTCAATTCAATTTATTTCATACTTCATGTGTATTAAACACGCTGTAAAGAAAGTGCAATCAGTGTCGGAAAATTCATGCGAAAACATTTTTTTTCTACAGTGCAAATTTATTTTTTAAAGATATTTTTTATCTGATACATTAACACATTTTTTGTCTTCATTTTTGTTTGAAAATAAGGAACATAGTGCATAGTAGGTATAATTTCAAATTCACACCTATAAAAAAACATTGTCTAAATGCCCAGCTGCAAGCTTTAGCTAGCAAGATATAAAACCGCGCCTATTATCGCTAAACAATGTATACTTATGTACAAGACAGGGCCCCCTAAATTTTTTTAAAATTTGATTACCTTAAATTACCCTTTCAACAACGGGAAAGCGGTATTTAGGTTCGCTTAAAAATTATTTTGATTATTTAAATATGTTAAGACTAAATTTTTTTATTAAATTCAATTTCAGTTTAAAAATATATTGGCCTACTACAATATATGAATATTAGTTACATTTGAAAATTATTAATTATAACTTTTATTTTACCTTAAGCTTTGCAAAATAGGTCTATGCTTTCAAAAAATATATTTATTTATAATAAACCTTTCACTAAGGCTAACTCTACGTTTTATAGTTTTTAGAAAGGTTTAAAACCTCAAAAAACTAAGTCACTTAACATTAAGTAACATCAAGTTAAGAAGTAACCAGAAGTATGACAGTAATTGTATTTACTGCTAACAGTACGGTTCATTTTCTTCAAGTATGAACAGTGTTTCACCAAACGGAATTGAAGCCCACTAATGGCTTTTCCCATGGTTCGGCATGTTTTGGGTATGTACTACCCAATGTCAGAAGACCCTTAGAAACACATTTTCTAGTTAACTGTAGTTTGCATACTTCTGGTTATAACTTTCCTTGTTTCGTTATTATTAATACTATCACAAACACGGAATGTTTTAACGTCCTAAATTTCTAACCCTAGTCTGTTAGTGCAATTGGTTAAAAACAATCACTTTTTTTAACTAAACTCATGACCTTGACTCGAGAATATTCAAGGTCAAGCAGTCCTTGAACTATCCCTGCCTTGTACATCACTTATATGTTCCATAAGTTTGTCACTGGTTACTGAGAGCCTGTCATGAAGTGACGTAGGTGAAACGTCATAGAGCGACGCGTGGTGAGGCGCTCTCAAATGCTAAGGAAGATGGACTGCAAAACCGAGTGTAGTCAATTCTCGCGTCGTTTTTGAACTAACTCTCAGTAAGTCTCTGGTATTACGAAGTGGTAGTGTCATACTTGTGGAACATATCTTATAAACTTACGCTTAAATGAATACAACCCTTCCCTCCCCGACTGTTAAAAAAAACAAATCACAAATCAACACATCAACAAAACAAAAACAGACGGCCAGAGTCCTCCGTGCGGATTATTGCTTGGAGCTCCATTCTCGGCAAATATTCTTAAAGCTCACCTCGTGTTTTTGCTCGACGGTCGCGAATTCTTTATATCCGTTCGGTGAGACATCCTCGTCCACGATTAAATTGGCGGAAGATCGTGACTCACCAGCGGCGTTAACCGCTCGGACAGAGTATATGCCAGCATCCTCTGGGAAGGCTTCCGGTATTACAAAACTATGATTGGAACCATCGCTCGTGATTCTAGTGTAATGACTGTCCGTAATTGGATTATCCTCGCGATACCATGTCACTTCAGGTTGGGGAATTCCTTGAACTTTCACTTCAAAAATGATCCGTTCGCCCGATTTAACTCTGGCAGGAGTTAGTTTTTGAATGAACTGCGGTGCTTCGCGTATGGCTGTAAAAAATGATTTAAGTTTGAACTAAATTAAATTCAAACCCAGTTGTAAAGTTTAATATTACCCATATTGTACCACAAAAAAGACTAAACTTTCAACAACTGCGTCGCGTTTATATAAGTCTGAGTGCAAGATCGTGATTTCTTTTTAACTGATAAAATATGTATCCCACTTGATCAAAGTTCCAAACAAGTTTTTTTGTTTACCCACATTTGGGTCTCACCAAAGAGTGGATGAAAAAGGAGTAGAAGCTAACGTTTTGAATTTTTACAGGGTGAAATGAATGAGATGAGAAGTAAATAAGAAGAAGTACACGAGGCGTCGAGTTATGGGTTTTTTTCGCGCCTAATCGGAATGGCGTTTTTGGCGGGAACTCGGGGATGAATACCCTTCCCCCATAGACATTATAACACTATTAAAGCCTTCCTCAATGGTGGCGCGTGTAAAAATGTTTCTCACGATGAGTTGCCTCTCTCTGATTGGATGAATTCAAATTTTGCCCAGAATACACTAGCTTAAGATGGAGATGAGTACTTTCCCCTATTTACTTCTGATAATATATGCTCACTAACTTGAGTAGAAAAATTTAGCGATGAACGTATCAACAACAGTCACTTTGGATATCGATTCTTAGCTTAAGATGGAATCAGTTGAGTAAAGGAATTAATCTTACGCTTAATAACGACATCGGCGCTGCTGGTAGCGCTTCCACCTGCATTAGTCGCCGTACAAGAATATCTGGCCGAATCTTTCTCCGTACTTTTCGAGATAGACAAAGTAGCCTTTCCATTTTCGTACTTGACGCTGAGACCAGGCTTCGAAAAGAGCTCGATACCGTTTTTGAACCACTTGACAACTGGTTCGGGGTGGCCTGGTGAAAGAACATTTAATATTAATTTACAAACAATGTTCTACAAACGGTCTTCGCTATAAGCTTAACTATATATTTTCTGGGACATACCTTCGATTTGGCCCTCCAACGATACAGTCTCTCCTTCCTTAACCAAGGCGCTCGTCACTGGTCTAGTAAACCTAGGAGCTACAGGTCTGGGCGCGTGTTGTACAATCTGCGTAGTAACCTGGGGTGGTTGGGACACAACCATAGATCTCTCCATAGAACCAGACAGAACTCCAGGAAGGGACAACGGTTTGAACTCGGGAATACTTTGACTGAGATTCTGGTGAAACTCTGACTTCTCTTGAGAATGGTAAGACTGCGCAGGCTGTCCACTGACGATGCTCATTCCTTGCTGCTCCATAGACGAAGACTGGTGAACTTGAATAGAACTTCCGGTCTCAAACTGTTGGGTAACGCTACTGATCCTGCTTTGTTGCATAACAGAAGTCTTTTTAGTCATGACGGACGAATGAACTTTCTGTTCTGTGAAACCATCTGTCATGAATTGACGTTGTTCAGAGAAACCGCCAGTCATTAGCTGACGCTGTTCCTGGATAGGTTCTTCTACGGTTAAAGTCGCTGATGACGTAGCCTGTCCTAGGTTGTTTTCTGCGGTGACACTGTATCTGCCGCTATCTTGGGTTCTGATTTGTGGCATTGTTAATTTATGGGTATTGTCCTGTTCCTCTATTTTGTGTTGAGCATCAGGTTGAATTGGCCAACCGCGGAAAGACCATTTGACCTATTAATGAAACACGATAGTTCATAAGCAAAAACCCAAGAGATGTGTGGAAAAGGTTTTGTTATTACATCGGGCTTAGGTGCACCGTCAACTGCGCAGACGAACTGAGCTTCCTTCCCCTTGAGGACATGAGCGTCCTGTATATGTTGAGTGAAAATGGGCGGGAAATCCATGGACGGTTTAAGATTCGCAATTGGTGCAATTTTCTTGGGGTTAACAGTGACGGTACAAAAGCACTTAGCCTGCCCACATTTGTTATTAGCCTTAACTGAGTAAAACCCACTGTCATCAACCTTTGCTTCCGGTATGGACAAAGTCGATTTTCCGTCGTTTTGTCGATGAATCTATTAATTTGATTAGAAAGTTCATATCTATAAATAATAAGTAAGTTTGACACTGGTTAGTGTTAAGTATGCGTGGAGTGACGTAGGTCAAGCGTCATAAATTCTCATAAAGCGACACCTGATAACTGACTTTAGAAATAGGTTGACTTTAAAATCTAGATTAATTTTGATTTAGCTCTAAGAGATGGTGTAACATTATAGATCATGTGTCACACTTATTGTATATATCATATAAACTTATGATGACACGTATCAAAGGGATCGACTGGTGTCAAATAATTTAACAGTATGTTAAACGTTACGCAATAAAACCTCAGAGATAAAAATCCTGGCTTCGTGCCCTTGAGCTACAATAAGTTCCAAATGAGCAAACTACGAGGCATATGTTATGTTCTCGATTGAGTAACTCATTTTACTATTATTGATTTCATGCATGAACCAATTCCAAATTATCTTACTTGACAGTGATTGGATTCTTCCAACGACTGGTCGTTCTTAAACCAAGTAACCGAGGGTTCAGGATCACCCACGACTTGGCAATCGAGTGAGATTTGGTATCCTTCGCTAACTGATAGGTCGTTGAGAAGCTTGGTGAATCTGGGTGGCACGACTTTCTCTATTGATATTAACGCGTCACGTTGGCTTCTTTCCACGTCGCTCATTTCACTTAACGCTGTAAGGAAATGGAATGTCGTATTTTTACTCTATTTTTGTTTTCTTTCCTGACTTTTTCCGTATATTTTTCTTTTTGTTCGCTCGAATTAGTATAAAAATAGAAACTCACGTTCCACGACCAGGTTGCAGTGTGTCGACGCTTCGCCCCCCGAATTGATGGCCACACATTTATAAGCTCCAGCGTCCTCTAAATACGCTTCTTTAATAATCAACGTACAGGCATCACCCTCAAATAGCAACTGAAAGTCGTCGCTTTCTTTGACGGGCTTTCCATTGTGGTACCAAATGACCTTTAAGAAATACGTGGAGACAATTAGGAAAAACGTTTATGGTGCTTTTTGAAGTCGAGGAACATAAAAAGCAAGGTTCGTTAGGGAACTGATTAAATAATATCCTCTAGTAGCTCTTATATTGACGAAAGAGTCAGTTGGTACAATTTATGCGATCATACCGGCTTTCTTTTTGTGTGTGTCGTGAAACACAGTGGGTAATCCTCCACAACTAACTCGTATACAGAATGAGGGTTCATTATAGTGCTCAAGTCATAAATGGCGACAACGTTTTCTAACACAAACTGAAGGTTTGTAAATTGATAGGCTTTGATTAGAAGAACATGTTAATATATAGAGTAGATTGGAGTGAATTTCTCTGGGCAGTGGCTTGCTTATTTGAATTAGACGAAATTCCTTTCCTAACAATTTCACTGAGGTTGAACATTACGCACAACAACGATTGCCAATATTTTAACAACACGAGACGTATTTTTCGGAACCCGAAAACTAGTATTAAAACGAATAAATTCCTACCTCTGGTTCAGGTTGTCCAACTATGACGCAGTCCATTCTGGTTCGGCTGCCTTCAATCACCGCCTGATCTGTTAAGTGTCTCATTACTTGAGGTTTAATGGGTTCCATGTCCGATGCTAATTCAGAGTCGCTGCAAATGTTTTCGGTTAAGAAAATTTTCAAAACACGTAAGATGGTAAAACTTACGATGTCTCCATGGGAAGTCTTCCTTTGACCATAACGTTGCACGATGAGGCAGCATCACCAGCGTCGTTCTTGGCCAATACTTGGTAGGTTCCGGCATCTTTTGGGAACGCTTCGTTTATGACTAGGACAGCTCTATCACCATCATATTGAAGCTGAAAGAGACATTTTATAATAAATTTAAAATAAATCCGATATGACTAAAAAACACGTTATATATACCTTGACGTCTCTATTGTCTTTGATAACTTTGTTGTTATGCAACCAAGTAATGCTAGGCAAAGGCTCGCCCTTAACTCGGCATTCCAATTTCAACTTCTGGCCAGCTCTAGCCATAACATTGGAGAGTGGCGTCAGAACAACAGGAGCTGATATTGTGGCTAATGCTATGATATTTCAATTGAGATATTAGGCCTCTGAAATCGAATGCAATTTGTAATTCAAGCATAAATGACTTACGGGTCACTGAAAGCTTGGCGCTACAAACAGCTTGACCAACTGGATTAGTCGCCCTGCAAGTAAATCGGGCATCGTCTTCCAAAGTGGTTTCTTTTACTTGCATATTACATTCGCCATTTATGGCACTCATGACGTAGTCTGGGGAATTATCGATGCAAATATCATTTTTAAACCAGGAAACGAGGGGCAACGGATGGCCAGTAACCGTGCAGTCGAACTGATGTGGTTGGCCCTCCTGAACGGTACCGGATACCAATTCCTTTGTGAATTGTGGTGCAATAAGTTCCTGATGCGGCCGAGACTCTGAAAGAGTGGGTTAAAGGTTATATTACAGTTTAAGCGAACATTTCGAAGATAACTTATACCTTTAACAGATAATGATCCTTGAGTTTCTCCTACACCAGCCGCGTTTGTTGCTTTACAAGTGAAAGTGGCACTATCGTCCGGGAAGGTTTCTTCAATGCTAAGCTTGCAGATACCATTCTCAAACGACGTGACGTAATCCGGATTATTTTGGATAAGGATACCATCTTTCAACCATTGAATCTGAAAATTATTTACTAGTTATTAAATAGTGTTCGCATTGAGTTTTTGTTTTAACAATTAACTTACGTAAGGTGTGGGGAACCCCTCCACTTTGCATTCGAAAGTCACCTTGGACCCTTCCATGACATTTGAGTTCGAAAGAGGAATCACGAAAACTGGAGGACTAGGCATTTGAATTTTCGGTGGCGGAGGTGACTCAATTTTGGGCATTGTTTCTTGTTTGAAAGAAATTTTTGTCTCTTGTTTCGATATGATGGTTTGCTGGAAAGCTTCGCGTACTACTGGCTTGGCCTTCGTCATGGCTTCCGACGCTCTAGCAGCTTCTTGGGCAGCGGCGGCGGCTGCTCTTGCAGCTACCGCTTCCGCTTGAGCAGCCCTTAGGGCGTCTTCGGCGTCCTCCTAAGTTAAGGGTCAAAAATTAAATCCAATGGTCTAATAACTTCCGAAAGTATGAACTGTTTTAACTAACCTTTTCGCGTCTTTCCTTGGCTCTATCCTCTTCGGCCGTTTTTAAGTTTACGGCTAACGTTGACAGTTCGTCATTTATAATGGCAAAAGAGTCCAGCATATCACGATTTTTGCCAGAGACTTGCAAAGTACTGGTATGACTCGTTTCGCCGTACAACTGAATGGCTAACCTAGATATCTTGTCGATCCTTTCCTGTTGTCTCTTTTCACCTGGTTTCAAAAACTGTTCCACCTCGTTCAATAAACTGTTGGCTTCCTGTGGAGTTCGACAATTGGTGGACTTGCGCGCGATTGAAATAAGAACTTGACTTCCTTCTCGGAACCATTCTTCGGCTTCCTCAACAAGTTGGAAGTATTGGATGGCAATTTCTATCAGTTTTCGGTTTTCACCGACTTGAGTATGGAAGGTGCTCCATTTTGTTTGCACATTTTGCAACTCGTTGTGGATACTACGCGACTCAACGTGCTGATCACTTAGCATTTTCTGCGCCGTGCTCACGAATTGCCTTATTCTAATTTCAAGAAGCTCTAGTGTCTTCTCAAATTGGATGAAAGCGGTTGAAGTGACCTTGGCCGCCGGTAGAGACTCCCCATAGTTACCTCGCATACTGTTAAGTTGAGCTTGTAGCGTGTCCAAGTGGTGATTAATCTGAAAATTTTAAGGAATTAAGTCATTGAAAAGATACGCTTGGAGTTAACTTACTTCTTGTAAGTCTCGCGTGAAATGGCAGTACTGTAGATTATGCTCCAAGCGTTTCTTGTGTTCCTCCCATATTGAGTCCATGTTTCTTTCCCTCGATTCTATTAAAGAGTTAATCTTCTCTTTGTCTTTGACGCCGGCCATGGGCGGTTCAACAGAATCTATTTTATTAATGACTTGATCGGCTTCGTTCCTGGTAAATCGTATCAAATCCAGCGCCGAATGTTTGTTGCTCTCGTGTTCTCGCACCATGGCTTCGGCCCTTTCTAATTCCGAAGTTAAGATTGCGGTTTTGTATTGCACTTCTTGTTTACCCAAGATCTTTTCCAACTAAAAATGAAGTTCAATCAGTTTTTCCTCTAATTATAGGAAGTAAATTTATTATTTTCAAACCTCTTTAAAGTTCTTAAAGAAGGTTATCATCATAGATAATAAAACGTGGTATTCGGTAATTTTTGACTGGAAATGTTGAAGACGTGAACTAAGTTCCGATTGAAGTTTGTCCTTTTGGGGTTGAATTTCTTTCAAAGTGAAAAGTTCCGTGGTTTTACGTTTGACGTCAAGTTCGGAAAAGGCGTGCTGCAACGTACACATATTTCATTTAAAAATCACCTTATGACTGTTTAACTTAAACACAAAGTTTTAACTCACGGAGATATTGGAATCTACAGATTCCTTTATCCTCTCCAAATGGTCACAAATATAATCAGCGTTATGTAACTCGGACGGAATTAACGGAAATAGTTGTTGCTCGAAATTGTGAACATCGTCCATGGTCTATGTAGAATGTGTTTTAGATTTAGGCTTCGCCACATGGTCACGTAATTCGATAAATGTTAGAATCAACTTTACCTTTTGAGCTTCTTTCGTGAATCGCTCCCACTGACTACGTTGCTCTTTGCCTTCGGCCATTTCCAGTTTCCAATTACTCCACATGGAATTAAACGCGTCTTTTCTTTGCTTAATTTGTTCGAGCAAAGTCTCGACGCAAATTATCGCCCTTTGCGTATCCAAGTATGGGTCTTGTACCTTTATTATTCCAAAACGTATTTACATTAATACTTAGCTTCGATTGGGGTTTGTAAGTAGTTTGCACTCTTACCTTCTTCGCGTCAGCAATGAAGTTTTTGCCTGAATTGTTAAACTGCAAGATCATTTGTTGAACAGAAACCCATCGTTCTTCGTGTTGTCTAAAGACTGATTCGGTAAACTGCGTTTTGTCACCCTTCATGGCGTCCTCCATGCCGTCCATTTCTCTACCAAGTTGGGACGCTAATTTATGGAAAGCCAGGTAACGCTGTGCTAATAATATTCTAGTTTCAAGCAACTGGCGTAGCTGATCCCAGCCTTGTCTTAATTCGTCAGCTTTCTGGTGTATCGTTTCAGCTTCTTCACCACCGTTGCGTATCAAGGCTGGGACTGTGGTTAATAAGGCATCTACTTCTATGGCCTTCAACTGAAAATGAGAGAACATTAATTATATATTGAAAGTCTCTCATTTACGAAAACAATTATAATAGCGTACTCTGAGATCATTTTGCAGTCTTTCGTGTCTTTCTAGGAAGTCCTTGGCCATAGTTAAGACACTTCCCATATCCTGGTGTCCTTGAAGACACGCTTGTCCGACATTTACAAGCCAATTTTTCAACTGTAAAGAAAATTAATTGATTTATTTTAATTTAGGGCGTCAAATTATTATACTTACAATACTGTAACTGTCCAAGAACTTCTTGAAGGCTTGTTGGCGCTCCTGGTTTTCAGAGTCATGGACTGAACATAGGTTGCTTAATTTAATACGTCTGTTTTCAAGCTCAGCAACCTATTGTTAAATATATTAATATCTTTATGTCCAACTTCAGAACGGGGGGATTTATTACGAACCTTTCGCGCCACGCCTTGAGAACCAGGGTCGTGCCTTCCCGCCGTATCTAGTAAGGCGTAACCTTCTTGCAAAGGCGGACCCGTTATGTCATTTATCGCTTGCGATAAGTTCGCACTAATTCGAGAAGAGTCGGTCGTTAGTTGTACTTCGATTTGATCGAGTTTGTTTAGAGCCTAGATCAACCAGTAAGAGTGTTAGAATCAATGTAGTGATAAGAGTTTGACAAAATTTAGAATACCGTTTGTGCCGCGTTGAAGAACGATACCGCCATAGATAGCAGGTCGTGTCTGTTCTCCAGGTTCGATAAAAGTTCTGTGCATTCTTCCAGAGTTTCGTAAGCTCTGGTCTGTATTTCTTCGCCGGCGTAGTGTCCACCCGTAGACAATTGTTCCGCTGTACTTAGCAGCCTTATTGCCTTGTCTTGGACTTCCTATAATTATTAAGTAAATAGGATTTAAATGATGGCGAAAAAGGTGATAACTAATATATTCTATTGGCGTACCTTTGCCTCGGCTTGAAATTTGACATGTTCATGCTGTAAAATTTCAGCCGTCGCCGCGGAGTCTCCCAAAGTTTTATTGCTAATGAAGTCATCACCCTTTGTCCGTAGGAATTGTTTAATCTGCAAATTGAGTCAAAGGTTGGCTTTATTGTAACTCAGTTCATTAAATTAATGGCAGATGCTAGTTTTTTTTACTTCATTTATGTCGTGATAGATGAGACACATTTGCAAGCACTGTTCCAACTTAATTTTGCGCTGCAAGAATGCCGCTTCTAAATGCCTTCTCCTGTCGTGTAAGTTTTCCATGTACTGTTCAACGAACTGACACGTCTGCTGCGCGACATGACGCATGTGGGCTGGCCTGGAGTCCCCCATGCTGTGTGTCGCGACTTCGCAAAGACGTTCCAGTAACGATTGTCCTTCGCTAAGCGTCCTCATGGAACCTTCGAGAATACCTTTCTTGACATCGTGTATTCTCTCAAGCAAGGATCGGCAAGCGTCCGCGTTATCGGGTAAAAATGTATCACTAAATTCCCTGTGGGCTTGGTCCATACGATCTGAGAACTGTAATTGTACAAATATTGTTCAACGTTTGGACGAAAACTCGACGTTTTATCACACTATCTTACTTCTTTCGCCCTCGTGTGAAATAAAACGGCTTGATCCAAGATCAACCTCCTTTGATCCAATTGGGCGTTTAGATCCTTCCACGCTAAGCCAAGATTCTCGGCCATGGCCGAGTAAACTTCAGCTCTGGGCTTTTGATTAGAAATAAGCTCGTCAGCTTGATTCAGGAGTTCTTCCACTGGACTTTGTTTCGTCTGTAATTTTTCAAGGGCTTCCTGATGCTGCTGTTGAAGTTGGAGTGCCTCTTCGAGGTTTGCACCAATTTCGGTCATAGCAGGTTGCATTTCTTGTATCTTTAATTGTAACCAGTCTTTACTCTAAAAGAAAACAAAAGGCTTCCATCAGTTTTTGGTCTGCCGAATAGATTAAAGACCTTCTTAAAGTATTTTATTACAAGATCTAGTACTAAGTTACAACGTCATAGAACGCATTTTCGATTTTCAACATGATTATTTTACCGTACATTCCATAGAAATGTGATTCCCATGTTCTAAGAAATTATTTATATATTTTTATCCCTGTTTTTAATTTTAATGAAATTTCTACCACGTGCTTAATTATCCTTGACCTGACGCCAGGATGGGCTTTTCATCGTCACCCTTTTGGAAATAGACCTTTTTGGCGTAAACAAGGGGGTAGGCAACTCTCAGTATTGTGACATACAAGGTTGGTTGATACATTGTCGCCTCTGCTCACTCTCACGATACAAAATTACTACAGCGCAGGCGCCAAAAAGCGAGATGGAAGGGAAAGTTTTACCCCAGTGTCTTTTTGCCATTACATCGAAATGGTATATTACTGGTTTTGAAAATTGCACATGGTCTCGTGAAGATACTTAATAAAAACGTGTCACGAGATTTTTATCTTTGGAAGTTGCACTGATTATTCATGTAGGTTTAAATCAAATTATGAACGATTACATCAAGATGAAAGTTCGATATTTCTGTCTGATCTATTTCTGATTGTCATAGATGATTGAGCATACCCCAAAGCAAAGTCGAATTATTTTAATTCAATTTTTGGCTTATAATATAGAAATATAACCTTGATCATACGTGATAAATAAGAAATAACTGAAATATAATAAATGATGTAATGATAGTCCTAACATCGTTTTAAAATTGGTTAGAGGCGACATTTAAGATTCTAAAAAACCAAAAGTGGGAAGGGGGACATATTAGTTTTTAGGAGGGATAGCGGAAATTTAAAGGAATTCAACAGAATAAATAATTTTAGTGGTATCTTTGAGAGACTCGAGAAAACCTGAAGGAATTCGCCAGCGTGGGTTTCTAAAAAAAATAAACTGAAGTTCCGAGCTATATGCAGGGTGTTCCAAAAAGGGTGGTATTACCGAAGTACATGGGCAATTTTGAGTCGAAAGTATTAATTAAATCCCTTAAATTTAAGTAAGTACTAAGCAGCCGCCATTACATATTTTTATGGTTTTAAAGCGTAATTCGACACGAAATCTCTCAAAAGTAATTAATGAAATGATAAAATGTTTTCGAGGAATGGAATTGTGGTCGAAAAGCCGAGATAAGTAATTTTTTTTAATAAGTAATAAATTGATTACCAGTAAAATAAATTTAATCAACGGAATGCAGTAATAGGACGTTGTTTTTACTTAAGCAGCCCTTAAGTTTCAGTTAAAAAGAAAAATTAATTTCTTTCGTAAAACACCTTTACCATAACTTGGAACAGATGACCTTTAGGGTCAAATGTCATAGAACATTTTCGTCTCAAAATCACCCATAGAACCCAATATTCTTCAGTCCTACCACCCTTTATTATAACACCCTGTAGATATCGAGTATTCACACACTTTTGGCTAATAAAACCGTGGGTTTGAAAACGCGTAAAGATATTCACCCCTCAAACTACGTAACAAATAGTGGGAATTTCCATTTTAAGTAGCTACTGAAGGGAAGCAGGGGGACCAAACTTTCTAATTGGTATAACTCAAGCCTTGCCCACCATATTCCTTATAGTAAACATTAAACCCATGAATTTCAAAGCAACCCTCTCAAATTTTTAATCTGTTGACCGGATGGTGAGAAAAATCTACGGGGGATATAGTATTTTATTACACATTTCTCAGAGCTATAATTTTATAAATTGCGTAATGAAGGTCACGACTCGAGACTGCGGGCTGTGGGTGTGGTAAAACACGAATGAAATTACAATGACCCTGCCCCATCTCGTGCGGTTTTAGTGTTGAGATTTCTTATAAACTTTGTCCTAAATAAACCGTTATGAATTTTAACATCTATTAAAGTTGAAGTAAAGAATAATTCTAAAGGGAGAGTTTGAGGCTAAAGGGTTTTTTTGTTATTTATTAATTTTTACTTGTTTGTCAACAGTTATGTCAACAAGTTTTGCAAATTACAAGCCCACCAACTAAGCGCAGCTTGTCTTATAGTCTGCTACCACGAACTAGTTACGTCACATCCCTCCCTTCAATTACATCGGTTTGGGTCACCATATTGGAAGTTGTCAGCTCAGGCCATTTAGACTAACAATTTTGATGACACGTTCTCAGTACCACTCTATTTGTGCTAATCGTTTTGCTGTCTTAGGGATTTGGACATTTTCAAAATTTGAAATCAATCTGTTCATGCCAATCTGTTCATGCTTGCTATTCTTTCAACACACGAGTCCCGTTCAAACTTCCGGGTTTAGATTTCTGATTTTATGGCTATTATAGAGTTGACACGTTTTCAGGCAGCCATATTGGTGGTGGGTTTCAGCTATCAAAATGCATTCAGCCCATCAGAATTTCCGTGTAAAGCATCTTAAAAATCATAGATTCTTCCCCAACCTAAAGCTCTCAATGACCAAAGCCGAATGTTAAGTATGCCCCTTACTTGTGGAATAAAAAATTTCAAAATCTCGCCATCTTCCCTTTATCAAAACTAAATTATATAGTGCGCACTGAATTACGTGATTTAATTCCATGATTTTATCTTTTAAATCTGAATGCGCAATTGCACACACACGCTATATCATAATTTCAAAATTATAGGGTTTGCGTGATTTCTAAATTGGAGGCATGGTCGACGTAAACCGGCAAATAGGTCCTATATTTAAACCTTAAGGGGTCATATTCCAAAGAAAGTTTTTTTACATCAATTTGAGTCTACAGTAGAGATTTAAATAATCGGCCTTATTTCGGTTACGATGCAATTACAAAATACTAGAGCTACGGAAACGAAGGAAGAAGCCTTATAGACGATGCAATCTTAAACTGAACCATAATACTCGTCATCTTTGAAGACCGCTCCCCATCATTTGGCGAAACGCCAAGATGAATAAAGACGTAAAACGTAAACCATTTCCCTGAGACTATTTTCAAATTTAGTGTAGAAATACCATAAGTTTATAAGATATGTTTCATAAGTATGACACTTTCTATACTTCGTAATGCTAGAGACTTACAGCTCGAGCTAGTTCGAGAACCCAACCAACAAATCTTTTGAATTTTTATAACGGCTTAGATCTCGTTCTCGGGTTTTGAGGCGAGAAAGGGATAATCTGATTGGCTTGATTTTGCCATGCGCAGAACCTGTTTCACCCCAAGAGTCGGACTCTAATCCAATCAGAAAAATAAGAGTTTTATTTTCGTCGCTCAACGACAGATGGTACTACAGCCAACTTTGTTAGTCACGTGATCCCATCCCTTAGATGGAGATGAGACCAAGCCAACTTATTTGTTGTTTGGGTCTATTGAATGGCTACACTCAGTGGTTAATTTTGCAGGACTTCCATCTTCCTATTTAGTCTGTATTAAGCCTTTGACAACGCCTCACCAGGCGTCGCATTACGAAGGTGAATCTATGACCTACCTCATTCACTTCATGACAAGCTCTAGTTTGTAACAAGTGACAAACTTATGGAGGAACATATCTTATGAACTTATGGCGAACGCTTCAGTACTAGCGTAGATTTGAGTTGTTATTTTAAGAGCTTTGCATGCTGGGTAATTTAAATACTAGCAATAAAAGTACTGCATTAACGTTTAAAACAAAAGATACGTAAGGTTTTTTTTTTGTTGTTGAAAAGAGAATGCGCAGTAATATGGTTTCGTTTCGCCTACTAAACAAAATTTCCGCCAGAAGTGTTTTAAGTCTCATTTAACTTAAGATTTTTTGACAACTACCAACCAAAGTATGTTCAGAGAGTTCTTGGTCGGAATTTTATTCGTGAAAGGGAGTGTGAAAGAGTCTCGGTTTTCTCATTTTGCTGAGCCTAATGTGCAAATGTACTCATTGATATCACTGGGAATCTGATATTTTAAGTATTAGAGTTATTTTTGGTAAATATAACGTCGCAAACAAGGATAATCGTATTTTTTAAATTTCCAATTGTTTAAAAATTGGGTTTTCTGGAACTATAGTAAAATTTCAATTGTTCACTGACTAAAAACATAAATTAAAAATTGCAGATTTTCAAAGCAGTTCGTTCTTGCCGGAAATAAAACATGAATTTAATGAAGCTCCACAATATGAAGTTCCGGATAATAATACTGGATAACAAAATACCTCTCATTTTGGTTAAATTTTATGGATACATTATCTTAATTTCTAAGTTATTCTAAATAGATACAAGTTTAAAAAATATTAAACAGTGAAATCTTGCAAAAAATAAAAGTTTTACAGTTTAATACAAACTCTCATTAATGCATTGATTTAGGACGACTTCGACTTTGTATGTACCTTTTAGTACAATTAGTTTGATTCAATTTGATTAAATCCAGGTAAGTTTACATCTAGGTCTGAAACATGGGTACGAAATGTCTTCTGCTTAAACGTCTGTTGTAACATGGGCGAACAAAGCTTATCAATTACTAATCCTCTGTTGTAACATGGGCGAACAATGTTTATCAATTACTAAATCTCTCTTGTAGCATGGACGAACAATAGTAAGTATTGTCCGCCCATGGTTGAAGTGACGGGTCTATCGATAAAATACATATTTAGTTCCATAAATCTTTCCATGTGGCATTACAGCATCTTACAGCTCTTCAAGTCTAATTTTAAAATTAAACTTTGCTCTCCCTTTGAAAAAATTTGTGATTTTGCGCCAATGAAAAGGATAAAAAATTCGGTCTTAACATTCGACAGATGCGCGCTTTTCGGCCTCTAAACCCCTATAGGGACCTCGCTAAGTGCTAATAAATTTTAAATGCAGCGGTACCACGGCTATTTTCTCCAGATAGAGAAATTTGTTCTTAACAACGTCTTAAACGATACTTAATTGAAGGTATTTAAATTGCAGTGCTATTTATTTGTCAATATTTATAATAATAATATACACGAGGTAAACAATGAGGAAATGAGAATAATAAGAAAATAATTATAAAAGATGCCTTGAAGGAACGTTTTATTAAAGGAAAGTGCTGTCCAAGAATTTTTTCTGTTTTACAAAATATTTCAAATTGAAACTATATGTATGTACAAATCTGATCTATTAAATATGATAAAATTAAGATAATTTACTACTTAATTAACTAAGAGTTAGATCTATCAATTAGGTCAATCAGTTAACTCAATTCTTCATATGTTCGTTTCATTTTTCTAATGGATTCACATTGTTCGTAATAAGATCTTTAAAATAAAACTGAAATTCTAGCGAGATTATTCCTTTAAAAATTCTCAAATTGATGTTAATCTCTTGTTTACAATAATTAATGTACTAAACAAACTAGCTTTCAAGGTTCTTGTTATCATAAAAAATTGTTTTAACTAATAAATATCACCATTAATCCTAATGTACGAGGGAAAATTTCGCCGCTAACCAGTCACCACACTTCTTAATTTGGAATTGTAAACCATTTTTTAAGGAGACATAATTTTGAAGAAAATGGAATTTAGGCGAGGTTTATTTAATGATAATAGATGATAATTCATTGAATATTTTAATCTGCTTTAATTGCATTACGTAACAAAAGCATAATGGAGGAGCTAACAACACTCTCCATTGAGTAATAACAAAGATTCTCAAAAATAATACGTCTTTAATGATGTTGCCCCAAGTATTTAACATTGCCGGAAAGGAGAGACTTAAGACCTATAAAATTCTCTTTTCTTACCTAACAAATTGGAGGTGTCAATAAAAACTCTACCAATTTTAACTTTATTTAATTCCATATCTCAGCGCCGAGAATTCCTCAACAAGCAAAATAAAACGGCGGCAATTTCACTAAACAAAACGTCCTTCGACCAAATTATGCGCTATTAAATTCTTCACAAGCACTACTTTCTTTCTTATAAGTTTTAGCATTAACTATATTTGCCCATTAGCCTTTCTCTTTATTACAAAGTGAGCTTAGACCTAAAACTCCTAACATTAGAGTTTGCTTAAAAAATTAACAACGCGTGTGGGCTACATGTATGTTATATTACTAACACAATGACTCAATCTAGTTCCAATATCCTTATATAGACTTATTTCTTTATATATTAACGTAAATAACTTACTACAATAAGTATGACCAGGGATAGATTTAATTTTAAAGTAGGAATTGAGAACAGAGTAATCTGGGCGTGCGTCAAAGTCCCAGACTCCCTTCCGCGGGACGGGGGGGGGGTATGAAAGAAGAGGCTGGTCATAGAGCCAGAGGTAAAAAGTAATCACGTATTTTTCGCCGACCCCGTCAGCAACGTCCTCAAAACGTAGTTTTAAGTGAGCCAATAAGATAATTTAAACTTTTCGTTACGTGTTGGAGGGAGGGGCTTTATACTGGGCTATGAGTCGGACCGAAATAAATACTAACCGTTCTCTATTCCTACTTCTAAAATTAAATACGTTAATGAAGAAATTATTTTCACCGAGAAACTTGTATTTATTGCCATTTTCCATTGGTAAGGAGTTGGATTAAAAGTTTCTTTATTTCAGCTACATCTCCTTTAATATTCCTCAATGGTATCAGATTGCTATCAGCCAAAGAATAACGGCATAACTTTCGTAAAAGTGACCCCTGGAAGGTGAGGCTATAGTGATGGAAATTTTGTCATACGTATTGATGTTTAGTTACTTGCAAATAACTAATACTTTTGTCCCCAACTATTAAAATAAGAAACACAACCACCTTGAGGCCGAGTTAAAAAGAGTAATTGAAACAGACATTAATTGCTTTTTTTACTTCCTCTTAAGAGGGGATAATTTAGAAACTTAATGACTAGCGGTAATTAAATTAGACGCAACTCTTCATAACCATTTTTTCTATACCGTGGAGTTATAGTCAAGCGTAAGTGCCATTTGATTCATAAATTTAGGGTGTGTTGGAAACGTGAAATTTGTTAATGGTTTATTAAGGTCGCGTACCCCATTACATTACAGAGTCAAGGTCACTAAGTTTGTTTCTTTATAAATATGCAAAATATATTTTGACTGCTTTTTGAAGCACACAATCCTGGACCAAGAAGTGATATCTAGTTTATTAGGGAGAAGGTATAAATTCTCCACATTTCCAGCTTTAATCTCCAGTCCAAACGTAGGTCCGGAGTTAATCCCCGCCTCTAAATTACAACCAGCTACTTATTGGTTCTTGAAAACTCACGTCAGCGCGACGCGAATGACGAAAACCACGTATTTTCCGACTGAGGATAGGAGAAATACCCCGGCCTCCTTTACGACCCCCTCGTATTTTGAAAGGGGGACTGGGACTATGGCGCGCGACTACTTAGGCATCTTATACCTTCACCCTAATAAAATTGATATCACTTCTTGCTTATGGTAACTGATGCGAGTTAGGAATTTAAGGAGATATAAATTACGGGTAATCTACTTAATGCCTCAAATAATTTGCCGATATAACCGTAATTTTAAAATGTTAATTTAACAAACATGTTTTGTAAACAAGTATTCGGTTTTTCGAGCTAAGAACCCACATATAAAATCTTAAATTATAATAAATTAGTCACTGCAGGCAAAAGTGGATGAGAGGAAAAGTATGAAAATGGCCAAAAGTCGCGAGTCATCAGAGTTTCGCCGTAGTTGACCGTTTTATTGGCGTAGCTATACTGGGACTGTTCACTCCCTTAAAATAGGTCTTGTGTTAATTCGCGGTTACGCGGTTACCGTCGTCTGCTATTGTGTAATCTCGGTGATTTAGCTATAGCGCGAGCAGCTTGCGTCGTGATGCGCGTGATCGAGTGGGCTATGGTTAAACCAAGGAGCATAAATGTCTGAACTACTTTCAGTTGCGAGTTTGCAAGTCCATCAGTCACTAGTAAACTAAATAGTTATTGGCGAAACTTTGATGTCCGCGTTTTTTAACATAGGCTCTATGGCCATTGTCATACTTTCCCTCTCATCCACATTTGCTGCAGGAATACATAAAGTTTTATTGGAATCCTTAACAGGTAATTTTCTGTTCCCTTCTGCTTGAATTAAAGGGGAGGAGTTATAGAAACAGTAACCCTTGACGTCATGCATAATGTATTTGAACTTAGAATTAAGCGTCGAATCCGAATGTAAACAAGTTATCTTCGCGTGTTTGGCAACAAATTAATTAACAGGCAATGGATGTGGAGGTGCGCGTTTTAAACGTTATTTGGATTGACACTTGAACTTTAAGTTAGTTTCAAGCCTACCTAAACTGTTAAGCACCTAGTTAGTGATAAGAGAGATCCCTGATCAGAAAAACCCAAACAAGTTGACGCCTATTTTGTCACGAATATATTAATTACTAAAAGACCTTTAAAAATTCAAGGAAATTCAATTTCAAGCGTCTGTTTATGTTTTACACCCTTTTCCTAAAAATCTATCCAGAGTTGATCAAACTAATTGCATTACGCCCCTAAATACCACGTGTCTCCTCACGTGGGGCTATCTTCAATAGATTGAAAACAAGCGCCTGTCACAAGCACAAATGCAAGCGCCTGTCACAAGCACAAATGCAAGCGCCTGTCACAAGCACAAATGCAAGCGCCTGTCACAAGCACAAATGCAAGCGCCTGTCACAAGCACAAATGCAAGCGCCTGTCACAAGCACAAATGCAAGCGCCTGTCACAAGCACAAATGCAAGCGCCTGTCACAAGCACCAGACTAGTACAAGTACAAATACAAGCACCAGACTAGTACAAGTACAAATACAAGCACCAGACTAGTACAAGTACAAATACAAGCACCAGACTAGTACAAGTACAAATACAAGCACCAGACTAGTACAAGTACAAATACAAGCACCAGACTAGTACAAGTACAAATACAAGCACCAGACTAGTACAAGTACAAATACAAGCACCAGACTAGTACAAGTACAAATACAAGCACCAGACTAGTACAAGTACAAATACAAGCACCAGACTAGTACAAGTACAAATACAAGCACCAGACTAGTACAAGTACAAATACAAGCACCAGACTAGTACAAGTACAAATACAAGCACCAGACTAGTACAAGTACAAATACAAGCACCAGACTAGTACAAGTACAAATACAAGCACCAGACTAGTACAAGTACAAATACAAGCACCAGACTAGTACAAGTACAAATACAAGCACCAGACTAGTACAAGTACAAATACAAGCACCAGACTAGTACAAGTACAAATACAAGCACCAGACTAGTACAAGTACAAATACAAGCACCAGACTAGTACAAGTACAAATACAAGCACCAGACTAGTACAAGTACAAATACAAGCACCAGACTAGTACAAGTACAAATACAAGCACCAGACTAGTACAAGTACAAATACAAGCACCAGACTAGTACAAGTACAAATACAAGCACCAGACTAGTACAAGTACAAATACAAGCACCAGACTAGTACAAGTACAAATACAAGCACCAGACTAGTACAAGTACAAATACAAGCACCAGACTTGTACAAGTACAAATACAAGCACCAGACTAGTACAAGTACAAATACAAGCACCAGACTAGTACAAGTACAAATACAAGCACCAGACTAGTACAAGTACAAATACAAGCACCAGACTAGTACAAGTACAAATACAAGCACCAGACTAGTACAAGTATAAATACAATTCATATCAAATTTGAAGTAAATTCCTCCGACCATAATTCACGAGTGACTTCCCTCTCGTTTAAGTATGATCGTTAGAAGTCTCTTATAAATAAAACATTATGTAAACACGTCAAGATTGCAAGTGTCAAATGATATTTCGAGAAAGAAAAACCGAAAATATTACGTGGTAAGTATTACAAATAAATGATAATAACTAGGCCTATAGAAGAAGGAAGCGGTTTAGTTTTCAAAGACGATGGGATAAAGAAAAATTACGTTTTTTAGGGGCACGATTTGGCGCGTGGGAAGACTAAACTCCGATTGGGTGGAGTAATAGTGACGTCATTAGCCACCGTGTGACCCATTGCCTTTCTTGGCTATGGTGAGTATGGAAGACGCGTAGCGGAGAATCGAAAAAAAAAAAGAATTTACTCACGCGCTGGAATGAGAGTTTCAGACCGGGGATTTTGATTGAGTTTTTTACCTCTCCGAGTGACGATGAGAGGTATTATACTGAACGTGTCTGTGTCTCTGTGTCTCTGTGTTTGTCTGTCACCGCGTTTGCAGTTGGCAAATCGGAGCAAACGTGTTCGCAGAAAGCAATATTAGCTACTACTCCATTATCATCGTTAGGGTTAA
The DNA here is from genome assembly GCA_019434445.1 of Phalangium opilio. Taxonomy (NCBI): domain Eukaryota; kingdom Metazoa; phylum Arthropoda; class Arachnida; order Opiliones; family Phalangiidae; genus Phalangium; species Phalangium opilio. The sequence goes on from JAEQBA010003137.1 coordinate 1,771,940, forward strand.
GATTTACGAGGCGATCGGCTAGGGTTACGACTTACGAGAAACATCTAGCCTCCCGATGGCAGGGCTTCCACCAAAGGTTCACGCAATTGCGAGTTTGAATTCAAACGTCAACGATAGCTATGTGTTAAAGGGTCTCTAAAGAGGTCGGCGGACCGTTGGAAATATTTTTTGAAAACGTCGTTATTGACGTCACAATCCCGGGGGGGGGGTGAGCAAAACGAAAGTCTTTCCTTCTAGCAAACGCAGCGGGGGTCTCGGGCTCTCGCGGGTCAGAACTGGGGATACGCCGAAGCAGGGCGGATCACAACCAATCACAAGAGAGGGGAGGATGGGTCGGGTGAGTTTTTTTAAAAAAAGAAATTCAACGGTCCGCCGACCTCTTTACAGTCCCTTTAAAGCAAAGGACGGCTCCGTTGTTGCCCCTTAAAGGTGACTTTTCTACTACACAGTGGCTAAGCTTGGTAAAGGCTAGTTAAGCCAAAGGCAGGAACCAATCAGACCTAATGCATTAGGTCTGATTGGTTCCTGCCTTTGGCAGGCTAAAATTCGTGTCCAGAAGGTTAGCCAGAATGCTAGGGGTGATAATGGAGTCGCCTGTTGCTTTAAAATGATTTTAGGAATAAAGTTTCTTAAAACGATTTAACTAGAATCAGAATTATGGTAAATTAATGACGATTAAAATAATTAACATCAATCATGTTTATTTAATTATTTAAGAAAAACCTCTTAATTAATTGCGTCTCGAATCGGAGAGGTCAAATTTTGGTTTCCCAACTTGTTTTATTTAGTTTCTTTTTTTGTGTGTGAGTGTTTAAACTTTCTCCCGGCTGTAAAAAGCCGGCCGCGTGGTGAAAAAATGCGAGGCTTTTTAAGATGATCCAAATGTGGCGTAACCGAGAGCCATGATATACGAGAAGCGAAACCAATCGTTTAAAAGAAAAACAGCCATTATGGCTTAAAAAAAGATTCGTCAATTTTATCTAGAACAAAGAAAAGAAATTGGCACTTGGCGTTTTGAAATGCTTGATTGATAATTGATAATCCAATACGTTAATACAAAGTAAAAAAAATATTTTGGCGATTTGTAACGGTATTTTGTTTAGGTTGGTGCATGGTGTAAGAAGTCTCACATTAGAGATGATGTAATTTTACTGACTTGTTTTTTTAAACTGTTTGTTAATCAATAATGCAAGTGTGCAACACGTAGGCACCTAAATTTCCTAAATGAAAATTTCGCCACTGAACATACAATCTTAACGCTCGGAGGAAATATTTCAATGGGACTTTAAGACCAAACGTTCATAGATAAAATCAAAAAGTATACTTCATTCAACGTTGCTCACACCGTGTAATATGAGAAACCCCCTTTGCATCTCAAAAAAGAGTCGAACCCGAGGTCTGCGTATGGTTAGCATGACGACCGTAGTACGGGGAGCGTGCGTGAATAGGCTCCTAAAGTATCAGATGCTAGTTCTAGTACCAATAATGAACGGGTATTTTGCGACCATAGAGTACTATTTTCTATAACTCTTTGACCTAATAAAACTCTTCTCTGATTGGTTGGTTCGTGCAGAGGTTAAGAGGAAGGTCGTTTGCTTCTCATTTCACATTGAGTCTTATGGGAACTGTGGCCGATGTATACTTTTTAATTTTATCTACAAACTTTTGATAAGACGTGAAATTTGAATTTTGCTCAGTAGAACTTGAAATAGACCATTTCGATGTAACTAAGAAAGAAGAAAGACAAGGGGTAACACTGCCTTCCATCTCGCTTTTTGGCGCCTGCGCTGTAGTCTTTTTGTATCACGAGAGTGCATGATACCAAGAAGCGATATCTATTTTACTAGGGAGAAGGTGTAAATTCGCCACATTTCCAGCTTTTTCCCCAGTCCAAACGTAGGTCCGCCGGTCCGGAGTTAATCCCCGCCTCTAAATTACAACCAGCATCACATTGGTTCTTGAAAACTCACGTCAGAGCGACGCGAATGACGAAAATTAAGTATTTTCCGAATGAGGAGAGGAGGCGAAAGAGCCCGACCTCCTTTTACGTCCCCCCTTGTATTTTGAAAGGGGGAGTGGGACTATGGCGCGCGAATACTTGGGGATCTTATACCTTCTCCCTAATAAACTAGATATTGCTTCTTGACGATACTGAGGTTTGCCTACCCCTTCTTTATACATCGAAAAGGTCTATGGTACCCTTTCGAAAATCTTCTTCCCCTCACGTGCCATTCCTCATTCCTCTCCCTTTTCTAGCGAACTAACTAATTATCCTCATTTCATTATTTCCCTAACAACAAAAAAAAGATAGGCACGATCTTCACAAGGTAATTTCGAAAAATAAAAATTACGTTTACCGTAAGTTCCTCGAGCAAAAAAATAAAAACATTGGAGAAAATAAACTTTTTGAATTTCCGGCGGCGGGCGCTCTTAATTATTTTTAGTATCTTGCGTCATTAAGAAAAAGAGGAGGCGGAATTTTAAAAAAGAGTTATGGAGAAATGAGGCTTACAAAGTACAAATATCATCGTAAGAACAAACTCTTGAAAGAGAAGAAATGAGCAAGGTGTATGTGTGGGTATTCTTTCCCCTTTGAAGTTAGACTATAGCGAAGTTGAAAGAGAAATCTCCGATTCCGGGGTCAGTGAAGGCCTACTTTGCATAATATCCTGGTGAAATTCGCGCGTTGGAAGGATTATAGTAGGCTTATTCAGCCCCCACACAATAATACTACGTACAGAAGTGAATATTATTTCTTTCTTTTTAGCCATATCGTAGTATACGATAGGCTCTTAGTTTGACCCGAGCCGTCGTAGTAGTAGTAGTAGTAGTAGTGGCCGGGGTTGTCGCTTCGTTATCGTCAGATTTTAGCTTAAAAGGAACTTTATATTACCACAACCCACCCATAGGGGTTAGAGATTTAATTATAATTAAAATTTTTTCAGGTCAGACCCGGGATTCGAACCCGGGTCCCTGGCGTAGTAGACAAACGCTCTAACCACTAAACCATAGAGACTTGATAGAAACTCCGAGTTTTTTATTATTTATTTTTATCTCTAAAATGTCGGGGTGATATGGGGTGGGGTACCTCTTAATCTGTGGGGTCGGAAACTTTTGAATTTTTATCTGTGGGGTCGGATACTTGTGGAATTGTATGTTTGGGGTTTTTATATTTATTTTCTTTTTACCTCTCCGAGTGACGTATGTCACGGAGAGGTTCTAATTTCGACGTGTGTGTGTGTGTGGCTGTTGTTATTGACTTACACCCCACGTGACCGCGTTCGCAGTTTCCAAATCGGAGCAAACGTGTTCGCCATTTCCGAACTGCTTTCAAAAGTCTCGGAAATGGCTCCTCTACTTGAGTTCTCACACCACCATCTTCTGATCTTTGTCCATCCCACACGGACACCAGTCTGTACATACTGGCTTCTAATCACCACCATCTTCTGGTCTTCGTCCATTCCACTTGGACACCAGTCTGTACATACTGGCTTCTAATCACCACCATCTTCTGGTCTTCGTCCATTCCACTTGGACACCAGTCTGTACATACTGGCTTCTAATCACCACCATCTTCTGGTCTTCGTCCATTCCACTTGGACACCAGTCTGTACATACTGGCTTCTAATCACCACCATCTTCTGGTCTTCGTCCATTCCACTTGGACACCAGTCTGTACACCTGGCTTCTAATAACCACCATCTTCTTCTCTTCGTCCATTCCACTTGGACACCAGTCTGTACACCTGGCTTCTAATCACCACCATCTTCTGGTCTTCGTCCATTCCACTTGGACACCAGTCTGTACACCTGGCTTCTACTCCATCGTCATCGTTGGGTTTAAGACATTCGCGGCGATCAGCTAGGGTTACGAGAAACGTCTAGCCTCCCTAGGGTGGGATCACCACCAAAGGTTTTCGCAATTGCGGTTGTTCTTGCTTTTAGCTGTAGATCGACACCCTTATATACTACCTATTTGAGTAAGGCAAAGCAACCGGAGTATGCTTCATTTCAAACGCCAATATTAGTCAAGTCTCTCAAGAATGTCTAATTGTTCTTTATCAACGCGATGTAACGCTCAATAAGGCGAACAACTAACGAAGAAAATATTTAATATTAATTATATTTATTTTTACCTCTCCGAGTGACGTATGTCACGGAGAGGTTCTGTAACGATCGTGTGTGTCTGTTTGTGTGTGTGTGTGTTTGTGTGTGTGTTTGTGTGTGTGTTTGTGTGTGTGTCTGTTGTTACACCCACGTGACCGCGTTCGCAATTTCCAAATCGGAGCAAACGTGTTCGCCATTTCCGAACTGCATTCACAGTCACGGAAATGGCTCCTCTACTTTAGTTCTCACACCACCATCTTCTGGTCTTTGTCCATTCCACACGGACACCAAACTGTACATACTGGCTTCTAATCACCACCATCTTCTGGTCTTCGTCCATTCCACTTGGACACCAGTCTGTACATACAGCTTCTAATCACCACCATCTTCTGGTCTTCGTCCATCCCACTTGGACAGCAGTCTGTACATACTGGCTTCTAAACACCACCATCTTCTGGTCTTCGTCCATTCCACTTGGACACCAGTCTGTACATACTGGCTTCTAATCACCACCATCTTCTGGTCTTTGTTTTTGTCCATCCCACATGGACACCAGTCTGTACACCAGGCTTCTACTCCATCGTCATAGTTTGGTTTAAGACTTTCGCGGCGATCAGCTAGGGTTACGAGAAACGTCTAGCCTCCCTAGGGTGGGTTGTCCACGATAGGTTTTCGCAATTGCGGTTGTTCTTGCTTTTAACTGTAGTTCGACACCCTTATATACTACCTATTTGAGTAAAGCGAAGCAACCGGCGTATGCTTCATTTCAAACGCCAATATTAGTCAAGTCTCTCAAGAATGTTTAATTGTTCTTTTTTAAAACGATGTAACGTTCAATAAGGCGAATAACTAACGAAGAAAATATTAAATATTAATTATATTTATTTTAATATTTAAGATAATCTTGTTTCTCAATTCAAAATTAATACGGAAAGAGTTAAAAAGCAGTCTATGTTTTTGTCTGTGTGTGTCCGTCCGTTGTTACAGTAGTGCGCTGCGTTAGAAGTTCGTTTTGTTTTGATGTGTAAAGGAATCCTACAGAACCATAATATTCCCTTTATCCTTAATATAAAGTGAATATGTGGAAATATTTTTCGTAATTATGATCCATTTAGTACTTTTGTAGCTTTAAAGCTCTATTTCATTTTGATATTCCAAAGATTTTTTTTAATATTATTATTTAAAATGGATGTTTATATATTACTTAAGCTATACTACATCTGTTTATAGCATAATCCTTTCTAAAGTGAATACAAGCACAACGCTACTATGATGGTCAAATGAACTTTTATTTGTCAATAGACCTAGTGAACCAAAAAGTAAACGTTTGGGTTCGGATTTCGTTTCTGTAATGCAGAGACATTAACGGTTCAGAGTGAGCCGAAAGTTAAATACACTTTAGGTTTAGATATTATAATCATGGTGGAAATCTGGGCCGCGTTCAGCAGAGCCCAGCGCTGTTAACAGTGTCCTACTTAACGGGATGTTGTTTTTGGATTTTGACGTGACGGTTCTTAGCGCTTAGCTAGCGCGGTCTTCAAAGAAAATAGTCGGCTCTTTGGTAACGTGACGTAAAACGCGTATTTCTCAGCTTGGCGAAAAAACCATGGAGGAATTAATCCAAATAGCTCTATGGGACTACAGCTATTTAATTGGCGTGAAACCAGTTGATCACGCGAGAATTTTAAGAGATATGTTAGTTTCTAATTTTAATTAAAAAAGTTGTTATCTATCTCTATAAATATGTTATCATCCAATTTTGTTAAGCCTTGGTACATTGCACGCTTTATTGCGCTAGCGTCATTTATAAAACGCCGATGACCGGAGAAAAGCTATGACGACAGAGCTCACCGGTAAAATTTCCATATTCCGCTGTCTTTTTTGGTGAGCTCTGCTGAACGCAGCCCAGACCAGTGAAAGGTCTGATCGTAATCGGATAATAGCTTCGTGTTTTCATGCTTTTTATGGTACGCATTTACTTTCAGTGTGTGTAGCCACAAATAAGCTTTGGTGTTATGTAACGTTAACAGTCATGTTGACAAACTAAGAAAATCGTTGAGATGAAACGAGAGGATAGTGTTTACATGGCAACCCTGTTGTGAATATGGCTTTGAACATAGAGGGCATACAGTTGAGGAGTAGAAAATTGGGCCTTTACAAACACGTAAAGGTAATATCCCTCCAAAGTTTTATCTCTTCATTTCCCGTTTTTCCCCCATCGGATGATTTTAATGTGTACAAGTATATCATTATTGGATGTAAAATGTCGTCTGATTTACAGTATATTTGCTATTCTTTGTATACTGCTTTAATATTTCATAAATTTTAACTTAAGAAACATTTCCATATCTGGGTAAATAAGTTTGTAAGTAGTCGTCTTGACTCGGAGAGGTAATATTTTGGTTTTCCCAACTTGTAATATTTAAGATAATCTAGTTTCTCAACTCAAAATTAAAACGGAAAGAGTTAAAAATTAGCCTATGTTTTAGTCTGTGTGTGTCCGTCCGTTAGTGCACCGCGTTAGCAGTTCGCTTTGTTTTGTGGAAAAAAATCCTACAAAACCTTAATATTTGGTATTCTCATAATGTATAATTAATATATGGAAATATTTTTCGTAATTTCGATGCCTTTAGTGGTTTTGTAGCTATAAAGCTCTGTTTCATTTTGATATGCCAAGAATATTTTTTATTATTATTATTTGAAATCGATGTTTATATATTACTTAAGCTATACTACATCTGTTTATAGCATAATTTTTTCTAAAGTGATTTCAAGACGAACGCATCTATATTGGTCAAATGAACTTTTATTTGTCAATAGGCCTATCGAACCAAAAAGTAAACGCTTGGGTTTGGTTTTCGTTTCTGTAATACAGAGACATTAACGGTTCAGAGTGAGCCGAAAGTTAAATACACTTTTAAATAATTAGGCTTAGACTTTATAACCATGGTGGAAATCTGGGCCGCGTTCAGAAGAGCTCAGCGCTGTTAGCAGTGTCCTACAGAACGGGATTTCGTTATTGAATTTTGACGTCACGGTGCTCAGCGCTGAGCCAGCACGGTCTTCAAGGAAAATAGTCGGGTTTTTGGATAACGTGACGTAAAACGCGTAGTTCTCAGCTTGGCGAAAAAAGCATGGAGGAATTAATACAAATAGCTCTTGCTGATTATGATGGGACTAGAGCTATTTAATTAGCGTGAAACAAATTGATCACGCGAGAAGTTTAAGAGACATGTTAGTTTCTAATTTTAATTATAAAAGTTGTTGTTATCTATCTCTTAAAATATGTTATCATACAATTTTTGTTAAGCCTTGGTACCTTGCACGCTTTATTGCGCTAGCGTCATTTTTAAAACACCGATGACCGGAGAAAAGCTATGACGACAGAGCTCACAGGTAAACGTTTTCCAAATCCGCTGTCTTTTTTGGTGAGCTCTGCTGAACGCAGCCCAGATCAGAGAAAGGTCTGATCGCAATCGGATTATAGCTTCGTGTTTTCATGCTTTTTATGGTGCCCATTTACCTTCAGTGTGTGTGGCCACAAATTAGCTTTGGTGTTATGTAACGTTAACAGTCATGTTGACAAACTAAGAAAATCGTTGAGGTGAAACGAGAGGATAGTGTTTACATGGCAACCCTGTTGTGAATATGGCTTTGAACATAGAGGGTATACAGTTGAGGAGTAGAAAATTGGGCCCTTACAAACACGTAAAGGTAATATCACCCCAAAGTTTTATCTCTTCATTTCCCGTTTTTCCCCCATCGGATGATTTTAATGTGTACAAGTATATCCTTATTGGATGTAAAATATCGTCTGATTTACAGTATATTTGCTATGCTTTGTATACTGCTTTAATATTTCATAAATTTTAACTTCACTATTTGCTCATAAAAAAAAAAGAAACATTTCCATATCTGGGTAAATAAGTTTGTAAGTAGTCCTCTTCTAGACTCGGAGAGGTAATATTTTGGTTTTCCCAACTTGTTATGTATGTGCTAATTAAATAGATAACGATTTTTCTACCGCGCTCCTCATGTGTTTCGTTCTCATTCGGTAGCTATCGTCATCTATGTTATATTTGACTGGAACGTTTTGGCGGTTAATTCAAATGTGGGTTTAGATAGAGCTAACATAGTGTTAAATGAGAGTTATGCGTTTGATCATTTTAGCATTGCTAAAGGTAATTCGAGGGGATAATCACTAAAATGCGTATCATCGGCGCCAAACTATAACTAAACTTTCTCTTTCAAAAGTTTCTGGGCATAAGTCCTTGTTAGAAATTTATAGGATGCGATAAGTGTGCATCGGCATAAGTCTATGTTGTAAACTCATCGAGGGGATTATCACTAAAAATTATCTGTTCTTCGATTCGCCGGAATGTTAGAATTACAGCATAAGTATATTTATACGGTTATAATTTAATCACTGTTTAGAGTGGGGAATCGAGGGGCTATTCACTCTGATTTTATGCACGGTAAATCATTTAAGCATTGTAAAAGATAGCGCTATTCACTCATTAGGGTAAGGTATAGAGGGGTTATCCACTCATTAGGGTAGGGTATAGAGGGGCTATTCACTCGTACGATATGGCTACTATTACGAGCCCTTGGGCCGTCTTGTTTTCTCATAATTTTGTGGTGTCTGGAACTTGTGTAAGAATTTTACAAGCTACCGATTTGCTTTGAAGAAATAAAGACCGTCCCTTTTACCTGGTATTTTACGACAGTTTAGTCAAAGTTCAAAAGGGTTCAAAAGAATATTTTAATAATTTTTTATTTTTTTTTTCTTTTATTGAGGTTTTGAGGAAGAGTAAGTAGTGTTTTCACAAATACGTATAATATAAAAATTTAAGGTGACAAATTTTGAAATGAGTGACCCACGTGTGTCAAATATAAGAACAACGAAGCATTCTCCATTAAAATTAAGTTAAGCTTAATTTATGTTAATTTAATTTTGATGAGCGTGGAGAAGGTTAAAAAAATTAGAGGGGTCAATCACCGCTTTAGCGCTCATACCAAAATCTCAAAAATTAATAGGGTTAAAGCAAAAGGGACTTTTCACGATAAAATAGGAACCAAAAAGGAATGGAAACTGGTAAAACAAAATAACATCTTTAATATATAAAAATGCCTTAAAAAGACACGTTTTTAGGTATTAAGTAAAGTTAAGAACATTATATCACTCTTTTTTCCGATTTTGAACTAAATATCGAGGTATTTCGGACTTGTTATTTTTTTAGAGATATTTTAGTTTAGACTGACGAGGTTTTCGTTACTTGTTGACATAAAACTTATTCTAGATATCTCACCTTGACTAACTACTAAATAAAGGCTTATTTTCTGCGATTTCTGTTTTCAATAAAAGGGCGATTTAAGGACCAAATACCGATTTTAGAGAAGATTAAGGACCTTGCTGGCAAATAACGACTTTAGGGACCTGGTGAGAGCCCTGTTAGTGTAATAGGTGTACGCTCTGTACCTTTGTCTGTAGTACTAAATGGGTTAATAATACTACTAATTAAAAGCTCTATATACTCTTCATAAACAATGCTTAAATTATTACACATAACCCATAACTGGTTTCAAGTAAATCTGATATAAATTAACCCCGGCTGAACTGTTTTGAAAGGCCCTAATCAGAAGTGACACTTTTAGAAAACCTGCTTTAAATTGTAATTCACCTGAATAGTTTTATCTTTAAAGAGCAACATTATTTAATTAAGCTTAGCAGTATTAGCCGTTCAATACTTGCGCAACTAGTCGAAAGAATAAAAAAAAACATAAACTTATTATCTCTTCCTCGTATGAAAGTTTAAAATACTTAGTAAGTAATAAAAATTAAAATTAAAAACTTTAAAAAACGAAATAAAAACAGAATGCTGAGAGACCTTCCTTATTTGGTAATAAACTTAAATACATATACTTCACATCCGGTTTTAAAACCTACAGTATATTAGAATACCGCGTGTCAATACTGATTAATAAAATGAATAATATTTGGTTAAACAGAAAATATGTAAATTTATATATAAATTAGTGTAATTCTTTTTCCACGAATTTTTTTTATTTGTGTCTCGATCTACATTATACTATAAACAGACCTCGTAACCGCAATGATTAATAACTATACCAGGAATGGAATTTCAATTTCTTTCCCTCTATAGCTCTAAGCTAGACTAACAAAATTTGACACATAAGAATATTATCAACATCCGACGACATATACTGATATGGAAAATGTCCTTAAAGGGAGGGTGACAAGGAAAATAAAGTGATTTTTTATCGATTCTACTACTATTTATATGACCAATCTGCATAGTGAAACATACAGGAATACCACCGAATGATTTTTAAATTCAAATTACTTTGATTAATATATAATAATAATCTAAGCTTTGTCTATGAAGGTATTTCCACACACTTAGTGACACTAAGCCTGTGGCTTGTTTACAGGTGAGTCCCTTTACAATGCGTGGATAATACTTAAAAAATCCCTTTATTTTTCTTTAAACTTTCCCTTTAAAGGGAAGGTAAATTGGAAAATGAAGTGATTTTTTATACATAGATACTTCTAGTAATTACGTAATTATAAGAGTTATTTGCACAATCCAAGAAATCTGTGAATTATTTTGAATATCAAATTACATTCAGATTTCATCGATACATTGAAAGTTGCACTAATCGCGTAATGTCCTGTCTTCCAGTTAACATTGAAATATCATGGCAGTGGTAATTTTCTAAACTCATATTCCTCTTTCAAGGGGCTAACCACAAAAGTTTCATATTGTCTGTAAACCTATTTCGGATATGTCTATTACGCGTAATCATTTTAGAATACCGTCGAGGGCAGGAAATTTTAAGATTACACGTAATTTCTTAGATACAGTTAATGTTACAGCGTGTACACTGATTACACTGACTGACTGGTTCCTCTTCCAGTTCATTTTAGGGTTTTTGACTGCAGTTTGTCATTGGTAGGACAAATTGTGACATTTTTGAATCACCCTGACCAACTGAACCCATCAACTTTCTCTATAAGAATCCAGGCACTTTCTGGTACATGTCTATCAAATTTAATTCCGTCAGTACATCTTTAAAGATGCTATTTTTTAAGTGGTAAAAATGAAAAGAGGGCTACGATTATTTCGTCAAAAAAATCTTTGTTAACTAACTTTAATTAAACTATATCGTTTCATTCAAAACTTAAAATAAATTTCCAAATACCCTTATCTAACTAAATTATATTACATGACATGTCAGTTTTAATCATTTTGATTCCAGTATCACTTTAATTACGCAAAACAATTGGAAGGCGTTTCTAATTAGGCTCCGGATAATAATATTTGCTAATTGAAAAATACCAGAAATTTCAGTCAAATGAAATAATTAGTTTTAAAAAGACCTTAAAAGGAGCCGCGCCGCCAGCGTTAGCGATTAAAATTATCCTTTAAATTAATTAATTGAAAAAGCGGCAGAGGAAACTAATTAGAAAACTCATCGTCGGTTGAAGTTAAAAGATAAATGGAGATACGAAACTTTGTAGTTAGAACGTGTTTGCATTAAGAGACGCGAAGATGACACACCCTAAGCCTAAAAATAAAGACACTTGACATACGATAGGCTTAACGTTTTGCGGAACACATAATTTTACCCTAAAAAGTGCAAATAAAATACGTAATTTTCTCTACGATTAACTGTAGCTAAAAACCTTTTAAAATTTATGAGGGCCTCTCGGTTAGAACTTGAAGAAAGGTAAAATTGCGAAAGGAAACTGATTCTAATCTTTGAAAAGAAAATTTAAACCTTAAAGCTAGAATTATTGACCTACTTCAACTTAATTATTAAATTAAATTAATAATTTAATTAAGTTCCAATCAAAAAATTACCTGTAACAATGCAATTACAATCCTGGTCTGTCCCGATTGTACCGCAATGGTACTGATAGTAGTGGTCAAAGGTTTTAAAGGGTCATTTTCTTCCCCGCTAGTGACCTCACCACCGGAAGTGACCATTCCTTGACTGGACGAATCCCTGACCAGAACTTCACTCATGCTAGTCCGCGAACTAGTACCACCGGCGCGTTCAAGCGTACCACCGGTGCGTTCCAACGTTCCACCGCCGGTCCCATTGACCTTAGAGGTCGAGGGCACCGTCATTATGTCTTCCGACTCCATTTAATAAATTGATTTAACTAATCATAATTAAGAAACGCACGCATAATTAATCCACACTGTCAATCTTCTGTCGCGAATGTACAAACGGCTCAAAAGAAACCTTTTTTCGAGGTGCGAATAGGGAAATTGGGTTTTTGAGAAGGGGAAGTAAAAAGGGGGGAAGTAAATTACTACAGGGAAAACTACAACTGAGAGAAGTTGGGAAGAGACAAGGCGGGGTACGTCTCTGGCTCGTAGCCCGAAAAGGACTAAAAACTATTTTAGTAAACTCTTGTAAAGTTTCTTCGTATTGGTACCAAGAGGCAGACTGTGAGACTTTACGTAAGGAGAGTTTCGGTTGTGGCTTTTGGGGGATGGAAAAAGAAGTTCTTACGCACCATCCCGGCCTTTTCAGACACCCACTCTTCGAATTTGAGTTGAGGACTGGTGCTCTACACTCACTACAAACTATTATACAAGAGTCATAGTTTACTATACGAGGGATTTTAGTTTAGTAGGAGTTTATCATGAATTGCAGATAAATTCTCCAGTAAATATTGGTATCAAACTGACTGAAGAATAACAGATTCGTATACGACTAGTTTATTTATGAGAAGCTCACACTCGTTGATTACACAATACAGATCGCTGAGCCAACGAAATGCGCAAATGTTTCACTGCCTTTGACTCTGGCATGGTAATATACCCTGTTAATTACCAATTTCTACCAAACCCGAATTTTACCCAGTAAATTGCCTATTTCTAGTAAACCCTATTTTTACCATGTTAATTTACCTGGTAAATTACCTATGTCTAGCAAACCCGAATTTTACCATGTTAATTTGCCCGGTAATTACCAATTTCTAGCAAACCCTAATTTCACCATGGTTTCCGTGGTAATTTATCCGGTAAAATACCAATAATTATCGTCACTGAGATTTGTAAATTTTGCGGTCAGAATCTTTTTCACAACAACTGCCTAAATTACTATAAAATACCAAAGAAAACGGCAATTTCATTTTTACCAACATATTAATCAGTTTAATTTACAGATAATTTCGCATCTCTAAGTTTAATCCAATTTACTCGATATTCTCTTTTAATAAAATTTCAATATTTTTGGAAAGATTGAAATAATTCATGATTTTATTGGATGGACAGACTGCCTTGCCTTGAGGTTAAGCGGATTTAGGCTGTCTTTAAGAGATTCTTAAATTTATTAAATATTAAATCTATTCTACGCGATATTTTACGAGGCTCACTCACTCGCTCGCTTCACGATGAAAGGAGTCACCGCCCTCTTTTTTCCCTTTCTTATTTTAAGGTCTAAATAAACTTGTTTTTAATAAGGGGCTACGTATCAACAGAGAAAATTGTATATTGGCATAGAAGGTAACGATCCCTAGCCGTCTCCTTCCTTTCCGAATATAATGTCGCTACAGATCAAATATTAAAGGCTTAGGGCCACACCACATTATTTTCCGCTCTCATCTGTCGAACTGAAGGGATACCTCACTACGTCATAGAAAAACCACGCCCTCAAACGAAATTTAAATCGATAGACGTTCAATGTTCCGTATGAACTTGAGAGTTCGCTTAATTAATAGATCATTAACATGTGCATAGTACACTTGAAATGCACTGTTATAGACAAATCTTAATCCTCTCCCTTTCAAAATAGACGAATCATAAACCTCTCCCTTTCAAAATAGACGAATTATAATACTCTCCCTTTCAAAATCACCAATTCATCCATCAACATCATCAACATCTTCAGACCAAGTGAAACTAATAGCCTTTCGTTTAGATGTATATCAAAAGATATGGCTAAAAGAGTAAAACTTAACTTTTAAATTTTCGTGTCTGTATTCCTTTAAAAACCACAAAATCAGAGACAGCCGACAACGAAAGGAGAATCATTATCAGTGTAATGCTTCCCTGTACAAAGGCAGGGGCTTCTATTTCAGTACTATAGTCTCTTTGGTAAAGAGAGATGCAGAATAATGGATATTTTGAAATGACAATGGAAATATATTTTTTTTCTTTGATACGAATTTTGATTTAAAATTAAGGATGTGGTTATTTCTATAAGGGGGTAGGAAGAATGACCCAAACCGATTGTTTCGTTTTCGAATTTTTAGTTTCTATTTGATTCAAAGAACTGGTTTCTTTATTATTTTTGCACCGCGATGGAATTGACTAACTGGCTATCAGAACCAAGGACTCGGCGAACACTTTAAATGTTCATTATAGGTGAATAAAAATAAACATTATCTAAAGAGAAATTCCAAGATGATAGATTTATTTCAACTTAAAAAATAATCTCGCTAAAACGTAAAGGAGTTAAGCCGCATTTGAAAATAAAAATTCACCAACACGTGATATTTTTCTTAGCGTCAAACTTGATGGATTTTATCGTCTAGTACGTTTCCCGTTTTCATACAACTTTTTTCGTAAATTCCTTTATAGAATTTAGATAACCAATATTAACATCACGTGCCTGGGATCGCTATATATTCCTTTTTTCTAAATTTAAAACCAAATTAAAATGACTGAACTAGTTAAGGTACCCTGCGTTGCCCGGGTGTTTAAGGGGTTAAAAATAGGGAAGAGTTTCCTTTCTCTATAAACATCAAATAGTTTTTCTGTCCATATTTGCAAGAAACTAACCTTCTTTCAAAATTTAAAATACAATAAAACTATGCTTGATTAGTCTATAATATTAAATGTTAACCAAGGATGTTCATAGCAAGCATAGCTAGGGGTTCGCCGACCGAACCTTGGACAACTCGACCAAACAACCCACTTTTAAATCATTCTCCTAGTGCACAACCATAGAGAATATGCAGTAGAGGAATAGACACTTAGTCCTTTATCAATGCACAATGCCAAATTTTTACAATTCATTTCCATTTTTCTTTCCCATTGATTGCCTTTTGTGCAAGACATATCATTAAAGGTTAAAAAAAATGTGGTCTGCTTTACTGTATATCCTCTAAGGAGGCGGGGAGTGATATTTAGACAAAGATAACCACGTGTGTACCAAGAAACAGAGTGCGCATTCGGAACTTGAGGAAGTAGTTCCAAAAAACAAAGAAGCAGCTAATGAGAAATGAATACAACTGTCTACTCCTCTATTGCACATCCTCTATGGTGCAACCATACAATTTTGTCAAATTTGGTAACGAATTGTAAACAAACATACAAATAAACAGCCAAACGAACAACTTTCATGAGATAACTTGAAAAAAATCTGATTTTCGCAAGCCACCTACGGAAAGAAGTTGTTTTTTCCCTACTTGTTGCATTTGGCGTCTTATCAAAAATACAGACAACACAAAGCAGCTCAAAATAATGATATTTTTCTAGACGTTGTTATACACGTATACTCGACAACAGAAAAAGAGGGTGTTAAACGACTAGAAAATGGTTTTTCAAGATCACGTTCCGAACGTACGTATAAAAACCGATTTCTTGTTATTTAAAAGGTTTTTTCTCTTTAAACCGAGGCTCTTTAACTTCAAAAGGGGGAACACATCGGATTAAAGTACTTTCGAAACAAACAAAACCAGTTTTCTCAAAAGAGAGGACCAAAATTTTAAGTCAAAAAGAAGAGGGAGGTCCGTGTAACTTTTTTGTGGTTAATATCGAGAAATAAGAAAACTAACACAGGAAAATAAATTAGATTTTAGATTATGAAAATGAAAGGTAAAAAATTTTACAGCGATGACCCATAATTTTGATAATACAAACTTGAAGGAGAGAGAGTGATGGAGTGGTAACTTTGCCCCTGTACCTCCACCTACGGTACCGAAGTCCTCCCAGCATCCTCAGCGTTTAGGTAGGGGTCGTACAGTACGGAATCTAATCTAAAGGACGCCCCCTCTGTATTATAAATAGAAGCTAGTTCTCATACAACTAAAATGGCGCTTCGTGGCAGCACTCAACAATCGCTTCTTGCCCTCTTCCGAACGGTAGGGGCGTGCGCAAGGTTCACTGGCAGAGTTTCAGTGCCGCATGTCGTTCATCATCAATTCCACTCCATCTTAACTCATTTCTAACTGATACTAGTAACCAACTCCGCGTTTAAATGCAGAAAGTCAAGGTTTCGCTTTCAACCTGGGTATACAGTTTGCAGCAAAATGGTTTGGTTGGACCTCAGTACATTGGTTTGGTTCTATAGGCGATTTTGAGTTGGAAATGTTCTACAACAATTTGCCCTGAAGATCACTGTTTACGATTTATGATGGTAGTGTTTAATGATGACACCTTAATTAAATTATTATTGTACTTCCTTCTCTTATGTAATTTAACGGGGTCATCCCTAAAACTCTCTATTCATCATAACCGTGGCCCTTAGGTCAAAATTTCATAGAACATGTTTGACTCAAAATAGAAAATAGGCAGATGAACAAAGAAAGGCCCATGGGTATTTCTTATAAAAATATTGATACTATTTGAACAACGTTAAAAAATTAAAGATTAGCGTAGATAAAAACAGCCGCCCAAGGACGATAGTTTTAAATAACAAATTAGGTCCATCAAATTTCAACAAGTTAGGAATAAATTCAATTAAAAAATTCTACGCTACGCAATAAGTATGCAAGAAAGTACCTTTTAACTTTCTCAAAGCTATTGAAAATTGGAAATACCGGTTTTGAATGAATTTCTCCCTCTTAATACTAGAAGTAGTATAGTAAAAATAAGTATGACTTTTACCGTTGCCGTTATGCAAAATTAAATTTCCTAATGAAGGCTGGTTTCCACGTTGTAGAGAGGAAAGGAGATGGGCAATTTCCTGGTTGGTGTTTATATCAATTGGTTCTGCCTCACGAAAGTTTTGACAAATAAGTTAGAAGACGTGGTGACTTAAGTTAATATTTATCGCGAAAAGCCCATCACGCAGAGTGGGAAAGCTAGCTATCTTGGGAACGACTAAAAATTCCCTAAATAGTTACTTGAAATTAAAAAAAAAACTACTATTTTTAAACAAGGTTAACGGATTTAATTGTAAAATCTAGTTTAAGGCAATTTGAATTAAATTGGCTAATTTGTAGCCTACAGTTCGCTCTTCTAGAGCTATCTCTCTAAATTACAGTCTAATTTGTAGAGCTCTAAAGTCAGTGACCATTTGGGTCCGAGTACAATTAGACACAAAAAAATTTCAATTACAAAACCTTCCTATTTTTTTATAGCTTGGAACCTTTGACCTTTGGTATAAAATTTTTCCTAAAGCATAGATAAGCTTGAGAAATTTAGTTTTCGTCTAATTCTTATATTAGATAGTCTTATACATGGAGTTTTTTAGAGCAATTTTCAGATTTAAAATTTAGACTATTTTTAAAATGAAGAAAAACGGCAAATTTTCTATTGAAGGTAATCATGATATACTCTGAATTCTATGACACACTTATTGTTGTAAACATACTTATGTTAGTACGCACAACTTAATTATACATATAAGGGATATATTTTTGAGCGGAAAAAATGAGAAAAAGATCTTTAATTACAATAATTGAAAAATAAAAAAGTAGTTAAGGTTGAAGACTGGCATTGATTTATGACGTTACTTGAGAAATATCGAAAATACGTACGTTGTATTTAACGCGTAAAATTTCGATTCATTCTTTTCGTTAATTCGAAAGTAATTAGCATTAGCGGAAATTTGTCACAATAATTACCGACTTTAGCAACGGTGCAATTAAATAGAACAGTACCGTCTTAATTCGTATTACTAGAAATGAGAATTTTAAGTCTTTGGAGAAATTACAGAACTAAATGCTTTAATATTAACTTAATTGATAGGGCTCGGTTTTAATTAGCAGATAAAAACTTAATTAAAATTCAGTAATTAAAGGGTATTGCCTTTTACCAAAACTTCAAAAACCTGTTATTTAAATTATATAACGTAATTAGATAAAATTGAAGTTTGGAAAAAATTAAGACTGGTCCATTTTTAGAGTTGGGCTTGGGAAGGTATTTAGGCGATGATTGGTCAGGGGCTAATTTTGTTTAATAATCGTCACGTGATTTACGTTTAACGAATCTAATACTGGCAGAAAACATTTGGTATTTATTAATTAGTTTAATATGGTTCCGACCTTTCTTTCAAAGCGTGAAGAACAAATGTAATGAAAATTTTACTTGTACCGCATTTATTAAACAAAGCTGACTGACATCTTTAAGATAAGCCTAATTACATAAAAGTTTTTCAATTACGAATTTTATAATATATTTAAAGAGAGTATAAATTCCATAATTTTCAGTTGATCACCTAATTACTATGATACCCTTATATGTGAAAATTCTGGCACACTTAAGAAGTACACTTAAGGCTCATTAATGTTCTTAGATTGGAGGCTATTGAAATTGTCTAAACAAGATGAACAGGCTGATATGTTACTCCTCGTGTGTGTCAATTTCTTTGTTTTAGGGGCCAGAGGTAAGAAGGAGTGGAAATTATTATGGGCGACCTGGGGCAATGAATATCTCCTAGTGTTCTTTGTGCACGCCCCTACCCTTCGGTAGGCGATTGTTAAGTGCTGCCACGTAGCCACGTTGTATTTTTTAAACAAAGGGGGCGCCCTTTACGTTTCCGTACAGTACTACCCTACCTAAGCGCTGAGGGTGCTGGGAGAACTTCAGTGCCGTTCCATGGGTGGGGGTACAGAGGCAACGTTATGGGTATGGAGATTACCACTCCATCCATCTCTCCTTCAAGGTATTACATTAAGTTAACTATGCTTGGGGTGGAAAAAATTGCGTCTATTCTGTTCCTCTTTAAATTTACAAAGTCTATCTCATAACATTCGTATAATTCGAAAAGTAACGCTGAATCATCCTTCTTGAGGAAAGGTTTCAATCCATTGGCCTAGGTGATAATTAGCCCTGGTTTTGTCCGAAGGCGTTGAGAAATGATTGATGCGATTTTAATGGTACAATTAGGTGTTAATAATCTCTCTTCGTGCACCAGAACCTACACGAAAACATTGCCTACGTCACTATCACCTCTTGTAATCTCCAGAGCTGCAGCTACAGCTAAACAAGTAAACATCTAAACTCCGCCTTACTCCCTTTCCTGAACTAGTTGGGAGTACATGGATCGACGTTATGAATAAAATTTTTGCAATTGAAACTTAGCACCCAATTTTGAAAATATCATGTGGGTATTTGTACTACACCATATAAATTATGTGTCTAACTAGGTTACTGCGAATCTAACTGTAAAATTCCTGTTGTTTAAAAAATAAAACCGAATTATGACAGGTGCATTGGACAGAAACGTCGACATTGATCACTACTAGGTTTAAGAAATTGACCGACCGCAAAAAGGTACGAGACAACGTGCACTTCAATTAAGTTGAAATTTCACAGTAAGCCTAATTTGAAAACGAAAATTGAAAAATCCGGTTTAATTTTTCTCCCGCCAATCTGGATAGATCTTATACGTCGTCTAGATTATTTCATCAACGTTTTTCGGTGAATTTTTTTAAACTTCGAGAAAGTATTGTAGTACCTCTAAAGTATGACACTGAAGGTCATTCAGGCTGTTCATTTGAAATCATGTGGTTTAGGATTTCCTGCAAATCCTACGCTAACTATACAGCCTCTGCTTCAATATGAAAGGTAAACATTGCTCAGAAACTAAATCCTTGAGTGAGCCTCACCAGTGTGGCTGTGACATTGGTCAGCCATGATATTTACCGTTTTACTTTCATTGATTGAGTGCATCTATTAGCAATTTTATTACCTAAATTAGCTTAAGGTCACGCGGGACTACCTTTGTCAATGGACGGACATAACAATTACCGTTCTTCTCAATAGGTAGGTCACACAAGGATTAGTTGTTTATTAACCAGAAGGTCGGAGGAGATGCAATGCGTCATCTAGGAACTATATTTTAAAGGAGTAGTGTTACTAATTCCTGGAAGAGTGATTGGGAAATATCACATGACTATAAGCGTAAGGAACGACTCTTCGGATAGGCGTCTAATGCTACGAAGTCTACGCGTACTCAGTATAGCTCTATTTTATGGAAAATAGACTTGATATAAGCCCCGCCCCTACATAATAGATTGTACATCGGTTTGAAACTAAACCTACTTATGGTCAATCTGTTTGGGTCACGTCACACACTAGGGTTATGTAGACTATCAAATCTCACTATCTTTAAAACTGTCGCCCTTTAGACTTCAAGACAGCGGAAGCACGTGTTTACCCCTAAATTATCAAAGACTTGAAGGTTTTCATCGGGTACCTAATGTCAACTGCACCAATGGTGTCAAAATCCGTCAGATGGAGCAACAGCCGTCTATCTCCTTCTGCTTTAAAAATAAGATGCGCGAGAAGAAAGAACAGTAACGTTATGTCTGTCTCAGGTTATCTTTAACACCGAACTCAGCCTGCTACGTTTGTCGCGTAGGGTACAGGGGTACATGAGACACCAAGAGAGGCTCTTCTGGAACCTATTTTTAGCCACGGATAGGGATAGTGGCGTCTCTCTGGAGTCTTCATGGGGTAACCTATCTTCTCTATTCTAAACATATACTTGTACGCTACGTTTGGGAAAAAATCGGCAAAGTTAAGGGGAGAAAAATGCAACGTAGTAGCTTGTTTAGCGATATTATTTATAGGCAATCCTAGTAATGGCGATGGGGCACCGTGCTAAAACCCGGCTCGACTGATATTCCTAACTAGAACGCGCCATATACTTAGTTATCTCCCTGTCCTTCGAGGGACATTTAGTTTATCTAAAAGCTCATATTGACTTAGTTGTGAACGTGAAAGTCTTTTGAAGTAAACATGGAAGGAAAATCTTAAGCTATACGCGGTCAGCTCAGGGCCTCCGACATAAAAACATGATTTTCTGTACATTTTATAAACCATTTTCAGGGTCAGATATAGGGGTCTAGTCTTTCCTGGTAGAACTACTGCGACACTTCGAGTCCGCCTCTACGTCCATGATTCTCTAAATATTCTCAGACAACGTCCTCAGTGACTAACTGATAATCAAGGCCCAGCCCCAACAGCTTTACCTAAGTAGTCGCCACACCCTATTAAATATCTTCAAATCTACAGCCATCTTGAAAAATGGCGGCCACAAATGTTATGGAATAACGTTGATTGCACGTTTCAACCGATTTAATAAATATTAAGTACACTGGTTCCCATATATAGTTCCTATAGACGGCCTCATGGCTTTTGGCGTTCGATTTGAAACCATCTTTTAAAATAGAGGCCCGAAAAGTGAAGTACCACCCCATTATGCATTGTAAAGGTATCTACTTGAAAACAACCCACAGGCTTAGTTTGGACATCCCTTCATAGACAAAAGTTTAGATTAAAGCTTAGAAATTAATAAAAGTTAAAATTTGTATATTCGTCGTTTTTGATGACAGAAATGTGCTATTTTTCCTCATTACTAAAAAAGGGTAACAATAATGTTCAACGCTCTCTGTTACGTAGTCTTAAAAAAAGAAGGAAAGAAATTATAACCTCATTTACATTTATGACAAAACGATATCCGATTAGAGGCCATTATACAACAGGTCTTCGAAATTTTATATTTCACTATCGCATTTTGTCATCTGCCTGGGAGACTTTTGGCTTCCTACGCTCGAATCATTTACATGACAATGCTAAGAAAACTTTCTTAAGATCAGGAATTACGACTCCAAAAAGGTTTTGAAACGAGATTACGAAAAAACAAGTTGGCAAACCAAAATAAACCTCTCCGGGTCGAGACGCAAAAGAGGTTTTTCATAAATAAATAATTAAATAAATATAATTGATATTAATTATTTTAATCGTCATTAATTTACCTTAATTCTAGTTAAATCGTTTCAAGAAACTTTATTCCTAAAATCATTATAAAACATATCTATTTTTGACGTTTGAATTCAAGAACTAGCCTCTTTAACAATTTTTGGAAATTTAGAGTAGATAAGGCGATTGATTCACAATAAATGATCAGAAAACTGGCAATTGCGTGAACCTTTGGTGGAAGCCCTACCATTGGGAGGCTAAATGTTTCTCGTAACCCTAGCCGATCAACGCGTAGTTCTAATCCTAACGATGTGAGTAGAAGCCAATTGCGAACGCGGTGACAGACACTCAGATACGTCCAGTGTAATACCTCTCCGTGACGTCATCGTCACTCGGAGAGGTAAAAAACCACACAAAGGTGATGTTGTAAAAAAAATTAACTTAATTCCCCCACGGAAAGTTCTTGTAAGTAAAAGTCGATTTTAAATATTACGTTTCCAATTCCTTTTGAATACTACAAAAGCCCACGCGTTTGCGTTCAAAATTTGGGAAAGAAAAATCTTTCAAGAGGGAAACGGAGACATGGTTAGGGTCAAAAGGTTAATCATCCTTGCCCGTAATTCTTGGATATACAAGACCAAGTTTCCCTCTCAATGCCCGAGTGGCGTTTTAGAAAAAAATCTCGAAATTAAGATTTGCGAGCCAAAAAATGTAGGCGAAAGGAGTTATTATTTTTTCTCCTAAGATTATTTATAAGAAACGCCCCAAGGGTAATTCAGATTTTTGGGGGTTTTAGGTTTTATAATGTTTTACGAAAGCAATATGAGAAATCTAATTCTATAACCTTTTCTAACGAGAGGCGGCCGAATTTTGACAAATCAGATGTATACAAAACAAGTTGGGAAACCAAATAAAACCTCTCCGAGTCGAGACGTGGGCTATCAACCCAAATAAGAGGTTTTTCTTAAATAATTTAATAAATGTGATTGATATTAGTTATTTTAATCGTTAGAAATTTTCATCAATTCTAGTTAAGTCCTTTTAAAAAAGGTTATTCCTATAATTATTTTAACTATAACTATTGTTAAAGTTTGACTTCTAGTTAACACATTTTCCGAATTTTTGTAAATCTAGGGTATATTAGGCGATTGATTCACAGTAAATATTAAGAAAAGCCGCAATTAGAAGCAGATTTCAAAATAATTATTCACTCTCTCTATAATTGACTGATCAAGTGATCACGTTTGTGAGACATGCGGCGGGTATATATAGTTTATAATGTACACTCAATGCTTAAAATCTTTGAACTACGCTATCCAGAGCGCCGTCTGTCCCTCGCTTGAAGGTGTTTTACTCATTTCGAGCGCTCTTCATCTACACTACTTTCTTTCTTACTTATTTAACATTACATAATCATACGCTTTAGCTTTCGCTATTTATGAAGGGCGATTGAACACAACTATAGCTTCAAAGTAGAGTTGCAAGGTGTAGCTTAAAATATTCCATTGCTAAGCGTTTTCCTATCACCGGTAGTTTTTAAAACGATGTAGATTTCTTACGGAATTGTAAACTTTACATTTTTTCCAAATGCGTAAGTTTTCAGTCTGTCATTATATACGAGGAATAATTAACTTGTTTCGAGATTTATTGCTTCATTTTAAACGCTTATACGAGATAGGTCACATTTAAAAAATGTTTTTAAAAGAAAAATGTGTACCTTGCATGTCTACTTTAAAAATCATTTCAAACTTAAAGACAGCTGCGCCATCTAGAACTAAATTGTCAAACTATTTCCAGATTTAGCTTCATCTCCCAAAGTCTCAATAATAGGAAAGTAATACAATTATTCTTGTCGCCGTGTTGATGTTACTTGGAAATTTTCCAAATTTAACGATTACACTTCCTAACTTGGCAACCACCTGAAAAAACCCCAAAAGGACTTGAAATTCACTACTCACCCCTTTCAATTTTTCTAGAAATTCGTCTGTTTCGGGAGGCTGGTCCTGAGTTGAAAAGTGTGTGCTTTGACTAGAGGTGGATGCCATCGACATGTGGTGTGTAGTTTCCACCATACTTCTGAATTCCCTTGACATGGGTGAGAATCCATCATTCAATGGAGGCGAAGGCAGTCCTGTGGACTTGTTGGGCCAAAAATTGGGCCTGGGTGCTGCTTCCAATGTCAAGGGTTCCAAGGGACTTGGTATTCTAGAAGGTTCAGGAGCCACGAATGGCCGAGGCAACTGATATTCCTCCAAAGTCGAGGGCTCAGGTGCCACGAATGGGCGAGGTAACTGATACGCTTCCAAAGACAAGGGTTCCAATGGACTAGATACTGTCGAGGGTTGAGGAGCCGCAAATGGCTGAGGTAGCTGATAGGCTTCCAAAGGCTGGGTATCGACCACCCTGGAATAGGTGACCTTTTTAACCGTTGCCTTTTGTGTCATTTCTTTGGAATAACACGTCCTGACACCGTCTGAGGTCTCGGACGTGGTTTGCCAGCCACTTGGGTTGGCCGGGTGTTGAACCCGTAACTCTTTCATTTGTTTTTCCAAGGACGATGTGCCACTGTGCACCACGTACCTAATTATGTAATTTTGGGGTTAAAGTCAAAGGGGTTTGAGATTGGAACTAACGTAGCGTCTTCAGAAAGCATTTGACCTACTGACCTTGGAGAACCGGAAGAGAGGGCGGTATCATCCGAGAAGCTCTCGAAGGATTGCCATTCATCGGCGGCGCACTCGCTGGCCGTCTTCCAGTCGTCATCGCCCGATGCCGAGGCCAAGTCTTCAGGGTAGAAGGTGAGGCTGCCGCCACTGCTAGGAGTCCTGTACGCTGCCCCTGAACCAATTCCCATCCGGATTTTTAAAATCTTTCCGTTTTATTTGTTTAACTCAAGCGGATTTTGGTTAGAGGATTAGAGTGGTTATAGACAGACAAAGGCTTACGGCAAAAAACACTTGTTTTAATTGCACAACCACGATATGACGATACAATAATGGTAAGATCATACAGTGATAATTTATTACGTAGTTTGTGCAAAATGGTGCAGTGCGTTAAACCTGTACTAAATTACATAAATCAATAATCGAGATATACAAATTATTATAATTATATTGGGATTAACTATTTTTGGGAAATTTGACGTGGATATTTTATCATCTTAAAACATATGGCGTCATAACTCCGTTCAAGACAATTAAGCTCTCTCGAAAAACTGTTGCCACCTTGCTAAGGTCGTGACATATAACTCCAAGCAAGCATTGTTGACGTTTACTAAAATCTTTTGTTATTGAAATTCTTCAAAAAAAATCATGATCCAAATTAAGTCTCTTCTGGTTATGACGTCAACCGCAGAAGGTCAATAGACACACCATTATAACGATTATCACTAATACATCGTTACCTTTAATGTACCGATTAGGGTTAAACAGTTAGTTCATTGTTAGTCGACTAGATTATTGCGCCGTTATTGCTAGGTTAGACGAAGATTGGTTTACGGTTATCTAGCATAATAATTCTTTTGAGAGCTCGAAAAAAGGGATTCTTATAAGCAGTTAGCGAATCGAGGGATGAGGGACGAAGGGCATTGGTTGCCGACGCGTTCCGTTTGTTACCTGTGACCGTCGTTGAGGAACTGGTCGACAGACTTGAGAGGTTGCTCCGAGCGGTCACGAAGGACTGAGCGTCGGAGCTGACCGACAGGGCCTCGTCGCTGTAGTAGCGCTGCTCCATCGCTTCCAACCTATCACTTGTGGAAGCGATGAGACGCGATATCTCCTCTAGTGTGTTTTCATCCTTCGTTGGTGTCTCGTCATTTCTGTCAAAAGAATCAAAATAAAAAACCATTTAAATAACAAGAACAGAACATAAAGGTTATCCGTGATAGTGTTCATTGACGTATTAGATGCAGTCGCTAACATAGGCGGGTCAAAATTCGAAAATACTGGCAATAAGGCTCAAGGTTATCTAGCTTTATGACCCAACACTGTATACCTATGCTGACCATGAACGCTGAAGGCCATTTGGTACTTTGTGATCCTTCATAAACCTATAGACACGGAGAATCCATCACACAGGGGCTAAGCCACCATTGAGGTATTTTCCCTAGCACCAAGAAGCAACGCCAGACGGAACCCGAGTTCACCACACGCTGGACGCTAGCCAACTCTCACTGCCACTGGCGGTGATCTTTGGCTAGAGGGAGGATACCCCCAATACGAAACGGGCGCTTCATCGGTACAAAAGGTGCTTCGAGAGCAAAGGAAGATTAGGATTTTAGCAAATCAAGATCATTAGAAATTTTCAAGCACTTTTCAAAGGTGGGGGTAGTAGATGAAGTGCGTTCCCTAAGTTCACCGTGCTTGGTATAGAATATAGAAAACTAAATTATGATCTAAAAGAGTCATCGTACGATTTTGCCAGAGAGCGACAGTAAGAAAATGCTTTAGGGCAAAAGTAAATAGATATCAACAAGTTGGGAAAACCAAAATATTACCTCTCCGAGGAGGACTACTTACAAACTTACCTACCCAGATATGGAAATGTTTCTTTTTTTAAGAACAAATAATGAAGTTAAAATTTATGAAATATTAAAGCAGTATACAAACCATAGCAAATATACTGTAAATCAGACGACATTTTACATCCAATAAGGATATACTTGTACACATTAAAATCATCCGATGGGGGAAAAACGGGAAATGAAGAGCTAAAACTTTGGAGGCATATTACCTTTACGTCTTGTAAAGGCCGAATTTTCTACTGCTCAACTGTCTACCCTCTATGTTCAAAGCCATATTCACAACAGGGTTGCCATGTAAACACTATCCTCTCGTTTCACCTCAAGGATTTTCTTAGTTTGTCAACATGACTGTTAACGTTACATAACACCAAAGCTTATTTGTGGCTACACACACTTGGAAGTAAATGCGCACCATAAATAGCATGAAAACACGAAGCTATAATCCGATTACGATCAGACCTTTCACTGGTCTGGGCTGCGTCCAGCAGAGCTCACCAAAATGACAGCGGATTTTGGAAAACGGTTACCGGTGAGATCTGTCGTCATAGCTTTTCTCCGGTCATCGGTGTTTTAAAAATTACGCTAGCGCAATAAAGCGTGCAAGGTACCAAGGCTTAACAAAAATTGTATGATAACATATTTAAAGAGATAGATAACAACGTCTTTTATAATTAAAATTAGAAAGTAACATGTCTCTTAAAATTCTCGCGTCATCAAATGGTTTCACGCCAATTAAATAGCTTTAGTCCCATCAGAATCAGCAAGAGCTATTTGTATTAATTCCTACATGTTTTTTCGCCAAGCTGAGAACTACGCGTTTTACGTCATGTTTTCCAAAAACCCGACTATTTTGCTTTGAAGACCGCTCTGGCTCAGCGCTGAGCACCGTGACGTCAAATTCAAGAGCAAAATCCCGTCCTGTAGGACACTGCTAATAGCGCTGAGCTCTGCTGAACGCGGCCCAGATATCCACCATGATTATAAAATCTAAGCCTAATTATTTAAAAGTGTGTTTAACTTTCGGCTCACTCTGAACCGTTAATGTCTCTGCATTACAAAAACGAAAACCAAACCCAAGCGTTTAGTTTTGGTTCACTAGGCCTATTGACAAATAAAAGTTCAATTGACCAATATCGTTGCGTTCTTATTGAAATCACTATAGAAAGGATTATGCTATAAACAGATGTAGTATAGCTTAAGTAATATATAAACATCCATTTCAAATAACAATATTAAAAAACATCCTTGAAATATCAAAATGAAACAGAGTTTTAAAGCTACAAAAGTATTTAATGCATCGTAATTACGAAAAAGATTTCCACATATTCACTTTATATTATGAAAAAGTGAATATTAAGGTTCTGTAGGATTTCTTAACACATCAAAACAAAGCGAACTGCTAACTCGGCGCACTAGTGTGACAACGGACAGACACACACAGACAAAAAAATAGACAGCTTTTTAACTCTTTCCGTTTTAATTTTGAGTTTAGAAACAAGATTATCTTAAATATTAAAATAAATATAATTAATATTAAATATTTTCTTCGTTAGTTGTTCGCCTTATTGAGAGTTACATCGTCTTGATAAAGAACAATTAAACATTCTTGAGAGACTTGACTAATATTGGCGTTTAAAATGAAGCATACGCCGGTTGCTTCACCTTATTCAAATAGGTAGTATATAAGGATTTCGAATCGCAGCTATGGATAAGAACAGCGCAATTGCGTGAACCTTTGGTGGAAGCCCCGCCATTGGGAGGCCGGACGTTTCTCGTAACCCTGGCCGATCGCCGCGTATGTCTTAACCTTAAGGATGATGATGGAGTAGAAGCCAGGTGTGCAGACTGGTGTCCATGTGGGATGGACAAAAACTATGACCAGAAGATGGTGGTGTAGAAGCCAGGTGTACAGACTGGTGTCCATGTGGGATGGACAAAAACAAAGACCAGAAGATGGTGGTGTTAGAAGCCAGTAAGTTCAGACTGGTGTCTTTGTGGGATAGACAAAAGCAACGCCTAGAAGGTGGTGGTGTTAGAAGCCAGTGAATACAGATTGGTGTTCATGTGGAATGGACAATTGACTAGTCAGATGAAATAATAGTGGCCAGTTGAATTGTGGATAGCCTCAAGTTTTGAATTTTCCGGGAACTGTGAATGCGGTCCGGAAATGGCGAACACATTTGCTTCGATTCGGAAACTGCGAACGCGGTCCCCTGGGGTGTAAGTCAATAACAACAGCCTGACACACACACACACACACACACACACACACAGACATGCCTGTCGATTTTAGAACCTCTCCGTGACATACGTCACTCGGAGAGGTAAAAAGTTAATAGCTTTAAGTCAATCATACCTTCCCGCCTGCATGCCATGTAAAATGAGTATCGAGTATCACGTGGCTTGCTTGTAACCAATAGGATGTTCGCATGACGTCATAGAAGCGACAAGAGATATTGGAAAGCAGTACAAATTACTGAGCATCATGGGAGTAAATTTAAGGCAATATCATTGGTAGCCGCGCTTACGTGATGGAAAATGGCGCCGTAGTAGTGCGGGTAATTGCTGAATTATGGTAAATTATATTAAAATACTAAAGTCTAAAACTGTATCTAGTTTCATAATGCCGCGTAAAAAACGATTTTAGTTTCGCCTTCGGTATCAACCCAGTGCAATTTTTATCTGAAACCTACGAATAATACCGCATACTCTTCCATCATGTTGCAAACAAACGTTTTCAAACGTCCTTGGCTCTCCCAACATAGGGAAACAGCATGAAGCGGTTTTTGACCTTCTAGTGACGTCACGCCCGGAAGCCGCGACCTCTGGATTTGTTTTTATTTATTGGCCGCCATGTTGTATGTGAATTATTGGTAAAAAGCACCTTATAAATATAGTGGAAGACATGGCAAATCAACAAATTAATTTCGATACATCAGATTATTTAGAAACTTTAGCCGAAACAACTAAAAAAAGGTATAGGCCTATAGAAAAAATTTCATTGGTTAATTATGAGGATCCTTACTGTAAAAATACGGTAAATTGGAGCCAAGGCTTAAATGATTACCCGGCCATAACGTCCCAAAAGTTGATAAATCCAAGGTTTTTTTACCTTGATTTCTTATTATTCTTGGAATTCTAAAGAATATCTCACGACTTTCAGCAACAGCTTTGCTTTTACATTCAAAAACGCAACAGTATAGCACCATCTTTCGAGAGTTCAATGTATTTTTGTAGAGGGCGACACATACAATATGGCGGCCGATTCAAAATTCAAATCGGGCGGTAAAAAATTACAAACCGGTGACGTCACTGAATTGTTCGTGCTGTTTCCCTATTGTAGTACTGTTTTACGTTCATCTTTTTGTTTCACGAATTCGTCATAATCATATTCCTTATCCATTTTTCATATTACTATTTTATCACATTCATAGGCAATCACATGTAGGCTACGTTCAGTAACTGGAAATCGGAAAAAGCCGTTACCGCTACCGATGTGATTTTATCCGAGCGCTACGTCAGAGTGACGTCAGACGTCACTGAACGTTTTTTCTCTCTTAGCGATTTCCACTGACTGCACTAGAGCACTCTAAGTGCACTCTCGGCGCGTTTTCGTCCGCCACTGGGAACACGAGTGCAACACTCGCCCAGAATCGCGTTTTCCACTGACCCCAAAAACTGCCCGAGAATTGCTCTTTCGTGCTCTGAAAAATTCGACGGAGCGACGGTGCTCGAGTATGACGTAATAAAATTAAAATGGCGGACCATGGGGTATCTCATAGAAGACAGGCTCTCGCTTATGCTTATTTATTTCTGGAATCATCTTCTTAAAGTTCTGAAGATGAAGAATACGAGGTTTTATCATTACTTTAAAGATATTACGCCTCTTCCTAAAACCAATAATTATATCAGAGACGTTGTCGATCATTATTCAAAATAGATTTTTTGAAAATTAATTGAAATGTTAATTTTATTAATTGGTTTCGGCCCATTTGCGTCAAGATATACACACTTTATTGCAATTTCGTCTCCGGCGCCAATTTTGATTATTCAGAGCGCGCTCTGACCTCTCGATCGTGTTCCACTGACGAAACTATTCTCTCCAAAACTCGCTGAGGGCAGTTACGTCATCCTGACACTGAGAGCACTCTTTGGAGCAGTCAGTGGAAATCGCTATCTCTGTTGCGTTTGATGATAGTTTCCATGATGGCGTCTGCTACAGATCTTGGATTGAGTCGAAAACGAAAACTTAACTGTTATTTTTGTTATTAAACGAACTATCTAACGACGATGAAACGGAATTAACTTTAATTCCAGTTGATTTGAAAAGATCTAAAAAGAAAAATGTGTTATTGTTTCGCTAGTGGCTTTGGACTGGATTTCTCGCCGTGTTGAACTTCAATTAATGACGTCATAAATCCGATTCGCATCGAAAAAACCTGCTCTTCCAGCCGCTGCAATCGGTGTCCCATCGATGCGTAGCGTGACGTAGAAACCGGAAGTGCGAAAAACCGTACAGTAAAAAAATCGGTCTCCGATGCGCGCAGCGCTGCGTACGCTAGCAGTTACTGAACGTAGTCGTAGTCTTCACAGATTTTGTACTAGGCCTAGGCTATACTGTTACAGTCTCACAGCAGACAGCTGATTGAAATTACCTTTAGAACGCATGCGCGTCGATTAAACCTTCAACAACCCGCACTACTTTGTCTGAGCGGCGCGACACTAGATACGTTAGGTACATGTCAAGTGGTTCCCTAGGTGCTACGCCATTTGTGCGCTGCCGCGGAATAGGAGCGGGAATCTCAACTTTCATAACGCGCCCATGCCGGGGAGATATTAACTTCTTGTTTATAATCTATTTACTTCTGTTTAGGGTCAGTACTGAGAAAAACTGAAATAACCAATACTTCAGAATCGTGGTAGGGGTATGGGATGTCACAAGTTCACAACCATTTTCTTAGTAGGTTATTGTTAAAGCGCTGTGGAGAGACTCCATTAGATATTACGCTAAATACAATTAATTCCAGCAGTTTTAATTGGATATAGTTTATAAAAATATTTGTTTTTAAATTTTAAATCGAGTTAAATGGCCTGCAAGAATCTTTTCCCTCTATTTTAAGTTTTAAATGTCGTTGATTCAGCAAAATTTTTTTATGTCAGAATTTGTTTTCGGCAGACATTTCTAAAAAAAAATCTTAGAAGATTTCCCGGGCCGGCAAGTGTAGGGTCGTCTTTATTTATAAATCGAAAACGGTGGGTTGTTTTTAGACGCTCATTAGACTTGACTATTTCTACTTTTTAGCTTGCATCCCCGAAATAGCGTGGGTGAAAGTACTGTAAAACACGCGAGTTTTGTCGTAGAGTTCTGCTTCGCTTTTATCTCACCCTGTTTATCAGTTATTAGACAAAAGACCTTTTCGATATAGAAAAGGGGTAGGCAACTCTCAGTATCGGTACACTGCAAGGGGGTTGATACATTGCCGTCTCTGCGCACTCTGCCACTCTCATGATACAAAAAGACTAAAGCGCAGGCGCCAAAAAGCGAGATGGAAGGCAAAGTTTTACTTCCTTGTCTTTCCCTCTTGGTTACATCTATTTGGCGCTTAATTCTTACATTAACAAACAAGGCAGTTAGTGCCATCACTATGTGTTTTTGCTCCTTATAGTATTTTATGTTATATAACTATTATTGTATTTCATAGGACATTTCCGCATTTTTGAAATACAAATAATGAAAATGGGCCTACATGTTATTTGAACTCAAAAATAAATTAAATCAATCATTGATGCCAGTGTTCTTCCAATTACAAGAGTAAAATCATAATACTAGACTACCAACTTATTTCTACCTATTCAAGCGTAGTTTTCTATCATTTATCTCTTGCATTTAATGTTCAATACTGCATATGAATCCGCCTCAGCTTTACGCTGCTTTGCAAACACATATTGAACTCCTATGTTTCTAAATCTCAGACTGACACTTCCTAAGCCTATAGCTAAGGCGTAATTTTTTTACAGTTGAAACTAACTTTAGCCATCAAGTGTACTAAGAGAGGCTATTATCCCCTTTCCCTGAGGTAATCTATATGCCGATGGGGAGATGAGAAAGTTAAATAATCTCTCCACCGGAAGTTAATTACACGAAGTAAACCTCTCAGTTTTATTCCATAATTCATACATGTCTGGAAAATTTTCAATTGAACCAACCCTCTAACATGTTTTCCATGGAGAACAATGTGTGACAGGTCAAACACATTTAAATTTGTATATAATAATTTCGTGCTTGTAGAAGCTACGTATTGGTTTAACCGGTTACAGGCATTAACCAATCAGAACTCGTCCAGGAGGTGGAGCTAAAACTATAGTTGTAGCTTTTGCTAAGCTTAGTGGGTCAGTCAACTCCACCCATCTATTATGAGGATCATCTAGTGTCATTTGTTCAAACCATAAGTTCATAAGATAAGTTCCATAAGTTTGTCACTAGTTACAAACTGGAGCTTGTCATGAAGTGACGTAGGGCATAGATTCGAGGTAAAGCGACGCCTGGTGAGGCGCTGTCAAAGGCTTAGCACAGACTAAATGGGAAGATGAACTGCAAAACCAAGTGTAGTCAATTCTAGCGTCGTTCTCGACTTAGCTCTCAGTAAGTCTCTAGCATTACGAACTATAGAGTAGTGTCAGTACTACGTATGCAAACGTAATACCCTTCTATCTCTTAGCTCAGTGTTATCCCCCGGGCCCCTACTAGGCGCGTACAGTATCCCCTCTTACAAGAGTGCGCCTAGAGGGAGGGATACTCAGTCAACACCCACTTTCTAACGACACTGTCTATAGTTACTGTCATACTTATGGAACATATCTTATGGCTAGACCCATGTATTTACGTACATTACGAAGTTATAATAACGTAAATACCATCTAATCTTGGCTAATGTGAACAGACAATTTCACTTCAAGTAATAGTCTTCTGCCTTAACAAGCCGTAGTCTGTACATTCAACCAATAAACTCTACGGAGTCTTTCCTTACGCTATCAATATACAAGATTGTGCCAAGAGATCAGCAAGGATGTTTTCACTTTTCATCGAGAGATGTAGAGCCTAAAGGGTTTGATGAACTTAGGAATCTTGGCTCGGATTTTAGTCTACCTTTTAACTATTAAAACGGGGAGGGGTAAGCTTAGAACGCGGAAATGAAAATCGTTTAGTCGTCTCTCAAACAACCAAGCTACACGCAATTTACCCCTTTGTTGCCCTGGTATTTTTTCAACCGAATTATAATTGTACCTACTATCGAGATAACAATAAGGGTACTATACTAAAATAAAAAGTGGGCCAGTAGTTACTACAAATAAAAAAAGGAAAAACAATTGTAAGGGGTTTTAGTTTTTTGTCGTAGGGTTTGAGAAATAAAATTAGGGATAACTAATTAGATACACATTTCTGGCATCAAGAATTTAAAATTGTTATTGCGTGAGGAAAATAGCTTGGTATAAGTTGATTTAACATTTGCCTTTAGACAATGAAATGGAGTTTTAGGGAGTGTTTATAGTGTTCGACTCTTATAATGAGAATGAAATGGACAGACAACCATTTTAGTCACTTTACATTGATAAAAAACATCAACCTGACAATCATTAACAAAACTTACTTAAACTATTTAACATACATTTTCAAGGTTTCAAAAGTTACCAAGCTAAATCTAACATTTTTCCATTTCTATTTATTTTTTCATTTATGAACTGTCATATGGAAATCTAACCAATCAGTTATCAAAAATAAGCGTTATGTTTAGCACTCTCCATTTGAAAACTGGAAAATTTAATATTTATATAATATTTAACGAGCATTTTTATTAGTTAAGTTTCATTTATGACTTTAATTTTAGTTTATCAACCTAAATCTATTAAATATGGTTGTCTAGCATTTTCATTCTTCTTTTTAAGTCTTTATACAGTTTGTTATAGAAACGCGTTAAAGCTCAAGTTCGTCATCATTCGGAAAGAAATTGGCAGTCAATAAAGAATAAAATGGTCCCGAAAGAGGAAGTTGTTTAAATAACCGTTGTCAAATCGTTTTCACAACTAATGCAACCGTATATCTAAAAATGAAGGTGTACAGAACCCGAGTAACATTCTGTTTTTTGGCTAATTAAGGTCCACATAAACATTTCAATTGGTGACACAATATTTTGTAACATCCATCAGAATAAAGTAAAATTTTGAGGGAAAAAATAATCAACAACTGTTCTGAGAATGAAACGATTCTACAGTACCTAAAAAATAATGCATAATTTATCTAACTTTACTTGAGGTCACCGGAAGTCTACTGTTCTTCGGCTGGAATAAAAATCTGCACATGCATTTAACTGACATTAAGGGTCAAAGTTCAGATTGGGGTAAGACTACAGAAGTTTTTCATCTTCAGTACATTTTTTCCTAACAACACTTATAATAACAGTAATAAATACCCCATCGATTAAATTCAAAAATAAGTGATAAAACCTTGTTCAGCTCAAAAGATAGCACGGCTTAACAAGTAATTCTCTAAAAAGGCTTTGATTTAGATAACAAACTATATAAATCAAAATTTACGCGAATGCTTTAATATAAGTAAAATTTGACTACACAGTCTATATTTTATTTAAGCAAAACCGCTAGATGGTCAGGAAATGTCTAAAAATGGTATAAAGAAAACCTCTAAATGTCAGGAAAAGTCTATATTACATTTAAGGAAAACCACTACATAGTCAGGAAAAGTCTACATTTGATTTAAGGAAAACCGCTAAATGATCAGACAAAGTCTATGTTTTGAATAAGTTTACGTACGTTCTATGGTAAAAACTATTGCAAAAGAAGTGACAATAATTTTAAAATACATCGAACAAATATATTAAACACATGTAAATTGCCAGTAAACCCTAAGATATTTGAGAGTAATAAACCTCTACCCAAAAGACTGCTTAATCTATCAATGCATTCATAAATAATTAAAAACAATCTCTTACTATTCCAAGAGACGTATCACTGAATAATTAAAGCGTTGCCAGTTGAACCGTATAGAATAGATGAGGGTGAACAGAAAACATTAAATTAATAAATATATAAAAGTATAAAGATATAAAGGTATAAAATGGTAGTAAAAAAACTGTAGAAAACTATGCACAGAAAGTGTAAAAATTAAATAATAATGGGAAACTCCGGGGACTGCTTTTCTTTCAAAGACAGCTGAAGACAGACTGAGGCTAGAAAATACCCATCCAGGCAAAAGACTAGTCCTAGCAAAAATTCCCTATCTTCCACGTGGTCCAAAAAAGTCGAGGTTACACCTGCCAACTTCCAGTTGGTATATAGCTAAGCCTAACGTCTCGCGTCACAACAACTCTATCTAACAACACTCGTTGATAGACTTTGCCAACGGAGACAGGACACGTTTGGGAATGCACCATACGGACTCTGATCTCTACTATAGACTACCCCCCTCTTCCCGGACGGTTTATATCTGGCTTCTTAGAGAACGGGGAACTACGGAAGAGTGATGAGGAAGATGCGATGAGGAAGATCTTGGGTCTATTTGATCCGTGCGAGGGATAAAGATGAATGCAAGGATGGTAGACGTTCTAAGGGAAATGGGCCTTCCTTTGGGACTGTATTCAACGCGAATACATACATACCCAAGAGGAGGGAGTAATGCGCTTTGAGAAGGACTTCAGGGAAGGGAAGATACGCGTTTGTAACGGTATTGTTTTCATCCTGAAGAATGGGGAATACGGACATTTGCCATTTTAACATAGGATTCATGGAAAGCACGAATAGATTTCGGCAATTTATCGACCTCTCGTCTCTTCACGTGTTTACTCGGGTACCACGATAAGAAAAGCTTTAATTATAAACAACGCAAATGGATCTCAAGTTGCAAAGTACAGTTTCTGATAAAAATCAGAAGAAATACTGACTTTCTTGGGCCATGGGGTATACAATGTTTTAGCAAGGGCCAATCTTAGGAAGGGTAAATAATACCACGTGAAACCCTTTCCAATGTTTGGTTTTACAATAACAGGGATTTTGGAAAGCCTGCGAGTCTGTGACCATTGGCCTATATGGCCAGTTGGGCTCTTGCAGTACTATGGTGCCTGAACATTACAGTAACTTCTAAAAGCCGTAACACCTGAAACTGATATGTGGGATTCAGTATACACATAAGTTTATAAAATATGTTTCATAAGTATGACACTCCATATACTTCGTAATGCTAGAGGCATACTGAGAGCTAGTTCTAGAATTGACTACACTCGGTTTTGCAGTCCATCTTCCTATTTTGTCTGTACTAAGTCTTTGGCAGCGCTTCACCAGGAGTCGATTTACGAGAATCTATGACGTTTCACCGACATCACTTCATAACAAACTCTCAGTAACATGTGACAAACTTATGGAACATATCTTATGAACTTATGGTATATATAGTATGACTTCGCGGCAGTTTTCTATCTGCTGACAAGGGATAACGACTTATTTACAATCGTCCTTGATGATGTCCTTGACATAACCCTTAAAAGCCATCCATAAGTTACGTTTTAAAATCCTCAACGACTGAGAAAAGTTCAGATGAATTCTTCCTACAGCAATTAAACTTTTTAACTTTGAAGCCCCGCAAAAGTTTAAAGATAGTTCACGAGTAACGAAGATAGATCTATTTTGGGATATATTCATTTTGCCATGGGGGAAAAAAAGAGTAGTTAACACTACACGTTATTTTCTTCGGCTATAGTTCTTAAAATAGTGGGACTGAGGCCTGTCTTCCTTGAGACAAAACACACCAGTACTCATGAGTTCTCCAACTGACTAGATGCGCGGTAATATAAAAAGTAATTCTATTACTGCAATTACAAACAAATTTTATCGGCAGAATACGAAACGTGCAATCGTGAATCCTTCAAAACTTTTTATGGTTGGCCTAGGCCTTTAGAAACGTTTTAAAATTATAGGGGTCCTCGAACTCCAACATGTCATACATAACGTGTGGAAAAAATGATTCAAGTAAACACAGAAGCGTTTTAAAAATTGCTAATTGGCGGTAGTCCAAAAAGAACTACGGAATTGAAGGAGTTGACAAGAAAACACATGTAGTATTATAGAGATATGTTAGGAAGGAGTGATTTAAAGCTCCTCACATTGATAGAAATTGCAGAAATACTTCGAAAAATTATGCATCTACACATTCAAGGCCATAATTACAAGAACTATGTAGAGAACTAACTGTTAGTCTGCATTTTGTGAACAATAGGCCGTTGACAATGGGGAAAGGAACATTTCTGGCAGAGAAAGTCTGCGCACTCTCATGATACAAAAGTGCTACAGTGCAGGCGCCAAAACGCGAGGTGGAAGGCAAAGTTTTACCTTCGTGTCTTTACATCGAAATGGTCTATAAACTAGTGGCGGTAGATAGGGTGCAGATAGACTAGTGGCGGTAGAGAGGGGCGTAGACTGTGTATCCCTCCATCTGGGCGCGTTCTTGTAAGAGGGGATACTGCGCGCTCCCAGTATGGGGACGACACTGAGCTAAGAGTTAGAAGGGTATGACGTTTGCATACGTAGAACTGCCATTACTCTATTGTACCCATCCCCACTCTCCAGTAAGAGGATGATACTGCGCTAAGAGATAGAAGGGTATGACGTAACGTTTGCATAAGTAGTAACGCCATTACTCTAGTTAGCTTATACTAAAACTATTATAAAATTCCAGTATGACATAAGAGCATCCTTTGAATAGTTTTTTAAGGTTGAAAAGGCTCAGACCGACAAATAAAATGGCATCAGACAATCTAATCTTAAAATAATTAATTGTGCTTGGAACAATGTGGAAGGTACTGAATTTATATTCAACCCGATGTGAAAAGTACGTATGCATTTGTCTTTCCCTACAAAAGAGAGCTTCAAACACTCACCCAAAATATCCATCGATAACAGGCTTGGCAATTCTCTTCATTAAGGACTCTCCTGCTCTTTTCGATTGTCTGGCATCCAGGTGGATCTTGTTCCACCTTCCACGGTGTTTGCGACAAACCCATTTCCTTCTTACTAAACCGAACGTTCTAAGATCGGCCTCTAGTGATTGTTCCAATTCATCAATGCGAACCTTTAACTATACAGAACAGAACAGAACAAGAAGATCCATTGTATTTTTTCAAGAATGGACTGAGAGATCCATTAAGAAAATAAACACCTTTTCGAAGGTCTTGTAAAGAGTTCGAACTAGACTGAGACGAACGGTTCTTTCTTGACTACCAGCGAGAAATTTCTTCCAGGAGCTTTCCAGCAATTGCTCGATTCTGTTGTTGGGAGCGGCGTTGTATTTAAATGAGTCTCTTAAGAACAAAGCAGTTTCTAGTAGTTTCTTGCCGTACTCGTAACAACCCTTTAAACAAATTGTTATATTACTTAGGAAACCTTGAATTGTCCTTGTTTTTAAAGGTCAGTCTTCTCGAGAAAGAGTGTCTGATTTCTAGTAGTGTAGATTTCTCTAGCGAACGATATTTGAGCGTATCATATTTTCTTGGTCTCAAGAAGGTCAAACAACTTGACACTCTTTCTCCAACAGAGTTAGCCTATCTTTTCAGAATGTAGTTTTAACACTCACAGTTGCAGTTTCTTCGCATTTCTGATGTTCTATTCTCGTTTTCTCAATCTCAGCTTCGTTTCGGCCAATGTGAACGTTCACTGCCGCTAATAGTTGACAAATTTCATCCAGCCATTCTACAGCCTATTAATATAACGTAATTTAAGAAAAAAACATTACGAAATCATTATTAACAGAAGAAAATAATAAGAGAAGGGAGCCACTGGGGTACAGGATTATAACGCGAGAACTGCAAGGCTCAAAACAGCTCGGAAAATTCACGCAACAACACAAAAAAATGCTCCCTAGGTTACGACACTTTAAACTTTCCACTGGCGTTATCTGCTACAGTTCTTGATTCCGTTTCACCAGTGGTTTCACGATGCTAACTTCAGCAAATTTCGTTTAAAGAATGCGGATTACATGCTCAACTATTATTTGGTTCTCCATGCGCCTCTCACGATATTAAACGGCATAACGACGACAGTCAATCAAGAAAGAGAAGGAAATTTGAGGTTGGTGAAATCGTGTTACAGCCATAAAGCATTACGGACGTATCAAGTGTCATTCTTCTCTTATTATTATCTTCTGTTATAAACACATACTTGCTTGGCATCTCGTTCACACTTGAACATTTGAAGTTCCTGTTGCACTTTCAGTTCCTTGACTTCCATCAAATCTAGAAAGTGTCTTCGTTCGCCGTCGCAATGACTAAGCAAATTTTTGACGTTGGTGACGTGTCGTCTCTGATCCTTGACTATGATTCCACCGAAGGAAGTCGTGATAGTTGCTTGTAGAAGCTCCAGTAAGGCATTGCCATACTTTTGGGTCGATTCCCAAGCCATATCTGAAAATGGACAATTAAGAATTATCCCGCTACTTCTCTCGGAGAGAAGTATTATATACTTCTGGGTGTACTTACTGACTGATTCAACCCAATGTGTGAACATCTTCAAAGCGCATTCGCACTCCAATAAACTACCCATTTTTTTGAACTCTTCGACTTGAATTTTACAGTTTGAAATTTTTTCGTACATCTAGAAATCGATAATTAGATCAAACCAAGATCATAAGATTGGCGCAAGAGTTAGTTTACCTGATTTGAGTGAGTGTAGAGCTGGAAATTATTTTTTAAAATATTTCTTCTTTTCTCAACGCATAGTGCAAACCTTTGACAAAAGGCGTCAATCTTATTTTTGGCTTGACGAACCGATACAGTTTCCGAGTGTCCCGCTTTCAACATGATATCAGCTTTATGGCAAATTTCGGCATATTGACCAAAAACACTCTGGAAACAATAAAAGCCAATGATTCGTGGGCTTGAGTTAAGTCTATTTGAAACGTCATTCGGTTCGAAAGGAGTCTCTCAAAAGTTAATTTCTGGTCCTCAAGACGATCAACATCGGATGCTGATTTGGGCTCTTGATGTCTATGTCCATGGACTTAAGCTTAATGTCCATTTAGAAGTCGGCTATCAGACATTTTGACAACAAGAGACCAATTAAAGTAAATATCTACGACGTTGACCAACTAATTCATCATTAACACCCACGGTACTTGCAACTCAGACTCTTTCTCGACCGAATTGACGTTTCTAATCTAATGTGATTACTTACGGTGCAATCCAACTCCATAGCTTCGTGTTCCTTGAGAAACGCCAAGGCCATGGACTGCGTGGTACCAAGTTCATCCAGAACCAATTTCTCTTCACCACCATCCCTGATCCATCGTATAACGTCATCAATCTTACATTCCAGGTCGTACAAATCGGACAACTCCTTCAGCAAGTGTTCTTTGACCAGCCACAGCTCGTGAAACCTGTTCTGTTGGTTTTTCAAGTGACTCATGGTCTGCTTTACGTGATCTTGACTCTGTCCGTTGACATCCAATCGCGAATTTTCGGAAACCTGTCGAAACCCAGTATCTAAGTCCGTACTGAGCATGACTAGGAGTTCTTCGCCTGTAAGCCAACTGCAGTTAATAACGGTTAAAATTATATAAGTAGTAAAATTTAATTCTGGGGTCGATGGCGTACCGTTTTCGAGAACTTTGGTCGGTAAAGCGGCATTGGTTCGATAGAATTCATTCACGTCGGATAATTTTTGACGAGCTGTGGTTTTTTCAAACTCCGACGATCGATGAAAGAGGATATTGTAGCAGGATTCAATGTGTTTGGACATGCAAGAGCATTCCTTGAGGTAACGTTCAACAGCCTTTAAAAATAAGTGTTTATTATAACCCAGCACCTGTCCTATAATCTTAGCTTTGCTTTTATAACCACACACGTAGATAAAACTACTAATTTCTCAAATAGTCTCTTCACCTACCAGTCGTTTTTTGAGCCACTGATCATGACTGTACAAAAAGGAGCCTCCAAACTCTTCGGTAAGTTGAAAAGGATGAACGAATTTGTACAATTTCGCTTGAGTAACGTACAAGACCTTAAAGATAAAAGAATTAGTATTTCTATAATATTCTTCATATTTTATTTGAATATCTAGAAACTTACTGGAAATTCATAGTGGTTGTTAGATTTGTTAAGCTCATTGACTTTCTGCTTTTCTTTGAAACCATCTTTTCGCAGAATCAACACTGTTCTTATACGACGCGATATGGTGGAAGACTTGAAAAGGTATAATATAACTTGGAATTAATTTCCCACACGTGAAATAGTTCACTTCAAGAAAGAC
This sequence comes from Phalangium opilio, assembly GCA_019434445.1. Classification (NCBI taxonomy): domain Eukaryota; kingdom Metazoa; phylum Arthropoda; class Arachnida; order Opiliones; family Phalangiidae; genus Phalangium; species Phalangium opilio. Next base: position 1,813,789 of record JAEQBA010003137.1, read on the forward strand.
CCAAAATATTGTAGAGAATGGACAATGTAGAATATTGTAATAACCAAAGAAAATGCAAAATCTCTACGCTATGCCTAAGGGTTTTGAAATAAGTTCATGGCTCTGACAACAACTGCTTCCAAAAATACACCAATTATTAAGTAATTTAAATGTGTAAACCCATTGCTAATTTCCAATGAAATAATCTGACGCAGCGAATGAAACGAAAAATATAAAAATTATAAGAAAATCTCTTATAGTAATTAAAAGGAAGGCATTGAAAAAATACTCGGTTCCATTCTCATCCAATCCTAAACTTTTAATTAAAATTTAACCCTTGGGCGACATGTTCAAAGACACATGTACATTTAGTCGAAAATATTTTTGGCATTTTGCCCTGAGGGCTTTCGTAAAGAAATTATGATTGGAGAGTTTTATGGAAGACCCCTTAATTAAATTACCATTGTCTTTCAGCTTCTTATTTAAATTTAAGGGGTCATCCTTAAAACACTAAAATCATAACTTTTAAACGGTGTCACTTGGGTCAAAATGTCATAGAAATTACATTTTCGACTCTAAACCGCCCGTAGAATGCATTTTGGCACTACCACCCACTTTTTGCAACACCATGGTATAATTTCTGGTGCTTTCCAAGATACGAATGTGTTTTAGAATAAACATTCTTGGGGTTGAGATTGGAGAAAATATCCTACCTGAATAGCATCAAGGACAACTTTAACATCTTCGATTGCATTCGATTTCTTATCCACGACAACAGTCAAACCTTTGGATCTCAGTTCTTCGCTACAAAATTAATGATATTATTTGAGCCCCTGTGTTTGGAAGATTATTAGATTCCCCAGTGAAAAACTTCAACCATTTTCGTCGTTCAACCCACACACAGCAAATATCGATTTTGCTTACAGTAAATTACAGTAATTTTGTAACTTGGGCGTTAACGTCCAAGCAACACCCTACATACAGGGTGTTTCTGTTTAAGTCTACCATAAATTAAAGGGTGTGTTCTTTAGGTCCAACAGAGTGAAAAGTGAGTGTCCAAGAAAATATTATGTACAACATTTAGTTACTGAGATATGGGCTTCCAAACATTGATTGGTCAATAAAACAAGGAAATAGACACATGTGGAGTAAGACATATAAACCTGCCCGTCTTGTTTATAACTTAGAAGTATTAGAAAATATCAACCGCCTTCAAACAATGAACGTCATTGAACCTTAATCAAGCAGAAGTGAAATTAATTCTAGGCTAATTCCAAGTCTCAGAGTGTTTCAAGATCTACCAGAACCCAGTTCAAGAGTCTCGAGTACGAAGTTTCCATCGCCATTTAGATGTATTGTTCAAAACTTCAAAATGTCCAAAAATCGGCAATATTACAAACACGAGCGGGAAAAAGTAAGCTAATTGCTTCACATGTGTGACTAATTCATCAATGTTTGAGAGCGCGTGTCTCCATAACTAAATGTTGTACACCCCATGTTCTTTTATGAAACTTTCAACTCGGTTTGACCCAAGGGAACACTCCACTTAATTTATGACAGACTTACCAAAAACACTCCGTAAACTTTAGGTCTACGGCAACGATAAAACCCAATGGTTAATGTAACCTTACAAAGAAATTCTACAGGTCTCTTATGCTAAAATATTCAACAACACAGGACCGCTATTCGTCTTTTAAATTTATTATTCCTTTAAGTCTCTACCACCGAATTCTCGAGATTTTTTAGGCATTCTGTGTGAAGGCTTAGGCAGGTGTACAATGTCGCCAAAAGAAAATAAAGAGAGAAACTGGCCGCCGAGAAAATTTTATATTAGGTAAGAGATTCGAGGAATTTGGCCCAAAAAGCTACATAAAAAAAAGTAACACAGCGCTCGTCTATCATCTAGACCTATGGCCTGGGCGAAAACCTAACCCTATAGCTTAACTCCGGGTCCACCACACCCTACGGTTATCTGAAAATAGCTTGGGTTCATCATCAATGATGGTTACTTGTCACGAGATATCTAGTGAACCCGCGTGACTGAAAGTTCCTGAACTTCCCTTAGAGTTCCTAACCTAAGCCCCTTTTTCCATCGGACTTTAATTTTTCCTAGGGCGTGACGCCATTGTCTGGGAAGGAAGATATGGTAGGTTATCAAGAGTAGATATAAAATACAACTGGTGTGATACTTCTTAGCCTCATCTCATGGTATCTATTATTATCAGCTCAACAACTGGTCTCATAGCATCTACTCTGATCAACCCAACAACTGCTACCATACTATCTACTCTTATCAGCTCAACATCTGGCCCCATAGTATCTACTCTTATCAGCTCAACATCTGGCCCCATAGTATCTACTCTTGTCAGCTCAACATCTGGCCCCATAGTATCTACTCTTATCAGCTCAACATCTGGCCCCATAGACGAAATTGTGGTCATTCATAAATTTTCTTTAGTTCATCAACACGCTGGTAGATAGGAACTTTCTACTTTATATCTACTCTTGGTCAATAGACTTACGTTTTAAGCAAATTAAGAGCTAAGCTCTTCCTCAATTAAGCTTTCTTTGTTTCAACTTTCATTAATAATTTGGGAGAGAGATTGTTAAGCCAAATTGATGAATTTTTCCAAAGTGCTAATTAGACTTTAAATTAAAAGTTTACGCAATTTCATACTTGGATACGGAGCCCAGGTAAGAGAAAAGGTCTCTCAAGTCTTCCTTTGAACTACCCTCGTGATTGACAACGGATATGACAGGAGCTCCGTTTTTATCCACACCTCCGGACAGAAAAGCTGGCTTACGGTTTAGTATCTCGACAATTTGAGCCGCCTCGAAGACTGAAAAACAAAATGATTTTAAAACTTAACTTTGCTAAAATGCTTAAAATTATACTAGAATTTAATAGTCAGTAATCGTGTCATGGTGCAATATAAATATACAAGTTGAACCGGGAGTTTATAAGCTTCAGAGTACTTACTGTAAAACTGAGATTCCGGTTTTTCCTTGACGTAGAAAGTTGAATTGCTCTTTTGGGGCGGATGATCATCCGTGGATGACATTACCAACGATTGAAATATATTTCAAACATCAGTAATACCTAAAAAAGGAATTAAGGAAGAGATCTTTTGGTAAATTTCAATATCATTACACCAAAATATGTATAAATTTAACGAAAATTTCAAGGAAATATTAAAGATAGAGGGGCTAATCATCACTCTCACTTTCTTTGTAAATAGAATACAGATTGAGCGTAATTATTTTAGCGCTGTCAAGGGTATGGCTTTTAAACAGCACTGTACTCGTATAATTACAGCTTGTACACCGATTACACTGACTTAATTGGTATAGTCCTTAATGCAGTTTAAACGAATTAGAATTTAATCAAGAACTTATATCTAGTTTATTAGAGAGAAAGTATAAATTTGCCACATTTCCAGCTTTATCTCCAGTCCAAACGTAGGTCCGGAGTTAATCCCCGCCTCTAAATTACAACCAGCATCTCATTGGTTCTTGAAAACTCACGTCAGCGCGACGCCAATGACAAAAATTACGTATTTTCCGACTGAGGGGAGGCGAAATATACCGGCCTCCTTTTACGTCCCCCCTTGTATTTTGAAAGGGGGACTGAGACTATGGCGCGCGAATGCTTAGGCATCTTATACCTTCTCCCTAATAAACTAGATATCACTTCTTGATTTAATCTTGTATAATTTTATATAGTTAAAAAAATAAATATAATAAATTTAACCAATTCCATCGACTCTTTATTAATTGATCACAAAATAATCCTCTTTTAAACTCTCTCAAAAGATACTTACGAAGTTACCTTTCCCTTTTCGAAGGACTTGTACAATCAAAGCTAAGATGTACCGAAAGGTACCGTTACACGAATGAAAAGCATTGTCAAGTTGTCAAGCACTAAAAGCTCCGATAGCTTAAGGCGACGATTCAAATGGCGTATAATTCATATTCATAATAATTAATCAACAACCACTTCCTTACAACACAGACTAAACATTATACATAACAATCTACTTCATAAACACAATCAAAACGCGTGACAATCCCCTCATTGCTACAGACGAAAAAAATTATAAGTTGAAAATTGTTACTATTATAGAATTCGGAATTTGGGCTTCCTACCCCTAAAGCTTATATTGATTAGAAACCAATATGCAGGATAAGAATCCAGAAATGGTAATATGAAAAAAACGGAAACTGAACATACGTGTAAACATTATTAAAAGGGATCGAGGGGGGGGGGTGAAAAAATAATTTCAACTCTTGATTAACAAAAGAAAGGAAGAGAACCTCTCTCTTTTTTGTCCCGGGGCTGCTACAATAATAATAATAATGGCTTCATTTTCAATACGGCGGAAACGACGACACAATATGTATAACTATCTATAGTAAATATACAGGGTGTTTCATAAAGGGTTGAAAGTAGAGATGTGAAATTACTGTAATTTTTAAAAATGGTCATTTACCGGGTAAATTACCGACTAAAATTTCGGAGTAACAAAAATTACCGTAATTTATGGTATTTTATACTTTCACAGGCTTATTATCGCGATAATTTACGTAAATTACCGCTAAATTACCATTTTAAAATTACGGTAAGATATAAATTGGTAATTTACGCGGTATTTGGTTGCAAGTCCGAAGTACAATGGGTTATCACTGCCTCCCATATCTATTAACAAAAGTATATAGACACAAAAACAAAAAGTAGACTTCTTTGAAACTTGTTCGCGCCGTGTAATATGAGAAGCCCTCCTTTATCCCAGAATAATGTCGACTCCCCTCTGCGTATAATTACCTTCCCGACCGTGGCACAGGGAACAAGCCCTGAATAGGCTCATAAAGTAGCAAAAATTAACGTTTAGATCGCCAGCATCACGTAAGTCTACTTTATATAAACCTATGACGTCAAGAAACTCTTCCCTGGTTGGTTAATTCGTGTAGGCAGTAGAGGGGAGTGTAGTTTGCTTCTCAGTTTGCATGTCGTCTACAGCCAAAGGCAGGGAATTGTTAATGAAGTGTACTTTTTGTTTTTTATATCTATATACTTTTGCTATTAAGGCCTGTGCATATTGGGGTGTGATAATTTTAGGGGGGGGAGATTTGGTTGTATAGGATTGCCAAGATTGTAATCTAGATTTCGCTGATTTTCAACATGCAGATTTCCATGCTATAGTGGATTGCAGGAATTTGAAGAGCGACGTCATTTGGTGAGAAACCTTTTGGAACACCCTGTATGTATACCCCCAGACTTCATAAATAAATTTTCCTCTCCGGAAAAGGGAACGTTCAGTTATTTTTAATAAATTGGTTTCATTGTGATATCGATCTAAAGAGTGGTTGAATTATTCGTACATACCTTCTGACCAAATCAAACGAATGAGTCAGAAATCAAGGGTTCCTTCTATGCTAGATGTTATCAGAAGCATATAATAATTATCTTTGAGAGAAGTGTACTACAACGCTACTTCTCTTCGAGAGAAGTGTACCAGCACAAAGCAATGTAATTGTAACATTATTCTTCCCAACATCCCTTTCATTTGGAGCAAGGTTACTAAACCGAAGCACATACGCGGTAAATAGTTCCCTCATCATTATTAGCACTGCTTAACTATTTGCCAGGGCGCATGCACTTCAGCGTTTTTGTCACGCGTCAAGACAATCAAGGTTTGTGGGTTGATTGCCGAGGATTTAGTATCGAACCGTTATAGTATTCACTCCACTGTGTGATGCCCATCTGAAGTTTGATGAAGAGGTGAGCCTGGGAAGAATCATGTTACATAACTAAAGTATTAATGGGATACAGATTGCCATCCTTCTATTATCCCCTTGTGCTAATAGGAATGGCTCTCGCGTACTTTTAAACGGTTGGAAATGAACCTTAGTTATAACGTCAAAAGGCGTTTGGTTACATTTCGAACCTCAACCATTGTAAGGTTTCAGGATTTCTTGGCTGCACTTAAAAACAAAGTCCAATTACGCTCTAGAGTTACTAATTGTTAATGCCTCTTAATTGGCGCGTAAGAGACGCTGGCAACCTTAAACACCAAGGTCACTATGGTCATACCGATCCATACTCAGGCGCGTACAACTAACATAACAACATTAAGTATGGCGCTTCATATTGACACAATGCAAAATTTCTTAAGCAAGGTTCGTTCCCACGTTATAGACAAGGGGTTTTGGGTGAAAATCGGATGGTCAACACTAAAAGGATATTACTTCTTAGTGTTGAACTGTCTAGGCCTCTTAGCTCTACCTCACCATTGTTATTTATCTCGAAAAGCCCCTCGCGCACAGTGGGAAATCATAGCTTGGGAACCACTGAAAAATTCCCTAATTATAATTGGAATTAAGGAAAGACCACGATTAAATTCCATCGGCTAATTTGAAGCCTATGCTTGGCTCTTTTAGAGCGTATACTCTAATTTGTAAAGAGCTAAAAACTTGAGACCATTTGGGCCCGCGTTCCATCTGATACTTAAATTTCTTATTTTACAAAACTCCTAATTTCAACTAGGTTTTTTCAACTGCGAACTTCTACCGTTGGTATAAAAAATTAAAGATAGATTAGTTTTTTTCTCTTTTAAAAAATATTCAAGTTAACAAATTTAGTTTTTCGTATATTTTTTACATTTCATCGTCTTATAATTATAATTTTTACATTTAAAATTTGGACTATTTTTAAAATACGGGAAAACCAAAAGTTTTCTACACACCAGAAATAAGGTATCCAATTTATCCTATCGAGTTTCATACCATAAGTTCATAAGATATGTTCCATAAGTTTATCACTGTTTACTGAGAACTTGTCATGAAGTGACGTAGGTCATAGATTCAGGGTAAAGCGAAGCCTGGTGAGGCGCTGTCAATGGCTTAGTACAGACTAAATAGGAAGATGTAAGTCCTGCAAAATTAACCGAGTGTAGGACTTCAATTCTCGCTTGTCGTTCTCAAACTAGCTCGAGCTGTAAGTCTCTAGCATTACGAAGTATAGGAAGCGTCATACTTATGGAACATGGCTTATAAACTTATGGTCATACTTACTATAATATTACTTATGATGTAAGGAATATCGTGAAAAAAAAGAAAACGTGTGTAACTTGACGTACTGACCATTAATAATTACCGGACGTTTCAACCACCCTTTGCAAAGACCTGGGATTGAGCTCAAATTTATATTATCGGCCAGGCTCAATGATTCTATTTCACTTTTCATCGTGAGATTTTAGCAGACGCGCCCGCGTTGGTTAAGAAGAAAGTTCGAAAGCCTACAGCACACTATTATACTTTAATTGAATCAGAAATTCAGAATCTATCCTTTTGATCAATCGAGAGAATAAGAAGAAGCCATAGAAATTAATATACCTCGGGTTGGTGGGTGGGTTCATTTGGTTATATCGCGGTCTTTATTCCAGACATTATTGCTTCATTGAAAACCACGACCTTTTCAATCGTTACTGCCATCAAGTTTTTCTCCAATCGAAAGTGACTACCGCTAAGGTTGAAGGTAGAAGATAATTAACCCGAAGTACTAATAAAAATATGTTTCTTATTTTTTTGACATTAGTGAATGTTTCTCTTGGCTGTGTTTTTCAAGTTCAATTAAACGATGCTTAATTAGGGGTCAAACATAAAGGTTAAATGTTACGGATTAATGGTTAAGGGTTTGCGATTCCTACCAGCTTGGGAAGAACTCAACCAAACCAATTCTAATGAACCTTCACCTAGCGTCACTGATATCAACCTTTCAGTTTAATCAGGGATAGATTTACTTTTAGAAGTAGGAATGGAGAACGGATAGTATTTACTTCAGTCCGACTCATAGCCCAGTATAGAGCCCCTCCCTCCAACACGTAACGAAAATTTTAAATTATCTTATTGGCTCACTTAAACTACGTTATGATGACGTAGTTGACGGGGACGGCGAAAAATACGTAATTCCTTTTTACCTCTGTCGCTATGACCCGCCTCTTCTTTCATACCCCTCCGTCCCGTGGAAGGGGTCCGGAACTTTGACGCGCGCCCAGATTACTCCGTTCTCCATTCCTACTTCTAAAATTATATCGATCCCTGGTTTAATCAATTGGGTTCACCATCATAAAGTCAAATGAAATCGTACTTTCGCGATGATGAATTACAAAGATCAACCAGTTTTTTTAATGTTTAGTTAATTTACTTCTAATGACGCCGGTACAAAGGTTTTTAATAAGAACTGATAAGATTAAAAATTGAGAAGTTAGTCGTTTTCCTGCACGGGGATAGCAAGGCGATGACGTAAGTGTCCAACGATGACGGTATTATTAGATACAACTCTACTCCAGTCGTTTGACAAATCTTTTACGAGTATTAAATTACTCCCGGGAACGTTGTCAAATTAGGTCAAAAGATCAGCGGTTTTTAAATTGGGAAATCTATGGCTTCTAGAGACTAGAACGTTTCCCAAATGAGGGTCGGATTTATTTTAATTTGTTTATTATGTATGCTTGTCTAAATGCTAATGAGGATATTTTAATTGCTACCCCATAAAGATATATATACATATATATTTTGAACCGTCTATGTGATCTATATTTGAAAAGGACATATTGTAGGAGTGTATTTTAGCATTTATAGTTTATTTTTTCGTAAGAAATTTCTGGACCCTTGAATCTCTCGTCTAGTTACGTCATACCCTTCTATCTCTTACCTCGGTGTGTTCCACTTTTAAACAGTGTAGTGAAATTTCAACTTCTTTGGGGCTCTGGTCCGTCCCAGTTAGCACGTTATAGCAACTTATACCTCAACTGAATTTAATAGGTCTACCGCTTTAAAACATTTACCAAAATTACAGAACAAATCATCCCACACTATTCCTGATGCACCCTTAGGTTTTGATATTGCATTATACGTTAGACACAATGAACTACCCTTGACACCACCATGGATTAATAACAATAGAGCTATCTCAGTTGTGACGTTATTCCCTAGGCTTAACTTTGGCAGTAGGCGGCCATGGTTGGTACCGCTTTGGTCCTAAGGGCAAATTGCATGGGTGACGTCACACTAACGCTTCTGAATCCGATATAGCTCTACATTGGTGTTTGTCAGATCTAATATACAAAAGTATACATGTTCTGAAGAATAAAACATTGAGTACATCGCTTTTAAACCATGACACGTATGTTGGACAGATTAGAAGTCGGCGATGCGACCGGACACTGATGTTTATTTTAAGTTTCAGTTTCGGTAAAGCTGGCAACTTATTACCGGCGGGAGGGGGGGGGTTCATATGGTTGACATCTTAAAGGGGCTGACCAACCCCTCTCCTTTTTACCCACCCGCAATGCTAAGCTGTATGAGGAAGACCGTCGTTTGTCCCAGGGTCCGAACAGCCCCTTAACCTTAGGAACGTCACCAATACCAGAATGCCAATACTGAACTCTGAACCATATGATGGCGGTCTATTCACTTGCACCCCTCTTACACTCTTCGGGAAAACTTAATTACCATTTTCCTATACCTCATGTCAATACCCGTTTAAACCTTGCCCTTCCTTCCCAAAACGGTTCACGCTAGAGGTAATTAGAGAGTTTAAGAAACTCACCAAAAAAGCGTGGCACTTCAATTTAACAATGAAAAACGCCGATGATGTTAATTGTTTGAATAAACTCCTGATTCTGATATACCTCTAGAGCGCTACGTTTTGTCAATTTCTTAGACTGTAACTAATCACTCGGCATATTTTACAAAAATATCAAATCTAATCAATAGGTAGTTTTAATCAAACGACAGTTTTTATCACGCTGAAGTCTGGTGCTTTTATGAGCCATAAATAGGACGCGATTATAATTAACCCCAACAAAAAACTAAATAATTATTATCTTAATTATGAAACAACAAAACAACTTACTTGAAATTAACGTTATTTCATCACACGTGTCGCACGTAACATTGTCCATAAAACTTTGGACTTCCGTGCAAAACTTGAAGCAAAACCCACTGGCAGTATACTTCGACTATTAGCTCCGACTGTTAGTAATTGCTTATAGATAATCACTCTGGCTTCGTTTTTTTCAACGCGGCAGTCGGAACACCCCGCGCGTTCATCGTCCTTTTAAAAATTGCGCATTAAATTTTAACCCGGTTTCCCGCCCCCACCTAGGCATTCCACCAGAGCAGCTCCCATGGAATGGAAGGCGCGAGCTAACCCAACGCCAGCTCAGCTGAACCCAAACTGAAATAAAGCGGGACATACAACTTTTAACCTGACACGCGACCCTAGTGTCTCATAATCGCCGCCAGAGTTTCTAACTCTAGATGGCGAGATTCTATTTAACCCCCTTCCCCCCTAAATTATTGATTTAATAAAAAATGCTCCCACCACGACTCACAGAGCTCAATGTAGTGTAGTTACTCAGGTACACGATACAGAAAAAAAGAGTTATGAATATTAATTTCGTCAGGCCTAATTATCGTCCATGAATTATCAAGTATTTTGAAAATACTGCTTCAAGACACAAATAATAATTTAGGTTGAGTTTAAAGGGGCTGTCCAGCCCATGGGACAAACGACGATCTTCCTCATAGAGCTTAGCATAGCGGGTGGGTAAAATGGAGAGGGGTCGGACAGCCCCTTTAAAGTCTGGTTTATGCCTTTGCAGCCCGGGTTCCGGCACCGGGCGGCGGGCCGGGGGAAGAGTTGGGCTAAAATTAAATTGATTTACTACTCATCATGTTTACTCTTCCATCAGAAATTATTAATGGGTTTTCGTTTGCCTGAGGACAGTTCTGTTTTGGTTATTTTTCAATTTCTAGGAAGATAGGGTCTATGTTGAAGGTTTCCACAAGTCGCTTGCTACCCCACCCGGGGAGGGGGTAATTTGATTCAGGCGCCATTGCTACAGCGTTGGCGGATTTTCAGAGAACTAAAAGACATAATGGCCAGAGAGAAAGTATCCAGGGTGTGTATAAGAGACTTGTGGAACCCTTTAATAACCAGGGATTATATTATAAATCTTTCTAGGACGAGTACTAAGAGGCCAGCAATCATAGATTTTCTGAGCTGGGAACACTGTTCGTTGCATAGGGTAATTGTATCTGTCAACCCCCCCCTCCCTGTACCATAGCCCACTCGATCATGCGCTCAACGACGCAAGCTTCTCAACTCATCTCAGCGCGTGATCTCTACAAAGCGCCATCTACCACCAAAATAAATATCATTGGGAACAAAATTGCACTGGGAGCGGGAGCGAATAAACCTTATTGGGCTTCATAGTCACGTGACTTTTTAAATTTGCCACAATTCACCTCTTTCTAGGGCGAATACTAAGAGACCAGCAAGAATAGATTTTCTGAGCTGGGAACACTGTTCGTTGCATAGGGTAATTCTATCTGTCACCCCCCCCCTCCCTGTACCATAGCCCACTCGATCATGCGCTCAACGACCAAAGCTGCTCAACTCATCTCAGTGCGTGATCTCTACAAAGCGCCATCTACCACCAAAATAAATATAATTGGGAACTAAATTGCACTGGGAGAGGGAGCAAATAAATCTTATTGGGCTTCATAGTCAACTCACGTGACTTTTTAAATTTGCCACACTTCACCAATAGAAGGCGCTTCATCTCCCAACTTACCCCTCCCTTGTCAATGCCCCAAACAAATCTCCATCTACCCTCCCTTCTAGTGAAACTATTAATACCTGTCTCCCAACTTGTTTTTTTTTCTAGCCCTCAGTCTACACGATGTTTTAAAATAATTATAAGTAATTAAACAAAACAAATAAAGGAACAAAAATATAATTTATTTGATTATCTTTCAAATCCAGGTCAAGAAGAATTAACCTTAAAAACTTTACAAGTCTTGTCTTCACTTGATGTTATAAACTTTTGCCCATCACTTGTCAAAATCAAATCTAATATATCTTCTTTATGTCCCCTCCATTCTTGTTTGGCTTCTCCTGTTAAAGAATCCCATAATTTTATAACTCTGTCCAGACAAGCTGCGTAAAACAAATTTCCATCGGGTTGCCAAACTATTTTAACTATAACACTCTGAAAATAAATAAATAAATAATTAAATTAATTAATTAATTCCCAATCTTAAAGGGAGGGTGAAGTAGAAAATCAAGTGATTTTTTATCGATTCTTCTACTAATTATAAGACCAGTCTGCATAGTGGAACATTCAGGAAATAAATTACCTCCGAATGATTTTAAAATTATTTCAAATTAGGTTCAGATTTTAAGGATAATTTTAAAGAAGCCCCTCCGACCAATCGCGTAACGCCCTGCCTTTTTATTAACAAAATTCTCGTGGCATGTTACGTGTTGAATGAAATTTATCACGAGATTTGATAAAATTCGCGCGCGACGTGATAATCGTGGCGCGAGACATGGAGCGTGCGTGCCACGAGAATTTTGTTAACAAAAAGGCAGGGCGTTACGCGATTGGTCGGAGGACCTTGTTTAAAATTATCCCTAAAATCTGAACCTAATTTGAAATAATTTTAAAATCATTCGGAGACTGTATTTATTTCCTGAATGTTTCACTATGCAGACTGGTCTTATAATTAGTAGAAGAATCGATAAAAAAACCACTTGATTTTCTACTTCACCCTCCCTTTAAGCACAATCTTTCTTACATCATCCCTAACAGTATGTCTTGCCATTTTACTAGGAACATCCCATATTGTTATGGTTCCATTTAAAGTTCCAATGGCTAATGTGGAAGACCTTGATGAAAAAGCCAAAGTTTCAATAGAAGAAGAATCTATTTCAATGGTGTTTAAAACTTTTCCGCTATTAGTTGTAATTATTTTAACTGTTCCATCAACAGAGCCACTTGCTAATAACGAATTGTCAGTAGAACAATCAACTTTGGTTACACCTTCAGTGTGAGCAGTTGCATCTGTAATCAAATTTAAGGATCCATGTTCATATGGATCAATAAATTCACCAAAAAGGTGTTCGTTCAAATCACCACACCTGTTATGGCAAAAATAACCCCAACTTCTTTCAAATCCCATAATCTTAAGGATCCATCTTCATAACCTAAAAACATTCTCTTCCCTAAAGGTTAATTAAACAGTTAATTACTCTCCTACAACTCTTAAAGGGAGGGTGAAGTAGAAAATCAAGTGATTTTTTATCGATTCTTCTACTAATTACAAGACCAGTCTGCATAGTGAAACATTCAGGAAATAAATACAGTCTCCGAATGATTTTAAAATTATTTCAAATTAGGTTCAGATTTTAAGGATAATTTTAAAGAAGGACTTCCGACCAATCGCGTAACGCCCTGCCTTCCATTTAACAAAATTCTCGTGGCACGTTCCGTGTTAAATGAAATTTATCACTAGATTTGATAAAATTAGGCGCGCGACGTGACAATAGTGGCGCGAGACATGGAGCGTGCCACGAGAATTTTGTTAACAAAAAGGCAGGGCGTTACGCGATTGGTCGGAGGACCTTGTTTAAAATTATCCCTAAAATCTGAACCTAATTTGAAATAATTTTAAAATCATTCGGAGACTGTATTTATTTCCTGAATGTTTCACTATGCAGACTGGTCTTATAATTAGTAGAAGAATCGATAAAAAAATCACTTGATTTTCTACTTCACCCTCCCTTTAATCCGAACCCTACACAACACATTTTCAATTTTGCTTTACCATCGTGTAATAAAGATCCAGCAGAAACTGGACTTCCGAAACTGGGAAAGGTTTTTGTTATGCCACTTGGTATCAACCACATCCAAGCATCTCCATCCGTAGTACCAGCTAAAAGGATATTAGCGGCTTTATGCCATTGCATCCAACCTAAATCCGTTGTTTCAAATTCCCAGATTTTGGATTTCGTTTCGACTTTCCACACTTTTATTATCCCTTTCATGTCTCCTGTCGCTACTAAAGTTCCGTCATGGTTGAAACTACAATATTCTACAGAATCTTGGTGTTCTGATATCAAATTAATATTTAGTATAATTAGTTTCCGTTTCATTACATAAAGAATCCAAAATTAACGAACCTCTACACTCAAATATGACATTGCCAGTTTCTAAATCCCAAACATAGGCTTTATCATCACCGCCACCCGAGACAATCATAGTGTTGGACTTATTTATGGCGCAACAATAAACAGAATCTATATAAGTTAATTAAATTAGTTATGTAAGTAATAAAATTAAGTTTTGGGGGTGTTCCCTACTAAGGTAATTTTGCTTTAAAGTGGGATAAGTCATTTTAACATCTCTTTATCCTTAAACTTTACCACAATCTAAACTTAATCTTAATATAATCGAAATCTAGCATAGAAATAATTTTTAATTAAAATACCTGTATGTTTGTCAAATGTAAGAATGGAATCATCAGAATAATTTTCATCATCATCCATACTTTCTTCTCCTGAATCATTAAGTTCATTTTCCAATTCAATGGCTTCAATTTCAGCATCATCAATTATTTCCAAATCTATTTACATTTAGTAATTAATAAACTACGTAATTAATAATCAGCGCGATACCCAATACAAACAACATAAAGAAATGGCACCCCTTTACCTTTCACTACATTACGTTCTATGGGTAGTTAATATAAGTGCCACTACTCTATTATAAAATCTTAAGCCTTAGTATAATGGTATTCTTCTTACCATCTTCGCCTACTGGTATATCATCATCGCTGTCACTTTCCATGATAGGAGGTGGCGTATTTAATCTCATTTTATCATGCATTTAGTCAGTTTTAATTAAACTTTCATAAAAAAGTAGTGCCGATTACTCATCAGATCAGTCAACAACGCGCACTCACCCACCATGTGCTTGGTTTAAAGGGACACCAAAATAGCTTCTGCTTTTTTTTTTTCCTTCTTTTTTCAAGGGCACGGAAGGGTTACGATTGATCAGGGAAATATTTGAGGTTTGAAAAGGTGGTGACGCATGGGGGATTTAGGTTAAGTCAGCTACGATTCTGAAGACACAGGCCCACGGGTCAATTCAAATGGTAGTTATGCCCACCGGAGGTCAGCCACCTTTGTGGTGCTTCACCCCACGTTTTTTTTCGCTCGTGCCGATTTAAAGTAAAATTTAAGTTTTTATATCTTGTGCTAGGCTTAGCGCTTTTTCACAACGCATTTACAAAGTTTATTTTAAATTAATAAAGGTTTCCGACGTTTCTCTTACTATATTATTTTTATTATAAAGTCCCTTACCTTCTTCGCCCGGGTTCGCCCCTGCTGGGAAGAGGAGCAGCTTGCGTGAAGTTGCGTCGTATTGTGCGTGATCGAGTTAGCTATGAGTCAATTTGCAGTTGCAGGAATTTTTAAAGGGACAATGGATTGACTTGAGTTTACTACTTTACTTCCTGATTTTGACAATTACGAAGCAAATTAACGCTTGACAACTGAACAAAAAAGTTAAACTGAGGGTCCATGAATATCTGAGAACATTCTTACCCAGAGAAAACCGAAAAATATTATTACTTGTTATTATTCGCGCCAATTTTTTTGGCTTTAGTAAGCCTTGGACCAGAGCAAGGGATAACCTCTTCCTTCCTCTTTGATACTCGATAGTTGAAACTGAAACTAAGAAGTTATGTCTAACGGTATTAACGAAGTTTGGTAAGAATTGAAATAAATTTTAAATTCTTTAATCAAATTTCAGTAAGATAAAATATCTTGTAATTACAGTTACATTAAAAACCGCTTCCAAGAACCTCAAGCAGGATGGAACTTCATTCTTCCTGATGGATCAGGTATTCCCATGATTATTGACTCAGGCGCCACATTTTCATTCCTGAGTCGCGGAGCTTGGCAAAAAACTCGTAAGTTGATGAAACCAGTGGACTTCAACATCCAAGTATCTACCCAAGTTCGCAACACAATTCTGGGATATGTTGAAGACATAACCTTTAAACACCCACCAGACACAATACATTTTGATAAATTACTCGTTGTCGAGGGAGATGAAATTGGATTATACTTAAATTTCCTAACACTTAACCAATTGGGTGCCAGCATTGATTTTAACACCGGAGTTTTGGATATAAACTTGCAAAAATTAATGAATCAAATGTCAATGATCGAAAAACAAGAACCACTACCCCCACCACCACCCCCACCTCAGCCGGAACCTTGCTTACAAGATATGTCCTTACCCCAAATGCCATTTGACAACATGTACGGCATTCCCCAAAATCCGGTTCCCCATTCTTACCCGGATAACAACATAAATATCGTACCTATCGAAAATCCACCGCAACCGAGCGATACGAGAGTCCTTATCCCAGTTCCTAGAGAAAACCCTCAGAAAAGATCGTGCAATCGAAACAAACGTAGCAGAGACAGGCGGAACAGAATTAGTAATAAGAATACTAATAAAACAGTCACGTGTTTCTTATGCAAAAAACAAGGCCATGATGGAAAAAATTGCCCAAATAACAAAGAAACTCTTAAAGTAGAGACACATTTTGCGAGTGGCAAAAATGAACAAGAAAAGCACAAAAGAAACCCTCAGTTAATTCCAGTCAGTGCAAATTCGGGAAATCGGAATAAGAAAAGCAAACCGAAATCTCAGCAACAAATGAACAACCAAAGGGGTGATAGTAATAATAGTAACAACAACAGCAACAGCAACAGAGCGCAACGAAGAAGCGAACAAGCTAAATCTAATGTTAATTTAGTTCAAGTACCACCACAAATGAACGCTAATGTTCCCCCTTTTATGCAGCAAACAAGCCAAAATAGTCAGTTCAACAATATGTATTCTCCTCCGAACTATCCGATTATGAATCCAAATTACATGAACGCCAATCAACAACTTCATCAAGTGCCTCAGTCCAATTTTGGTAATCCTGTTTTCAATACAGGATACAATAGATTTATGTAATATAAATTGCATGATGTATTTGGTACCCTGTTTTCTAAATTCTTTTTTTTTCTTTACTCATGTCATGTGTTTTTCATTAATAATATTAAAATAATATCCTTCTCTTTCCAAAAAAACTTAAGAAAGTGTTTAATGTTTATGTACAGTGTCATTCATTAAACAAATTCATCTCTTTGAAATAATAAAGTATTAGGTTATATATTCTTGGTTTTATTTTCAGTATAATGCATTTGAACATAATTTGTTTTTAATGTGAATTGAATCCCAACGACATGTTTCCATTAGCTTTGATGGTTAAATTTCAAGTCCCAAATGTTTCCTATCACTGGCTTTATTCTTTTTACGTTTCTTTGTCAAGTACTTCTCTAATCTTCCAGTTTCTTTCAAAGTTTTGAATTTTTCAACAAGTTCTTCTTTGCGTTTATCGGATTTCGTTTTATAGAAAGGATTCTTGCCCTCTTTCAATTGTTCAGTCAATTCACGGGATTTTTCCAAATTCTTCAACCTTTCTTTTTCTTTCTGGGCTTCGGCCTTTTCTTTGCTTTCAATACGATTTATTAACATCCTCAATCTCTTGCGTTCATCAGGATCAGTTTCTTCTTTCAATTCATTTAAAAGTTCTTGCTTTTCGTTCTTTTTAAATTCATCGAGAAATTTGTAGGTTTGTTTAAAGACCCTCTCGTCAAAAGCGCCAGAACGCTCATCAAAACGTGGATCTCGAAATTTCGGTTTTAGTTCCAAAGGCTTAGCGGTTATGGGTCTCACTTTGGATGATTCTTCTCTGGGTCTGTTTTTATTAGCTCTTGAAAATGTTTTCTGTCTATTTCGTGATTTACTTCCAAATATCGTTTCCGCGTACACTTTGGTTCCTAAAGTATCTTTTAATTTACCTATTTCTTCAAAAGGAACGTCGCGCAAATCCTCATCCAACTTCATTTCCATGGTGGCGGCCATTTTGAAACTTAATAAGCAGACAGCGACAGCGTGGGTGCAGGATTGAGCAAGTTCGGATTTGGGTGCGGGTGGGGAGCAAAAGTACAACCTACGAAATCCAACTTATCGAAGCGTTGATCATAAGTTATTTTCTATAAATATGACGCGAGAAATGACTCCACCGCGTTCCTAAGCGTTTGAAGTTTGTAAACGAATCATTAAGGGCTGACGCTTTATAAGAATATGACGTTACCTACCTCACTCCACAACACCTCTCACTAAAAAAGTCACACTTATGGAGCAAATCTTATAAACTTAAGTTAGCACAGCTGTCAGAAACCGTTGGGTTTGAACAAATGACAAGTTGGGAAAACCAAAATATTACCTCTCCGAGTCAAGAGGTCTACTACTACAAACTTATTTACCTAGATATGGAATTATTTCTCTTTTTTGAAGTAAACATTTACGAAATATTGAAGCAGTATTCCAAGCATAGCGAATAATACAGTAAAGCAGACGACATTTTACATCCAATAAGGATAAATCTTGGACACATGGAAATCAGTCAATGGGGAAAAGATCAGGAAATGAAGTCTACGCTTCAGCTGTTTACCGTATATTCTGATAGCTACATTCACAACTGGTTTGCAGTGTAAACACTATCGTCTCGTCTCACCTCAACAATATTCTTAGTTTGCCAACATGAATGTTAATGTTAAATAACACCAAAGCTAAATTGTAGCTAGACGCACTAATAGTCAATTCGCACCATAAAGAGAATAAAAAGTCTGTAGCTACTACCCGTTTACCATTAGCCCTTTTACTATTCGAATTGCCACCATGATCTTTTCTTCTATTATAAAATCTTAACCTGATTATTTAATAGTGTATTTAACTTTCGGCTCACACTGAACAGTTGATGTCTCTTCATTTCAGACACGAAAATCAAAGGGACAAGTTTACTTCACCTCAGGCCTCAATTATTTACTCTTTGGTTCACTAAGCCTATTGCGGATGATACTTAATATACCCGCCGGAGTCTAGGTCTTAGTTTTCTTCATGAAATCACTAAACCAGGGATTATTCTATATACAGATGTAGTATAGCTTAAGTAATATATAAACAGCCATTTCAAATAACAATATTAAAAAAAATCTTTGGAATATCAAAATGAAACAAAGCTTTAAAGCTACAAAAGTACTAAATGCATCATAATTACGAAAAATACTTCCACATATTCACTTTATATTATGGAACAAAGACCAGAAGATGGTGGTGTGAGAACTCAAGTAGAGGAGCCATTTCCGTGACTGTGAATGCAGTTCGGAAATGGCGAAGACGTTTGCTCCGATTTGGAAACTGCGAACGCGGTCACGTGGGTGTAACAACAGACAGACAGACAGACAGACACACACGATCGTTACAAAACCTCTCCGTGACATACGTCACTCGGAGAGGTAAAAAGTGTATTTAACTTTCGGCTCACTCTGAACCGTTAATGTCTCTGTATTACAGAAACGAAAACCAAACCCAAGCGTTAACTTTTTGGTTCACTAGGCCTATTGACAAACAAAAATTTATTTGACCAATATAGTTGCGTTCTTCTTGAAATCACTTTAGAAAGAATTATGCTATAAACAGATGTAGTATAGCTTAAGTAATATATAAACATCGATTTCAAATAATAATAATTAAAAATATTCTTGGGATATCAAAATGAAACAGAGCTTTATAGCTACAAAATCACTAAACGCATCGAAATTACGAACAATATTTCCAAATATTAATTATACATTATGAGAAAACCAAATTTTAAGGTTTTGTAGGATTTCTTTCCACAAAACAAAGCGAACTGCTAACGCGGTGCACTAACGGACGGACACACACAGACTAAAACATAGGCTGCTTCTTAACTCTTTCCGTTTTCATTTTGAGTTGAGAAACTAGATTATCTTGAATATTAAAATAAATATAATTAATATTAAATATTTTCTTCGTTAGTTGTTCGCCTTATTGAGCGTTACATCGCGTTTATAAAGAACAATTAGACATTCTTGAGAGACCTGACTAATATTGGCGTTTGAAATGAAGCATACTCCGGTTGCATTACCTTATTCAAATAGGTAGTATATAAGGGTGTCGAACTACAGCTAAAAGCAAGAACAACCGCAATTGCGAAAACCTTTGGTGGACAACCCACCTTAGGGAGGCTAGACGTTTCTCGTAACCCTAGCTGATCGCCGCGAATGTCTTAAACCCAACGATGACGATGGAGTAGAAGCCAGGTGTACAGACTGGTGTCCAAGTGGAATGGACGAAGACCAGAAGATGGTGGTGATTAGAAGCCAGGTGTACAGACTGGTGTCCAAGTGGAATGGACGAAGACCAGAAGATGGTGGTGATTAGAAGCCAGGTGTACAGACTGGTGTCCAAGTGGAATGGACGAAGACCAGGAGATGGTGGTGATTAGAAGCCAGTATGTACAGACTGGTGTCCGTGTGGAATGGACGAAGACCAGAAGATGGTGGTGATTAGAAGCCAGGTGTACAGACTGGTGTCCATGTGGGATGGACGAAGACCAAAAGATGGTGGTGATTAGAATCCAGTATGTACAGACTGGTGTCCAAGTGGAATGGACGAAGACCAGAAGATGGTGGTGATTAGAAGCCAGTATGTACAGACTGGTGTCCGTGTGGAATGGGCAAAGACCAGAAGATGGTGGTGATTAGAAGCCAGTATGTACAGACTGGTGTCCGTGTGGAATGGACAACGACCAGAAGATGGTGGTGTGAGAACTCAAGTAAAGGAGCCATTTCCGTGACTGTGAAAGCAGTTCGGAAATGGCGAACACGTTTGCTCCGATTTGGAAACTGCGAACGCGGTCACGTGGGTGTAACAACAGACAGACAGACAGACAGACAGACAGACACACACGTCGAAATTAGAACCTCTCCGTGACATACGTCACTCGGAGAGGTAAAAAGTAGCTTGAGTCTTTCACGCTTCTTGAAGGAGGGAAAGATGGAGCGCAAGCCCCGATACCTACGTAGGGGTAGGCACCGAAGTCCTCCCAGCATCCTCATCGTTTACATACAGTGTACAGTACGGAATAGACCATTTCGATGTTACTAAGAGGGAAGGTCACGGGGGGGGGTAAAACTTTGCCTTCCATCTCGCTTTTAGGCGCCTGTGCTGTAGTCTTTTTGTACCCCGTGCAGAGACAGACGGCAATGTACAACCCCCTTGTATGTCCCAATACTTAGTATTGCCACGGATGTGTATTGTAGGAGTAGAGACTAGGCCTCTGGGGCCTAGACATAAGCGTACTAGTGCTTCGCGCATACCGAGCCAATGTAAACAATCTCTGACGTCACGTGTTTTAAAGAAGGCGTCGTTTTCTTGTTTCACGGCTTAATTCTTTGAATATTTTCCATATTATAGTTAATATAAATAGAAATAATCGTAAAAATAAAAATTTAAAGATTTGCAAACGCTTGAGAAACTCCCGTCACCCGGACTCGATACACAAAAGACCGAGGCTTAACCCTCCTGAACGTTCCTAGCTCGCGGCCATCTTTATTGTTTACATTGGCTCGCCTAGGTTTGGAGGGAGGGTCAAAATTCATACCCCCTTTTTATGGACAAATTTGTCTAGCTTTTTTTAGTAGAGGG
The DNA here is from genome assembly GCA_019434445.1 of Phalangium opilio. Lineage (NCBI taxonomy): Eukaryota > Metazoa > Arthropoda > Arachnida > Opiliones > Phalangiidae > Phalangium > Phalangium opilio. The sequence goes on from JAEQBA010003137.1 coordinate 1,835,262, forward strand.
GAAGCTACGAGTCTCTACTCCTTCTACAATATAGCTCCGTGGTATTGCCTACCCCTTTTTTACATCAAAAGGTCTATTGTAAAGGACGCCATCTCTGTCTTAAAAATAGAAACTAGTTTTCATACAAATACAGTGGCACTAAGCGGCAGCACTTAACAATAACCAACCAAAGGGGCGTGCGCATGGTGCACTGGGAGTTTCAGAGCAGCAAGTCGCCCATCATTTCCACTCTACCTTACCTCATTTCTCCCTGGTGTTAATATATTAACGTTGCATAGCGACATCCCCAAAAAAAGGGGGATGGGGGAGTAAATGAAAAGTATTTCTCCCCTTCCCCTATTGGCCCCAAAAAAAAAAAAGAGTCCATGGTGGTGGTAGTAGTAGTAGTAGTTGTTCCAAGAACTTTGGATAGGTTTAAATTAAACTTTAAAGTCAAAACCCTAATTATGACTGGAAATTTAATGTAATCTAATTTAATCTAATATGTACATTAACTTTAGGAAAAAAAAAAGGTACCTTATTCATTAATAAATTTTTATAATATTATTAATTAATAATAATATTTTTTTTTACGAATACAATTATAGGAAGCTTAAAATTTAACAAAGGCAAGCGGTGTTGAGCCAATTCGCTTGTCTTCCAATTAAAAATTTATTCCTGAAATATGCACAAAAAACAAAAACAAATTCAAAAACATTTTAAAAAGAAACAGAAAAACAATTCAATTCAATTCATAATTTATACAAATCAATTTTCATTTCTTCTTCAATTCATTTCATTTCGTTTAACATTTTCTTTGCAAAAAAACAAAAATACAACAAAAACAAAACAAAAAATGGAATCATACCTATACTTTTTTAAATACCTTCCCGATAAAGCAAACTTTCTCTGTCTCTCTCTGTTAAATTTTATTTACATATCGTTGTTATAACTCGTCTCTCATCAGTAATGTATATCTGTTAGGTGAAGGACCTAATTTTCTGAATGTTGATTCAGGAGGAGTTGTCTGTATAACGTTCTAAGATAATTAAGATAATTAGTTCCAAAAATACGAGTTCAAATAGATTTATTTAGATCCCATTTACCGGTTCATTGGTGGGATCTGAATTTTCCGCTGGATCAGGTCCGTAATGGAATTCTCTGTGTAATTTGCCCGAATATAAATCGTGAATGAATTTTTTAAGCCTTCCTGGTATACTGAAATTAATTTAAAACCAACCAAGAAATTAAATTAATCAAAATTCAGGGATAAAAAATAAATATTAAAAATTAAAATACTTTATGTCATTGAAGCTTTTGAACATGTACATATGCCTAAAACTGTCAATCGCAATTAGCGGCAAATCAGACTGAGATTTTCCAAGATGATGTAAGGGATGAGAAAATTTGACTCCATCAGCAGTTAAAAAGTTTATCGTGTCTAATAGAGATAAATAAGTATAAAAAAAAACAGTGTAAAATTGAAGGAAAAGTTCAGGTAACATAACATTATACCTTAAAAGAATGGCCAAGGAAAAATATTAAAAATAAATAAATGATCTCTAATTACAAAATAATTAGCATTTAATTAGAATTAAAAATAATCAAGGACTACTGCGCCATCCGCCATTGCTTTAGTGGCGTCTGCTAGCCAGAACCACTTACCCGCGTGATTGAGTGGGCTCTGCCATTCCTGTGAGAATTCAACCACCCAGAACCACTTAGGCGCGTGATAAAATAATAATAATAATAAAAATAATCTAAGCTTTGTCTATGAAGGGATATCCACACTAAGCCTGTGGCTTGTTTACAGTGGGCTCTGCCATTCCTGTGAGAATTCAACCACCCAGAACCACTTAGGCGCGTGATCGAGTGGGCTCTGCCATTCCCGTGAGAATTCAACCACCCAGAACCACTTAGGCGCGTGATCGAGTGGGCTCTGCCATTCCCGTGAGAATTCAACCACCCAGAACCAGCTAGGCGCGTGATCGAGTGGGCTATGCCCAACCTGTATGAATTCAACCAATCCCGTAGGGGTAAGGGGTTCTAACTTCTGACTAGCAGACGCCACTAAACCAAAGGCAGATGGCGCATTAGACCTCACTTTTAAGACTAATTAAATGTACTAATTATTTACTAATAAGAGATCATTTATTTCTAATTAAAATTTAATTCCTTTTATATTTAGAAAAAGGCCCTTCTTTTAAGACATAATCATAACGTTATGTCACCTAGAATTTATTTTACCTTTTTCACCCAACAACTCTTCCTGAATAATTCTGTTATAGAGATCAATACTAGATTTATCGTCTGGATGGTGAAATAGAATTAAAAATGGCAATCCTTCCTCCGTTAATTCCTGATTAAGAATTTATTAATTAAGATAATGCAGCTTAAGGTTTACTTTTATGGTTTTTTAAATTTTTAATCTTATCTAAACACTAAAGTAAATAAAATTATACCTCTGCATTATCAAATGTAATTTCTCGCACGAGAGGAACGCATCTGTGCTGAGACCAAGCTGTAATTTCATCAACACTTGACAGAGATCCAGAATAAACTTCATCAGCTACTCCTATCTATTTTTTTTTAAAAAAAAAACATGTCAATTTGCGCCAACAAATTAATTATTAATTTATTATTAACAACTTTTAAAGGGAGGGTGAAGTAGAAAATCAAGTGATTTTTATCGATTCTTCTACTAATTACAAGACCAGTCTGCATAGTGAAACATTCAGGAAATAAATACAGTCTCCGAATGATTTTAAAATTATTTCAAATTAGGTTCAGATTTTAAGGATAATTTTAAATAAGGACCTCCGACCAATCGCGTAACGCCCTGCCTTTTTATTAACAAAATTCTCGTGGCATGTTCCGTGTTAAATGAAATTTATCACGAGATTTGATAAAATTCGCGCGCGACGTGATAATCGTGGGTGGCGCGAGACATGGAGCGTGCCACGAGAATTTTGTTAACAAAAAGGCAGGGCGTTACGCGATTGGTCGGAGGTCCTTGTTTAAAATTATCCTTAAAATCTGAACCTAATTTGAAATAATTTTAAAATCATTCGGAGTCTGTATTTCCTGAATGTTTCACTATGCGGACTGGTCTTACAATTAGTAGAAGAATCGACAAAAAACTATCACTTGATTTTCTACTTCACCCTCCCTTTAAGCAATAAAATGTGATAAAGACCTTCATATTTGGTGGTTTGAAGGACAACACATCTCCCGGTGTTTCCGTTGGCTCCCTTTAAACACAAAAATTATTGATTATTGTAATCTTATTATCATAAATTATGAAATAAAATGGAAAATCCTAAAACTTACTTGAATCTTACGTAAAACTGACATTCATCTCTCAGATCAAAAGCTACTTTCCGTACAGTGAGATAACTATCATTGGAAAGGGCACTAAATTGAGCTACTACTCCTGATTTTCTTTCCTAATTAATAAAATATTAGTTAGGCCTATTAATCATAATTAATTTAACGCAACTAAATTAATTAATTAAATTGACATTACCTGGACTTTCTCCCAATCAGCTGTTGTATGAATATACACAATGGGATCCGACAATAAACTCCTAATATGACTGGTGAACGCTTCGACAGAACGTTTTCCGCGATATTCTTTCTTCAGTGCCTTTCCATTTTGAATAAATTTAAGAGTTGGGTATTTTGATACGTGAAATCTCCCAGCAATTGAAGCTATTTAAAGAATTAAGGTTAGTTAATATGTTGATTAATTTATTTGAATAAATTATAATTAATAATTATATTAAGATCTTACTTTCTTTATCACAGTCAACTCTTCCTAATAAAACCTGGCCTGGGGTCTAAAGATAACAAAACGTTACGGGTTCTTTTTTTACCAATAATCTTTGCTAAACCAGCCAGGGTTCATACAACTTTTGGAAAACAAATTTCCCTGAGATTTATGGGAGGTTTTTCCCCATATACTTACTTCCCTGAATTTTCCAGGTTTTTCCCGTATATGGAGTATCCCATGGAACAAATGTTAACGAAGGAGGGGGGGGGGCAAATATGACTATTACATAATCAAAGGACATCCCCGTATCTTTATTAGAACCAGAGTTATGAGCCTCCAAAGTATAGTGTAATGTTAATCCTATGGAGGGGGTATGTTCACGAACATTTTGCTCAATTACTCGGCCCTTGTTTGTCGTAGCCGTAAGTTTTTAGTATGGTTGGATGGGGGGCAAATAGGATTATAACATACTCAAAGGACATCCCCGTATCTCTAATATAACCAGAGTTATGAGCCTCCAAAGTATAGTGTAATGTTAATCCTATGGAGGGGGTGAACATTTTGCTCAATTACTCGGCCCCTGTTTGTCGTAGCCCTAAGTTTTTAGTATGGTTGGATGGGGGGCAAATAGGACTATATCATACTCAAAGGACATCCCCGTATCTCTAGTAGAACCAGAGTTATGAGCCTCCAAAGTATAGTGTAATGTTAATCCTATGGAGGGGGGGGGGTATGTTTATGAACATTTTGCTTAATTACTTGGCCCCTGTTTGACGCAAATTTCCATGAGTTTTACTAAAAATTCTAAATTTCCCTGAGGTTTTTGTCAACTATTTATTTCCCTGATTTTTCCAGGTTTTCCCTGTTTTCCAGGTTTGTATGAACCCTGTTTAAAAACTTACTGGAAACTCCTCATTAACTTTATCAGCTGTCTCATCAAATATAGGAGCTAATAACTGACTAAATCTACACCAATCAGCGTAGAAATTTAAGAACACAAGTTGGTTTTGGGCTAAAACAAATTACATTTAAATATACTGAGCATATTCCACAGATTTAAGTTAACAGTAATAATGGTACCTATCACTCCATCAAAGTTTTGAGATGTTAAAGAAACAGCACCACAATTAATAGGATTATAATATGTTGACAACTACATACATGTTTAAAATCAATTAAAATTAATGTATTTTAATTTTAATCATCGTAAGGGTAGTATTAAATAATTATTTATACTTACAAAAACTGCTAGAACCAAAAAGTAATGGGTAATGTGGGAGAACCCTCCATCAATTAGGCACATAAATGATTTCATGTTTTGTGTTAAATCGTTGGTTTAGTGTCACAAGTGTGCAAATAATGTTGGTATAAATTGGTTTATTGGAAAATGCCCGTGAAATTACAATTTTACCACTATATTGACGACAAAAGTTGACGCCTATACATGGAACAAGCTAAACGCAGATGGAGATACGCGTGGCGTTACTACCGCGATTGGTTGGTGGAGATAAAATTACAAGGCCAAGGCCCGAAGGTTACTTCTTCATTTCTTAAATTCTTCAACAAATCCGAAACCATAAACTTCTAAACTTCAAGCCATTAAGGTATAAGTCGATGGCATTCAATAAAATAACCGGGTAATTTACGATTAATTCAACATTAACTTATACGATATAATACCCTATTAATTAATTGACTAGAAAGTGTTTTATTCTCGTTAAAAATAATTTACCGGCAAATGCACAAGCCACGAAGCCGCGTACTAAGTTACGAACGACAGGCCGCCCGTGTCGTGTTGCGCGTGATCGAGTGGGCTATTGAAAAAATTAGGTACGCTTATATTCTTCTTTGGTACTAGATGGCGCGAACAAGTTGCTCCTAGTTGTTTGCATATGAATGCATACTTCTGTACCATGGACGAACCTGTACAGAGTACATAATTACATTTACAGCATTGCACTGTTTAAATATCATGATACATTATACTGTCGCTACAGTTACGCGGCTTACCCCAAACGGTTTTGGCGGGCTAGCTTATTAATTCTTCTATGGTGCTACAGACCACGTCACACTAGATGGCGCGAAAACGTCACTCACAGGAAAAGCACCAGCTGCAGGCAGCTCCACTGTACTTGTTAGTTACATGATCACGGCCACTTGCTTCTACTTCCCTGTACATTTCATTTACTATTTAGGCGCGCCTGCTGGTATTCAACCAACCCATTATATAACCATAATTTAAAATTAAACAAGTTGGGAAAACCAAAATATTACCTCTCCGAGTCAAGAGGTCTACTACTACAAACTTATTTACCTAGATATGGAATTATTTCTCTTTTTTGAAGTAAACATTTACGAAATATTGAAGCAGTATTCCAAGCATAGCGAATAATACAGTAAAGCAGACGACATTTTACATCCAATAAGGATAAATCTTGGACACATGGAAATCAGTCAATGGGGAAAAGATCAGGAAATGAAGTCTACGCTTCAGCTGTTTACCGTATATTCTGATAGCTACATTCACAACTGGTTTGCAGTGTAAACACTATCGTCTCGTCTCACCTCAACAATATTCTTAGTTTGCCAACATGAATGTTAATGTTAAATAACACCAAAGCTAAATTGTAGCTAGACGCACTAATAGTCAATGCGCACCATAAAGAGAATAAAAAGTCTGTAGCTACTACCCGTTTACCATTAGCCCTTTTACTATTCGAATTGCCACCATGATCTTTTCTTCTATTATAAAATCTTAACCTGATTATTTAATAGTGTATTTAACTTTCGGCTCACACTGAACCGTTGATGTCTCTTCATTTCAGACACGAAAATCAAAGCCACAAGTTTACTTCACCTCAGGCCTCAATTATTTACTCTTTGGTTCACTAAGCCTATTGCGGATGATACTTAATATACCCGCCGGAGTCTAGGTCTTAGTTTTCTTCATGAAATCACTAAACCAGGGATTATTCTATATACAGATGTAGTATAGCTTAAGTAATATATAAACAGCCATTTCAAATAACAATATTAAAAAAAATCTTTGGAATATCAAAATGAAACAAAGCTTTAAAGCTACAAAAGTACTAAATGCATCATAATTACGAAAAATACTTCCACATATTCACTTTATATTATGGAACAAAGACCAGAAGATGGTGGTGTGAGAACTCAAGTAGAGGAGCCATTTCCGTGACTGTGAATGCAGTTCGGAAATGGCGAAGACGTTTGCTCCGATTTGGAAACTGGGAACGCGGTCACGTGGGTGTAACAACAGACAGACAGACAGACAGACACACACGATCGTTACAAAACCTCTCCGTGACATACGTCACTCGGAGAGGTAAAAAGTGTATTTAACTTTCGGCTCACTCTGAACCGTTAATGTCTCTGTATTACAGAAACGAAAACCAAACCCAAGCGTTAACTTTTTGGTTCACTAGGCCTATTGACAAACAAAAATTTATTTGACCAATATAGTTGCGTTCTTCTTGAAATCACTTTAGAAAGAATTATGCTATAAACAGATGTAGTATAGCTTAAGTAATATATAAACATCGATTTCAAATAATAATAATTAAAAATATTCTTGGGATATCAAAATGAAACAGAGCTTTATAGCTACAAAATCACTAAACGCATCGAAATTACGAACAATATTTCCAAATATTAATTATACATTATGAGAAAACCAAATTTTAAGGTTTTGTAGGATTTCTTTCCACAAAACAAAGCGAACTGCTAACGCGGTGCACTAACGGACGGACACACACAGACTAAAACATAGGCTGCTTCTTAACTCTTTCCGTTTTAATTTTGAGTTGAGAAACTAGATTATCTTGAATATTAAAATAAATATAATTAATATTAAATATTTTCTTCGTTAGTTGTTCGCCTTATTGAGCGTTACATCGCGTTTATAAAGAACAATTAGACATTCTTGAGAGACCTGACTAATATTGGCGTTTGAAATGAAGCATACTCCGGTTGCATTACCTTATTCAAATAGGTAGTATATAAGGGTGTCGAACTACAGCTAAAAGCAAGAACAACCGCAATTGCGAAAACCTTTGGTGGACAACCCACCTTAGGGAGGCTAGACGTTTCTCGTAACCCTAGCTGATCGCCGCGAATGTCTTAAACCCAACGATGACGATGGAGTAGAAGCCAGGTGTACAGACTGGTGTCCAAGTGGAATGGACGAAGACCAGAAGATGGTGGTGATTAGAAGCCAGGTGTACAGACTGGTGTCCAAGTGGAATGGACGAAGACCAGAAGATGGTGGTGATTAGAAGCCAGGTGTACAGACTGGTGTCCAAGTGGAATGGACGAAGACCAGAAGATGGTGGTGATTAGAAGCCAGTATGTACAGACTGGTGTCCGTGTGGAATGGACGAAGACCAGAAGATGGTGGTGATTAGAAGCCAGGTGTACAGACTGGTGTCCATGTGGGATGGACGAAGACCAAAAGATGGTGGTGATTAGAAGCCATTATGTACAGACTGGTGTCCATGTGGGATGGACGAAGACCAAAAGATGGTGGTGATTAGAATCCAGTATGTACAGACTGGTGTCCAAGTGGAATGGACGAAGACCAGAAGATGGTGGTGATTAGAAGCCAGTATGTACAGACTGGTGTCCGTGTGGAATGGGCAAAGACCAGAAGATGGTGGTGATTAGAAGCCAGTATGTACAGACTGGTGTCCGTGTGGAATGGACGAAGACCAGAAGATGGTGGTGATTAGAAGCCAGGTGTACAGACTGGTGTCCATGTGGGATGGACGAAGACCAAAAGATGGTGGTGATTAGAAGCCATTATGTACAGACTGGTGTCCATGTGGGATGGACGAAGACCAAAAGATGGTGGTGATTAGAATCCAGTATGTACAGACTGGTGTCCAAGTGGAATGGACGAAGACCAGAAGATGGTGGTGATTAGAAGCCAGTATGTACAGACTGGTGTCCGTGTGGAATGGGCAAAGACCAGAAGATGGTGGTGTGAGAACTCAAGTAAAGGAGCCATTTCCGTGACTGTGAAAGCAGTTCGGAAATGGCGAACACGTTTGCTCCGATTTGGAAACTGCGAACGCGGTCACGTGGGTGTAACAACAGACAGACAGACAGACAGACAGACAGACAGACAGACAGACAGACAGACAGACAGACACACACGTCGAAATTAGAACCTCTCCGTGACATACGTCACTCGGAGAGGTAAAAAAAATCAGTTCAGATAGAACCAAAAATATTTTATACTTACCTGTATCTATATATACTCTTGATAAAACTGGCCTATTTCTTATAAAACAATTTAAACTTTCCAACCTTTGAAACTGTACAGTCAAAAAAAAAAAAATGTATTTATTTATTTAAAAATCGTTTCATCACAATACTAAAGTATTTATATAAACATTAAAAGCATATTTTACAGCAGGTTAGGATCATTATCATATTTAATTATTTATGTTTATGGATTTTTTTTTTATAATATAATATTCATGACACGAAGGGAAGCATACCCAATTATCTTTTTATTTTATTTTAACTAAATATTCTGCATTATTGGTTTTCATTTACTTAAGTTATATTATTATAATTTATGATATACAGGTAGATATTATAGATTATTTTTATTAATTTCTTTCTTACTAGAGGGGCAAAGGGTGTATTTACAAAAAAATATATATATATTTAAACTTTAAACCCCTCGTTAAAAACTTAAACAATCTTGACAAGGCACAATAATCCTACCAATATGAAATACTCTGTATTGTTATTTTTATTTTAAACTTATCAGAATTATACATACTTCGCTTCATTCATTTTAAAATAGACTCTTGCGTTGCCATGTTCGCTAAAAGCTAAAAACTAATCGGATTATTTCTTGGCCTTAATCTTTTCAACAATTTTAAATGTTATTGTGTAACGCTCGATAATAAATATATAATTAATTGATTGTCGGAGGTATTAATTAAAAAGAATTAAAAACATTTTTAGGAGACCAATTTCTTTTACAAAAATGAAGGAAAAAAAGTACCCATAATATTGAAAATTTGTTGCGAAATGGGTCCACTCTAGGATAGGGTTTTATTATTATCATTTTTAACATTTTATTTACCGATTTACCTAAAAAAAAAGGGGGCGGGGTCTTCGCAAAAATGACACATCGAGCACCTTACAGATACCTTCTATCTCAAAGTCAAAACCTTCTCTAATTCCAATACCATAACATTTACCTAACATTAAGCATTAGGATCCGATAGTTATAGGTATATTATTTTTTTGAACCTCCGTTCCATTTCTAAAACCTGAAACATTTTATTTAAATACCCGACTCGACTTCAGACAAACATGTAAGATTTCTTCTCAGTTTCTGCTCTATACGGAGAGTGACTTTCTTGCTTTCGACTATTTGGTGGTAAACACGAGTAATCCATCGAGTCTTTTTCCTATTTAAAAAAAACTAGGATTTAACCCTCTTTTATTTTTTTTTAAATAAAAGGAATCAAGATGTTTTACCGAGAATTTATTTTGGATTTTGTCATTGTCTGTAAATGGTTGGAAATAGGGGACTTCCCTGTATTGTGCAGTATCATAAAAATAGCGGTAAAATCCACCGCAAGCTGATATTATAAGGATAAGCAACGCAACTCCAACCCAAAAATACCATAGTGAATATACATAATCGCAGCATAAGTTATCTCCGCAACAATACTGCTCAATTCCACAACTATAATTATAATAATCCCAAAATTGGATTATTATATGATAATTAATTACATTTAAGTCGCGAAAACTATTTTAAATAAATATTTTCACGACCATAAACACCCGACCAGTTCCTTCCTCCTAGCCACCAAATAGCATAAAATATCTAAAAATATAACCTAACCTAACCCAACAAAACCCAACCAAACCCAACCAAACCCAACAAAACCCAACCAAACCCAACAAAACCCAACCTAACCCAACAAAACCCAACCTAACCCAACAAAACCCAACCTAACCCAACAAAACCCAACCTAACCCAACAAAACCCAACCTAACCCAACAAAACCCAACAAAACCCAACAAAACCTAACCTTTAATATGAAGGGTAAAATATAGAAAATATATATTTTATATTAATTCCGCACCTTAATTTTAACAAATTATCCTAAAATTAACCTTGAATAAATGATATTTATTGAAAAAACTGCATTTTGAATGCGCGAGCTAAAGTAAAGTTTAGCCGATGTTTGCTTAAAGTTATGAGAATTTTATAAGGTTACTTACAAATCATGATCGCAATAATAGCCAAGAACTTGATACGGAAGAGTTAAAAAGGCAGCGACGGATACTGGGCCCACTTTGGGGTCAAATACTTTGGGAAAAACCCCAATCATTTTGCAATTGTTGGGGTATCTACCCTTTTTTCAATAGGGACTTGGCAGTACTACGTCATGCAACGTCAGGCTACCTTCCACTAGTGCTAAAAACATACCAGGAGGAGGGGCTTATATAGCTTTCATTATGTTAAAAAAACATACCATAATGGCGCTGGGGGCGGAGTTAAGCCCGAATTGCCAAGTCCCTATTGTGGTTATGGCCAAAAATCGGTAAACACTCATGCAGAAGTCGTAAATATACGAGCGATTCCGGGTTAAAAGAAACCAGTAACGATAATGAAAGGTGAATGCACTGGCCCGTTACGCGGTAATTAAAAGTTATTTCAATTTTAGTTGTCAAGTGAAGGAAGCCATGCCACCATGAACTAAACTTTCTTTTCACTAAGCCTTGGCATAAAAATTTTATACCATTTGAAATCAAAAGTGATTAAATCTTGGCTAAACTGTTATATTAAACTGTCACATGTTATCTGTATTTTACAGTTTTATCTAAACCTTGTTGAATTTTCAAGTATTTTGAATTTTTATCCGATGATTAAATAGTTGTTTACGCTATACAGCTGGAGCACTTACAAGTGTTGCCAGCTTGACACACACGACAGGTTAAGTTCTCACTTGCAGCGTCAATATATACCGAGTCTAGAGTAGACGAACACCGGTGTTGTAACCCGAGTCCGGGGAATCCGGGATCCATAAATAAAAGGTTAAAAATGCTTTTCATGAAGAAAAGTATGACGTAAAGCTAACCTAGCGACGTTTTGTAATAATTTTCCGAAGTTAATATCATTAAATTTTTAATATTGGGCGTTCTTTCTTTACTTGGTTTATACTGACTTTGAATTTGGCCCAAATCCCTCCCCCACCCCCTAGAGTTAAAGGGATTTGTAAAAGATCTGTGACCTGGCTGTTCATTGCCTTTTGAATTTATAAAGGCCCATACATTGTGATATTTTAAGAGGGGGGACATTTGGTTGTCCTACTGGCTACATGGCGCTGTTTATCAGTAGATTCTTGCGCAATTTGGATTACGGGTGCTTTAAGATCGATGGCAAATTGGCGGAAATTTAAATAGTTACGTCATTTTGTGAGAATTCGCGCCCAAAAAGTCTGAGAACTACGCCGCCCTATATTGAGAACGAAATATATCATAATGCACGAGCCTTGATAAATATAGGAGGCAATGGTCTGCCATGGTAGACAGACAGACCTATGGACAGACCCAAAGAGCTGGGAAGGAAAATGAAAAGACTGGGCACTGTGGATTGTGGGCAGGGATCGAAGTTAGTAGAACTTCACATTCCTGCCACCTCATATTACTTAACCTTAGCATAGTGGGGCTATATACGTTAAAACAAGTCGTCGCATGTAATAGTACTCCCTTCCCGACCTGATATGTCTTTAAAGGGGCTGGCCGGAGCTGTTGGGGTGAAGGGGGGGCGCCATTCCTTATGGCCAAAGAGCTGGGTGTTTTCCCCCTGAACTAAGGGCGGTCTCCCCCAACAGCGCTGGTGAGCCCCTTTAAAAACTATAATAAAATGTGACGTCATCCTGGGTGCTGTCTCAAGCTCTGCAAAAATCGCAACAGTTTTCAAATCAAATCTATACAGGCTTATAGATGCCGTATAACAAATTAAAACCCTTTTGAAACAGGGCGGCTCCCAAAGGAGCTCAGCGTAAAAAAAAAAAAAAAAAAAAGGTATTCAGAATAACCATAGCCAACTCGATCACGCACTCATCTCCACAAATGGCTATAGACAAACAAACACCAAGAAACAGATATTTTTAAAAACATTTCAGACAAATTACACCGAGAATACATTTATTATAAAAAATACAGTGGTAGAAGTTAATTATACATTTATAATAATTAATTTTTACAAGGCAACGACCAGGTGATATGTTTTATTTTTTTTTTTTGTAAGGGCTTAAAATAGACTTCTGATTATACGGTACTTATTAAGACACCTTTTGTGAATTTGAAAAAAATAAAAAGGTTTTTCTTTTCTCATCTCTCTTTTCTTTAGCAATTTCTGGTGTTTGTGGTTAAAATCTTGTTCGTTTTTTTTTTTTTGACACTTTTACCATTAAAATTGGTATTGGTTTATGTAATAATGGCCAAAAGGTTAGAGAAATATTTTGCCAAGTGATTCTTTTTTGTTGGGAAAAACTTTTGATCCAAAAATACGTCAAAAGTTTACTTTAAAACTTTCTTCCTTGGAGATATGAAAGCTCGTTAAAGAGATTCTCACTAAATGTTTTTTTTTTTGGTAGATAGATAGCAAAGGAGTGAATAATAATTATTTTCTAGGAAATATATTTCAAAGTTCCCCCAATTTTTCAAATTCTAAATTTTGGATTGTTTTGTTTCGACAATCATTATGATTAAGCTCAATTTCTCTTTCCTTCCATCTTATTTAAAATTAATTTAATTCCTTTAAAGATTTAAGGAATTTAAATATATATTTTTTAAATGTATGTGACGTTTCTGGGGAAAGAAAATTTCATAATTATTAATTATATAGAAAAATATTTCATTCTTCAATCTGAAGAATCAGAATCATGACGTTTCCGTTTAGTAGTAGTTCTTGTTGAACTATTTCTATCCGAACTATTATCATCAGAATGACTTCTTTTTGAGCTAGAGTTTCTCTTTGAATCTTCACTGCTACTATGACTATCGTGTCTCGAACGTTCCTTATGTTTGTGTTGTTTTTTCTTCTTCTTTTTCTTGGACTTTGAGCTTCTAATAAAAGGTATTTAATTATTATCATTAATGGTTTCCAAGATTTATCTTTCAATTTATTTTACAGGGTTCGTACAACTTTTGGAAAACAAAAATTTCCCTGAGATTTATGGGAGGTTTTTCCCCCATATACTTCCCTGAATTTTCCAGGTTTTTCCCCTATATGGAATATCCTATGGAGCAAATTTTAACGGAGGGGGGAGGCAAATTGGACTATAACATACTGAAAGGACATCCCCGTATCTCTAATAGAACCAGAGTTATGAGCCTCCAAAGTATAGTGTAATGTTAATCCTATGGAGGGGGTGAACATTTTGCTCAATTACTCGGCCGTTGTTTGTCGTAGACCTAAGTTTTTAGTATGGTTGGATGGGGGGCAAATAGGACTATAACATACTCAAAGGACATCCCTGTATCTCTAGTAGAACCAGAGTTATGAGCCTCCAAAGTATAGTGTAATGTTAATCCTATGGAGGGGGTGAACATTTTGCTCAATTACTCGGCCGTTGTTTGTCGTAGACCTAAGTTTTTAGTATGGTTGGATGGGGGGCAAATTGAACTATAACATACTCAAAGGACATCCCCGTATCTCTAATATAACCAGAGTTATGAGCCTCCAAATATAGTGTAATGTTAATCCTATGGAGGGGGTGAACATTTTGCTCAATTACTCGGCCGTTGTTTGTCGTAGACCTAAGTTTTTAGTATGGTTGGATGGGGGACAAATTGAACTATAACATACTCAAAGGACATCCCTGTATCTCTAGTAGAACCAGAGTTATGAGCCTCCAAAGTATAGTGCAATGTTAATCCTATGGAGGGGATATTTATGAACATTTTGCTTAACTACTCGGCCCCTGTTTCACGCAAATTTCCCTGATTTCCCTGAATTTTACTAAAAATTCAAAATGTCCCTGATGTTTTTGTCAACTATTTATTTCCCTGATATTTCCAGGTTCTCCCTGTTTTCCAGATTTGTATGAACCCTGTTTATACAAATCATTAACTTACTTTCTCTGATTATCATCCTCTGCTTTTTGGGATTTATCCGTACTTTTATTACCATTTGGTCCTTGAAATGCAACTCCATTTTTGGTTGAATTTGAAGGACATCCAAATGTAGGTCTATTTTTCCCGATTCCCGTTGTTCTTTCTCCTTCTCTTTCAGTAGGATTTCTTTGTAAAACTTCGGCTAAATCCTCTTTTGATAAAGGTTGAACTTCTTTCTTGATTGGTTTTTTACCTCTAAATAAACAAGTTAGTTTGTTTGGATTTTACGATATAATTAGGAAATCAATTAACTTACAACGCTGCTAACATCGCCTCTTCTTCGGCAGCTTTTATGGCAGCCATATCATTTTTACGTATTTCTATTTGTTCCTTGCTGTTTCTATCTTTTGAATACCAACTGAGATCTTTTCCTTTTTGCCATCTACCAACTGGTGCCTTAACGGAATGGCCCAAATAGTTTTCTCGATATTTATCAAGTTTAACGTCTTCCCAATTAAACTGATCCGCACCCCCTCTTACTCCTCCTCTTGATGGATGATACATTACTACTATTTCTATTATTAATAACTATTTTCTCTGTGCAAACTTTGTTCGTTTAATACAAAACGGTATCTGAAAACAGAGATAATCAATTCGCACGCATGAGTCATGACTCATGAACCTTAAATCTTGAATGGTAAATAGCTACTTTTACTTAAGCCTAACTGAATTTGGTAGCTCTTGAAATCAAATAAAATTCAACTTACTTCAAATAAAAGTTGCTTTGACATATAAGAATTGAGAGTTTTAACTTGTTCTTCAAATTATATGACGTTTATCATAGTTTAAACTACTAACATTAAGTAAAAATAAATTAGAAAATTAACCTGTTCAACAAGTGCAAAGAAACCATTTTGTTTTTCGTAAACCATAGCCCACTCGATCACGCAATCAGACACACATTGAGTTGAGAAAATAACCACTAGAGTGGGGTTTGCGTTAACCTGCCTATTGGGGTACGTGACTACGTGGGACACTTTTGAAAATATGGGACGGACGGATAGCTTCCAAGTTTATCACGCGATGGTTGCCTCTGTGGTTGCCAGCGAATTATTTTTGCGAAATAAATATTATTACATGTATTCTTGAAATCAGTCAAATTTCCCGCCTTTTCTTTCAGTTCCTTTGATTGCATTGGGATGGTGCCACAAGCGCGTGATATAGTTAATTGGGTCTTCCCGCCATTTCTTTTAGTTCCTTTGATTGCATTGGGATGATGCCACAAGCGCGTGATATAGTTAATTGGGTCTTCCCGCCTTTTCTTTTAGTTCCTTTGGTTGCACTGGGAAGGCGTCACAAGCGCATGATATAGTTAATTGGGTCTTATACACTCTAGGGGTAATTTTCTCAACTCAATGCAAACACATGAATTATTTACTAACCCCGTGAATAGCCCACTCGATCACGCAATCACTAGCATCATAGCAGACGACACGTTTCATAAATCTTGAGAGAAAGTTGAGGAACTGTCTCGCGAGATCAACCAATAAAATTTAAATTTGCTTAATATTTAATTAATTATGTTTCTGACAATAGTTAACTTTGGCAAAAAAGTTGCCCAAAAAAATTTGGGTCCGACGAATTTCTTTAAAAGACAACAGATATTTAGACTAGCCGCCGTAAGTGTTTCTACTCTACTAATCCCAATAAAAACTAGCTTTTAATCAAAATAATTCAATTTTGAAGAATTATTACGGACGAAAGAGAAATTGTTACTCCATAGCGATAAAATATGTTCATAGAGCTTTAGTTTACGCTACACGAGGTCGAAGACAAAAGAAGATTAATGAAAGAGAAGTATGTTTAAAATTTTAGGGAGTGGGCCAAGGGGTGAAAATCAGTGCCACCCCTACTAAGTTTCTACCCCCACTATACTTCACTCTGTAATAAGTAGGGACTTGACAATTCGGGCTTAACTCCGCCCCTAGCGCCATTATGGTATATTTTTTTAACAGAATGAAAGCTACATAAGCCCCTCCTCCTGGTATGTTTTTTAATACTAGTGGAAGGTAGCCTGCAGGTGCATGACCTAGTACTGCCAAGTCCCTATTCTCCGCCATTTTGAGCAAAAGGGGAGGAGCCATTCTTAAGCCACATCCCCTATACCGAGCAAAAGGGGAGGAGCCATTCTGAAGCCACATCCTCCTATACCGAGCGAAAGGGGAGGAGCCATTCTTAAGCCACATCCCCCTATACCGAGCGAAAGGGGAGGAGCCATTCTTAAGCCACATCCCCCTATACCGAGCGAAATGGGAGGAGCCATTCTTAAGCCATATCCCCCTATACCGAGCGAAAGGGGAGGAGCCATTCTTAAGCCACATCCCCCTATACCGAGCGAAAGGGGAGGAGCCATTCTTAAGCCACACCCCCTTTACCACTGTTAACTCTTAAAATTAAATTTTTCATTTATATTTAAGCTATGGATTGAAAGACTCCGAGCTGGATGTGACGAACTAGATACCAGATATTCAACTTTTATCTTTGGATTAACTAAAGTATTAATTAAAGCAAATACATTTATAATTACCAGGCTAAATTATAAAACGTAATTAACTCTGATTTATAGAGCAATATATTAATTAACAAGAAAAATCTGGCTGATTTAGCAATTTGGGAGCCAAGAACATTTAAAGTTTGATATTAATATTAATTTATATTACCACTTACCTTTAGGATTAGATTAATTACAATATTTTCTAGAGTTTAACGCAAGTCGCTGCAATGAAAGAATATTCTGATCCAATGGCCGATAATGTAATCCCTCTAAAACCTCCAAAGGGTGTCATAACGAAAGGAATGCTATAAATCAAGAATAAAGAACTATTTATTTCGTTAAAAATTAAAATTTAGGCAAATGATGGAATATAAATTTACATACAGAATTAAAATATTTCATATCTTATCATTCATTAATTTGTAAACCATTAATAAAAAATATTAAAAATAGTTTTAAAATTACTACAATTGTGGGTGTCTTCTCTTTAATCATTAATTAATTAATATGATTAATTTCCTTATCCTTATTAATTGTCATCATTAAAAAAAATGGCACTGAAGAGTTTAGTAGTAGTTGTCATGTTAATTATTTATTTATTTACATAAGCTAATTAATTAATATAAGATAAGTACCTTCGCGGGAGACGACGACCCGATAGAATCTAAAAAAATACTTTTTTGTTTTGGAAACTTTTAATTGTTAAAAAAAAAGAACAATTCAGAATAAGAAATAGGTCAAATAATAATTAATTTTAATACAAAATAATTTATATACTATAATGGTTAGGCTATAAGGGAATTAAACGTCATTTAAACCTAATTAAAATCATGATTGTAAATATTAATAAAGTTATTTACATAATCTATTTTTTGTTTGTTATAAAATGTCATTGTTTTTCATATTTTTCCCCCATCAAATTGATTGTAACCACTCTCCCAAAGGCCAGGACGGGTGGGCGTGGCCTGGCTTAGCCCCTCCCCTTTTCCACCGCCATATTGGATTCAATCATTGGTTGTAACTAAATAAAAGGGGTATCCCTTGAGATCTGAAAAAGGGGGAATGAAATCTCTACTTGTCTCTCACAATATTCCTTGCCAAGGGGCGGGGCGATTGTAATCCTTACCAATCAAAATTTCACAAAGGGGCGGGGCGATTGTAAACCTTCCCATTAAAATTTCACAAGGGGCGGGGCGATTGTAAACTTTCCCAATCAAAATTTCACAAGGGGCGGGGCGATTGTAAACCTTCCCAATCAAAATCTGACAAGGGGCGGGGCGATTGTAATCCTTCCCAATCAAAATTTCACAAGGGGCGGGGTGATTGTAAACCTTCCCAATCAAAATTTCACAAGGGGCGGGGCGATTGTAAACCTTCCCAATCAAAATTTCACAAGGGGCGGGGCGATTGTAAACCTTCCCAATCAAAATCTGACAAGGGGCGGGGCGATTGTAATCCTTCCCAATCAAAATTTCACAAGGGGCGGGGCGATTGTAAACCTTCCCAATCAAAATCTGACAAGGGGCGGGGCGATTGTCATCATTAAAAAAAATGGCACTGAAGAGTTTAGTAGTAGTTGTCATGTTAATTATTTATTTATTTACATAAGCTAATTAATTAATATAAGATAAGTACCTTGATAGAATCTAAAAAAATACTTTTTTGTTTTGGAAACTTTTAATTGTTAAAAAAAAAGAACAATTCAGAATAAGAAATAGGTCAAATAATAATTAATTTTAATACAAAATAATTTATATACTATAATGGTTAGGCTATAAGGGAATTAAACGTCATTTAAACCTAATTAAAATCATGATTGTAAATATTAATAAAGTTATTTACATAATCTATTTTTTGTTTGTTATAAAATGTCATTGTTTTTCATATTTTTCCCCCATCAAATTGATTGTAACCACTCTCCCAAAGGCCAGGACGGGTGGGCGTGGCCTGGCTTAGCCCCTCCCCTTTTCCACCGCCATATTGGATTCAATCATTGGTTGTAACTAAATAAAAGGGGTATCCCTTGAGATCTGAAAAAGGGGGAATGAAATCTCTACTTGTCTCTCACAATATTCCTTGCCAAGGGGCGGGGCGATTGTAATCCTTACCAATCAAAATTTCACAAAGGGGCGGGGCGATTGTAAACCTTCCCATTAAAATTTCACAAGGGGCGGGGCGATTGTAAACTTTCCCAATCAAAATTTCACAAGGGGCGGGGCGATTGTAAACCTTCCCAATCAAAATCTGACAAGGGGCGGGGCGATTGTAATCCTTCCCAATCAAAATTTCACAAGGGGCGGGGTGATTGTAAACCTTCCCAATCAAAATTTCACAAGGGGCGGGGCGATTGTAAACCTTCCCAATCAAAATTTCACAAGGGGCGGGGCGATTGTAAACCTTCCCAATCAAAATCTGACAAGGGGCGGGGCGATTGTAATCCTTCCCAATCAAAATTTCACAAGGGGCGGGGCGATTGTAAACCTTCCCAATCAAAATCTGACAAGGGGCGGGGCGATTGTAATCCTTCCCAATCAAAATTTCACAAGGGGCGGGGTGATTGTAAACCTTCCCAATCAAAATTTCACAAGGGGCGGGGCGATTGTAAACCTTCCCAATCAAAATTTCACAAGGGGCGGGGCGATTCTAAACCTTCCCAATCAAAATTTCACAAGGGGCGGGGCGATTGTACTTTGGATTCAAAATGGGGGCGGGGACGCAGAGTAATGTTTTCCCCCAAATTTCGTCATGATAGTTTTATTATGTTGGTTTAAAATTATAAATTCTGTTGTCTTAAAAAACTTTTGAACTTCTTCAAAAATGTTCATTGTTGATGAGTGTTGCAAAAGAGTGTTTTTTTTTTCACTTTCGGTAAACTTTGTCGCACTAATTAAAGTGTCTTTTCGTAATGAACCAATTTACTGTTTTAGTAATTATGGTTTTTCTGTTTTTTTCACTTTCAGTTCAAATTTAGGAAGTTTTTATATTTTCTTTTAAAATTAGTGTTTCACCATCTCGTTTTTTTTTTCACCAAACACTACACTTGTTTCGAGGATTCATTGGTGAACCAGAAGAGCATTGGAATGCTGCCGAAAATTCTGGCAGTTGTTTTAAAGCTCTTAACACCCTATTACAAAAATAATTGAAAAATTTGTTAAATTAATTAAAACTTCAAAGTTAATTACAACTTTAACATTTAACAAATTACCTTATATGGTTAGGTGAAGTGTTACTATGCTCACTTAGTGTTTTAACCTTTTCCTGACTAATAGCTTGGCACATTGTCTGTAAGATGAAATATAGTTAAGATTTTTCAATCCAATGATTAGAGTAATTAATCGCGAAAAAAACAACAACAAATTAATCGCGAAAAAAACAACAACAAATTAATCGCGAAAAAAACAACAACAAATTAATCGCGAAAAAAACAACAAATTAATCGCGAAAAAAACAAATTAATCGCGAAAAAAACAACAAATTAATCGCGAAAAAACAACAACAAATTAATCGCGAAAAAACAACAACAAATTAATCGCGAAAAAACAACAACTAATTAATCGCGAAAAAAACACAACTAATTAATCGCGAAAAAAACCACAACTAATTAATCGCGAAAAAACCACAACTAATTAATCGCGAAAAAAACACAACTAATTAATCGCGAAAAAAACACAACTAATTAATCGCGAAAAAAACACAACTAATTAATCGCGAAAAAAACAACAACTAATTAATCGCGAAAAAAACACAACTAATTAATCGCGAAAAAAACCACAACTAATTAATCGCGAAAAAACCACAACTAATTAATCGCGAAAAAAACACAACTAATTAATCGCGAAAAAAACAACAACTAATTAATCGCGAAAAAAACAACAACTAATTAATCGCGAAAAAAACACAACTAATTAATCGCGAAAAAAACACAAACTAATTAATCGCGAAAAAAACACAACTAATTAATCGCGAAAAAAACACAACTAATTAATCGCGAAAAAAACACAATTAATCGCGAAAAAAACACAACTAATTAATCGCGAAAAAAACACAACTAATTAATCGCGAAAAAAACAACAACTAATTAATCGCGAAAAAAACACAACTAATTAATCGCGAAAAAAACCACAACTAATTAATCGCGAAAAAACCACAACTAATTAATCGCGAAAAAACCACAACTAATTAATCGCGAAAAAAACACAACTAATTAATCGCGAAAAAAACACAACTAATTAATCGCGAAAAAAACAACAACTAATTAATCGCGAAAAAAACAACAACTAATTAATCGCGAAAAAAACACAACTAATTAATCGCGAAAAAAACACAACTAATTAATCGCGAAAAAAACACAACTAATTAATCGCGAAAAAAACACAACTAATTAATCGCGAAAAAAACACAACTAATTAATCGCGAAAAAAACACAACTAATTAATCGCGAAAAAAACAACACTAATTAATCGCGAAAAAAACAACACTAATTAATCGCGAAAAAAAACAACTAATTAATCGCGAAAAAAAACAACTAATTAATCGCGAAAAAAACAACTAATTAATCGCGAAAAAAACAACTAATTAATCGCGAGAAAAACAACTAATTAATCGCGAAAAAAACAACTAATTAATCGCGAAAAACGACCAATTAATCGCGTAAAACGACCAATTAATCGCGATATTAACTAAATTAAAAAATAGTAAACATCTAACCTGGGCATATGAGATAAAAAACAGCTCGTCACCACTTTGATCTAGACCTGGTAAGTCTTCATTTTCATTAACAGTATTTTTAAAAGCCTGGAATTAACAAATAAAAATTAAAATAACTATATTTAAGAGTGCACTTAAATTAATAGAACATCTTTCTTACCTTGTAAGCGAACTTTACAGCAGCTACATCAGCTAATGTCTGACCTAATGTCAAATTTCCATTTACCTTTAAAAAATTACATAAAACTATAAGTTTCGAAAAATCACATAAGACTTCAGGAATAAATATTTATAACCTACCTTAATATTTCCATATAACGTTTCATTTCCCAATTTTTCCCTGACGCAGGTGGTATCTCTAATAAATGATTTATTAGATCTGTCTTTAAGCCATTCCTCTAAATCTCCTAAATTATTATAATGAACACCAGTTTCATCTAAGGCTTTAAACATTTGACTGCCCAAAAGGGTTCCCAAAGAACCATATTTAACAGCGCTATAATCAAGAAAATGTATAATATTTAAAATCATAAATTAAATTTAAATTAACATAATTTAATTTTAAAATTATAAAAAATTAAAATTAAAGTACTTTGTTGAAAGAGGATCAAAAATTGGTTGTTGAAGTAACCCAGCAGGTATAACTAAATTATTTCCTTGATATTGGTAGACACTTTCGATGTCATGAGGGTTTATGGTCCAACTATTAGGGAGAAAAATGTTTCCTTACTTTTATTGTCATAATACAAGAAAAATGTCACGCTTAAAAGGACCAATAACAACGAGATTTTGTGTGACTAAAAGCAAAGCCATCGAAGCAAATACCTTAGAAGTTTCCGCGAGATATTGACCTCAGTTTAGCATTTAGGCTTAAGAAAGAACTAGAATACAAAGTAGGCTTAAGAACGCAACTCAAACAAAACGTACCCAGATTCAGAATTAACTTGTTTCTCAAGTAACTCTTCTTCCTTTTTCCTTAAAAACGATTGAGCATCTTTAAGATTTTGCATAAATTCCGCTTGTACTTGAAACTGTTATTAAAAAAGACCACGTGCGTTAGCGCCATTTGAATTTCCCGCCGAAACTCTCTATTCTTATTGGCCAAAATGGAGTTCAAACTCACGTCGTTATAGTAGTTTGCCAAGGCATCATTACGAAGTATAAAATCAGGAGCTCCACGGAGAGTTACTAAGTTATCCATTTTTTTCTTAATCATACTGGAGGTGTCAGAATCATCGACCCAAGGTATAGAGCTAACGCTATCGGTGAATGCACTTATGATATTTGATTCCACGATTCTAGACTGATAATAATATCAACAAAAAAATTTTTAAGTTCCCAAACCAGTCCTAGGCGATTTTTTTAGTTGAAGGGCAAAAATGAAAGAGGCCAGTTTGGTTACCTCATCGTTGTATTCCGGGATATAATACATCTTGACGTACGTGGCTCCTAAAGCAAGACCCATGTACTTGTTGGTCAAATCTAAACAATATTCCCAACGATCTTGGGCAGGCTTATGAACATTTTTGACACCTGTAAGATATCAATGACAGTTTTTATATAACAAACATTTTAAGGCAATTTTCACATAATGGTTATATGCTTATGAGAAAACATAATTTGAAAAAATATCAGTAGATATTTGCATTTCTACAGAAACCACGTAACAAAATCAAAATCAAATTAATTTTATAACTTTTAACACCCAATTCAATAAAACAATGCTTAAAGGGCAAGCCTGATTTAAAATGCATTATTCAAATCCAATTTTATGAGGTAGGAGGTATGAGGCGTCGCTTTACGAGAATCTATGACGTTTCACCTACGTCACTTCATGACAAGCTCTCAGTAACCAGTGACAAACCAGGAATAGATTTAATTTTAGAATTAGGAATGGAGAACGGTTAGTATTTACTTCAGTCCGACTCATAGCCCACCCAGTATAGAGCCCCTCCCTCCAACACGTAACGAAAAGTTTAAATTATCTTATTGGCTCGCTTAAACTACGTTTTGATGATGTAGCTGACAGGGACGGCGAAAAATAAGTAATTCCTTTTTACCTCTGTCGCTATGACCCGCCTCTTCTGTTCATACCCCCCCCCCCCGTCCCGGGGAAAGGTGGTCCGGGACTTTGATACCCGCCCAGATTACTCTGTTCTCCATTCCTACTTCTAAAATTAAATCTATCCCTGGTTTGATCAAATTTGGTAACGAAACACACAAACAAACAGACCACTTTCTGAAATATATAGGCCTACTAACCTAACCTAATAAAATAAATTGCTTATTGAAACCCATGGAATTGGTAAGATACGCGCCTTCCCAAGCAAAGACGTCTCCATAAACAAGACGAATAACACTCGTCTACTTTTAAATAATATAATAATTAAGTTCATTTTCAACGCCTGTCACTCACTTTGTTAACCCCATAACAAATTAGGTTTGCGTAGGACGTTTTGTAAGTGTTTGAAGCAAATAAAAATTGTTAACAAAAGCCTTAAATTTGGTTAAATTTAAGAAATAATTGTGTTTAAATTAGTCTCGACCTCAAATTCTTATCTTTACAAAAATTATCTATAAATAAATTTGTCATAATTAATATAAATGGAAAAACTTCTTTGAATAGCTAATAATAAGATTAAAAATGCATAGAACTTTGGGTTTATTCCAAGACAAGTTATTCCACTATCAAATCCATCTATTTCACAATAGAAAGGTCACGTGTGGGTCAAGTGTGAAGGGAGAAGAGGGGGAAATAAGAGTGTGAGTGAGAGATCGGACATTATATTTTGGTTAAATTTATAAATATTCAATAAATTCGAATGCTTAAGGGAATGGATAGGGTTCCAGAATCTAGAGGTTTTACCCGATAGCAATAAAGCTAGGAACATTGCCGTGGTCCTAGCAGATTTTTGGAGAACTAAAAGGACTCCTAATTGGCCAGTACTGAGGATATGTAATTAGATGCCCAAGTTTCCAATAATTTCAAATTAAGTTTCAAGGAAAAGCAACTTTGGTATGACTAGAGGAGTTTTCGGCAGGATTTTTTGAAAGTGCAGTCGCTGTCACCATAAGTTTATAAGATATGTTCCATAAGTCTGACATTACCTATACTTCGTAATGCTAGAGACTTACAGCTCGAGCTAGTTCGAGAACGACAAGCCAGAATTGAAGCCCTACACTCGGTTAATTTTGCAGTCCATCTTCCTACTAAGCCTTTAACAGCGCCTCACCAGGCGTCGCTTTACCTCGAATCTATGACCTACGTCACTTCATGACAAGCTCCAGTTTGTAACCAGTGACAAACTTATGGAACATAACTTATGACCTTACGCTGTTACAAAGAATTCAGTTTGATGTTTTATGTAACTGCCTTACCCCTTGGAGGTCGATTAACAAAACAGCACCGCGAAAAGGTCTAGGGAACATGTTTAATGCATTATAATAAAAAGCACATTGCAGTTGTTCGTTCTTTGAACAATTTTGGCATATTCATAAAAAAGCCGTTTTCTTCATCCCCCTGAAGTTTTAGTACAACAGAAGAACTCCTTGTATTATGTATGCATTATGTCATAGTATTGGCGCCTGGCCAATTGAAACTAATCAACTTAAAGGGGCGTAAAA
Organism: Phalangium opilio; assembly: GCA_019434445.1. Taxonomy (NCBI): domain Eukaryota; kingdom Metazoa; phylum Arthropoda; class Arachnida; order Opiliones; family Phalangiidae; genus Phalangium; species Phalangium opilio. Next base: position 1,861,022 of record JAEQBA010003137.1, read on the forward strand.
ACAGAAGTATATTAACCACGAAATGATTATGACATTTCACTAATCCCTAGCAAAATACAAGCCCCTGTAAATATTTTAGAGCTACGTTAACGGCACTGTACTTGATTTTATAAAACAATAGCATATATACAGGGTGTTTCTGATAAATCTGGCATAATTATGAGGGATGTTCTTTGGGCGATTTTGAGTCGAAAATGTTCCATGACATTTTGGCGTCCGAGCCACCGTTTTCGAGTTAAGATAGTATTTAAAATTAATATATAATATCAGGGATAGATTAAATTTTAGAAGTAGGAATGGAGAACAGAGTAATCTGGGCGCGCGTCCGCTCAAAGTCCCGTGACCCCCTTCCACGGGACGGAGGGGTATTAAAGAATAGGCGGGTCATAGGTCATAGCGACAGAGGTAAAAAAGGAATTACGTATTTTTCGCCGCCCCCGTCATCAACGTCATCAAAACGTAGTTTAAGTGAGCCAATAAGATAATTTAAACTTTTCTTTACGTGTTGAAGGGAGGTGCTCTATACTGGGCTATGAGTCGGATTGAATTAAAAGCTAACCGTTCTCCATTAGGATATTATAGGTTATTTCATGAAATTATAGGATAATGTTTTATAGGTTCAAAAATATAGGAATTTCAGGACCGCTGTGCTCACTGCTGCCAATCGGGACTTGAAACTTTATTTTCATGTACTTTCGGTTCGACTAACGGTTTGAAAGCGTCTTTACAACATCAAACTTTTCCAGTGGGCAGAAGCTGGAAAGGTTTCTCGTACAACAAGTCTGACAGTGGCAGCAGAGCGTGTCATGGTCCAAGAGAGGGTTTTCATAAAATCCCTTTATGATAGTTTTACACCAAGCTAAAAGGGTAGCGTCATTCGGTAGTTGTATGGATATACAATAAACCCTTGAAAGATTGGCAGGTTAAGTAGGGTTTTAATGGAGGCAATGATGAAAGAGAATCGCTAGAAATGGATTTAAAGCGACGCGACGCGTCTCTGCTCGGCTCTGCCTCCCCCCCCCCCAACGGAATCTTTTATTAAAGGGAGGAAGAAACGCCGCGACTCTCTGGATTATGTTTTGATTAAACACACATTCCGATGGATAATGAGCAAATAAAATTGCTTATAGTAAACATGTGCACATGATTTTACCATATTTTTAAATAACTTCTACAGAATATCTCGAGATTTCACTGCAAATTGTTTAAAAGAAAAGTTCAAGTAACATAACATTATACATTAAAAGAAATGCCTTTTTCTATATATACACAAGAAAAAAAATATCAAAAAAGAAATAATTAGTGATTAATTAGTCTTAAAAACAAGGACTACCGCGCCGCCATTGGTTTAGTGTCGTCTGCTAATCCGAACCTCTTAACCCTACCTTGCCAATTACCATCCCAGGCTCCCAGCCTGTGAGAATTCAACCAATCCTGTAGGGGTAAGAGGTTCTGGCTAGCAGACGCCACTAAAACCAATGGGGGATGGCGCAGTAGTCCTTGATTATTTTTAAGACTTATTAAATGCTAATTATTTTGTAATAAGAGATCATTTAATTATTTTTTAATATTTTTCCTTTTATATTTAGAAAAAAGGGCGTTCTTTTAAGGTAATTCTCCCGATTTTGTCCATTAAAATCCCTGATTTTCCTCATATAACGCTAATTCTACGATAACTCGATATTTCCCTAAATTTATTCGATACTTCACTTTCCACGTACTCTTCTAGTAAACCAAGGCACGAGGAGAATAATCAACATGTTGATTATTATGAAGATTAAAATAATCAACTAGAAACACCAAACCCTACCACAGCAAATTGTAATTCAATCTCCCTTTAAAGAGATTAGCGCTTGTTGGCACGCTACAATCTTTTAACATGTGGTTACTTATTTTAGGAATGAAACTGATTTGGGCGCCTTATGGATGTATGGATAGATACACATTCTCTAAATACGGATGTATTAATTGGAACTCAATTTCGTCCCCATTACAAATAACAAATTCCTAGTCCACGCCGCCACTGCAACTCCTAATCTTAACTCGTCAAGGGATATGTACCATGAACGCTGCATCTCTAAAGGGACCGGAAAACGCCCGCTTTCCACTGTACAAACCGAGTCCTCTCTAGCATAGCATCGAGGGAAGGGATGGGGGCTGTGATTTTGGGAACATTCAAGGCCATAGATCAATTCGATTATTACAAACCGAGAAACCAACACACAGGAGCGAGGACGCCATTGGGGTATCCTTCCTCTCGCCAAGAAGCTCCGCCAGAGGCAGTGCGAGTTGGCTAGCGTCCCGCCTGTAGGGAACTCTGGCTCCGCTTGGCGTTGCTTCTTGGCGAGAGGGAGGATACCCCAATGGTAGCCTCGCCCCTGGGTGTTAGTTTCTCCGTTTGTAATAATCGAATTTGTCTATTCGGTCTTTTTTAGCCACATCGTAGTATACGATAGGCTCTTAGTTTGACCCCAGCCGTAGTAGCTGTAGCTGTAGCAGTAGTAGTAGTAGTAGTAGTAGTGGCCGGGGTTGTCACTTTCGTTACGTTATCGTTAGATTTTAGCTTAAAAGGAATTCGACAGTACCTCAACCCCCCATAGGGGTAACTGAGCTCGGTTAGAGATTTTATATTAATTAAAATTTTTCTTGGTCTCAGCCGGGATTCGAACCCCGGTCGCTCACATCCTACCACTGAGCCATAGACTTGATAGAAACCTCGAGTTTTTATCGTTTAGTTTTATCTCTAAAATGTCGGGGTGATGTGGGGTGGGGTACCTCTTAATCTGTGGGGTCGGACACTTCTGAATTTGTATGTTTGGGGTTTTTATATTTATTTTCTTTTTATTTATGTGCTAATTAAATAGATAACGATGTGGCTACTATTAAGGCCCTTTTACAAAGCAAATGTGCTATAGAGAAAAATCTACCCCCGTTTACCAGTCCCTTTAGAGATCTAGCGTTCATGGATGTATGTACAGTAGGAGCTTGCTTATTACGCAATTTATCGCGCCTTCTACCCCCTCCCCCCTACATGTTATTTCTATTTTTATTATTATCTCAGAAGGAAGCGAACGAGCGAGCGAAAGTCGAGAGGAGAAATAAATAAAAGTTTCAAATTGGTGCCGTGACAGCTTTGCCTAGAATTATACAATTTAGCCAGGAAGACTTATTACACCAAAGGGGTGTTAATTTCTCTATGCCTTGTAAACGTAATTTTTCTTAACTGTATGTAAACGTAATAAAAAATTAAGATAACACTCTGCCTGTATAATATATGATATGATCCCGAGGAAATGAAAGGGGTAAAGAAATTTCAATTATATTGTCCTTAACATCTCTTAGCCTTTCTCTATTTTGTATTATGCAACGTTCAGAATTAAAATAAAAAGATAGTGAATATTATTATCACACTTCGGGGTAAGGGTATTTATATTAAGGTTTTAGAATAATAATTATATCTAATTTAAATATAATTGTGTTAAGACTAAAGAAATGGTGTACCTATTAGTGTGAATCTTATTTTCATATATTTTTGGTAAGGGTACTTTCATAGAAGGTTTTAGAATAATAATTAAATCTAACCGAAATATAATTGTGTTAAGACTAAAGAAATAGTGTAAATCTTATTTACACGTTTCTAGAATAATAATTAAATCTAATTTAAATGTAGTGTAAATCTTATTTTCACGTTTCTAGAATAATAATTAAATCTAATTTAAATATAATGAAGTTAAACGTTCCCATCCCACCGTTATTATACTAGAACCATGCATGTTTATTATATTTTGAATTTAAACTAGAGTGAAGTTAGTGAAATATTTAAAACTGTTAATTTATCTAGTTAATTATCGATTAAAATTTTGGAGGAAAACTTAATTACAGTTTGTATGTAAAGTTAAAGTTCTACTCAAAATATTACTACCCTTGTACATTAGCATATCTTTACTTGGTGACTTAATTTCTTTAACAAAAACAATGCGCACAAACACATATTTATTCGGAAACATTTCCAAGAAAGCTGCCAACTTTAAATAAGAGAGTTCTTTAATTAGTATGAAAGTTGTTTGGCATTAAGATTAGGTCATTAGCATGAAGTTTAAAAAACCTCGAACATAAACCTTCTGATATAAGAAAAGTACGTTTTTTAAAACACTTCAAAATTTAAAAAAACTTCTCCGATAAAAATATTTAAAAAACTAAACAAAAAACAATAAACTTTCTAACAATAACGCGAGGGGCTAACCACTCAGCATAACTAAAGTGTGCACGCTGTACTTAATGAAAAGCCCTACACTTGGCAATGCTAATATTATTACAGGTACCTACTACCTCCTAATCAATGTACAAGGATTTCAGAGTGATTAGCCCCTCGAACTAAATCCTCAAGAAGTTCGCTTTATCATTTAATGTTAGAGATACCCCAAAAATATATGCGTGGAAATGATTGTGCACTTACCTTCGAGTGTTTGATAAAATGAATTGGTCAGGTTACGGTAAGCTTCGTTAAGATGCGGGGCATAGTGAATTGACAGTCTCAGCATAAGATAATGATGTAGAACCCTGCAAAATAGATTAATTTATCTTGAATAAGCGGTTTAGATTAATGTATTAAAGTATATATATGTATACGTGTGGCCTTTGTATTCCATCAAATTGTAGCTTAACCAAGAAGCGATATCTAGTTTACTAGGGAGAAGTTGTAAGTTGCCTAAGTTTTCGCGCGCCATAGTCCCAGTCCCCCTATCAAAATACAAGGGGGGACGTAAAAGGAGGCCGGGCTATTTCGCCTCTCCTCAGTCGGAAAATACCTCAATTTTCGTCATTCGCGTCACGCTGACGTGAGTTTTCAAGAACCTATGAGATGCTGGTTGTAATTTAGAGGCAGGGATTAACTCCGGACCTACTATACGTTTGGACAGGAGATTAAAGCTGTAAATCTGGCGAATTTATACCTTCTCCCTAATAAACTAGATATCGCTTCTTGGCTTAAATATGCCTACATAAGACTTAAAAACGTGGTTACTAAGCTGTTTCATAGTCTAAGATCTAAAAATAGCTTAGACAGGATTGAAATGAAAGTAACTTAGCAACACGGATATACAATATCTTGATTAGATTGGAGTTAATTTATCACTGAAGGGAGAAACTGAAAACTTCTAATAAAGAAATACGAATAAATAGTTAACGTTTTTTACAGTGTAGCTTAGCTAGGGTATTTCTGATAATACTGCCAATAAATTAATAGGGATTTTGAGATTTGAGTAGAAAAGGTTCTATGACATTTTGTGGTCCGGTCAACTGTTTCGAAGAATCGAAGTTAAGACTGGAGTGTTTTAGGGATTAGAAATCATTGTAAGTTTAATTTCTTAATTAAATACAAGGGGCCATTAGTAAAATAACAATCTTAACTCGAAAACAGTGTCCCTTGTGGCAAAATGGAGATGGATAGAAGTTACATTTTCGACTCAAAATCGATTTCACAAAGAACATCCCCCTTACTTAATTTATGGCAGACTTATTTATGCAAATAACTGTGTTAAATAATTGCATCCCGTTCTTCGTTAACTTTCCCTGAATATCTTCAATGTAAATAAAAAAATTGCTAGGCCTTAATAGGTTGACAACCCAGCCAAAAGAACCCGGGTATAGTTTGACCTGGTTTTTTTTTATAGAAGAAATGGCAAAATGGACATAATTTTAACAGATGAAACGACGCGTATAGTGAAAAGGAAAGCGTTGCAACCATAGACGCGACAAACGCGAGTCGAATTCCATAATTTATAGCTCATTGTTTTCTTTCAAGGCGCGGATTTTGCCCTGTTGGATGTATGCTCGCTTCATCAATTCAAATATGATAAAAAAAGAAGGGTTTAAATATTCCGTTTCGTTTTGGCTGAAATATCACGACCACACGTCGACAAGTGAATAAATATTCACTCTTTTTTCTAAACGTATATGACCTCGATCTCTATTCGCCCTCTTCCCAAAATACGTGAAGTCTAGGCACGTATGTATTCATTAAGTCTGTATATAGAAGAGTTCATTCACGTTACTAAGAAACTATGATTCGAAACCCATCCTTGACAGGGTTCGTACGAAATTTTTACATTGAAAATCCCTAACTTTTCCAGGTTATCCCTGACCAAATTTTGGCAATATCTCTGACCAGTTTAAGGTGTTTACCAGAGCCCACTTTATCACACCTGGCTCATATTTAGCATTGCTCGAAGCATTGTTTGATATACAAAACGAAATCCCTGACTTTATAGGAAAACGTTTAAATCCCTGACTTATCCCCCTATTTTCCAAATCCCTGACTTATCCAGGCTTTCCAGGTTATCCAGGTTCCGTACGAACCCTGCTTGATTACTTTGTGACACGTACTGGTCATCTGATGACACTAGGTGTTCCAAAAATGGTGGTAGCACCGAAGCACAGTGGGCGGTTCTAACAGAAGTATATTATACTTCTCTTCGAGAGAAGTGTACCTCAAAGCGGGGTAATTGTAACATTCTTACATTTGGAGCAAGGTTACTATTAAACCGAATCACATTCGCGATAAATAGTTCCCTCATCAATACTCTATTAGCGCTTGACTATTTGTCAAGTCGCACGCATGCGCTTGTGCGTTTTTGCGTTTTTGTCCCACGTCAAGACAATCAAGGTTTGTGGGTTGATTGCTGGGGATTTAGTACCAAAGAGTTATAGAATTCACCCTAGCACGGTGCGATACCAATCTGAAGTTTGATGAGCACGAGAGTAAACAAAAAGAGTGAGCCCGGGAAGAATGGTGTTACATAACTAAAGTATTAAGAGGATACAGAGGGTCATTCTTCTATTCTCCTTCTGGTTCTGAAAATGTTCTATGACCAATCATTTCAACAAATAAAAGTTTACTATTAAACTGCCAGAGATCAGTGATAGAACCAAATTTAACAAACCAATAGTACTAGAGGCTAAAGCTATACGTTCCTATATTCTTAGTAATGTGAATGAATTCTTTATCTGTTGCGTTTTAAATGATTTTTGATTTTAACAGTAATTTGCATAATAGATGGAAACTCGAATATTTATTTGGTACTGAAGAGGGAAAAGTTTGAAAAAACAAATCAACTTACACGTTATTGCTGGAAGTTATAACATCTGATAGTTTTTGGAAGTACGTTTCATCAAAAACGGCAATATCCGAGTACGATTGGATATTGGCTGATGGATAAAGTCCTTGAATAATGCTCAACCACGGCATCTGATAATTAAAAAAATATAAAAGGCATAAATTTAATGGACAGTAGCGTTTAATCATGACAGTCCTTAGGATTTTGTAATTTAAATAAATGAAACTTAAGCCTAAGGTTAGTTTAGCTATTTTAAAATTGAAATTATTTGGAAACTGAAAAACAAATTAGGCACACAGCCCGGGCGATGACGTCGCATCTGTCAGATAGATCTTTAACTCGAAACTGGTTTCACCTTGAACTAGTAATAGAAGCGCGAGTTATCTTCTATTATTAGTCCAATTAATACGGCAATTACCGCACCATCAAGTGAGACAACTTACAGAGTCTAACAGTGGGATCACCCAAATATGACAACATAGTTAATGGAGTTCGCAAAAGACGCTTTGTTTTCGGTAGTATCACAGTTTGTGGACAACATTAACTATATTTCGCCTTCCATTGTACAACTAACTGATGGTAAAGTGGAGTAGACAAACAGATTAAGTTTGCCTATATTGCATTTGAAACTAAAGAACCAATGGATGTCGAGATCACGTACCCAAACAAAACAGGTGGTTCCAAAAATTAAAAGGGGGTAGAATCAGGGCCGTCGAGAGAGTTTGAAGGCCCCAGGAAAAATGACAAAAGCAAGGGCCCCTATCAAGACACCCTACAGGTGCCCCCACCCCTAGAAGGTATGGGCCCCTGGAAAACTGACGGCCCTGGGTAGAACCGAAGTACAATGGGCTCTATGTCCGATTCTGGGTCATAGTTTCCAAGTTATGATTGGAGTATTTTACCGATGATCCCTTAAATTTAATTAGGGCAATGTTAATATGAAGGGGTCATTGATAAAACACTCTGGAACAACTTTAACTTGTAAACGGTGGCGGTTGGCCCTTATGGCAAAATATCACATAAGTTACATTTTCGTCTCCAAGTCGCTAATAGACCCCGCAGTACAGTACTTGGGTCCATAACTTTTAGGAACACTCTAGCTGTATTTCCAATTTAATTAACAAATGAAGTTGCACAAACGCAAGGGGTTCATTGGCCCTTTACATAAAAATGTATCAACAAAATGTTTAGCTTATCTTTCTCTAATTTGCAAAGCGCTCTTAACTTGAACAAGAAAACTATAAGTCTAGGGACAATTAATTTTTTTCTATGTCCATGAAAAAACCCAACAAAGAAAAATTGTTCAAACTTACTTTTGAGGACAAGTCACTTAAATCTTGTACGGTCATTTTTCGATAATATTTTTGGGGTTGTCTATACGCTTCCGGGTCGGGACTAATCTCAGCCAGTTTTTTCTCAAATTCAACCATCAGGTGAGAAAATTCTCGAGCTTGAGTAGGATCAGCCCCTAGTAAACGGGCCAACGAATCCAAAAATGTTCTCAGGAGTTCGGGATACTATAGCAAAACAATTTAAGAAACAGATTTTTATTTATTTTTTTTGCTTCAAAAAACCTGTACGATATTGATATTTTTATGGAAGATAATATTATAGAGAATTTCGACTCACTTTGTTGTCGGGGTCTAGACTGTAAAAATGTTTGCCAGGTAGTGTCAAACCGGCTGGTTCAATCTAAAGAAATAGAAAAAGAAATCTTGTAAATACAAATTTTTCTGTGCATTCACGATATTTTTGGATGTTTTTGGCGACATGTTATTATATTATAGGTTATATTATAGAAAAACATGGAGATACTGATCAAAGGGTTTTTATTCCGAGAAATTCATATATTCTAAGATTGGGTTCTAAGAAAAGGTTGGGTACCTGTTGTGGAGAGAGACACAGCGCGACAGGTACACCACAATTTGCGAAAAGTTTATAAGACGGTCAACAATTGTGGAATGAGGGTCTTATTACGCCTCATACTATTTCTACCACATGGAATACATGCAGCTTATTGTAATCATTGCGGTCCCATATATATATCCCCATGTTAATTTCCACTCGGGTTTAATGGGCCGGGCTTGAGAACTTACTACCCGTCACGCCTCATAATTCTGGCGTCTTTCCAACTGTGATTTCATTGGTTTGTAACAACAGGAGGTTAGTTATGCGCGCCAAAGGTGCAACACGCAGCGCGATAGATTATTCGAAAGGTAAAATTCGTCATACGTAGAGATTAGTCTAGCTCATCCTAGAAAATCCGCCTAGATACGTTGAGAAAATTGCTACACTATGATTCCAATTATCTGTATGCATTCCTGCTAATACCCATTCAAATAACCTCTACAGGAGCTGACTACGTTAATTTACGTTCATTTTTGGACATCGAGTACTATGCCTATAATTCAAATACTTTGAAATGTTATAAGCTCAAACTAATTACATACCTTAACGATATTTTGAAGTCTATCCGTATCATCTGGTCCGACTGAAACTTTAAAAAAAGGTGTGGCTCCATATTGCACGTGAAGGTTCTTGAGGACTTCGTTCTTATCCCAATGATGAGGAGACCAATTCTTCAAGATACTCCATCCTTTAACTTGATTGATGTATCTCTTCAATTCCTTGTCCGACCAACTGTCAATCTCATCAACTTTGACGCATGCCATGTAAAACCTACTGATCTTAGCCTCGGCACTACGGACATCGGCGTAAGGTGAAATCAGGTCAACTTGATGACGCAATTTAAAGCGGATTTTTTCTTTAACTTGATCCACGATAGACAGTGAACCTACGTTTACCAAAATATGGAAAGATGAGCGAAAAATATGAGTTAATTTTGGAAGTGGGCAAAGTTCAAAGCTAGGTTAGTGTATGGAAATATTTGGGTACATCTGCTCTTCATAGATTCGAGGTAAAGCGACTCCTGGTGAGACGCTATCAAAGGCTTAGTACAGGCTAAATAGGACCTAGATGGACTGCAAAATTAACCACCGAGTGTAGGACTTCAATTCCCGCTTGTCGTTCTCGAACTATAAGTCTCTAGCATTACGAACTACAGGCAATATCATACTTATGCAACATATCTTATAAACTTATGGTTATGTGAGACACTACCGCTTTTAGTGTACTCTAATAACTTCCACACCATTCCACCAAAGTCCTATTGTTTGACGCCATATTACACGCCTTTTTTGTCCAGATACTATCATCAATGTTGGGTCTTAGGACAACTATGTGGTCAAACACCAGAACCTATTTACCCCTATTTTGAAAATGTCTATTGATTTGAGTTTTTCTCAAACGTTATACATCTCGAAATAGTCTATAGCAATAAATACCCGAGGTCTATAACCTCTGAGTGTCTTGAAAAGCATCAAAATTAACATTGAAAATCCGGTTTTTTCTATGATACCTCTGGTGTTTTCCAAGACAATGAAAGATTATTGAAGTGTGTATATTATGGAAAAAGGAGGAAAAATATGTATGTAAAGGTTGCCTTGGTCGTTACTTCGTTAAGTAGTTACTGGAAAGCATGCAGGGGTGGAGGAGGAATATTTAGGTCTATTGACTGTTGGTGGGCGCAACCCGTCGCGTGTTTACGCGCTTTACGGAGCTCCCTTTTTTCCTTCATCATCAATTTAAAGATTATGAAATTTTATATAAAGTTTTTCGCCGCCAATAGCCAATAGCCAACTAGTTTTTATTTTGGAATGAAAATGGTTTTCAAGGAGAATGCACAGTTTCAGTTGGTCTTTTCCAGGGATTACTTATTTCGTTCCGTCTCACCATGGATATGCAGGGTTGCCACAGATTTTTCATTTCAAAATTCCCTGACTTTTCCAGGTTTTCCCTGACCATCTAAAGCCAATTTCCCTAACCAATTTTCAAACTTACGCTAACAGAAAAGTCAGAATGCAGCCTCTAAAAATTCCTTATTTATCATCAGCTTTGTACTTAAAATTATGCTAATTTTATCACACTTTTTAATTGAATCTATTATTAGGCCTAGTATCAAGTCCAGTAGACTACATGGCCAACTTATAACTGGCCGCCAGCTTAGAGGCGAAAATGTTCTATCTCCATTTTGTTTGCCACAAGGGACACTGTTTTCGAGTTGTGATTTGTCAAAGTGTTTTAAATTAGAAATCATTGTCTCAATCGGTTTCTTAATTGAATTTAATCTTAACTTGAAAACAGTGTCCCTTGTGGCAAAATGGAGATAGAAGTTACATTATCGACTGAAAATCTATTTCCCAAAGAACATCCCCCTTAATTTATGGTATGCAGACTTATCAGAAACACTCTGTACATTTAAATTTATTTAACAAAAAAAAAGTCGTATCAGGTTGTTTTTAAAAAGAACTTCTATACTACCACTATGGACTTTGCCAAAACAAGTTCACGTAGTAATGACAGTTTCATGTTTCATTATATTAAACGCTATGGGAAAATGACATTGGTTGCCACTACTATACTCAGACTAGTTTCAAAGTTTCAGACAAAAATAAAACACGAGATATAAATTTTAGGAAAAATATAAAAACTAATCTCATAGCTATCGAGAATTCATAAACTAAATAAAAACTGGGAACTAAACAGGTTTTGGCGCTCCGACTCGATCCAGGGTCGGAATGTAGTCATCCCAGGTAAGTAATATTTAAATGGAATTGCGTCACTCCCGCCCCTCACAAGCCGGTAACCAGTAATCAGAATTAAAAAAATATACATGGTTTTAACTTTCAGACTAGGAGAGTTGATACCATTTACACGAACCAGGAAGCCAGCCTACTTATTACTACACTTTGTTTGCTAATTATGGCCTCCTGGTGTAAATGGTATTAATTCTCCTAGTCGGAAAACTTTACATACTTTTGGTAAAGGAAAAATTCAGGTAACATAACATTATACCTTAAAAGAATGGCCTTTTTCTTAATATAAAAGTAATTAAATATTAAGAAAAGCAATAAATGATCTCTTATTACAAAATAATTAGTACATTTAATTAGTCTTAAAAATAATCAAGGACTACTGCGCCACACGCCATTGGTTTAGTGGAGTCTGCTAAACCGAACCTCTTACCCTTCCCTCTCTCAGCCTGTGAGGATTCAACCAATCCCGTAGGGGTAAGAGGTTCTGGATAGCAGACGCCACTAAATCAATGGCGGATGGCGCAGTAGTCCTTGATTATTTTTACGACTAATTAAATGTACTAATTATATTGTAATAAGAGATCATTTATTTATTTTAATATTTAATTCCTTTTATAGTTAGAAAATGGACGTTTTTAACCACACCGTAGTATACAATGAGGCTATTAGTTTGACCCGAGCCGTAGTAGTAGTTGTGGTCGGAGTTTTTTTAAGGTATAATCAAGAAGCGATATCTAGTTTACTAGGGAGAAGGTTTAAGATGCCCAAGTATTCGCGCGCCATAGTCCCAGTCCCCCTTTCAAAATACAAGGGAACGTAAAAGGAGGCCGAGCTATTTCGCCTCTCCTCAGTCGGAAAATACGTAATTTACGTCATTCGCGTCGCGCTGACGTGAGTTTACTAGAACCAATGAGATGCTGGTTGTAATTTAGAGGCGGGGATTAACTCCGGACCCACGTTTGGACTGGAGATAAAGCTAGTAATGTGGCGAGTTTATTCCTTCTCCCTAATAAACTAGCCATCACTTCTTGCTAAAATGTTATGTAACTTGAACTTTTCCTTTAAAAAGCTATAATACATTTGGTTAAAAATCAATTCCCTACCTCTATTATCAGGTAAAGGATGCCGGTGTAACCATCCACCGCACGCAAACTCGTAAAAATTATCGCAAGGATCGAAAGAATGATTTAACTTGGAGGCAACGTGGGCGGCTGACCTCAAACAACCAGGGGTGGTGCAATAGTTCCTGGCGTCCGAAGTGGTCATTCGACCCATTTGAATGGACAACGCGATAATAATAATGAAGAAAATGAATAACAAAATGCACAGGAGTAAAATAGCCAAGCCAGTCTTATTAGCGCTCCACGTTTTGGCTCTTAAACTCAAATTGGCCAATCTCGATTTGTCCTCCTTGGGTCGCGAATTACCATTCTCATTTTGGTCACCTTTTTCCAAACACTTTTCTTTCTCGCGAAATTCCGAATCGGCTTTTTCTTCGTCCGCGACGTTGTAAGCGTTGTCCTTCATTTTGTTGTTGATATTAGATGGCATGAATAATTAAAAACTTAATTATTTATTAAGCTTCGCGCACGCACTTCTCTTGATTTGATTTTGATTTTGTTTTTTTAAATATTTTTTTATATCGAAAGATGATATGATATCGAAATACGATGTACTCAATCCGTTGACACGATTCGCGAATTTCACATGATAAGAGATGTTAAAGATAATATTATTTATCCTAGAGATTGTGGCTCTCTTATAGTCTCTCCTCTCTTTCGTGGACCAAAAATATTTCCAAGAATCGCTCCAAAAAAAATCTCTGCAAAACAAAATGATCATTAATTATTTTTCGTCGGGGTTTTATTCGAACTTGTACGCATTGAAATTGATTGACTCAGAATTTCTCCTTTATAAATTTTTTCTCGTGAATTCAAGTTAATATTCTTTAAAATTGATAATATAGATTGTGTTCAAACTAGGATTATTGATACCATTTACATCAGGAGACCAGACTACTTTGTACTGAACTTTGTCTGGAAAGTAGCCTGGCCTCATGGTGTAAATGCGGTATCAATCCTTCTAGTTAGTCTAAAAACTACGTATTTCAATAAAAAATAATTCAGTTGTAAAAAAAAACACTTGGTATATTGTTCATCAAAAGGTCAATTATAATGACGTACTTTTTCATCTATTAAAAATTAAAATTAACACATTAATTTCGTTAAATAAGTTCAATGTTGAGCAGACGTAATTGGACGTGTTAAATTTAATTTGAAAATGATTACTGAAAAAGCACTTTTGATAATATTTTATTGGCGCGAAACTTAAAAGATCGTATGGTCTAGAGATCTACACGTTTTCGATCAAATTATTAAACGAAACTCACAAGTATACATTCAAACGTGAACGTCTACGAAACAAATACTGGGTATACGTTGACGTTAATGAGTTAATCTCAATAACAACAGAAACAACTAACGTTTGTTGAAAAATGTCCGAAACGGAACGCGTATAACCTTTGGACTGATGCGAACGAACACCAACAACGTAAAAAGGGCAAGAAACGAAACGTACAAAACGGTACAATCCGGTCAAATATTTTTGGCGGGAATTTAAAACACCGTGCGTGCAGTCAAAATAAGCGTGCAGGAGTCACGTAGCCCCTGAAATCAGCGCTCAAAAACCCTCCAACTAACTTTACTAACGCGTGGAGATTTCAACACACACCGGACGTCTGAAACTCCAGCCAGCCCTAACCCACCCTGAGGCACAGTTCTGGTATGGTATGGTAAACCCACCACTAGCAGACAGGCAAACATAAAAAAAATCTAGCAACGTGGTTCATATCGATGATATAGTCAAAAGATAACGCCAAAAAAATAGATTCGTCTAAAGCCACCAAAGTTTAACTATAATCTTAGTTACAACCGTCCCAATCATAAAATTCTTAATCTAAACAAACCTCCCCTTTGGTCAAAGAGAAAAATAAAAATGAAAATAAGAGATTAACTTACCCAATACGTAGCCTATAATCGTAAATTATAGTCAAACTATTTTGCTGCTCAACTAATACTAAATAGGATAGGACGCGTTAAGCTTAGATTGAACCGACGTCGCGAAGTCACAGAGACAGTGTTACCACACTTGTTCTCTAAACGAAAGCAGAGTGAATACTACACTCAGCAGCAATCTGCTATCGTTTCCCCTTAACTATCGCGTCCCCTACGCCGCTTAAAATGCTTTCTGTTCTGTTACAGGGGGGCCGTCCAACAGGTTTCCAAAGAACAACCAGTCAACCAAAAGGCTGGGCTTTTTCGAGGATGACGGAATAGAAAATTATTTTCTTTTTTTATGAGTACTACTATTACCAGAAGGGGATAATTGGTGAAGGGTGACACTCTGTATCCTCTTAATGCTTTAGTTGTGTAACATGATTCTTCCAAGGCTCACCTGCTCATCAAATTAAGTTCAGATGGACACATGGCACCGTGCAGGGTGAATTCTATAACTGTTTGGTATTTACTAAATCCCCAGTCAGCAATCAACCCATCACAAACCTAGTTTGTCTTGACGTGGGAAAAAACGCACCCAAAAGCGCATGCGCCTTGGCAAATAGTTAAGCGTTAATAGAGTAAGGCTCACCTGCTCATCAAATTAAGTTCAGATGGGTATGGCACCGTGCTAGGGTGAATTCTATAACTGTTTGGTATCTACTAAATCCTCAGCAATCAACCCACAAACCTTGATTGTCATGACGTGGGACAAAAATCCATCCACAAGCACATGGGCCTTAGTTAATTAAGCGCTAATAGAGTAATGATGAGCAAGGAACTATTTATCGCGTAACCTTGCTCCAAATATTAAGGGATGTTGGGAAGAATCATGTTAAAATTACCCCACCCGCTTTGTGGTGGTACACTTCTCTCTCGAAGAGAAGTTTTATATACTTCTGCTCTTTCTAGCCTTGGTTGGTATAGTGAGTGTTATATATCGGCTTCCTTCCTAAAGTTGAGCGTTGCTCTGCTTCAAAGCCTTTCCCTTCTCCTAAGGACAATACTATGAAAGCCTGGCTGGCTTGATAATAAGTTTCAACGGATTGAATTTTGATTTTTTTTAATAATTTCAACCGTCGCTGCGCTCTTAAAGATACGGTTTAAGGACTAGCTAGGTTTTCTTAAGGTTTTATTTTTTATTTCTTAAAGGGATAATGTAAAGAATATAAGGTTGTTGTTATCATTATCATAAGTTTATAAGATATGTTCCATAAGTATGACACAGCCTATACTTCGCATTGCTAGAGCCTTACTGAGAGCTACGTTTCATCTACGTCACTCCATAACAAGCTCCAGTTTGTAACCAGTGAAAAACTTATAGAAGATATCTTATGAACTTTCTACTATACATGATTGCGAAATCTCTTAAGTGTTTACGGTGTATTGATTATACGAATCGATTTGTTTTTATGTTTGAATTGATCAAAAGGCCTTCATTAAGAATAAAAGGTTCAATTTGTGTTAAAGTTCTATTTCACACATTTTGATTTTAATTAGTTTCTTTCGGTTAATTGCTTGATACTTTTAGGGTTAGGTTTAATCATTAATGAGAGCACGGTGCGATGCCCATCTGAAGTTGGATAAGCGGGAGAGCAAGCAAAAAAGGGTGTCAGCCTGGGAAGAATCATGTTACATAACTAAAGTATTTAGAGAATACAGCAAAAGTGTCATCCTTCTTCTATTATCCCCTTCTGCTACCACCACTTGTCTGCACACTATCTACATATATATTTATCACACATAACAATTTAACAAATGTACTTTTCCGCGCTTCACTATCTCTTTGAGAACTTTATTTACTAGAGCCTAGAGTTTAAAATTTAACCCTCTAACTACTTATTAGAAGTGTTGCATTCATTTTAAGAGAGTCCTTTGAAAACAAATTTCTATTTAAAATTCGGACAATAGTGTGTTAGTCAATCATATACTAGTATAGTCTAGTAGTAGCAGCAAGAAGCGATATCTAGTTTACTAAGGAGAAGGTTAAGGATGCCTAAGTATTCGCGCGCCATAGTCCCAGTCCCCCTTTCAAAATACAAAGGGGGGACGTAAAAGCAGGCCGAGCTATTTCCCCTCTCCTCAGTCGGAAATTAATAATTTTGGTCATTCGCGTCGCGCTGACGTGAGTTTTCAAGAACCAATGAGATGCTGGTTGTAATTTAGAGACGGGAATTAACTCCGGACCTACGTTTGGACTGAAGATAAAGCTAGAAATATGGCGAATTTATACTTTCTCCCTAGTAAACCTGATATCGCTTCTTGGTAGCAGTAACACACGTCTAAGTACGTACGCGTGGGGTATACAATTATATTTGGGCTATTTCGCAATACGACGCATGCGCGAAATTAACACTTTTAGGTCAGAAGAGAGAAATTCTATTCTTTTTTCTCTGTTGATAATTCGACATACCAAATAAAAATAAAAGTTTTTTATGACGACCTATTTACTTCCCCCTTGAAATTCAATTTATTTTTTTATAAAATAAAAAATAACACAGTACCCTCTTTCTCGCTTGCTATACTTTTAAGTTCAATCATATTCGAGTTTAAGTCTTTAATTAAGCTTAAAATAAATCCACAGAAAAAAATTGTTTACATGTACAGGGTGTTATGAAAGGTCTGTTAAAAATAAAGGGGGATGTTCTTTGGGAATTCGATTTTGAGTCGAAAATGTAACTTCTATCCATGACATTTTGCCACAGTGACACAGTTTTCAAGTTAATATTCTTATAAGTATTTTACGGAAGACCCTTTAAATTTAATTAAAAAACTAATTCAATTAAAAGTTATCCTTAAAACTCTCTAAAAATTATAACTCGAAAACAGTGTCCCTTTTTGGCAAAATTGAGATAGAAGTTATACATTTTCGACTCAAAATTGATTTCTCAAAGAACACCCCCCTTAATTTATGGCGGACTTATCAGAAACACCCTGTATATGGTCCACGTGGCAAAAGTATTACTTACCTAAAAGGATTGTGGAGAGCAACTTTAGACCGTCGTATTAAAACCGCACGCTCACTTTGTCGACACTACTTTCATTGATACAAGCTTTAAATGATGGTATTCATGCGCTTTAACTTTCCCTGCTTCTTTGGAATAAAGGTCAAAAAATTTAATACATCTACATTTACGCACTTGGAAATATAATATTTAAACATATAAATATATAGATAGGGAAAATATGGGTGTAAACCATCTTGGAATAAAATTATTTGATAACGGGGCAGGGAACGCGAGTCTAAAGTTTAGCCTAAATGTTTGAGAGATAGTATAGTTATTTTCCGTAGCAACATTATCAGAAGTAGGTTGTCTTGAAGTTAAAGAAAACAAGTATCTTAAATAACTATGTTAAGGTATGTTCTGAATATGATGGTATTATATTAAAGAAGCTTTCTAGTTATCCATTTGATGCTGATATAGTGTGTCATTTTTATAAGAAACTACAAACCGATTGAAATAAAAATTTGAACATTATTAGACCAAGAAAACCTAAAGTTCTTCTACTTGGAATCTTTAATACTAATATGTGGTTGAAGGTAAGGGGAGGGCTAAAAACATTGTTAAACCGCGCGCTTCACCTTCCTGGCGTTTCATTGGCTATTCACCCTATTTTTACTCGTTCAAACCATGAACGAAATAGTGAACAATCACTATTTCGTTCATGTTCAAACAACGCAAAGATAACTTGTTTACATTCAGGTTCGACGCGGATATCAATAGCTACGTCAATGTCACGTGGCTTCTTAGTTCAAATACATTAGATGTGACGTGAGGGGTGACGGTTTCTACATCTCCTCCCCTTTAATTCTAAGGCCCAGAAAATGGAAAGTTAAAGATTCCAAGTAAAGGATATCTATTAATTCTTGATTAGACTTAATCAAGTTTCATGTCATGACGAAGCCCAAGTTTATATTTTCGAAAGGCACAATTTTACGCTTTTATCGCTAAAGAGTC
This sequence comes from Phalangium opilio, assembly GCA_019434445.1. Lineage (NCBI taxonomy): Eukaryota > Metazoa > Arthropoda > Arachnida > Opiliones > Phalangiidae > Phalangium > Phalangium opilio. Next base: position 1,879,804 of record JAEQBA010003137.1, read on the forward strand.
ACTAATAACATACTTTAAAGTTTAGGGGGAAACAAATACTTCGAGAAAACTTTTGATAACTCCGGGTTAATTTTTTGTTTAGATTGTACTTTTCTTCAAGCCCAATTTACAAGCAAACGAAAGCTGATAATGTCGATGAATAAGTTGTTCACGCTTCAGAACAAAAGCAGTCTTTAAACTGCTCTTAACCAGGAACATACAAGGTGTTATAAAATTACCGGAAGGGGGTAATTCTACGCGCGATTTTGAGTTGAAATGCATTTTCTTTAACATTTCGCCTTAAGGCACACCATAAACAAGTTCTAAAGCTATAATTAGGGCTTTTTAGGGATGACCCCTTAATTGAATTAAACTAACAATCATTGTCTTTCACTTCCCTAAATATAAATTTAAGGGGTCATCCGTAAAACCGTCCAATCATAACTTTGTAAACAGTGACCCTTGGAGAGAAAAAAAAATGTCATAGAAGTTACACTTTCGACTCAAAATTGATTTCCCATTGTACTTCGGTCCCATTGGGTTCCTTTTTACAACGCCCTGTTTTATCTTTTCCCCCAAAAAAAGTAGAATGCATTTCCGAGGACTGTCAACTAAACGCGAAAAATAATCAAAGGCAATGAGTCAAAATAAAAGAACCGCCGCATTTTACCACGGCACCAGCCAGCTAGCTCAATCTGAAATTTTGAAGAAAACGCCCACGTTTTCTGGGTGTTTTAAGAGAGAAGGGCCCCAGAAACAAGAGAGCCTAGAACTAGCCAGTTATATAAATCTAAAAAAGCGCTAACAACAACCGGTATCCAGCTGGAGATCATAAATTAAGTGGTGTTTCGGGAACAAAAACGCTTAAACACAGCATAGAAGCCAATAGAAGACGAATCCAATGATAGCTACTACCATGCAGAAGGGCATAATAGAAGGATGACACTCTCAATACTTTAGTTATGTAACATGATTCTTCCCAGGCGAGGGATCCCTTTTTCTTTGCTATCCTGATTCCTGCTCATCAAACTTATTTCACATGGGCATTGCACATTTTATTGAATTCTATAACGGTTTGCCAGTACTAAATCCTAAGCAATCAACCCATCACAAACCTTGATTGTCTTGACGTGGAGGGGCAAAAACACACAAGCGCATGCATGCGCCTTGGCAAATAGTTAAACAGCGCTAATAGAGTAATGATAAGGGAAATATTTATCGCGTATGTGATTTGGTTTAGTAACCTTGCTCTAAATGTAACCTTGATGTTGGGAAGAATCATGTGGTTGGTACACTTCTCTCGATGAGAAGTATTATATACTTTTACTAATACTAAAAAGATTCCCAATCCAATTTTTGAGCGTCAACAGCTGAAGAAAACCTTTTTACGGTTTACTTAAGTTTATACTCGGGGTCATGCAGAATTCAAATAGAAAAAAAAAAAGGTTTAAAATTAGATTGTGTGAAGACTGTGAACGGGAAGAATGTCTATAGAATTGGACGAAACACGGCTTGTATGCATTATCAAAAATATCCGGGCTTTGAAGGAATTCTTTAAAATATACATTGGCTATTACAGTATATGATTAACTGCAGGGGAGGTCTTGGCTTCAAACCATGCATGGATATGTATAAATACTAAGTACTATGGATTTCCAACTAGGCCAAAAATGTGGCAACCAAATATGGGATACACTCGCGAATGCGAGGTGGCTCTAAATTGAGTCGGAAGTAGCTATAGGTCGTGGGGAAAAGGTTTGAAATTCATTTAACTATGCGCATAGAGAGAAAATACGAATTTATCTCTCCCTCACAAGGTGGGGGGGGGGGGGGGTTGGAAGTTATTTTTTTCTCTGCTGAACGGGCTCCTAAACGAAATCTGCCTTGTGAAAGGTAAGAGATGGGAATCCATAATACCTAGTATTTATACATATCCATGCAGCCACGACAATGGCTAACCATCGTTAATATTAAAAGTTACAATTACAAAAGTTCAGATCGTGTTTAGCAAGCTAAATGCTTTTTAAAAACGTTACTATCAGACGGACAGACAAAGCTGAATCTTTCTTACTAAATTACTAGCTGTTACTCGCGGCGTCGCTCGCGTGTAATTACTAATTAGAACTTCCATCAAAATGTTATAAAGAATAGGTAGATTTAACTGATGACTGATATTTTTGTAGCACCCTAGGAGCGAAGGCACTTGGCGTTGTCCGTCAGCCCGTCGGGACATGTTTTATTACTTTTCGTGCGGACATTATTCCATAAAGAAGGGTTTTTAAATTTCTGGCCACCATTTAAAAAGATGGCAACAAATCGAACCCAAAAGGACATTCAGCCCGTCTATAGGTTAAAGGAAACCAGTGTACTAAATATTTGTGGAATCGGTTGAAACGCGCGGACTTTGTTGCATAGAGAAGATTTTTTTACATTTCTGGGCGCCATTTATTAAGATGGCGGTGGATTGGAAAAATCTTTCTTAGTACGCGCCTACTACTTATGAGTAACGTTCCTGCAAATTTTCAGCCCTCTAGGGCCAGCGGTTTGGGCCCTAGAAGACATTTCAATAAATAGATACCAATATTAAATTTTCAAATTATATCTTTAACACCTTTGTATATTGAAGAGATTTGAGGTCAAAAATATATTGCATAATTTACACCCATAGATTTAACGCCAAAAATATTAAGTTCCTTAATTCAACAATAAAGAATAATTTATTTTTAAACACGGAACTTGCGCTATTTGTCCGCATATCCATAACATAATAAATTCCAACGAAAAAAAGGCTTAGAACTATATTACGAAATCTCATACTAAGTATGACTCAATAATGAGTAAAGAAAAAAAAATTTAAACTAAATTTCGAACTCTCCTTTATGAATGAATATTTCAAGAAACGTAAAAAACAACCGGAAGCTTAAATGACTTGCCGGGAAATGGTAACGCCTACGAAAAAGAGACAGTCGACATGGGGGGACTACTAATTAACCGGCACATATTTTTGATTAATAATCGTTAAGGAAAGACAGAACGAGAGAGAGATAGTGAAAAAGAAAAGGGTTTGATTATATTGAAGGAACCTTCGACTTCTTTATTCCGCCGAGCTGACTAACTGGTTCCTTTCACCACACCTCTAATAACATAAGGCTATCACACCATACGTATGTTTGGGTCGAAAGAATATTTGCTAGAGTTGAATCAACTCGCAAAAATTGATACTGAGCACTTACGTTACTACTTCGATCCCGTACTACTTTAATAAATATTAATATCAATCCGCAAAAATAAAATAGCACGTTTATACACAAATTCATCAATGAGCCTGGTCATAATTTACGTTAATTTCGGGGTAGTTTTCCCTCATTAGCGACATCTATGTCTATTTTCATTTATAGATTGATATAAAAAGATTAATATAAATTTGAAATAATATTAAGAAAATCCCTGACGTTGACCTTCTTGTTTAGATTTTAAAAAAATTATTTTTAAACCACGCGCTACCATCACGCGCCAGCACGTGTGACTTTTCATTAAAGTTTCAATTAAATCTCGCGCTTAATTTTACCATTTTGATTCTCTAACGAAGTTCACGTGAATTTCTAAAACCGTTTGGGCCTATTTTTTTGCCTTTCGAAGCAACGTTCTAAGCCTAAGGATATAGATCAGCTATTGTACCTTCCGATCATTCCAAATGTAAGTTACGATTTAGTGAAATACTATATAATTATTGTTAAAAAAAGAAATTTCTAATAACCTCTGGTCCTTATTTAGGTTAAATTATTGTTTTAGATTTAAACAAAAGGGAGAATTTCTGATGAATGGATTACGGATTCATATCGAAAAAAAATTGGTTAACACTATTACTCGCTATTGAAAATTTGAAGAATCGATACATCAAGTATTTACACATAGGGAATACGCCCATTTATTAAAAGCCGTATTGAACAATTGAAAATGGAGCTTGCCAAACTGCCTATGATTTCGCTACAACGCCAAGCCCTGACTAATTTCGCCTCGTCAGTATGGATTAGTGCAAATAAACAATACTTGCGACTCCCTTTGGAAATCAACCGAATGAACGACGCAGCAATTGCTCAGCTGAAGCACTGTGACATAGGAAAACATATCAAAGAAATGACCATGATGATATTGAATGATGTAGGAGATGAAATATTTCATTGGCTTTTCGAAATTAAAGACCACGTCACTGACATTACCCTGGAACACCAAGTCGCCAATTTGAGCTGGACTGTTGAAGGCTCATTAAATCGGCCCAATATGACCAGATTACTATTAGAGAATCAAACAGACCTTGATTTGTCATTCTGTTTTAAAATCGCGTGCGATAATTGTTTGGAGGATAACGTTAGAGAACTGTGGTCACGAATCAGAGAAGAAATGAAGTTAAACGATATCGAGGAAGATGAAAATTTGATGGTACAGATGTTAAACGATATCGATGCAGATGAAAGTTTGATGGTACAATACTGGATTTATAAACTAGAAGGGCTTTGGCTGGACCCACCGTATAGTCCCTTTATAGACCCTTTGTTAGATGGAACTTCAATTGATGTCCAATTTTTCGTCAGGGTCGCTGATCGTTTTGAATTTAGAGAATCAACAATAAAATTTCTGTTTAATAATTTAAGTGAAGATGAAAAAGTTCAAGCCTTGGATATTCTTTTTCAACCACCGAATTCTGCATCAGGTCCGGGATATTTATTGAGTCAATTAAGTTACACGCAAGTGTGTAAATTATTACCCGAATTTGAACAACCTGAAGAGTTATTGATGAACATATCATTCTTCGCGTGGCCAAATACACATATTCTAAAGGCATTGGACCATTACATTGCCAAAATGAAAGGCGCTATTGAAGCTACAAACTGCGATGATTTGGTAGAGTTTGCTGATGGAGCGTTCGAGTTTGTCAGACGTTACAACCGATCGATTTTGTTCCGATATTGTTGGACCAGATTCCCAAGAGAAGAATTAAATAAAGTTATCGATTCAATATACTTTGAATACATCATTTCTCAATTGGCTGACAATAAAGACGCTGTGTCCAGTAAAATGGTAATTGATAGTATTGAGCCCAAGAGTTATGCCAAGCATTTATCATCTCCTGATCACATTTCCATTATCGAAACGTTGGCTGAATACGATACGAATCTGTTGAAATATTACCTCGCTCGTACCGTTGTCAGTAAGAACTTGGCCAAAAACCTCCTTAAGAGGGTGAAGCTACACTATGAATACTACCAATATGTTGAGGAAACCACTAATGGTATTTTAATTCAGCTTTTTCCTGAGTTGGATCCCAATTGCGCAAATTAAGTTGTTACAACGAGTCTAACTTCACACATTTATTTTTTTCGTTGAAATTAGTGCATTTGTTTTCTAAACAAAACAAGTTGTTGTAAAATTTCTAACAAATGTTTGAATTTCTCACATCGATTAAACTTCATTTCAAATTGCAATACATACAGTATAATAATTTCTATTAATGTATTATTGTATATAAATATAATGTTATTTAAAAAGAGAAATATCCTTTTGTTTGTGAACCTAAAACTATTGTTTATAAAACGGAACCACATTTTGTCGTTCTAAGTCCAACCTTACAGTAATGTTTCCTCAAAGATTAACTGTGGGCTAACTGAACACATCCTTTATTATAGGGTAGAGGGGCATCTCCTGGTGGCGGATTTACCGGAAACAGATATTTGATCTCCATCTCTAACCATAACCTCCAGCTGTGAGTTCGTGGTGGGAGGTAATACTGTAAGCTACAAACCTACGACGGTCGCAGTATAGACCATTTCGACGTAACTAAAAGGGTAAGACACGGGGGTAAAACTTTACCTTCATTCTCGCTTTTTGGCGCCTGCGCAGTATTTCTCGATACTGAGGGTTGCCTAGCCCCATTTTTACGACGTCTATTGGTCGACAGAAAGGTTTAAAATCTGTCTCAATTTGATGGAGAAATGAAGATAGAGCGGTAGTCGTTTTAATTTTGTCTCGCAATGCCTAAACTGTAAGCCCTACGGTTGAACCATACTTAAACATTATAGGGTTGCGCTGAACTAAGAACTGCGAGGAACTATAGCTCTCTTTGCCATCGTTCGCTGCACCTAAAGTCATTAACTAAAATTGAGAAACCTTAACCTTGGCCGTGTTGAGTCGTTAATTTTCCACGTAATAGTTTACGCGAAAAATGATACGTTCTCAGGAACTAGAAGGAAGGAACGCTTAAATTTTTACCGTGCAGTGACATTAGTCAGTGAAATAATATTTAGTTTTTTCACGCCTTGAAATATTTGTAAAAAGAGTAATTTACGGTATTTGGAACAAATGAGAGACGTTTGAATATTTTAGTATATGGAAATTTTTTATATATTATTTGTTTAAATCTGGAAATAAATAAGAAATCTAATTTTGAACTCTTTAAACTAAGGGGCTTTTCGCTGACCTGATGTTGGAGCCTTCTTTAGAAGTAATGTTTTGGAAATTAACTAAAATGCAGGAGAGTACATTCAAAATATTTCATCAAATTCATTCATGAGTTAAGTCTTAAGCCCCTCTACTGCAATTAACAGTATAAAGTCGAATAACGGTAATATATTACAACACGACAAAAATGGTAGTTATTTATATAAAATAGGTGTTATTGGAGCGTATAACCAGAAGTATATAATACTTCTCTTCCACAAAAGGGTACCACAAAGCGGAGTTGGTAATTGTAACATGATTCTTCCCAACATCTAAATTAACATTTGGACCAAAAGGTTATAGTAAACCGAATCACATACGCGATAAATAATTCCCTCATCATTACTCTATTAGCACTGTTTAACTATTTGCCAAGGCGCATGCATGCGCTTGTATGTTCTTGTCCCATCCACGTCAAGACAATCAAGGTTTGTGGGTTGATTGCCGACTGGGGATTTAGTAGTACCAAACAGTTATAGAATTCACCATAGCACGGTGCCATGTAGGTTTGATGAGCAGGAGAGCAAACAAAAAGGGCTCCCTCGCCTAGGAAGAATCATTCACGTTACATATCACTAAAGTGTTAAGAGGATACAGAGTGTCATCCTTCTTCTATTATCCCCTTCTGGTATAACTCATTCGAAGAAATCGAACCCTAGAGTAGAGTAGACTGAACACAGGCGGAGTTTGCTAATGAACACAAATCTACACTAAACCGTAACTAATGTAAAAAGAGTTGGTAAGAGAAGGCGTTAAGTACCTAGAGTAAATTGATAAACATTTAGTTGGAAATGGATTCAGGGCTAGAGAGAGACACAGAGAGAAAAAAACAAACTCAAAGAGCGTTTTGACAGAATGACATTTTCGAATAAAGAATTAAGGAGGACAGCTATAGTGACAACAGATGAGCCAGTAGTATAAAAAAGATATTCGCCGACTTCCATCAATGTATTTTCTTTCGTAATAGGATTAGTTTCTTCAAGGGCCAAAGAAACAATTCTCCTCCAAATAACAAGTAGCGGATGTTGCCAAGAGTCCTCATTTAATTAAATCATTGGCCAACATTGATTCGAACAAAAAACAAAAGCCGCCGTGGCCAATTTCATTTTTCAAAGAGTTCTATATCTACTGACGTGGATTAATACATTGTACAAACAAGTTTAACATAACCAAAGACAAATAGAAATAACATAAGTCTAGTAGTATAAAGAGAGCGTAGGCGACGTGTGTGACTCAACGTTGCCTCTAAGCAAACAAAAAACCGTTTTTATTGCCCCTATGGTATAAACATTCCAATTAGCTGTATGTATTCCTGCTTTCATCCATTCCAGTGCATATGTTTTTTTACTTATATCATAAGTTTATAAGATATGTTTCATAAGTATGAATGACACTTCTTATACTTCGTAATGCTGGAGACTCGCAGCTCGAGCTAGTTCGAGAAAGACAAGCGAGTTTTGTTTCTTATATCATAAGTTCATATGATATGCTCCATAAGTATGACATACACTATACTTCGTATTGCTAGAGACAACTCGAGCTAGTTCCAGAACGACAAGCGAGAATTCAAGTCCTACACTGTTAATTTTGCAGTCCATCTTCCTATTTAGTCTGCATTACTAAGCCTTTGACAGCGCCTCACCAGGCGTCGCTTTACCTCAAATCTATGACTTGACTTCATGACAAGTTCCAGTTTGTAATCAGTGACAAACTTATGGAACCTATCTTATGAACTTACGCTTATATTTATCATCGATTTTACTAATTCAATTGCAAAACATTGGAACTCCTGTACTACACTAATGACTTTCGTTCCCATATTTATCACGAAAAAAATGTCATATTGCCTCAAAACTGGGTAAAATCATTTTGGTCACGCTTAAAACATTTAAAAAATCCGGGACTTTCCTCATATGACCAAAAACGTCTTGATGTATCACATAATTTAAAACCCTTGATTTAAATTATGTTAGAAATGGAACATAACTATAATTTCTTGCCCCAGACATTTAAACTAACAAAATTCTTCAAGAAAAAACCTTGAAAAGTTGAGATCATTCATTAAAACAAAGCTGAGAAACCGACTCTCGAAGTTTTTCTTCTCTTTTCCCCAAAAAATTTAGATTAGAATCTCCATTTAAGAGAGTCATACTTTGTAAGCAACATCTTAAACATAAGAAAATACTAAGTTCGGGGCAATGAAAAAACGGTTGAAAAACAAATATACATTTTTTTCAGATTTTTTTAACGGAATATTATTTTGGTCGGTTGAAAAACGAGATCCATAAGTGCGTCTTAAGTATTATTTAAGCGTTCGCAAGACGTTAAGGATTATTTCTATTTCTTTTTTTACTTCCAGACTAACTCAACGGCTTCAATAATGATGTAGCGGATAATGTATCATTACAAGGCGTACAATATAGTGCTTAAGTACGCTTTACATAAAGAACAAAAATTTAAACAGGATGGGTAAGACCGTAATAATGGCATGTTGTTATTCCCATATGGGACAAGTATTACGTACTAGCAAGACGCGATATCTAGATTACTAGGAAGAAGGTATAAGATGCCTAAGTATTCGCGCGCCATAGTCCCAGTCCCCCTTCCAAAATACAAGGGGGGACGTAAAAGGAGGCAGGGATATTTCGCCTCTCCTCAGTCGGAAAATACGATTGTAATTTTCGTCATTCGCGTCCCGCTGACGTGAGTTTTCAAGAACCAATGAGATGCTGGTTGTAATTTAGAGGCGGGGATTAACTCCGGACCTACGTTTGGACTGGAGATAAAGCTAGAAATGTGACGAATTTATAACTTCTCTCTGTATTTATAACACCCTGTATATAAGTAAATGTACAAAGTTGCACTTCCGACCAATCGCGTAACACCCTACGTTCCAGAATATTGTAAAGAGCATTGACAAACGCCAAGGGACTTTCACAACAACATCGCCTTGGTATTGAAACAAACCATAAGAGCCTGATCTAACGTTTTTGCAGGGTGTGGATAAAAAAGGGCCAGCTAGCCAGGGTCTTTATTTCAGGAACATTATCCGAGCTAAAAAGAAAACTGGCTCAAGAATGTAGTCTTATATAAGATCAGGCGGAGGCCGCCTTTAATTCATCACCATAACTCGAAATTTTTTTAGACCCAAACAACAAGTGCACATTTTAGTCAGCTTACACTAAAGACGCAAGTTCGCATAATATTAACAGACATTTTTTTTTTATAATTATTAATTGTAGAAGCAATAATTGGGGAGGGGTGTTAAGAACACCGAGGCATTCAAGAAAATGTCGGTAACAACAATTTGAAAAATGCCATTTAAGGTTTAATTAATAGAGTAATGGCAGTCCTCTGCCTTCGACTGTATTAAGCTCTATGGGGAAATAACATGGGGTGCCATTAGTCTATACATGGTAAATGGCAAAATTAGATAGAGTTCTTTACAAACACTGAACCAATGTTTATAAAAAAGTTGGTTTTTAAAGCGAAATTGCAAAAAAATGCCTTTGATCTTTCGAATAACTCGTAGAAAATGGCAAAAAATACTCCAATCCTTCGAATATTTCGTAGAAAATGGCAAAAATTACTCCGATCTTTCGAATAATTCATGGAAAAAATGCAAAAACTACTCCGATCTTTCGAATAATTATCAGAAAACGCCAAAAAATACTCTAATCTTCCGAGTAATTCCAGGGCCCCCTGCCGAATTTCTAAAATATTTTTAGGAATTACCTATAGGATATTTTTCATGAAAATATAGGATTTTATAGGACGGTTTTCCAGAATTAAAGGATTATATAGGACACTAAAATATTAATTTCAATTTTTTTAAAAGAACCAATACTGCAAACATGGGCAAAAACATACCCTTCATAGTAATAGCATTACAGCCAACTTTGGAGGCTCATAACTCTGGTTCTACTAGAGATACGGGGATCCCCATGTTCTAGCCCAATTTATCCCCCATCCAACCACATACCTGTCCACCATCGCTTGGGCTCGGCTCAGCTCACGTTACTTTATAGAAATTGACAACGAGCTCACCTCAAGCTCGAAATTGAAACAATGTTTCCTTAGAGCTCAATGTGAGCTCAAGCTCAGTTAGTTTTTATAAATGAGCTCGCCTCGGGCTCGGGTTCATTCGCATAATTTTGATGGGCTAAGCTCGAGCTCAAGCTCTCTCTAATATCTTTCGCGAGCTCAGCTCGGGCTCAAAAAATCGATAGAATTTAAGGCTCACCTCGAGCTCGGGCTCATTCAATTTAGTAAGCTCAAGCTCGAGCTTGGTCTCATATTTCCGGAGAATATTTCTTCCAAACAGTGTAGATGTTGAAATAAATAATTTTGCAGCTATTTTTACGCGATAAATGCAAAACTACAATACATATTTACTATCCAAATGACTTGCACTACATTTGTATTAAAAAAAATTCAAAACTTCATCTACCAATGAGTTACGCTAGTTTCTGTTGGCACTGAATACGGCGCTGAGCCAAGATGAGCGCAGTCTCAAAACAGTGAGCGCCCTTTCAAAATGAGCGGTCTCATAGTTTTCAGTTGGCCTCGCTCGAGCTCAGGAAAGCCAAAACATTTGTAAGAGAGCTCAGTGCAAGCTCTCGTTGATTTTACAGTTGAACCTGGGCTCAGCTCAAGGCTCACTTTGTTTGTGACGTATTGTGAGCCCGGGCTCAAGCTCAGAAAACTTTTTCATAAACTTTCGGGCTCGGCTCGGGCTCGTGACTTTATCAATTATTTCGAAGAGCCTCGCTCAATTCGCGCTCGGGCTCGCTAAATTGAGGTGAGCGCGGACAGCTATGGTCCAACCATACTAAAAACTTAGGGCTGGCGTTTTCTGTGAATTAAAAGTCACAGTTCCGATCTTTAGAATAATTTATAGAAAAATGGGGAAATTAATTTGGTCTGAGTGTGTTTAGGAAAAAATAATTACTCTGAAGTCTAGACTATGAAATGATTTAAAAAAAGTCAAAATTCTTTGGCCTTATAAGATAATTGAAAATAAAAAAAAAATAAAAAAAATATGGAAAATGTATATTTGGTCATCCGAAAAGTTTGCGCTAAAAATAACTTTGAATGAATAAAAAAATAGTAAAAACGTTTGTTATTTGTGAAATAAACAAAGGCTGGGACCTTTCCTACGACTCAACAATTAACATTGTAATAACAGATAAACGTATTATGCTATAATTTCCAACCATAACTTGAACAGTTTAATAAACACCCCTTTTAACACGTCGTATACAAAATTAAAAAGACCAAAACGCTGCACTGCACTTAGAAGAAAAAGGCTTTTAAAGGCCTCAATAGCTGGTTTATCCTTTCAAGTTAGACCATAAGTTCATAAGATGTATTCCATAAGTTTGTCACTGGTTACCGAGAGCTTATCATGAAGTGACATAGATGAAACATCATAGGTTCTCGTGAAGTGACGCCTGGTGAGGCGCTATCAAAGGCTTAGTACAGACTAAATATGAAGACGGAAGCTTGGATTTAGTATAGAAGCTTACGCTTCATGGATATATCACTGTAGCCTTCGGCAAGTCAATTCGATTTTAACCACATTTATGTCATAAAAATTCACGCGGCTAGGGGTACAACTTGTAGTGATCGTACGGGGTGCGATTTTTGTCGGGTCGGGCTCCGGGTCGGGTTGCGAAAAAAACCCGGAAAATCGGGTCGGGTCGGGTCGGGGTTTTCCTTTTTAATAAAATAAACTTAATTAACGTATTCTAAAAAATTATACATAATAGCTATGTACTATGTAATGCAAGAAATTTATTTTCAGTAATTTAGTTCCAAGTTATCACTGCTTTACTGAATCCAATAGTAGGTGACATCCATATCTGCCATATCATTGCTATCTGATAGAACGTCGTGGAAGGGTTTGGGGTAACTAATTGTCCCTGAACAGGCGCAACTTCCATCTGTAAACATTTCAAATTGTCCTTGTCCTTTGTCTTGGGTAGTGGCTGAATGGGGTTTCAGGTACTCGTGAAACTCTTCTACCACTTTTTCAATTTCGAAATCAATTGCTCGCAACTTAACACACAATTAATACATTGGCGTTTGACGGACGACCATGAAATTGCCGACATATATCAGTTTTCTACTGGCTTTCGAAGCCTCGAGACAGAAAAAAATTAAATATTCAAGCTCGCCCTAATCTGATTTGAGTTCCTATCTACTCTATCACAAAGCGCGACCATCAATAATAACTTACCCTCTACTACGGGCCCACCCCGAATTTTTTAAAACCCGACTTCAAAATTGACTGGCCGGGTCGGGTCGGGTCGGGTTGGAAAATACCGGGGATCCCCGACTTCCCGGGTCGGGTTCGGGTTCCCCGTACGATCACTAGGTACAAGCTCGCTGATGACGTAGAAATTGAGGCAATTTTTCTTTTTCTCTCGGTTCACGAGCTATTCACCCCCCCCCCCTCATCCGCCTTTGAACTTGCTTCAAATTCTACGTCACAAACGCGCGTGCCACTCATCACCGCCTCCTTCACTGAATTTCCTTCACATTCTACGTTACAAACCAGTTCGCGACATTTCAGACGAGTAATAAATGTGGTGCGTGTTTTAAGGTGAGTGAAATATCCATGAAGCGTAAGTTTCTATACTAAGATGGAAGTCCTGCAAAACTCGTGTAGTCGTTCTCGAACTAGCTCTAAGTAGTCTCTAGAAGTCTAGATAGCATTACGAAGTATAGATAGTTTCATACTTATGGAAGGAACATATCTTATAAACTTATGGATGATTAGACCAATAATCCAAGTATATGACTTAAGAAAAGACAAAAACCAGATACGATATTTCGACTTGGCCCTCCGTGAAAGTCTCATAAAAGCGAATGTAACCGAGAATTGTTTATGTATATCCATGTTTATTTTAGTCTCGGGTAAAAAGCGAGACCCTCTCATAATAACTTATGAAAATAATTTATGTATTCTTTACTCTTTTAGTATATTAGGCCTAGCACCGAGAAATTTAATTCGAATTGCAAATTGCAAATTCAAAAATCAAAGGTGGCCGAGCGAGCTATGACGTCTTTGGCTGTTGATCCGTGAGAAAATGTCTGGATTTTGAAATTCCTTCAAAAGGGCCCACCGCTCTATGATTCATAAATCATAATATTTCTCACTTGAAAGTTATTAACAATCCACCCACCCTTAATTTATAATACCTATATACTTTATATTACATTACAACCTTCAAAAGAATTAAATATCAAGGGGAAAGCCTGTGTTTTACTACGCTATATTTCATCTTTCTTAGGTTGGTACTGTTAAAAGTTGCCATATGGGTATAGAAATACATTTTTAACATATTCATAACGAAGTCGTGTTCTATGTTAATAGGTGTTAATTTTTTCGTTAAGGGATACTTAACGCTCCAACAAGAATTTTGCGTAACTTAAAGAGGGTTACCATAATTTTTTAATTGCCAAATTGTCCCCGTCAACTTTTCCACTTTAATTAGTAGAAAATTATAGAACTACCTGGTACATTTTTTCTGCCCATTAATTTTTATTATCTGATTGGTCATTAAGAATAAGATCAAATTTGGCTCATGAAGAAATGAAGGGTGTAAATTTTTGAAATGTAGCTTGAAAGTTACAATATATTTTTCAAACAAAAGGGGTTTAGAGAAAACTTAGGTGTATTTAATATTTTGCAGGTATAACATATAAAATTATTGAGGCCATTTAGTTTCCCTTTAAAGACGGTTTGACACCATTGAAGTTTAAATTTGGATGTAGCGGTAAAATGTAGCAAACCTAAGACGTCAGCAGAGATAATATAGCCATCTATTGGTGTGAATATATACTAATATGAGCAGTATGAAATTGGACTCGTGGAGCGGGGATAAATGAGGCAATTTCCAAGAGGCAGTGTAAGCCGGCTAGCATGAAGGTGGGCTCCGTCTGGTGTTGCCTCTTGGAACAAGGGAAATTTCCCCTAATGGCGGCCCCGCCTATGTGTGTTGGTTTCTCTTTAAGTATTTAATGGAATGGTCTATGGTCTATAGAGAGCTTTCAGTTGGCTGTGTAGTACGTCACACCCTCGTAAGTATAACCATGGTTCTGGCAGCCATATTGGTTGATTTCATATTTCCTTCTGCATTCAACCCAATAGAACCACCCTGTAAATTACCTCACGAGTCTTGTCTCCTCCCCAACTAAAAGCTCTCTATAGAGTGGTACTGGGAAGGGAGGAGCTACGGAGAAGTGACGTCAATATAGAGAGCTTTCAGTTGGAGGATGAGCTGAGTCTCGTGACATAATTTACGCTGCCATATTGGTGGGTTTAAAGCAGGAATGAAGCTAAGACTACCCTATATGGCTACCAGAACAGCAGTAAGACTTAGGATGGTGTGACGTACTACTATCTCATCTGAAAGCTCTGTATTGTTAGTCTAAATTGTATGGCCTGAGTTGGCAATTTCAAATATGGTCGCCAAAACCCAGCGAAGAGCGTGTGACGTCACGAGAAAGTTCGTAGTAGCAGACTATATAACACCAACACCAGTGTCAAAAAGAGAGAGGGGGTGTCTCCTTTTAGAAGACTTCTATCTGATCTTCAGTACCAAAATACAATGTACACAATAGATATAGCACTAAAAATAACCAATGCAAATCCCCTAACTGATAGGGGAAATTATCATCAACCTACTTCAATTTGTTAACTTCTGCAATAAGTATGTTCGATGTGAGCAGTTTACATCCAGTTATTTCAAGCGCCTTTTTTATTTTATTTCAATAAATATAGATCTTCAAATATACTTAACAAACTTAACAATTGTTTCACTATTTTTTAACAATCATTATAAATGTATTTGAGAAAGAACTTCGCTACACTTGGCTTGCACTTTAAAACTAGCTAAATTATCAGCTCTGGTTTTACCAATATTAATTATACCAACAGGTATTCCAGCCTCTTGGGCTGCTACCACAAATCTATAACCAGAGTAAACTTCTAATGAAGACCCAAGAACCAAAAGACCATCGGAACCCAACACTATCTCTTTAATTTTTTCAACTTTAGTTCTAGCTACTGTATCACCAAAGAACACAACATCGGGTTTCAATAAACCATTGCACCTTGAACAATCTGGCACTTGAAAATTTGTCGCCAAATCATCATTTATATCAGTATCTCCATCAGGACGTACTTCGGTAGCGAATACGTTAACCTAGGAACATTTAAGATGTTCATATCCTAGCTTTATTAATTCAAAGAATAGTAAGAGAAAAAGAACCCACATCTGGATTTAGTGCAGCGAGTTCTTTTTGAAACAAGGTTCTTGGGAGAGAGTGTCCGCAATTTATGCATTTAACGATGTATGATGAACCATGCAACTCTATTACTCTCTCAGAACCAGCTTTAGAATGTAATCTATCAACATTTTGAGTTATAATCCAGTTTACTTTGTTGGCCTTTTGCCATTCGCTTAAACAGAAATGTGTTTTATTTGGTTGCATAGAATAAAAGTAAGGCCATCCTACAAAGTTCCTGATCCAGTATCTTTTCCGAGCTTTTTCATTTGATATAAAAATTTGGTATCTGATATATAGAAACTGTGGTTGTAACTTCTGGAGTTAATTGTTTAGTGATATTTCAAGGAGAAAATTACCTAATAGGGGTGTGATTTGAGGTAGAATATAGACCTACATCTTCAGAACGATAATCCGGAATTCCACTTTCAGTGGATATTCCGGCTCCAGTAATTACAGCAATGTTTTTGCGATTCGATATAAAGTTTTGTAGTTTATGTAAGTCTTCTTCAAGCAAAGGCTTGTGTTTGGGGACATATTTCGCATTACTGAGTGTGGTATTTGAGGTGCAGAGTAATCTAACATTTACTCTTAAACCCAAGACTAACTTCACAAGGTTTTTCGTCATTTCTTATTAATATTTTATGGTTTATCCAAATAAAACTCTCGAATTTATTCTGCTTAATCAATTAATCCCGCCATTATGTAACTTCAGTTCAGCGTTCAGTTCAGTTTATCGAAAATACTTTAATAATAACCGTCAGTTTTAGCTTAGCTCACGTAATGTTACTTAAACGTTGGATGCAATTCGTGTACAAAGTTCTTTGTTCGTGTATCATATAACAACTGACGTGCACAATATGAGTACTGTAATATCTTCTCCCCATACTCTCATAGTAAACGATTGCAATAATTACTCACCCCTTTAAGTTGTTCTTCACTAGCAAGAGTTCCAAACACACGTGAATTATGGAGTTCTAATGTCTATGACGTGAACTGATGTTCACCTTGGCCAAGGCTTAAAATATGGCGCCAAAACAAAACTCGTAGCCTTTCAACTTTTCAAGGGTCTTAACGAAGTTTTACGACTGATTTACAATGCTTACGTTACTGAATGTATTGAGAACTCATACTATTTATTCTAACTGTTATCTTAATTATATTTAAATAAACTGGTGGATTTTCTAATTATATTTAAAAGGCTGATCCTGCGCATTCAATTCAAGCGCCAAACTTACCGGTCTTAAAAATGCCCGGCTGCAGGGTGAGAAATAAGGCGGTGGCACTGGGCAAATGACCAGTTTATAAATTGCCTTGACCAGTTTATTTATTAAATGCCTGGGGGTCTAGTGGTCACCGTGACCACTTTTTAAATTGCCTTTCTTTAGTAAAAAATAAATTCCCGGGGCACTGTACCAAAGGAGTAGTTTTGCTGTATATACAATAAAAGTTTACTTGGAGAAGCCTAACACATTAATTGGTCTCCTGTTATACTACTCCATGGTGACATATTGCTTGTCGGAACGCCGTTATCTGGACCGGACCGGTTAGCACCAGTGCATAGTAGACTAGCTGCGATGTGCGTTGTTTTTATGAGTCGTTAGTCTTTCATTGTAAGAGGCTTTAGTGTTTGTAATACAATAAATTTAAGCACTTCAAACCTAGAAAAGTCTACTCTTATTAAAATGGAACATGTTTCAATTAAATGTTCCAAGTTTAATTATTTTTTTAACATATATAAACTAACTTTTGAGTGAGATATAGAAATCAATTCATATAAAACAAATAAACAGTTTATAAAACCTAGAACCATTTCAGTGCAGCTCTGACAGTATGTAGAAATATTAAGTGGTCATTGACCAGTTTTTTAATTAAAACCCTTGGGCTCTACTGGTCAAATGACCAGTTTAAAAATTTTCCTTATTTCTCACCCTGCCCGGCTGCGTGCCTGCGTCTTCTGCTAGGGGGTGCTAGTTAGTCACCATAGAGTAATATTAGATGAGATGTTAAGCTTTAGGAAGTAGATTTTGTTCTTCACTCCGATAAAACTACTAAAAATATTTCCATCGAGATTCGAGAAATGATGCCCAGCCTTGAAAAGCATGCTGGGATTTTTAAACATCCACGCATGACTCCGAACTATTCCAATCATAGAATACATGTCCTAATGTCGCTGATTCCACTCCAGTATCAAACATCCATCCTCCAAGTTCCAATCATGTTGTTGTGTCGTCTGTCACTACCGACTCTCTGTTAGTCTGTTAGTTATGGAAGTTCACGAAAGTTTTGCAAGTTCTAATAGCGATAACGAATGGAGTATTACGGATTGTTTAGATATTTATCTAAACAACAAATTAGAAAGCAAAGGTACTCTTTACGGACACATAGACGGTGATGATGATTTCCGATCCTTCATAAACAAACTCAGAGACCAAGGCGTAGGTGTTACCGAGATGCCCGAAGAACCAAAATTAGTAAACAAACCATTATCAGCGGTACCCGAAATCGAAGTTGTCAATTCGGAACGTGGTAAAACTCGAAAACATTGTCAACCCTGGCAATCTCTAACTTAATTTATTGTTATTTGCTTTGGTTTGCAGCGAAATTTATGTTTGATTGGAAAGCTGGAAATGAATATGTCAGTTATGGTTCACCATTCTATTTCTCTGATGAGAAAGCTGTTTTTTGCCAGTTTAAAAACGTAAGTTGATGATAATTTGATGCATAATAAATTAATAGCATAATCGAATCGAATTTTAAATACTCATTTTCTTAAAAAATATATATAAATAAAAAAAAGAAAAACACTAAGAGTTTCAAACACTCGGAATACACTGTGAAATTCTACGTGAAAGTCATGAAATTGTATGAAAATTACAAAATCTTAAGCGATAATCCAAAAATCAGCGATAAAAGAAAAGTAAACCTAAACCATGGATAAAGAATGCGCGTGAGGAAATTTGTTTTCACTCTACAGGATAGGCAACTCCCTATTTCGGGCGACAGCTTATTCTGTATATACTCTGTTACAACATCGGTTGTCAGCACACGCAAATATATGTTTCTCTATGGAACGTAGCTTTGTACGTGCTGTCAAGAGACAAAAAACTTCAGGATCTTCAGGATTTAAAATATCCGCGAGTTTTTTAGCTCGAGTGCACGGACCTCTAGGCCTTAGTTTCAAATACGTGTAGTAGGCTGTAGGTAATTTCACATGTATTTGAAACTAAGGCCTAGAGGTCCGTGCACTCGAGCTAAAAAACTCGCGGATATTTTAAATCCTGAAGATCCTGAAGTTTTTGGTCTCTTGACAGCACGTATAAAGCTACGTTACATAGAGAAACAGCTTTGCGCGTGCTGACAACCGATATTGTAACAGAGTATATACAGAATAAGTTGTCGTTCGAGATAGGGAGTTGCCGATCCTGTAGAGTGAAAACAAATTTCCTCACGCGCATTCTTTATCCATGCCTAAACTTTCCTAGTTCTTAACTAATTCTTGTTACAACTGTAACTTTTATAATATATTTCAGATGGTTATGATATTGAGGTACGCCCTAGACTCTCAAAAACCTCCTCCAGTTCCCTTAACTCGTTACATTATTGGCGTACCGCTTTACCATCGATTACAAGTTGAGGGTAAAGGAAATATGGTAAAATTTAGAAAAAACAAATCTAAAGATATTGAAAATGAGGATAAACCTCAAAAGTCAGAGAAACAAAAACCCAAAACTGACAAAAACAAATCTCTAAAACACATTAAAACAGTTTCCCAAAAAAATCCAATGGAAATAAAAAATACCGTTAACTGTCATTGGTCAGATTCAACCGAAATAATGATCCCTAACGCATTAAGCAACCAAAATAACCCAATGTTAAATAAACACAACGATTCTCCGCCAGAATCCTCGAACACCAACAATAACTGCCATGAAAATAATAAATTTAACGAACCAATTCTAAGCAGCGAAGCTTTAACTAGCGCGTCACTTCCAGTAACCCGTGAACCATCTATCGGTGATGCCCAATCACAATCATTAATGCACGCTGCTTCGTGTTTGGTTAACGATTTACCCTTATTATTAAACGAAACCGATCTTGATATTAATACGAGTCCAACCATTGAACTTCATACAGTAACGAACTTAGATATGCATACAGGCGCCAGTATTGAACTTCAATCTGAACCTAATCTATTAACGCCTTTACATAACCCTAATTTTAATATTCAAATTAGTCCTAATTATAATTTAGACCTTAGTCCCGCTGCTAGTTTAACGGCTAGTCCCAACATTACGCCTAAAAAAGAGAAAAAGAAGTCGAGAAAGAGAAAATCGAAAGAACAAAGTGAATTAGTTAAAAAAGTTCAAAAGATTCAATCATCATCATCATCTCCGGTTAAAATAACAATTACTACTCCCGAGATCACAAACGATCATCAAAGTACAATTAGGAATAATTTTAAAGACAATAACGCGACAAATACGGAAATAACTAACGATAACGATGAAAGTGATAAAAACGGGAACGGGAACGTCAAAATCAGGAAAAAGATACCGGCCAATAAGAGGTACTCTTTAGAGGAAATTGTCAAATCTCAAGAACAATTACGCTCAAAGTTAAAGTCAATACACGATATGAGTTTCCGGTGTGACAATGTACCTTGCCTCGATGAAATAACGTCTGGTATAAAAACCCTAGGTGAAAAATTAAAATCTTGTTTGCCACCTTCAAAATCTAGAAAGATTAAATTGTTAAAGTCGCGAAGTTAATAGGAATCATTCATTGTGCAGTCATTTTCTCACCGTATCTAGAAGGATTTTGTGTCAAGAGCTATCATCAAAATTATAAGGAGTAGTGTGGTTAATAGTACTAAAGCCCAGCCCACAATAATATGATAGATATTAACATGGGAGATATGATTGCACAATGATTCCTATTAGATATATGTATTCCTGTTAAAGTTATTTAAAGATTATAAATTGTTTTATGCCTTTCTACCGAAATATGGCGACCATTACATGGCTAAAGCTTTCAATTATGCTATAGGTTAATGTGAACTGTAACGATAAACCTTTCACCCCTTTTTCTAACCTCTGTAATTTTATAATTGTGCTGGAAATTATAAATAAATTTTTTATTAAATTCAATTTCATTTGGTTCAATAACATTGCATTGGCATTGCTTACATTCTGTAAAGGGGTCTACAGGTTCCTCGCGTACCCGCTTACATCCACTCCGGGCTAGCCAATGTGACTTTCAGTTCTTGGAAAATCCGTCAACGCTTGGGCACTTAAAGGGGTTGTCGAAAAACCCTTAGTCCGAACAGCTACTGGCGCTGGTCTCACTATTGTGCGGTATGAACAATAAACTTAATTACGGAACCCATTAAAGACTATTGAAGAGAAAAGGATGGACGTTATAGAGCCATATGAGGCCTAGTGTAACGTTTTACATGGTATTTGCCCGTAAAAAACTGTACCAAACATGATTGCCTACTGCCTAAGACGTTTCTAAAAAGGTGCTGACATAGTTCTATATATTCTTCATTCGTCCATTGGTACAAGATAGTTTGAACGTCCTTGTCGGAGAGCAATTTTACTATCGAATTTAGGTGGCATCTAACTTTGTAATTTTCTTTAGAATAAACGATGTTGCCAGCCGCATGCAACAATTCTCCGTAATATATACAATCAGGGATAGATAGACTTTTTAAGACTTAAAAAGTCTATCTATCCCTGATACAATTCAATTTACAAAACTGTACAAGCGCAAAAGTTTACTTTTGTTGGAAAAATGCAGCGCTCTCGTAGCTCTTTTCAAAGATAAATTACCTAAAAAATAAATTATAAAATTACGTATGCCTATTTTATTATATGTATCGATAAATGAAATATTCAATAAAAATCCGCGGCCATCTTTTAAAAAACGTTTTTTACAAAAAACTTCTCAAAGTTACTGACATAAGTATTCTGGTTTGCTATAGAAGGGCTTTGAGTCCTCTTTTAAAATAGCTTATCAAAAATCAAACGAAACATCTTGAGTTCTTGACGGTTCAACGGGATAGGTTCCATACATTTTAATCACACGCATAACGCTATTGATTTAAAACAGGGTTCATACGACATTTCCAACCTATACCTTTGCGCGTTCTGACAATGACAACATAGAAAATAAATTTATTTTCTATGATGACAACCGAAACGGAAACGTATATATCGAATAATCTGCCATCGGAGAAAGGGAGTTGCCTATCCTATAGCATGAAAACAAATTATTCCATGGTTCCAGACACTTTCCAAGAACACAATTTTTCATTAAATGAGTCTTTTTAAGCTACAGAATTCTCGCGAAGAAGAAATGCCTATTTCTCATTATAACAAACATCTTTTATACAAATTCGGTTATTAGTTCTCCTAAAACATAGATCTATTTAGTGCATGGCTACAAATTTTAATAATATTAATTTTGCGTGTTTTGTTTTGTTTAAATCAACTTCCATGATATTTCCAGGACTTAAATATTTTCCATATTCGTAAGAACACTATTGAGAGTCGTGGTTTTCCCCAATTTAAAACAGTTTTTAAGTGGAAACTCCGTGGCAAACAAAGATTAAGATACTCTTGTCAAATGAGGAAAAATCCGAAGTTCCACAGTTTCGTTACAATTCTTCGATAGTTTTAGCATAATCCAACCTTAGAAGTAAAGTTTCGCGTTGAAAACTAGTTTTCTACAAAATCAATAGCTAGCCTTTCTAAGGTTGGATGCTAACATAAGATTAAGAAGAGATTGATAAAACTAATTTCTAAATGCATTTAGGTTCTAACTAATATTTTATAGTAAAAATTTGTACGTAGTTCCCAAAGCTGTACTTAATCTGTGTCTTCCACCGTATTGACCGTGTTCTGGTGGGTAAGATGATAAGCCGACATTCAGGGGGATGTCGCTACTTTGGTCTCGGATCGAACATAACGTAGGTCAGAAAATAGGCCATTCTTGGTAAAAGAGGGGCTTTATGGACAGAGTTTAGCGTCGCGCATTGCCCAAAGAGCTCGAGAGACGTTCGATTTCATTTTCGCGATGGCCGGCAGGTGGAATTGCCGCGGAAACTGGGCTTGAAGCTCGAAAACGAAGCGTCCATCACAGAGTCAGCGATTCAATTTTTCGGAGAACACTCGTATTTTACCTGTTTTAACGGAAATTCGGTTCGAGAGACGGAATTTTTCAGAGAAATTCAACATAAAGAACTTTGTGCTTATCATATGACGGTTCAAATACTTTAAAAATAAACGGTAAGTCAAAATTTTAGTATTAATTTTGATATTGAAATGCAAGCATTGCGATAAGATTTGCAGTTTTCTTTATATATATATATATATATTTTAAAGTGCCTATAAATGATTTAAACTAATGGAATTGTTAATTATCACAAATAAGGACTTTAAATTGGCGTGATTTATTATAACTATTAAAAGATAATATTAAAATTAATATTTATATTTAAGTATTGCGGTAAGATTTGCAGTTATATATTTTGAAGTGTTTTTAAATGTTTTGAACTAATTGAAAACTTAATTTCATAAATATGAAAATTTTTTAATTGGATTGATTTTTTTTAAACCATTAGAGTTAATATTATTAATAATATTTATTTTTTAAAGTATCGCGCTAACTAATACTTGCAGTTTTCATTATATATTTTAAACTAATTCTACATGTTTTAAATAACGTTTTATAATTTTACCCCCCCCCCTATCTTTCTTACCGTCTCGATTAATTGAAACTAGGCCCTATCAAATATATATTAAAAGTTTCATAAAATTATGCTTTAAAGAAATTATTTTTCAAAATTTCATCGTAATAGTAATAATAATAATAAAAAAATCTGATTAAAATCCATGACCAGTCCAATTTAGCGCGTTTTAATCTCCGCGCTAGGAGCTGAATAGATTTTAATCTGTTAATCACAGTCGCCAAGAGAGCGTTAATTATCAAAACACTCCGGTTGATTATGATAATTTATCCTATTTCCTTATCAAGGCAGAACTTAATAAAATTCCTGTATTTGCTAAAGGAAATGCTTTATTAAAGAACATTTTCTTAAATAACTAATTTATTAAATATATTTTGGTGTAATTAATTGAAATATGACGTCATCACAATTAAACACGCATCAATTAAGTTAATTTGATGACTTTAAATTCAATATTATTCCGTTTCAAAATATACAGAAAATATTTGGAGTTGATAATTAGTAATTGAATTTTGGAGAGATTTATTTAAAGTATTAAGTTAAATATTCAACTTTAAAAATCAATATTATTCTGTTTAAATATACAGAAAATGTTTGGAGTTGAAAATTATTTACTTAAAAATTATAATTAATTATAATTTTGAAGTAATTTATTTAAAGTATTAAGAAAGTTTTCCTTTAATATTTTAAAAAGCCCACCGGGGAACAATTACCTAATTTTTTTTATCAGCCATTTTGGTAAGATTAAATTTGGGCCGTAACTTTCTTTATCCGCACTAAAACCGGAGTTTACAGCTCATTTAATGGCTTACAAACTTCGCTATATATTACGCTTTTTATACCCATTTGTTCTATTACTCTCTAAAATTACGTAGCGTAAATTAGGAGATAAGACTTTATATCCGTTACTAAAAGTTTTTAAAAGTCCCTTTGTTGAAAATTAAATTAAATTAACGTGTTGAATATTCACAGCTTTGCAGACGATTTTAAGACGGTAAAAAAGGCCCTCTGTATACAGCGTTGTTTCTGATTAGTCTGACATAATTTAAAGGGACATGTGTTCTTAAGGTCAATATGGGTGGAAAATGTCAAAAGAACATCCATGGGGTCTACAACATTTAGTTAGGGAGAACATGGGCCCCCAAACAAGGATTTATTAATCACACATGTGAAGTATTTAGCATTACTGCACCAGCGTAACCACCCATTTTATTAGTACGCTTCTGCTAGAAAGGTTAAGGTTCGGAAACGTTCTTAGATTGAAGTTTATTGAAGGCTGATATGTCTTGCTTCATTTCCTTGTTTTTTAGGGGCTAATCAGTGTGTGAAAGCACATATCTTCGTGACTAAATGTGTAGACCCGATGTTATTTAACCACTTTAAACTCAGTTTCACCCTAAGAACACATGTCCCTTTAATTTATGGAAGACTTATCAGAAACACCATGTACGCAGTGTGTTACAGGTCAGACAAATACTGAATTTCAGTACAATTCCATTGGAATCACATCAGTGGTTTCTTATTTCTAGCTTTGTCGCACGTATGACATGTACCATAGTGATAATTTGTAGATCGGCAGTACAGCAACATTCTACTTAAAATAAGCGTTCCATTGATCTGTCACACCCTGTATATTTTTAAATTTCATTCACTCACTCACTGAACGAACCTTTTGACTTACGATGATGTGTTCAATAAGAATTTTAATTAATCCGCGGCCATCTTACAAAATGGCGCCCAGATTACTATTTATTACCTTATTTGTTCAAATTGTTTACCATATACAAGCTAAGTTCGTTAGTAATAATATTTCTCTTTAAACATGATAGAGACGTTAATTATGCACTATACTTATCTTTCTCTAATAGTTACCCAATATTTTTAACTAATTAAAGTCAAGAAACTGTATTTTGTTGTTATTTATATGTTCATATAATATAATTATTCATTTATATATATTTATTTATATATTTAAGTATTGCTACAACTGTAGCAAAGAGCGAAGATTTTGCTGCAGTTATATTGTTATATTCAATAGTATAACGTTACTAATGCGAACATAGATTCATTGCTAAGGATTCCTTGAAACAGAGAGTCTATAATTGATCTAGTCCCTTTGTTATGGAAAATGACCCGACTATGAACTTAAGATCGGTTATAAGATAAAATAAAACCACTATTTTAGGGATGAACTATAAGTTCTAGAAATGTTCTTCATAAGATATGTTCCATAAGTTTGTCACTGGTTACAAACTGGAGCTTGTCATGAAGTGGCGTTGGTCATAGATTCGAGGTAAAGCGACGCCTGGTGAGTCGCTGTCAAAGGCTTAGTAAGTACAGACTAAATAGGAAGATGGAAGTCCTGCTAAATTAACCGAGTGCAGCCAATTCTCGCTTGTCGTTCTCCAACTAGCTCGAGCTGTAAGTCTCTAGCATTACGTAGTATAGGTAGTGTCATACTTATGGAACATACCTTATAAACTTATGATATAATGGTTAGAATTTGTGTCTTAGTCAAGAAGAGCTGTTTCACTCTTTCTTTTATAAAGTGCGATGATAACAACTTCAATCATACAAGGATCGATTTTTGGTTCTTTATAACGTTTTAAATACTGAGCACCGCGCAACTTAAAAATTTCATGTAAACTAAAACCTCGCTCAAACTTTCAAAACTAACACCATATTAGTTTATTTTATGAAAAATAAAAGTTGCAAGGTTGTTTACATAGCTGCGGGTTTGTAAAATTCTTCACCGAAAACAAGCAGCGCTGTCAACTCCAAAAAATATGACGATCCTCTATACAGAGTGTTTCTGATAAGTGTGTCATAAATTAATGGAGATGTTCTTTGGTCGATTTTGAGTCGAAAATGTTCTATGACATTTTGTCATCTAGGCCACTGTTTTCGAGTTATGACTTGAGTGTTTTAGGGATGACCCCTTAATTAAATTAGAGATCATTGCAATTCATGTTCTTAATTAATTATCCGTAAAATATTAAATAGTTGAAAAATACGACCTGGTTTCAATAAAACTTTAGTAAAGTTTTAATCCACGACCACAGTTTCAGTTCATGACAAATCGACCAATATGTCAAAGTTACGCTCACTGACATATTTGTTCCCAAATTTTAATAAACTTTACATAAACTTTTCAAAGCAGTAATGGATTATTTCCTTAATTTCGATCCAATTTAAGGTAGGTTTGACAAAAGGCAAACGTAAAAATGGCAAAGAAAACCTTTTCCCGCCTCACATTGGCGGCTTTTTGAGATTTGAAGAAAAATTATTAAGAAATATTCACAAAAGCCTTCAAGACTCGACTCTGAGGTCGAAAGACGAATATTTAAATCTTTCACGCCATTGATTTGAAAGAGCGTATAGCCCTATAATACAATACATAAGTATGGAACGAAAGAATATTTGTTATGCATCCTTTATAAGAGTGTAGAGGAGCGTCTCCTGGTGGCCGATTTATCGAAACCAGTAACTACAGCCTACTGTTACCCCCATCCCTATCAATACCCCTAACCCAGCTCATCCAAGGAAGGTAAATCACAGTAGACTATGTCTCTATTCTGGTCCTATTGGATTAGAAACTTTTAATCGTAGATGGCACAGCGATCGCTTTCAATTTTGTCTGCTATGAACAAAGTTGTTACTATAGAGTGGTACTGAAAGGGGAGGAGCTACGGTGACGTGACGTCAATATTGATAGTCTAAATTATACGGCCAATATGGTCGCCAAAACCGAGGTAAGAGATAGGAGGGAGTGACGTCACGAGAAAGTTCGTAGTAGCAGACTATATAAGCCTCTTCCATCATTCCATGTAATTAAGAGGGAAAGACACGGGGTAAAACATTGCCTTCCATCTTGCTTTTCGGCGTCTGCGCTCTATAGGCACTTTGGGTCCAGAGAGTGCGCTGGGTCAACCCCATTGTATGTCCCGATATTGAGGGTTGCCTACCCCCTTGTTTTACATCGAAGGGTCTTACTGCCTTACGGTAGACTAAAACGTAGGAAGTAAAATAAAGGGTTATGGTATAGCGGCAATCGAAAATAGAAAACTTCCTACGAAATTCGAATTGTGTTCAACTTTACTTTCGACTGAAAACTGTACTAAAAATAGATTCATAAACCTTTGTTAGTGGTCTCGGGTTACGTTGACAAATATTGAATTTTCGGCTATGTCACCGACAAATAGAGGCGCGTAGGTCGAGTAAATTTCATACAACGCTCTCCAGTGACATGGATTTTGATATAGGGTTTATTTTGCGTTATGCAAATGAAAGGAAGCTTTAGATTAAAACTGACGTTCTTAAAACCCTTGTTCAACAGTTGTTTGTAATATAGAGAAAACTAAGGCGGATTAATATACAACGCCGAACCTCCTAGAGATGATTATAGTCGTAATAATCCGTTCTTGAACTAACGTACAACTAAGATGACTCCATGGAGTTGACCCTCTTTCGCTTTCGCAATTTCTTCGCCGTCGTCTTTCTTGGAATTCCAAGCTCTTATCAAACGCCATTCACCGGAATTCATTGCAATGCAGCTTTAAAACTTAAGGAGACTAAATACAATGGACTAGAAAATATTACCGTACATGTATGCACCTTCAATTTAAGGTTAAAACCGTGTAAGACAGAATTGTTTAATTGGATTAAGACAAGAATACCACGAATTCCTTTTGAACTTCAAAGACGTCATGAAACAAAATAGTTTTATCTTCTTAAATTTCAAGGGAAGGTGAAATGTAAAATATTTAAAAAATGAACGAAGTTAAGGTGAAGATGATAATTGGATGAAAGACACAGTTCGAGTTCAATTCAAGTTTGGGTGTGTGTACGTCAATTGGAAAATCACGAAATATGGGATAATTTTTTAAACAATTTGTTGAATATCTTTTCAAGAGCCACTCTTTTTTTCAAATTTCTACGTAATTAAATTAACAAAACACTGTGTTTACTGGTAACGAATGATAGTCCCATATAAGATTAAAAATCCCCAACTCTTAGTTTTCTCGTCCCAAAGGCAAAAAGAAAATTCTAGCATTACTAAAGAAGTTCTTTTTTCGCCATTTCTTCATTTAAAAGAAAACGTACAACAAAAATTTGGAAAACTATGTCGGATTCTAAGGCAAGCAGTATACTAAGCTTCAATATAGAAAACAGTCCTTTTAATTAGCTGAAAAGGACAACCACCCCCCCCCCAGAATTAATGAATAATTCATTCTCTCAGCTGTGTGATACGTATATCATTGACGCTAAACACTAAGTAATCTCGACTTAAAAGTTTCCAACAGAACTCCGACCAACATTAGAGAGAAGTACACCCTAATGCGTGCACTTGCGCTTTGATAATTAGCAGGTGAAGGTCGTAATTTATACAATACACCCAAGAATTTTAGATGGAAGATTTTCTTATGTTAGCAACGTTGCAAAGTATTCAAATAACTTTGAGAACTAACGATATATGAGTTCTAGAAAGATCCTTGTAAATCATTTATGGATTGAAGGACCTCATTTTGACTAACATAAACCCTAACCAAGAAGTGATATTTAGTTTATTAGGAAGAAGGTATAAGATGCCTAAGTATTCGCACGCCATAGTCCCAGTCCCCCTTTCAAGAACCAATGAGATGCTGGTTGTAATTTGGAGGCGGGGATTAGCTCCGGACCTACCTTTGGACTGGAGATAAAGCTGGAAATGTAGCGAATTTATACCTTCTTCCTATTAAACTAGATATCACTTCTTGCCCTAACCCCAAGCTAACTGCAACTAAACCTGACCTAACTATAACCTAAACCTAATCTAACTTAACCATAACAAAACTATCCTAACAACACGCCAATAGGAGGTTAGAGTGCCGTCTTATCCCTTTTCTGCTAAGACGTGGCAACACTGTATGTTTATTTGTTCATTATTCGCGTTGGTCTGTTTCTACCCACTCTGGTGTATCAAGGTCACTTGAAATTCAAATAACTGTGCTGCGATAAGCGATTCAAATGCGTTTTTTGATTAAGTATCTCATTTGTATCCTAATGCATGTTAAATATTCAGGAGAACGGAGTACAAATTCACGGAGAATGGATTCCGTAACTCTAAACATTTGAACAGTCTCGTTATAGAAGTGAGTGTGATGGAAGGTTGAACGTGAGGGTTGTACTCTGAAATGGAAAAGGCCTATAACTAGAAGGGTTCCAACTTCCAACTTCCGAGAGATGGGTAGAATGAAGGGGTACTTTGATGGAACATTTGTGCAACTTGATTTCAATACCTTTAACACGCTTCATACCATTGTAAACATGAGCTTGTAATGAATAGGGAAGACAATGTGGAGCTGGCTAGCAGACACCTCTAAACACGGCGAGGCAGTAGTCAGCGTTTTTAAGACCAATTAAATGGTATTTTTTTAAATAAGATATCAATTATTTTTTAATATTTTCCCTTATATTTTTAGAAAAAAAAACCGTTCTTTGCAGGCATAATTTTATGTTGTTTACACCTTTCCTTTAATCTAAAAATTTCTTTATTCGTAAGAGATATGTGGTATGCCTATTTCGTCATAAATTGCAAACGATAATAAATGCCTCATATTTTAAATATCATGGTTAGGGGCTCAATTAAGATAAATCGTGCACTCCTTTCTATTTTACTAAGGCTGCCATGACAGTAACCATCGTACCGAGTAGCGCTGGTTTAATAAGTGACATAGAGAAAGTATGCTGGGACATTTTTTCCCTTCAGGTAGAAAGAAATTCGAGATCTCGAGTAGCGAGGGTATAATAGTTTCTGAAAAGCTCTTGAAACGAAGAAAGTTCTAATGTTAAGCCGAGGGATTAATTTCTCATTTTTCGCTTCAACAAAAATGTTGGATTAAATTTCAACTGTACTTTAAAAAGAAGAAGAAAAAAAAGAATACTTAAAAGGAAGGAAGAGGGAAGAAAAATTGTAGAAAACTGGACCACAAATCAGTTTGAAAATCTGAAACCATTCTAAAGCTTTGCGTCTTTTTAAGTAGCACTTTAAAAAATTTGATCTTTCGCTTTCGGCAAAAGATAGAAAAGACGAAACTTGGCAAGAATCTAACGCCTACAGGAACTCGGGCGAAAACTAAGGAATTTCTGTAAACTTTGGGGAATAGTTTAGCTGAGGAGAATTTTCACAATGGATCAAAGGAGACTTGTATTCTCACGAACAAGATATAGTCTGTTGCTTATTAGATTTAACATTGCGTATCTATACGCCTTCCGCTATCCAAAAGTGCGCTTGAACCAAACAATTTCAACAAAATTAAAAACAGAGTTCAGAGGGAAAAACATTTCTACAGGCGCTCGTAGAAAATACATGAAGGCCTTTGCCTCTACAAGTGGGCTTTCCCCGGGTACAAACGGAGTATGTTGAATATTCAGTTAACATTATCTGAAATGTATCTGGTACCATTTTAGAATTAATAAATATTTAAATAAATGTCTATAGCAATAAGCGTAAATATAAATCATGGATTAGTTTTTAAAAATTTTACAATGAAATATCAAAATAATATTGATAAGGCTGGGAATTAATAAAGTCGACATCTCTAACGTTAATCGATTAATTGAAACTTTAGAAAAAAGTCATTTGAAAGTCATTCTTATTTTTTTCTCCTTGTAAAATTCACATATTTTTATGCAAATAACTCTTAGTAGGACAACAATAGGCTACAATTAAGGCCTACTTTAGCCAGCGCTAAACAGACAATTTTGAACATTAGAAACGTTCTCTCTTATTTATCTGTAATATCCAAGTTACGCAACAATGCCTACAATAATAATTAAAATAAATTACTTCATTGACTTTCGAATCAATTAATCTCAATTTCAAACGATTATCGATTCGAGTTCTTATAACCCTTTTAATGAAATAAGAAATTAATGCTGTAAGATAATTTTAGAACAATTAACAGACCATACCATTAATTCCAGAAGAAAGGTCACCTTCTTGGGTTATTTGCCTCGTGCCAAGAAACACCGCTAGAGGGCAGCGCGAGTCGGCTAGCCTCCCCCATACGCGTGTAGTGAACTCGGGCTCCATCTGGCGTTGTCTCTTGGCGCGAGGGATTAAGAAGGCGGCCTTCCTTCCTGTGTGTTGCTAATTAATGAAATGGTCTATATCTGCTAGAAGTGGAGCAGATAGTAACGACATAGCTAATGAAATTCCTCGTGAAAGTTCAAGGTAACTTTGAATAGAATTCGTGGAAATGCATTGGAAATTCGAAATGACTTTTGGTTAAGGGTTTTCTAACGATTACTCTACCAATTAGGGCAAAAGCGAGGGGTCAAACTGGGGCGTGGGCAGATCAGCTAAAGGTGCGTGGGCAGAGTCATGTTAATGGCCGATAGAAAACTCTTGGGCGACGACGTGATCCGAAGTAAAAGGAGTCCGAGTTAAAACGAGAAAACTCTGGAAAGAGATCGAGAGAACAAAAAAAAAAGTAAAGGAGAAACCGGAGGGGAAAAGGAAAAAATCAATACATTATTTTGTCAATCCCACGTCCCTTCTATTTGCCAAAGATCTTTAAAGAGACAGTGAAAAGCAAATAAAACGAGTTTCCTCTTTTTTATTAGATTTTATCGGACCCTAAAAATAGTACGCCCTGTTTTGACTCCTTCAGAAGTTTGGAGTTCCAAACCTATAGGGCAAGTGTGATCAAGAAAGTCAGGAATTTTTGGTATCTTTTTTCAACAAAGTTTATACTGTGATACGTGTATGACGTTTGAATTGCAAGTAGTCTACGCTGAAAACCACGCACCAATGTGGTTCAATTCATAGAGATAAGATATACAGGGTGTTTCTGATAAGTCTGCCTTCCATAAATTAAGGGGGATTTTCTTTGGAAAATCAATTTTGAGTCGAAAATGTAATTTTCTATCTTCATTTTGCCCTAAGGGACATTGTTTTTGAGTTGTGATTTGAGTGTTTTAGGGATGACCCCTTAATTTAATTAGCAATCATTGCTTCTTCAGTTTCTTAATTAAATTGAAGGGGTCATCCGTAAAATACTTTGGCCAATCTTAACACCAAAACAGTGTCCCTTAGGGCAAAATTTCATAGAGCATTATCGACTCAAAATCGCCCAAAATAACGCCCTCTTAATTTATGGCAGACTTATCAGAAACACCCTGTATAATGAGAAGGCGTGACTTATTCCCATCAAATTTCCTTGGCAATTTTTGGAATTATACTTGTAATCGATAAAACGATCAGTGATTGAATATGCTAATACGACAACTCGTTTCGTCCGCATACGTGTAAAGGTTTCTTGCCTTTGACAGCATTAAACCATAGAGGATATACAGTAGAGGAGGAGACACTTTAGCCTAAATTCTAATTCTATGGTGTTTTAGAAGTATATATTTTCACAAAATAAATGTTTCAATGAATTGACGCTCTGATGGTTTCATTGCTACCCAGTTTTCGGACATTCAATTTTCAATCCTCCAAATTGTCACACACCTAGTCGCCGTCATCCAAATGTCTTTCACAAAAATGTCGTGTTCCCAAATTTTATACCCAAATGTCATCTGCTTAATTCACATATAGACCTAACACGTAGGCTCCAAATAGTTAACTTAATAATAATAACTTTAGAAGTAGGAATCGAGAACGGTTAGTATTTACTTCAGTCCGACTCATAGCCCAGTAAAGAGCCCCTCCCTCCAACACGTAACGAAAAGTTTAAATTATCTTATTGGCTCTCTTAAACTACGTTTTGATGACGTTGCTGACGGGGACGGCGAAAAATACGTAATTCCTTTTTTACCTCTGCCGCTATGACCCGCCTCTTCTTTCAAACCCCCCGTCCCGGTTAAAAGGGGACCGGGACTTTGACGCCCGCCCACATTACTCTGTTCTCCATTCCTACTTCTAAAATTAAATCTATCCCTGATGACTGTAGATAGAAACATGGTTCCAATTGATATATTCATTATTTTGTACGCTTTTTTGATTAAAAGAAGCAGAAATTCTAGTACGAATCCCAATTCTTTAATTGGGATGTTTTAATAAGAATCACCATCCCTAGAGAGAGTTAAAACAATGGGGTTCATCTCCAATTTATTTTCCTTCCGGCCGATTGCCTCGAGACTCGATTCATATTTCTGGGAATCATTAACTAAAATGGAAATATTTCTTTTCTTTCGATTGCTTGTCCGCAACTTTATAATGCCGAACATGAACTCATTACAACTAGGCCTAGCGGATGTCCTGGGCCTAGGCCTAGTCTCCTTTTAGCTTAAGAAGAAGGTAATAAAAATTATCTTCGTTGGCAGTTTTTTCTTCGAGAAAAAAAGGATTTAGTTTTTATAAAAGAAGCCGTCAATTTTAATGAGGATAATGATGATTTTTTAGTCGGGGAAAAAAATAGAGCCCCGAAGGCGGAAATGAGAGGCTTGCTAGACTTGTAATAAAGAGAGTCTCCGTTGCTTCCTTTTTTTCCGTTTCCGAGGATTAAGAAGAAAGAGAATTTGATGGTTTTATTATCAAAAGAAAATAGGGGAAATAGCGGAATGTGAGCTTGAAGGAGAAAGGTATGGAGTGGAAATCCCCATACCTATGTAACCGAAGTCCTCCCAGCATCCTTAGCGTTTTAGGTAGGATAATACAGAACGTAATCGAGAAGGAAGCAACCCACGTCTTAAAGCTTGTTCGTAAACGACAAGCGAGAATTGACTACACTCGGTTAATTTTCCAGGACTTCCATCTTCCTATTTAGTCTGCATCAGTTAGCCTTAGACAGCGCCTCACTCACCAGGCGTCGCTTTACCTCGAATCTATAACATACTTCAATCACTTCATGACAAGCTCCAGTCTGTAACCAGTGACAAACTTGTGGAACATATCTTATGAACTTATGCAATCAGGTACTGAGTGCAAAAACAAACGGTATGGTTTAAATCTAGATTTGGTAAATTACCATGCAGTCTTTAAAGGGAGGGAAAATTACAATTGAAAATGGAAGTAAAAACACATCGATTTTGGGTAACTCCAGAAAGTACGGTAACATTTCAGCAGACATGTTTAACAAATGTTAGGTGAAACGGCCCGACGATAGTTCACAGGTTCTAATATGAGTTAGCAAACAGTGGCTATTGTTTGAGACTACCACTAGTCCTTCTTTGCTCATTAAATGTTTCACGTTTTAAAGATGACGCTTGACATGTTAGCTTCCTTTCCTAAAAGAAATAATTAGGTCTTACAGAAGATAAAGTGCGTATATTGCACTAAAATACAGGACAAAGGATTACGGATCAAGGGAGGCTTTTGCAAACAGCACTTTGACAATTGCGTTGTTAGAGTCTCATCATCGATCGCCTCAAGAATATAGATCTCAATCTAGCTGGCAAATACGCGCCTCAGTTATTACAGCCATATGGAAAATTAATTTACCCGTATAGTTTTACTGTATAACTCAACACTATATCATGACATGCCAATGGTTTTTTTATTACATAATTGAAGTAGGCTAGATTAGCCAGAAGTATAACTATTAGACTGGCTTACAATTTCGTGTTTACATATATACACCATTTCGATGTAACTTAGAAGGAAAGACACGACGGTAAAACTTTGCTTTAAATCTCGCTATTAGGCGCTTGCGCAGAGACGGCAATGTATCAAAGCGATTGTAAGTTCCTATACTGAAGGTTGCCTACCTCCTTCGTTACATCGAAAAGGTCTATTATGAATTTGTACAATGACCTCTTAAAGGTATTTCAGTGAATGAAAGCAGGGAGGATATATAAATGGAGTTTTCATGAGTTGGTGATGAGAATTAGTTAAACCTTAGACCATCTAGCCATGGACAAGCAAAGCAGTGTCAAACCCGCGTAAACAAATGGCAATTTGTGTCCCCCGACCGCAATTTATTGCCAAATTTTACATAACTTGCGATACCCGCCGCCACAGCGCTGGTGTCAGGAGTTACGCTCTAAGCAAACCTAGCTCCCAATTCAGTTGCATGTCCATGGTTAGGTGGTCCGAGATTGAACACATGCCACAGTCAGCCTTGAGCTGTGTTTTTCATCGTGTAATGTACTTGTAATGTAAGGTCCCTGAAACCTCGGAGTTTTTCATCGTGTAATGTACTTGTAATGTAAGGTCCCTGAAACCTCGGAATTTTTCATCGTGTAATGTACTTGTAATGTAAGGTCCCTGAAACCTCGGAGTTTTTCATCATGTAATGTACTTGTAATGTAAGGTCCCTGAAACCTCGGAGTTTTTCATCATGTAATGTACTTGTAATGTAAGGTCCCTGAAACCTCGGAGTTTTTCATCATGTAATGTACTTGTAATGTAAGGTCCCTGAAACCTCGGAGTTTTTCATCATGTAATGTGCTTCTTATGTAAGGTCCCTGAAACCTCGGAGTTTTTCATCATGTAATGTACTTGTAATGTAAGGTCCCTGAAACCTCGGAGTTTTTCATCATGTAATGTACTTTTATTAATATAAGGCCCCTGGTACCTCACTGAACTAAGTCCCCCCCCCATCTCTTGCATCGTGAAAACACAACAAATATGCTTCTCCAATAAACACAATGATGATCATCCCCGGGAAAAATATATAGGGTAAAGATAGAGAGACAAAATAGAACAGCCTCTTACGGTAAATATTTGATCTGTGGGAAAAACTTTGGTAAAGAAGGCCCGAGACAAGAAAGCTAGCCTTAGGAAGAAAAGAATGAGAGCGAGAGAGCTGTTGGGTTTATTTTCTTTTCCGTGAGGTCTCTCGTCTTTTGTCAGAAGAAAAAGTATCGACAACACGTTATTGAGCTTTACGTGGGCGCTACTGCTGCCTTTCATAATGTTTTACAGCCCCGAGACTATTATAAATCTAGGATTTTTCATGGTAGATTTGTACCAGAAAATACTTTGGAAAACCTGGGAACTAAACTAAAGGATAATTGAAATGAGAAAGTTTTTTTTCCAGTTTCAAAGTATTCCGGCCTATATACTTTATTCAATTAACGTTAAATCAACTGTCTTAAAAATGTATTTTAGTACCGATTAAATGAAAATATCAATCATTTAAAAGTGCAAAGTATTATTTCCAAATTAAAATTATTATTAAATTATTCTTATTATTACCAGGAATAAATACAGCTAATAGGAATCATTGCACTCCGATATATCCCTTGTTTTTTCCATGCGAGTTTTAGTGGGCCGGGCTTGAGTACATACATCTGACGTCTTTCTAACTGTGACTTCATTGCTGGTTGGTAACAACGATATAGGTCAGGCACCAGTGCAAGGTGCAAAAGGCAGTGAGATAGATTATTCGGGAGATAAAATTCGTCACAAATCATGATTAGCTTAGTCTATTGCTTTCCCCACAAAATCCGTTTAGATACTTTGAAAAAATGGATACACAAGGATTCCAATTAGCTGTATGTATTCCTCTTATTATATTGAAATTTTGCAGGGGTTTTTTCTCTCCGAAATCACTTAATTGCCTCTGAAATCTGTTTTAAATATTTCTCGCATTACGGGTTGATTTGATTCCTCCATCATAACTTGAATACAGAAAAAGCGCCATACTTATCCCAAGCAGTTATATCTAGTTTAATGGGAGAAGGTATAAATTCGTCACATTTCCAGATCTATCTCTAGTTCAAACGTAGGTCCGGAGTTAATCCTCGCCTCTAAATTACAACCAGCATCTCATTGGTTATTGAAAACTCACGTCAGCGCGACGACGCGAGTGACGAAAATTACAGTCATATTTTCCGACTGAGGAGAGGCGAAATAGCCCGACCTCCTTTTACGTATTTTGAAAGGAGGGCTGGGACTATGGCGCGCGAATACTTAGGCATCTCATACCTTCTCCCTAAATAAACTAGATATCACTTCCTGCTTTAAATTCTCTAAAATCTTCTACTAAAATTCACTTCATTTCACCATCCCTTTTGGCCCAAAGCAGTTGGCGTTCAAGTTATGACGGGAGCGTTCGAGCTTCTATGCTATTGTTATCCATTCCGCTCGGATTTCTTATTATGGTCTCGCTTCATCTATTTCGAGCTAGAGAAAGCTATAGATCTAGGCGGAGAGAATATTATTGCAAATTCCACCCACGCATTAGCTTTCTCAGCTCGCAAAGGCCTAAGGTTGGTGCGCAAATAATATACTGAATTCCCATTCGCCTAAATGATGGAGTATTCTAACCTTTCGGAACCTAAAAAGTTCGTAAGTTGCATTTAGACCTATCGAAAAAGAAATAATATAAATTCAAATGTAATAAACCAATTTCCTTGTATACCGTGTTTGTCGGAAATAAATAACCATTCTTCATGTTCTATATATTTTTTTATACAAGTATTGTAGTTATAAATTGAATGAAATATGGTAGATCGATAAAGTAGATCAATTTGAAGCTATAAACTTGGCTAATACAGATTTCTTCTACATGAAATCTTTAACACGCCATTTTCTAGGCCTTTCTGATTGAATTAAAGGGGGGGGGTTTGAAACAATCGCCTCTGACGTCATGCATAATATACTTGAACTAGCTGTTACCCACGATGTCGCTCGCTTGTAATAAGAACTTAAATCAAAATGATATAAGGTTGGGTAGATTTTACAAATGACTAATATTTTTGTATCACCCTAGGAGCGAAGGCACTTGGCGTTGCCCGTCAGCCCGTCGGGACATTTTTTATTACTTTTCATAGGGACATTATTCCATAAAGAAGGGTTTTTAAATTTCTGGAAGCCAATTAAAAAGATGGCAACAAATCGAACCCAAAACTTTGATTTATATAGATTTAGAGCCCACGTGACTATGAGGTAGCTAGCGACCTAGGTGCGTGTTAAACCCGAAGTGACTGAAATATTGCAGACCTTACTTCGGGTTAATATTTTTCTGGTAAAAATGTTTGAACAACTAGAATTAGTCAAACGTAAAGTGTTACTAACACTTTACGTTTGACTGTGTTAGTATATGAATTGAATCAAACAAACTAAAGCACTTTAACTTTCCCTTTCGATTAGGAAAATAAATTTCCAAGTTTAGAAAACATATTAAGTCTAATCATTGAGCCATAAGTAGATAATACTAAAGTGTATAATTCTCTATGCTAAAATATGTTTAAACATTTAACAGGGACATTTATTTATCGTCATGAGTTAAAGGGAGAGTGAAAAGGAAAATCAATTGATTTTTATCGATTCTTTTACTAATTATAAGACCAATCTGCATTTATTGAAACATCCAGGAAACATCGACGATTGATTTTAAATTGAAATTAGGTTCAGTTTTCGTAGATAAATTTAAATTTGCACCTCCAACACATCACCAAAACGTCCTACCATCTTATTAACAAAACTCCTGTGTCACGCCCACGTGGAATGAAATTTAGCGCGAGATTTGATAAAAATTAACCGAAATTTGACAATCGTGGAGTGAGATATAGAACATGCCACGTAAATTTTGTTAACAAAAAGGTAAGGCGTTCTGTGATTGGCCGGAGGTGCAAATTTCAAATTATCTATAAAATCTGAACCTAATTTGAATTTTAAAATAATTCCGAGGTATTTTCTTAATGTTTCACTATGCAGATTGGTCTTATAATTAGTAGAAAAAACGACAAAAATTCACTGGATTCTCATCAGACTCCACCATCCATAAAATATCTATTATTCAATAGCATCACCTCAAGACCAATCTTTCTTGAAACAATCAGGGCCAGAAGTTCAGCAGAATCGATTCAAAATCTCTTGACAAATTATTGCTCATCTCCGATAGGTTGATTATGTAAAGCAAGGCTTATATTTTAACTACAAATTTCCCGCATTACGCTACGCTGCACGACCTAAGCCTTATAATGAACTTAAGTAAAGTCGTTAAGACGACCTATAAGTAAATCATTTTTCACCACGCTCAATTTACCAAAAAAAAAAAATGGGAGCAAACAAACTATAACGGCAGTGTAAAAAACTGTCCTCAATGTCGTAAAACGCCATCTTATATAAGAACCAATTCTAGTGAAAAAAGAAAGAAAAAACGCTTAAAAACTCTTCTCCTAAGTATCAAGGGTTCCTAAGCCTATTCTCAGTTGCCAGACATATCGAACCAAGCCAAGAAGAGCGGGGGAGGGTCTCTTTTTCCTCATCCATATCGTACGGACGATAGAAGATTTTTTCCAACATTCTCTATAAACTCAATGACAAACGGCTGTTCGGCCTTCGTACCATAGCATAAGTTCATAAGATAGGCTCCAGAAGTTTGTCACTAGTAACTGAGAACTTTTCATGAAGTGACTAAGGTGAAACGCTGTCAAAGCCTCAAAGGCTCAGTACAGCCAGAACTAAGATAAGGGACTTGAAGTATTGAGGTAACAAAATTCTTCACTTGGAGAAGTGAATATTCTTGATAATACGCCAACGGTTGGCCCTCTGGTAGCGGTTTCTGAATTTTCCCCTCCAAAACGTGAGACGCTCGCGGCTGTAGACGGCCGAACTAGATTCAAGCACCCGTGTCTGTGTTCAGCGGCTTTAGGTTGAGGGGAAGGGGGTAGGAAATATTTTTTTGGAACTCGACCAGTTTTTTTCTCTCTAGTGAAGGCGCGATGGAAGCGGCATAAAATCCTCAAATTTGTTCACTAGTGCCAGGATCTATTACCAATGCTAGCAACTTCTAGTCCCTTATCTTACTTAGGAAGATGGACTGCAAAATCAAGTGTAGTCAATTCTCGCTTGTCGTTCTCGAACTAGCTCGAGCTGTAAGTATAGATAGTACGAAGTATAGATAGTGTCATACTTATGAAACATATCTTATAAACTTATGGTACTAGGAAAAAAACTAAGATGAAAAAAGAGAAGGCTTTCGGCAAGCCTCCAAGAATCTTGGGGCCCAAAACTGAATACCACTACGAGATATTCTTCACCGAACTGCTTTCTAAAGCTGCTGCAGCTCCAGAGAAGTGAGGAAGATGACCGAGAATGAGGAGGCTAGAAAAACGTCCAAGTTCGCTTTAAATGAGACAAGGAAAGGGAAAAGACTTAGCCGAGGGAAAGGGAGCGTGAAACAGTTTTTAAAATATCAGTTTCATTCAGTCCTTGGTATTTGCTTTATACTGAGGATACAAACAGCCATAATTATATAATACTTGTGTAAACACAAAGGAGGGTGGGGTAATTGTAACATGATTCTTCCTAACATTTGGAGCAAGGTTACTAAACCGAATCACATACGCGATAAATAGTTCCCTCGTCATTACTCTATTAGCGCTGCTTAACTATTTCCCAAGGCGTATGCGCTTGTGTGTTTTGTCCGACGTCAAGACAATAAAGGTTTGTGCCTGGTTGATTGCTGAGGATTTAGTACCAAGCAGTTATAAAATTCAACACCCCATGGTGCGATGCCCGTCTGAAGTTTGATGAGCAGGAGATCCTTCTTCTATTATCCCCTTCTGAAGTTCTGATACAACTAATCGGAATCATTGCGGATTTTGTGGGAGGAGTCGAAATTGGTCAAAAAACATCCCCCTCAACTTATAGCGTTTTTCTTTAAGGTGATCCGAGCGCTCCTGGAGCACTCCGAAAAACAAATCGTCTTTCATTGGGAAAAAACGAGCTGCTCCTAAACGGAGGCGCGTCTTACATTGGCCCAGTCTAGAGACGGAGCGACCAAAATGGAGCGCCTGATGACGTCACAAAACCGCTCTGAAAAAACTTTTGTCTTTCATTGGGAGCAACTACATTCGGTCCTCCGAGCTAGAGCGATGACGTAACACGAAAATATGGAGCGATCTCGGACGACCACAAAGGAAAACGCTATTAGAGCAAACTTATCAGAAACACCCTGTATGCTATTAATAACATAAACAAAATTTGAGAAAAAAATTGATTTAAATCGCCGTTTAAACAGATTTTTCACGAATTGTTCTGGATTAAGAATTTTCTAGGTTCAATTTCCCTTTAATCTTGACCCCCTCTATCTTTACCTATTTCCTATCTCCGCCTTTCCCTGCACTGGCTCAAACCAACCTCACACACGCCGTCAAGTTAACCATGAACGGAACAAAAGCTTAAGTACTTTGGTGCTAAAAAGACTCGACAAAATTATCAGGTTAAAGTGTCGCGGCGAAGCGTAGGCGGTATCTTTGCTCATTAGTCGCCAGATCATATAAGCTTCGCGGAATTAATAACAAAGGAACCAGCCATAAGGCCCTCGCTCGCTTCTTTTTTAAATTTAAGCGGGAATCTTTTTTCCTTTGGCGGGAATTAAAAACCTAAATGACATCCTGGGAATGTATTTTCACGCTTTGTTTCGCTTTCTGTTTTCCTCTAGAGGTAATTCTTTTATTTTTTATATCTAAGACTTAAGGTAATTAAGATCTCGAAATGAAATGAGATATTACTTGGTGAAGTTTTTGTTCTAAATTACTTGAAAAATCTTTTTGTTTTTAATTAAGGCAATTTATTTTTAGAGGCCTTAAAAATTACCAGGGTTTTATACTTTAATTTTGTCCTTTAATTAGGGTTTTTAAAGCGTAATTTCAAGGTGGTATTTAAGAAAAACCACTGTTTTTATTCTTAAGGCAAATAACCACAATTGCAAGAAGAAATTTAGAATCAACAGTAAAAGATTCAACCAATTATTTCCTACTTCATTTAATTTGTTTATTCTATCCGATTTTTGGTTTAAATATTTGTTTAACCAGGAATACATACTTCTACTTGGATTCTTTTAAAGAAGGGCCATACTAATATCTGATTGAAGGTAAGGGGAAGGGCTTAAAACGTTGGCAAACCGCCCTCTCCTCCTTCCTGGCGTTTCATTGGTTATTCGCATATATATAGGACAACCCTCAACCCTAGGCTTACTCTTTCACGCGACGCAAAGATAAATTGTTTACATGTTCACATTCGTGTTCGATGCTCATAGCACAGCTACGTCAATATCATGTGGATTTCTGTGTTAAAAAAATGCATTATGCATGACGTCAAGGGTGACGGTTTCTATACCTCCTCCCCTTCAATTCAAGCAGAAAGGAACAGACAGAAACTGACCTGTTAAACATTCCAAGTAGATGATATCAGAAGGGGATAATAGAAGAAGGATGACACTCTGTATCCTCTTAATGCTTTAGTTATGTAACGTCATTCTTCCCAGGCTCACCCTTTTAGTTTGCTTTCCCGCTCATCAAACTACGAATGGGCATCGCACCGTATGGTGAATTCTATAATTGTTTGGCACTAAATCCCCAGCAATCATCCCACAAACCTCGTCTTGACGTGGGACAAAAATGCACAAGCGCGTCTTGCCAAATAGTTAAACGCTAATAGAATAATGATGTGGGAACTATTTATCGTGTATGTGATTCGGTTTAGTAACCTTGCTCTAAATGATCCGATGTTGGGAAGAGTGACGTTACACTTACCCCGCTTTGTGGTACACTTCTCTCGAAGAGAAGTATACCCCGCTTTGTGGTACACTTCTCTCGAAGAGAAGTATTATATACTTCTGATGATATCTATGTATTCGTGTTTATACCGAGTCAGGTATCTTTATATCTTGTTGAATTATTTATATGAATAATTATTATCTCTTTATTTTTTTGCTGTTGTTGTTGTTGTTGTTGTTGTTGTTAGGGAAGGGCCATATATAGGCGCAAAAATATATGGATATTTTCAAGAGGGCCCCCGTAGATATGTTTT
This sequence comes from Phalangium opilio, assembly GCA_019434445.1. NCBI lineage: Eukaryota > Metazoa > Arthropoda > Arachnida > Opiliones > Phalangiidae > Phalangium > Phalangium opilio. Next base: position 1,923,024 of record JAEQBA010003137.1, read on the forward strand.
TCCCTCATGGCTCCCAAGTTTGGGGAAAAACTCTCTTATAGCTGATAACACCGTTACATTTTTCTTAATAAAAATAATCTTATATTGTTGAAGTCTTTCTTCCGATGTGTTGACACTTTCATCTTTGATAAATTACCTGTTTTAAGATAAAATAAAAAATTCCTGTAATAAGTCCTTTAAAAACTACGTTTCTTAAGGTTTAAGCCTTGGCTGTCATTTGAGTTTTACCGTGCTGGAAATTTTATGCAAAAAAATATCTTTTTTCTTTACATATACTATGAAAAAGAGATAGGGCCTAGTACATACAAGACGCTGTTGGGTCGGTCTTCATAGTCTTTAATAGATACAGGGTGTTTCAAAAAGGGTGGTATGTCCGAATAGACCATTTCGATGCAACTAAGAAGGAAAGACACGGGGGTAAAACTTCGCCTTCCATGTCGATTTTTGGCACCTGCGCTGAAGTCTTTTGTATCTCACGAGAGTGCGCAGAGATGGCAAAGTGTCAACCCCCTTGTATGTCACGATACTGATTGTTGCCTAACACCTTTTTTACGTCGAAAAGGTCCATTACAGTGCGTTAATTGGTTCTATGGAAAATCAATTTGGAGTCGAATAGTGTAAATTCAATTAAATTTTGCTCAAACGTACACGTTAAAAAAAGCTATACTATGATTGTTTTACGTATGCTCCCTTAATTTAAGTAAGAAAACAACAGAGAATGCTCATTTAATTGAAGGGGTCATCCATAAAACACGCTAATCATAACTTGAAAATTTTGGATCTTAGGGAAAAATATAAAACATTTTCGACTAAAAAACGTCCATAGAACCAAACCCACTGTACTTCGGGAATACCATCCTTTTGGGAACACCCTCTATATTTAAACGACGTCGTGGAAATTCAGTGACACATAACGGATTTTATCATCGTAAACAAGGCTTACTCTCATATTCCATCATCTAATAATCCTGTATGTTATTTCCTACCCTTGCAGTGGATGCGGAACTACTTTATCTTATACGGACGCGTATGTTAGTTATCCCTACGCGTAATTTCCTCTCTGTTGCAATTTAAAATTGGAATTGACAGACGCTCTGTGTGATATCAGAGCAGCTTATTATATGTCTCGAATGGGGATTTTGTTCATGGTTTTCTGTAAACCATCATACAATACCAAAGTATTTTTTTATACTCTTGGTTTTAACACGTTTCTTTATGACCGTTTGCGAGTTTCATTGTTTCACCAAAAATTTTATGGCCACCATGCATGCAATGTTTTCAAAATATAAATAGAGTATAAAGCTAATCCAAGACCAAAAGTCGTCTGCTGAAACACGTTTGTTCTGTTTCTGTACTATTTTTGATATTGGAACTCAAATTACTTATTACACAACCTGTTAAAAAGGTATAGGCCTACATGTTTACAGCGTTTCTTAAAAAGTGAGGAGATAAACGTCAAAGTTGTAGGAATTATATTTTTGACTCAATGAGGCAAAGGTTGTATCTCTTTCGGACATAAGAGTTGGTAAAATTCAGCCAAATTCTTTTCCAAGGAAGAGGTTGTTTTCTTAATTGTTGTCAAAATGTTTACGTAATTGTTTTAAAATTATAGTGCCAAAGAGGGTATAAAAGGGAGGAGTAGAAGGTTTGGCTAGAGTGTTGTAGCTTGAAAGTTTTCCTCTAAGCTTGAAGGGGAGATTGTTTTCTTAATCGTTCTCGAAGTGTTTACGTTGTTGTTTTAAAATTATAGTGCCAAAGAGGGTGTAAAAGGGAGGAGTAGAAGGCTTGGCTGGAGTGTTGTAGCTTTGAAAGTTTTCCTCTAAGCTTGAAGGAGAGAAGGATGGAATCGCCCATCATCATTACCACTCCAGGTTACCTCTTTTCTCCCTGCTCTAAGCTTATGATGCGCTCGCGCGATTTTCTTTGTCCTCTTATTGGTTGAAATATGGTGAACCGGATATTAGAAGGAAACTATAACAAATAAATATAAATGAAAATGACAATGACAGAATTCCCAAAATCCCTTGCCATAGCTGCTAGCTTCAACTCCTTCATTATACTCTCTTTGACAGTGCATGGGTAGTTTATACATATATTTAACAGAACATGTTACAAAGTTATCGAAATTCTACATTATCAGGAAAGGAAAACCCCGAACCACTAGATTAAATGATCATTATGCTACAAAACGGCTTCTATCTATATAGTGTATATTAGATCTACTGTATAACCGATGGAATTCACTTTAATCGGAAAAAAATGCCAAACGCGTGACAACTATTTATTAGGAGAGTCACGAAATCGCCGTTCATTCAAGAGTCAACTTAAAGAATAAAAGCAAAAGTGTCTTCCTTAAGTTCCTTTTGTCCTTATAAAAAACTATTCTCAAAATACTATCTCTATACTCCTAAAACCGTACGTGAGACGATTACCAATAACCCAACCAGAAGTTCCCTAATACGCAGTAACATAGACCCATAATACTCAAAACAAGTATGAGTATGCCGTAGAGGCCTCTAGTCCACGCGAAACGAATCTAAAGAGACTGGTACGCCATCTACCGAACGGTTTCTCCTCGGAACGGTCAGAGGCATGGTCTACTTTCTACCGTGAGTTTAACTACTTGGTAGAGATACGTTTTAAGAAAACAATTGGGGGACAGGGATCCCATTAAAATATTTCTTTACTTTTGTCCTTCGGACTCTAAGATTGGAGATCCCAGTGGGCGATGGTTTCTGTGTCCTGCAAATACTCGAAAAAAGAGACTCCCTTTTATCTACACCTTTATACGTAAAATTGAATTTTACGTATAAAGGTGTAGATAAAAGGGAATTAGAATTTTAAAAATTCCAACTGAATGATAATCACCACCCAGTACAAAACCGCTCTATCTGCGAAGCTGAAATTCTACCTGGACGTTATTCTTAAGTACTAGATACGCCTTAAGAAAGGTTTTTCAAATCCGAGGCCACCTTGAAAAATGGCGACCATAAATGTAAAACCTATATGTATTAACGTCCGCACGTTTTAACTTATTTCAGTCGTATTTTGTATATTGGATCAGGCTTTTGGGTTCAATATGCCGCCACATTTTAAGATGGCAACCCGAAAAGTAACGGAAATGTCGACCTTGGGTCTCTTTGTTGGCACTTCTTTTTATAAATGATGTGTGCTTTCGACAATTATCTTTTCGACTTATATTTATGCAGAGTATTATGGGGTTATGACAGTACAATATCAAAAAAAGGACTATAGTCTAGAAAGGGACTGGAAAAAGGACATAAAACTGAACTCCTAAAACTTGACCTTATTTCATCCTATAAGGACTCAGACCCTTGGAAATTTCTCTTACTCGCAAACGGATCGAATATTGGTTGGGGCAAAGCTCTGAAACGAGCTGAGTCGACTGGAAGCGTCATTGGAAAATACGTCTTGTTTGGGTTGACATGTTTTATATAGATTTTTTCTTTTCCCTCCCTTTCCTGGCATTTTCGGAAATTCAAAACCCAAAACCGCAGAGGACGGTTTGAAGCACTATATACGTAGGTATATAGTGAAAACAGAAAAAAATAGTAACGTTTAAAAACATCGATCAAAACTAATTGGTTCTTAGCAACACACGACCGTTATAAGTTGTTTACTAAAGGGATACTGAATTTAATAATGCTATTTAAAGGGAAGATGAAATGTGAAGATTCAGGGTCTTTCAAGAAATTCAAGTTATACTTAATTGTGTTCTATCTGATTTGAAAATTACACATTAAATTTTATTAGAAGTTATGACCTTGTATAAAAGTTTGTATAATCATATTAGATCGCGTAGATTTTAGATTTGTTTAGAAAAAGTAGATCTAGCTCATTTTTTCTGCTAATAAAAATATTTTCCAATATCATTTTATCCACTCTTTTTTTGATCAATTTTTGATTTGATTATAAAATATTTATCCAATATACTTTTTTCAAAATTCGACTCAACGTAATCATATACAGGGTGTTTCTGAACGGTCTGTTAGAAATACAGGGGGATGTTCTTTGGTCGATTTTGAGTAGATAAGTTTATACGACATTTTATCGTCTCACCATTGGAAAATGTTATACGACATTTTACCGTCTGGGTCATTATTTTGAAGTAAAGTTTTCAGTGTTTTACGGATGACCCCTTAATTAGTAAGAATCTGTCGCCACATTTTAATATAGCGGTCGGAAAAATAACGAAAACATCTGGTGAGATGTCATCGGCGCATATTAAATTTTACGCGGGGAACGCTGGTTCCCTTTGCTAGCATAGGTATATAAAACGTTTTACGCAATTATATACTAAATTTTTTTATGATTAAATATAAAATTCGAATTTTGATTAAATTACGATATCAATTTTAATTTTTAGTCAAAGTATTTTCGTAAACTATGAAAAACCAGTTTCAAAGATGAATTAAAAAATTAAAATATATTGTTATAATATATCTCACAAAGCTCAGAGATCATTGTCTTTATAGAGATGAGCTTTATATCAAACGTTATTAGATATTTAGGGTAATTAGTTATTAAGCCTTTTTGAAATGAACCGGTACTGTATAGTTGAGAGAATCGTTTCAGGCCTTTGATCTTAAAGGAAATTTACGACTTCAATAAGACCTTTACAACCTCTTTGAGTCGGGGTAGTGGGAATTAAACGTTTATCTCCATAAACAATTTCAATTATAATAACACGAATCTTATTAAGTCGTTAAAATTCACGTATTAACTGATGATTAAATAGCGAAATTTAATATTAAATTTCAACAGAAATTAGCTATAATTTACGGGAACGGTGTAATATTAATAGATTTAGATATTATTAAACGGCACATTTAAACTAAGTATCATGGTGAATTATGAACCTATTAGAATAGCCAGTGGCCAAAATATGCCCAACGTTATAATATAATTGTTCCAGTGGGTTCTATGGCCAATATTGAGTCGAAAATGTTCTATGACATTTTGCCATAATGGAACCCGTTTACAAGTTATGTATAGAATGTTTTACGGACGAGCCTTAATTATATTAGCATTGTCTTTCAGTTTCTGTTTAAGGGGCCATCCGTAAAACACTCTAATCAGAACTTTTCAACTCAAAACCGCCCAGAGAATCAGGGAGAAAATAGATAAGATGGAGTGAAAATTATTATGGGCGACCTGTGGAACTGAAACTCTCTCAGTGTACCTCACTTCGGGTAGGAAGTGCTGCCACGCAGCGCCATTGTATTTGTATGAGAACTATAGCTTCTATTTTTAAGACACAGGGGGCATCATTTACGTTTCCGTACCGTACGGCCCTACCTAAACGCTGAGAATGCTGGGAGGACTTCGGTGCCCAGTTGGGGGTACAGAGGCAACATTATAGTTAAGGAAATTGCCACTCCTTCCCTCTCTTCTTCAAGATAGAACCCACTGTAGTTCAGTCTTACCAACCCTTGTTGGAACATTTTCAACCCCGTACACTGTCGTCACCCATCGAAAATGACCAACCAATAAGGTCCATTAACGGATTTTCTCATATCTGACTGGGTAAGCTACGGTATTTTCTATACAACACACAATAAACCTTTAAACCTTACATCGACCCAATGTATAAATATGAGCTGATGGAAACAAATAAGCCTCTTCAAACGTTCTCAATCAGATGCCTTCGTGAAAGCCCTACTATCTAAGCCTCGCAAAGCTTTTAGTCGTTCCTGATTTCTATAGAACTTCCAATTCCAGTCCTATAAATTCTAGGAAAATTGGTTTCTTTCGCGTTCTTCTAAAATCAAAAGAAAAAAAATGGATTGAAAATCAAACCGCGGCCTATCGAAAAGTTCTTTGTCCAAAAAACACAAAAAACGTGAAAACTAGGAACAATCAATCGAGAGTTACGATAAAACCTGGACTAAAGTTATCTTTTGAAAGTGTGTGCCAATCTAAGAGGAAGCAAAAAGAAGTAGGACACCTAAGCCTAAAGGTACAAAGAGCACCACCATATCCTTGAATAGCTTCGAGACGTTTTTCTTCTTATCCACAGTACCCCCATTTCATCTTTTTCGATCGCACTTTGCTACTTCCTTTTTTATCCAAACTCCAGGGTTACCGGATTCAGAAAGACGAGAAAAGCGAGATCTAAAATGACAAGGTAACAACCCCATAGCCCAATAATAGAGCCTGGGCATCCAACTACATGACAAACGGAAAAATCCATCCCAAAAACAACAAAAAACGAAAAAAGCCTTGTATTTTATGAATATTCTCATCCAAATAAAGAATTCAATACTACGAAAGGCTAAGACCAGAACTGTTTTATCTTAGGGATTGCGGTTAAATCAATATAAACAGGAATAATTTTTATCTACGTGTGTGATAATACAAACGCCACTTATGCAGTGGTAGTTTGTTGGTTTGTTTAAGTGTTTGTGGAGACAATTAGATACACGAAAAACAATGGTATTATGAGGAACTAGTTAAGAGAAGATCTGCTATCAGCTCCGAGTTCGTATTGGGAATTAGAGTTGGTAAAGTTACAGCGTTTAATTCGGCTTTTGTGTGGTCGTTCAAGTCTTGGTTATTCTCGTCAGCTCGAATAGACATTGAGGAAGTCACATTCTGTTCAAGAATTATATATATCGTTAAACTTTGATTTGAAGAATACGTTAAAGGGAATTACAATGCGACATATCTGTATTTTGAAGTAGTATTGTTACTATTATTGGGCAACGTCACTTGACAGTAAGCGTGGATCTAGGCGGATAGGTTTAACTTAAATACCGATGCCTATTCCCAATGCACAGATAACTACAAGATATTCATGCATGTCCAGTAGACCTTTATTACATGAGAGATGTAAGCTTGATATAAGGCCCATCCCTACATTACACATTTTACATTCTTTTAAAAGATGAGCTGGATTTATGCGAATTTCTCGGAAAATTCGTTTATCTGCGTATACAAAATAACTTTTCTGGCTGCCGGTTTTTCCTTTCTATGAAGCAAACTAAGCTTGACAGAAAGTTACGAAATTTCACCATAAAAAATATGTAAATAGCATATTTCCCTGAGGAATGTAGACTCTTGCAAAGGAATAAAATAATTTCCCCTTTCGCGGAAACAATTTCCAAAACAATGAAGAATAAAAGGAATAAAGTTCTTTCCAGATTTAGAATTTTATACGGTATTTCGGAAAAACTTGCGTGTTATCTCAATGCAGCCTTTGTCTTTTTACAATTTCAATATATGAACACTGTTCAAGTAGGGCTCGAAGTACAGTATTTTCTATGGGCGACATTTTGCCTTAAAGGCTCCCGTTTACAAGTTTTAATTAGAGTATTTTACGGATGAGCCCTAAAATTACGGTAAGAAACGGTGAGAAAAAATGCTAATTTAATCAAGGGGTCATCCGTAAAACAATATAATCGTAACTTGTTAGGGAAAAATGTCTAAGCACATTTTCGACTCATAATCGCCCATCCTTTTTGGAACACTCGGTATAATCTAAGGACTTTTCCACTTCCACGTTATTCAACTAGAGGAAAGACAAGTTTCTACCTGCAAATTCGTTCACATAAATTGTGTCAGTGAAGCAATAATATCGGAAGAGATTGATGGTTAGGTGGAAGTGCCTTTTCCTACTATGTACGCATTAAATCAAGTTATTTGAACCAGGGATAGATTTAAATAAATCTATCCCTGTTTGAACATAGTCAAACCATACTCGTACTGTTTTTGCTGTATTTTTCACCATCATTTCCATTGGTCCAAGGCATAGATGTCTCATAAATCTCTTTCTTGAACATAACGCGTGGTTTATTATATAAACAGAAGCACATAGCGAACGTTTTCTTGATTTATAATGCAAGTAAAACTTACTAATATGATTAAAAGTTTGTAGAAAAACTTGGGGAAAGGTCAAGTTAAATCTCGATTAATGCAGGAAATTCGAAAGAAAATTTAGAAAAGAGAGACAATTTAAAACAAATTCTATAGCTGGAAACGTAAAGGTAAACAAAGATTATAGCAATTTTCGAAAGAAAGTTTAGAAAATCCTGACAAAATCTTTTGGGATAAGCTGGAAACTGGAGAAACACATCAGAGAAAAACTTCAAAGATCAGTTTAAAACAAGGGAAAAGCTAGAAAGATCAAAGAAAATTTGAAGGGAAAACCAAAAGATCAGGGCAAAGTGGATACAAATGTTAATTTGCGCAGATATAATCTTGTTCAAGATTTTCCTAACGACCTTACATCTCCTTTGCCGATTTTCTAACAATAAAATTTATTAATAAATAATAATTAATTGAATATATTACTTAATGACGACTATTATTGCAGTCTTTTCGGTACAACTAAAACCCAAACACCACCGAAATAACTTTGTTCATCAATGCTGTATTAAACAATCCAAAATATACTTCATTTATTTTCTCCGTATATATATTTTCTAAATAGTATATAATTCAACAATTAGTATTTAAGTTATGATGTTCAATTATTGATACTTTTGAAAAATAACTCGATAATAATTAACGAAGCAAGAAATCGTTAATTGGATTGACGATCCAATTAGGCTTTGCGATATCAATATTATTCAACTGGAAAAAAAATGTGTTGGTTCATCAAATGCCTACCTTTGTCATATGCCGAAAGAAACGAAAAACAATTGAAAATACTAATACCGTTTAGATATTAACCTCGAGTGGGCCTCTTTCTCGCATATTCTGTTCCACTAACTACAGTTTACTAGTAAAAGTAGACTCCAAAAACGCAGTAATCACGTAAACTACGTCTCTAAGAGTTCTAACCAATCTCAGACAACCTATACCAGGCTATTTCAAGATACAGTAACCTTTTACAAAAAGTTCAATACAATATCTCAAATTGACTCGTTCAATAGGTCCGATCAAATTGGTCAACGCGAGTTATACTGGTTTAGCATTTTCACTTTGGCCTGGTTCATATTTCGACACGTATTTTTACGCCACATTTTCCCAGTAAGTTTAGAATATATAAATTATAAACTCATGGTATAATGTCAACGATTCAGTTCAGTTTCAGTTAAATCTCCATTTACTGCTTAATTACTTTACAAATAAGTGTGTAATAAAATAAGGTATATTAAAACAGAAAATTATAGAGATCACACTGGGAATTATTCTCAACTTTGTAAAACTGAATCTTCACCACAATGTTTTCCTGGTACTTAAGTAGCTCGCGACGTTTGAACAATGTTGACGTCAATATCTGAATGACTCGCAGTTAAAATTAACTGTCACTACGCTAATTTCTAAAACTACTTGTGTACAATTTCACTTGATTTAATTGAATATGAATGGCATTTTAACCATGGGTGAAATAGAATTATATTTTTGATAATTAATAATTCAAAGTTCTCTTTTCATTAAAAATAAGAGCGTTCCATTGGTAAAAAGGTTTAACCTTCCCGAATATCGCGAAACATATTTGGGGTTAAACGTATTGGATTTATTTGCTAATGTATATTTGACTGTCATCATTTACAAGTACGTTTCTATTGACCACGATCACGATTTTATCGCAACCCCTTTGAAAGTATGGGACGGTAAGAGAATCTAGTTCATGTTTAATTGATCATTTATTAGTTGGAAAATTAATTCATGACTGCTATCAAACAGAATACGATCTCGCATCCGACCTCTCCGAAAGAGATTTCTTTTGTTATTCAATCGTGACTGGATATTGTTGTTACTCATTTCTGGCATTGTGTGCATATGGTGCCAAGATAATGATTTTATACCATTAGTAATTCATCATATCTTAACCGTGGTTGCGGTTTGTCTTGCTTACGTATTCCGGTAATTTAAGATTATGGTTTGGTTGAATTTAATTACCTACGTATTGTCACCAATTTCTTACAAAAAAAAACATTCTAGATTTCACCATGTGTGTATGCTCTGTATAGTGATAATGAAACCATCTTCTTTTCCCCAAATATTTCGTCGAATTCTGGTAAATTTTAGAAATCGGAACGCGCCTAGCATCTTACTTTTCAAGATTGAAATTGCAATTCTCGTATTTTACGTTTTCTATTGGTTCGTTTGGTTACTTTCTTATAAACCGCCCGGGGATATTTCGGCTATTGGATCCATGATCAGCTCCGGTTGCCTGTAATACTTCGCATAACAGGATATGTGATCAATAGATCCTTTATCTTGAAGGAGAGCGAGATGGAGTAGAAATCCCCATACCTATGACGTAGAAAGTAGTACCCCCACCTAAGAACCGAAGTCCTCCCAGCATCCTCTGCGATTGCATTTAGGTAGGGTCATACAGTAAGAAATCGCAAGGACGCCCCCTCTGTCTTAAAAATAGAAGCTATCTCTCATACAAACATAATGGCGCTACGCGGCAGCACTTAACAATAGCCTACTGAAGGATAGGGGGCGTGCGCAAGGTACACTGGGAGAGTTTCAGTGCCCATCATATTCCACTCCATCTTACCTCATTTCTCCCTGCATTTATAGCCGAAATATCCCTATTATTGTAGTACGGTAGTGACGGTACAGATTCTTCTTAAAAATAAATATTATAATAATGTATGCGGTTAACAGGTTTTGGACAAGACTATACTTATATCCATTAAAGGCTATGTTTGCTACGATTTCGTTTCCTTATCAAAATAACCTCGAGTACATGAATTGTGCTGGATGGTACTCTCTCTTAATTGGGTTTATGTTACTTAATATTGCTTGGCAACTGGTGAGTCGTATTTCATCTGCTTTCCGTACTCACGTTCATAAGTTTTTATCGTATTTAATTCAGGCTATTTTGAGAACAATTTTCACCAAGCTTGATCGCCATTTTTTAGGGCACTGCTGAACGTAAACAAAAACAAAAATAATAAATACACGGGGGAATTTTTGATAAAATGTAAACAAATAAAATATTTTAATTTCGGCTTCTATTTCCTTTTCAATTGAATAAGTCATCCGCGTGCATACGGAGCTCCGGATTTAGTGCTAGTAATACTGACGACAATTGTAATTGACCACAAAATAACTTAGTAATCTATTTATTATTATTTGTTTTTATTTAATTGACTTAAGGAGTTTATTTAGTGGTAGCTTAGTCAACTCGAATACTGCGCTCTCGAACGCAAGATGCTTAGTATACGTCAGTGAAATATTCGAGTGGGCTATGCCGTCTGCTACAAAAAGGACATCAAAATACCAAGGTTTCCTAAATTGACGCCACACGAGTGGCGCGGAAATATAGCTCCTATCGCTTTTAGACAGGGAACTACAGTTCAATGCTATAGACATCGTTATTCATGATAGTGAATAAATTCATGCTGCTATTCAACAACTTTTATGCTAGGCATTTGGACTGTTAAGAAAAAAGGTTATTTAAGCGTTTTAATATAACTCTTACATTCGTGTTGAAACGCGAACGGTTCCCGGGCATTAATGAAGGTTCATAATAGATCATTAATATTCTTATCAGATATTATGTAATTAACCTAACGTAAATATGTTTTACGGCTAAAGGCTTAGTATTCATTTGAAATATTCTATACGTTTAGCATTTTTAGCTACATCGTATGATGAATAGCTAAGATGTGGGTATTAGATTGACCTGCCATGTTGTAGTTGTCGGTGGCGTCGTCGTGGGCGTGAAAGAGTAAGCCTTTGGTAGTATAAAATTTTTCGTTCGTCATTAAAGGGAGAGTGAATGGGAGAGGATTGTGGTGAATTGGTATTTTTCGATCGTGTATTTTAAAAGGAAAGATATTTCAATAGTAAGTTTAAGAATATAATTTAATTGTTCTAGTAAGGTTAATAATTATGAAATGTGTTTTACGTTATGCCCTGTATATTTAAAGCGAGAGGGTATTATGGTACTGCCTTAATTTAAATGGGAGGTTTCCTACCCCCCCCCCCCATTTCAAAATTCAAAGAAATCATGGGGAATTTTAAAAGCAAAAGGTAGTATATACTGTAGTTATTTTTAGAATGGTTTTTAAGGCGTTGTTTATTACAATCAAAGACATTACGTGTATTTTGCAAGAAATCAATCTTGTTTACATCACAGTCGATGATTTGGGAATTTGTTCTCAATTCAAAGTACAGGTTGAGCAAACGGATGGCAAACACGCTTTTTATCGGTTGAGGTTTTTTTGGAACGATTTGATTCAGAAAAGGTTTAAAAGGATGTTTCAACCGCGTCCCAGTACCAGCTGAGGGTAGGCCAACAAACTATTTCAAACGGAAATAGGGAAAATAAAAGTGGAAAGCAAGCCTGTTTCTCCTACATTCTGCTCCATTCACTAGATCCTAAAACGTTACTGAATTTCAGTTCTAGTAAAATTAAACACGAGTATACGATGACTGTAACGTTGTCCCCGAGTTCCAACCAATCTCAGACAACCTATACCAGGCTATTTCAAGATACAGTAATCTTTTACAAGAAATTCAATACAATATCTCAAACTGGTTCGTTCAATTGGTCCGATCAAATTGGTCTACGCGAGTTATTCTGGTTTAGCATTTTCACTTTGGCATGGTTCATCTTTCGACACGTATTTTTACGCTACATTTTCCCAGTAAGTTTTGAATATATAAATTATTATTACTGTATAATGTCAACTATTCAGCTCAGTTTACCCACGAATTACTGTTGAACATCTTAAACATATGTGTAATTAAATATAGAAGATATACAGTGTATATCAGATCTCTAAGATTCATCGTGGTACAGTAAAAATTCGATATTTCATGTAAACTTGAATTGAATTTGGCATTTTATTTCAAAGGGCGAAACAGGGATATTATATCATTCAAAATTCTCCATTCAATAACAAACAGAGCATAGCATTGGTAAAAAGGTTTAACCTCCCCGAATATCGGGAAAAATATTTGGCGTTAAACGTACTGGATTTATCAGCTAGCGTGTTGCTCACTGTCATAGTTTACAAGTACGTTTCGATTGATCACGATCACGATTTTATAGCGTACCCCTTGAAAGTATGGGACGGTAAGAGATTATTCTCTATATCTAACTGATCGTTTATTGAATTTAATTAATTCATCTCGGGTATCAAACCAGATTATAATCTCGGGTCGAATCTATCAGAACGAGATTTCTGGACATATTCCATCGTCATTGGATATTTCTTCCACACGTTTTTGGTCTTGTCTATTTATGAACGTGATAATAATGATTTTATACCATTAATAATACATCACATCTTGACCGTGGTTTCCGTCTGTCTTGTTTACGTATTCCGGTAATTTAATTTAAATTATTTGTCGACTTCAGGGATAGAATTTTTTTTAAATAAATCTATCCCTGTCGACTTCAATTACGATTTTGTCAATTTTCTTACAACAATTGTTTCAGAGTTCATCATGCGGGCATGCTCTGTCTAATGTATATGAAACCGTCATCTTTACCCCAAATATTTCGCCGAATTCTGGTTAATCTTCGAAACCGTAACCAGCCCAGCCTCTTACTTTTCAAGATTGAAATGGCTCTTCTAGTATTCTACGCTTTCTTTTGGTTTGTTAGATGCATCTTCATTAATTCGCACGAAGTTCTTGAACTACAGTTTTCAGTGAGACATTAGAGCATATACGTCAGTGATGACCGATGTTGTAAAAAAACCGATGCCGATATCGAAATTTTACTGGAAGCAATACGGATTTTAACCGATTATTTAAACTCGGCGAGAGATTATTTAACCCAATGGCACCGATATAGAACGATTAGCAACATATTATTAATTAATATTTATATTATTAATTAATATTTATATAATTTATAAATTTAATAAATAGGTAAATTAAGCGGTGAAAATAGGTAAATTAAAAAGAAGGGGTTTGTGTCCATCACTAATACATATGATCATAAGTTTTTAAGATATCTTATAAACTTATGATATGAACTAAAGCGTTCCCTATAGTTCTCGCCTATAGTTTAAGAGCCGTTGCTTGGAGTAAACTAAACTTAGGGTTGAAAAATTAACAATAAATTGGATTTACAGGTTTTGGCTGAGACTCTACTTACATCCATTAAGGGCTATGTTCGCAATAATTTATTTTCCTTATAAAAATAATGTTGAGTACATGATTTGCGCTGGCATGTACGCTCTAATAATAGGGTTTCTGATGATTAATATTTCTTGGCAAGTGGTAAGTCGTATTTAATCCGCTTTTCGTACTCTTTGCTAGCGTTTTTCAAGCTCATTAGTTTCTATCTCTAATTCAGGCTATTTTGAGATCAATTTTCGCCAAGCTCAATCGCCATTTTAAGGGCACTGCTGAACGTAAACAAAAACAAAAATAATAAATACACAGGGGAATTTTTAATAAAATGTAAACAAATAAAATATTTTCATTTCGTCTTCTATTTCCTTTTCAATTGAATAAGCCTTTCGCGTGTATACGGAGCTTCGGATTTAGTGCTAGTAATACTGACGACAATTGTAATTGACCACAAAATAACTTAGTAATCTATTTATTATTATTTGTTTTTATTTAATTGACTTAAGGAGTTTATTTAGTGGTAGCTTAGCCAACTCGAATACTGCGCTCCCGAGCGCAAGATGCTTAGCCTTCATATAGCATACGTCAGCGCAATATTCGAGTGAGCTAAGGCGTCTTCTACAAAAAGGACATCAAAATATCAAGGTTTCCTTCTTACTAGTTAACTAAAATTGACGCCAGACGAGCGGCGCGAAAATATAGCTATCGCTTTTAGACAGGGAACTACAGTTCAATGCTATAGACATCGTTATTCATGATAGCAGAAGTGAGATGAGACCAGAAGTACTGAGCTAACCAAATTCTTCACTCGGCGAAAGTGAATATTCTTGATAACACCCGAACGGTTGGCCCTCTGGTAGCGGTTTCTGAATTTTCCCTCCAAAACGTGAGACGCTCGTGGCGATAGACGGCCGAACTAGATTCCAGCACCCGCGTTCGTGTTCCGCGGCTTTAGGTTGAGGGGAAGGGGGTATGATATGTTTTTGAACTCGACCAATTTTTTTCTCTCTAGTTTTAGCGAGTGGGAAGCGGCATAAAATCCTCAAATTTGTTCACTAGTGCCAGGATCTACTATCAATGCTAGAGCCCTTCACTTCTAGTCTCATCTCACTTCTGATGATAGTGGATAAATTCGGTATGCTATCGATTGGGCGTGTTATCAAAACAGCATTGTCCAAAACGGCATTTTCATAAACGCGTTTGCCATTATAGCCATTTCTCGTTTTAGCGCATTTTGATTACAGCGTTTATATCTTGAGCGTACGAAAGTACGCCTTTTCCAAAATATTGTTGTTTATCTTCATTAACTTCCCAAAATAATATGCCTTTTCTAAAAAATTATATTTTATATTTACTTCCGATATAACATTACTCCTTTTTGCATAATATTATTCTTTGTCCTATATACTTAATATAATAGATATTTCCCTTCCTCTCAATCACAGTTTGGGCGGAAACAGCAACCGCTGTTTTGGGAAGTAGCGCTGTATTGAGAAACGCGGAAACAGCAACCGCGGTTTTCCTTCCACGCGGTTTTGCAAACCGCTGTTTTAGGAACCGCTTTATTCCAAAACGCTCTTTTGAAAACCGCTCAACTACCCGTGAACCGATAAATTCATGCTGTTATTCAACAAATTTTATGTTAGGCATTTGGACTGTTAGAAAAAAGGTTATTTAAGCGTTTTTAATAGAACTCTTACATTCGTGTTGAAACGCGAACGGTTCCCGGGCATTAATGAAGGTTCATAATAGAACATTAATATTCATAGCAGATACTATGTAATTTAAACTAACGTAAATATGTTTTACGGCTAAAGGCTTAGTATTAATTTAAATATTCTATACGTTTAGCATTTTTAGCTACATCGTATGATGAATATCTAAGATGTGGGTATTAGATTGACCTGACATATTGTAGTTGTCGGTAGCGTCGTCGTCGTCGTGAAAGAGTACGCCTTTGGTAGTATAAAATTTTTCGTTCGTCATTGAAGGGAGAGTGAATGGGAGAGGGTTGTGGTGAATTGGTATTTTTCGATCGTGTATTTTAAAAGGAAAGATATTTTAATAGTAAGTTTGAGAATAGAATTTAATTGTTCCAGTAAGGTTAATCATTATGAATTGTGTCTTACGTTTGCTCTGTATATTACCCCCCCCCCTCCCTATTTCAAAATTCAAAGAAATCATGGGGAATTTTAAAAGCAAAAGGTAGTATATACTGTAGTTATTTTAAGAATAGTTTTTAAGGCGTTGTTTATTACAATCAAAGACATTACGTGTATTTTGCAAGAAATCAATCTTGTTTACATCACAGTCGATGATTTGGAAATTTGTTCTCAATTCAAAGTACAGGTTGAGCAAACAGATGGCAAACACGCTTTTTATCGGTTGAGCTTTTTTGGAACGATTTGATTCAAAAAAGGGTTAAAAGGATGTTTCAACCGCGTCCCAGTACCAGCTGAGGGTAGGCCAACAAACTATTTCAAACGGAAATAGGGAAAATAAAAGTGGAAAGCAAGCCTGTTTCTCCTACATTCTGCTCCATTCACTAGATCCTAAAACCACTAGATCCTAAAACGTTATTGAATTTCAGTTCTAGTAAAATTAAACACGAGTATACGATGACTGTAACGTTGTCCCCGAGTTCCAACCAATCTCAGACAACCTATACCAGGCTATTTCAAGATACAGTAATCTTTTACAAGAAATTCAATACAATATCTCAAACTGGTTCGTTCAATTGGTCCGATCAAATTGGTCTACGCGAGTTATTCTGGTTTAGCATTTTCACTTTGGCATGGTTCATCTTTCGACACGTATTTTTACGCTACATTTTCCCAGTAAGTTTTGAATATATAAATTATTATTACTGTATAATGTCAACTATTCAGCTCAGTTTACCCACGAATTACTGTTGAACATCTTAAACATATGTGTAATTAAATATAGAAGATATACAGTGTATATCAGATCTCTAAGATTCATCGTGGTACAGTAAAAATTCGATATTTCATGTAAACTTGAATTGAATTTGGCATTTTATTTCAAAGGGCGAAACAGGGATATTATATCATTCAAAATTCTCAATTCAATAACAAACAGAGCATAGCATTGGTAAAAAGGTTTAACCTCCCCGAATATCGGGAAAAATATTTGGCGTTAAACGTACTGGATTTATCAGCTAGCGTGTTGCTCACTGTCATAGTTTACAAGTACGTTTCGATTGATCACGATCACGATTTTATCGCGTACCCCTTGAAAGTATGGGACGGTAAGAGATTATTCTCTATATCTAACTGATCGTTTATTGGTAAAGAATTTAATTAATTCATCTCGGGTATCAAACCAGATTATAATCTCGGGTCGAATCTATCAGAACGAGATTTCTGGACATATTCCATCGTCATTGGATATTTCTTTCACACATTTTTGGCCTTGACTATTTATGAACGTGATAATAATGATTTTATGCCATTAATAATTCATCACACCTTGACCGTGGTTTCCGTCAGTCTTGTTTACGTATTCCGGTAATTTAAATTAATTACTTAATTGTTGACTCGAATTACGATTTTTGTAAATTTTCTTACAACATTGTTTTAGAGTTCATCATGTGTGTATGCTCAGTCTAATGTATATGAAACTGTCATCTTTACCCCAAATATTTCGCCGAATTCTGGTAAATCTTCGAAATCGTAACCAGCCGAGTCTCTTACTTTTCAGGATTGAAATGGCTCTTCTAGTATTCTACGCTTTCTTTTGGTTTGTTAGATGCATCTTCATTAATTACCACGAAGTTCTTGAACTACAGTTCAATGTGGCATTAGAGCATATAAATTAGTGATGGGCAATATTGTAAATTAACCGATACCGAGATTGAAGTTTTACTGGAACCAATAGGGAGCTAACAACTGGCTATGGGGAAGAGATAGTCTGACGTCACGCAGCCCCCCTCTGGCTGGCAGTTTTGCACGTAGAATACTGTTTCCAACCGTTAGGGGGGATGAAACTAAAATAAGAGATAGAAGGGTGTGACGTTTCAGGGTCAGAACTGTTAGCTCCCTATAGGGATTTTAACCGGGGATTTAAACTCGGCGAGATAACCTATTATCATGAATCTATAAAACTATGAATATACAGCTTTATCATATGCCCCTTCTATCATGTTGATTTGGTTTGCGTGTTACCCTCCTAGCTTTGACACGTTTTGCGTAGCTGTAATAGCCAATCACAAGGCAAGAGGAAGTGACGTTTCTAATTTACACACCCCGGACTCCCCCTCCCTTCTCCCTCTCCTAACACTAGCGGACACGTGACTGATGTCTCCTTTCGCAAAGTCCCACCCAAACCTTATCGAGAGGTTAGACAGCGTAACGCAGCTGTATATTCATACTTATATAGATTCATGCTATTATTTAACCCAATGACACCGATATCGAACGATTAGCAACTGATTATTAATTATTTATATTTATATAATTTATAAATTTTATAAATTTTATAAATAGGTAAATTAAGAGGCAAAAATAGGTAAAAACCAAGAACCGATTTATCGGTAAAAATAGGTAAATTAAAAAGCGGTTTGTGTCCAACACTAATATGATCTAAAGCGTTCCCTGTAGTTTAAGAGCCGTGGTTTGGAGTAAACTACAATTCGCGTTTAAAAATTAACATTAGATTGGATTTACAGGTTTTGGCTGAGACTCTACTTATATCCATTAAGGTCTATGTTCGCTATCATTTCGTTTCCTTATAAAAATAATGTCGAGTACATGATTTTTGCTGGATTGTACGCTCTAATGTTAGGCTTTCTGCTAATTAACATTTCATGGCAAGTGGTAAGCCTTATTTAATCCGCTTTTCGTACTTTTCGCTCAGATTTTTCACGCTCATTAGTTTTTATCGTATTTAATTTAGGCCATTATGAGAACAATTTTCACCAAGCTTGATCGCCATTTTAAGGGTACTACTGAACGTAAACAAAAATAATGAATACACAGGAGAATTTTTGATGTTGTGTAAACAATTAAAATAAACAAATAAAATCTTTTCATTTCGGCTTCTATTTCCTTTTAAATTGAATAAGTCATCCGCGTGCATACGGAGAGCTTGTCATGAAGTGACGTCGGTGAAACGTCATAGATTCTCGTAAAGCGACGTCTGGTGAGGCGCTATCAAAGTCTTAGTACAGACGTGTAGTCAATTGTCGCTTGTCGTTCTCGAACTAGCTCGAGCTGTCTCTAGCATTACGAAGTATAGGAAGTGTCACATTTATAGAATATATCTCATAAACTTATGGCATAAATCATTACAAATAAACTAATAGTTTATCTTAATAAGGTGTTAGAGACTACGATTACATAAAACATAATTGGTAATTTGGTTTGTTAGTTATAATGCGGATGATTTGGTATTTGAACTTTACGCTGACGATAGAGGGAGAATCGCTCAAACCTCCTAGCGGATATACCTTAGTTGTTTCTTCGAAGCCGAAGCGAAATGAAACCAGATGAAACAACCATTTAATAGGGAAAATAAAAGAGGAAACGTTTGGATTCTGACTCTCTCTAATATTCTGCTCCATTCACTATATTTTAAAACGTTAATGCTGGTGCTAGCAAAATTAAACACGATAAACGCGGTTAACGACTAAACTATGACTGTTACGTTGTCCTCTAGCTGTTCTAACGAATCTCAAACAACGTATACCAGGCTATTTCAAGATACAGTAATCTTTTACAAAAAGTTCAATACAATTCCTCAAACGGGTTCGTTCAATTGGTCCGATCAAATTGGTCTACGCGAGTTATTCTGGTTTAGTATTTCTACTTTAGCATGGTTGAGCTTTCGGCACGTATTTTTACGATACATTTTTCCGGTAAGTTTAAAATATGTAGTTTATGTTTAACTTATGTTAAAATGTCAACGATTCAGTTCAATTTATACGCGATTAACTGTTAACTATCATAAATATACAAGGCATTTCTGATAAGTGTGGCGTAAAGTAAGGGGGATGTTCTTTGGGCAATTTTGAGCAGATAATGTAACTTTTATGACATTTTTTCTGTCCGGGTCACTGTTTTCAAGTTAAGATTGATAAAAGTATTTGGCCCTTAAATTCAATTAAAAAACTGAAAGACAATGCTTTCAAATTTAATCATCCCTAAAACACTCAACTCATAACTCGAAAACAGTGTCCCTTGTGGCAAAATGGAGATAGAAGTTACATTTTCGACTCAAAATTGATTTCCCAAAGAACCTCCCCCTTAATTTATGCCAGACTTATCAGAAAAAACATGTATATGTAATTAATTATATAAGAAGAAAATTTTAAAATTCGCTATGTCCCTACATTTTGTATTGAATTTGGCATTTTATAACTATGGGAGAAACATTCAAACTTCTTTATTCAATAATAAACAGAACGTAGCACTGGTAAAAAGATTGAACCTTCCCGATTATCGGGAGAAACACTTAGCGTTAAATCTAGAGGATTTAACAGCTAGCGTGTTGCTGACTCTCATAATTTACAAGTACGTTTCGATTGACCACGTACATGATTTTATAGCAACCCCCTTGAAAGTATGGGATGGTAAGAGATCGAACATTCTAAATTTCTAAAATCGATCGTTAATTGATAAAGCATTCAATTAATTCATCTGGGCTATCAAAACAGATTATAATCTCCAGTCCGACCTATCGGAACAAGATTTCTGGACATATTCCATTGTCATTGGATATTTCTTCCACACATTTCTGGTCTTGTCTATTTATGAACGTGATAATAATGATTTTATACCATTAATAACTCATCACATCTTGACCGTGGTTACCATCTGTCTTGTTTACGTATTCCGGTAATTTAATTTAAATTATTTGTTTTTTCGTAGAAGGTATGTTCCGTAAGTTTGTCACTGGTTACTGAGAGCTTGTCATGAATTGACGTAGGTGAAACGTCATATATTCTCGTAAAGTGACGCCTGGTGAGGCGCTGTCAAAGGCTTAGGACAGACTAAATAAGAAGATGGACTGCAAACCGGGTGTAGTATATTCTCGCTTGTCGTTCTCGAACTAGCTCTCAGTAAGTCTCTAGCATTATACCAGAAGTAGAATGAGACTAGAAGTAAAGAGCTCCTGGCAGTAGTGAACAAATTTCAGGATTTTATGCCGCTTCCATCGTGCCTACACTAGAGAGATAAAAATTGGTCGAGTTCCAAAAACATTTCCTACGCCCTTCCCCTCAACATAAAGCCGCGGAACACTGACGCGGGTGCTTGAATCTAGTTCGGCCGTCTACCACCGCGAGCGTATCACGTTTTGGAGGGAAAATTCAGAAACCGCTACCAGAGGGCCAACTGTTGGTGTGTTATCAAGAATATTCACTTTCACCAAGTGAAGAATTTGGTTACCTCGATACTTCTAGTCCCTTATCCTACTTCTGATTATACTTATGGAACATATCTTGTGACTTTTAGTTTTTGTCAATTTTCTTACACCAATTGTTTTAGAGTTCATCACGTGTGTATGCTCTGTCTAATGTATATGAAACCGTCATCTTTACCCCAAATATTTCGACGAATTCTGGTAAATCTTCGAAATCGTAACCAGCCGAGTCTTTTACTTTTCAGGATTGAAATGGCCCTTCTAGTATTCTACGCTTTCTTTTGGTTTGTTAGATGCATCTTCATTAATTCCCACGAAGTTCTTGAACTACAGTTTAGTGAGGCATTACAGCATACATATTAGTGATGGCCGATATTGTAAAAAAAACCCGATGACGATATCGAAATTTTACTGGAAGCGGTACCGATTTTAACCGATTATTTAAACTTGGCGAGATAGTCGATTGTTTAACCCAATGAAACCGATATCGACCGATATTCTACCGATTACCAACTGATTATTACCGATTATTAACCGGTATATATTTTATAAACAGGTAAATTGTCTTCGAACCTATTAAGACGTAAAATTCGGTAAATTAACCTCCAACTGATTAATCGGTAAAAATTTGTAAATTAAAAGAAATCGGTTTGTGTCCATCACTAATTTAATTATCTATCTTTAGTTTAAGAGCCGTGTTTTGGAGTAATCTACAATTCGCGTTATAAAATTAACGTAAGATTGGATTTACAGGTTTTGGTTGAGACTCTACTTACAACCGTTAAGGGCCATGTTCGCAATAATTTCGTTCCCTTATAAAAATAATGTTGAGTACATGATTTGTGCTGGAATGTACGCTCTAATATTAGGGTTTCTGCTAATTAATATTTTTTGGCAAGTGGTAAGTCGTATTTAATCCACTTTTCATACTCTTCGCTAGCGTTTTTCACGCTCATTAGTTTTTATCTTATTTAATTCAGGCTATTTTGAGATCAATTTTCACCAAACTTAATCGCCATTTCAAGGGTCACGCTGAACGTCAACATAAACAAAAATAATAAATACACAGGAGAATTTTTGAATGTTGTGTAAACAAATTCTATAAACAAAAATAAAACATTTTAATTTCGAACTCTATTTCCGTTTCAAGATGTTAGTTGATGTATTTTCTTCCATTTTTATCCACATCGTATGACGTACATCTACGGTGTAGGTATAAGTTTGAACTGCCCTGTTGTACTCATACTCGTAGGCGTGAAAGAGTAGCGCCTTTGGCAGTATAAAGTTTTTCGTTCGTCATTGAAGGGAGAGGGAATGGGAGAGGATTGTGGTGAGGTGATATATTTCGTTCGTGTATTTTAAAATAATGGGGATTATAATAATAAGTTTAGGCATTGCATTTAATTGCATTTAAGCATTGTGAATTGTGTTTTACGTTTTCTCGATGTATTTAAGGCGAGAGAGAAAGGATTGTGGTAGTTGTGAAAAGGTGAATAACCACTAGCTATGGTTTAAAAAAATGTATGACACTATAATTAAAATACTTAAGTGGCGGAATTAAGTTAAAATCCCTTTGTGATATGAAGAGCCATTTAACTTTGTAGAAGTTACAAGTCTACGATATTCTAATAATAATATTTTTGAAGTTATTTAGAGCGTAAAGAATAGCTCGTTAAAAATCAACCGTGCACGAAATCGTTAAATGGCTTGATGATCTAATTAGGCTTAGTGATGAGATCAATATTATCAGCGGGATATGGAAAACTACACGCGAGGGCGTATCCGCTATTTTGCTATGAAAAATATGTCTTACGCTAATTGCTTACATAAAATTTATATAAAAAAAATTGTTTTATACTAAAAGTATAAACAATTTTTGTTTTTTTTTGCCATGATGTTTTCACTAAGTTAAAGTGTATATTCTCGTGAATCTTTGTATGATTCTTTTTATACACATTAAACAACTTTTCAATTCAATTCAATATTAAAATAAAAAGTCTCGATTGAGCAGGCGAAATAGTAACCAGTTGGTTTAAACCAGTTTCCCCAATTTTATACCCCCTTTTAGAGTTCTTTTATTTTACTTAAATTTAAGTGAGCAATTAAAGGAAAATGCTAATTAAATTTAAAGAATCATCCGTAATAACTTGAAAACTGTGACCCTTAGGGCAAAATGTTATAGAACATTTCCGACTCAAAATAGCCCAGAACAACACCCCCTCTAATTTAGAATTAATTCAGTTCTCTAATGAATACTGAATTGAAGTAATACGACAGGTTTACCTAAAACCTACATAGCTACAAGATCAAACTCTTCACAAGAGTTTCTCGTATTTTTCTTTGTAAATTATGAAATCTTCTTTATGGGTAAACTTTACTTTGTTAGCATAAAAGCGACGCCGTACATTGAAACTGGCACATTTAATCCTGGAACAAGTTCAAATAATAATTTAAATTATATCAAAGTTATATAAAGGCGGTGACGTTTGCAAAGGGAACGATACAAAAACACCACTGAAACCAATAAATTTAGGAGAGAGAACTAGTTTAATTTTATATTATTCGAGCTTTAAACAAATCATCCTCATCCTTTTCTATAATTTCAAAACAGCTCTTTTGAAGTTTATATGAAATCATAAGCGTATAATCTTCTTTAAGTGTCCATCAATAGGTCTTTGGTGGGATGCCTCCTGCCCCATCTTTTACAACAGCGTCTAAGAGAAATCGAGGTCCAAAAATTCAACTGAGATTTTTTATCCCTTGTAGCGCCGCTTGTGGCTAAGAGAAGTACATATGGTGGTGGCCTGACTCTCGCTGGTGGAATTTTTAACTTGGGATTCTCTTTTTATCGTGAACTTTTTCTCCCGCTACCTCCAACCTATGTTTTAGACCTGAATCATCCGGTACTTTTTCATATGATTTGCTTTCACACATATAAACTCTGAGAGCTAAATTTAACGACAGAGAATGAGAAGTGACCAGTGAGGCTTCTATTCCAAATATATACGTTAAGCGATAATTATAACTTAAATGAACTCAAAGTTTCCATATATATTAAATAGGTTCTTTAAATAAGCTCCAAAGGTCTTTAAGAAATTAACTACCTAACTTGGCGCTGACGTGTGCCTTAATGTTTGCGTCACAGCCGCACAAAAAGGAAAACGAAGCAAATTAGAGAAATGAAACCATGGAAACTTTGGAATACCGTCTCCCGAGTAGGCCTCTCCCTTGAGTAATTTTGGTAGTATGACTACAGACTTAACGCTAATAAATTTTACTAACTGAAATACGATGTTTCTTACGTTGTCCCCAAGTTCTAACGAACCTGAAACAACGTATATCAAGCTATTTGAAGACACAGTAATCTTCTACAAAAAGCTGAATACAATATCTGAAATTGGTTCGTTCAATTGGTCCGATCAAATTGGTCTGCGCGAGTTGTTCTGGTTTAGCATTTTCACTTTGGCATGGTTCATCTTTCGACACTTCTTTTTACGCCAAATTTTACCAGTAAGTTTAGAATGCGTAAAATATAAATTCATGTGTATGGTGTCAACGATTGAGTTCAGTTTACCCATGATTAACGGTTGACGTATGTAAATATATGTAATCAGGGATAGATTTCATTTTAAAAGTAGGAATGGAGAACAGAGTAACCTGGGTGCGCGTCAAAGTCCCGGATCCCCTTACCGGGAAGAGGGGGATTAAAGAGGCGTTACCGTACACTGAGGATGCTGGGAGGACTTCGTTGCCGTAGACCCAACCAACAAATAAACAAGTTTGTTAGATCTAGCCTCCATCAAAGGGATAGGATCACGTGACTAAAAAAGTTGACTGTAGTACCATCTGTCGTTGAGCGACGAAAATAAACCTCTTATTTTTCTGATTGGATTAAAGTCTCACTCTTGGGGTACAACAGGTTCTGCGCATGGCAAAATCAAGCCAGTCAGGTTATCCCTTTCTCACCTCAAAACCCAAGCACGACATCTGAGCCGTTATGAAAATTCGAAAGATTTGTTGGTTGGGTCTATGGGGATAGCTACGTTATAAGTATGGCGACTACCACTACATGTCTCTCAAATTCAAGTTGTTCTTACTGTTTATAAAATTTACGTCACAAGAGTGCCAGCCGCGAAAATATGTCTTCTACTATCGCTTGATAACAGTGGACTGCAGGGTAATGCAGCGCTAAACATAGTTATTCATGATAGAGAATAAAGTCATGCTGTTACTTGACGAATTTTATGCCAGACATTTGGACTTACATTAACATTAATTTATTTATTTATTTCGAACTGAGGGATCGGGTCGCTAAGCCAAGTCGGCTTGTGTGCAACCCCCCAAAAGCATAAGGTACATCACATAAACAAACAAAAATTAGAATAAAAAATAAAAATTCAGGAACTCTTCCGAATCCAGTCCGTAACACTGCGACGGAAATGGACAGAACATTCTAATAATAATAAGTCTTCTGGCAGAGAGTTCCAATCGTTGATTACCCTTGACGTAAAATGACTAGCCTTAGAAAATGACTTAGCCACAGGTTTAACAAGTTTAGCTGGATGTCCTCTTGTGCGGAAATTTGTAGAAGGGACGAATAGGCCAGACATGTCAGCATGAACATTGCCTCTGTAAATGTCGAAGACGTAAACCAGGTCATTGACACGTTGTCTAAGAGACGGGGAAAGTAGTCGGAGGTGCTCATCACGCGTAGCAAAAGACTGGTGGCTCAATCCCTTCGTGACCTTTGTGAACCTGTTGTGAGCCTTTAAAAGTTGTGTCTGCTGCGTTATTCGAGGAGGACGCCAGATGACAGAGGCGAAGTCAATAAGTGGTAAAACCAGGGAATTGTAGATTGTACGCATTAGATTTGGTGAATGATGGCAAAAATTACGTCGCGTTAGCCCAGTAATACTATTAATACGATTGGAGATGCGTTGAGTATGGGTGGTAAAAGTAAATGTCTCGTCCATAAAAACACCTAGGTCCCGCACTGAGGGCGCTCGAGATAGAGTGATACCATTGATTTTGTAAGGAAACCTAGAGTTTTTTGTTCCCAAATGGAGCACTGTGCATTTTTCCGCATTAAATTGCATCCCGTAGGAGGACGCCCAAGCGATGACGTTGTCTAGATCTTGCTGTAAAAGAATGCTGTCATCCTCGGTCGTGATGTCCTTATATAGTTTCGCATCATCCGCGAACAGAAGAATTTTAGAGTTGCTGACAGTGGTAGTTAGTGAGTTTATAAAAATTGAAAAGAGTAGTGGTCCGAGAACTGAGCCTTGAGGTACTCCACTTTGTAGCTCGCGGTAGGAGGAAGCTAAACCCTTGTAGACCACCCGCTGACGCCTATCCGAGACAAAGTCTATTGTCCAGGCAAGGGCATTCCCTGTGATACCAGCACCCATCAAAGAGGAGCGAATGGCGGAAATTGGAATGGTGTCAAATGCTTTAGTGAGATCGAGGTATATAACGTCAACTGAAGCTCCATTTTCAAGCCATTGTACCCAGTCAGTAGTAGCAGTTAGTAGATTGGTCGCGCATGATTTTTTCCGCAAAAAGCCATGTTGAGATGAATGAAAGAACCTAGTAGCTTCCAGAAAGTCGTCAATTTGAATTTTCGCGATCCGTTCGCAAGTTTTACCGATATATGAACTTTGCGCTATGACGATAGAGGGAGAAACCCGCAAACCTCCGATCCGATATAACTTCGTTGTTTTTGCAGCAGAAGCGAAATGAAACATTTAATAGAGAAAATAGAAAACGAAACGTTTGTACTCTGACTCTCAAGCGAAGCGAGCCTGTTTCTCTTATATTCTTCTCCATTCACTAGATCCCGAAACGTTAATGATTTCAGTGCTAGCAAAATTAAACACGATAAACGCGGTTAACGAGTATACGATGACTGTAACGTTGTCCCCGTGTTCTAACCAATCTCAGACAACTTACACCAGATTATTTCAAGATACAGTAATCTTTTACAAAAAGTTCAATACAATTCCTCAAACTAGTTCGTTCAATTGGTCCGATCAAATTGGTCTACGCGAGCTATTCTGGTTTACTATTTTCACTTTGGCATGGTTCATCTTTCGACACGTATTTTTGAGCTACATTTTTCCTGTAAGTTTCGAATTTATTAATTTTAAACTCAAGGTATAATGTCAACGATTCAGTTCAGTTTACCCACGATTTATTTCTGACCTAATAATCAGATATCAGGAAATTTTAACTGTACCTAAGCAATACATTTAGATGTGGGAGAAGCATGTATAATTATAAAGATTAGTTTTTACAAAGTTAAGATGAGTTCCCTGAGTGATGATTGACCTCTACAATTTTCTGTTTTCATAAATACCAAGAAGTTATATCTAGTATCTCAGAGAGAAGGTATAAATTCGCCAGATTTCCAGCTTTATCTCCAGTCCAAACGTAGGTCCGGAGTCAATCCCCGTCTCTAAATTACAACCAGCATCTCATTGGTTCTTGAAAACTCACGTCAGCGCGACGACGCGAGTGACGAAAATTACAGTCATATTTTCCGACTAAGGAGAGGCGAAATAGCCCGGCGCATCCTTTTACGTCCCCCTTGTATTTTGAAAGGGGACTGGGACTATGGCGCGCGAATACAAAGGCATCTTATACCTTCTCTCTGAGATACTGATATAACTTCTTGTAAATACCTTATTTGATCTGCTATTTGGTTGAATATGGCATTTTAACCATGGGTGAAATAGGATAATATTTTTGCTAAATTTATTCATTCGACGTTCTTTTTACACAAGAGCGTAACATTTTTAAAAAGGTTTAATCTCCCCGAATATCGCGAAAAATATTTGGCCTTAAACGTATTGGATTTATTAGCTAATGTATTTCTCGCTGTCATAATTTACAAGTACGTTTCGATTGACCACGATCACGATTTTATCGCAACCCCTTTGAAAGTATGGGACGGTAAGAGATTATTCTATATTTCTAATTAACCATTTATTAGTTAGAAAATTAATTCACCTCTGCTATGAACCAGATTACAATCTCGCATTGAATCTCTCGGAAAGAGATTTCTATTATTTTTCAATCGTGACTGGATATTGTTTTTACACATTCCTGGCCACGTGTATATATGGTCGTCAAAGTAATGACTTTATACCATTAGTAATTCATCATCTCTTGACCGTGGCTGCGGTCTGTCTTGCTTACGTATTCCGGTAATTAAGATTTTATTTTGGTTAAACCATAAGTTTATAATATATGTTCCATAAATATGACGGTGGTTCCGCAGGTACCATTGGAAACAATGATGAGAGACAATTGGGGGGCGCTTATAAGGCCCCCCAGCTAGGTGCAGCGTCTAATCAAATGTTGGCGTCAGTGCCTAGCTAAAACGTCCCGGGCTTAGCTTTGACAGTGGGCGGCCATGTTTGGTACCACTTTGGTTCTATGGGCAAATAGCATGGGTGACGTCACACTAAGGCTTCTGAGATAGCTCTATTGACTACACTCGGTTTTGCAGCCAATCTTCTTTGACAGCGCCTCACCAGGCGTTGCTTCAAGAGAAGCTATGACCTACTCTCAAATCAGTGACATATCTTATGAACTTATGCGGTTAAACTTAATTTCGTTTTGTGACTATGTCACCAATTTCTTGCAAAAACTGTTTTAGAATTCACCACGGGAGTATGCTCACACTAATGTATATGAAACCGTCATCTTTTCCCCAAATATTTCGCCGAATTTTGGTTAATTTTCGAAATCGGGATAAACCGAGTCTATTGCTTTTCAAGATTGAAATTGCCCTTCTCGTATTCTACGTGTTCTATTGGTTCGTTTGATTTTCCTAAATTGGGGACTTTTACAATTTCTGGTTAAACCAAGCCATAATGTAATAGAGTTTACAGGTTTTGGTTGAGGCTCTACTTATATCCATTAAGGGTTATGTTTGCTTCAATTTCACTTCCTTATCAAACTGATCTTGAGTACTTGATTTGTGCTGTAATGCACACTCTATCAATTGTGTTTCTGTTGATTAGTATCTTATGGCAAGTGGTAAGCGTTGTTCTATTCGTTTTTTATTTTACTTCATACTTTATATAATATTACGGAATTTTAATCTAGGATATTTTGAGATCAATTTACACCAAGCTCAAACGTCATTTTAACACCAATGCTGAACGTAAACAAAAATAAATCAAAAACAAGTTTTGGAGGTTGTATAAGATCATTCTATTAATTCCCAAAGAGAAGCAAACACCACTAGAGAGTGATCATCTTCTTGGGTTATTTCCCTCGCGTCAAGGACCACCGCTAGAGGCAGTGCTAGTCGACTAGTCTCCAACCTGTAGTGAACTCGGGCTCCGACTGGCGTTGCCTCTTGACGCCAGGGAAATAACCTAAGAGGGCGGCGTTTGGTGTTGTTGGTTTCTCTAAGCAATTTATGGAATGGTCCATAAACAGATACCAAATAAACACTTTGATTTCCGAGGGGTTTTTTGTTTTTATTTTATCCGCATTAATCATTATAAAACTAAAAAAGCGTATTTGCAATATTAAAGTTTATCATGGATAACATAGAGTGGTTTTATTTAGCAAATACCGAATTCAATTTTAGGTACAAAATGAAAATGATCACACGTTCTATCTCGTAATTTTTTTATGTTAAAAATTAGGGAAGCCCTCAGATGAGCGGTTCCCGTATGAGCGGATTCCATAATAGCGGTCCTCATATCAGCAGTTCCCTAAATAGCGGTTTCCCGAAATGGCAGTTTACCCGTTACAACAGTTACCGATACAGCGGTTCTCGTAAAAGCGGCGTACCATTACAGCGGTTCTCGTAAACGCGGCGTACCATTACAGCAGTTCTCTAAAGAGCAGAAAAACAGGAATGCGAAAAACGACTGCTCTTTTTTATGGTGTACGCTGTGTTATATGAACTTAAATTGAACTAGGTCAGATATGGACTCAGTGTTGGGCACATTTATTTCGATATATCTTTTTACCTATCAAAATATTTTTGTTTTCGCCCCTATCAATTTTTTACCTATCAAAATATTTTGGATTTCGCACCTATCAATTTTTTACCTATCAAAATATTTTGGATTTCGCACCTATCAATTTTTTACCTATCAAAATATTTTGGATTTTGCACCAATCAATTTTTATATGCTAAAAGGATAGGTTTTTACAAGTTCCCGTGATGAAATAGATAACAGACATAAGGAGAAGGAGCTTAGTTACTACCGCGAAATTTCCGATTAATTTTATGTGTAATTTCTTTTGACTGATCACTAGAATAAATAAACCGATTCGCGGAAACAATCTAATGAATCTGCAGGCCAGCTTCGGAGGGAGAAATACCGCGAAAAGGGATAGCTTCAAAATAACTGAGGAGTTGCAGCCTTTCATTCCTTCGGCATATTGTCCATCGCTTGAAACTTTCGTTCACACCGGGAGGGTGGGACCGTGGGAGGGGTGGCGAGAGTTAGAAAACGACTGAACTGAACGAGCTCATTGTAAAATATGCGAGGGTGAGGGGTTAAAGCTCTCCGTAGAAGGGAGAAACCCAATTCAAGTTCAGCCTTGCCCTCGGCCTCCCATCTCACTGTCTCACGTAGTTCGTAGACCATCTTATGACCTACCGCTGCTGTATACCGGGAAGAGGGAAGGAAGGAATTCACTAAATTTTTATTAAATATATTAGAAATATAATTTTTGCTTTCAAATATTTTTAATAGGTAGCGATACCTATCAAATTTAAATCAAATTAAATATTCTTAAAAACTAATGAATCAGGAAAAGTATCAAAAAAATTCCTTACGAATCGGAACTTTCAAACTCAATTTTTTCATGCCTATCATTTAGGTTGATCTATCACTATCAAAATCGGTCAAATGATAGCTAGATTTTTTTCCAACTATCAAATAAAGTATCAGATTCAAAAAAGATATGATAGTGCCCATCACTGGATATGGTTAGCTTCGAGTTGATTATTTGAACCCCCAATAGCTAACAAGACGTCTGTGTTAGGTTAGGTTTGGTTTGGTTAGGTTTGGTTAGGTTAGGTTAGGTTAGGTTAGGTTAGGTTAGGTTTGGTTAGGTTAGGTTAGGTTAGGTTTGGTTAGGTTAGGTTAGGCTAGGTTAGGTTTGGTTAGGCTAGGTTAGGTTTGGTTAGGCTAGGTTAGGTTTGGTTAGGTTTGGTTTGGTTTGGTTTGGTTAGGTTTGGTTAGGTTAGGTTAGGTTAGGTTTGGTTGGGTTAGGTTAGGTTAGGTTAGGTTAGGTTGGGTTCGGTTGGAATTTTTAGGTTTTGTTTTGATTGGTTAGACTTAGGTTGGTAATATTTTGGAAAAGGTGTAACAATTTTACGCCTTTTCCAAAATATTGTTGTTTGTTATATTTCACTTCCCAAATAATAATATGCCTTTTCCAAAAAATTACTCTTTACAATTATCTACTTCCGAAATAAAATAAGCTTTCTTGAAATATTTTCTATTCTGGTATTAGAATTGTAAACTGATAGCGCCTGAAGAATAGTGTAATATTTAAGTGTACTTTAAAAACACGATCCGTTAGTAAGTCACATTACTGACTAAATGATCACAGAAAAAGGTAGTTTTCGAAAACAACGAATATAACTGTATTGTTAAGAAATACTCGAAACTGAAGACAAACACTGCTATTTCCCAAAATAGCAGCCGCTATTTCTAAAACAGCAGCCGCTATTTCTAAAACAGCAGCCGCTATTTCTAAAACAGCAGCCGCTATTTCTAAAACAGCAGCCGCTATTTCTAAAACAGCAGCCGCTATTTCTAAAACAGCAGTTTTGAAGAACGCCGCTGTCTTTTTGGAATCGCGGCTGCTATTTCGAGAACTGCTCTACCGGGAACTGCTCATACGAGGTACACCCAAAAATTAGTGTTTGTTAACATAAAAGCAACGGTGTACAGTAAAACAGACACTATTTAAGTTGACAATTTTATTAGTTGACAGCTCTATTGTATACAATAGCGGAATAACGTCAAGTACCGAAAGTATTGAAAAGATAAATGAGGCGGTGAGAATTGAAAAGGCAACAATAGCGACAATGTAAACGCCAGATAGGCCTTAAATTTTTGAAGATAGAACTAACTTATGTTTATACTGATATAAGATTCAACATTTCAAATAAATCAACCTTATCTTTTTCTATAGGGAGCTAACAGTTCTGACCCTGAAACGTCACACCTTTCTATCTATTACTGGAGTTTCATCCCCCTAACGGTTGGAAACAGTATTCTACGCGCAAAAATGCCAACCAGAGGGGGGCTGCGTGACGTCAGACTATCTCTGCCCCCTAGCCAACTTTTAGCTCCCTATGGTTTCAAAACTACTCTTTTAAAATATAAGCGCTTCAAAAAATAATTAAAATACTTCAGTTCAAAGTAAACTTGATTGAGGATGTTGCAAATGACAACCCGAAAATACCACTTCACACCATGAATTTTGGGACAAACTATAGAAAGCTATGTTGGATTTGACTTTAGTAAATGTAATTTAAATAATTGTAGTTACATGCATGTTGCGGATAGCATGTTGGACTTGAATAATAACGAAGGCTTTTTTAAATTCCTGTAATATTAAGTGCAATACAGAAAGTGATCTCGAATTAGAAAATTCTAATATGTTTATCAAACTGTTAATAATCCAACTTTATGTCAGTCAGACATTTGGACTTGCACCTTAACGTTAAGATAATTTTAAATGTGTTGGTAAGTGAACTTTGCGCGGTCGAATGGAAAAATACTGAAAAGGGGTAGGATCTGTATTTCTTCTTTATTTACCCGCTACAGTCTAAAACGTTAATGAATTTTATCGCTAATAAAATTAAACTCTACAATATAAGATGTCTCTAAATTTTAACGAATCTCAAACAACGTATACCAAACTATTTCAAGACACAGTAAGCTTTTACAAAAACGAAAGTACCATATCTCAAATTGGTTCGTTCAATTGGTCCAATCAAAGTGGTTCATTCACTTGGTCTGACAATATTGGTGTACGCGAGTATTTTTGGTTTACCTTTTTCACTTTGACATGGTTTATCTTTGGCCAAGTATTTTTATTCTACATTTTTCCTGTAAGTTGGTAATTTATATATTTTAGACTCATGGTATGATGTCAACGATTCAGTTCAGTTTATAAATAATTTACTGCTGACCGAAGTAAATAAATATAAAGAAATCGCACAGGCCACACTGTAGGCAAATTCTAATCTCTACGTCTACAACGTGTAAATGTATAAGAAGCCCCAACACATGGATAATTTTCTTATTCTATACTTATTCTCTTGTAATATTTCAATTTGGCGTTGAATTGAAGTTGGCATTACAACCAAGGGCCAAATTTGTAAATTTTATCCGTAATAAGATTCATTCATCTTTATATTTTTGTAATAACAGAACGTAGCATTGGTAAAAATGTTCAAGCTTCCCGAATATCGTGAAAAATATTTGGCCTTAAATCTACTGGAATTTCTAGGCCTCGTCCTTCTTAATGCAATAATTTACAAGTACGTTGCGATTGACCATGATCATGATTTTATCGCAACCCCCTTGAGAGTATGGGACGGTAAGAGAACACACTATATTTTTAACTAACTGATCATTTATTGATAAAATAGTTTTCGGCCATCAAACAGACTATAATGTCGGCTCGAATCTCACTGAAAGAGATTTTTATTCATATTCTATCATGACTGGATATTTCTTTAACTCAGTTTTGTTCATGTGCAAATACGATCGTCAAAATAAAGATTTTATTCCATTGATAGCTCATCATGTCCTGACATCGGCTGGTATCTGCGTTGGTTACGTACTTCGGTAACTTAAACCAATTATTTCTTGTACTGGTTATTCGTTTATAAATTTTTGCAAATCATTCTTTTAGATTTCATCATTTGACAATGCTCAGTATAGTATTTATGAAAGTATCTTCTTTACCACAAAGTATTCGTCGAATTCTGGTATCTTTCCAAAATCATAACAAGCCGAGTCTCTTACTTTTCAAGACTGAAATGGCCCTTCTCGCATTTTACGTTTTCTTTTGGTTTGTCTGCTTTCCTAAACCTAGCCACTGTTTTCGAGTTACGATTTGAATGTTTTAGGGATGACCCCTTAATTAAATTAGTCATCATTCTTTCAATTTCTTAATTAAATTTAAGGGATCATCCTTAAAACACTCCCCAATCTTTGCTTGAAATTAAGGGACGATTTTGAGTTGAAAATTTTTTATGACATTTTGTCGTTTCGGACACTGTTTTCGAGTTAAGATTAGAGTACTTTACGAATGACCCCTTAAATTTAATCATGAGAATGAAGGAAAATGCTAATATTTAATTAAGGGGTCATCCCTAAAACACTAAAATCATAACTCGAAAACTGTTTAACAGTCGAAAAATCCTCATTGTTGGTGAACGGTACAAATTGCGTTTGAAAGTTTCGTAATAATGTATGTTTACAGGTTTTGGTTGAGACTGTACTTATATCCACTAAAGGTCATGTTTGCTTCAATTGCACTTCCTTACAAAACTGACCTCGAGTACTCGATTTGCAAAGTGAAACACACAATATTAATTTTGTTTTTGTTTATCAATATCAGTTTTCAAGTGGTAAGGGTTATAATAATTTTATTTTCGTACTTTATGCTTAATTTTTCAATCTTATTTTAAACCAGAATATTACGAGATCATTTTACAATCAGCTTCATCGTCATTTTAACGGCACTGCTGGTTGCAAACAAAAAGAATTAAATAATAAAAATAAATAAAACGTAAACAGATACCACAAACAAAATAAGTTTTTTTAATCTCCACGACAATAATAGTGCATGTTTATTAATGCCTAAATTTACTTAAAGGGATACTCCGGACTGGAAATTTAACTTTTTTAATCGAAAGGGCGTATAAAAAATTAATATCTCAATTGGAACCATGTTTATATCTACAATAATGAAGAAGATACGAGCAATTAAGTTTCCGTAATGGCTGGACACTACGCGTTAGGCTTTCCCGCGAAGCACTGGGAAGTACCCCTATTGGACGCCTAGTACCACCTGACAGATTCGTTCAACCATATTGGTGTCTTATCCTTGATAATTTAAATGGTTAAAAATCAACAATGAGCATAATTTTGAAACTCCATTTCATTTATTATGATCTTAGTACAGCTATTGCCTCACAGAATATTTGAAAATATCAAAGCTTTCCTATCAAGTTTAGTTTTTTACGGTTACTGTTGGGTTAAACAAGGCCCATCAAAATCCCTAATTCGAGTAAAACCTGTGACCCCATTTTTCGTCTTAAAGACAGAATCTACTATACTGGTTCCCGAAATTCTATAAATATAAATTGGGTCTTGATAAATCCGCACTCCACATTCGTTACCAACACCGTCTGAACTCTGGAATGTCCCAGTCTTAATCAAGCATTCATGGAACGGGCAGAGAAAAATACCCTTATCATACCGACCAACAGTTTCCACCAGAACCACGCAAAGTTTCTACACATAACAACGCCGAGATCCTTGTTCTTAAGCATTGCCTCCTAGTCCTAAATATACCAAGACCTGAGCCGAGGGGCTAATCACTGTCAGAATCTGTACGCTAGTTAAGGATTACGTATTATCATTTTAGCACTAACAAGGAAAGGGCTTTTAAAGATTACGCGTTGTGTCTTTAGTGCAATCAAAGGTACCGCCGTGTACTCCGATTTCACTGAGTGACCGGCCATTGTGATATTTTAAGGGGGGGGGGTATTTGGTTGTAAAGAATTGCCTAACTTTAAACGTATATGGCACTGTTTATCGGTAGATTCTGGTGCAATTTGGATTTCGTGCGCTTTAAAATCAGTGGCAGATTGGAAGAATTTGAAAAGTGACATCATTCGCGCCCAAGAAGTGTGAGAAACAACACCTTTAGCGGGAAATCGTTGCGAACTAATATGTAACTTTCGAGAAGAAAAAAAAATATCATAACGAACGGGCCTTGATAAATATACTGAGGAAATGCCTTAGGTCATTAAAATATCTTATGTTTACATAACGACATGGAAGCAAGAATGGTACTGCAAGTCTTTTCGGGCATTAACCCTAAAATACTGTTGGCATTCCCGTCATAAATTAAACTAGAAGTTGCATAGAAAAAGAAAATGCAATACAGCCAAAATTATGACCCAGTTTCATGGTGGAGTTGTTTATGGAATTGAAAACAGTTTTGTACAATGTTATTTAACCGTAATTGGGATGTGTTTTGTTTCATAAAGAACGCACACTATTATTCGAAACGATAAAATATCTGATCTAATGATTTGTGTACTGCGCTAGATTATCGCTCTGTTTCATCTAGTCTCACTCTACCTGCTATAATTAACAGAATTAACTTTGCTGATAACACATTTAATTGCTCTACAACTGTCATCTACTTAACGGGCATGCATTTCGGAAAAAGTATATAATACTTCTCTTCGAGAGAAGTGTACCACAAAGCCTCTCAATTGAAACAGGATTCTTCCCAACATCATTTTACAATTGGAGCAAGGTTACTAAACCAAATCACATAAGCGAAAATTAATTTTCCTTGTCATTACACTAATAGCGCTTAACTGTTTGCCAATGCGCATACGCTTGTGGATTTTAGTCCCACGTCAGGACAATCAAGGTTTGTGGGTTGATTGCCGACTGGGGATTTAGCAGTACCAACCGGTTATAGAATTCACTCTAGCACGGTGCGATCTGAAATAAGTTTGATGAGCATGCAGGAAAACAAACAAAAAGGTGCATGAGCCTGGGAAGAATCATGTTGCATAACTTAAGTGTCATCCTTCTATTATCATCCCCTTCTGATCTCGGTTATTTAATTTCGGAACTTTACAGTCTCGACTATCTTGATTAGATACTGAAAAACCCTTATCAAAAGCTGAGGCCGCGCGCCTATAACCGCGCTAAAGTTTCGTCTTGAAACTGGAACAAGCCATTACTCTGAATTCTCCGTGACTTCCTCAGAAAGGGCTGTTACATCTATATTAATAGCAAGCACGCTGATAGAATCTCGGTGCCTTTCTCAGAATGAAATTGAATACGTTGAACGATAATGGAATTCCTAATATAGTGAAAGGTTCACTCCTGCCTTGGCTACGCTCCCAAATGTTATTATTTTCCTTTCTTATTCAATGGCCGACTTTGCCAAATTCTCCATTCCATTTCTAGCGCAAGCAAGTAGCTTCAAGTGGCAGAAATTGTATATTCCACGAAACTAGGGTCCTTTAGAAGATATAATATTCAATGTCGCACGCGGAGTTTGCTGTGGAATCTTTGTATTATCATAACCCTATGCGTAAATAATAAACATTGGACTGCCATGGAGTTTTATATGGGCATTGTCTATGCTAGACCATAGGTTTATCCTACAAAGTCGAACAGAAAACGTGCATGGTCTAATGTGATTATACTTCTAAGTTGTGATTTCTGTTTCAGGCCACAAGAGACCCCACCCCAAAATAGAGAACTTTCAGTTGGGGGAGCTAAGATTAGTGACGTAATTTGCACGTCCCTACTGGAGTATTGAATGCAGAAGGAAAGCTGAAACCCATCAATATGGCTGGCCGAACCGTGATAAGACTGTAGGAATACACAGATTTCATCTACTTGATATTAAATTTTCCATCTTCTAGATCTTTCTGCTTGATCTAAATAGGAGGAGATGTAGAAACCGTCACCCCTGACGTCACACCTAATGTAGTAGAACATAGAATCCAAGTGACGTAGCTATCGACTTATCCGCGCCTAACCCGAATGTAAGCAAGCTACCTTTGCGTTGTATGAACGAGAACGCCTAGGGTGAATAGCCAATGAAACGCGAGGAAGGACAAGCGGGCGGTTTATCAAAGTTTTAAGACCTTCCCCTTAACTTCAATCAGATATTAGTATGGGGTCTATGACTTCTTAAAGATTCCAGTCTATGTATTATTGATAAAACTTCTTAGGGTGTGACGTACTTCTCAGCTAACGTGAAATTCACCGAGAAGAAACGCCCTTTACCGTTTGTAAAGCATAAAGTGCTCTTTTCGACTCATACTTAAGGTAGTATGATAGCCTTATAATATCATTGTACATGTATTGGCGCAGTGAGGCTTTGTAACCCCATGGCATACTCTGATTGAAACGCTAGTGCAAATCGATCTGCAGAGGCGAGAGTTACCCTGTCATCATACAGACGGAAATTTAGTACAAAGTACAATTACGGACGAACGTATCATCGTTTCTCTTCACCTCGTTCTGTTGAATTATAGTTATAAACTCCATCTTGACTCACTATATACATCCATTCATTCACTAACACGAAGCCCTATGGCATCGTTTGGCAAGAAAAGCAAGGTCAAACTGAAAGTTTCCTCAATTTTGTACAGATTCGCAAGAAGAATTGATGGAAAAATGTCTACCCATGCAGTTATATCTTGAGTGTGTATGATTATGGGAATTAGAATGATATTGAAACCAACTCGGTATTAAATTTACAGGTTTTCAATAGCTTCTCGCCGAACGATTTGAAAAGGAAACCAGCGTTTCACGGTAAAAGAGGTTACTTTCCTTGTATAACCATCTTAAAATAGCAATTAATATTTCAACCAAAAACCTTATGCTCACTAATAGGATACTAAGAGAGAAGTGTACCAGCACAAAGCGGGGTAATTGTTGTAACATGACTCTTCCCAGCATCCCTTAACATTCGGAGCAAGATTACTAAACCGAATCACATATGCGATAAATAGTTACTTCATCATTACTCTATCAGTGCTTAACTATTTGCCAAGGCGCATGCATGCGCTTGTGCGTTTTTGTCCCGCGTCAAGACAATCAAGGTTTATGGGTTGATTGCTGAGGATTTAGTAAATACCAAACAGCTATAGAATTCACCATACCACGGTGCGATGCCCATCTGAAGTTTCATGAGCGAGAGAGCAAACAAAAACGGTTGGCCCTGGGGAGAATCGTGTTACACAACTAAAGCATTAAGAGAAAACAGAGTGTCATCCTTCTTCCATTATCCCCTTCTGTTATTACTTATATCAACCATACAGTTCGGTCAAATTCCATAAGGAATTGTGACTGTTCATAAAGAAGAGACGAACTTCTTTCTGAAATATATAAGAGATTAAGCCAGTATATTAAATGCATTGCAAGTCAATGGACGTTATAGATTATGGCCTCTCATATTGATGGTGACACCATTTCCTTCAATCGTTAAGTCCCAATAATGCATCCCTGGAAAAGAAAAGACTTGGCTCCCATTCCAGCCTCTCTCTAAGGACCAATAATAACTATAATCAGGAAAAATCCCTCAGTGAATCGTTATGGCTTGACGAAGTGGCAGCCGCTTCGTTATCACCGGATTCTGCTTATCTTGGAATCGCGATGAGGATTCCCAACGACAAGCCGAGCTCTGGAACGACCACATTCAATGGATGGAAACGCTGCAAAGGCAGCATCAATCCTTCACTCTGAGAGTTCAGCGGGTAAAAGCAAGAGACTTCATCCTTTCGCGTTGAATACTGCAGTGTATACCAACTTGAATTCAGGGCAGCAGTCTGTCTAATGTTTCCCCTAAGGAATTGACCCCTTAGCTTCGCGCCAAAAATTTGGAAAACTAGGACAGAAATTCTGTGGATTGGCCTTGCTTAGGGGGGAAAGGGTTGGACTTTTCGATTGAGGCTCACACAGAAGTTGAAAAATTTTTATCCTGTGGCACTAGAAGTAAATTAACCAAAAGGTAACGATAAACTGGGATTTGCACTTCATCTTAAGCTAATACCAACTAAAGACAGGGCATCTCTGATAAGTAAAAGCGGTGTATAATTAGGGAAAACTTCATATAGTTCCAGTTTACCTGAACAAAGGCGCTGGACCCTGCCGAATTTTTAACCTATTACTTCTCTGGAACTTCAACAGAAAATATCATAGATTCGGATTTTGTTAATTAGTTTTGTAATCCTTCAGGGCTGATAAATTTAATTTTCCTTGTGCACTAATTATAGTCTACGCTTAATTATTTTAGCGCTATCAAGGGTATGCTCTTTAAAATTACATATAATCAATTTTGGTGATACAGTCAAAAGTACAGGGAGTACATCGATTATGCCAAAAGCTTATAAGCACATACCCACCGAAGTTAACATCAGAATCCTCTCCCAGCTCGGCGATGAATTATGCGGATTTATCGACTTTAAATAGGGGGAAACAATTTTGAACTCCATGTGTACTAAAAATGGGAGCTTTGCTGTTAGCATAAGTTCATAAGTTATGTTCTTTAAATTTGCCAGTGGTCACCGAGACCTTGTCATGAAGTGACGTAGGTCATAGATTCTCGTGAAGTGACGCCTGGTGAGGCGTTGTCAAAGGCCTAATACAGACTAAATAGGAAGATGGTCTGTAAAACCGGGTGTATTCAATTCTCGCTTGTCGTTCTCGAACTAGCTCGAGTATTTAGTCGAGTTGTAAGTCTCTAGCATTATGGAACATATCTTATAAACTTATGCTATAGTAAACTCTTGATCATGCTGAGTGACTTGGCTGCTTTTGGTAGAACCGCAACATGGTTGCATTACATCTTCGAGTTAATAGAACTTGGGCTGTAGTGGCGTTATTAACATACTTTAGGGAGATGTTAGTCGCCGTTCCGTTAAAATTAGGGCTGATTAGAGCTAGGGAGGAGTGGGAATCTCTGAAAGGAAAACTGATTAAATTATTCGCTCGCGAGTTTAGAAACGAGTTCCGGTCTCTAAACGAATTTGTGCACCAAATATTTATTATAAATATAAATATATTTTATATTTAAGTTTTGGGTATGCAACTGCGTTTATCATTCCGTATATAGGGAAATTAAATTATTTTATGGAAATTGGACGAGTTTATTCGTTGAGATGATAACGAAGCATCTGCCTAAACTTATATACGAATCTGATAATCACCTTCCGTTAAAAATGGTTGCCTTTTAATGTAAATAACCCTTTATACCAATATGATAAATTCCCTGTCCATAATTCAATTGATTAATTTAAATAAGATACCATTGGATCGGGTAGAATTCAGAGTATAATTTTCAAGTTTAAGTATAAATATAAGATCAATAATTTTCACAAAGGAAGTGATGAAATTTGACTTGGCTAAAGCGGGTTTGAACTGAGCGTTATCAATCAGTCATATAGAGATGTTTCATAGTCAATCGACTTGATAGTTAGGTAAAACTAGGGTAAATATCTATCAACACTACGTGAT
The DNA here is from genome assembly GCA_019434445.1 of Phalangium opilio. Lineage (NCBI taxonomy): Eukaryota > Metazoa > Arthropoda > Arachnida > Opiliones > Phalangiidae > Phalangium > Phalangium opilio. The sequence goes on from JAEQBA010003137.1 coordinate 1,964,720, forward strand.
TATCCCAAATTTCCATAATATCCATCTTCACGACGTCATTATACCAACTTTCCTTAATATCCATCTTCACGACGTCATTATACCAACTTTCCTTAATATCCATCTTCACGACGTCATTTTAACAACTTTCCTTAATATCAATCTTCATGACAAAATTATACCAACTTTCCTTAATATCAATCTTCATGACAAAATTATACCAACTTTCCTTAATATCGATCTTCATGACAAAATTATACCAACTTTCCTTAATATCGATCTTCATGACAAAATTATACCAACTTTCCTTAATATCGATCTTCATGACAAAATTATACCAACTTTCCTTAATATCAATCTTAATGACAAAATTATACCAACTTTCCTTAATATCAATCTTCATGACAAAATTATACCAACTTTCCTTAATATCAATCCTCATGACGTAATTATACCAAGTTTCCCTAATATACACCTTCATGACGTCATTATACCAAGTTTCCTTAATATACACCTTCATGACGTCATTATACCAAGTTTCCTTAATATACACCTTCATGACGTCATTATACCAAGTTTCCTTAATATACACCTTCATGACGTCATTATACCAACTTTCTTTAATATCTAAAACAGTCTCCTATTTCTCCTAATTACTCTTTAAGTCTTTGATTTCTTTCAGACGACACGACTTTTATCTCAACTGACGAGTAAAAACAGAATCTCCAATAAATTAATTTCTCAAACAACTCTTATTCTTAGGGCTGAGTTAGTTTTACTAAATACTTTGAAAACGTTTTGAACCCTTTTGGAAATGTCTAGCCCATTTTTAAAAAACAATAACTGCATTTTCTCATAAAAGATCGCCATAGTCATAACCATATCTCTATGGTCATAACTCACATGGATCATAAAAGCAATAACAAAAACAGACAAGCCTACATATTTTAGTCAAAACGTTGTAATGTTTTCACTGAAAAAGAAATATTTTCCGCCTAAACGCGTCGACCTATCATGTAACCTAACTAATCAAATAGGCTTAATAGTTCCCTCGCTTAGAGGCAAATTTGCGGGCTACAAAAATAGAAATAAAAGCTGTCGAGGTACCAAGGCCTACTTGCATATTTAGCGAAGGATTAAAAACACTGTGTTAGAAGGGAGAGAAGCCTGGAAAAGAGTTTGAGTAAGAAAGAGAAGGAGAGGAAACAATTTGAGCGAGAGAGAAAAGTTTTGACACGAAGTTTCGTGTGGCAAGTATAGCCGCTTGTGGTTCTTTTAGTCTTATATTTCTTACTCTCATTAATTACCGGCAAGAAAAGGCCCTTCTTCTGCTTCTTCTTGAATAAGATCAGAAGTGAGATGAGACCAGAAGTACTGAGCTAACCAAATTTTTCACTCGGCGAAAGTGAATATTCTTGATAACACAAGAACGGTTGGCCCTCTAGTAGCGGTTTCTGGATTTTCCCTCCAAAACGTGAGACGCTCGCGGTGGTAGACGGTCGAACTAGATTCAAGGAGCCGCGTCCGTGTTCGGCCGCTTTAGGTTGAGAGGAAGGGAGTAGGAAATGTTTTTGGAACTCGACCAATTTTTTAGTGTAGGCGCGTGGGAAGCGGCATAAAATCCTCAAATTTGTTCACTAGTGCCAGGATCTACTACCAATGCTAGAGCCCTTCACTTCTAGTCTCATCTCACTTCTGATAAGATGCAAGTGGGGAAACCTACACCTTCAGATAAGGGCCGCCCCCATTAGCAGGTAATATTAATTTTGGTTAAGCGTTGGTACGAGTACAGGTTCTATACTGAATTCAAAACTGGGTAACTAATAAAATTAATTTAAATGTTTCAAATTACAATTTTTTCCTAGACAAGAAAATAATGGGGTTCGAGAAACTGTCAATTTTATTCATTTAGAAAGAGTCCCTAAAAGCCGAAGCCCTTAAAGAGTTTTCCCAAGTTTTTTGCTACGGTGCAACAATTCCACTTCATTTAATCGCACTCTGCATTTAAAGGAAAGGGACACCCGTACATTTGTTGTTTTTTGCCTTAAAGAGTTAATAGTACTTTTGTAAAGTTAGTGGAATGGGCGAAATTTAATTACTAACAATGTGAGCTTTAATTTTATAGTTAAAAATATATTTGATGTGGATATCCCCGTTTTCACAGTCTCTAAACTTCACTGTCGTGGTTGGCAATTAGAGGTAATCTTATAAAGCCTACTAGGCCCTAAATGGCACCACCGACATAACGTGTCGCCGGTTTAAAGCTATAATTACTAAACTAGCTTGTGCTAGGTAGCTCAACCAATCAGGAGGCCGTGTGGATAATATCTAGAACCATAGCCCACTCAAGCCACACTCACGGACGCAAGCAGCTTACGTTGAGTGCGTGATTGAGTGGGATATGCTTGGAGTGACGTATCGCACTCCTTCTGGCTTTGCGGGATAGCACCATACAGGAATTATAAGGCTCTCTATGGAACTCTAATTTTACTGATTCATTTAAAAAATACTTCATTTTTTAATATTTAAAAACTTGGTTTTTGGGTTTAACTAAGGCGATTATAGCAAAAGTTCTTAAGTATAAACTTTGGTAAAGATAGTAAGTACTACGAAATAACGAGTGATTAAATTAGACTTTGTTGTTCTCGGCGATTTATCAAAATTCAGTTGCAAAACGCAAAAAGAAAAAATAAAATAAATAAATAAACTTACCAAAATTTAAATAAATATTCAATTTTCCAATGACGACACGTGGCCTCTCCGCCATAGAAAAATTAGGGATCTCAGAATGAGATTCCAATAATTTCGATGCACCAAAAACAAATTTTAAAATCACGACGCCTTTCGAATTTATGTTAAAACAGGGATTCCGTATCACGATACCCAACGATTTAGGCGTATTTTCAAATAAAATCTCACAAAATAACGGCGGTTTAAACGCGATTATAATAATATTTAAACCATTACATCAATTACGGGAGGCAATCACTCGACGTTCCGCCATTTTCACTACTGTAAAACCACGGTGTGAAGAAAGGGAGTGAAAAGGGGAAGACACTGTATAAGAACACGTGGCGCCAATAGGCGAAATGTGACGTCGCAGGTCATAGTCTATACTGTTAGCTATGAGTAAATTTGTAATAGGCCTATTTGAACTTTTAGCCGAGATTATGGATGTTTCCGTGAAGGTGCCATACATTACAGTTTTGTTTACTTGAATTTTACTCCATGGCGAGTGGTAATGGGAAAGGACATAATAGGGAAAATCAAACTAATGAGTTCACTTAAGGTCAAAAGAAGAGGTTAATTTTTTAAGTCTTTTAGAAGAAGAGGTCTATTTATCGTCAGATGTTCTGAAAAATATAACGGGTTTTTTTCCAGTGAAGGTTTAAGCTGTGTTATTTCTCCACTTACAACGTAGAATAAAAAGTAACATAATAGTTATAAATCACTCAAAGAACATCCCCCTTAATTTATGACAGACTTATCAGAAACACCCTGTATAAACTGAGCCAAAGATAGGACGAATAGCGAGAATGAATTAAAGCCTTACGTTAAGGAACACTTTAATTGATATCTTACTCATTATTCAATATGCAAATTTATATATACCATAGATATTAAAATATGGAAGTTGATGTTATAATATATCTTTGATGAGAACACATTTAGGAAACCCTTTCATGTACAGGGTGTTTCTGATAAGGGGTCATCGGTAAAATACTTTGACTAATCTTAAGTCGAAAACAGTGTCCCTTGTGGCAAAATGTCATATAGATAGAAGTTACATTTTCGACTCAAAATCGATTTCCCAAAGAACATCTCCCTTAATTTAATGAAGACTTATCAGAAACACCCTGTATACTCTTTCTCTACCTCTCTTTTGGGTTCTCAGTTCCCGCTTCTGACCTAATTTGCATTTTCAGGTCACAAATTATTTGATCCTCTTTTCTCTCTTGGTGCATTTCTATCTGGGACCAAAAGGCTTCCAAACAGGAATATAACCCTTTATATACATACCTGACATTAACGAAGTAAAATTCCCTTATGGCACGGTGAATAAAGTCCCCCCCCCACTCTATATTTCGACGTGGCCAGTTACGAAAGTAAAATACGCCCTAACTTTTTAATTAGGTTTTTAAAATTGATAGCCCATGCATGGGTCGAGGTTTCTGTTTGACTTAGATGCCAAGAAATATGGGTTTGGTTGGACAAACAAGTCAAGGGTGGTTTTATAAAGGAAATTTTTAATGTTATTGAAGATAAATAAAAAGTAATTTCAATATTCAACTAGTTTATATTCCTGATATATAAAGATATTATAGAGGTGGCACTGAGAATTATTACGAAACCGTTCGCTTTAAGGCAAGGGTGGATATGATACAAGGTCTTCCAACATCTATGGGAGTAATCACAGCACAAAATTAATTACAAAACTTATGTGCATAATTAAGGGTTAGTCAGCAACAGAAATAAATCTGACACACTATTCTCTCTAATTAATATAGGATCAACTGATTTGTGTTCCATCAAACATTACAACCAAGAAGTGATATCTAGTTTCTTAGGGAGAAGATATAAGATGCCTAAATATTCTAGCACCATAGTCCCAGTCCCCCTTTCAAAATACAAGGAGGACGTAAAACGAGGCCGGGATATTTTTCCTCTCCTCAGTCGGAAAATACGTAATTTTCGTAATTCGCGTCGCGGTGACGTGAGTTTTCAAGAACCAATGAGATGCTGGTTGTAATTTAGAGGCGGGGATTAACTCCGGACCTATACCTTTGGACTGGAGATAAAGCTAGAAATGTGGCAAATTTATGCCTTCTCCCTAGTAAACTAGATATCGCTTCTTGTTACAACATAAAGCTTGAAAGGTCGTCATAATGTAATTATTACACTTCAGTCCCATTAAATAAGCATTAATTCATTTCTAAACTGACTAAATAACGATTAAACTTTGCTTCAACATGTAGATAGTGTGCACTAACCACTAAAGGGGCTTTTTTTTCCCCCTTTTCTTGTTTTTAAGCGCATGCGTTTGCTTCAGAGTTGCAAGTATTTTGTGAGAACATCTACGGTTTGGAGCTGAATGATCACTGAATCAAACAGAATACTACAAGATATCAGTGTCTGCTGACTGCTGTAGATAGGGGTTGAATTGCACTTAAAAATTACTGCCAACACTTGTCCTCGCACACTATCTATTAAACTATGATTAAAATGCATAGATGTGACCCTCTCCTCGTAAAATAAAATGGCTCAAATTTCAAAACTGAATATAAGAATGATGAAATCTCTTAAAAGGAAGGAGTATCCAATTAAAATTTTATTGCAAAATCGATTACGAATACAGTTACTTCTTAAATTTCATCCCTTAGTTAAGTTATTAGTAACGTAAAACCTTTATATATCTATGTTGATACAAGGAGAAAAGAGGTAAAATGGAGTGGTATTGATGATGGGCGACCTGCGGCAATGAAACTCTCCCAGTGTACCTTGCGCACGCCCCTACCCTTCGGTAGGCGATTTTTACCTCTCCGAGTGACGATGACGTCACGGAGAGGTATTGCACTGGACGTGTCTGTCTGTGTGTCTGTCTGTCTGTCAGACCTCACGTGACCGCGTTCGCAGTTTACAAATCGGAGCAAACAAATACCCGATTTCCGGAACGCGTTCGCGGTTCACGGAAATTTGGCCATTCATCTGCCAACACCAGTCTTCTAAGGACCACAATCTGCTAGTCCTTGTCCATCCCACATGGACACTAGCCTGTACTTGCTGGCACGTAAGCACCACCATCTTCTGTTCTTCGTCAATCCCACATGGACACTAGCCTGTACTTGCTAGCTCGTAAGCACCACCATCTTCTGTTCTTCGTCAATCCCACATTGACACCAGCTTCTATGCACCACCATCTTCAGGTCTTTGTTCATTCCGGCTTCTTCTCCATCGTTATCGTTTGGTTTTAAGATATACGCGGCGATCGTCTAGGGTTACGAGAAACGTCTAGCCTCCCAATGGCAGGGCTTCCACCATCGGTTCACGCGAATGCGTTTTTATCTATTATTATAATGGAAACGAATCGCATATATACCCCAAAATTTGAAGAAAGCGGGCAAGAGGGGTACCCTTCACTTTAAACGTCAATATTAGCAAAGTTTCGAAAGATAATAGGAACAACTTTATTTTAAACGGTTTAACTATTTTTAAAGTTATTTACTGGCGGTTAAAATAATTAATATCATTTATATTTAATTAATTATTTAAGATAAACTTATTTCTATGTAATGACACAAGTGAGAGTTTATATAGAACGAGTAATGAAGATTGCATCCGAATCGAAACACTACACGCATATCAAAGTTAATAATAAGCGAGTAGGATGATAAGATCTCTTACAAAACGATAACATTTCCTTTTTGCAGAATATTAAATGGAAATACTTTAAATATTTTTCGGCATTACGATTCTTTTAGTAGTTGTGTAGCTATAAAACTCTGTTTCATCTCAATATTCCAAGAACATATTTTATATTAACAGTTCAAATTTGGTGTTTACGTTTTAATTCAGCTTTACTACATTTATATATAGTGTTAACACAACATTTAACTTCACTACCTAATATGGATTTTAATACTTCGGCTTTCCATAAGTGTTGAAGCGATTGGGTCTATAAAATAAGATATCCTAGATTTAAACCAGAATTGACCTTGTTTCGTGTCCTCCTACAAGAGGTGTTAACGGTTCAGAGTGAGCCGAAATTAACTTTCAGTGATACATTTTAGGTCCTCATTAGAATTATTGAGGATACAAAGGAAATATAAGGACCTTGGCAATATTTCGCCAATTTGAACTATGTATTTCCGGTTTTTCTCATTGGCTGGTGGACCTGTGTTTAGAAAGTAAATTCGTCTCGGCTCGGAGAGGTTTATTTTGGTTTCCCAACTTGTTAAGTGCTGCAACGTAGCGCCCTTGTATTTGTATGAGAACTACTTTCTTTTTTAAGACACAGGGGGCATGCTCTACGTTACAGCACAGTACGTCCCTACCCAAACGCTAGGGATGCTGGACTTCGTTGCCGTTTCATAGATGGGGGTACAGACTGCAATGTTATAGATATGTAGGTTTCTACTCCATCTCTCTCTTCTTCAAGGTTGATATCTTACTTTGGTTAGTCAGAAATAAAGCCGGAAACTAAAGTTACAATATTTCCTCAAAATCATATTGCGAAAGAAAAATTGCCAAAGAAAATAGAAGGAAATTCGAAAAAACTTCCATTTCAAGAAAGGAACCCTTAAAAAACTAGAAATATTTTTTTTATCCGACGCTGCAATTTTATTCCCTATTCGAAAGGGTTTTTCGGTTTTCCTAAAAAACTTATACAGGGTGTTTGTGAAAAGTCCATCAATAATGAAAGGGCGTATTTATTGGGCCATTTTGAGTCGAAAATGTTCTATGACATTTTGCCGTCCGAGCCACGGTTTTCGAGTTATGATTTGAATATTTTAGGGATGACCCCTTCATTAAATTAGCGCTGTCTTTCAATTTCTTAATTAAATTTAAGGGGTCATCCGTAAATTACTCCAATCATAACTTGAAAACAGTGGCCCTAACGGAAAAATGTCATAGAACATTTTCGACTCAAAATGGCCCAATAAATACGCCCTTTCATTATTGATGGACCTTTCACAAACACCCTGTATATATATTTTTAACAGGAAGCCATGTTGATATTCAAATATTCAGTAGAAAGTATTTTCCATTTACTTCACACAACCTATAGGCCTAGAAGTTGATTATCTTCTCACTCAAAAATAAGATTTTTTTGAGGGTTTCAATATTTATAGATTTGGGTAGACATAGAAACGACAAAAGAAATTCTTGTGGTATACCGGTGTAACGCCTTGATACAATTGTTTATAACATAAGTTCCATAAGTATGACACTTCAAATCCTTCATCGTAATGCTAGAGACTTACAGTTCGAGCTATAGTTCGAGAACGACAAGCGAGAATTGAAGTCCCACGCTCGGTGTTAATTTTGCAGGACTTCGATCTTCCTATTTTAGTCTGTACTAAGCCTTTGACAGCGCCTCAACAGGCGTCGCTTTCCCTGAATCTATGACCTACGTCACTTCATGACAAGCTATCAGTAACCAGTGACAAACTTATGGAACATCCCTGAACGACTCCAGAATTGATTACACATTGTTTTGCAGTCCATCTTCCTATTTAGTCTGCTCTAAGCCTTTGACAGAACCTCACCAGGCGTCGCTTTACCCTGAATCTATGGCCTATGTCACTTCATGACAAACTCTCAGTAACCAGTGACAAACTTATGGAACATCCCTGAACGACTCCAGAGTTGATTACACATTGTTTTGCAGTCTATCTTCCTATTTAGTCTTTTCTAAGCCTTTGACAGCGCCTCAACAGGCGTCGCTTTACCCTGAATCTATGGCCTACGTCACTTCATGACAAGCTCTCAATAACCAGTGAAACTTATGGAACATACATCTTATGAACTTATAACTGTATTTATCCCTGCTTTTACTTAAAAAGTGAATATGAAAGTTGGTAATTTAAGTGAGCTTGAAAAGTTATTAATAATAATCAGATAAGGGCGCTCAACAGATAAGAAATGTATTTAAATTCGTTAATAAGAAATGTGAGTAAGGAGAGACTCATTAAATCCTATTAATAGACGCTCGTTAAAATAATTCGAGGCACGTTTAATCAACCGCGTGTCCCGCCCCATGCAAGAAATATAACACCACAGCAGCCATTGCAACAAGAAATAAGATCACATGAAACTCTTTTCAACTTTCTAAAAATACTTTCTTGTAGTAATTAAAAACCCCTGTATGCAGCTTCGTACAAATCTCGTCTCGTATCACTTGTCCATTCATTTTAACGCTTCTCAGAACGTATTAAAGCCTTGGGTTTAAGAGTCAAATTGCGAGTGCGCAGGAACCAAACATAATAAGCATAAGTTTATGTTCCCTAAGTTTATTACTGGTTACAAACTGGAGCTTATCATGAAGTGACGTAGGTCATAGATTCTCGTAAAGCGACGCCTGTTGAGGCGCTGTCAAAGGCTTAGTAGAGACTTAAATAAGAAGATAGACCACTAACTACTGAGAGCTTGACACGAAGTGACGTAGGTGAAACGTCATAGAGGTAAAGCGACGCCTGGTGAGGCGCTGTCCAAGGCTTAGTACAGACTAAATAGGAAGATGGAAGTCCTGCAAAATTAACACACGAGTGAAGTCCCAATTCTCGCTTGTCGTTCTCGAACTATAGGTCGAGTTGTAAGTCTCTAGCATTACGAAGTACAGGTAGTACCTGTCTTACTTATGGAACATATCTTATAAACTTATGTTATAATCTATTCTTTACCTGCCCATAATTAGTTCAACAACCCACGCGTGCAGAAACTTTCAGAAAGAGTGGGAAGTCCTAAAAATAATCTAATTATATATGGATAAGTAACATTAAAGGCGTAAGTTCTCGACTTAATTGTATACCCACAAAGCTTTAGCCTTTAGTCAAACATAATTTCAAGGGTAAATAAACCCCCATGCAGAGGAGCCTAAGACTTTGGGTGTAGAAAAAGGAACCGGTAAAGAGTAAACGTTGGTAATCGGGTCGTTTGGCAACGTGATCGCGATAATGTCGATATTTAGACCTTTACTCTGAAGAACATACAGGGTGTTTCTGATAAGTCTGCATACCATAAATTAAGGGGGATGTTCTTTGGGAAATCAATTTTGAGTCGAAAATGTAACTTCTATCTTCATTTTGCCACAAGGGACACTGTTTTAGAGTTATGATTCGAGTGTTTTAGGGATGACCCCTTAATTATATTAGAAATCATTGTCTAAATCAGTTTCTTAATTAAATTTAAGGGGTCATCCTTAAAATACTTTGACCAATCTTCACTTGAAATTAAGGGATGTTCTTTGGGAAATCGATTTTGTGTCGAGAATGAAACTTCTATCTCCATTTTGCCACAAGGGACACTGTTTTCAAGTTAAGATTGGAAGAGTATTTTACGTATGACCCCTTAAATTTAATTAAGAAACTGAAAGACAATGATTTCTAATTTAATTAAGGGGTCATTAGACGGCAAAATGTCATAGATAGAAGTTACATTTTCGACTCAAAATTGATTTCCCAAAGAACAAAGAACATCCCCCTAAATTTATGAAAGACTTATAAGAAACAGCCTGCGATAAAAATAGACCCTGTTTGGACCCTATTTCAAGGTCAGGACAATTTTTTCCCAGCCTTCTGTTCCTTATTAATTTATTTTCTATGACCACATTGACTGGCATTCTTATAATTATCATGTTACTTATGTTACATGTAACGGAACCGCGGTTATTAACACGATCGAAGAACAAATGGAGAGGCATAGGCCTACATCTCTCGCTTTCGAAGTGTGAAAAAATAATAACTCGGATTGGGAAGCAGGAAGGGAAAAAGGTCAGGGTCGTAAATCTGGCCATCGATTGGTCCAGCCCGAGCTCCTGAATAATCACCGCCATCAACAGTTTGCTCTAGTTCGGGCCTTTCTGTTGGACTTACGATTAAGCGAAGTTCAGGCGCCTCATTCTTCACCTCTGAGGTTCGGTTCGAATACCAAGGGAAGGGATTACTCAGTTCATCTCATTGGGAGGTTGCAGTATTAACTCGCCAAAAATGGATTAAAATTTAACTTCAGAAGCTGATTGACTCATACGGTTATGTTTACAGACTTAATTGCTAGGGGTTCGCGGACCCAACATTGAATTGAATAACTCTACCAAACTACGCCTAAAACCTTCGCGGTTTGCCCACACAATGTACTGGATGTTTCTGATAAGGTTTTCATAAATTAAGGGGGATGTTCTTTGGGAAACCGATTTTGAGTCGAAAATGTAACTTCTATCTCCATTTTGTCGTCCGGTCACTGTTTTCGAGATATGATTTGAGGTTTTTAGAGATGACCCCTTAATTAAATTATATATAATAACTGTCTTTCAGTTTCTTAATTAAATTTAAGGGGTCATCCGTAAAATACTTTGACCAATCTTAACTTGAAAACAGTGGCCCTTGTGGCAAAATGGAGATAGATAGAAGTTACATTTTAGACTCAATTTCTTAATTAAATTTAAGGGGTCATCCGTAATATACTTTGACCAATCTTAACTTGAAAACAGTGGCCCTTGTGGCAAAATGGAGATAGAAGTTACATTCAAATTATACTTGATACCAATTTTTCGAACTGAAATAATTATCTTCGAATTTAACATTCATTCACTAAAGTTGTATCGAAATGTTTAGGCCTTTATCCTCCTGATTCTATATAATCAAGAAATGTACGTAATCGTAATCATGTTAATTAGGCCCTTGTAAAAAAAATTAATCAATATAACGAAAAGCTCCGACTCTCCGAGTGATAACCCTTTACCCTGAAATGAACTTTCGAACCAATTGGGAATAAAGGAAAAACTACAAAGAAATTCGGGGAGAATCGGATGAGGAAACATAAAAGAAGTCGTAGATTCTACTTCTACTTTTATATAGTGAGGTAACAGATTGTTTCTGATCAAGCGAAAGAAGAAAGAAGAAGAAGCAGCAGCTTAATTCGACCGTGAACGATGTCAGCTTGATTTACCCCACACTTTCTTGGTTTGTCTAGTTTCATCAAATGCATGCTCAAAGGGAAACTCACATCTCCGCGAAATTCTTTAAAATTCGGGAAATTCAATTCAATCCTGGTTTACAAAATGTGATATTTCTACATCGAAGCAATCTCTTCTGATGCTAACATTTGAATTGGTTGATACAATTGAAATCATAATGTGAATTAGATATAAATTAAGTATAAGTTAAAAATTATAAGTGATTGCCTCATTATCAGTCTAATCTAATTTATACTATAATTTGGAGTAGTAGAAACGAATTCCATTTGATTCCGAATCCAGCTAAATTCGCTTCAGTTTTCTGTTAAATCCGCTTCCGTTTTCGGCTAAATCCGCTTCCCTTTTGACCTAAATTCGATTCCCTTTTGACCTAAATTCCCTTCCGTTTAGAGCTAAATTCCCTTCCGTTTAGAGCTAAATTCCCTTCCGTTTAGAGCTAAATTCCCTTCCGTTTAGAGCTAAATTCCCTTCCGTTTAGAGCTAAATTCCCTTCCGTTTAGAGCTAAATTCCCTTCCGTTTAGAGCTAAATTCCCTTCCGTTTAGAGCTAAATTCCCTTCCGTTTAGAGCTAAATTCCCTTCCGTTTAGAGCTAAATTCCCTTCCGTTTAGAGCTAAATTCCCTTCCGTTTAGAGCTAAATTCCCTTCCGTTTAGAGCTAAAGTCCCTTCCGTTTAGAGCTAAAGTCCCTTCCGTTTAGAGCTAAAGTCCCTTCCGTTTAGAGCTAAAGTCCCTTCCGTTTAGAGCTAAAGTCCCTTCCGTTTAGAGCTAAAGTCCCTTCCGTTTAGAGCTAAAGTCCCTTCCGTTTTGAGCTAAATTCCCTTCCGTTTTGAGCAAAATTCGCTTCAGTTTTCAGCTTAACCCGCTTCCGTTTTTGATTAAATCCGCTTCCGTCCGTTTTCAGTTAAATCTACTTCCGTTTGCGGTTAAATTCGCTTCCATATTAATCCACTTTCGTTTTCAGTTAAATCCACCTTCGTTTTATTTTAAGCCCAGCTACATCCTTTCCACATTATTTCAATAACCACTAAGTTTTCTCCCTCGTTTTTTGAATTCTGAAACAGTTTCAACTTTTCCCATTTAGATACATCTCATCCCACTTAATTCTTTCATACTCCACATTATTCTCATTCTACCTTATTTTCACCCTAACCTGGAGCCACCTTGTGCCAAAGAGTTCTTACACAGTTTTAGATCTGTAACAATGCCAATTATAATACTTTTGTCGCGACATATATTATTGATCCCAGTAAAGTAAGCTCCTCAGAGTACTTTCTCTCGTGAATGCTTGCGTCATCCCTTCATTTTGTACAAAATATAAACTCTAATCCCGTAGCAAAGTATACTTTGAGAACATAAACTCTAATCCCATAGAGAATTTGATTATTAAGGCCTTTAAACTAACTGTATAAGACGGTACGGAGTATTTCGCCGTTGTATAATAACGGCAGAAATTTATTTCAGTCGTCTCACGTTGATGTCTGGCAGGGAACTAATTCAGTCAAAGTCTCCTCTGGGATATTTTGTCCCCTTACTGCAGCTTCATTCAAACAGAGGACTTGAAAGAGAGAGGGATGGAGTCGTAACGTAGCCTATGTACCCTTATCTACGACAACAAAATTTTCACAGCATCCTCAGCGTTTAGGTAGGGGCATGAAGTGATATCTAGTTATCTAAGGAGAAGGTTTAAGATGCCCAAGTATTCGCGCGCCATAGTCCCAGTCCCCCTTTCAAAATACAAGGGGGGACGTAAAAGGAGGCCGTGCTTTTTCGCCTCTCCTCAGTCGGAAAATACGAAATTTTCTTCATTGCGTTTCAAGAAGCAATGAGATGCTGGTTGTAATTTAGAGGCGGGGATTAACTCCGGACCTACGTTTGGACTGGAGATAAAGCTGGGAACGTGGCGAATTTATACCTTCTCCCTAATATACTAGATATCACTTCTTGGTAGGGTATCATAAAGGACGCCCCCTGTGTCTTAAAATAGAAGCTAGTTCTCATACAAATATAATGGCGCTACGCGGCAGCACTTAACAATCGTCTATCGAAGGGTAGAGGAATGCGCAAGATACACTGGAAGAGTTTTATTGCCGCAGATCGCCCATCATCTTTGCCGCTCCACCTCATCTCTTTCCTCCAGCAGAACTCCCGGAATTGAGCAGTAATTCTCTAGAGTTCACCACCATATGGCGCTTCTATGTTAGGATCCGGCCTTTTAATTAACTTTTCTCTTAAGCCTTGGCATCAAAACCCGTGTCTTTCATACTTATTCATTTCATTTTCAAATGGGCTTATAAACGCATATAACTTGTTTCGGCTTACTAGGTGACGTACATCAGCAGTGCAGGCCATTCAAATCGGGGTGCTTTTGAATTAATTTAGAAAGAATATTTGGCTCCATGTTTTGGGTCGTCAAAATAAAGAGGATCGTTAGCGAGGCTTAAAAATACTCTCGTGTTTTAATTAAGGAAAGATAAACGCAGCAATTTTTCTATTGAATTCGAAAGATATTTTTAAAATAATGAATATTTCATATTGGAAACATTTGTTAATCTACATTATTAAAGAAGGTACGAGCAATTAACTTACAGATGACTACGAGTCAGAGGTCAAAGTGTAAAGCAGGTGACGTTGGGGTACAAGATTCTATTAGACCTTGTAGTATTGAATTTTATACTGGAGTAGCAATCATACTCTATTGCGCTAACACGAGAGTGCCCTTCCCATGCATGGCCCAACAATTTACCCATAGTACCCCGGTTTTAAAATAAATATGGACGCAGAGTGGCGTCATCATTGTAAATAGGTCATCTGAACCAACAGTATAACGTACTTTTATTTACTTTTGCGCTTAAACTTAATTTAATAATGAATATTTCACTCCCCCTTATAAAGAATAGGAAGTTCTCGCTTGTCAGTTTCATTCCTTCAATGTAGTTCGTCTACAAATATCCGGTTAACCAATCGGAAGGCAAAGAAACAAGCTCGCGCACCTGAAGTTCTGAAAAAAAAAACCTTGCAAAGCAATAACACTCCAGATCAGCGTTCTACGGTATTTCCTATGCTATGTAACAAAAGTTCATAAATTAAAACCAAAAAATATACTTCATTGAAGCTTGTTCGCGCCGCGTATTATGAGCAACTCCCTTTACCTGTCCGAATAGTGTCGACCCCCTCGTATGATTACCTTCCCGACCGTAGCAAAGGGAACACGCTTGAATAGGCACCTAAAGTAGCAATAGTACCAAGAAATAACGTTTGGATAGCCACCATAGAGTACTATTTCTATAAACCTTTGACCTCCAAATAACTCTTGTCTGTTTGGTTGGTTCGTGTAGAGTTTTAGAGGATGGTCGTGTGCTTCTCATTTTTACATGACGTCTACAGCCAAAGGATGGGTGTAGTGAACGAAGCATACCTTTTCTTTCTATCTATGACCTTTTGGTTGTAACGGTCCCTTGGTGAAGGAAAAAAACTGTGTTTTGGTGATGGTCGATCTCGACACTGCGTGGGCTTTAATCGAATAATACTATCCACGATCAAGTAACCCTAGCGCAGCGATTATTAACAAATATAATCGAGATGGTGCGGTATCAGGGGAGTTGAGCGGAACTACCTGCCCTCTAGTGTTACCCTGGAGTGTAGGCAGTTCAAATTCTCTGACATTTTTTTTCCTTCTTATTTTTCTCTTGCGTGTTCGTCCGAAATTTAATCTAGATGCTTGGCGTGACCCATTCTTTAAAGGGCACACCGAATAGGCTTAAGGCCTTCCATTCGCCTATCTACAGGTATCATAAGTTTATAAGATATGTTCCATAAGTATGACACTATTTATACTTCGTAATGCTAGAGACTTACAGCTCGAGCTAGTTCGAGAACGACAAGCGAAAATTGACTACATTCGGTTAGTTTTGCAGTCCATCTTCCTATTTAGTCTGTACTAAGCCTTTGACAACGCCTCACCAGGCTTCGCTTTACCTCGAATCTATGACCTACATCACTTCATGGCAAGCTCTCAGTAACCAGTGACAAACTTATGGAACATATCTTTTGAACTTACGAGGTATACGCGCCGAGCGAGCCGCCGCGTTCGCCCTCTAGCGGATTTTAGAAGAACAAATTGGCGGGAAAATGACCGCGTCTTTAAATGAAGCCATAGGGTTGTTGTGTAGTTACTTGTAAGAATTATTACTGAAATTCCCAGAAGGGGTGAAATTTTACCCATTTTCGAAGTTCTAGAATTCATTGTATTAAAAGTAATGAATGAATTAACGCGCTTAAAGAGAAAAAGTAAGTTTTTAGACTTTATGTTATCTAATCCCAACACCCAAATTAAATGTACAAAACTCCTACGAGGTACAGTTAACCTCAAAAATGTGTCTGTCTGGAAGCACTTGCAAGTTAATTTAATTAACTTACAATATAAACATATTTATTTAATTTGAACACTTAAATAGATGGTAATATCAAAAACTTGCTTAGTTACAGAAGTTTCCCTGTTACACTATCCAGAGACTATGGTATTAACTTCGTTTGACTTACAAATACCTCTTACTTTAAAAATGTGTTTGGTTTTTATTATATTTTAGACTTTTAGACGAGTAGAATCCCTAAAATAATTTCTTTAAACCTTCTAATGCTTAAAAATGCGACGTATTTTATAATTGTAGCGCTTGCCATTTTTAAACTGCCTATCTACCATTCGCGAACTTCCCGCCAAGAGTTTTCAATTCAGTCCGCTAGAGGCGCTGCGTGTTAGTTAACCTCTCAATCCTCGGCGCGTATAGCCTAGACAGATGAGAGTTTAAACAAGAAATAAAACGTTCGCCCACACGCCCACTCAGTGTTCCACGAAGAAGAGGAATTTTAATTTTTTTTTTCCGTTACCCGAGTATACGTCGTTTACCAGGCAAATTCAAGGGGGGCTGCCATTGCGTCTTAGTAGTTTTTGATACCGCCATCTAGCTTCGAAGTGAAGCGTAAAATTCGTTATTTTTGTCTCTTTAAACGTCGGTGTTTAAAGACAGCAGGAAGTTCATAACCATCGTCTGAAATCCTTTGGCTCGATGAATCCGATGATTTGAACATATTTTTTAATTCTCATTGGTAATTAGTAAGTTTTGAAAAATAAAAATGGCAGATTGGCTTAGAAAATGTTCCGTTCTTGGCTGTAAAAGTAGTGATAGGGATTTTAGGGAGTGGAGATCGTGGGTTTGCAAACTTCATTCAGGACCTGACAAAGGGTTAACTCTGTGTCATAAAGATTGTTGTTGTCCGCGGCCATTTTTAAAATACGGAATAAAATCAAAGTACAGAATTCGCTCACTAGATGGCATTTACCAAAAACTACTCACATTTTAAAAATGGGAGGTAACCTCGTACATCGCGTATTGGCAACAAAAAAGTGCGACACACAAGCAGAATAACAAGAACAATTTTACAATCTATTTCAGGACCTCCTTGAACTTTCAGAAATATACTAGGCCTAGGCCTGTATCTTTTTCTCTAAAGGGGTTTAGTTTAGTAAGAAGAATACACCAACGTATTCTCCAACTTGCTCTTTTCATTGAAAAGAAATATTCTAGCCTGCGTATCCGTTTAAAATCTGTAAAAATCCGAATTTAGTTTTACAATTTTATTCTGCAAAATTCACCCTTCATGCTCCCTTCAAAATTGAATAACGTGTTCTGAGTTTTCTTATTTCTGTCTTTTTCTCCAATACACGATTTTATTGAATATATTCTATAATTTTTGCAAATTCCTTACCGATTTTTCAAATTCAGCTATAGTTTATCAGTATAATGTAAATAAGTAACTTTCCTGAATATTTTACCCGTATCTCCCCCAAAAATAGTACTCTTTTTAAATTAAGGAGATTGGCCAAATAAGTCAAAAACACGACCTTTAGTTGTACAACAAACTGATAAAGCTGCACCCTCAAGCATAAAAGCAAACTAATAGCTTTATAAAAGTCATCTACGTAGATGGAGCAAAGTCACGATTTTATCACAACCCTGACAACCAAACGACGCAAATTCATTTTGTAAATATGTTGTAAAGCTAAAAAAAGTTTCTTTTGGTTTTCCAGAGACGAAAAAGCTATTAAAAAGATGACTTACATAAAACCCCATTTACTTCAATCTGTTTTCCCCATACTCGTATCGAAAATTTCAAACTCAAAGCACGTAATGCGAGATACCCGAACATAAAAACCTTTTACACCAAAGTAGATTAACTAAAAATTATTAAACTTTCTTTTAAGTTGCAATCGCATGATTTATGTTTAACCCCAAAACCAGGTGCTCTTTGGGAAGTCTTTATTAAACCAAGTAGGTTACGAAGTACTTCAAAAGTTTATTTATATACAGAATGGCTTATATGTTGAGGCCAATAGACCATTAAATTAATTCCAGCACAGAAGCACCGCTAGAGGCAGCAGTGTTAATTGAATTCCTGCCGCATGCAGTGAACTTGGTCTCCACCAGGTTTTGCCTCTCTAGGGAAAAAACTAAGATGGTGACCCCGCCCCTCTGTATTGGTTTCTTTGAAAGTAAGTAATTAATTGAATTGTCTATAGATTCTCTAATCTAGTGGTTTTCCTTAGTTCCCCAATAAACTAAGTTTAGGATGGCGTGGTGTAGTGTCAAAAAAGACGGGAAATACAGCAAACCACTTCTTCTTAGCGTCTGCTAGGGTTATAACACAGATAATGATAGCAGGTATGACGTTGCAATACGTAGTAATGAATGAAGTTATTCAGTGAACACCGCCAAGCAATAGAGTGGTACTGAGAGGGTAGGACCTACGGAGATGTGACTTCAATATTGGTAGTCTCAATCGTATGGCCTGAGCTGACGACTTCTAATATGGTTGCCAAAACTGACGTAAGAGATAGGGTGTGACGTCACGAGAAAGCTCGTGGTAGCAGACTATAAGGGACTTTAAAGGTTATCCCCTCTTTTTGGAGGCATGTTCTATCAATACATTGTCTATAATAATGTTGGCGAAGGTCAAGGCTATGGGACGCGACGAACTGACAGGGAATGTCGGCCACCAACAAAAGCGCGTCGATATCTTATGGCGGCGTCCATGAGAATGCCTCCCTTAAAAACAATATAAGCATCTAGGAATTAGGTCAAGGGTGAACCAGGAAAGCTATTCAAGAATAAATATGTGTGGAGTTCCAATAAGTGTGTCAGGAATGGAAAGAATCTGGTATTGATTGGATTCGTATAAAAATTCCTACGTGACAGAATGTCAAGTCTGGTCTTAGTGGAGGACAAAGATTAATCGGTCTTCAATTCACCTGATCAGATGAAAATAGTGAAACCACCCTCGTTTTTCAAAGAAGAGACCATTTTAATAAACATGAATCTGTCTTTGTAACCTGCCGCTAGATTTACCTCCTGACGTTGGTAAAACTCTCAATAGAATTGCAATGATCAATTAGTTAGACATTTCTATCGATGAGAAATACCTAAAAGTAGTTTAAAAACAAGCTCTTAACTTTAAATTTATCAACTTCTGGTTGTAGCAATAACAACAAGCTGTTGAAGATACAAATCTTCATAAATATTCACTTGGGTGGCTCGGGAAACTTGGCGCATAGCGTTTGAACGCGAAACGTAACGTTCGTTCCCACACCGAAGAGATAACGTCGATGTTAGGCCCGTAACAAATGGAAGTTACGCAAAGGGTTACCGCGTGCAAAAGACAATAAAGTGGGTTATCTACGTTAGAGTTAAGGGGAACTGATGATGGGAGTGGGGAGATGAAAACGGGGAGCATTTAATTAATACGTTTACGAAGACCCCAACACGATGCCCAATTATGTAGGAGAATCTGGTCGGAACATTCACCTTGACTCCCATTCTAGTAATGCCGGGAAATAGGAAATTACAGACGTGACAGGAGGAAGGAATCCTTATCTCCCCTTCTCATCCGTTTAAGAATGAATCTTCGCGATGTGCTATGTTGTGTACTTTAGGAAGTTCCCTATACGGTAGGGCCAACAGCATATTCGCGTCAATATGATACAAACTCCTCCCAGCCCTGCAAGTATCATAGCAGGGTTGAACTACAGGAATTCTAGGTGTCACCTCTACTTCAGGAGACGTAAACATTCTAGCACACGCTTGATGTCACGAAAATTACTCCCTTACACCATAGAGGATATACAGTAGAGGAGTAGACACTTTAACCTTTACCAATACATAAGGGAATATCTGTACAAGACATGTCATTAAAGGTTGAAAAATGTCGTCCTCTATGGAGGCAGAGAGTGATATTTGGACAAGGGTAACCGAGTACCGGTAGTATCTTTAAAAATTTAACGATAACTGAATAGAACAACAGTCTACTCCTCTAAGCACACATTCTGTTGCGTGGCTGTTCCGATAAGAGTGACACTCAAATTTGTCCAATTAAATTTTGGAATGTCTATAGTAATGTTTTGCATAACTTATTTTGAAAGCGCTTAAGTAATATCCCGTTTCAGACTGAAATGATTATAATTAACATTCTTGGCTTGAAATACGTTTAGATATTGTCAATATTTAGGCAACTTCTTGCATAGCATGAAGTTTAAAAGGCCCGTTCCTTAACTCCTTGGGAGGTGACGTACTGGTAACACTAGACCATGGTAACGAAATAATATCTTAGCTCACAAAACATTAATTAAATATGAGGCTAAACTTTGTCAAATTAGCAAGAAAATTTAATTACAATTTACCAGAAGTATGTAGTAATTTCCTCGAGAGAAGTGTACTATAAACCGGGGTAATTGTAATATGATTCTTCCCAACATGAGAACATTTAGATCATGGTTACTAAACCGAATCACGTACGCGATAAATAGTTCCCTCATCATTACTATATTAGCGCTTAACTATTTGCCAGGCGCATGCGCTAGTGCAGAGTGTCATCCTTCTTCTATTATCCCCTTCTGATATTACGTATTAATTTTAATCTATTCTTCAACTTGCACCGGCTAAACCAAATTGATAGAACAATTACGTTAACGTATAGAATCTCTGTAATATATTCAAATTGCTACAAATATAATTTAGGACTATAAAACCCGTATAAACATCCAGTCTGTTTAATACTAAGTTAATTTTGTTGTCTCGGAGTAAATAGTGGAGAAAGATATGTATTCCCAAGAACATATTAATATATCCGAGAACACGGGATGGCAGATCTATTCAAGTTTAAGTGCAACCAACCATAACAACTCTCTCTTCCCTCGTTTTTTATATTGGCCCAAAGCAATTCAATGCTTTGAATTATAAATGCACACTTACACTATACATTCAGCACTCATGGAATCGATCATATTGATGCTCACAGTACAAAACAAAGATGATACAGCGTTAGCATGTTCTGCGGTACATGCACTAGCACTTTCCATTTCCCAGTGAATAATTTAGATTTTCCTCTGAAGCTTTCGTTTTGTTTTGAAACGAGAAAGAAAGATAGTAAGGGCACGCAAGAGCTCTAGGAAAAATAGCTCCGCCTGCCTTGCAACAGTGCTTGCAGTATAGACTAAGGCATATAGTCAGAAACCAGGGAGAAATGAGGTAAAATGGAGTTGAAATGATGATGGGCGACCTGCGACATAGAAACTCTCCCAGTGTATACTTCTCGCTTGCCCCACCCTTCGGTAGTCGATTGTTAAGTACTGCCGCGTAGCTCTATTATATTTGTATGAGAACTAGCTTCTATTTTTATGACAGAGGGGGCGTTGTTTACGTTTTCGTACTGTACGACTCTACCAGAACGATGAGGATGCTGGGAGGACTTCGGTGCCGTTCCGTAGGCGGTGGGAGTACAGAGGCAACGTTATAGGTATGGGGTTTCCACTCCATTCCTCTCTCCTTCAAGCACAAACCAGGTTGAAACCTCAATACGTTCAAAATAGCTAGGCTGTCTTGTTTTCAGTGGTTATTGTTAACCTGGAAGCCAGCTTTTTACACCCTGACCTTTCAATCTGATTCTGAAGGCGATCGATTTTACGTGACAGTAACAGACTCTCTCACGCTTCCGGGTGACAGTGTCACTAGAGATCTTTGTCAAAGGCAGGGTCAACCTTTCTAATCCTGGTTATCTAGGGTCAGTCTCACTTGACCTTTGTTATGGGCACTTATAGTTTAGAAGGTCTCGTAAACAACTACGCCGTATATGTTTGTAACATTCTCTTGGTTCAACAATCTACCGACGATGTGTATTTTTAAAATATCTTATTGGCTTTCTTAAGCAACGTTTTCATGGCGTAGAACGTCCATAAATATGTGTATCCTGAGACGCCTCTACCTTACTTGAAGAGGGACCATGACACTAGCAAATTGGGATCTGTTATTCATTCCTGCATCTTTAAAAATGCATATGTTCCTTGAAAAAGATCTCCATCCCATTACGCTTCAATAACTAAATTTCATATTCTTTGTAAATAAGTTTGAATTCCCAAAGATGTCGACGCCCCTCTACTAGCAACGTTCTGACGTAATTTTATTGGGTACTAAATCTATAGAAGCCTTGTTCACGTACGTTGAGGTTTGGAAAAAAAGCCTTTTTTCAAATAAAATACTAGCTTTTTATGAATTTATAAGTCCCAAGAGAGCAAATAAGTACAGCTTTCAAATTCTAAGGAATATATTACTAGAGTATTTGTTGAAACTGTACTCGAGGGACCACCCTCAATATACGTCACGTGGTGTATGTTTTAATGGGGAAAATTTTACTAAAATAACTCAAGGTTCTTTCAACCTCGAAAAAGAAATTTCCATGGCTGGTAAACACAGAAAACCTTACGTATGTAGCAGTTACTATAGGTCATATGACAAAAGTACAAAATCCAAAGGAATTTCCTACCTTGTAATTCTTATTCCTGGATTCTAATTGCAAAACCGTGCACCAGCTGGAAGCACCTAAAACAATCAAAGAATGAAAAAAAATGAGTTTTAGACATAAATTATTCATAGAATATAAATATTTAAAATACAGTTGTTTTGTATAATCAAGAAGTGATGTCTAGTTTATAGGGAGAAGGTATAAGATGCCTAAGTACTCGCGTGCCATAGTCCCAGTCCCCCTTTAAAAATACAAGGCGGGACGTAAAAGTAGGCCGGGCTATTTCGCCTCTCCTCAGTCGGAAAATACGTAATTTTCGTCATTCGCGTCGCGCTGACGTGAGTTTTCAAAAACCAATGAGATACTGGTTGTAATTTAGAGGCGGGGATTAACTCCGGACCTACGTTGGAGCAGAAATATATTACTTAACACGAAGTTCACTTCTCCCTACCTCGCGCCGGCCATCATCTATGAAGTATTTTTACAGGCTAGAAACAGTACCGTTCCTCCCGAACAGCGAGGCAGAGAGGTGAAAATAAAAACACTAGCGTCGCGTAGTGAGAAAAATGTGCTTTTCTTACAATCGTATCATGGTTGTATCTTATGCAGCGGCTTCTCACTTGCGCGAAATACAGTTGAATCCCGCCGTTTCTAAGAAACGTCAGATTATCTTGGCAGTGGCCATTTATGACAGTTCTCTCGAGAGAGGAAAAATTTTTCTCTTCGCGACTAGCGCGCGTCGGGAGGGGGAAAAATTCACGCCTCTTCACTCTTGCAAAGATTTTTTTTCGGGTTTTCTCTTCATAGATGATGTAAACGGTACTAACCATTATTGAAGTGAACTTCGTGTAAGGTAATATATTTCTGGTTGGAGATAAAGCTGGAAATGTGGCAAAATTATACCTTCTCCCTAATTAACTAGATATCACTTCTAGATAAGATCTTAACAGAACAATAGTTGATATTTACAAAAGTAAACAAGATAATCAATTTACATAACTATCTTCTGATAACAGAACTTCAAAACTTTCTAAACCCCTTTATGGTATGCCTATTAAAATCAAATTAACAGAGTAAACAAATTAAATCTTCTCGTTTCCGAAGTAAAGTAAATACTTAAGTTCCCTTGGGTTTCGATACTCTAAGAAAATAACAGTCTAAAAATATATTGAATTCCAGAAACTAAACACAAATGTAAAGGGAAAGCCAAACAAGATATATAAATAAAAGACCAAGGCCAATTTCAGGCACATTCCCAGGAGAGTTCTTCAGTTCTGTGTTTTCATTCAAAAAGTTAAAAAGATTTGTATAAACAAAGATGTACTAAATCGTATTTTCCCAAATAAGATAAGCAATGTCCAAAGAGATCCTCTGCTTAAATCGTTTGATCTTAGAAAATCATACTCTGCAGATTAGTCTATAACTAAAAGAAGAATCGGTAAAAATAACTTAATTTTCCTTTTCACCCTCCCTTTTGTTAAAGTTTCGACTTCTAATAAGGTACACTAAAATTAAAGAGCCACTTTTGAAAACGTCAGTCTTCAAGGGACGCCAAGAATGCAGCAACGGGGGGGGGGGTTAAAATATTTTAAATACGTCAGAGGCACGTGACCGAGGAGAGTCGTGCTTCGTCTTATACCACTTAGGGAATTGGCGCTACAGTCTCGCGAAAAGCAAGGACTATACGTGATCGATATATTCTGCCTAAAAACGTTTTTTGTTAATATCAGAAGTATATAATACTTCTCTTCGAGAGAAGTGTACCAGCCCAAAGCGGGGGAATTGCAAAATGATTCTTCCCAACATATATTAATATTTGGAGCAACGTTACAAAACCGAATCAAGTCCCTCTACTTCCCTTATACTTTGGTCCTATCACATTTGGAGCACCCTGTATATCTAAAATATAAAAATAAATTTCTATGTATATTTAAGAGCATTCGGGGAAAGCATCCCATTTGGAGGAAAACTTCCTATGTATTTTCTACACGCGCCTGTAGAAATGTTTTACCCGTTGTACACCAATGATCAAGAAAAATCACTCAACCAGGGAAGATTATAGAAACACATTTCGATTTTTTTTATCGATTTTTAAACTTTATCGCTTATTATAAAGGTATATATATAGTTCGGAACTGTCAAGTTGTAAATATCGACAATTTACTCACATACGCGATAAATAGTTCCCTCATTACTCTATTTGCCGAGGCGCATGCGCTGGTGGATTTTTGTCCTACGTCAAGACAATCAAGGTTTATGGGTTGATTGCTGAGGATTTAGTACCAAACAGTTATAGAATTCACCCTAAGGTGTGATAGTTACCCATCTGAAGTTTGATGAGTAGGAGAGACAGGAGAGCAAACAGAAAGGGTGAGCCTGGGAAGTATTGAGAGGGTACAGAGTGCCATCCTTCTTCTATTATCCCCTTCTGCTAATATGTATGCATGTATACATTCTCAATATGAGAACCAAAACTAAAATAATTGAAACAATACAACCACAAGCAAGAAAAGCAAATCAAGAGCGCAATACACAATGATAACCGGGCCAGATTAACCCTGGAGACTTCGAATCTAAAGCTGGAAACGATCGAAACAAAGCCACCGATTCGATTCAACTTAACAAGAAAAAGGAGGGTCAATCTGGTGATGTACCAATCTGATCATTCATGAACCAGAACTCCTAGTACATTCACCAACAACGTGTAACTAGAGGCGGTTCCCCTTCCTTCTTCGTAAATCGAAATAATTGCCAAGATGCGACTCTCAATTAAGTTGAAAGAAAAGACAATAATTCTAAAAGAGCTTTCCCCCAAAGGCTCTCGTATTCGCTAATAACAAAGAGTCTATTGTCTAAGGTATTAAGTAGAAACAATGTCTCTTAAATCTAATATACTGGTTATTATATTTTTACTTTCGAAACGGGAAACTGATAAAGACCATTGATTGGTCATTAAAACTACCAGGAATACATACAGCTACTAAGAATCATTGTGGGAAACTCCATATATCCCATATTAATTTCTATGCTGGTTTCGTGGGCCGGGCTTGAGAACTTACTATTCGTCAAGTATCATTATTCGAACCCCTTTAAAACTGTGATTTGATTGGTTGGTATATACTAGGTAGCAAGTTGGGTACTCGCGCTAGGTTAAACGGGCAGTGAGATGGATTATTCGCCAGCTAAAATTCGTCATAAATAATGATTACTCTAGCTCTTCCTACAAAATCCGCCTAGATACGTTGAGTGAAAATGGCTACACAATGATTTGTTGTGATGTAGGCCAGATGAAATCTAAGGAAAGTGTCATGACGTCATGGGGCGTATCTCAACTGGCTGGCTCTGTTCCAGAGTATATGGCCAGCTGTATAGCATTGGTTGTACTGCAGTGAAATAAATGATGTTAGGCCCAAAAATGTTCCATAAGAAATGATAAATGCAGCCAAATCTGGGAATGCCAATTTTTGTAGTGGGTAAATACATGCAACCCCACTTCCACAGTGTTAAATCTTCTACGATGAACGGCGTCTCTAGGCAAAGTGTTCATAATAGCGTAGAGTGGAATTGAAATCAGCCATCCGGAAGTCAAGTGTAGAAAGTGATTTTAAAAAAACAGTTCCGTTCCAAAAGGATCTAAGGAAGCGCCAAATCCCCTTTTCCCGGCTGCTATTTCCTTCAGATTGTGGTTTACGAAACGAGTTAGTTAATATAGAAACATATGGGGAAAGGGAGGTATATAGTACAAAGGGATTTCTACTTCTTAACCCACGCTCAAGTGTGAATCGTATTCAACGTTTCACGAAGAACAGAGAGCAGTCGCATCATCCGATTCGTCTGGAACTCTAGATCCCGAGCAGAGCCTTGTTCTTGGTGGTGGTACGAGGCAACAAACGGCTAAAGGAGGGCAATACCGTGAAGATGGTCTAGAGAGTCGTCGAAGCTCGTTAGTTTCTTGACTTGGATGAGAGCTCTGCAGCGTTCGATCCAAACTATGTTCTTTCAAGTATCGTTTTTTAAGAAGGATACAGTTTCCTTACTATCCCAGACATGGAATGCTACTACATCGTAACGTGAAGTACAGAATTGAAGCTATTTTATAAATTCTTAAAAAATTTTCCTAATCGTCCTAACTAACCAAAAACTGAAGTTCTCATTCTCTCTTAAAGTTCTCGTCTGCTATTTGGAATTCAAGGTGTTTTGATTCTGATTGGCCAACGTGATGACATAAACCTCGTGCAAGTCTAGAAACGTACTAACTAACATGATAGAAGGGCTATTGATACAGATATATATTTATGTTTTCCAAAGTCATAGTGAATGTGATTTGATGAAAGTTGTCATGAACTTGAATTTTCTCATGTTTGGCGCTACTATTTAAAAGTGTTTCTTGATGATTTAAGTATGTCTTTA
Organism: Phalangium opilio; assembly: GCA_019434445.1. Classification (NCBI taxonomy): domain Eukaryota; kingdom Metazoa; phylum Arthropoda; class Arachnida; order Opiliones; family Phalangiidae; genus Phalangium; species Phalangium opilio. The sequence goes on from JAEQBA010003137.1 coordinate 1,991,647, forward strand.
ATGGTGTGTTAAATAACGAAATCCTGTGTGAAACATATATTGGAACTAAAATATTTTTGCAAGGTATAATTAGTTATGAGAATTGGCTAAGTATGTTCGATTGTACATGCAGCTTCGAGTAGAATGGTACACCATTATTTTCTTAGGTTAATTCGGTTATATTTTCTCAGTGCAGGAAAACAAAAAGAGAGTCAAGCAAATTAAAACCAGAACCACTTATCTCTGCACCCGAAAAGCAAGAATGTAAAATCTTTAGCTTCTTAGATTTATTTCTGGGAATTCGACAGTCTTGGACAAACTACGGTTCACTTGTTGCCAAAAAATTCGACACTACAGAGAAATGATTCGTTCATTTCGAAATAATACCACGTCCCAAGGAAGGAGTTACGCTCTTTGAAATCAAATTGGTTTTGCGCTTGCACGGCCTTTGGTTGCACTAAACTCTAATCGTGATAAATGTTACAGATAAAGAGGACTAGCTGGGGAAAAAGGAGATTATTACGAGTCGACGAACTTTATACCGTTTCATTCCGAATTTTCATTCAATATAAAGCACGTTTGGACGTTTTAAGAAGATGGTTAATGAGCGGTATAAAGCGTTCGAGGAATGGTGCACGTTGCACTTGAAATGTGTTGTCGCGGAAAGATCGTTTTGCAGAAAGGACTTTTACAACTTTTTTAAGAGTTTCCTATATAGCTTGGGATAGTGGTTGGTTTTTCAGGATGTCATTAGCCAACTAGGCGCGCTATCGATTTAGGCTTAACGGTCATTCAGCCATGAATGCTGCTGAAGGGATGCTACACAATCGTTAAATAATGCGTAGGCATTTTATTGTTAAAGGAGAAGTCCAATCATCATCATAGTCTAAAATGGTAATGGTAGATTAGTTGTTCTTCTGTTCCGCGGAATAAACATTTCAACAGGCGTCTACTGAAAATGCATAAAGCCCTAAGTTTCCATAAGCATGACACTAACTACACTTTGTAATGCTAGAGACTTAATGAGAGCTAGTTCGAGAACGACAAGCCAGAATTGACTACACTCGGTTTTGCAGACCATCTTCCTATTTAGTCTGTACTAAACATTTGACAGCGTCTCACCAGGTGTCGCTTTCCGAGAATTTATGACGCCTCAGCTACGTCACTTCATGACAAGCTCTCAGTAACCAGTGACAAACTTATGGAATTTATGCTTCCACCAATTAATTCAATTGTTTGAAAATGATTATTGAACCTATCCGTTTATAAAAGAAAGAACTCGCGTCAAAATTGGGAGAATGATCTGAAACCTATGACGTGTCTTTCATAATAAATCCTTTTCAAAGGTCGGGAGTAAAATAGAGTGGCGGCACTCAATGATGCCCACAACCTTGAAAAGCATGCTGGGATTTGTAAACAGCTATGGTTGCCCCCAACTACTGTAGAATCAAACTGCACTCCTCCAAAGCCCAAGGGCACACATGGAGGGAGATTTCTGTTCCAGTTCAAATAGACTTCCTATTAACTGGAATCCGCCAAGCGGTACTGGGTGAGTTTCGCTCCACCAGTTCAGATTTGTGGTGATAAAAGAGAGTGCTTTGCAATTTTGCCCGTAGTAGAAACTTTAAAGTGATCCTCTAGAAGATGTCTTGGGCCTTTCGACTTTTAAAATTATTCACATCATTTCCTAACTGAGATAGTTCTCAGTAAATTTCAGTCTTAGTTACTGAGAACTAAAAATTAACTTCAATTCTCGAGACTTGTCCTTAAGAAGTTCCCGTCTTCAATGTAAAATTCCTTCCTTGTGTTGGTTTAACAGAATGATATCGATTTCATTCGCTCTGCTTACATTGGCTTGACTTGGGTGGGTGGTGGATAAGTGAATTGGTTGTTACAGTGTGTTTTCGAAATCGTTTATACAGAATGCTTTGAAAGCAAATTAGGGTTAAGATAGCTTTAACAGTTTGTACGTCGCGCCTGTTCTTGACAGAATCAACTCGCGTCTGGAATAGTTCAAGGAAAACGGAATTGAAGTGTTTACTTAACGTTCTCTGATGATGGCAAGTTCTGTTTTGATAAGAACAGAGAAAATCATCGTGAAAATAACGTGTTGAATAGGACGTAAAAATTTTAAGCTTTAAGAACTAACATTAAAATTTAATTTAATAGATTATTCCTGTAACCAACACAAAGGGGCGGAGGTGTCTCTTCCGCCAGATGGAGCCAGGGTTCACTACACGCCATCTAGCGGTGCTTCTTGACGCACCCCTACTCCCTGTAAAGTTCTCTTCACCCAAATCAGAAATAGAATAGTCTAAGTATACAAGCAGAAAACTGACATGATTTCCAAACCGAGGTCAAAAAATCGAAAATGCTTAATAGAATACGGACACGAAAATTGAAAAGCTGGTTAATCCTTTTTTAAAAAACAAATACCTTTTGGCGTATTTAAAATCGATACGATTGTTCTTTTTAAAAGAATGATGAATCAATTAATTAAGAAAACTGAGCATTCAACGACTTACAGGTTCCATTGTTTTCATTTTATTTTTAGAAAGATAATCTAAAATAATGATTATGCGTCAAATTGCAAACAGATGACGATAGTAAAGGCATCCTACTTCCGCCTTCACGTCACCACTTTACAGAATGGCCTAAGGCGTAGGTTCTTGTTAGTTAATTGCTCGTATCTACCAAATATTCGTTATTCGAAATAAAAGAAAGCCTTTTAGCCTGAAGATTTCCGTTAAAATGGCAGAATCGTCTTCGATTTTAATTAAAGTGGCAAGGCTTTTCAAAATAAATTAAAATCACAGAACCTGTAACAAAAATAACTACCGGAACTGAAGTCTTAAAATCAAACTAGCAAAATAACTGACAGTGTAAAAAAAGTAACCAACAGAAATGACGTAGTAAAATTGCATCAGAAACAATATCGTGTAGAAAAAAAATAAGATTGAAAAATACAGAACTAAAAATTCGATCAAAGTGAAACTAGCGTCATAAAAAACATAACAATATTGACCCAAACAAGGGACTTGACCAATAAAAAACAGGAGACACATTCCGTATATTATTATTATTGAACAAACATAATACTCCAACATACAACCCTTTGAAAAGCTCAAACAATCCCATAATCTATTAGACCTTGCAGAATCCGACTTTTCTTGACTTACGTGGTCAAACATTTCGCAATTTTATAAACTTCCCAAAACTAGATGTAACAAGCCAATATTATGATCAATAAAACGGTCTATTACACTCGAAAGAATACGTCAAAAATCCTCCCCCTTTTTCCAAGAAAACAACCCACCACAAAAAAGATCTTATACATAGCTTTCAAACAAGGAGTATTGATACCATTTACACCAGAAGACCAGGCTACTAGACGGATAAAGTGCAGTATAGAGAGCTTTCAGTAGGCTGAGTAGTACGTCACACCCTCCTAAGTCTTGCCAATTTTCTGGTAGCCATATTGGTGGGTATCAGCTTTCCTTCTGTATTCAACCCACCAGTATGGCCGCGAAAATGATATCACGAATCTTAAATCCTCCCCCAACCGAAAGCTCCCTATACCAAGTAGCTTCGTTTCCTGGTGTAAATTGTATCAATCCCCTAGTCTGAAAACTATATATAGCAGATCAAGAGAGATTTGTATTAATGGAAATCGATGAGCAGAAAAGGAATGAATAATAACACAGTGTCGCGGTGTATAGTCCTAAAATGGATTGATACTATTGCAACTATGAACCTAAGGCGTACGTTTAGGGAGGGAGGTTTTCTTTGAAGTTCAAAAGATAGATACGATTTATTGAGTGGGAGATCGCTTCGGTATATTCATTTTATTATTCATGAATAGGGAATTAAAGGATAGTTTCAGTTCATAAATATTTTCATGAGCAAATAGAAAGAAAATTTTAATATTTTATATTATATTTCTGATAAGTCTACCATAAATTAGAGGGTGTGTTCTTTGGGTGATAATGAGTGGAAAATGTCAAATTTTGTAGACGACCCATGTTCTTCTACGCTTTATATTCTTCCACTTATCTTGACCCAAAGAGCACACCCATTAATTTGTGGCAAACTTATCATAAACACCCTGTAGATATATTATGGGCTCAAATAGCTAGGCTATCCTTCAATACATCTGACCATAAGTTTATAAGATATGTTCCTTCCATAAGTATGACACTACGTATACTTCGTAATGCTAGAGACTTACAGCTCGAGCTATTTCGAGAACGATCGGTGGGGTGGCGTAGCGGTTAGCGTTTCGCCTCGCAGCAAGAGGATCCCGGGTTCGATCCCGGACTGTGGCACCGGGTGAAAAATCTGGGAAGAAATACTTCTGCGTAGAGTTTGCAAGTTCTCTCCCCGCTTGTTAAAAGAGTTTTCCTCCGCGGTCTAACCCGGTTTCTCCTTTCCATCAAAACTTGCAGAGGTTAACGGTAATAGTTAGTATAGGGCGCTGTCGGTTAGCTGTGGCATAGGGGCTAGCCACCACCCCTCTATGCATTGTATAGGCTTAAGATAAGTGGCAATAAGTCGCAAGATGACTTGGTCCAATTAGCTAGCTGAACTTAGAATTGACCACACTCGGTTAATTTTACAGTCCATCTAGGCCCTATTTAGTCTGCACTAAGCCTTTGACAGCGCCTCACCAGGCGTTGCTTTACCTCGAATCTATGACCTACGTCACTTCATGACAAGCTCCAGTTTGTAACCAGTGACAAACTTATGGAACTAATGAACTTATGATCTAACTAAAAATGTTTACTGAGAGTTCTGTTCAAATGGAATTAACAACTCTGTGTGATCGAAACAGGCCAAGGTTTTTGCTAAGGTATTTATAAACACCAAACTGTAAAGCTAATGTTATTTTTTTGAGATTTTAGAACACATAACACCCAGCGCGCATTACAGATCAGTAATGGAATCGGTAAATAAGACCTTGTACTCTAAAGATAGAAGTGCAAATGACGGTTGAGTTTAAGTAGTTAACTCTCAAGGGTCTATCTTCTTGAACCCATTAAAATAAAACATAGGCCATCTTATCGATATGAAAACGTCCGTTTCAAATACCTGGCGAAATTGGTTGTAGATGTAAATGAGTACAGTACTTTGGGGGTTTGAATAAAGTTTTAAGAAAACTTTTAATATTTATGAATTTTATGTAATATTTGACTTTTCGAGTTTGAGTAAAACGAGTATTCAAATGAAGCTGAAACCCGAATATATTAATAAAACCTTACGAATTTACGATATTTCGTCATTTTCCACTGGGTTAAGGTATTGCATATTTTATAAGAATAAAATGAGATATTTCTTTAAGCATAAGTTAATTATACCTCTAAGTACACAAATCGCTTCCACTTCTATGGCAATAGTGTTTGTCTGGCTCCCTTTAATGAAACCCTATACTCTCTCCGTATCATTTATCACCTCAACTTCAATACAAAATTGTACTGCCTAGCCTAGCGTTTCTTTTATCCCTTTTAGAATGTTTCAGGACTGAAACCGCCTCTATCTCACGAGAGAGAGAGGGATTTGGGGTTGCTTAAGTAAAATTCGTTCCCCCCCAGTGCCTGCCTATACGAAACGTAAAACTCTCCTTTATTCCACTGGATGATTTTATTTTTCGTCTCGACCGCTTGGTGGCTGCACCGCGACAGAAATTTTAAAATTTTCTCTCTTCGGATCTTAGCGCTATACGAGTTCTGACGTCACAGTAGCCTGCCAAAGATGTCCAGTCGTTCCCCGAATTTGTGTACTTAGAGGTATAATTAACTTATGCTTTAAGGGATATCACTTCTAATATTTGATTATAGACCAAAGAGAGAATATTTGATGTTGGTACAGAAATATTGAACGTAAATTTCATCCTTTGAGTGACATCCCTAAAAATTATTTGGATTACCTATATCAGTTCAGTTCAGCTCAATTTAGCTTTTGGGCCTGATTTTTATTTTACCTATATACTCCACTAAACATTGCAATTAAGGTGAATTATTCATTAAAATTCATTTTTTAAGCTAAATTAACTCTGCCGAACCACAATCCAACGTTAATTTCAACTTAATTCATTATAATTAACGTGAAATTAAACCAAAAACATACATTTTTTGGATAAAAACTCAAATTACGTTTAATTAAACTGCTTAATTAAGATTACTAATGCAATATTTTAAATTCTGGTAGATTAGTAAAAACTGCAACTACAAATGTGAAAATACGCGAAAGAACTTCAAGGCATAATTGCCTTTATCACTTTTAAACAGTAACGTATAAAATTTAAATAATTACGCTATGAATTTAATTATATTAAACACTGCAATAATTTAAATTAAGCTAAATCGACGATGGTTCGAGGAAACTGTAGCTTTCTATCCGACGAAATTATGTTATACTTGTTAAAAAATCTTGAATAAAAACCCAATTTAATATATATTCCCCCTAAAAATTAACCTCATTTTCCAGGTTAATAATACACGAACCCATTATAGCTTACATCCTTTCCATTCCGAATTACACACACGATTTCCACAATGCAGCAGCAAACAAATCTGTAAGCTCGTGGAAATAAAAGATGAGGCAGAGCAGCGAGGAAGAACAATATATCTCAACTGGGTAATCCCGTCTGTCGCTATACTAGAAACGCTCAAAGCTCTGATAATCAAGACAGACCATAAGCTTATAAAATATGTTCCATAAGTACGACGCTTCCTATACTTCGTAATGTTAGAGACTTACAGCTCGAGCTAGTTCGAAAACGACAAGTCACAAGCGAGAATTGAAGTCCTACTGATTAATTTTACAGTCCATCTAGTCCTATTTAGTCTGTACTAAGCCTTTGACAGCGCCTCACCAGGCGTCGCTTTACCTCGAATCTATGACCTTTCACCTACGTCACTTCATAACAAGCACTCGGTTTTGCAGTCCATCTTCCTATTTAGTCTTAACTAAGCCTTTGACAGCTCCTCACCAGGCGTCGCTTTACCTCGAATCTATGACGTTTCACCTACGTCACTTCATGACAAGCATTCGGTTTTGCAGTCCATCTTCCTATTTAGTCTTAACTAAGCCTCTGACAGCGCCTCATCAGGAGTCACTTTACCTCGAATCTATGACCTACATCACTTCATGACAAACTGCCTCAGTAACCAGCGACAAACTTATGGAACGTATCTTATGAACTTATGGACAGACCTAATAGGATAGCCGGGAACCGAGTCAGAGAAAGAGAAAAGAATATAAACAGTAAAAACTATAATGTCTTATTCTATCGAGGCCTGGCGAAATCAGTGTCAGACATCAAAAGAGCTGGCCATCTCTTTTCCGTCCGAGATAAAGTTTTTGGGCTTATGGCCAGAGAGCCTTGACGCTTCCTCTACTACTTCATGGATGATTGAAGAGACCCTTCGCGACTGGGGGTACGTTCAGCATTATGGCTGAATTTTTACAAGTACAGAAGTCCTCGTGTTGAAGTGGTGCAATGTATGAGTCATGGGTGTTTTTCTTTGGGGCAGGTTTCGAAATAAGTTCAATAAAAGTTTATTCATTCGTTGGACTACTTTTTATTCAAACCCCCGAGCCTCGTTGGTTCAAAGGACTACTTTAAAAATTCCAACTCATCCTCAGCGTTTTAAAAATAGAAGCTAGTTCTCAATTCTCATACAACTGCAATGGCGCTACGCGGCAGCACTTAACAATCGCCTACCGAAGGGTTGGAGCGTGCGCAAGGTACACTGGGAGAGTTGCATTGCCGCAGATCGTCCATCATCATTTCAAATCCATCTTACCTGATTTCTCCCTGGTTAAATGGAAAACTTTAAGAATGAAATAACCCAAACCACGTGTAAAATCATTCCACTGTTCCTTCAGCATGTTTGTAAACCAAATAAAAGCGGTTCCAAAACATTTTATGAATTGAAAATCCAAGCTAGGTGTCATGAAAAGCGGACAATATCGTGTACGACAAATCATTGGATACCACCACCCTGTTTGAAATGTTTTACTACAACTTACGAGCTCTTGACAAAGTCACAAGGTTCAAGGAAAATTGCAGGGTCTACCACCATGCCATAGAAAAGAGTGTTTAGTAGTTAAGAGAAAAGAGTGTTTAGTAGTTAAGAGAAAAGAGGTTGAAACTCTTTAGCCTTGGTTCCGGTGCTGTATACTGTATAGTAAAGCTTCAAATTGTTAACTCGTTGTAGCCAACGTCGCGAGGCTCAGAGCTGATTCAATGGCTGGAAATTGCCTCCAGATAACGCTTAATAAGGGCATTATGAGGGGGTTCTTGGGGCAAAATGGGGTCTATTAAGTACAGAGAACGAGCCGGAATAGAGCGGAAAGTGGGGGTTTATTAATGGCTTGGTTATCGAACAATAACCGTTCCCCGCTGCTTTAGAGCTCAGTTCGGTTTAGAGGCATGGACAGAGTACGGAAAGATGGGTACGAATTGAATTAGTGGATGAAAGTAGGTCGCACCAGACATACATCCGATGATGATGGGGAAAAATTTCGCATCCAGCTAAAATTAAATAGCTTTAGTTGAAAACTTCAAACATAAATTAAAAGTATTTTTTTTTTCAACCAAATGATTATGTTTCAAGAGTGCGAATTAGCTGGGTGTTTGGAGTGTTAAGGTCTATTTAAACTAGACTAAAATCTTACGTTGACGTTGGAGAAGTCGCTTTGCTATCCGTTAACGATTAGAGGGCTTAATTTGAAAAATGTTCAATTTGGACGAGTTAGCACAACCTCGTTTCATTAGCACCTTTTCTTTAGCCATAGCTCACTCTTGAAGGAGATAGTGATATGGAATGGAGTCGCAATCTTCAAACCTATCCTCCCAGCATCCTCAGCGTTTCAGTACGGTCTACAGTACGCAAACATCAAAGATGCCCCCTGTGTCTTAAAAAAGAAGCTATATCCTAGTAACGCTAACCCTTAGAGCAAAATTTTATAGAACATTTCCGAATCAAAATCGACCCTTGAACCCATTGTACTTCGGTCCTATCACATTTTAAACACCCTGAAATTCTAAAATACTCATAAAAATTCTGTATATTTAAATGCATTCGGGGAAAGTATCCCTTTAGGAGGTAAAAGTCCTATGCATTTTCTATCCGCGCCTGTAAAAATGTTTTACCCGTTGTACACTATTGACCAGTGAAAAGCAATCAACCAGGAGAGTTTATAAAAACACATTTCTAATTTTTTATCGATTTTTCTTTATCGCTTATTATAAAGGGATATAGCCTAGTTTGGGACAATCAAGTTGTAAATATCGATAAGTTATTTATTACAAAACAATTATAATTAAAGGGAAATGGATATGAATTTGAATTACAAATCGACTTATTTGTTAATTTCCCACTTTCGTGTATCCATCATCAAGCTGCACAATAAATTATTCACATATTTTGTGAATGTATAGCCTCGAGATTAAATGATAATATATCATATAAGATTATTCGGCAGTTAAAGGGAAGGTGAAGTAGAAAAATCAAGTGATTTTATTTTATCAATTTTTCTTCTAATTATAAGACCAATCCGCATAGTGAAACATCCAGAAAATATCTCCGAGTGATTTTAAAATTCAAATCGGTTGAAATTTCACAGATAATTTGAAATTAACACCTCCGACCAATCGCGTAACGCCCTGCCTTCTTGTTAACTAAAATTACGTGTCACGCTCTATATCTCGCGCCACGATTGCCACATCGCGCGCAGTTTAAGAAACAGAGAGACAATGATAGTTAAATTAGAAGGGGTCATTCGTAAATCACTCCAATCATAACTTGAAAAAGGTATCCCGGATGGCAAAATGTCATAGAAGTTATATTTTCGACTCAATATCGCCCAAAGAACATGCCCCTTAATTTCCGACAGTCCTTTAAGTAACACCCTGTACACCAAATATGTTTACAAATTGCAGGTCATGAGTGTCCCATCTAGTAAATTTATATTTGTTGGCATATTTAATTGCTGACAGTGTATTTTTGAAAAGCTTTCACTATCAAAACCATACGAAAGTGGAAATTAAACGTTGTATACTCGATCCTTTTAAAGATTAATACCCAAAAACGTGGATTTTTACGGATATGGTAGAGGCATGTCCTTGCTTATATAAAGACTTATAAAAAAACCTCTTTACAAAGATGCTCAGGGGGACACCAAAATTCGATCATGGAGATCTATAGAAGAGCATTTTGGAGCGAGTCCAAAAGCCGATATAACCCTTGGCGTTAGATCAGACCAATCAATAAGCGAATTAAACAGGGGTGGTCGATGGCCTGAAGCACGCATCAGGTGAAGGGGCTTGTAAAGACTCGCGAGGGAGTGGATTGTGAGCGAGACTCAAACTGTAAGATTAGAAGGACAAGATTTAAGGCGCTCTAAGCTATAAGTGCAAGTATACTTAAAATAAGGTCAGCTCTATACGATAATCCGTGTATATAGTGTTTACATTTAGGCGTATTTTATACGGTTATATAGTCAAGTATTTGGGACAGCTCCTTAGTCAATAGTTCGGTAAATACAGTGGAAATATTGAAGTATGACCCTCGTAAATCTTAACTTCACCTTCTATCGACTGCATGAAGATGGATTTAAAGTGAGGTCCAATCCAAATATTCAATATATCGAAAGGCGATCATTGTTCGAGAAATTTCTGATCAATTAAGGAAGGTGTCTACTGAAGTGTATTACTCCGAAGATGTAAATAACTATGGAATTAATAGATTATCTTCTACTTGGAATCTTTAAACTCCCATAGACCAAATACTAACATCTAATTGAAGGTAATGGGAAGGGCTAAAAACTTCGTTAAAAAGCCAGCGCCTTCTGTCTCGCATCTCATTGGTTATTCGAATGTTTCGGATAACTCTGTTGCAGAGAGCGTAGGTTGGAAGTCGTGTCGATATCATGTGCTTTTTAAGCTCAAATAAATCATGCATGACGTCAGGGTGACGTGTTCAACGCCTCCTCTTCCTTAATACAAGCAGAAAGGTGCAGAAAATGCATAAAGATTCCAAGTTGAAGAATTCTATGTATTCAATTATCGAAAATGATTCAAGATACGTTGCTATTTTATTGTCGTGTCGGTCACATTTTGAGAGTCAAAAGAATAAATATTCGCCTCACTAAATCTCATTTAATTATCTCCAAAATCCACTTTGGAAAATTAAGAACGCCTAAAAACCAGAAGCGATATCTAGTTTATTAGGGAGAAGGTCTAAGATGCCTAAGTATTCGCGCGCCATAGTCCCAGTCCCCATTTCAAAATACAAGGGGGGGGGGCGTAAAAGGATGCCGGGCTATTTCACCTCTCCTCAGTCGGAAAATAGTAAATACATAATTTTCGTCATTTGCGTCGCGCTGACGTTAGTTTTCAAAAACCAATAAGATGCTGGTTGTAATTTAGAGGCGGGGATTAACTCCGGACCCACGTTTGGACTGGAGATAAAGCTAGAAATGTGGCGAATTTATACCTTCTCCCTAGTAAACTGTAGATATTGCTTCTTGCTAAAAAGGTTTCATAATTTACGAGACCTCATTCGAAAATAAGATGTCAACGCGCTTCATATAAGCTCGGGTTAATATTACTATACCGTCAATATAGTCTCGAATTTAGTAAACCTAACTATAGCAGATGCAAATTCTGATTGGGCCTGAAATTAAGACCATCCTGACCTAAAATCCGAAACCCCTAACGAGATTTACTGGGGGCTTGGGTCGCGTAATTCGGGGATCGAGAAAGGTGTTTTGGCGTGGCCGGATAGAAATCGTTAAGGACCCATTGGGATAAACAATCCACCAAAGGCTTAAATTTCAAACTCGTATAGCGTTTATAGACGGCGTCGTGGCGATATGCTTATCAAATTAGCCTCGATTCAGTAGGCCTACGTATAAGCGTTGGGTTTTATAGCCCCTGGTCAATTAAACTCTAGACGAAGGTTTTGTTTGCTTAATTTGCCGTTGCATAACGCAACACTCGTTTGAAAACCTTTTGGAAAGTGCAGAGGTTATCGTTTTGAATTTTAAATTAAAGGGAGAGTGTTTTTAAACTATTAAAGGATGGGATTACTAAACAGGGCTATTCTGAAATGTCAGGCAGAAATTAAGGGGCATGTTCTTTGGACGATTTGAGTCGAAAAGGTTCTGTGACATTTTGCCACAAGGGACACTGTTTTCGAGTTATGATTTGAGTGTTTTAGGGATGACCCCTTAATTAAATTATAGATAATTGTCTTTCAGTTTCTTAATTAAATTTAAGGGGTCATCCGTAAAATACTTTGACCAATCTTAACCTGAAAAGTTTTCAGGTTATGGCCGATACCAGGCTTAACCCGATACCGATATGGTATCGGTTCATCCCTACAGGCGTGTACTAAGAAAGATTTTCGCTTATTAGTTGTTAGATTAACTGAATTCTGGTACTTTTTATATAAATGAGAACTCGTCACGATTGTAATTCATAGACATGAGATATTATCACCATCATTACGGTACGAAAAGACCTAAAAATGTCATGTAGCGTCATATAACGCATTTTAAACGAGTATCGGTTTAGTATCGGTATCGAACCAACCGATCCGATACTATCGGGAAACCCCGAGTATCGGTGCCGATACCGATATGGCATCGGTACCGGTTCATCCCTAAGTGAAAACAGAAGCCCGTCCGGCAACATGCCATAGAACATTTTCGACTCAAAATCGCCCAAAGAACATTGCCTCTTAATTTCTGACACACTGTTTAGCAACACCCTGTATATTGGCGGATGATGATAAAACCAAGACCCATTATCAAGGCATGAAAACTTTCAGAGATAAAATTTATCTTGTGCCAAGATCCCAGGCTTTTTACAGGCACTATGAGAATGGCGGTTAAAGCACATAGATAATAGAACTTCTAGTCTAAGGCGGTTCCAGCATAGAACCTCAAAAGTTGTCGAGACTTGAAAGCTTTCAAAGGGCACTAACCAGAAACTTCCAAGTCTAATTTAAACATATTACTTCTGAACTTTTTTTTTTACCCAAGTTTCAAGCATTTTCATTAAAAGCTATTTAAGCCTAGATCATCCATTATTTAAACAAAGTAAAACAAGTTCAATTTAAGCGTATATTGGCGTAATGCATGGTGCTTTATTTCAAGTGTATAGACACTCATTCAAACCACAAGTTTATAAGATATGTTCCATAAGTATGACACTTCCTATACTTGGTAATGCTAGAGACTTACAGCTCGAGCTAGTTCGAGAACGACGCCAGAAATGACTACACTCGGTTTTGTAGGACATCCATCTTCCTATTTAGTCTGCATCACTAAGCCTTTTCCAACGCCTCACCAGGCGTCGCTTTTACCTCGAATCTATGACCTACGTCACTTCATGACAAGTTCCAGTTTGTAATCAGTGACAAACTCTAGGTCCTATTTAGTCTGTCCTAAGCCTTGCCAGCGCCTCACCAGGCGTCGCTTTACCTCGAATCTATGACCTACGTCACTTCATGACAAGCTCCAGTTTGTAACCAGTGACAAACTTATGGAACATATCTTATGAACTTATGTTGAAACCTAATTAAACGATTGTTAAACAAAGAAAACAATGGAACGCTTTCTAAAACGCTTGGCTTCACTCTTAAGTGTCTTTGAATTGTTTTATTAATTCCCTCTTTACGTATTTTTCCATTTTCAGCTTTGCACGAAAAATCCCGATGGCTAATTAAAAGTTTGGAGTGGAAAAGGGCAATTTTCAAAGCGGGGGCGAGTTTTAGCGAAGAAAGAAAAATCGGCTGAGATCTCGAGGACTCTCCCATCAACCTGCAGTAATGTTGTTCGCTAACCGAGACAACCTGCGTTCGAGAATGCTCATTCTGACTGGAAAATTGCTAAGAACGAAAGATCCAAATGCTCCAGATGAAGGAGGCGGTGTGACGAACGCCCAGCAAATAGGAACGAAACCACAGCTGCAAGTAAGCGATTTACTTACGTAACCAATTCTCCCACCAAGAGAGCACACCTTTTTTATTAAGAGGCAACCCCGACAGTATATTTCGATCGTAAAATTGATTGCCGAGAAAATTTAAGCGCGGAAAGTTTATAATTAAATCTGACCTTTGATGCGTGAACAGATGGCGATACCTTAGCCATTCGAAGAGAAAATAAGATACACTACGTACCCGAGGTTGATTATGGGGAAAGTGCGCAACTGACATTCTGAAGTTCATGCTTAAAATATGGCGTTGAATTCAAGCCTTCTATAGGGTGATCGGTGACAGCAGTTTAGCTTCCTTATTTTAGTATAAATATAAGCCTGTATTATACGTCGAAAGGCTATTTGCAACGTGCGTAATTTTTCAAAGGGCAGAAGGGCGTCTAGTAAAGGCCTTTTCAGACGATAGAGCTTTTGACTCAACTGGATGGGTCAAAAGGCTGAGTCACCAAATATTGGTTAGTGTTCAATTTAAAATTTGGTGATTCAACTTGTCCAACTAGTTTACTCAACCCAAGTTGATTCGTTCAAATGAATCAAAAAGTTGGATCGTCTGAAAAGACCTTAAGACTCGTAGATTGTCGCCTCCTGGTGATGGATTTCGGAAACAGAAAGCATAGACTACTGTGATTTATCCTTATCTTTATATCCTTAACCCAACTAGACCAAGGAAGGATAATCACAGTAGGTTATTGCGCTATTCTGTTCCACTTTGAAGGAGACAATTTTAAACGAAGATGGCGCCTCATTCTCTTTAATTTTATCTGGCATGTACTATACAGTAAAGTATATGCTATACTATAAGCCACCTACCACTGACAATACTTGGGTATTATAGGATTGTCGTGTGACTAGGCCGTGTACTGTTTAAAGAGTGTAAATTCTTGTCTGCGTCTGTAGGTGGCGCGAGTAATCCGACGATTATAGACGCTAGGTTTGTTAGATACTTCCTTTTAGATGTGTGGCTGTACTTTAACCTACTTCTGAATAGATTTTTGCTTTTCTGATTTTTGTAACAGTGAAAACCGATGTATAGTCTTGAAATGGACCAAATAATCCATAGAAAACTTAGTTATTTCGTGTGTTTTTTGATCATTCAAAGGTGGTAATAAATTAAATTTTATGGCAAGGGGTAAAAAAACTTGAATTATGATTCTAGTGTACTTTAGTAGACGTTATGAATATACCCTAGATAAATTGAGTCTGAAATTCTGAAGATATTGAGATTTAGCCCATGGTTTGTGTAAATTTCAGTCTAGGTAATATTTCTTATGCTAATTTGTTCCGCGATTTGGATGTAATTAATGAGTTTAGTTTAAACTAGTCTGATTTTAATTAATTACTGAAAAGAAGGTTCTACAAACCCTCCATCTAACTGTTACGAGGCTTAAGATTGTCACAGATTGTGTAGTAATGATTCTCAATTTTGACGCATGGAACAAAACAAACATTAATTATGAAAGTTATGCCACTGTGACCTTTATGAAATAAATGCAAATAGAGTAATAAAGCAACAGAATTACTTGACAACAAATTTCAACCCTTCCGGCTAAAATAGATACGAGAAAATCCTTTCAAATTGAAATTCTGCTTCGCCCCTACCGCCGCTAAGTAATATACTTCCTTTTTATCAGAAGTGAATTATTTGAAGAAATTATCTCTAACCCACTGCGACAGCGTATCGCTTACCATCTCTCGTTTAGCTAACTAAATTATCATTAAGGATGATTAAGCATGGAGTGGAAATAGGGCGTCATAAAATTGAAAATCAAGGATAGTGTTAGAATTTGCAATGACTCCAGGGGAATTTACGTATATAAATATATGTAAAAATGAAAACAAAGATCTGTCATATGACATCGCTCTATCTCTCTATGGGAAGTTCTTATACAGAGGTCGTAGGAAATGGTTTAATTAAATACTTCAAGCAACTTGCTTCTGCTGACGGTATAATGCTCGTTCCATTACAAGACGTCCTTTCATAATATTGACTTAAATTTAGAAATATCCCTTCATATACAAACCAACTTATCTCTCTTCCGCCTAAGAATATTAATTTCATTCCCAATCTCATATTAATATCGTCAACGTTTCCTAAGAGTACCACGAAGGTTACTGGGACCCTACCATATCTAAGCATCAGTAGCAGTCCTTACAATATACCGCAAACTGCACTTTAACAACTCCTATATATGTGTACAGGGTGGAAACGTTTGTAGACTGATTTCAGATTAGAGTCAATCTTTTCAGAATTCAGTGGTAGCAGGGACACATAGATTATCTTCTACTTTAAACGACAATAGACCCAATACTATCTGATTGAAGGTAAGGGGAAGGGCTTCGTTAAACTGTCACCTCCTCTTTCCTCGCATCTCATTGGTTATTCGAATGTTTTTGATGATCTGGATAACTCGGTTGCGCCGCGCTTCATAAGTTCATGAGATATGTTTCATACGTTTGTCACTGGTTACTGAGAGCTTGTCATGAAGTGACGTAGGTGAAACGTCACATATTCTCGTGAAGTGACGCCTGGTGAGGCGCTGTCAAAGTCTTGGTACAGACTAAATAGGAAGATGGACTGCAAAATTAACCACCGAGTGTAGGACTTCAATTCTCGCTTGTCGTTCTCGAACTAGCCCTCAGTAAGACTCTAACATTACGAACTATAGGAACTGTCATACTTATGGAATATATCTTATAAACTTATGGTTTAATCAAGAGCTCGTATATGGACACAATGGTATAGGAGAAACTCCTCCTACCTAACGTTATACCCCTGCTTACCCAATCAACTTTACTAAAACATTAGCCTTCCACTTAATAAAACCCTCCACCATGTAGATGTAAAAGGGAGGAGACTTCTTCAAGCCCAGCCCTTTTGTTATTTCCCTAAAAGGATGTATGATTACACTTCCACAAATCTAAAAATAGTTTAAAATACACTACGTTTGGTTACTTTTATTCCTTAATTATTCTACTGGGAAATCACACTATGTCCCATAGAAACTATCGGCTTCGAATAACTTTGCTACCTCGTGTTCGCATTAAGATTGGTTAAAGTCGAACGTTTCCACCCTGTGTACTACATCTTAGCGCGGGACTGAATTAATATAACGATAAGGGGGTCAAGAGCATGGTCACTTAGCTCTTAGCCGCCCCCGTCTAGATTAAATAATCCATTTTGGTTACGTGTATTTGCAGAGATGTTTAACCACAGTGGACTTAACGTCCCTGGGGGTTGGAAGCTGCGTGGGCACGGGAATGTACTTGGTCGCCGGCATTGTCGCCAATAAAACGGCCGGACCAGGGGTCATACTCTCCTTCATAGTGGCCGCTGTTGCTGCCCTGTTTTCAGGTACGTTACGCAACTCTAGTTTCTGTCGTACAAAGGGAAGATGAAACGCAATACCATGAAAATTTGTTAATATTAATTAGGTGTTTGCTATGCCGAATTTGGTGTGCGTGTACCTCATACGACGGGATCAGCATACATGTACAGTTACGTCACAGTCGGCGAGTTTATAGCCTTCGTCATCGGGTGGAACATGATTCTAGAGTACCTGATTGGGACGGCAGCTGGAGCGTGCGCCATTAGCGCTTGCATCGACGCTATGGCTGGAGGGGCTATTTCTAAAGGTGTACAAGGAGCCCTAGGGACCATGATGGGTAAGCTAACAAATCAAACATCTTATAGGTGACGTAAAGTGTCATCAAAACAGATCTCTGTACAGACAAACTATTGAAGGAAATATGCATGCCATTTTATGCAAGAGAGATAATATAAAGGGTGGGGTGTTTCTGATAAGTCTGTCATTAATTGGGGATGTTCTTTGGGAGTTTTTGAGTCGAAAATGTAACTTCTATCTATGACATTTTGCCGTCCGGACCACCGTTTTCAAGTTAAGATTGGTCAAAGTATTTTACGGATGACCCCCTTAAATTTAATTAAGAAACTGAAAGACAATGATTTCTAATTTAATTAAGGGGTCATCGATCCTAAACCACCAATCAAATCATAACTCGAAAACAGTGGCCCGGACGGCAAAATGGAGATAGAAGTTACATTTTCGACAAAGGCAGATTTGCCTAGATATCGAATTTAAAAAATAAACAAGAAAAGTGAAGCCTTTCGCAACTTCAAGAATTTTTACTTATATAAAAAAGTATAAAGAGATCGACTGACAAGAAATATATTGATAACAAAGGGATGGTGGGGATGAAATTGGAGACATCGCCAGAGAAATGTTACGTTCTCAATGAAAAGGATGACAGTGCGGAAGAAAAAAAAGAAGCAAAATGCCTTGTTTATAGCGACTTTCCCTTCGTTCATTCCCCCCCCCCTAAAAACCCCTGACATTCCAAATACTTTCAAGAACACCTTCCTATAGCTAGTGAAGTTTATATTGTTTTACATTCTTGAAAAGTCTTAGTAAAATAGGGTTTAATCAACTTGAAGGCAATATTGACCCCAAAAAAGTTTCATCCTTGTTCGAAAGAACAAGAAAATAATATACAGAGTGCTTCTGAAATTAAATGGGATGTTCTTTGAACGTTTTCGAGTCAAAAATGTAGCTTTAATCTTCATTTTCTCGTCCGGGCCACTGTTTTCGAGTTATAATTTGAGTGTTTTAGGGATTACCCCTTAGTTAAATTAGAAAGCAATGTCTTTAATCAGTTTATTAATTAAATTTAACGGGGTCATCCATAAAATACGATGCACAATCTTAACTTGAAAACAGTGGCCCGGACGACAAAATGGAGATAGAAGTTACATTTTCGACTCAAAATCATCCAAAGAACACCCCCGTAATTATAAACAGTTAAATACTAAAGACCATTAATTTAAAAATTAAAACTAACAAGGACATTTTTTCACGTAAAGTTTCAAGATTTTATTTTTCGGTTTTGAAATACTATTCTATTCCTAGAAATGTTTCGGTGATTTAGACATTTTTATAACTAATGTTCCAAAAAAGAAGGTAGGACTGGATCGAAGTATGGGCAATTTTGTGTCGTAAATGTTCTATGACATTTTCCCGTCAAGGTTAAAAGTTATGATTGTTTTACGGATGACCCCTTAAGTAAGGTCCCTGCAA
Organism: Phalangium opilio; assembly: GCA_019434445.1. Lineage (NCBI taxonomy): Eukaryota > Metazoa > Arthropoda > Arachnida > Opiliones > Phalangiidae > Phalangium > Phalangium opilio. Next base: position 2,010,727 of record JAEQBA010003137.1, read on the forward strand.
AACTTCAGCTTCGTAAAGCGGTTTGGCCTGAGCTTGATTATCAGTCAAAGTCAGAAATTTTATACATGAATAAAAAAAAAAAACGTTTTTAAAAATCGATTTGAAAGTTTTAGTTTTCATATAAAACCTAACCCATTTCAATGATTATTTATATATATTTCGATTTCAAAAGTACATGTACAGTTGTATAAAAAATAACGTAGGTACCTCACCCTAAAATTCCACCCTAACTCAAGGCGGCAACCCTTAAAATATACGGTACAGTTCCAACTATCCTTTCTCGCTTTTTCTGGAATGAAAAACCCATACCGGAAGTATTGATCGTATCTTTCCCAGTTTCCTCTATCTGGTATCTTCTCTACTTTCCCTGCATCCGTGCTACCAAAAGTAAGATAAGGGATTAGAAGTAAAGTACTCTAGCATTGGTAATAGATCCTGGCACTAGTGAACAAATTTGAGGATTTTATGCCGCTTCCATCGCGCCTACACTAGAGAGAAAAAAATTGGTCGAGTTCCAAAGCATTTTCTACCCCCTTCCCCTCAACCTAAAGCCGCGGAACACGGACGCGGGTGCTTGAATCTAGTTCGGCCGTCTACCGCCGCGAGCGTCTCACGTTTTGGAGGGAAAATTCAGAAACCGCTACCAGAGGGCCAACCGTTGGTGTGTTATCAAGAATATTCACTTTTGCCAAGTGAAGAATTTGGTGACCTCGATACTTCTAGTCCCTTATCTTACTTCTGGTACCACCCTCTCATTTTCTCTCCTTTGCTGTAGAGCCCCTTACTTTCTCTCGCGGACTTCCAATTACAGCCAGAAAACGGCGCGAGAGAGAGATGAACCGCGAAATCAATAATGGATAAAGATAAAGCAAAAACATCCAAAAAGAGGGGCCAAGTTGGCTGGCTAAACTTGTAACGATCTAAAGCTCCCGAAATAGACGGCCAAAAAAATAATAGTTCCAATCTATTTGCTTTCTTCTTTTTATTTCGAATTATTGGCAAAAATATCAAATTTGTTCTACTTTGGAGTAAGTAACTGCGGAGCTTGAAGGGAACTGAAATAGCATCTCATAAAGGAGAATCAAAAAGGGAAGGTAACTATAACGGCACATCCCTATATCTCGCTCTCACGCGCATCTACCTCGGCGCAATTGAAGGGGACTGAAATAGAATCTCAAGAACGAGAATCATAGAGGGAAGGTAACTAAAACGGCACATCCCTATATCTCTCTCACGCGCACCTACCTCGGCGCACAGCCGAGGAGCCAGACGACACGTGATCCGTTAAGAATACTGGCGATAAACAAACTTCTTCTGATTGTTTTTTTCCGCTCTGTTGCGCTTAAGGCGCATGTGAGGAACTCTGATACCGAGCCAAAACTCGGTACAGGTTTTGAAAAAGGGGGTTGGGCTGAGCTGATGGAGAATTTGCTCTCTTCGAGCCACTTTTGTTGAAGGAGCCAGAAATAGCACCTCAAAGGATTTACATCAGCCCTTCAAAAAGAGAACTCTGGTCTCAAGAGTTCTCGCTTTAAATGTGCGCGCTCGTCTTTCTCTGCCCTTTAATTGGATCAAAGCTGGTGAACAGGATATTAGGGGGAAAATTAAATAAATAGAAAAATAAACGAAAGGCTTAACATAGAACTCTCAAAATACCTTACCAAAGCTCACGATTGTATTTAGCTAACGAATAAGAAGGCAAGTTGAATTCCGTTGTGTTTATGGTGTGAAGTTGAGGGTAAGGTAAGGTAAATTTAGGTTTGGTTAGGTAGGGTAAATTGGATTAGGCTTAAATTATAATTAGTCTTAGGGTTTCAAGAAACAAGCTCAAAGCCAGAAGACCATGCTTGGGTCGGATGGATACATGTTTCCATTTTGAAATATTCGTTATTTCATACGCTCTTTTGAGCAAAGACCAAAAATAATAATAAAACAAGAGCCTGCCAGATCCTAGACGTCGTCTGGTCCTAGCTAGACGTTTTTTGACACATTTTTTCGGACAATGTCTTAAATTCAATTTCTCCATTTTTTATTTCAAATCACAATTGACATGGTTATTAGGCAAATGAAGGCAGTTTCCTGCAATTATACCGCCTAGTAAAAATTACGAACATTGCCAAAGAAGTGGGCCTCTGTATACCGTTTAAGATTTGGCAAAAACAGTGTACTTGTTTTTATAATTTTAGTGTAAACAAAACCTTCCAATTAATTTCCTCCAATGTCATAAACCCTTTAAGTCTCATTTCCCGGAAGTGAAACGCAGAACTTTCAAAATTACCGATTATAATGATAAATGGCCAGGTATTAAGGAAAAGGAAGAATTTTTCTCAGGGATTCGGAAACAATTCGGAAACATTCCTGAGATTAAATTACACCCGTTATATTATTTGAGATGAAAGAAAGAAAAGTGTATCGAGGTACAAAAAGGGTTATTTTGTACGGAATGAAACTACGGTTCTAGCTTATTTCTTAAAATCCTCAATTTACAAATAAAGTCACGGAATGTTTGAAGTTTGGGGAAGAGGAAATTACCTTTTTGCTTTTTCCGACTCTGGGAAAAACTGATTTTCTATCAAAAATGTTTCCATTACATATCACAGTTCAAAGGGAGAGTGAAATAATTTTTCTTCTTATTTTTTTATCTTTTTTTTTAAATTTGAATTTGATTAGTTGCAATAACCGTAATTAACTCAAAACGGGACAGTCTCATTGTAATATAGCCTTGAAATTGCAAGCACAAATACAAGCACCCGTGCAAGCACAAATACAAGCACCCGTGCAAGCACAAATACAAGCACCCGTGCAAGCACAAATACAAGCACCCGTGCAAGCACAAATACAAGCACCCGTGCAAGCACAAATACAAGCACCCGTGCAAGCACAAATACAAGCACCCGTGCAAGCACAAATACAAGCACCCGTGCAAGCACAAATACAAGCACCCGTGCAAGCACAAATACAAGCACCCGTGCAAGCACAAATACAAGCACCCGTGCAAGCACAAATACAAGCACCCGTGCAAGCACAAATACAAGCACCCGTGCAAGCACAAATACAAGCACCCGTGCAAGCACAAATACAAGCACCCGTGCAAGCACAAATACAAGCACCCGTGCAAGCACAAATACAAGCACCCGTGCAAGCACAAATACAAGCACCCGTGCAAGCACAAATACAAGCACCCGTGCAAGCACAAATACAAGCACCCGTGCAAGCACAAATACAAGCACCCGTGCAAGCACAAATACAAGCACCCGTGCAAGCACAAATACAAGCACCCGTGCAATCACAAATACAAGCACCCGCGCAAGCATGCTCTTTAGCAACAAGAGACCAATGAAAGTCATGATAAATTAACAGTAGATGATGTTGTATATACAACAAAATGGGCCGAATCAAGGTTAAGCCCTCAAATTACACGTTAATGATTTGGTAAAATTCTACCAAAATTAACAATCTTGTTTAAGGAGGTTTTGCTACATACTCAATTAATGGAACCTCAACCTGTACATAAAAGGCACGTGTTTGCATGTTATACGAACATTTCTCTCCTCTAGAACATTCTCTAACAAATTCCTTCATCAGAAAGCTAATTTAGGTGTAGACTACATGTGACACGCGAGAACACGGCCAACGTTTAAAATATTTACGAAAAAAAGGTTGGTGGTAGAGAGAGGCTGGGGAAGGTCAGAGCCGCCGCTAAATTTCTCTAATGGTCGATGTAAGTTTTTCGTCTAATTTGAAAAGCAATTGCCTCCCTTGGAGCGAATGACAGAATTGCACGCAACACGCTCCGTGAAATGATAAACGATCTCAGTCCAGTTAAGCGATAGGCTACTAATGATGACTGTTATCATCCGGTCTACCTAGAAGGTATTTACTACTAAAGGCTATGACTAGAAGTGATAGCTGATTTCATGTCATGCGCATAGAGATAAGGTTTCATAGTTGGTTTTGTTTAACTCACATGGAGTTCAGCATAGCCCCTAAATGTCTATCCATACCTACACTTAGGTGAGAACCGTGAGATTAACTAGAAATTATCGTGGGCCATATGCGGCAATGGAAGTCTCCCAGAGTACCTTGCGCACGCCCCTACCTTTAAAAATAGAATATAAATCTCATGAGTTAGCTTCTATTTTTAAGACACAGGGGGCATCGTCGACGTTTAAGTACCCTATCAAAAGGTCGAGGATGCTGGGCTTGGAGGACTTCGATTCCGTAGATGGGGGTAAAGAGCTGTGGAGATTTTTACTCCATCTCACCGTTTTTCTCCAAGATTCTTCCACAGTTAAAATGTGCAGAAGTTATATAGCCGCCATTTTGTAACATGTTCGTGGCTTCAAATCAAACATTATACATTCATTGCTTCGAAAGTTAACCACTTTACTAATATCAGTCTAAGTCAATCTAAAATCAATCGGTCAATGTTATACCCTTAGGATGATTTGATTACTTTTTTGTTGACAATGCATGGACATTATTCCATAAAACAGGTTTTTACTTTTCGGGGCGCCATTTTGGGAGATAATGGCGAGCCGAAACCCAAAAGACATAAAGACATCTATGGAATATAGGGAACCAGTGTACTAAATATTATTTAAATCGGTTGAAACGCGCTTAAGTTAATCCATAAAGAAGTTTTTTACATTTCTGGCCGCCATTTTCCAAGATGGCGGCGGATATGAAAAATCTTTTCTTTTTTAGCGTGCCTACTACTTAATAGTAACGTTCCTGCAAAGGTTTAGCCTTCTAGATAAAGCAGTTTGGGCTGGGCGTTGATAATCAGCCAGTAAGACATTGAGGACTTTGACCTACACAGATATATATAGATAAAAGCTTTGCTTTGAATCCGCGGCCATCTTTATAAATGGAGGCCATATAAATAACCAAAGCACCTTAACGTTTTAAGAAAAACACGTGTAACACAGTGTATATATACTTATTAGTAAAAAAAGCTCACGAAACCGACGAATATTCGTCATACAACAAACCTTCATACAAGCAACATTCAAGTATCAATTTCACTTCAAGCGATGAGCTTCCCACATTATTACATAAACTAAACTATTAATTTTATTTCACCCCACTTTGCTTGTAAATGGAGAAGTCCCTCCAGGATCGGAGGCCGAAAGAAGAAAAAGAGTAGTTTATAAAGACGGGAAATACGGCAGACTTTGATGGAGTGCCTCTACTCCGGTTAAATAAAAAGAAATTTCACTGAAAAATATACATAAGCGAGAGAAAATCGAATTTAGCCGAGATGATATCAAGATTATCGAATTTAATTTCACTTCTTCCTTTCATACTTTAAAAAAGAAAACTCTTTCGGCTTTAAAAAGTTCAAAGGTGATGTTTTAAAAGCGAGTTTTTGGTTTTATACGAAACTAATCGTAATTAATGAGGTTTAAATACTGTTTTTAAAGGAATAAATATGATTGATTTTGAAAGAGGAGTTTTGGCATTTTCGTGGTTTATAATTATTTTAGTTACGGTAATGAGTAATCGTTTTTAGTTTCCATTTTTTAAATTTTTTAAATTTTCGTTAATGAAGTTTGTATAGATCGTTGTAATCTTGGAAAGATGACGTTTCAAACCGTGATACGCTTGAAATATATATTTCCTTTCAAGATTAAATCTATAAGTTTATAGTTCATCTATTGAAAACCGAAACTAAAAATCGATAAAACTAATTAAGATTTAAGGAAGAAGTAAAAAACGATAATTATGACGTATTACTCTGTAAATTAGAAGCTTACATCATTATTATTAATCTGAATATAATTATTAAAATTACATGGATGTCGCATATGTTATGTTATAAATGGCATATATTGAATTACAACATGAATAAGGACAAATGTGCTATGTGACAGGACCACTGCTTTCGAGTTATGATTTGAGTGTTTTAGGGATGACCCCTTAATTAAATTAGTATTTCTTTTCAGTTTCTTAATTAAACTTAACAGGGTGGCCAGTAATTTGTGAGAGCATCTCTGATTGGTTTGTAACTGAATCGAACAGAACTGCAAAGTTTTCAATCTTTCGTACTTAGCGGTTTAATTGCACTAACAAATGAAAGGCAACACTTGTCTGCACACTATAGCTACAAGAAACAACTTCCGGCAAGATTATCAAACTACAGAATCATTAATTATCAAATTTAATCGAATTTGAAAATTAATCGCACCGCATCCTATTTTTTTCCATAAAGATGAAATTCAACCTGTTTTTCAAGCTCATTACACTCTCCTGTAATTTTAACGTGTAGGAAACCGTCAGGTGGTACTAGGCGTCCAACAGTGGTACTTCCCTAAAAGCCTAACGTGTAGGCGCCATTGCGAAAACTTAATTGCTCATATCTCCTTTAATATTGTAAATAGAAACAGGATTCCAACTGATATATTCATTATTTTATACGCTCTTTCAATTACAAAAGAAAATATCAGACCCGAAGTATCCCTTTAAGAAAACACCCACGTTACCTAACTTTTTAAAATTATCTCAACTCCTTTCCGTAACACCGGAACACTTCAAACTTTCAAAATAATCTCCAAACTTTAATATAAAGAAATATATGAAATAAAGTGCTAGTATAGACGTACAAGGTCTCGTGTCATTGGCTGCTGCATGCGACTGACCTATATTGGACGGCTCCGAGATATCCTTCTCGCTTTTTCTCCCATAGGATTTATTTCGCCTGAACGCCTTCAGCCTTCGGAGCGTCAGAAATTCCCATTCTTCTTTCAAACTATTGATTTTATATAGAGCACCCTTTCTCGCTTATCCCCTTTGAAGTATTTCAAAGAATTTATTCAATACACCCATGAAAAAAAAAATGGAACCATTTTTAATGTGAGAGGAAAGCGAAACACTCGGGTATCCATGGTTTACAGCACCAAAGAGAATAAAAGGGAGGAGTAGAATCTCCCAGGATCAACAAGCGTAAATGATTAGGCTGCTACTAAATTTAATAACTAGAAGTACGAGAGAGTTTCCAGTTTGCTAGATTTTAATTGGCCTACCGTCACACCTTCTACGCTGCACTATCAACGTGTTTGACGTCACAAACGGAAACTCCTCTGTAATGCGTATTGAAGATGCACGGTAAAAAGGGGCAACAGGTTTAGTCTCACTTTCCACTCCCCTCTTTATATTCTCCTTGACAATACGTAATATTTCTTCAGTAGGCTGAGAAATAAGGATTTGTTTTTAAACTGAACATGTGGCCAGTAGAGCCCAAGCATTTTAATTTCAAAAAACTGGACAATGGCCACTAAGTGCGTAACATTGGAACGTTTTTAACTAATTAAGTGGGCACAGGTCAAGAAGACTCCCAAGAATTTAAACTGGCCTATAGCTAATTTTTAAAAGGGACCTTTGTCGAGGGCTACCTCTTTTTTTGCCTGCCTGAAGTAATTGTAGAACTATTCTTATTTATAAGAACGTTTTATGACGTACTGGTTACCAATAGCCTGGTTTGTTGGTTATATCTATAAACCAACAAACCAGGCTATTGGTAACCAGTACGTCATAAAACGTTCTTATAAATAAGAACAGGTCTACAATTACTTCAATATTCATGAAAGACTTGAACAAACGCATAGTGCGTAAAACACTTTAAAAATTTACAGGAAAAACTTTCCTTCGTGGCAGAGACAAAAGAGCGGGGAAAAAACGAACGAAATGGTTTCGGAAAATTAATGCTTAGAGACAAGAGCTGTAGCGTCTTTGATAAATACAATATCGAAGGAAGATTAAAACGGGAGAAAAGACGCTGAAAGTGGAAGGAGAATTGAGAAAATAAATTGAAATAAAATCGAGCTGCCAAAAGCAGCTGTAACCATGGGAACTTCATCCTCTTTAGGACGGACGGAATGGATCTTAAGGGAGAACTCTTGTATTAATTTTATACCTCGTTGGGTTTTGTATCTTAATCTTATGGAGTGCTGGTGGAACCCACAGACTAGAATTTATTTAACCATAAAAAGGAAAAAGCATATTTTAACTGATTTTTTGTACTGTATTGTTCAAGTGCACTTGACAAAATTGGGAGAGTTCGAGCGATGTTAAACCACCTTAGACTGAATCTCCTCCCATTGCTCAAAGAGACCATTCACGCAATGCATTTTCGAGTGCTCACGAAGTAGTTGGAGAAGCCCAATTAAAACGGACATTAGTTGTTGTCAAGAGTGGTTGAGCACTAGTTTAGCTGTATTTTATTGACAATATTCGATACCATAACATTAAGAACAATTTGGGGGTCACTTTTTACTTGGTACATGGAGTATATTATACAGGGTGTTTCTAATAAGATTGTCATTAATTAAGGGGAAGTTCATTGGGTGATTTTGAGTTCATAAGGTTCTATGACATTTTGTCGTCCGGGCCACTGTTTTCAAGTTATGATTTAAGTGTTTTAGGGATAACCCCTTAATTAAATTAGAAACCATTGTCGTTCAGGTTTTTTATTAAATTTAAGGGATCATTCGTAAAATACTCCTTACTTGCCTTAATTTATGGCAGACTTATCAGAAACACCCTGTGTACTATATCTGCATCGTTTTACGTTTAAAAAAATCAATTGGTTTCCTTCAGTTAATTGTTATTAGCTTGTAGGTTAAGTTTGATTAACGTTATGAACTTATTAAATTAAAATTAACGTATTCGAAACACGTATCTGTTAATCAGGTTTATTAAAATCTATTCCATAGGTCACACGCCAGATGTTTTGGGTGCTTTCATCACCCTCTTAATGACCGTGGTACTAATAGCCGGGGTCAAGAAGTCGCTCATGTTCAACAATGTTCTGAACGCGGTCAATTTGGCCGTTTGGGTCTTTATTATGACAGCCGGATGTTTCTACGCCGACACGTCAAACTGGTCAGCTGACCACGGCGGCTTTTTACCCATGGGGTGGTCAGGGGTAAGTAAAGAGTGCTCATCTCTATCGTTTATCGATTGGAGGAAAGATAGTAAAAGGGCCGGGGTTTCAACGACAAGATTCAAAAGGAGTGGGATTAGATCTAATCCACTTAATGTACAATCCATAATTGAATATTTTACAGGTCTTGTCGGGAGCCGCCACTTGCTTCTACGCCTTCATAGGGTTCGATATCATAGCAACAACGGGCGAAGAAGCTCGCGATCCGAGATGGTCAATTCCCTTAGCTATCATACTCAGTTTGGTCATTATCTTGACCGCCTACATCTCTTCTAGTGTCATGGTAAGAATGCTTGTTTTCTATAAATGTTTTATTATCTTAGAGATCCCTTTTGTCTTCGAAACTTTGTTTATTTGGAGTTCTTTGGGTTTAGTTAAACAATCTAAATCGAAGTTTATTATGTTGCCAACATTTTATTGGAACCGAAAGCTGATCTTAGGTTTGCATGAGCTCATACTTAAGCATTGCGTCGTCATAATAAGCTGGTTAAATTTGGTTAAGACGCATGAGTGAACCGAGAATAGTGCATGGGAGAGAAAACCTACGGCCAAATTCTATCATTAAAACGCTATCTTTAAAAGCTCGGGTCTTATATGGGTTTTAATTTGGACCCATTTGCAAATGCATGTCCTTTAAGACTCAACTAAAGGGAATTTGGGTGTTTCACTAAACCAACTTAACCAAGGAAAGGCAAACTGACCGACGACGCTACACAACTTGGTCACTTGCATAGCTGAAGCAAACTTTGAACCATCTTTCACATTAACCCAAAACCAAAACTACACATCCAATCGTATTTTTAATTTCAAGGTCATGGTTATTGCACCTGGAGATCAGAAACTCGTGGAAGGGCACTCAAAAAACAGTTTTTGTTATTTTTGGAAATCGATAAGCTAATTTATTTGCAATAAAAGTCAAAAGACTTTCGAGGGATCAGTAACTTAGCGAATGATAATGGATTAAGCGAAATTTTTAAAATCTTTGCACTTGACTTTTCTAAAATGATTGTGCGTAATCCATAATTGGTGTATAGGGAATATTGTCAGTGAATTTTGCGCCCAACTCCTTCAAAAAAGGAATATAATTTAGCTCAATGTTGACCAATATAAACTTCTGTTACAGATGACGTTAGTCCTTCCTTGGGAAGATCTACATGCCGAATCGGCTTTGGTCGAAATGTTCGGCCAACGAGGCGCTCACAAATCCCAAGTCATAGTGGCTGTAGGAGCTTTAGCCGGCTTGACAGTTTCAATGTTCGGTTCCATGTTTCCCATGCCCAGAATAGTTTACGCAATGGCCAAAGACGGCTTAATATTTAGGTTAGTCTCACCTCATCTCGAATGGAGCGTCTTGGCATGCAGTCAAAACTATTCTGGTTGCGTATTTCAGAACGTTATCCAGTATATGGACTTTCGTTGGTACCCCAGCTTTAGCCACGGGTCTTTTAGGTCTCCTAACAGCCATGGTCTCTCTCCTGATTGGCCTCGACGTCTTGGTGGAAATGATGTCCATCGGAACCTTAATGGCTTACACCCTCGTCTCCACGTGTGTTCTCCTGCTACGTTATCAGCCGCTCCAACAAACGACGCTCGTAGATTTACTTCCGGAATCCATAAGGTCCGCTTGCCCAACCCCTTCGAGGGAAACGGCTCCCCCTTTACCGAATCTACCATCGTCGGTCCCGGGTCTCGGCGTCCTGGGTTCGACGTCCGCCACAAATCCCTTGGCGACTAATACCATGAACAGGATCACCATACGTGCCAAGACCAGGTATGTATTTTCAAATGGGATTTTAACAGGGAAATGTCGTTCACTTCAGTTGGACTAACAATGTTTCTTTTTTCTTTTCTTTCTTCCTTGCGTTTTCGAGAAGGATGGATTCGTCCGAGAGCGAAGGTTCTCCCACATCGCCTGTGGATACGCAACCACCCTGGGTACCCACAAACGACGCGGGAACCAAAGGAGGGTTCGTACGTAAAATAGTCCATTTTTGAATCATTTTTAAACCCCAAAAATGCATACACCTTCGGGAAGTAAACTGTTACGTAATATTAAATAAATGGGAAATGGTTTAACGGAAACAGTATACCATTTGCGTTTTTAGAAATCTAGTATCACTAAGAATTGCTGCAAGTCTTTTGATGTTGAGTATAGATAAATTTACTTTTGAAGTAATAATTTTTGTTACGTATGACAAGTAAAAACACTAAACACAGATTGTAACGAGAAATATTCAAGTTTGTATTTGTTTGTACTTATACACGGATGTTTATCACAAAAAACATCGCATCGTTCTTCGAACGCGATGAGCTTCCGGTAAAGCCAACAAGTACTTTTTAAAACTAATCATGAAACCTCCGACAAAAACTAGAGCAGCGCCGCAAAAACTGTACACGTCGAGTGCGTCATGAAATAAACCAGCTTGGAAAATGAAGGCCGATAAAATACTGGTAATAGTTTGTGATATATTAACGAGTCCCGCTGTTTCGTAACGCAAGGACATTATGCACAACAATCTCAAAATCAAGGACATGACGCAACGAAGTAACAACAACCACGATTCCCCTAAAGTAGGGATTTTCAAATATCCCGTACTATACGCGATGCCTAAATTAATTATGGCCGAAATGGAGGCCGAGTGGAAGACGGTAACTGTTTCGTGGAAAGCTCGTAGTTTCGTGGCCTTTAGAATCTCGGTGGCAGTAGTGAGCGAAACGTTGACCAGACCGCACAGTACGCCGATGACACGAGACCAATCGCACAAGTGCAAAGATGGTAGTTTAACCACCAATAATAAACCAGCAATTGTAAATAGCAACGACAACACAAGCGATAAACTACAAGGCTCTGAAAGAAATTATGATAACTACCTTCAACATTCAACGGGTCCATGCATGCATCACTTCATTCACTTGCCGAAATTAACCTCAAGGGTTTGACGACTATTGCGAGTAACCGTCGCCATTAAAAGTCAGATACAACAAGGTGGTCAAACACCAGACCTTATTTTACCACGACTTTTGAAAAGGGTATTTTCTCAAGTAAGCTGAGCACTCATTTTGCGAAACACCAATGTCATGAATTTGTGTACTAACATGAATAGCAAACAGGCTTACAATAGGTCGCCTCTTACCTGGCGATAGGAGTAGCCTATTAGAGGTAGCATAACAACACGAATACCGCGCTCACGGACTGCAGCTGCTCGGCCTACATATAGCATGAGCAAACTCGTGAAAGTGAACGCAATATTTGAGTTGGCTATGCAGTCTGCTACAACCAATCGAAAGACACGCCCAAATACCAGGGTTTGCTTCTTACTGCTTATAAAATTTACGTCACACGAATATAAATATGGCTCCTATCGCTTTTTGAGCGGACTACAGGGAAATTCATGATAGTGAATATATTCATGCTAATAACTATTGACCTATTGATTAAGCTTTTATGCTCAAATTTCCGGGATTAACAAGATTTCAGCAGGGATTGATGTCATTTAAGAAGCAGGAATGGAGAATGGTTAGTATTTACTTCAGTGCGACTCATAGCTTAGTATAGAGCCCCTCCCTCCAACACGTAACGAGAATTTTAAAATATCTTATTGGCTCTTTTAAGCTACGTTTTGATGACGTTGCCGACGGGGACGGCGAAAAATACGTAATTTCTTTTTACCTCCGTCGTTACGACCCGCCTCTACTTTGACGTGCGCCCAGATTACTCTCTTCTCCTTTCCTGCGTCTAAAATTACATCTATCCCTGATTTCGGCAAAGTGAAAGAAACCCTCTCAGCTCTAAATGTTTACAATACCTTTGATAATACAACGCGCTAAAATTGCTATCATCACTGGAATACAGAAAGAAATGACCGTAAAGTCGGAAATTGGCAACCTCTGCACTGATTCATTACTGGACAACCCACTGAATGCGCAAGCGCAACCGTGAGCCAGTGATATTAAATTTGATTTGGCATCGAGAAAAAATATTTTCCGTGATCGAATGATAAACGGAAGAAGGAATAGTGCTACGGTTAAATTACTGAAACCCACGATCTGACCTGAAAATTGAGCAGATAATACCAAAAATGGTTTTCTTTAAACGTCAGGATTTTCCCAGCTCGTGCTTTACTACATGATGATGTTGACTGATAAGTCTGCCATAAATTAAGGGAGATGTTCTTTGGGAAATCAATTTTAAGTCGAAATGTAACTTCTTTCTTCATTTTGCCGTCCGGGCCACTGTTTTCGAGTTATGATTTGTTCGTTTTACCGGATGACTCCTTAATTAAATTAGAAATCATTGTCTAAATCAGTTCCTTAATTCAACTTGAGGGGGCATAAATAAAATACTTTGACCAATCGTAACTCGAAAACAGTGGTCCGGACGGCAAAATGTCATAGAACATTTTCGACTCAAAATCGTCCAAAGAACATCCCCTTAATTTATGGCAGACTTACCAGAAACATCAGAGAGAAAAACCTACTTGAAACCAAGTCTACTTTTTTTGGAAATAACATTAGAACTTGACTTGAAGAAACCGGCCGTACCACTCATAAACAAACCCCGATAAACTAGGCAATAATGTTGTTTTGTAATTATAACAGCAGTATCAGGAGTTTCATCTAGGGGTTTTAATTCAAATGCTTCGCTTTCCTGGTTCGCCGTCATTTTAGACTCAACACCAACGCGCGTTTGCGTCTGTTCGTCGTAATACGGAACTGGTACAGCTTTCGCTTGTTTAAACATTTTACAACTACACTTTCTTTCATAACCCATGCAGGCGCTTCCAATACTTTCCCTCAGCTGTATTCAACACACAGGGTTCAAACGCGTCATTTCGTAGAACGTTGAACATTATGAGAGATTGAAGAAATTAATAATTATAAAAACATTAGGCTTATCGCGTTGATGAAATTTTACTGTTAGTGTGTGTTTGTTTACCACGCCTTTGTATGCAAAAAATTGTCCAATAGCATTATTTCCAATCCACACATAATCATCTTTGTTTTAATATTTGAAATACTACACCACAAGTTTCGCTTCGTATTAAACCTTTCTCTTGATTGAAAAGTTCGATTAACATATGCTCCATATGGATATGCAAACGTGTATTTATTTAAATTGCATATTCAGGAATAAATACATCTACCTGGAATCACAGTGTTCCCCCATATCTCCCATGTTAATTTCTATGCGGATTTTGTGGGTCGGGCTTGAGAACTTACTAACCGTCACGCCTCTTAACTCTGACATCTTTTTAACTGTGATTTCAATGGTTTGGTAGTAGCGAGATAAAATTCGTCATATATTATGATTAGTCTAGATATTCCCACAAAATTCGCATAGATAAGGTTCCAATTCGTTGTATATATTACTAGTTAAATCAATGGCGTTGGGGGTATTTTCTCTCGCTCACTTAGGAGTAGTCATGTTCTAATAGGTCTAGGCCTAATAGGCCTAGGTCTAATGAGCTTGACATTAAATTTATGTTACAATAAACTTCACCCAAATAAAACCATATTTAATTTAAACCGAGATCAAGAAACGCGTTCGAATATTTGTCACTACAGTCGTGATCCAATTGTCAATCGGCTTCTTAAAGCTAATAAGAAACCCACTAATTAGGACCAAAACCGCGCCGGAAATGACGTAACTGTTCGGGACATCTCCAAAAAACAATAACTGCATCAAAAAGGATGATAAAATACAGCTTATAGATCGTACTAAATTCACAACACCAGCCGTTTCATAATTGAACGATTCCAAGTAGAACCATTTGGATAACAAAGACATCACATCCACGGCCATCATACTCCATTGTTGGTACCTCGAAGGATCCGGCAGTACGAACCATCCAGAGAAACCCGTAATGCTTGCAAGAACTATAAAGGACACTGAAGAACCGAAGAAAAGAAGGAGGCTATCCCTGTAGGGTTTCAGTTTTCCCGCCTTAAAGATGGCTATTGGAACAGCGGTCATAACTGACGCGACTCCGCAGCATACCCCCAGTACTGGGTCAGCGCCAGATAAGTCAACGGACTGAGAAGACGACGTTTTGACCACCAGTATTAAACCAACCATGGCTAAGAGCAAAGATATGACCAAGACAGAGGAACATGGTTCTGTTCAAAAATAGAAGGTGGTAAAGAAATGTCTTACTACAAATAACCCGAGATCTAAGTGTTTTCAAAATGAGACCAAATGAAGTGGAAAACCATGATACAGTGTGTTTTTGATAAGTCTGCCATAAATTAAAGGGTCTGTGTTCTTTGGCTCAAATTGAGTATAAAGTGTCGAACAACGTGGGGTCTACAATAATAGACCTTTTCGATGTAAAAAAAGGGGATAGGTAACCCTCAGTATTGGGACATACAAGGTACAAGATGGTTGACACATTGCATTCTCTGCGCACTCTCATGATACAAAAAGACTACAGCACCAGGCGCCAAAAAGCAAGATGGAAGGCAAAGTTTTACCCCCATCCCCGTGTCTTCCATCTTAGCTACATCGAATTGGTCTATTAGTTATGGAGATATGGGCACCCAAACATAGGCCCCTAAAACGAAGAAACAGCCACAGACACGTCACCCTTCAATACCCTTCAAGAACATTATTGAACCTTTATCTAGCACAATTGTACTATTAAATGAGTCGAAGTTTGAGTACGCTGGTAAAGAAGAGCTAATTACACCACATGTGTGACAAACTAAAGGACAATGCAAATTAATTTTAAGCGGTCATCCCTAAAACGCTCGAATCGCAACTTGAAAACAGTGTCCCTTAGGGCAAAATGAGATAGAACATTTTCGACTCGAAATCGCCCAAAGAACAAGCCCCATAATTTCTTACAGGCCTTTCAGAAACACCCTTTAGAAGCATTTGGTCGCTTTTTTTCACTTAAACTCTGAATTTTCGGTTATTGTATAACCTTTGAGAAAAATCCTGGCTGCCACTGCCACAAAAACGGGTGTACTGTAAACGATGATGATGGCATCAGCTGGAGGAAGTTGCTGATACGTTTCAAATCGAAGATGAACCGTAGCTCCGCCACAAATGGAGAAAATGAATATGTATATCCAATGACTCGAGACCTGCGTTTTAAAAGGGATCTTGCGGAAAATTATGAATGGCAAAAGGAACAGAGCTTGAAACAGACAATTTGCCGTGGCGAAATGACCTAGTATTCAGTGGAAAATATCAAAATTTGACGTTCTTAAAAGGAAACGTTCAAGTTACATAACATTATACCTTAAAAGAACGAACTTCTTCTAAATATAAAAGGAATTAAATATTAAAAGAAGAAATAAATGATCTCTTATTACAAAATAATTAGTACACTTAATTAGGCTTAAAAATGAGAACTACTATGCCGCCATTGGTTTACTGGCGTCCAGTCTGGGAAATGAGATTATTTTTTAAACTAGTCCTTGGGACCTAGTGTCCGAAATAATAAACTGGTCTCCGTAATGGTCCCCGTCTTTGTTCTCCTATAGATTTGCAATTAACAAACTGGTCCCCCAGGACCAGTAACCCCCACTTCTTGAATTTAAAAACTAGTCCAAGCAATTAATAAACTGGTTTTCGACCAAAGGAAGTGTGCTATTTCCAGACTGCTGGCGTCTGCTAAATCGAACCTCTTACCCCTTCGGGATTGGTTGAATTCTCACAGGCCAAGAGAGGGAAGGGTAAGAGAGGTTCGGTTTTTTTATTCATTATTCCTTTTCTGTTCAGAAAAAGGCCGTTCTTTTAAGATATAATGTTATGTTACTTGAACTTTTCGTTTAACCACCAATAAAAGTGACAAAACATAAAGAACGAAACCAGAAAACTAACCTGGATGAATATTATTTAGTCGTTTTATAATAACGGAGGAGATCACGTCCATTAATCCCGAAAGCGCGCTCAGGGCGATACCCCCGAAACGATTTTTAAATGAAGTAAATTTCGTTATGGAATCTGTTTTGGCAACGTTAACACTATCGGATGTCCGAGATGTCACGGAAATTTTAACTTTTTCTGGAGATTTGGGTAGAAATACAACAGATTGCTCGCTATGATTTGACAATGCCATGACTGTGATATTCAAAAATAGGCTTCTATGGACGCCGTGTACCTACTATCGACTATCGAGTGAATGTTCTATCAACATCTGGTTTCTACAGGTACAGTACACGATTAAACTCGAGTCACTCGTACGAAACTATCTAAATCTAAACGACATAACTACATAAAATAATCTCTATTACTTTTTATGACAACTACAACGATGAATATGCACTGTTAAAGACAATACATACGAACAGAAGGGGATAATATAGAAGAAGGATGACACTCTGTATCCTCTTAATACATTAGTTATGTAACATGATCGATTCTTCCCTAGCCGGCCCTTTTTCTTTGCTCTCCTGCATGCTCATCAAACTTAAGATGGGCATCGCACCTTGGGGTGAATTCTAAAACTGTCTGGTACTAAATCCTCAGCAATGAACCCACAAACCTTGATTGTCTTGACGCGGGACAAAAACGTACAAGCGCATGCGCCTTAGTAAATAGTTAAGCGTTGATAGAGTAATGACGAGGGAAATATTTATCGCGTATGTGATTCGGTTTAGTAACCTTTCTATAATAAATGTTAAGGGATGTTGGGAAGAATCATGTGTTACAATTACACCACGCTTTATGGTACACTTCTCTCCAAGAGCAGTATTATGTATCCGAAGTATGCTCCCCCATTAATGTCATAATGCTTTAATGTATCTATAGGATCAATAGTATACTTGTATCCTAGCTCTAACAGTTTCACTTGTGCGAGAAAATATTCGTTTAGAGTAAGATGTAAATTGGTTGAAAAGTTAATTTAAACCGTATATTAAAGTTACGTGCATTCGTAAATCTCTTTACTGTTCTTACAAACAATAATAGTAACGCTTGCAAGTTATGTGACAGATTTATGTTTTTACGCGAATATTATAACCGTACATTGTCCAGCAGTCTAATTCCAATGCTATTCTTAATCATGCTTGCAAGAAAATAAACCAAAATATTTATTAAATGACCAAAAGTCGAAGTCTTTTACGAGTTGAAGACCCTTCCGGCAAAGTGCTTAAATATTTCCCATAAGTAAGCAACACCCCTGACAAGAGAACCAAAATTGATCCAACAACACTCATCACCTCTAAGGATTGTCCAAAAATTGAAAATTGGGCGAGGGCCGATAAGAGAACGCTGATAACCGTACGAGAAGTGGCCCCGATTCCTGGTCGATCGGCTCTGCTACTCCAAATAGCGAAATATAAGCTTACAGTCCAAGAAGCCACGACAGACAGGTTCAACCAGCTTTCACTCACAGTCATCACTCTTAAGAAAGCGAAACCCGAAACTAAGAAGGTCAAACCAGCTCCCAAGACGCATCCAAAAATGCTATAGTAACAGATGAGAACTTCCACTCGGTAATGTCTTAATATGGAGGTTTGAATAATGATGCCAAGGCTTATGAAGCACATGGAAAGGCATCCGCAAAGAATTCCAATCAAATTATTTAATAAATCGAACTTCTTAATCAAGTAGACTTGTGGCAACTTGGTCACCAGAATGACGCCGCTAGTAGACAGGATCAAAGCGGCCACCAAAGTGAAACTGAATTTTTCTGCATCACAATAAATAAATTTTAAAATCGTTTGAACTGAAATTACTTCCACCATCCATAAGTTTATATGTTCCATAAGAATGACACTACCTATACTTCGTAATGCTAGAGACTTACAGCTCGAGCTAGTTCGAGAACGACAAGCGAGAATCGACTACACTCGGTTTTGCAGACCATCTTCATATTTAGTCTGTACTAAACCATTGACAGCGTCTCCCCGAGAATATGACGTTTCAGCTACGTCACTTCATGACAAGCTCTCAATAACTAGTGACACACTTATGGAACGTACCTTTTGAACTTATGCTTCCACCAATTAATTCAACTGTTGAAACCTTTCAGTTTTATAAAAGAAAGAACTCGCGTCAAAATCGGGAGAATGATCTGAGGTCTCTGACGTGTATGTATTTCATAATAAATCATTTTCAAACGTCGGGAGTAAAATATCAGACGATATTGCGGGCCTTTGTCTCTAAAGACGAAGTCAACAAATGGTTCAATATTCAGGGCGAAGGGCTAACCACTCTAACACTTGCTGTACACAGATTACGGATTACGCGAATTCATTATAGCACTGTCAAAGGCAGTCTAATGCGTAATAGTTCTGGTAATGTCAAAGGTACAACCGTGTACACCGATTACGCTAAGTGACTGATACCCTCGATTTAGGGTTGAATTGATTGATTTCATAGCTTTAAGCATACAGAAAGGGAATATCGTTTTGCATTCAAACTATGTACGTATCAGATGAATTTATAAATAGTCTACGGAAGAGATTGAATACAAAATTAATTCTCCTTTCGTTACGCTTACTTAAACTGCAATTACAAAACCTTTCATCATAATTCGGGCGAGAATGTTGACAACAATAGGTGCACATCCCAAAATCGTAGCACTTTCCTCCAAAGTTAAGCGTTGAATCGCTTCAATAGCGCAGACGTTATAAGAAACCATAACGAAACAATATAAAAACAAGTTTCTTGTGTCATTCCATTGGTACAAGAAAGAGCTATTATAAATTATGACAGGCAGGATGAATATAAAGCGAAACACGAAGCCGACGAAAGCAATTTCACCTGTAACAATTGTAGAAGTAGAAATAAGTCAATCATGGTGTTGGGTCTATTTCATTACTCCTTAAACGATCTCATTGCATAAATTATGACGCACATAATTAGAACGTATAAAGATTAAAGAGGAGGCTTCGAGAGATCAAATTTGTCAACAGCCCCTACGGGCTTTCAAATCTCAAATGTAGTCGATGGTTGAGATCACAACAAACGTCTCTACACAAGTATCTGTGGAATTTTACTTATAGAGTGATTCGTCTAGTACGTTTGTCCACGAACGGAATATTACTACATGCTAGGGTCTTGTGTAGAGGATGCAAGATCAAGTTTAAGTATAACATGTATTATGCTGATAGTTGGATCTATAAAAGAAAGTATATCCTTTTGGATCTAGTTCACTACTGCCAACGACGTGACATTCACTTCCGGCACCGAGTGTCACGCCGTGAGACTAGACAAGTTGTGACGTCAAGAGAACTCTTTTTCCCAAAGTCATTCCCCTTTCATAGATCCAGCTATTGCAGGCTTACCGGGATAGATTTTGCGGTCTAAGAACTTCATGGATGACGCACCAATTGCTAAGAATAGCCCCGAAACAATACCCAACAAAATACCACTGAAGTTACGCCAACTATTTCGTACAGTAGTTACAATTTTGATTTGGTTTTCAATAAACATTTCCTCGACATTAAGATCTTCCATTACAAAACGTAATGCACAGTTTTTGTATATTGCTTTATGGTTTAGTTGGAGATTTAAAAGTCTGGGAATAGTTATGATTCTCGTTAGACAACTTAGATGAATAGGCGAATGTAGAGGCAACTCTAGGCTATGCGGAGGATTACAATAACATAAACCTGGTGGTACAGAACATAAACACGCTGACATTAAACGACAAGTCCTATGAAAAAACAGGAGGCCTGCATCAAAAATTCGTAGTAAACAAAATTAAGCCTTGCATTTTCACGAGATTTGTTCATTAATAAGTAAAACCTGTTGGTTGGTTTAAAAACAACAAGTACATGTATAATTTCAAGGCTCAAACTCTCGCTTTTATTCAACAGGTCTTCCAACTACGACGGAAAATCCTTGATCATCGACGAAGCCACAGCCAGCCCGGATGGGATCCTGGGAGGCGGAAGTGGAGGGGTTCCCAGTGGTTTCGTGGGTCGAGGTCTCGGGGGTCTCGCGGGAATATGGTCCGAATTGCGGTTACAGATTAGAAGTCACCTAAAAGTGCTTTCCTACCGATGCCCGGGTCTCTTCTTCTGGCACCGTCGGCCCGGTTCCGCCACGGAAGAAACTGGACGTTACGTCATCAAACTCGTGGGCTTCCTCTACTTTTTAATAATAACCTTCGACTTGGTGGCCGTCATAGGATCGACCGCCCTTGCCAACGGAAGCTGGTTTCCGTTGCTTCTTCTATTCTCCTGCCTGGCCGGTATCTTAACCGTTGTCGTTTTGATAGCCAGACAACCGCAAAATAGGTAAGTACATAATTCCTTTATGCACTCTATTAGCCCGCAACGTTTTTGAGTCATTTTAAATTGTGTCGGAATTGAACAATTCTTATATTGATCAACCAAGTTTTCCTAGCTTTTAAATTTAAGGTCAAAAGGTCAATAAGAAACTCTTTCTTAAATGGATTGTAACGATGGCATAGGCGGGTGGTTAAAAATTATTTGAAATACGTATTGGCTGAAGTAACAGATATTCAAAATTTAAGTTTTAGACATCTTTTATAAAACTTTCAACTACAAATTTCATATCGGGGGCACAAATTGAAGGCTAAATGTTTTGGGACAGCTGATATTATTCATGGTTTACAACCTAACCCACAACTACTTTAAAGACATCGGTGGGTGATTAAAGGTAATTTGAAGTACGTCACAGAACCATGTGACGCCAAGAAACAAAGACTCCACATGAAGTGTGAGTGGACACCTAGCGCTTATTTTTCGCCTGATTGCAGCGCCAATTCCCACTAGTGGTTGTTTTCAAAATAAAACGAACTGAGCTTCTTTGAGCTACACCTTTCCTCAGTCACGTCACGTGCCTATGACGTTTTTCAAATAACTTTAACCCACCCCGCCGCTGTTGACTTTACAGACCCTTTAAACTCTCTCTCTCTCTCTCAGCTTTAACTTCAGTGTAGTGTTTAATCAAATAAAATATAATTTTTCTCTATAGTTTTACCAAGAAGTGATATCTAATTTATCAGGGAAAAGGTATAAGATGCCCAAGTATTCGCGCGCCATAGTCCCAGTCCCCCTTTCAAAATACAAGGGGGGACGTAAACGGAGGCCGGGCTATTTCGCCTCTCTTCAGTCGGAAAATACGTAGAACCAATAAAATTCTGGTTGCAATTTAGAGGCGGGGATTAACTCCGGACCTACGTTTGGACTGGAGATGTGGCGAATTTATACCTTCTCCCTAATAAACTAGACATCACTTCTTGGTTTTACTTTATGCTTTCATAACTTCATTTTGATACATTCCCTATCATTAAATTGAGGGCATTAATTCATCATTCACTCTTTTATCTTTTTAAAAAGGTGCGATTTAAAATTCAAGGCACCCTACGTGCCGCTGGTTCCAGCCATCGCAGTGCTCGTCAACATATATCTCATTCTAAGGCTCTCCTATCTAACTTTAGTTAGATTTTGCATTTGGATGACTTTCGGTAAGTTGTTAAAAAAATTTCTAATCTTCATTTCGTATTCACGAAAAGAAAAAGTACTTTTAAAACATTTAAAAAAATCCCACACTGATGTGGACTGGAATATTGGTAGTGATAATTAAGTTGATTGGTACCCTGGGAACAAAACAAAGACTAACTACATCGCTAAGAATAGATGACGTAGGGTTTGTGGAGTCCCACTTTTTCACGAGCTAAAGGCGACGCTCGCTTTCCTCGTGAAAATAGGCCCTTTTCAAACGTCGGGGGTAAAATTAATATTAATATTTGTGAAGTAATTTACATCGTCATACCGGTGGGTTGAATGAACGCATTAGGACAAAGCTGAAAGTATGGCCGTCAGAACTGAAGTAAGACTTAGGACTCAGTTAGTGACGTACTATTCGCCCAAATGAAAGTTCTCTTTAGTGGGGGGAAAACAAAAGCCTAATTCTTAAGGCGCGTTTTCAAAAAATATTTTCTTGACCAAAAATTAAGCTTTTGCGTCAAAAAAAGCAGCCAAAATCCGAAGCAAAAAAAAAATTATATTTTAAAACCAGTTTCAAATTCAGCTTTTCGTCATTTCAGGCTTTAAATCTTTGAGAAGGAGATACTTAAATGAGGTTGATATTTGCATCTCATTTTTTGTTTTTAAGCTTTTGCCACTCAAAGTAAAAGCAAGTGAGTTACGCCATCTTTAGTCAATTTAGAAAGCGCGTCAAAAGTACGAAAAAAAAGCCACAGCCAATAGCTTGGGAAAAGTTGATTGAAAACGGGCCTTAAGTCGTTATATGGGTTCTATGTGCTTCCAATTTGAATTATTCGTTATTTAATACGCACTTTCGAATTAAAAAAGAGTATCCCTTTAAGGATAAAAAGTTAATTTAGAAATAAAGACGAGGGTAGAATCCTAATCTATCTCGTTTAAATAAAGCGATATTGATCCAAATCTTTTCCGCGCTTATTGTAACGCTGACAAGATAAAAAGGAAAAACAATTAAATGGTAATGGCTTTATAAACGGTTTATCCCAATTAAGTCTCTCGTCACCAGTGAATATTTGAATATTTGAAGCGTGATGCTTAAATTAACGCTCTGACATTGAAAGACATTTGGGGGAAAAAATTACCTAGATGTAGTTTTTCATCAACCCAGACGGTAGAAAACAAATATCATCAGAAGTATATAATAATTCTCTGCGAGAGAAGTGTATCAACCACAAAACGGGGTAATTGTAGCATGATTCTTCCCAACACCATCTGTAAACATTTGGAGCAAGGTTACTAAACCGAATCACATACTCGGTAAATAGTTCTACCATCATTACTCTATTAGCGCTTAACTATTTGTCAAGGCAAGCTTGTGGATTTGAGTTCCACGTCAAGACAATCAAGGTTTGTGGGTTGATTGCTGAGGATTTAGTAAATACCAAACAGTTATAGAATTCACCCTAGCACGGTGCCATGCCCATCTGAAATAAGTTTGATGAGCGGGAGAGCAAAAAGGGTGAACCTGGCAAGAATCATGTTACATTACTAAAATATTAAGAGGATACAGAGTGTCATCCTTCCTCTATTATCCGATTCTGATATCATTAACAATTCGCAGAAATGGAAAAGATTACTTTGGCGTGATAAACTATTGCTATTATGGGATGGATATCAAGTTAATATTAAAATGGAAGGACATTTGATTGATTACATAATAAAAGTTGATGAAAAAGCTAGACTTACAAACCATCATCACAGTAGCTTAATTAAAATATTACTATTGTGAGCGAATAATAAATTACGCGAATTTATTCCATTCGTGCCATTATCAAATTAATAATAATTACGGTTAGTGAAACTCGTACCATTTCAGTATTGAATTTTGTCTATGTAGATTTATCGCCACCCAAAGTCTAAAATCCATATGTAATTATATAATCATTCCAGGAACACATGATACAGCTTATAAGAATCATTGTGTACAGCCAGGGATAAATTTAATTTTAGAAGTAGGAATGGGGAACAGAGTAATCTGGGTGCGCGTCAAAGTCCCGGACCCCCTTCCACGGGACGGGGGGTATGAAAGAAGAGGCGGGTCATAGCGACAGAGGTAAAAAGGAATTACGTCTTTTTCGCCGTCCCCGTCAGCAACGTCATCAAAACGTAGTTTAAGCGAGCCAATAAGATAATTTAAACTTTTCGTTACGTGTTGGAGGGAAGGAGCTCTATACTGGGCTATGAGTCGGACTGAAGTAAATACTAACCGTTCCCCATTCCTACTTCTAAAATTAAATCATCCCTGGTACAGCCATTTTTCTCAACTTATCTAGGCGGATCTTTCATTTTGTGGGAAGACCTATAGACTAATCATAATGTATGACGAGTTTTACCTCGCGAATAGTCTATCTCGTCGTACTGTACCCTACCTAAACGCTGAGGATGCTGGGAAGACTTCGATGCCGTTCCGTAGGTGGGGGTACAGAGGCAGCGTTATAGGTATGGGGATTACCACTCCATCCCTCTCTCCTTCAAGGCGATACAAACTAAAATTTATTAGAAGTTCCAAACGCTCTTAGAACCCTGACCCCAAAAAAGAGAATTCAACTTGAAAAAAAAAAGATAACTCTATTTATTTGCCTAATGAAAATCGAAGCATTAACGTAATGATATTCGAGGGTCAAGAAAAAAAAGTTCGACTTCAACGTACATTCATCAAATACACCCCCCACTTAATAGCACTATATTAAATTGAATTCTGGGATACTGCCACCAAGGCTTAACAGAGATATATAATAAAAACGCTAAGCCTAATGACCTAGCAAAATTTTCTATCACTCTGAAAATTTCGTAAAAATTGTGAAATAATATTAACTCTTTAATATCAATTTTGTACCTTTGATATTATTATTTTTAATTTAATTGCTTAACCTCTGGTTCAACTGTACACTCTGGCTGAAATAGGCCCAGGAAGAGGGGAAATAAATTAGAATTTTAGGAAATTAGGGAAGTAATTTCGAAATGAAGTCGGTACGAGGGAAGGAAACTGTGTTTCGAGAAACTTATATTGGATTATATTCTTAGATGATACATAAAATTAAATTAAAATGGTTTCTTGCAAAACAGTATACAATATACAGACTTAATTATCTAGTAATGTTCTAAAATAAGGGGGAAATAATGTATGCTACTTGAATTAATTCAGTAAATTGCACTGTTATAATTAAACATTAAATTAGTTCAGTAAATAGCACTGTTATAACAGGGATATATTTAATTTTAGAAGTAGGAATGGAGAACAGAGTAATGTTGGCGCGCGTCAAAGCCCCGGACCCCCTTCCACGGGACGAAGGAGTATGAAAGAAGAGGCGGGTCAGAGCGACAGAGGTAAAAAGGAATTACTTATTTTTCGCCATCCCCGTCAGCAACGTCATCAAAACGTAATTTAAGTGAGCCAATAAGATGATTTAAACTTTTCGTTACGTGTTGGAGGGAAGGGGATCTATACTGGGCTATGAGTCCGACTGAAGTTAATACTAACCGTTCTCCATTCCTACTTCTAAAATTAAATCCCTGGTTTGGCCGTAACAATAACTCTATCAACCTCACTCACATTCATTTACTGGTCGCAGATACCATAAATTTATAAGATATGTTCCCATAAGTATGACACTTCCTATGCTTCGTAATGCTAGAGACTTACAACTCAAGCTAATTCGAGAACGACAAGCGAGAATTGAAGTCCTACACTCGGTTAATTTTGCACTCCATCTAGGTCCTATTTAGTCTGTACTAAGCCTTTGACAGAGCCTCACAAGGCGTCGCTTTACGAGAATCTATGACCTACGTCACTTCATGACAAGCTCTCAGTAACCAGTGAAAAACTTATGGAACATAACTTATGAACTTGTGGTAATACTCATTGAAAGTATTCTTGGGTTTGATTGACTTTTTTATAATCTCACTCGTGATAAAAGCAAATGAAGTAACTAAAAAGACTTAGCGTGCCATTGAAATGAAATGAAAAAGTATCGTAAAAATCCTCAAAGGTTTTGGACACAGAAAAAAATATCGTCGTTTGAAGTGCAACTCTAAACGCTAAAACTATTGATTCTTACTGGCTTTATATCTCGTAGCCTGGATATAAAACCTTTTCACGGTTTTGTCGGTAGTTTTTAAATCGAATTTGATTTTGATGCTAGCAAAACATAGTGGGACGAAACCCAAATAGAGGAAGAAAACCAATTTGAACACGGAAAAAAAGGAAACTTTGTCCAACTTTTCCGCCATTCATTCATTGGTGCTATCAACTGAAACAGTTTTGCTCTTGAAAAGTTAGGCCTACTAAAAATGGATTTTGTTTGTTTTTACCATCCCTGGAAAAAATATCTGATACAAAAAGAGAAGCTACAGATCTCACCACAGATATCGAAAGCAAATATTCTACTATACTATATAGTTTTTTACGAACATTCAGTTTTTAGTGAAAGGTAAAAATAGTTTCTGAAAAAAAGTCTATTTCCGTACAAGGCCTAGGTTCGACTGCACTGGATGCATACACGATAGAGCATAGAGTTTGGAAATTACTTTTTATAACATATCGGACGTACGTTGAAATTTATGCGAAATGCACTAGGCCCAAGTACTTCAATTGGGTAAAACTTTGTTTTAGAGCTTACAGTACGTTAAGTAGCCTCTGACACAATATATTTCAGTTAACCTTCATATTTGAAGTTAATGAGAACCGATAAAAGTATGGCTTGCATATATCCCAAACTTCTCAGATATTTAGATAATTGCAACGTTTCAATATATTTGTCGAAATTCGCGGTGCCATCAAAAACAGGTATGTTCAAAACTACCACGTCCTATAGGCAGATACGTCGAAAACAATGCAGTGCCCCAAACATCTATGCCAAAAATTTCTGCACCCCAAACAGATTCGTCAATAAATTGCAGAAACCCCGGCAGATTTATCGAAACATTGAAGAACTCTTACTAAAGTGCAATATTTCAGCACAGATGCAAATGTTGTTCCCCTAACACACACAAAAAAGCAATCTAAAGGATAATAATAAGCAAACATTTCCGACGTGCTTTTAGCTGACATATCCTTGGTTATAAAAGTGGTCGACTGACCAAAAGGGTTTTTAACTCACCGAAATAACTGTTAATTCCGTCAAATGACCAACTGATGCAATTTCTTATTAAAATTAACACTTCCAAATCTGAAAGAGGAAAGAAACCAATTGAAAATAAGTCCATGTTATTAAAAATAATAAAGTTATAGCACATTGGAGAGAAACTTTTAAAGGGATTCACAGGACTGGAAATTTTTCTTTTTTAATCAAAAGAGAGTATATCAATTGAAATCATGTTAACATTAATGAAGATACGAGCAATTAATTTTCCATAATGGACACTACGCGTTAGGCTTCTCTGCGAAGCACTGGAAAGTATCCCCATTGGACGACTAGTACCATCTGACTAATTTCTCCAATAGTGCTTCGCGGGAATGCCTAAAACCAGAAGTATATAATACTTCTCTTCGAGAGAAGTGTACCACAAAGCGGGGTAAGTGTAACGTCGTTCTTTCCAACATCAGAGCATTTGGAGCAAGGTTACTAAACCAAATCACATACGCGATAAATAGCATTATAGCTCCCTCATCATTACTCTATTACGCTTAATTATTTGCCATGGCACGCTTGTGAATTTTTGTCCCATATCAAGATGAGG
The DNA here is from genome assembly GCA_019434445.1 of Phalangium opilio. Classification (NCBI taxonomy): domain Eukaryota; kingdom Metazoa; phylum Arthropoda; class Arachnida; order Opiliones; family Phalangiidae; genus Phalangium; species Phalangium opilio. Next base: position 2,038,784 of record JAEQBA010003137.1, read on the forward strand.
TTTGTGGGTTGATTGCTGAGGATTTAGTACCAAACAGTTATAGAATTGACCCCACGGTGCGATGCCCATCTATAGTTTGATGAGCAGGAAAGCAAACAAAAAGGGTGAGCCTGGAAAGAATGACGTTACATAACTAAAGTATTAAGAGGATACAGAGTGTCATCCTTCTTCTATTATCCCCTTCTATTGCTCATATCTTCTTTAATGCTGTAGATAGAAACATGGTTCCAATTGATATATTCATTATTTTATACGCTCTTTCAATTAAAGAAGAAAAAAAATTTCTAGCCTAATGTATCCCTTTAAATGATAATGTCAAACAATAACAGTAAAATCTGAGATGAATACCCAAAAGAGAAAATTAATCCTCAATTTCACAAAAATAAAATTTATATCACAATATTCTTCTTGTAATATTTTGTTTAAAACTTTCTAAAGTAGATTACGAGTAATGAAATTCACAAAGGTGTCGAGCCTGGAGCTAAAAAGGGGTCAAAAATACTGTACTTCAACCCTGATGAAAAGTATAAAGTGTAGAAAATGGGATTTTGTCAAGAAACCGTAGTTGCACACCCAAAGAGACGAGAGTAGGTCTACCAAGGCTTAAATGCTAAGCCTTTTTGGTTTAACGGGGTCAAAAAGAAAGTTGAGAGAGTGTCTTCCCGTAAAGTAAGAGCGTACACGGAGGGATCAACAGGCTAGCACCTAAAACTTAACTCTACTTTGGAGTGTTTTTCGGGGTTAAGCGAAGATGAGCTCTAAGCCTTTGATGATCTGATACGGTAGAGCAAAACAATCCTGATAAGCTTAGGGCGCTTAGCTACGACCAAACGCTAACTCTGGACTCGAGTGTTCTGGACTCACTGGGGCGTAAATTATTTAGGCCTAGTAAAGTTTCTACTGAGGATAAATTCTACACAGCTTAAAAGTATCAACTCTAAAGTAGAGCTAAGAGTATTGGTGTTAAAGGAAAGGTTAATTTAACGTAGTACCATGAATATAGACCCATTGATTACGTAAGATAATCAATGAAAATATCATTTTGCAAATTGGCTTATTCACTAGACTCATGATTGGTGCAGCATAAGTTTATAAGATATGCTCCATAAGTATGAAACTACCTATGCTTCGTAATGCTAGAGACCTACTGATAGCTAGTTCGAGAACGACACGCGAGAATTGACTACACTCAGTTTTGCAGTCCATCTTCCTATTTAGTCTGTACTAAGCCTTTGACAGCATCTCACCAGGCGTCGCTTTACGAGAATCTATGACCTACGTCACTTCATGACAAGCTCTCAGTATCCAATGACAAACTTATGGAACATATCTTATGAACTTACGGTTAAAGGAAAGGAATATATACCGATTGATTCGTTTTGCAAAGTTTTTGCTGCATTTCTTATGAAAACAAAGTTCTGACGTTTCTGGTTATTGTAAATTATACACTTATGAAAAGGTATAATTATGTATGGCAAAGGCTTAAGGTACGTGTAAACTCGAGCATAAAGAAAACGCATAATTTTCGTATAAATTAACTTCGCCCAACCTTTAAGGACGATAAAACTATGACGTAACAGTTCCTAAGATACAGTACACTCTTGTTCAAATATAGTACTTTGCTTCTTGAGAAAGAAAAAGCGGAAGTTCTAAAGTTCTTGTATTGTCTATCCATGCTTCCAGCAGGTGCAAAAGAATGATGCTTGTAGCCGATAATTTAGTTTTGGGGGAACTTTCTCAGAATGTAAGTAGTTACAAGCTTTACTGGAAAAAAGTAATTTTGGGGATATTTTTTTTCTTCTTTCCTCCTTTCTCCTTTGGTTTTTCTAGGTTATTCCCTAGTGTTTTTCGAAGCAGTAACTTGATTACGGTGCTTTATTTGCCAGTGAACCCCGAAAACCGGAAAAAATACAGTTCGGATATAAAGCTAGGGGCTACTCACTCCAAGTAATCGGTGTATAACCATGCAACTGTCAATGTGATTAGTCGTAATCTTGTCTAAAATCGAGAGGTCCCGCAGTGTCGTCTGCTCTATATAGGGTTAATACTGAATAACCGGTATGTGAACCCACAGACTAAAGATAGGGCTTCAGCGTTACCAGTCCGCTAAAGTCCATTTGTTTGAAGACATATCTAAGGTTTTTGGGTCGAAACACCGGATGAAAACATAGTATTTGACCTCGATTTTAACCCCGGGTTTTAACCTCTCCAAGTGACGATGACGTCATGTAGAGGTATTACACTGGACGTTTCTGTGTGTCTGTCACACCGCGTTTGCTGTTGGCAAATAGGAGCAAACGTGTTCGCAGAAAGCAATTTTTTACCTCTCCGAGTGACGTATGTCACGGAGAGGTTCTAATTTCGACGTGTCTGTGTGTGTGTGTGTGTGTCTGTCTGTTGTTACACCCACGTGACCGCGTTCGCAGTTTGCAAATCGGAGCACAAATTTCGAAAATTGTATTACACTTACAGGCTATTACTCCATTGCCTGTCTAACATCACCAGCCTCTGGTCTTTTTCCATCCCACATGGACACCAGTCTGTACACACTGGCTTCTAATCACAATCATCTGCTGCTCTTTGTCCATCCCACATGGACACCAGTCTGTACACACTGGCTTCTAACCCCCACCCTCTTGTGGTCTTTGTCCATCCCACATGGACACCAGTCTGTACACACTGGCTTCTAATCACCACCGTCATCTGCTCTTTGTCCATCCCACATGGACATCAGTCTGTACACCTGGCTTCTAACACCACCATCTTCTGGTCTTTGTTTTTGTCCATCCCACATGGACACCAGTCTGTACATACAGCGGCTTCCTGCCCTAGGTGGTTTCTACACACCACCATCTTCTGGTCATTGTTTTTGTCCATCCCACATGGACACCAGTCTGCACACCTGGCTTCTACTCCATCATCATCGTTAAGGTTAAGACATACGCGGCGATCGGCCAGGGTTACGAGAAACGTCCGGCCTCCCTAAGGTGGGGCTTCCAACAAAGGTTCACGCAATTGCGCTGTTCTTATCCATAGCTGCGATTCGAAACCCTTATATACTACCTATTTTAGTAAGGCGAAGCAACCGGCGTATGCTTCATTTCAAACTCCAATATTAGTCAAGTCTCTCAAGAATGTTTAATTGTTCTTTTTTAAAACGATGTAACGTTCAATAAGGCGAATAACTAACGAAGAAAATATTAAATATTAATTATATTTATTTTAATAATTAAGATAATCTTGTTTCTCAATTCAAAATTAATACGGAAAGAGTTAAAAAGCAGTCTATGTTTTTGTCTATGTTTTGTCCGTCCGTTGTTACAGTAGTGCGCTGCGTTAGAAGTTCGTTTTGTTTTGATGTGTAAAGAAATCCAACACAACCATAATATTCCCTTTATCCTTAATATAAAGTGAATATATGGAAATATTTTTCGTAATTATGATGCATTTAGTACTTTTGTAGCTTTAAAGCTCTATTTAATTTTGATATTCCAAAGAATCTTTTTAATATTATTATTTAAAATGGATGTTTATATATTACTTAAGCTATACTACATCTGTTTATAGCATAATCCTTTCCAAAGTCACAGTGAATATAAGCACAACGCTGCTAGGTTGGTCAAATGAACTTTTATTTGTCAATAGGCCTAGTGAACCAAAAAGTAAACGTTTGGGTTTGGATTTCGTTTCTGTATGCAGAGACATTAACGGTTCAGAGTGAGCCGAAAGTTAAATATACTTTTAAATAATTAGGCTTAGATTTTATTATCATGGTGGAAATCTGGGCCGCGTTCAGCAGAGCCCAGCGCTGCTGAACGCGGCCCAGGGATTTTGTTGTTAAATTTTGACGTCACGGTGCTTAGCGCTGTGCAAGCGCGGTCTTCAAAGAAAATAGTCGGCTTTTTGGATAACGTGACGTAAAACGCGTAGTTCTCAGCTTGGCGTAAAACCATGGATGAATTAATACAAATGGCTCTATGGGACTATAGCTATTTAATTGGCGTGAAACCAGTTGATCACGCGAGAATTTTGAGAAATATGGTAGTTTCTAATTTTAATTATAATAGTTGTTATCTATCTCTATAAATATGTTATCCTACAATTTTTGTTAAGCCTTGGTACCTTGCACGCTTTATTGCGCTAGCGTCATTTATAAAACGCCGATGACCCGTTTTTCCCCCATCGGATGATTTTAATGTGTACAAGTATATCATTATTGGATGTAAAATGTCGTTTGATTTACAGTAAATTTGCTATACTTTGTATACTGCTTTAATATTTCATAAATTTTAACTTAAGAAACATTTCCATATCTGGGTAAATAAGTTTGTAAGTAGTCGTCTTGACTCGGAGAGGTAATATTTTGGTTTTCCCAACTTGTTTTAAAGAGGCATACGCTTGAATTCAAACGTCAACAATAGCTATGCTTAAATTCATTTTAGGAATAAAGTTTCTTAAAACGATTTAACTAGAATTAAGATAAATTAATGACGATTAAAATAATTAATATCAATTATATTTATTTAATTATCTAAGAAAAACCTCTTAATTGCGTCTCGCCTTGGAGAGGTTTATTCTGGTTTCCCAACTTGTTGTAAATGGTCTAATAGATTAAAGATCAGGTTTTACGTTAATTTCTGTACATGGATTCACGGAGTGTGTAGCTCCTCGGTTTATCCGCCTACGGAAAACTCGAGAAACTTCATAAGGCAAGGGCAATATTTTTCGGAAAAGGACGTGATTGAATTTAGCTGCTCTTATTTGGATCACGCTGTTAAATTCAGGCTGAAGGTTTAAAATAGCTGCATCAATTTGGTTTGAAATATGAGTTGGAGTTTATATGAAACTATTCGGGACTAACCATAAGATATGTGTAGCTTGATACTATCCAGGGTATAGGGAGAGGGCGTTTGTCAGGGAGGGAAAGAACATCCGACGTCATTTTATACCTCTACTTAGGGAAGCGTTTGTGGGCGCGATACTGAAATTCCCCCGTTAGGGGGATGGTATCGAGGTAAGAGATATAAGCCTATGACGTGGCAAGTATGGGTTTGCCCTCTCCCTATATGATGTCATTAATTTAAGGCCGTGTTCTTTGGGTCATACTGAATGGAAAGGATCAACGACCATGGTGTCTAATACATTTAGTTTAGGAGGTACGGGCCCCCAAAACGTTGGCCCCAAAAACAAGGAAATTGATACACATGTGGAGTAAGAATTTCAGCCTGACCATCTTGTTTATACAATTTCAATAGAGTAATGTCAGTTCTACTATGCAAACGTCATACCATAGAGTAGTGTTGGTAGAGGGGGGAGTTGACTGTGTATCCCTCAGGGCCGTCGAGAGGTTGAGTCAATTCAGTCAGTCTCCCCGGGGCCCGCACCTTCTTCTTGAGGGGGCCCCGCAATTTGGTCAATTTCCCAGGGCCCACAAACTCTCAGGTATAAAGAAATGAAATCCGAAATTTCATTAAAAAGCAATAACGTTTTGATCACAAAATATACACCAATTTTCTGGCCACGATTAAAATTTTATGGTTAAATAATCTCCCTTTTAGGTCTCATAATGTATTTCTGCTACGGTATCAAACACTCTTCGCTAGAGGATTACTACAGCATGAGCGGGGGAACAGGGGTCATGCCAGGGTCAACATCGGGCGGCCCGTATTACAACGACACGGCCATGGGTATCGAACTACAAATACCCGATAACCGTAAAACAGGCGTCAAAGACGCCAACGAAAGAACCCCGATCAACGGGGACTTGAACCGACTAGGAGTGGGGTCCGGCGGTAGTGGTCAAGGATCCACGGTTCAACCACCGCAATTACCGCAACGTAGCCAACGATCCCCATCAGCAACGACTCCCGCCAGCGTCGGACGCAGATGGGAAACGTTCGAGTGAATAATTTAAAAAAAATTTAAAAAAGAAAAAAACTTTATGCAAACAAAAAGTTAAAATTACTAAGAAAAATAAATATATTTATCGTTTAAATGAAATGGAAATAAAAAAATGTGAGAAAATTAATAAATTAAACGCGAATTTTTTGATGATGTTATAACAATTTTAAGGGTAATTAAATAAATTACCAAAAATTGTCATCGCGATTGTTGTTGAATAAAAAAATAAATATGAAGACATACCAAAAAAAAGCTACTCGGGCCCGGATTAATGCAACGCCGTTCGTTAACATAATAATATTTAGAATTAATTAATTAAATTAACCAAGTGTTTTCCCTGGTGAATAATGTTAATTTTAGGAATAAATTGAAATTTAGTTGTAAATAAAAATAAACCATGTATACTTCGCGGGATCATGAGAGAAGAGGAAAATGGTTATGGTTGGTTGGTTAAACCGTTACCACTCGCTTGTATTTCTAAAGGTAGATGAACCGAAATTTAATTGTGACCAAAATGGAATGGAAGAGGGTAAGCTCAGTAGACGCCTGGTAATTTGGTTCTATTTCAGGACAAGAGACTGTCCCTTGAAATGAAAGTGACAAACTCAAAACCCAGTAGAATAATGGAATAGGCAAAGATAATTCGATGTCAAGTTGTGGATAGTTTGACCCCCTTAACCTTGTCCGAATTGTTCATCCATCAATCTTCAAAGTGTGATCTCACGATTTTCGCTTCAACTTATCTTTAAAAATACTTAATGTGCGAGTATGATTGTAATTAAACGGGTAAAAAGGTCTGGGAATGAAATTCTAAGTTTCTAACGGAATATCAGGTGCCCCAAATATTATCATTATCAAATCTGGGGGTTTAAATTTAGTTTAAAAATGATTAAAATAGTAATCAAATTATAATCATAACACTATAACAGTCTCCATAAGTGTGAGTCGAAGGGATATTGGCTACGAGCATAGATTCATGCTACGAGCACATAACCTTTAGGTGCCACCTGGTTATAGCAACACTAACTACTATTTACAAGTGTTTAAGCTAGTGAAATATTAGCACGGAGAGGTGGCTACACTGAACCAGGAAAAGCATGTTGGGATTTTTAAACAGCAACAGATGGCTCCAACTATGCTACTCAAGAATCAAACTTTCCTACTCTAAGGTTGAAGGGCGTCATCTGGTGGCGTCTTTTTCGGAAACAGAATCACCGCCTTTACCCTAACTCGACACAAAAGAGGAAGAATCAATCAGGATAATGACAGTAGGCGGTTTCGGTTTGGAGAAGAAACGTTTGAAGGAAGATGGCGCAGTAGTCTCTATTATTTTGTCTCGCTTGGAAAATGCTGATGGGCCCATGCTAATAGGCCCATACTTATAGGGATTATTATAGCGTTATGTTATTACCAAACCTCTATAGGCCATAATAATACGTTTAGAAATTAACATTAATTTGAAGGAGGTATAGAGAAAGCGAAAATGAAAGAAATTAAACTTTAACGTCAATGTTTAAAAGTGCCAACAAAAAAATTAAACATAAACGTACAAGATTAACTTTCACCTCCATAGTTTTTTTTAGGAAACCTTGTTGAAATAGTACGAAAAATTGGGCGTAACAATTTAGGCCCAAAAATTACTATATAGCGATGCTAATTAAAATTTAAGAACAAAAGTGCCTAATTAAATGAATTAAAAAAAAAACAAAAAGAAATATTACAATCAATTTTGCTACAATGCCTTAATCCGGGCCTTTGCTATATTACAACGTGAGCCAAAAAAATAAGTAAAAAATTTCAAAAATTACAAAAAAAACCGGCCCGAACACCGTTTAAAATCTAAGTGGTTAACGATATCAAATGAAATTAATAGAGTTGAATTAATATATCATGGATGATGGAAAGTGTGAGTGAAACGCAAAAAGAAAATGGTTTGTAGATAGTTTTAAGTTCAAATTAGGCTTAACATCCCAACACGAATTTAGCCAATATCTATCAAAATGGCGGTACCACTTATGGTATTTTCCATGCGACCATGAGTTCATAAGATATGTTCTGGTTACTGAGAGATTGTCATAGATTCTCGTAAAGCGACACCTGGTGAGTAGCTGTCAAAGGCTTAGTTCAGATTAAATAGGAAAATGGAAGTCCTGCAAAATTAACCACCGAGTGTAGGACTTCAATTCTCGCTTGTCTTTCTGCTAGAGCTAGCTCGAGCTGTAAGTCTTTAGAATTACGACGAAGTATAGGTACGGTAAAGGGTTCCAAAATGATAGAAAATACTTTTATCTTTGCGTTTCACTTTCCCTTTAAGAAAGAGTAAGACGTGTTAAAGGAGGGTGTGTCAGTGGTTGGTTGTCTACATTGTGATCCTAAATGTGTTCGATATATAATATATTCTTCGCTGTTGTACATTATATCATTACAAAAAAAAAACCAAACATCACTTTTAAGGACTTAACTAATATTAACGTGTGAGATATTTAAAAAATTAAGGAAAAAAAAATAATATTTTTCAGTTCCTTTGAAAAAAAAATCTTCCTTTCGGATATATTTACCATTATATACACGGGGTAATAAATTAAAGGTGCATGGATAGAGGGGAATGGGGGATAATAAAAAATTTAGGCCTATGTCTTATTAACAAAAAAAATAAATAAATAAAAATAAGAGTGAAAACTGAAGTTTAAAAGAAAGAAAAAGAAAAAGCAAAAAAAAAAAAAAGATGGAAGAAACTTTATGGTATTAAAAATGTCTTTCATTGTTGTTTCAAAAATGTCTTAGTTATTTGATTCGTTTATTACACAAGGAGGCTTATTTCAAGATTATACGAATCAACGTACACCGATAGGAATACTTTCTTTTACTTGGAATCTTTAACAGGTCATTTTCTGGGTTTTTTGAATTAAAGGGGAGGAGGTGTAGCAACATCCAAGGATATTGGGGGTGCATGAATCAGGATAGATGTAATTTTAGAAGTAGGAATGGAGAACAGAGTAATGTGGGTCAAAGTCCCGGACCCCCTTCCACGGGACGGGGGGTATGAAAGTGTAAGACTCTTCACCTTGGACGTCGTAATCCCATGTTTGATTATTCAATTAATAACACCACTATAACTACGTCCACTTCTGAGAGGGACTTAGGTGTCCTTATAGATCCCCTTCTCAAATATACAGCCCATTCCAATAAAATTGCCAAACGTATTAGGAGCTTAACGGGTATAATTCGTCGTAATCTAAATTTTAACTCTATACCTCTCATTAAAACTCTGTACAACTCCTTGGTCCTCCCTATAATTGATTACTGTTCGCCAATTTGGTCCCCCCATTTCTTAACTGATCTACAGGCTTTGCAAAAAGCTCAAAACGCATATTCGAAACTCCCACACAAAATTAGTAAGCTTCCGGCTCCCCAACGACTCTCCCAATTAAATATTGATTCTATCACTCTACGACGTAAAATTAATAACCTATGCTTAGTTTTTGACATTATACATAACAACCTTGCTTTAGATTTTTCGTTATTTTTCACCCGCCATAATAATGCAAGAACCCGTGGTGACTCACACAAACTAATCAAACCTAGGGTGCTAACTACATTCCGACAAACACACTTTGCGTGTTCTGTTATTGACGATTGGAATTCGTTGCCCAATGATGTTGTCATTCTCACTAATAAATCCCATTTTCGTCGTAAATTATTAGACATTTTTCGTGCTAACTTGTGAGCTCTCTACTTCTTCAACCCTCCCCCTAATGATTACATAAAAATTACATTATTGTGCAGCGAATTCTAATTTTCTAAATTTTCTGACAATGTTTTAATTGTTATCAGTATTATTATTCACTTGTATAATTACTATTATTATTGTTATACTTATTATTATTATTTCTTTTTTTTATTATATTACATTATTAACCGTTTGTTTGTTCTCGTATTATTGTGCTCCCGTAGTGTCTTTCAGTAACATGACTATGTACTCGACTTACGATGTTCACACATCCGTCACACTGTTGACTTTGTGAACAACACATTCAAATAAATAAATAAATAAATAAAGCGACAGAGGTAAAAATAAACTACGTATTTTTCGACGTCCCCGTCAGCAACGTCATCAAAACGTAGTTTAAGTGAGCCAATAAGATAATTTGAACTTTTCGTTACGTTTTGGAGGGAGGGACTCTATACTGGGCTATGAGTCGGACTGAAGAAAATACTAACCGTTCTCCATTACTGCTTCTAAAATTACATCTATCCCTGACACTACCCATTGTTAAATTTTGAAGAAATAATCCCTGACACTACCCATTGTTAAATTTTGAAGAAATAATCATAATATATTTCCTATCAGTGTATTAAAAACTCCACATTGGATAATATCTTTATAAATAAAGCTTAAATTCCTATCTATAAGAAATGCTTAACCAGTTAACTCTAATCATTAACATAATTTCAGCCTTATAACCTCAAATAGACCAAAAATATCCAAATAAATTTCAATAGCTTATGATTAACGATTCCCAAATGAACGGTCTGATATTCCCTTTAAAACAAAATAATCACGTTTAGCACTTTTTCAGAGTATGGCCTTGCCATTCTACATATTTGTTATAGGGCCTAAGTTATGGAACGCGTAGCTATTTTGAAATTAACTCGAGGCAGGTTGTTGAAAAAAAAACGTTTATAAATGAGCAACCACGCCTTTGAAGGTGCAGCCAACGCTATTCTTTAAAATCAACAAAAAAAGGTAGGAGATTAATGGGAAGACCTAGCACGGATAAACTCTATAGCTCACAAACAACACCTGCCCTCGCTATTAGTTTTAATTCATAGTAATCTGGGGAAAAAATAAAAATCGATTAGGTATGACCAAAGGCAAATAGACTTAGCAGAAAGTGAGTAATTTAGGCAAGTGATGCTTCTTGACGCACGACTCGACCCCTACGCCCTGTAAAGTTCTCTTTACCCGTGTCAGGGATAGATTTTATTTTAGAAGTAGGAATGAAGAACGGTTAGTATTTACTTCAGTCCGACTCATAGCCCAGTATAGAGCCCCTACCTCCAACACGTAACGAAAAGTTTAAATTGTCTTATTGGCTCACTTAAACTACGTTTTGATGACGGTGCTGACGGGGACGGCGAAAAATACGTAATTCCTTTTTACCTCAGTCGCTATGACCCGCCTCTTCTTTCGTACTCCCCCCCCTCCGTCCCGGTTAAAGGGGGTCCGGGACTTTGACGCGCGCCCACATTACTCTGTTCTCCATCCCTGCTTCTAAAATCACATCTATCCCTGCCCGTGTCTTTAATGGAATGGTCTCTTAGCCTAAAAAACCAAACTTTTTTGCGACGATGAGAGGAAAAAGATAATGTAATATTAAATTATGGCGGTGATTGGTCGACCAAAGAAGCTTGAGAGAAAGAGATCAAGACTTGGGAGTATGTGTCACAAACATCATACCGTGAACAACGTCACGCTTTCATTCACTCCGGTGCATAACTATCTATTATCACTATTTGCTTTTGGTTAAACTTCACCAAATTTAATTTTTTAATGGAAATAATCAACCGAACTGTCACAATTTCAAGGTGGTATTTCATATTCACGATAAAGTAATACTAACGTTGAATGTCCCCATAAATAAACTTCACAGCCTGTGACTTAATAGATGATTTGTAAACTAGTTTAAGCACATCACAGCTTGTTCTCTTTTGAAGGGTTTACTGTTTTTTCCAAAGCCACAAATGGGCGTTCAGTGCATATACCAAAGGGATTGGTTATGTAAAATAAGTGTTTTTGGATTTCCACAGTGAACGCGTCCTAATCTTTCCTTGGATATAGTTGGCCGTCTATTTCCGGAAGCACGATTGAAAATTTCAGAAAGTACAAGCGACAGAAAAAGTTGACCTTTGGGAGGATTTTACAAACCAACTATTCATGAACCTTAAAGGGACTCCGAAGAATCCAGTGCTTGGCGGGTGGGTAAAAATTATTTGAAATATGGCAGAGGCACGTGACCGAGGAGAGGCGTGGTTCAAAGAATGCCAATTCGTTTTATTTCGACAACTGGCACTTCAGGGAATTGGCGCTACAGGGACAAGATGTCCAGTCACACTATTTGGAATCTTGGGATCACGCGTTGTCTCTGACCTATTTCAAATACGTCTTACCCACCCGCCGCCACCTTCATTGGAGTCCCTTTGACAGCAGACAGAAACTGGTTGCTAATGACGCGTAACTTCGACAGAATTGCTAGGACCTGAAGTCCCCAATTCTTTGTGAAAGGTATGTGTTTAAGCAAACAATCAAAATACAGCAATTAAAATCTGGTAAATATTGGTAAATTAATAGAGACAGAAAGACGTTTCGAATGCTTAATATTTTTTGAAAACACCGACACGCTTCTCAAATCCAATCAAGTTCCTTCTTTTCAAAGATTATTAGCCTAATTAAACCAAATAGGTCCATAAACGTAACTACAGCTAGAACTCAAACATCGAGCCTCAAATATTTTTTTTACAACGACGTTCTCGAGGGGTTAATGGCTCCGATAATCCTAATACCACATCGTTTACAACCACTGGAAATAATTTATTTTGGTATTTAATCCCATCAGTAAAGGGATTATTCGGTTGAATCCACGATGAAGCGGTTGAGATAGAAAAACTCCTTTTAGTCGTCGATTAAACATAAGAAGACACTGACCATTGGTGTTAAGGTCGTCGAAAACTACTCAGTTCTTTCACCATTTAAGCTTAAGAATTTGAAACAATAGCGGGAGAGATGTTCTTAAATCTGACCAATTAACGCTTTCGTCAAAAGGCGTCCCATTTGCAATCTACAGTCTGATAAAATAAGAAGCGACATGCCTTTCAAAGAGTCAAATAGAGACACGTGTCTTTAGTTTATCAAGCTGTAGATTGACCTCGGAAGGCCATAGACTAGCGCGGAAATAATTGGTTACTTCCTTAACTTCCGATTTCATTTTTATGATGGATATCCTATCACCATTTGAAACAACAAAAAATATCAACCAAAACAAAATGTACATGGACACGTGTCCCTGCTGCCATTCTGGGTATGTTTTCTAGCATGAATGAAAGGTAGCGTGACGTTGTATGACGTAGTATTGCAAAGTCCCATAGAACCGACGCGCATCTTTTTCTTTACCAACTTAGAAACTCCGTCCAGTTAGCTATCGCGTCATGTACAGACGATCAAGGACAACATAAGTTCTGATCAAAAGTTGTTTAACGTGGTTTGCTCAGCCAATGGTTTTTAGGGAATTATTACTGTCAAAAATAGATGCTAAGAAGAAGGAATATTTAACCCATGGTGTGAATAGCCTCTCGTTCATACCAGCTTGCCATCCCAATGTCCCATTTCGCTAAAGTGATATCGATTTTTGGCAAGCAGCGTTGCTGAGAGAGCTAGACCTAAAAATCCCTGGTGCATCCGAAAAAAAGCTAGTTGGCAAAAGCCAGACTTAATCCAATTATGTCGGCAATCAATTCTTCCGAAGCCTTAACTGTAAAATTCAAGCGCGCGCTAGCCTAGAGAGAACTAGTCCATCTCGGAGTCCATTAAATCTTATACGTCGAGGTTAATTCCCAATGGATTATCTTTTGCTTGCTTAAAATAACAAGGATTCATTAATAGAGACAGCGCTGTTGTTTAGTTATTTCTATAGATAATTTACTTAGATAATTACAAAGTTGTGGCTCTCGATCCTAAAGGGACAAGTGTGTATCTACGTTTTACATAAAAACTAAATTTGGTGGAGATCAATAGATCATAAAAATGTGACCATGCAGTTACGACAAAATTGGGAAATGATAACATCGTTTTCAGAATTGGAGCAAAAACAAAATGATTCTTTCTACTGTTTACAATACCAAAACCAGAGCGAGGTTTAATTTGGTTTAATTCAAAAGTGAATAATTATTATTTCAGTTTTAAGCGGAATTAGAATTAAAAAAGAGATTAGAGGTAATGTCATTAATTTTTATCCCAAAAAATTTGTAACTTTCTTGTTTATGTTATAATTTCCGTGTCTCATATTAAAGCAATTGAGACCAAATTCAAATTAAAGGTAATTAAATCAAAACCGTGTTTCATTCGACCATGAATCTGTTGTTGTTTAAATTCGCGATTGGACGTTTAAACAGGTTGATTTGCCTGAAATGAATGAAATATGCGACGCAAATGGTTGATAATACTGGCTACAATTCACGTCTCTGAATGCGTCCTGACTTTAACCGTTACTTGCGTCTTACCATGTCCAAATGCGGATCAGGGTCTGATATGGATGTCCATTTGCCTTACTTGGTGGTTACTCTCGGGTCTCACAGTTAATGGCTTTTTTTGGTACGCGGCCAGAAAGGCTGGTATTACCCACCGACTCACAACAGCTTCTCATTGTATGTTAGGTAAGTGTACTTCGATATGAAACTTTGAATTTAAATTTAAATATTTTCCAAAAGAAATGCGTTTGAAGAAAATTTTCATACCTTTGCTAATAACTAAACTCTCATTTTAACCTGAAACAGGCGGAGTACTGTGGCGATTGTACTTGCTCAAAGATATCGTTCCTCACGTTACCCAAGATGATGACGACGAAACACACAAGCGAAACTCTGTCCTACGACTCGAAGTTATCACACTGAAAACCTGTCTTTCGTTCTTACAAACGTATCCGGTGTTATTCATGTGCACGCGCTACTCAACCAGTTCCTACTTTAGCTTGTCAATTGGGTTGCTAATCTCACTGTCCGTGGTTGTGGTGGTATCGTCCACGTGCTTCTGTATAGTTATCTACGTAGGTGATTGCGTAGACGACTTCAAACCTAACTATTTATCCGTATTGGAACCATCCATCACCGCGACGAACTTTGACCCCGCGTCACCGTCAAGGTTGTTAGCCCTAATCAGGTCCCTTTCCATCACCCAATCAACCGCGTTTCAAATTGGACGCCTTGTAACAGCGACTTCATTATCAATGTTGTTAGGAATAACTCTGTTCTTTCCGGTTCTGTTGATTAGATTAGGTTTAGCATTCTATTACTTAGCCAAAGACATGTACGCCGAGCTCGCTTTAACATCCTGGGACTTACGACGTCACCGAACGGCTATTGGTCGTTTAATTTACTTGTCCTACTTGACGCTCTTCGACTGGTACATCAATAGGGACAACAAACGCGGGACTAGTTTGATTCCCAATGCCAAAACTAAACACGCCGTGGTTTATTACGCCTGGTCAGCCATTGAATCCGTGGTGGTTACCGTTCTATGGTCCCTAACTTCGTGCAGTAATGTTCAGGAAGAACTATGGTTTCAAGGGGCGCATTTCGCGTCCATTGGAATTGGATGTAATTTGGCGTCGGCCATTTTAATTTTGGTTACATTGCTACTGCTGCACTGGGAGAAAACGAGAGTAATTCCGCGCATTGAAACTTGCAACTGCGACGGCAGGCCAACAGAGTTGATGGGAATTTCTAATCCTGCCATGGACTACACCGAAAATGGTAGGGTTTCAAGGGGTTTGTTTGCTCATGCCATATTTGGATCACTATTAATAACGTGAAATTAATTTCGATGACAACGACATAGAGTTTTAGAAATTGCCCAAAAAACGTATAGCACCCTAGATGTTCTACACTTCAAATTTGATTGAACCAAATTTATATCAAACTGGCCTTATAGGAATTTTTTTACGAAATTGATCTATAGTTCAAATGTAGCGTAGAAGTTAAAATTCATAAGTTTCGCAGATTTAAAAAGAAACAAACATTGTCTATTTATTAACAGGAGTAAGACTTGTTCCCGAGCCCAACCCAAAGAACGCAAGTTCCTACGTCGACTTTAAAGACTTGGATGACGACGAAGTGGTTCTTTTCGTAGCGGAACCGAGCTCATCGGGTATTGTTCCATCCGCAGCCAGTTCGATGAAAGAATTACCATCATCTTCGACAAGTCCAAGGCCAAGTCCCAGTCCCATTCCACAACGTTTAATAAAACGTACTCAACCAGCCAAAATCAGTTCGCGTTCCTGCAAGATGGGCCTGCATTCCCTCCTCCTTCGCCGGGACAGTAACTTCCCCAAAATCGTAGCACCAGTCGAAGATAAGAATCAATTGATGGAGAGACGCAAGTCGTACGACATCATCACCACTATGGTGTCCAGAGAAGAGTTCGGCTTAGTTGAAGAAAGAATGCCTTTCGATGGAAGCTTGTTGTCAGTGGATAGTCTGAACGCGCCTTACGCCAGGAGCATTCGTACAATGAGTTGGCCCATCATCGAGCCCCTTTTAAGGGTCGCGCCGACTGCAACAGTTTTCCCGATTAAATGGGAAGGGGAATCAGTAGAATCGAAAATCGAAGGAAGCTCAGAGAGCCCGAGGTTTGAAATACCACAAATTACGTGCGATGGTACTGAGGATAGTCAGGATGTGTATTATGTTTAATCGACCAAAGAGGTTGCGTTTATACTTAACTATAAACAAGAGTAGGGACCGGCTTCCATGCCAGAAACGGGTGATTGGTTTTATTTCAGAAAGGATGAATGTACCGAGCTTGGCTCCTATTTTTGAACACTATCTCTGATCTGGAACCACCCACTCATCTATGCATTTTACAATGGCGTTGAAGCAACCGCAAAATTGTAAAGTTTTGATGTGACTTCACGAAAACATTTAACTATACCACACAGTGATGCCTATTTTAATACTTAGAGAAGCAAGTATATCGCTACGACTTTCAATAGCTACAAGTATTTTTGGATGTATTGTTCGACCTGTATATAAATAATAATAAAGTTCGTGAGCTGTTGCAAACGTTTTTTTTATGAAAATACTACTATGAAACACCCATACTTTTACATTATAGGGTTATGGCTTAAGTTCTACAGGGTATTTCTGAATAGTCTATCAGAACTTAATGGGATGTTTTTGGGGCGATTTCGAGTCGAAAATGTTCTAGGACATTTTGCCCTGAGGGCCATCGTTTACAAGTTTAAGTTTAGAGTGTTTTACTTATGACCCTTTAATTAAATTAACAATCTTAGTCTTTCAATTTCTTAATTAAATTTAAGGGATTAAATATACAATAATTTAACCAATAATAACTTTAAAACAGCGTCCCGGACGTCAAAATCTCACGGAACATTTACGACTCAAAATCAATCAAAGAACATCCCCCTTAATTTAATCCAGACTTATCAGAAACACCTTGTATGTAAGCGCATCTGAGGCGTATGAACACACAAAGATATATAACATAAGAAAGAAAGTGGTGTCTCTTGGTATAGCGTGTAATGAATTCAATTCTTAAGAACTCCTTTTCGAACCAATATCTCGAAGAAAATCTTTATAATTTTTCTGTCAAATCCCTCGTACCGCTTTCGGAGCAGAAGCCATCAGTGATGTCGAACTATAACAAGCGTATCTGACGCCATTAATTACCGTAATTAACGGCTAAAACCCAAAAAAGGGGGGCGGGAGGTAAAGTAGTAGTGCGTGTAGCCCTAGAGTTTTGTATAGAAACACTATTAAAGTGGAAAGGTGGAAAATGTTCAAAGATCTCATCGATAAAAATTAAATAAAAATAAGGTAGGTAGCTCGGTGATAAATAGCACGAAGTGTACACCCAACGAATTAAATCTTTGCCCCCCTAAAACGTCTTTAACATATTCTCACGATTCAGACACTGGTTAAAAATTCAAGGTGGTGGCCTTTAAATTATTCTCACTATTAGGATGAGAGAGAGATGAAAGCTTTCTCGATTTTTAAAAGCCAAATAGTAGTAAGTCAACTTTATCTACTATCCACCGTCATTGTATAGCACTGACCTCGCGAAGGACGAATTTCTTGTCTCCTATTAATGCACAGGGATTATCGATCCACTCTATTGCCAAGCATATTATCAGAAGGGGATAACAGAAGAAGGATGACACTCTGTATTCTCCTCTTAATACTTATGTAACATGATTCTTCCCAGGCTCACCCGTTTTTGTTTACTCTCCTGCTCATGCTCATCAAACTTCAGATGGGTAAATTCTATAACTGTTTGGTAATAAATCCTCAGCAATCAACCCACAAACCTAGTCTTGACGTGGGACAAAATTCCTCAAGCGCATGTGCCTTGGCAAATAGTTAAGCAGCGCTAATAGAGTAATGATGAGGGAACTATTTATCGCGTATGTCGCTCGATTTAGTAACCTTGCTCCAAATGTTTGCATGTTTGAAAAAATTTGTTTCAATAACCTCGCTTCGTCGTACACCTCTCTCGAAGATAAGTATTATATACTTCTCGTATTATCATCTATAGTTCTCATTTCTCTCAATGCGGAGCTGTAGCTTGCCGAAATGCTTAAGGTCCCCTCCAATATATTTTAGAGCCACAAATGAACTCCAAAAAAATATGAATATTTTACTTTTTGATAACAAGAGTGAGAGAAGTTTGAATTGGAACTAAATACATAAAAAAAACCGCGGCACCAGTGGGTGCTTCATTTGCAAACAGAAAGTAGTTTTCAAATTTTGTGCAAGCGTCGGACTCGGAGATGATCTTGATAGTAGGCGCGATAGGAGAGTGGAAGTTCAGCAACAGAGTCAAGAAATAAAATAGCCTATCACCAACCCTTTGCGAACTAGGTATAAAAATCGGCCGAAATATTCTAACGTAACAAAACTAGCCTCATACCGTTGCTTCTTGATTGCACGTCTAAATCGAGGCATATTAAAATGTATAGAAATTTTGCACTAAAAGGGTCAGAAAAATTGCAACGTTTCTAAATTTTAACTGTCCTTCAGGGTTGCCAATAATTTGTTGTTAGATCATCTCAGGTTTGGAACTGAATGATCACTGAATCGAAGAGAGCTATACAAGGTTAATTTTCAGTCTGTTCCAGATAGCGGTTTAATTTCACACACAAATGACTGGCAGCACTTGTCTGCACACAATCTACACATTACAGAAGGGGGTAAGAAAAATCGTTTCTCAAGTGGTCTCTTTCTGTAAGATCCTAATTTCATTCAACGCATCTAATAAAGTGTTAAAATCGTCTTAAAAACGCCATTGCACATCGCATAAAACATTTTCGCTCTCAGTTAGGCGTTAGATACCAACAAGAAGAGAAGCGTAACTCATCAAAGACTAAATACCGGTCAGATTATAAACTTAATTATATAATAGCGTGGCCCTCCCTTCCTATTGCAATTCGCCGTCCGGTTAACAGTTTACTAGTCGTCTTCAGCTCGGAATCCGAAGAGACCACCCAAGACGACCTTTAAAGACTAGAGAGATAGAAACCAAACGGTCGCGTGACCGATCTTCGCGCCCTCGGGTGTCGAACCGGCGAAACGCCGAATTTTTACCCCCTTTTTGAAGAGAGAAAAAAAGCGTCGGGTGTTTTTCTTATTTCAATACCCCAAGAGTCATTTATTATCGCTCTAATCAAAATAATCCGCACGGCGAATTGCTAACAAGACTCGAGACTCGTATCCGAAGGCAACTTTACAGACGAGCTACGCTAGTAGAGGTTAAGGGAACCGATTTTTGAAAGCTGGGAACTTGTCTCTACTTCATTTTAATGATTTGGATGTCCCTATTAAATAAAATTTGAAAGTGTGATCAATCGCTTAATCTCGCAGCTATAATATGAAAAAAAAATGTAGCTCTTAAAAGAAAGGGTCATTTTTATTCAAATGGGCATTTTAATATTTCAAATAGGAACAATGTGTCTATCTACATTGTTAAATAAGATATCAGCATATTCAAAGGGATACTCCGGGAAAGAATTTTTCTTTTTTTAATTGAAAGAGCGTATAAATTAATGAATATATCAATTGTAGCCACTTTTCTATCTACAATATTAATGAAAATACAAGCAATTAAGTTTCCGTAATGGACACTACGCGTTAGGCTTTCCTGCGAAGCACTAGGGACAACCTCTATTGACCATTTCAATATAAATAGGGGGTAGGCAACCCTCAGTATCGGTGCACACAAGAAGGTTGATACATTGTACTCTCATGATACAAAAAGACTACAGAGCAGGCGTCAAAAAGCGAGATGGAAGGCTAAGTTTTTACCCCTGTGCTTTTGTCCTCTTAGTTACATCGAAATGGTCTATTGGACGACTAGTACCGTCTGACGGATTCAACCAATGAGGATAGTCCCCAGTACTTCGCGTTACCGTTAAGTTTTCGTTGAAAAAAAGTTACAAAATTCACTTTTTTTGACAAAACGGTTTCAGCCGACCTTAATCTTTACGGTTCACGAAAACTTTACGGTCAAAATCGCTTACAGAATACTCAAGGGAGGGTCCCAGGTTTGACAAAGCATACATAAACATCTATTTTGGGAAATATTATTTATCTAAACATGACAAGGTTTTCCGCATTAAAAATTTCCTTGGACAAATATACCAAAAGAAGGTATGCCTAGTTGCCTACACACACACACGCACCCTGATCGTATTCTCGCTGCTCTCGCACTGTGTTAACTTTGAAGGCCATAAAAGGTTCTAAACAGAAGCGGTGTACCTTTGACCCCAGTACTAAGCTAAATTGACGGAAGCCTGAGAAGGCGTTCGTGCCCGTTGTGAGGGTCGTATCGATATTTTTACAGAAAGAGAAGCGGGATTCCCGATTCACGAATCCTCAAAATGTACAATATCTCACGCTTGACTGATTAAACCGGATAAATAATTGGCTTCTTTTCACGCTCTATCCTACAAGTACAAATCTAGGGATACTTAAGCATTTCTTCCATAGTAGCGTCATTGCAAACAGACCATGTCGATGTAACTAAAAGGGAAAGACAGGGGGGTAAACTTTGCATTCAATATCGCTTTCCTGGCGCCTGCGCTGTAGTCTTTTTGTATCATGAGAGCGCACAGAGACGGCACTGTATCAACCACCTTGTACGTCCGAGAACGACGCCAGAATTGACTACAGTCGGTTTTGCAGTCCATCTTCCTATATAGTATGTACTAAGCATTTGACAGCGCCTCACCAGGCGTCGCTTTACCTCGAATCAATGATCTACGTCACTTCATGACTAGCTCTCAGTAATCATTAACAAACTTATGGAACATATCTTATGTACTCATGGTAAAGCGGTTTGGGCGTTGACCATCAGTCAGTCAGCTAGGACTTGGCTTCGCCTACTTGGTTCAACTACAATATTCTCCATAATAATTCCTTTGCACCAAGATGAAATATTCAAAATTCTAATTAACATAGAAACAGCAATTTTATGAAAAAAATATTATTGGCACATTTAAGTATACTTTAAATAGAGGGAGTATAGCAAGTCGATATCAAAAATAACATACAATAAATAAATACGAAGGCGGTACTCAATATTCCATATCGAGCTAAAGGATTTGCATCAGGTCAATTCATCCATGTTTATTTTCATAACTTTTTCTTTTTTTGTTGTAAAGAATGAAAATTTTTGAAAAATGACGCGAAGAAATGGTATAGAGAAATCGTAGCCGCCGGAATATTTTGTTGCTTGAAGTGATTTATACATTTTAACGCGTCTAGCCTCATTAAACCCCTATTTTCAGGCGTCCGTCTTTTACACGGAGACTAAATGTAAACCTTGTCCTTGCAAACGTCTGCGACGCCGAAATACAATATGATTTACAGCGTTACACCTGGGTTATTCGTAATAAAGTAGACCGACAAGCTCGAGCAACACGCGATACATTATTCCTTAACTTTTAAATCGATTTAAATGACTAAAGCCAAATTGATTTCTTTACTCAAAAAGAAAAATAGTAGGGACGGTGAAACTATATACTTTCAAATTCAATCAATTCAGTTTTTCAACCTTGGTGAATTCTGTGTAGATTTTGATCGGTTATTATAATTTTTTTTTGATCGATCTAACGTCGAAATTAATTTAAAATAATGTTGTTTTTATCGATAAAATGTTGTTTTTATCGATAAAATGTTGTTTTTATCGATAAAATGTTGTTTTTATCGATAAAATGTTTTTATCGATACCACCAACGGCTTGGATGTTGTTTTTATCGATATTGGATGTTGTTTTTATCGATAAAATGTTGTTTTTATCGATAAAATGTTGTTTTTATCGATATTGGATGTTGTTTTTATCGATATTGGATGTTGTTTTTATCGATATTGGATGTTGTTTTTATCGATATTGGATGTTGTTTTTATCGATATTGGATGTTGTTTTTATCGATATTGGATGTTATTTTTATCGATATTGGATGTTATTTTTATCGATATTGGATGTTATTTTTATCGATATTGGATGTTATTTTTATCGATATTGGATGTTATTTTTATCGATATTGGATGTTATTTTTATCGATAAAATGTTATTTTTATCGATAGAATGTTATTTTAATCGATATTATATGTTGTTCTGATCGATAAAATGTTATTTTTACCGATATTGTATGTTGTTTTTATCGATGAAATGTTATTTTTATCGATAGAATGCTATTTTAATCGATATTATCAGAAGAAAATAGGGGAAGTGGGTAGCTTGGGCAACTTCGCGAGGCGTCCTGTTTACGGATTTTTCGCGCCATTTCCCTCCCCGTGGGGGTGAAGAGAGATAGGATTTTTACGCGCATTAACACACGAGTGACGTGATTCTGTGGACAGTACGGTCCTACGCCTTCCAACTGACTAGAGGCGTCTGCTAGAGGCAGTGAGGCACTCAGGCAGAATGGCAGAGGCTGGAATCGAGTGGTAAGTACTAAATTCATAACTTATTTTAAAATATGTCTTTATTTTTAAAAACAATGGTATTTCTAAGTTCCAGGGATAAAATTAACTTGTCCGAAGTTTTAAACTGTGATAGGGAAGAGTTCAAAGTAATAAAGTTGTATCCAAGTTGTTGTAGTTTGATTTTTAACATTGGGATTGGTTTGGGTAGATCTTACTTTTCCTTTCAACACAGCCTGAGTTTTCTTATCGGTAGTTTCCTTGTACGTTAAATCACACTGCGTACTCTTAACGACATTCATTTTATTAAATAAACCGAATTTTCTTCCTTAATTAAACCAATATCCGCATTAACCCGTTGCCTGACGTAACCCTAACTCAAACTGAAGCACAGCAGAAATATAAGCAGACTACACAAGTTAGTTCCACAGTTCGCTACATGGTGGCGTTCGCAATGAAATCTGGTACTATTTTATGCTTCGCGCCGATTGGCCAGATTCAAATTTTAAGGGTGGTAGGGGAATCGACCATTGTAAGTGAGAATCACTGGACGACTTGTATGGCTCAAGGCTACGGCTACCCACTTCCCCTATTTTCTTCTGATATTATATGTTGTTCTGATCGATAAAATGTTATTTTTACCGATATTGTATGTTATTTTGATCGACTTTATAGTAAATTATGGTGAAAAATAACTATTTCCAAAGGCTTCAATTCTCAAGACTAATAAAATGAGTGCATTTCAACCCACCTTTGAAAAATCAGACCTCCTTTAGAGGATTAGTTAGTTCTATAATGAAGCAATTTGTATGAAAAGTTGATTTTAGTCGGTGCCGAAAAATTGAACGAAGCGATGGGTTTCCTGGCGATTTCCAACTCCGCCTACCGACGATAAAATGTATCTAATTTATAGCACCTAGCTAAGCCAATCTATCGACCGAAATTAAAAATTACCAATGGGACTAGATAGCTAATAAAAATTATCATATTTATTGGCATATTTATTACAGCGTGTCGGACACGCCCCATTTTCCCAAAAATTTTTCATCAAAAACCTAACAAGCTCCGAACACTTTTTAATCAAGAGCATTATTTATCGCCCGATTTTAATCTGGCCATCATTTAATCCAGCGACACTATTCCCGCACCTGTTTTTCCTTGAACCGAAAACGTTTCAAAATAGTTTTATAGTTTCACGTTATACTCCTGAGAAAATAATCTTTATCCCCTTTCGTTTAAAGGAAGCGTAAAGCTTAAAACTAAGTAAATTTAAATCGATTATTCTAATAAATATACACCCTTTTTGCATTCAGGAACTACTTCTGAATGATGCTAAAAATTAGATTCGGAATTCATCGATGAATTTGAAGTTGCAATAATGAAAAACTCCTTTTTGTGGCATCATGGATATGTATAAATACTACGTAGTATTTATATATATCCATGTTGGGGCACGAGCTATGATGAGTGCAATTTTAGCCTGAGATAAGATTAACATGGCGCGAGACATGGAGCGTGACACGAATATTTTGTACGCTTCAAGACAAGTTGGAACGCTATAGGTCGGAGGTGCAATTTTTAATTTATTTAATAATTTAAATCTATTTTGATTTTTAAAAATTATTCGGCGGTATTTCCTGAATGTCCAGTACTTCTAATTAGTTCACGCTGTTTGAAGCACCTAAACTGGGTATAAAGTGCTCACAACTCAATGTGGTTTCACACGTTAAAAAATAAATTACTGATAAAACTATAATTTTATTTGTCCAAAAACATGAATCGGTGATTTACCCAGTTAATTACCATTTTTAAAAATTACGGCAATTTCACATCACTACGTATAATCATTTTAGTAACACCTAAAACCTTTTAACTGACCAGACTAAACAGCTTTACCATTACCAAGCTGCAATTTGTGAAGAACTTATGAAATATTATACGAATGCACTGCCGTCTTGAAAAATGTAAACTACATTTCTTTATGATGTACTATGATGTTTCGTTTGAGTGTTTTGATATTTCACAAACGAAATTGAAAAGCATTTTTAGGGATTTGGTACTTGCACGTTATAACGTTCTAGGTACGTTTCAGTATCCATTTAACTAGCTAAAACAAAATAAATGATTTATTTCACGAACAAGTCATAAAAGGGTTAAGTAGGATACGCTATGGCTAGGCCAATATTTTCATCTAAAATTGGATGGTTTAAATACATTTCCTAATAAGCAGTTGGCAAAACGGTGGGGCGCAACGCCTTCGGGGTCCCATTTCGAAAACATCATTGGCAATTACAGACATACGGTATAAACAGATCGAAGTTTTATGTAAATTATTAACTATAATGTGGATATCAAATATTAAACTCACGTAAAGAGCCTACCATCAATGATTGGTCCATTAACACGAAGCTATACCTCACGTTTCATTGGCTTATGTACACTTATCGAATTACTAGCTCATTAAATAACCCAGCATTCAAAAAATGATTTAGATCCAACAATAAACTGAGTGCAACTCACAATTTAGGCTATACATAAGTTGGAATTGCTTGAATTTTTTGTTTATCAGTTTTAAAATGGGGTTTGAGCAATTTTTCACCTTAAAATGGCAATTAGAACAAAATGGTTCATATTTCTTCGCATTATGCAATTGCTCGTGACAAATGACAAACGTGTCCAGTGAATATCTCAGTTTTTATGTTTGACCCAAGATAATTTTAACTGCAACCCACGTAGATGCGCAACTTCTTAATACAGAAACGTATTGGGAATCTTTCTTTCAAAAACTTTCAATATGTTCAACTTAGATGACATTATCATAGTCACAGGAATACGTTTTTACATGCCAAAAATTCGTCGTACATTAAAATGGCCTAACATTTTAAATTGGTCCAACGTTCATATACTCCATGGTTCGGACGAAATTTTTGTATTGACAATCCCTGACTTTTTCAACTTATCCCAGACGAAATTTAGCCAATATCCTTGACCATTTTAAGGTGTTTACCGGAGCCCACAACATCACACCTGTCATAATATATTTAACATTGCTCGAAGCATGGTTTATTATACCTAACTAAATCCCTGATATATCGCTTCATTTTCCAAATCCGTGACTTATCCAGGTTTCGTACGAACCCTGTGAATAGAATTCAAATAAATATGAACCAGGCTGCAGGCCTCTAAAAACAGCCCTGGATTAAGCCTGAAGGGACTGATGCCTATGGCCCCAGACATTTAGGTAACCCCATATTCTAGATTAATCCGTCCGTGATGATAAAGCACTAATAAACCTAAAACACCACCAACATCTAAGAACAATATCGTTTCGAATCGGCCAAGGTGCAAAACCTATCATTAAATTCTTACTTAATAATAACTTAAGACGCAAAATGTATTCCACCCAGAAAATAGCCTAAAAATGTAAATAACGAAAAAAGCCGTCGAGAAGAGTTCGCAGTTTCACACGATTAGCGAATTGACGGTGAATAGCATTATAGTTGATCACACGCTTGTCCTCGATGACAGTCGCTAATTAAAGCCGCAGTATATTATTAGATCAAATTAACATCGACGTAGCTACTCAAGAAAAGAAAAAAAAAACACAGCAGAATCCTAATCACGACGGATAGAGAATCTCAAGACAATTCTTGAACAACTACGAATTCAATCGGGCGTTGTGTATGCACGTGGATTAAAGAAGGCTGAACAAACTATATATAGGCCTAGGTGACATTAGAAATTTCTATCCTCTTGTCGCCTGTGGTCATAAACGTCTAAGCTCGCCGCGCTGTACAGTCCCCAGTCATTAAGAGAATCCCACTTTCTCGGAGGAAGATTTAAAGAGATGGTAACACCAGACGAACGTTTCTTCTAATTCTAATTCTTCATGCTGTACTTGGTTTTGATAAAATATGCGTAAATCGAAATGAAACTAGCTACTATGTAAAAGGGATAAGAAGAGTTTGTTTTTGACATAATAATTTTATGTTAAAATGCTCATTATTGTAGTTAGAATGAAAGTGGACAATAAGAATTCAAGAAGTCGGAGAGTATTGACTAGTGAGCACGTACAAGGAAGGAGGAAGGTAACTATAACGGCACAGTCTGATATCTCTCTCACGCGCACCTGCCTCAGCGCACAGCCGAGGAGTCAGACGTCACGTGATCCATTAAGGAGGAAATTCCAGAGGGTAAATACGAAAAGACGGCTAGAAGCTCATACCAGAGATCAGCGTGGTTAACTGTAGCCTCGGCCGTAACTGCTGGTCGTAAACAAACTTCTCTGGTTTTTCTCCCTCTCAGTTGCGCCGATTGCACATGTGCGGCACTCTGATACCGAGCAACAGTTGAAAGAGGGGGATGACGGAGAATTTGGCCTCTCCGAGTCTCCTTCTCATAAGTGCTCACGGTATTGACGAATCCTTTAGTGGAACAGTGTGGAAAATTGTTCTAAAGGTGCATGTTGACGAAGGTTTCACAGGGGAATACACTGAAGAACTATTTATGTGGCAGTGGCTGTGTTGACGAATGTTTTCTGGGGCGTACACTGATAAATTGCTCGTGTGACAGAGTTGACAAAAACCCAACATTAAAAAAAAACAACCAATGATTCACTGTCCCTTTTAGATTTAAGCATGGAGAAAAAAATGGCCATTGAAGAAAGATTATAGCCCTGTGGCTATTTCGGTGAAAGACTTCGTTGGAGTTATAAAACACGACCGGTATCAATTATCCCCACTAAATTTTTCTTTTTTAATCTTAGATTTCGCGTCTCTCTCTCTCTATCTCTATCATTAACGATATCAGGCGAGTCTGGCGTGCAAGGGCAGAGTGTTTTGTAAGGTATTAGCTTAGCTTCTTCAAAGAAACGACGCGTAGGTTCGATCCGGGTGGTCCCAAGCTCCGAAACCTCTAAATAGCCGGCCAGAGGATTCATCCTGCCAGATTTACACCCCGCTCCAAACTTCTCCGAGATTTTTCTCGCGCGACCCGCCAAACTACTTCGACACTTTCGATGGAAAACCTTCTTCTAAACACCGGGCTATCATCCACCTCCCTTCTCTCTCCCCTACCATCGTAAATCGTTTTTATAAGACAAAAATGATTCGATTTTAATTCAAGACGAATGGAAATATCTATTGGATAATTTGAGATCGTACTTATTTATGTTAGAGGGTCTATTTGCCCTTTGGAAATCAAATTCTAGATGATTTGTCACGCTTAAAGAGGTGGTGGCTAAATGCTTTTTTTGATAAGAATTAAGATGACTTCGATCATCATTTAGAAATCGTTTTATCGTGGTTTTTACTTGTATAGTTCAGCGGATTTCTGTTGTAATTTTAGAAATTGGTAATAATTGATCGTACATTTTTGATGATTGCGTTGTTTTCTTTGTAGGTAATATATATCGCGGGTTCATTCAACTATACTTAATTGCGTCAATCAGACTTCTCTACGTTTTGAAAGAAGAGTTTAGTTTTGTATTCTGTATAGGTATACAACGGAAAATAGTGTTTCGTATTTTGTTGTTGAAACAGTAGCCCCTTCATGGAAGATTTTATAAAAATTATTACGGGAGATATTCTTGCATAGACGAATAAATCAACCCAAACCCAAAGACGGATTATAGGTATGACCATATGTTTATAAGAAATGTTCCATAAGTATGACACTACCTATTTCATCTTCCTATTTAGTCTGTACTAAGCCTTTGACAGCGCCTCAGCAGGCATCGCTTTCCTCAAATCTATGACCTACCTCACTCACTTCATGACAAACTCCAGTTTGTAACCAGTGACAAACTTATGGAACATATCTTATATACTATTGGTATGACATGACCAGTAAAAAGGGTAGTGAATTAAGGAAAATATATCTCTGTCAAACTTCCTTGACCCAAACGCTCAATGGTGAAACTTTCGAGGGAATAATTGGTCTCATATTCCTTGTTCAAGTTAGCATTGTCAACGGAAAAGAAGGGCTTGCACAGATTACATACAATCTCTATAATAGACCAATTCGTTTATTACAAACAGAAAACAACACAAAAGGGCGAGGCCGCCATTGGGTTATCCTCAATCTCACCAAGAAGCTCCGATCATACCGTATGCTGATCCACAGACGTTAGATATAGGGCTTCAACGTTTCCAGGCCTGCACCAAAGCCCTTAATAGTTTGAACCCATATCTAACGTCTTTGTCGTCCAATCTTAAGAAACCAAAGTTGTCAAATATCAGACACTATTTTAATCCCGACTGTTTACCTCTGTTGCTATGACCCGCCTCTTCTTTCATACCCCCTCGTCCCGGGAAGGGGGTCCGGGATTTTGACGTGCGCCCAGATTACTCAGTTCTCCATACCTGCTTCTAAAATTACATCTATCCCTGGTCTTATACAGGCATGTTCTTATACTGAATCATAAAATTTACCCTAAATACGAAGGCACATACAATTATATTCCTACACGGCCCCCCTTAATGATCTACCAAGTCTTTGATTAAAATGGTTAAATATCACTCAAGCAAATATTTAACTAAAAAGATAAAAGGCCGTTCTAAAATATCAGGTGAGAATCGTCTTCAGATTATATTTACCCTTGGCCTATATGTAAAAATCCAATTATAATTATTAGTCACAAAACACCTGGTACAAATTTATAATTAGTAACGCCTCCTCAAAAGCAGCCATAGACAATGATCTATTTGACAGGTAGAAAAACAAAATATTTATTATAATTATTGGGTTATCAAAATGCCAATAAATAATTAGAGAGGGATAGTAAAAAGAAGTTTTGCATAAATTATAGAAAAACTATAAATATTAAATCTCTTTAAGAAAGACAGCCTAAGTAACGAAACAGTCATAAGTATGAAACTCTATGAGATAAGTTAACCGTGGATTTGTACAACAATGAATATACATCGACAATACCCCGTCTAGCCTCTGAGTAAGATTTGGTTGGAGCTTAGTTAAAGGGAGGGTGAAGTAGAAAATCAAGTGATTTTTTATCGATTCTTCTACTAATTATAAGACCAGTCTGCATATTGAAACATTCAGGAAATACTTCCGAATGATTTCAAAATTGAAATTAGGTTCATTTTTAAGGATAATTTTAAACAAGGACTTCCGACCAATCGCGTAACGCCCTGCCTTTTTGTTAACAAAATTCTCGTGACACGCTCCATGTCGCGCGCCACGATTGTCACGTCGCGCGCCTAATTTTACCAAATCTCGTGCTAAATTTCATTCAACACGGAACGTGCCACGAGAATTTTGTTAACAAAAAGGCAGGGCGTTACGCGATTGGTCGGCAGTCCTTGTTTAAAATTATCCTTAAAATCTGTACCTAATTTGAATTTTAAAATCATTCGGAAGTATTTTTTGAAAGTTTCACTTTGCAGACTGGTCTTATAATCGGTAGAAGAATCGATAAAAAAACACTTGATTTTCTACTTCACCCTCCCTTTAAAGACGACAGCAGTTAAGTTATTCTTAAGTTTGAACAAGAGAGGCTCCTTGGTCAGGGCTCTCTTGGGCTTCTACCCATTCTGGGCAATTTTTTAAACATAGTCCTTGGCACCAGTGATCTACAATCATAAGTTCATGACTCATGAGATATGTTCCATAAGTTTGCCACTAGTTACTGGATTGCAAAACCGAGTGTAGTCAATTCTCGCGTCGTTCTAGAACTAGCTCGAGCTGTAAGTCTCTAGCATTACGAAATATAAGTATCATTCTTATGGAACAACATAAGAATAAATCCTTCCTTAAGTAATGTTCAACTTTTTGTTATAAGGTTACTTATGTCCAAAGTAACCGCTTCCCATTCCTATCTCAGGACCAAGTAAATATAAACACAAAACAGGGTATCGTAATCGTTAGACTATGATTAGACGTTGGCAAACTTTGGGGGAACTCGAGTAAGCCACGCACAAACTGTAAAGATCGTGCAAACTCAGAAATATAACGGATTAAGCTGCCAACAAACTCGAATGCGAACGAAACTTGTTGAATTATGTAAATGTGACCTTTTGGTGCACGCGCATTTTAAAGCGGCTCCTATAGTATACTGATCCGATTTTGGAATAATTCTGGGCGATGGACATTAGCGAAAATCACAGCAGAGTTGGAAATCTTTGGCTGATTTTGATAACAAAGTTAAATTTCGTATAAATTTTCTGATTATTTTGAAGAATTTTTTGTGCTTTTTGTTAAATCTGCACATATTTATTGACTTTCTTTGAATTTCCGAAGATTTCTCGCGATTGCATTTCGCCAGTGATGGGTTTGGAGCAAGAAGTTATATCTAGTATCTCAGAGATATAACTTCTTGTTTGGAGATTGTGAAATTTTGAGATTTTGCTTCAAAAGTACTTTTAAACGGGTGAAACTGTTTTTGAACTCGAAGGCAGTTAGTTTCAAATAGATTGTTAATTGCCTTAAACTGATAATTGTTTTAAGAACAATATCACGTCATAACAGAGTCATTTTCTTCAGGATGTCACTACAGATTATTTAAACCTCAATTTTTATAACACATATTACTAAATATCATTTTTATTATCCTGTTTTAAAAACCAATGATCCAAAATTTGATGATAGATTTAAACACTCTAATCCCTTCAATTAGATAAATTTCGAAAAACAATAAATAAAAGTTAATTTACCCCTAAATTAACCAAACATTTCTACCAACTACAGCTGCAGCCTGAAGATTCGTTCCAGATTAAACGTTCTAATGTCCTAACCCTCGGAGTAAATACGAAATCAGTTAAATCTGCACTTGACACGCATTGATATTCCATATAGACGTTCCAAAATAAAAATAAGGTTTTTTTTTCTTTTTTTCTTTTTTTCATAAATACTTAGAATAAATAAATAAAAATATATAAATATAAACATTTTATGGTAGAATGCATGCAAAGTGGAAGTTTAGGCGAAGGGAAACGGCTGTCACCGTCTCGTCACGGCGAGTTTTATTATAAACTTTAATCCGTCTTTGAGCCACTAGAGCAGACCCTATCCGACAAACAAGATTCCGTCATGGGAAATATTGAATTTTTTGTCAGAAATTCTAATCTTCTTTCGCTCTGGCTCGAGTGTGTGTGTATTTACGCCGTCCGTGTGTTGGATAACTGGAGACGATTTTAATCCCTTGGAATTTTGGGATTCGGCGAGCGTTTCGAGACTCGAGAGGGAATTAATTCTATATCTAGAGAGCGAGCATGCAGTGGGTCCCTTCAAACTAAACGTCTGTAAAAACTCAGTATTGATCCAGAGTATTTATTTTTTCCCCAGGTCGTTTTCGGATCTCAAAGTCATTCATCCGTTTGTTATGCAAGGATGAAAGGGGATGCAGACAAGAGTTTCCCTTCCGAGTGTTTTACTTACGTACGTGCATGAACACGGTGGTATAATTTTTAAAGATCCACAAGAAATAAGCGAAATATTTTACAGATAATGAGGTGATAGCTTGGAGGAGGTAAGTTTGATACTCAGCGGAGTTGACCGTCCGAATTACGGACGATTTGCTCCTTGGTATAACCAAGAAATGATATCTAGTTTACTAGGGAGAAGGTATAAATTCGCCATATTTGCCCCAGCTTTATCTCCAGTCCAAACATAGGTCCGGAGTTAATCCCCGCCTCTAAATTACAACCAGCATCTCATTGGTTCTTGAAAACTCACGTCAGCGCGACACGAATGACGAAAATTACGTATTTTCCGACTGAGGAGAGGCGAAATAGCCCGGCCTCCTTTTACGTCCCCCCTTGTATTTTGAAAGGGGGACTTGGACTATGGCACGCGAATACTTAGGCAACTTATACCTTCTTAATAGTAAACTAGATAACCCTTCTTGGTATAACCAGAAGTAATATAACTAGCAGCAAAGAAACCCTGCGTTGCCCGTCAGGCCATACTTCGTTAGTTTTATGCACAAGCAAGAATAATAAATACTAATATTTACGGCAAAACTAATTTCAGCACTATAGTTCAAGGAGTTCCACAGAGAGTGAATTTCAAATAAAGTCTTTATTTTAAAACACATTAAACTAATCTCCTCACGATATCTCTATTACAAAAAGCTAATCACTGATAGCACTGAAACCAATACACATACCTAGCTCCACCCCTAAACATTAAACTCACCGTTTTAAAATACCAAACTCCCAATCCCAAATGGGCAGCCATCATCCAGTTTTGTCAAATACACACACGGTCTAAAATTCATCCATTTAATCCCCCCATCCCATGAGACCCAGGTTTGACTGGCGAACATAGCTTTAACTATTGAATAGATATCCCCAAAAGCAAACTTCAATCCCTCCTCCCAGGCCATTTACTAGTTTTTGGCGCGCTTCGAC
The DNA here is from genome assembly GCA_019434445.1 of Phalangium opilio. NCBI lineage: Eukaryota > Metazoa > Arthropoda > Arachnida > Opiliones > Phalangiidae > Phalangium > Phalangium opilio. Next base: position 2,071,765 of record JAEQBA010003137.1, read on the forward strand.
GTCTTGAGAAAACGTTATAAGGAGTGAGCAGTGCCACTACGGGTCCTAAAACCGGAGACCGGGGCTAATAATAAGAAAGGTATTAGGTAGATAGATATAAAGGCGTATAGAGCCATAACGCGTGGAATATACTTAAAAGGCGCGTGTTGGTCGCGCGAGCCGGTCATTTAGAGACTCGATACGCCAGGGTGTACTGAGTAATAACGGTTAAATCACGAATTATTACGTGGTATTACAGCTGCGGGAACCTCTAGCAATTTTACTTTTTACGGGAAGTTAGTGTAGATTTGTAATAAACGGAAAGAAAGGCAGGCTAGCGTTGCAGCAAAAGCCGTGTGGAAAAAGGCGGAAAAAGCTGCATGGACGTTTCTATGGTTACCAATTAATAGAGGAGTTCTTGCCAACCGAAAGAAAGAAAGGGATAAAGGTTGAGGGAGAGTGAAGAAAAAATACTTTTAATGGCAAATGAAAGCTCAACAGCCGCGGCTCAAAGGCGAAGGGTAAATTATATGAGTTTCTCTTTTTTTCTTGCGCTCATATAGATACAAAAAAAAGAATAGATTGATGAGACTGGCGTTGTTGTTTTCTGCATTAATAAGAATTGTAATTGGGAGATTTGTACTAGCCTAGTTCATTAAGATTATTCGTAGCGTTGAAGTTTCTCTTGGAATTTGGAAAGTAGATTTTCTTTATGAGAAACAATTAAGGTTTGATGTGGAGATTCATGAGCAAAATTATGAGTTTTGATTAATTTCGTGATAGTAGGGGATTTATTGGCGTATGATGATGAAAAATTAGTACATTATGTTCAATAATTTGAGCAAAACGGGATTATCAAAGCGGAACGATTGGTTTTAAAATAAAAATCCAAACCAAAATGAAGCAAAAAATTTAACGCCGTTCTCCATTGGCTACTAGAAATCTTCCCCCATGGAGCAATATTAAATTAGACAGATGCATTTAATGGAATTTCAAAGGGACTTTTGTTCGCATGCATCCGTCCATGTTTAAAATAAATTCCTTCGGATTTAATGTTATGAACTTATTTAGTTAAAATTAACGTGGACGTTCAATATAAGTATGGTGAAAACAGTAAAAACTGTATAGTGCAGAGGTAAAAGCTGATATAGGATATAAAACACGAATTTAGAATCTACACGGCATTGTATAGAGATTTCTAAAAACTAACCACTGACAACGGTTATTCAGTAATTAATTAACATATAAACGGACTGGCACAACAGCAGAGATGAATCTCAATGCGCGATTTAACAATCCAATCCAGTATACTCATTTGCGACTGCCTTGTCTGCAGGTAACAAAGCCTTTGATGGAGAGACGACGTCGGGCCCGAATAAATCGTTGTCTCGCTCAATTACAAGCCTTTCTAGGATCGACAATCGCTCAGCAAGCCCAGAAAGTTAGTTTTCTAAACAATATGACATATTTTTCTTTCCTCTATCCCTATATTGAGACATTACAAAAGCTAATCATTTCCTGTCTGGAATCTATACCATTGCAGCAAGAGCGACAGCGGGGATTCCAACGTCAAACCCGATTAGAGAAAGCGGACATACTCGAAATGACAGTCCGTTACATCCAAGAGGCTCATCAGAAACAATCTCCGACTAGCCCCAGCACTCTAATGGACTTCGATGACCACTCCAGCGGCTCAGACACTTTCAATAACGAGTGCTCCACGGGTGAGTGAAATCTATAACCTTATTATACTCTACACGAGGCCACTCTTTTCAATTTCCTATATTCAATCAATTTTGTTGAAGTATTTTGCTGCAAATAGGCCTAAAACAATGATGGGGAAAATATTTCGGAAGTTTCGATTTATAAGAGATAAGGTTAAATCCTTTGAGTACGTCATATCTCAACTTTTTTCTATTTCCAATGATACTGGGTATACTTGAAGCTATAGGACAATCTGGGCTCGAGTAAATAAGAAAATTATGAAACGATAGGGTTAAATCTCTCCTCAATTCCAATCCTTACTGATACCTCCTTTTTTGAACTAAGGAAAAAGATGCAGTTATATTCTTTGAGTGGGAATCGCACCGTTGGGTGAATTCTATAGAGTAATGGCACCACCCTTCCTTTGACTTTATTACGCTCTATGGATATTTAACACGGAGTGCCACTACTCCATCTGTTTGGTACTAAATCCCCAGAGGTCAACCCACAAACCTCGTATTGACCTGGGACAAAAATCCACAAGCGCATGCGCCTTGGCAAATTGTTAAGCGTTAATGATGAGGGAACTATTTATCGCGTCTGCGATTCGGTTTATTAACCCTGCTCCTAATGTTCTGACGTTGGGAAGAATCATATTACAATTACCCCCGCTTTATGGTGGTACACTTCTCTTGAAGAGAAGTATTTTATACTTCTGGTGATACCAAATCAATTAAAGATATAACGCTACTACAGATTTAGTTATTCTACTAGCGCTTGTAAATCCCTGTACACATGTAGCATCCCTTCATAACACCTACGCGATAGGACTGTTAGCCCGTATATTTGGGGTTCAAACAATCAAAGCTTGAGAAATAAGTAATTAGACTCCTGATAATGCATCGCAATGGGGATAAGTAATTGTTTAGGGGTCATTAGTATTAACACAAACAATAGGATTACAGTACTAGGCCCCCTACCAGGCGTACTAAAAATTACGCAATTTACTAAACTAAGATTTCTTCTTTGGCAACAACCTTGAACAACCCAACGAAACTTTGAAATATTTTAACTTTTCTCATTAAATTGTTCTCAGTAAATCTCTCGAATCATTCAAACGTGGATGACAAGACCCAGCGACAAAACAGTCTCCGTTTCCAAGAAGGCTACAAACTCTGCATGTTAGAAGTTGCCAAATTTGTCGGTACACTGGAAAACAGCGCGGAAAACCCAACGCAAAAAACAAACGAAAACCATCCTGGCCTAGATCTATCCATAGACGTCGGGAGTGAAATTCAAGGCGACCGGAACCCGTACACGTCTAACAAGAACAAAGAACCATCGGTCAACGTCCCATTTAACAAACGAAGAGACAGCGAAGACTATAAGAACCATTTATCAGTTGTCTCAACTGGAGGAGGAAGGGCCACGGATTTGCTAAAACATTTAAGAAATCGATATCGTAACGTGGAAGCCCTGTCTTGTCCCGATGAAGACGGCAAGCACCAAACACTTCCGGTTGTAGCGGAAAAACAACACGACGAACCGGTGCCTTCGCGGAATATCGGATCTATCACTTCCGGAGAACCACGATTTGGAGTTAGAGGTCAAGCTTCAGATAGGGTCAGAATTTTAAACGGTGTAGAAACTTTAAATTCGAATAATTCGTGGACTGAAAAATTAAGTAGTGATATAGTGACCGCTGGTCATCGATCTAGCGTTCCCTCCCAAAGGGAAGTCGTTAAAGAAGTAATTTGTCAAAATAACAATTACTGGTGGAGGCCCTGGTGACTTTACATATTGCACTAGCTCCCTCAATTAATGTAATTAATTAAAGGGAAGGGACTGACGTTTCTTTATCATCGTTTTAAATCAAAAATTAATGAAGCTCAATATCAAAAAAAATTCTTGAAATTCTAATCAAAAGTTTTGTACTATTTTTTGTATTGTTAAATTAAAGGGGTACTGCGGGCTAGAATTTTAACTTTTTTAGTCGAAAGTGCATATAAAATAATGAATGTATCAATTGGAACCATGTCTCTATCTACAATATTAAAGAAGATACATGGAATTAAGTTCCCGTAATGGCGCGTAATATAGACTACGGACGACGGATCCGTCCGGTGTTTCGAGTAGAAGCCTAACGCGTAGTGTCCATTAAGCGCCATTACGGAAACTTAACTGCTTGTATCTCTTTAATATTGTAGATAGAGACATGGTTCCAATTGACATATTCATTATTTTATACTCCCTTTTGATTGAAAACGAAGAACATTCTAGCCGGAAGTATGCATTTATCATTATATTGTGCCAACTTTTGACTCTAAAAAATACCGATGTTTATCCAATAAAATGTTACTAATTTGATAAATTGTGAAATTATGGTAGAATAAGTTAATGAAGATAGAACGAAGTTTTTTTAAACAGGCTTTAAAAAATACTTCGAAAAGAGGCACCCAAATATTGAACGGAAACTTCCAATGGTGCCAATTTCAATTGTTCCAATTTGGAACATAAACCAATGATAAAAGTAAGTTGTTTTTTTTTCTCATAAGCAACGCCGATACTATAGACTCTTCCGGCAGACCCATGGAGACTATTCTATGGTTCTGAAAGCTTGTTATATCGTAAAATGGTGTTGTTTACGCCTGTAGTTCCGTTTTCAGGATTACATTCCGAGCACCCGTCGACTAATGTCTCAGACGAAGCTTAGAGTATGCCCCCCCCTCCCCCAAACCTGCATATAAGAAATCTGGCTCGGCAATATAGCGCATAACTTATTCCGAGCAGTACCCTCTTGAACCTCGATAACATTCCCCCTTTTACTAACTGCTTAATCTTTTAAAATGTTCACGAGTTATAAACTTCGTTCATAAGAATCAATGAAGTACCACCAATTTCCGAATCATTAATCGCTGGCGAAAAGTTTGAGAACTTAACAATCCATGAAGTTCACGAACTATGCGGTGACCATTTCACCAAAAGAATATAAATTTAAAAGTGTCCATTCCATTAAGGTGTCGCCCAAAAACGGCGCAAAATGACCGTCGTCCGACCAAAAAAGGGGGAGACCACGCGAAACCTAAAGAATGGTTGTCCCATTTTACACCTTAAGATTTTCGACCACGAAATTGAAAGAAAATTGTTCAAGGTATAACCTTGGGTATAGCTCAATCGTAACCTTACAAAGGTGCTTCACGCATGTTATTTCGTTAGAAAATTATGTCTCTTCCAAGTCTGCAACTAAGTATATAATAAAAGGGAAACGTTTTGCGGGTCATAAAATCCGAGGCAGGATCTTCATCATGTCCGCTGTCGGAAATGGGAGGATGGAGGTGTTTTAACACCTATTTTTCCACCTAAACCTTAAAGGAACACTTAAATGCCAACTGAACAGTATTTTAAATTGTAGAGTAAAAGTGCGTAATTCATTAAAAAGATGTGCTTCACTCAAAAAGATTCTGGCAACCGCAAAACCGCATTAAGAAAACCATGGATAGATTTGATTTTAGAAGTAGGAATGGAGAACAGAGTAATCTGGGCGAGCGTCAAAGTTTCGGACCCCCTTCCTCGGGACGGGCGGGTATGAAAGAAGAGGCGTTTCATATCGACAGAGGTAAAAAGAAATTGGGTATTTTTCGCCGTTCCCGTCAGCAACGTCACCAAAACGTAGTTTAAGTGAGCCAATAACATAATTTAAACTTTTCGTTACGTGTTGGAGGGAGGGGCTCTATACTGGGCTATGAGTCGGACTGAAGTGAATACTAACTGTTCTCCATTCCTACTTCTAAAACTAAATCTATCCCTGCATGGTGAAACAATGTTTATCTGAACAGAGGGAAAATTTTAAAGCCTCAAAAACTTGAACACTCAAGTAACGTCGAGTAGCTTACGATTGAATTTAGTGGAAAAAAATACAACTGTCTTCTTGATAATATTTTTAGAGGATTTGATAAAAAGAAGAAACGTTTTGGCATCTGCATGTAAGTAACCCTTTAAAAGTCGCTATCAAAACTAGACTAGTCGAGAGATACAACTAACCTTTATGGCCCTATTATGTACACACAAGTATACCTATTGTTAGTCTAGACTCTAGACGGAGCTAGGTGTAGATCTTTTTCCCAGTACAATGGTCACTACTTCAACCAAAAGGTAGCCTGTAGGCCCCAAAAACGTTTTTTGAATCAAAAGTACGCAACAACTCTTTGAAAGTATCCCTATCTTGGTGAACAAAACTCTTAAGAGTGAAGTCTAGCTAAAACCCATTTTATCGCCACCCACTAAGTATTTACTAAGAGCAGACCTCTTCAGACTTCTAAATTGAAATCCCTGCCCAATAAAACATTCTGGAAAAAGTGGTTGGTCATTGTGAAACATTTTGGAATACCCGTTGCCTGGGGAGTTTTGCGGAAGTTCGGGCTCATAAAAAATAGGCCAAAATAGACCTACACGGCATTCAGTTGCAAACACTCCAAAATATTACCTTTCTCTGTTGGAAGACCTACTTAATATTGATGGCATGACCCCACGTACTGCAGTAGTAAGCAGGGTCACGCCAAAGGTCAACTTTCGTCCTCATTTCCGCGTGTTTATAGGTACAGGACTATAATTAAGATGCATATTACCTCTTTAGAAGCGATTTCTCGATGGCCTCCGGCCTATTGGTAGGCTGATGGATGAATACGTAATTCTTTGATGATCGTTCGGTACCAGTGTGAAGGTCAAAGTTCAGCATTAAAACGTGCCTCGATTGATGAAGTTCAAAGTTCACCACAAAACGCGTCGCGATTTATTTGGTTCAAAGTTCGTCACTAAACGCGTCGCCATTGATAAAGTTCAAAGTTCACCACTAAAACGCGTCGCGATTAGTAAAGTTCACGTGTAACACGCGTTTTGATTGACAAAGTTCAAAGTTTTCCACCAAATGAGTCAGGCTCCATGAAGTTCACAAAAAATAAAGTTCAGCTAGCTACTTGGACCAAGTCATCTTGCGACTTATTGCCACTTATCTAACGCCTTTACAATGCATAGAGGGGTGGTGGCTAGCCCCTATGCCACAGCTAACCGACAGCGCCCTATACTAACTATAGGGTTACGAGTTACGACAAATCATAAGGCATGTAGATCCAAAGACATAAACCAAAGTCCTTATTTTTTGAAGCCATATCTAACGTCTTTGTTGTCCACATGTTCCATCTTAACACAAGGTGTTCAAACATTAGGCACCATTTTACCTCCACCAATTGAAAAGAGTCTATAGCCTTCAACCCACGCTGTTTAAATTCCGAATAAGCATATTACAAGTGGAAGGTTTTTACCTAAACAGTGGCAATAGACCATTCCATTAATTACGTATAGTGAAACGCTCTCTTTGGTTAGTTCCCTGGCACCAAGAGCCAACGCTAGACGAAACACGAGTTCAATACACGCAGAGGGAGGCTAACCAACTCGCGGTGCCTCTAGCGGAGTTTCTTGGCGGCTTGGCGCCACGGAAATAACCCAATAAGGCGGCCCCCTCACGCCCCTGTGGTGTTTGCTTCTCTTCTAGAACTAATAGAATAGCCTACACTTTGTACTCAATATTCCGTATTCTTAAGCGATCTTTTCTCATGACAAAAAAAGCACAAAAAATATCAATAAAATAAGTTTATGAAACCTACAAGCGTACAATTTTTCGCACAATACCGAACAATATTTTTCTATCCATCATCTTTTAGATTCATTGAAAAAATATGTCCACTTAAAATATCTCAAAACACCCCGTCTATTTTTCCCAAGCTACTGCTAGTGCTAGCTGGCACCGTCGCTAGTGATTCTACCCTTTGAATCTGTCCCTACCAGAAAAAGGCATGATTTCACGTATAAATCGTTCAATGGTACAACTACAAAAAAAACGGGACCAACAAAAAATAAAACGAGACGAAACCAGAGACCTTATTTTTATGCCTACAATTGGCCTACACCAGTATAGAGGTTTTCCCAGTTTGCCCCTCTTTTGTAGTTTTAAGTCTGGTTTCGGCCGATTAAACACGAGCGCTAGCTAAATCCCATTTCGATCTTATTTTTTCTTCAACCCTCTCTTTAGTTAGAAATTAAACTTCGGAAAAAAAGGGGGAAATCGGAGAGCGTGCCGAGTTTTATATAGGATATAAAACATTTTTTTTCCACTTCTTTAAACATGATCAATAAAATCAAAAACGAGAAAAATCGCGGGAATCGTGAAAAATATTTTTTTATGTCAGTCCCGTGCCGTTTCATTTGACCCTACTATATTTTACTGTACAGCTACCGCGGGTCAATATCCTATAATATGACAATGTTTAGGGTTCAAAGTTGAAAATCACACCTGAAATTATTAGATTCAAATTGGCTAACTTATTTCCCCTCCCACATTGAACTTAAACTAACCCTAATCTAAACTATCACACCATAAATACAAAAAAAAAAAAGTGGAGGGTCAGATTTCCGTCTTATCAGAAGGGGATAATAGAAGAAGGATGACACTCTATATCCTCTTAATGCTATAGTTTTGTAACGTCATTCTTCCCTGGCTCACCCTTTTAGTTTGTTTTCCCGCTCATAAAACTACAAATGGGCATCGCACCGTAAGGTGAATTCTATAATTGTTTGGCACTAAATCCCCAGCAATCATCCCACTAACCTCGCCATGACGTGGGAAAGAAATGCACAAGCGCGCTTTGCCAAATATTTAAACGGTAATAGAGTAATGATGAGGGAACTATTTATCGTGTATGTGATTCGGTTTAGTAACCTTGCTCTAAATGTTCCGAAGTTGGGAAGAATGACGTTACACTTACCCCGCTTTGTGGTACACTTCTCTCGAAGTGAAGTATTATATACTTCCGATCTTATCCTTGTAAAATAAATAATAAAATTAGGCTTACCAGGGTTCAAAGTTGAAAATCACACCCGAATTAGAATCAAATTGGCAAACTTACACCCCCTAACCTTAACTTAAATTATCACAGCATAAATATGAAGTGGGACCAGATTGTCGTCCTATTCTTGTAAAATTAATGGTTAAATTAGGCTTACCCAATTTTGCGACGTTTTCTTACGCGGCCATGATTGATGACTCGCCGCCGCCGGGGTCGTGAACCGCCAGTGCGAAGGAGGGGGCGGGAAATCTAGTAGTTTCATTCGAAGTGAACGAAGTCATATTTGAAATTCACTTTTTCTTATAATTATGCCGAACATTCCCTGATTTATCCACTTTTAATCGATCATTTACATATTAAAGCATTAATAAATCAGAAAATTAACATTCCCAATTAATAATTTTCACTAATAACTTAATCTTAGATCGAACAAAGAACGTCGCGGCTTCCCAACTGTCACCGCCACCCACACTGATATGAAAAGCTTACGTCACGTGACCTTCAAGCTGAGAAATAATGTGGTGGCCCTGGACAAAAGTCCATTTTAAAATTTACAATTTTATAATTAAATGCTTGGGAGCCTACTGGCCCTGTGGCATCTTGATTAATTATAAACGTTCCAAGGTTAACCATTTTCAGTGGACAATGTCCAGTTTTTTAATTAAAAGTGCTTGGGCTCTACTGGCCACATGGCCAGTTCAAAAAATCCTTATTTTTCAGCCTGGTGGCCTTGTAATAAAATCCAGGTTAATCTCGTGACCTTCAACTGCTTGAAGACTTCCATAATGCCGTTTTACATTGGAATTTTGTATGGAGTAATATTCTGAGATTGAGAACGAAAGTCCCTTTTAAAATTGCCTTAAATGCATCTATGTCTAATTTAAAGCCGCATTTTCATAGAAGCTAGAAGCGTGAAAAAAACGCGCGAGAGCGAGAAAATGTCGCTAGAACTCAATCTCGCATCTAGCTTTGGTATTTTCATTTACGCTGGAAGCATATACTAGAAGCCAGAAAATGACAAACTAGAGCGAGTAAATGACGCTAGCTCCGATCTGTCTGAGACAGATATTTCTAGCGTCCCGCTTAGCGAGAAGCGAGATGCTGCTGCCACGTGATGCATTTTTAACGAATCATAAGGACATAAACAAAGTGGGGTTTTCTTTACGTGGTTTCTTCTTCATTTGGAAGCACGAGTTCTATGTCGGCATGATGGCGAGTAAGAAAGAGTTAAATCGAGGGTGAAATCGAAAATCAAGTAAATTTTTTATCGATTATTCTACTAATGTTTCTCTGTGCAGATTGGTCTTATAATTAGGAGAGGAATAGATAAAAAATCACATGATTTTCCACTTCATCATCCCTTTAAAAGAAAAGGTTTAACACGAAAGAGAAATAAATAAAAAGATCTGAGGAGACAATTATTAGTTGCATAATCATTAGATAAGGTTTATGGACAGAAAGTCGAAAGATTATAGAAATAGGGAGATCTACGAAACGTTGTGGGAGGAAGTTGCTTACCAAAATAATCAGACCTATAAATTTCGTGTTGGCCTTCTGTTGTCGTTGTTTTTGCCTTGAAACGTTGTTACTTCAGAGGAGTGTTAAGATCAATTGTAGTATTAACTACTTTTAAATTTTGACGGTAGAGAGCGCATAGGTTAAAAACTTCAAGTTTACCGTCTTCAATGTAAACGCGTCAGCGAGAAATGAATTGCGAGAACGCGCTGTGTTTTTCTAGCGCGAGAGTTTGAAACCGCTACAGCAACACGCTACTCGTCAAGCGGGAAGCGAGAACGCAATTTCTAGCTTCTATGAAAATGCGGCTTTATACTGCTCCATGGTGACAGATTGCTAGCAGTCAACGTATAACGGCATAAGAAACTGCATAAAATAGTGGAATTTCAATAAACAACTATGACAATTTCAAAATAAATTTTGAATGAGGCAGCTTTTTAACATGTTCAGTTACTTAGTTGAATGACCTCGATTGTGAGGCATACCATAAGTTTTTAAGATATGTTCCATAAGTATGACACTCCTTATACTTCGTAATGCTAGAGACTTATAGCGTTTTCCTTTGTGGTCTCCTGAGAGCGCTCCGAGATCGCTCCATATTTTCGTGTTACGTCACAGCTCTAGCTCGGAGGACCGAATGTAGTTGCTCCCAATGAAAGACAAAAGTTTTTTCAGAGCGGTTGGGATCAATCCGGGAGCAAACCGGGAGGGAGCGACTGGGCCAATGTAAAACGCGCCTCCGTCTCGGAGCAGCTCGTTTTTTCACAATGAAAGACGATTTTTTTTTCGGAGCGCTCCGGGAGCGCTCGGATCACCTCAAAGAAAAACGCTATTACTGAGAGCTAGTTCGAGGACGCGAGAATTGTCAGCACTCGGTTTTGCAGTCCATCTTATTATTTAGTCTGTACTAAGCCTTTGACAGCGCCTCACCAGGCGTCGCTTTAGGAGAATCTATGACGTTTCACCTACGTCACTTGACAAGCAACTTAACTTATAGGCATACTTTTTGAAAATAGACCTAAATTCAACAGTTTTCAGGCTAGGAGGATTTATAACATTTACAAAAGGAGTAGAGGCTACTTATAGGATACTACTATACTAGTGCAGATTAGTTTTCCACCAAGTAACCCAGAATCCTTGTGTAAATGGTATGAATCCTCCTAGCCTGCAAACTATGTATAATTTAATAAAAAAAAAAATAGATAAATGTTTGAAAAACTATTTTATTTCCATGAACTGGGAAATGTTTTCATAAAACTCAAAATAAGGAACATAACGAATCAGATACTACGTATCAAATAAATAAAATAATTAATGAATAATACATTTACTTAAAAACTTTAAACATCTGATTAAAATATTGTTTTAACGTTAAGATAATAAACCAAGTTATTAAAACTGGTTAAAATACACTTCAAATTAAAATTATTACATTTTTAAACCTTAGAAATATGAGATGTGTTATTGTTTTGCACTTTTATAACAGTGTTTGTACTAAAGCTCGTAAAACACAAAATATACAGAGTACTGTGTAACTAGAGTTGAACTAAATGGAACTAGAGAATCAGATACTATGTATCAAATAAATAAACGAAATAAAATATTAGATGTTCAACAGTATTATATATGAATACTATATATACTATATAATATGAATATATTTGTTGAAAACTTTATACACTTAAAATGTGGTTTCCTCAATATTATATTATGAGGTTCTTCTTAAACTTTAAAACGTGTTATACATTTGTACAGTTATAATATACATTTTAAAAACCATGTTTGTACATAAGGAAATATACAGAGTATTGTATTGTAACTCGCGTATCAAATAAAATAATAAATGTACAATAATATTAAATATGAATACTGCATTTAGTTAAAAACTTTACACAGGTGGTTAAAATACGATTTTTAAAAATAACCAGGTTATTAAAACCGGCTATATAAACACTTTATAATATATATTAAAACATTTTTAAACTTCTGAAAATGAAATGGCCTTATAGCTTAATTTGTACTATTTTGTAATATACAGTTTAAAAAATGTTGTTTAATGTTAAAACAACAACGAAATACACAACTCCTCTATTAGATATTTATCTATATTCAACTAAAATAATGTTTTAAACACTTTATAATATATTAAAACATTTTTAAACTTCTCTAAATGAAATGGCCTTATATCTTAAGTTAATTTGTACTATTTTGTAATATACAGTTTAAAAAATGTTGTTCTGCGTTAAAACAACAACGAAACACACAACTCCTCTGTTAGATATTTATCTATCTTAAACTAAAATAAAATATTGTTTAAAACTTTTAAAAGGGACGGATAAGTGTTTAAAACTTTTAAAAGGGACGGATAAGTGTTTAAAACTTTTGAAAGGGACGGATAAGTGTTTAAAACTTTTTAAAGGGACGGATAAATGTTTAAAACTTTTTAAAGGGACGGATAAGTGTTTAAAACTTTTGAAAGGGACGGATAAGTGTTTAAAACTTTTTAAAAGGACGGATAAGTGTTTAAAACTTTTTAAAGGGACGGATAAGTGTTTAAAACTATTAAAATGGACGGATAAGTGTTTAAAACTATTAAAATGGACGGATAAGCGTTTAAAACTTTTGAAAGGGACGGATAAGTGTTTGAAACTTTTTGAAAGGGACGGATAAGTGTTTAAAACATTTTAAAGGGACGGATAAGTGTTTGAAACTTTTTGAAAGGGACGGATAAGTGTTTAAAACTTTTTAAAAGGGACGGATAAGTGTTTAAAACTTTTTAAAAGGGACGGATAAGTGTTTAAAACATTTTAAAAGGGACGGATAAGTGTTTAAAACATTTTAAAAGGGACGGATAAGTGTTTAAAACATTTTAAAAGGGACGGATAAGTGTTTAAAACATTTTAAAAGGGACGGATAAGTGTTTAAAACATTTTAAAGGGACGGATAAGTGTTTGAAACTTTTTAAAGGGACGGATAAGTGTTTGAAACTTTTTAAAGGGACGGATAAGTGTTTAAAACTTTTAAAAGGGACGGATAAGTGTTTAAAACTTTTTAAAGGGACGGATAAGTGTTTAAAACTTTTCAAATGGACGGATAAGTGTTTAAAATTGACGCTAAAATTAAAATTAAAGGAGTTGTGAAACTATATGAAAAAGTAAAAGGTACTTAACTTAATCAACCTTTTTATCTTCTTGACTAGACACCTTTTTCTGTTTCGGCTTAAAAACAGGGACGAAAGTTGGTTTCAAAACCTTATTGGTTGTAGTTGCAGTTACGGTTTTGTTTCCCGCATCTTCTTCATCTATTTCCAACTTCTGTATAATTTTTTCTACAACTTCAAACATTTTCTTGGACCTAAAAACTGGTTTTGCTGCAGCAGATCTGGCTTCAGAATTTTCAGTTGGCTCAATGTTCTTCCTGAATCTCTTGGTGGCATGTTGTTGGACAACAGGGACAACTTTGTCACCTTCTTCGAGGGTTGCCTTTTTCTCAGAGCTTGAAGATCTTTTAGGGTTTTGAACTGTTGATTTAGAGACCTTTCGTTCTTTCACGGTTTTGGTAGAAATAAGCCCCTTTTTTAAGGTGGTCTTGAGCGAGGAGGTGTCATCTTGAGGACATGAACTTTTCTGAACTTCCGGTACCTTATTCTTTACAATTTCCGGTGTAGTTTTGGCAAAAGGCGATGGGTATTTCTCCGATAAAGGTTGGAGATATTTTGCTGATAATTTTGGGGTATTTTTGACGCTTGGTTGTCCAGCTTCGTTTCTTTGGCCATCAACATCAGCCATCTTGGATGGATTCCCCTTTTTCAATGGAATCTGAGCGGAGTTGGAAGGAGACACGGATGACATGTATTTTTGAGCTTCAAGAAGAAGACTGCGACTTTTGAGCAATCCTTGAGACGAAGATTCCGGAGTTTGAGGCAAGGATCTCGCGTTACTATCCTGAGAATTTTGAGGTGTTGATTTGTTCTGAACTGGAGTCTCCGCCGTCCTCGATGCGTCTCCCATTCCAAGTGTAGTCATGGATGCCATATGTTTTTGAGCTTCAAGAAGAAGATCGCGACTTTTGAGCAATCCTTGAGATGAATTTTTCGGAGTTTGTGGCAAGGATCTCGCGTTACTTTCCTGAGAATTTTGAGGTGTTGATTTGTTCTGAACCGGAGTCTCCGCCGTCCTCGATGCGTCTCCCATTCCAAGTGTAGTCATGGATGATGCCATATATTTTTGAGCTTCAAGAAGAAGATTGCGACTTTTGAGCAATCCTTGAGATGAATTTTTCGGAGTTTGTGGCAAGGATCTCGCGTTACTATCCTGAGAATTTTGAGGTGTTGATTTGTTCTGAACCGGAGTCTCCGCCGTCCTCGATGCGTCTCCCATTCCAAGTGTAGTCATGGATGATGCCATATGTTTTTGAGCTTCAAGAAGAAGTTTGCGACTTTTGAGCAATCCTTCAGATGAAGATGCCGCAGTTTGAGACATCGAACTCGCGTTACTACTCTGAGAATTTTGCGGTGTTGATTTGGTGAATGGAAACTTAGGCAACAATTCATTCTGTGAACTTTGAGATGCAGGTTTGGTGGTAAAAGGAGACGGATATTTTTCCGATAAGGGTTGAAGATATGTTTTCTTGACTGGGGTTTCGAGTAAAGGTTTTTCATTTTTACTAACAGAAGATGATTTAGTTACTGAAGCTTCCTGAGAATTGATGATTTTAGGTCCTAAAGGGGTTTTATCTGTTAATTTCGCTAGATATGTGCCTTCAATTGTTGTACAGTAGTTAAAAATTGGTTTTAGCAGGGATAGATTTAATTTTAGAAGTATGAATGGAGAACAGAGTAATCTGGGCGCGCGTCAAAGTCCCAAACCGCCTTCCACGGACGGGGGGGGGGGGTATGAAAGAAGAGGCGGGTCATAGCGACAGTGGTAAAAAAGAATAACTTATTCCCGTCAGCAACGTCATCAAAACGTAGTTTAAGTGAGCCAATAAGATAATTTAAACTTTTCGTTACGTGTTTGAGGGAGGGGCTCTATACTGGGATATGAGTCGGACTGAAGTAAATACTAACCGTTCTCCATTCCTACTTCTCAAAATACATCTATCCCTGGTTTTAGAGAGAGGTTTGGAGAACCGAGTGAAGTAAAATATTTATATATAATTTTATTTAAGGGTTCCACAGTCCCTGATGGGCAATCTGACTTTAAAGGTCTGTAGAAATCCGTAAACATTGCTGCGGTAATAGCGCTATCTACTCCAGGGTTCGGGCGAAATTTTTATAATGAAAAACCCTGACATTTCCAGATTACCTAGGACCAAATTTTGCCCGTATTAAAGAGTCCACACCTGGCCCATATTTAGCATTGCTCCAAGCACGGTTTGATATACCAAACAAAATGCCTGACCTTTTAAGAAGAAACTTTAATTCCCTGACTTATCCAAGTTTTCCAGGTTATCCAGGTCCCGTACGAACCCTGGGGGCCTATTCTGTAAGCTTCGAAAGCAAGTTGTCGATCGACATCTCTCTCGATCTCGAACCGAGATCTCGAAAATCACAAAAATGGTATTCTGTAAGAAGTTGTCGAACTTAAACATCTCGATTATCGACAAAGTTGTCGAACTAGATATCGACAGGGTAGTAGCTGTCGAGATCGTCTTTTCGTTTCGAGTAACCCTTCTTTCATGAGTTTTAATCTTAGTGTAAATAGCTGCCCTTCTACATTTAGCTCGCTTTGAGTTAGATATTCAAGCTAGAGAAATTATTAGGTGAATTTTACGAAGACACCGTGTTGTCAGAAGTATATAAAATTTCATATATACCTCTGGTGTTGTAATGTTAACGCCCAGGCCAAACAGTCCCCCTTAAATTTTGCAGGGACGTTAAATAAATTGCTTTTAATCTATCTTGAAAAATGCTGCAAGAAATGTGGAATAATGTCTGCGCTTTTCAACTGATTCCCCGAACATTAGGTACACCGGTACACGGTATCAAATATACAGGCTTTGTGAGTTTTGGGGTATGATTTAAAACCATATTCTAAAATGGCGGCCCAAAAAGTAACAAAGATGTCCCGACGGGCAACGATGCTGAAATTTATGCAGGGACGTTACTCTTAAGTCGTAGGTGCACATCAAGAAATATGGCTTGAATGCACGGCCATCTTGAAAAAAGGCGGGGAGAAATATAACTATCCTTTCGGAATAACGTCCTACTCTCGAAACCGTTCGACTAAAAATAAAAAGTGTCTTACGGGTTTTCGGGTTTAACGTGCCGTCATCTTTTAAAATGGCGGTCGAAAAAGTAACACTAATGTTATGCCCCTTTGCTACTAGTTAGAGATAAATCTATACGTTTAGAGCAGTCGAATAAAATCTTTAGCCTGTAGATCATAGGTTATGGTTATGTAAATAATAATATGGTATTAGCCAAATTACTTTTAAATACTTATTTTTGTACTGTCTATCCTACTTCAAATTAGATCGCTTAAAACCTGCAAGAATTAAACTAAACACTCACATCCTAAACAAATATAAACGATCTTATTTTTTCGTCCGCTAATAATAGTTTCAAGTTTCGCGCCTCCTAGAGTCCTATTATGATTGGTCCCATGAAACGGAAGTGCGTTACTCTTTCGACATCTATGCTGTTCTCGAAGATCGAGAACTCCGGTATCGAACTCGAACGATACATGTTATAGAATACCATTTTTCGTTCGAGAAGGATCTCGATCGATACGGCTATCTTCGAGATCGTGTTCGCTTCGAGATCGAGATCGACATCTAAGAAAATTACAGAATAGCCCCCCTGGTAACGTTTTTCTATGCCTTTTTCTTATAGTCAAAATCGCTGGAGGGGGATTCGTAAAAGGGGGAAGAAAATTTTCCTCTCTTCCGAAAGAACTGCATGAGGGCTCAAGAGGTTATAGTTCTCGAGGGAGCGAGGGGGGGGGGTTTGAAGGTCTATCGGGTTAGTACCGGCTTCGGGCTTAACTTCTACCCCCTTAACCTTTTTGAGACACAGTCACCCTTTCTGGTGCGCAAATTTTGGAGAATGCAAGGTGGCGTAAAAATGTCTAATCTCATAACGCGGTTACTATGTGTAAATCCGAGGGGCCAATCACTTAGCATAATCGGTGTAGACGGCTGTACCTTTGACTATACTAAAGCGAAAACGATTACGCCCAAGTCTGCCTTTGATAGTGCCAAGAAGGTATAAGATGCATAAGTATTCGCGCGCCATAGTCCCAGTCCCCCTTTCAAAATACAAGGGGGGGGACGTAAAAGGAGGCCGTCTCTTTCGCCTCTCCCCAGTCGGAAAATACTTAATTTTCGTCATTCGCGTCGCGTGGAATACGTGTAAGAAGTAATCGGTGTACAGGGTCTCTCCGAGTGGTTAGCCCCTCGTGTAACCCCATAAACGGCAACGAAGTACTCCCAGGGGTTTTGGTAGGGTCATACCATAAGCTTAAAACATACGTGTGTGTGGACAACGTTTTAAGATACACTTGTCAAGATAAGACAACGCGCAGCGAGATAAATTATTCGTGACGCAAAATTTATCATACGGTAATGATTAATCTAGCTCCTCCCTCAAAGTCCGCCTAGATACGTTAAGAAAACGGCTACACAATGCTTCCTATTGGATCATAAGCATATGATTGGATGTATGCATTCCTGGTCTTAAAAGAAGCTAGTTCTCACAAAAATGAAATGGGAAAACAAAATTCAGCTAGCTAATTGGACCAAGTCATCTTGTGACTTATTGCCACTTATCCAAAAATGGCGCTAGGCGGCAGCACTTTTCAGTGTTAGCAAGGCACTCTGATTAGCGCCAAAATTTTACTCTGTCCTACTCTCTCCTCTAAACAGAAAATTAAGTCTCCAGCAGAAAACACGAAAGGGGGCGCTGTGATCAGAACTAATAAACAAGCGGACGGAGCGGGCTAACATAGATGGTTTTGAACTTTGAGTTTTATACTTCCCATGATAGGAGTAATTAACTTCTGACAGAGGGAATACGCCAACAGTGACGTCAGGAGATAACAAACCGGTTTTTATATGGGAATTTAATTTACGTGTTTTTTTTAAGAATGCAAGAGAAAAAGGGATAATGAAGACTAAGAATAGATAAGGTCAGGTGCGACAAAATTAATAAATTAAAATTATATTTACCAGAAAGAATTCTTTGTGATGATTGGGATGAAACATTGAGACTCGCGTTCTTACTATTCTGAGAATTCTGAGGAGTCGTCATGGCAAAAGGAGATGGATATTTCTCAGATAATGGCTGAAGATAATTCTTTTTGATTGGAGTTTCAATTTCGATTGGGCTTTCAAGATTCTCCTTTCCTCCATAACTAGCTGATGCTGGAATTTCACGCTGGATCATTGCAGGGCTTTCTATTTTCTTAAATTCACCGTAACTTGGTGAAGAAACAGACTTTCCAACATATTTTGCAGAAACCTTGCGCTTCTTTGAAGAGTTTTGGGTGTTTTTTGTTGAAAATTTGGGCTTGTTTGAAGTTTTTTCAGCCTTTTTGGGGGTTTTACCGGATGTTGTAGCCTTTTGAGTAGTAATTTCAGTATTTTTCACTGTTGTTGTAGCCTTTTTAGTTGAAATTTCGGCATTTTTCATTGATGTTGTAGCCTTTTTAGTTGAAATTTCAGCATTTTTCGCGGATGTTGTAGCCTTTTTAGTTGAAATTTCAGCATTTTTCGCGGATGTTGAAGCGTTTTCAGCAGATTTTTCAGCAGTTTTCACTGATTTTTCAGTTTTCTTTGATGAAGTGTTTCCTCTAGTCATAGAAGCAGCAGTTTTCTTTGCAGATTTGGTGTTTTTTGCAGTAATTACGTCACTTTTCAAGTTTTCCTTGGAATTTTCCAAACTATCAAGGTTCTTTCGCTGCTTTTTGGCACTTCTTTTTGGAGATGGTTTTGGTTCCGAAATCTCTTCAATGAATTCCGAGTCGCCAATAACTTCCGTAGCTTCATCATCATCATCATCTAAAGTTCATTAGGCAAAAGATTTGAAAACAAATTAATTAATTAAGTTGTCAATTCTTGATAAGAAAAATTCTAATAACTCACCTGGCACTGAAGGCCAAGGTCCCTTGTAGTTATTAACAAAACTGAACTTCTTCAATTTGTTCTAAAATAATTATTAAATTAGATTTGTTAATTAATAAATTGAATTGAATTTGTTAATTAATTGAATTTGCTAATTTAATTGGATTTGCTAATTAATTTAATTGGATTTGCTAATTAATTTAATTGGATTTGCTAATTAATTTAATTGGATTTGTTAATTAATTTAATTGGATTTGTTAATTAATTTAATTGGATTTGCTAATTAATTTAATTGGATTTGCTAATTAATTTAATTGGATTTGCTAATTAATTTAATTGGATTTGCTAATTAATTTAATTGGATTTGTTAATTAATTTAATTGGATTTGTTAATTAATTTAATTGGATTTGTTAATTAATTTAATTGGATTTGCTAATTAATTTAATTGGATTTGCTAATTAATTTAATTGGATTTGCTAATTAATTTAATTGGATTTGTTAATTAATTTAATTGGATTTGTTAATTAATTTAATTGGATTTGTTAATTAATTTAATTGGATTTGCTAATTAATTTAATTGGATTTGCTAATTAATTTAATTGGATTTGCTAATTAATTTAATTGGATTTGTTAATTTAATTGGATTTGTTAATTTAATTGGATTTGTTAATTTAATTGGATTTGTTAATTAATTTAATTGGATTTGTTAATTAATTTAATTGGATTTGCTAATTAATTTAATTGGATTTGCTAATTAATTTAATTGGATTTGCTAATTAATTTAATTGGATTTGCTAATTAATTTAATTGGATTTGTTAATTTAATTGGATTTGCTAATTAATTTAATTGGATTTGTTAATTTAATTGGATTTGTTAATTTAATGGATTTGTTAATTTATTGGATTTGTTAATTAATTTATTGGATTTGTTAATTAATTAATTGGATTGTTAATTATTTTATTGGATTTGCTAATTAATTTAATTGGATTTGTTAATTTAATTGGATTTGTTAATTAATTTAATTGGATTTGTTAATTAATTTAATTGGATTTGCTAATTAATTTAATTGGATTTGCTAATTAATTTAATTGGATTTGCTAATTAATTTAATTGGATTTGCTAATTAATTTAATTGGATTTGCTAATTAATTTAATTGGATTTGTTAATTTAATTGGATTTGTTAATTTAATTGGATTTGTTAATTAATTTAATTGGATTTGCTAATTAATTTAATTGGATTTGCTAATTAATTTAATTGGATTTGCTAATTAATTTAATTGGATTTGCTAATTAATTTAATTGGATTTGCTAATTAATTTAATTGGATTTGCTAATTAATTTAATTGGATTTGTTAATTAATTTAATTGGATTTGCTAATTAATTTAATTGGATTTGTTAATTTAATTGGATTTGTTAATTTAATTGGATTTGTTAATTTAATTGGATTTGTTAATTTAATTGGATTTGCTAATTAATTTAATTGGATTTGTTAATTTAATTGGATTTGTTAATTTAATTGGATTTGTTAATTTAATTGGATTTGTTAATTTAATTGGATTTGTTAATTAATTTAATTGGATTTGTTAATTAATTTAATTGGATTTGTTAATTAATTTAATTGGATTTGTTAATTAATTTAATTGGATTTGCTAATTAATTTAATTGGATTTGCTAATTAATTTAATTGGATTTGTTAATTAATTTAATTGGATTTGTTAATTAATTTAATTGGATTTGTTAATTAATTTAATTGGATTTGCTAATTAATTTAATTGGATTTGCTAATTAATTTAATTGGATTTGTTAATTTAATTAGTTGTTAATTAATTTAATTAGAGTTGATAATTAAAATAATTGAATTAGAGTTGTTAAGAGAATATCTGCAGTATACCTCGAGTGTCATTTCCAATCCTAAAACAGCCTTTTTGTAAGCCTGTTTGATTTCACGTTTGTAATTTTTTCCACCAATTATAGTCTGAAAATTATAATTAATTAAATAAGTAAATAATTGCAACAAGTCTAGTTCATTCGTTAATTAATTAAATAAATAAATAAATAAATAAATTAAAAAACTATTTACAGGAAAAACTTGCTCTTTGGTAAATGGCTTGACCCAAGCACACGGAATCCAAGCTCGTTTAACTTTATTATCCAAAAGGACAACGTGGTAGTGAGTCTAACATTAATTAGGAAACGTTAACTTACTCATTAAATTAATTGAAATTAATTAATATTATTTAATATTTACCACTACTCCCGACATGACGTCACTCTCATACCAAAACTGTAATATATCTGGGTCATCATCAACCATAGCGGGCCACCTTTGAATGATACAAATTAAAATTAAGAATTTAATTAAAAACGATTATAATTAAAATTAAGAATTTAATTAAAAACGATTAAAATTAAGAATTTGATTAAAAACGATTAAAATTAAGAATTTGATTATAATTAAAATTAAGAATTTAATTAAAAACGATTAAAATTAAGAATTTAATTAAAACGATTAAAATTCAGAATTTCTTATACATTAAAATTAAGACTTACATTATACTTGCCATTAACGGAATTTAAGATACATTAAATTAAGATTTAATTATAATTAAAATTAAGACTTAATTACAACGATTACAAATTAAGACTTAATTAAAAACGATTAAAATTAAAAATTAATTAAAAAACGATTAAATTAAAATTTAATTAAAAACGATTTAATTCAAAACGCTTAAAATTAAAAATTAATAAAAAACGAGGGAATAAAAAAACAATTAAAATTAAAAATTTATTAAAAACAGGGAAAATTTGGAAGTAAAAAAAAAAACAATTAAAAGGGGAATTAAAGTAAAAACAAGGAAAAGGAGGAATTAATTAAAAACAATTAAAGGGTAATTAAATTAAAAACAATTAAAATGAAGAATTTAATGAAAAACAATTAAAATTTAATTAAAAAACAATTAAAATTTAATTAAAACAATTAAAATTTAATTAAAAACAATTAAAATTTAATTAAAAAACCAATTTTTTAAATTAAGAATTTAATAAAAACAACTTAAAATTTAATTAAAAACCAATTTAAATTAAGAATTAATTAAAAAAACAATTAAAATTAAGAATTAAATAAAAACAATAAAAATTAATAATAATAATAATTAATTACCATGGATAACCGATCATTTTAGCCCAAACAATGGAACCAGCGGTAAACTTGTTATAAACCATTTCTGGAGTATCGCTGTCTTCTTCCGGAGCTTCGCAAGAGTTATGATCTAAATCTGTTATAATGTAAAAGAAAAAATTATTATTATGCATATTATATTATATGCAAATTGGGGGTCAATAACTCACCTTTATTCATTTTACAGTACCACTTATCCGGTACTTGGAAAGGTTCTTTAATTTCATCTAAATATCTCCATTTAGCGCAACGGGAGTTACAACATTGTACCCAAGTTCCATCTTGATCTTCAATACGCTTTTTTTGGAGAGCAAGGATTAAATCCTTCGTGGTTTTCTTAGAAGTGACTGCATCTTCGATTAAAAAATTAATCGTAAACTTTCATTAAAATAAAATAAAATTAAAAAATTTAATTTAAAAACTTACTGTTGCTTTTCGTTCGTTTCATAGCAGGTGCTTGGGATTCATCTTCCATTGAAAGCTTCTTTGGCTTCAACTTATTTAATTTTTGCACGGGTCTTTTGTATTTCTTTGGGGTTTTGGCCCTCGGAACGTATTCTTCAAGTTGAGCAGCTTCATCTTCGGAGGTTTCTGGAGTTACGCTGTTTTTGGCTTCAATGTCGGCCGCTGACATTGGTCCACTAACTAATTCTTTAAAAATGTCGTCTGAAGGATAACTAGGTTCTTTCGGGTTCGAAAATAAGCTGGGTATCCTAGCTAAGTCTATTAGTTAAATATACAAGCGATTTATAAGATTATTAATTAGTTTAATGAGTCTAACGTCGTAAAAATGCTAAGCCTACTTTCTCCTTCAGGCGGTTCATTACCCCCTGATACCGCCGCATCAAATATCTCGTCGTATATGTTCGACATTTCTTAACGTTAAACAACCCTAAATTATACGCTCTGGGATAAAATATTAACAAAACTTTGTAATAATTATCTATAATTCATTTAAAATTAATTAATTAATTCAAAACTTACGAAAACTTCGTAAAAGCTTATGGTAAAAGAGACGCTCACAACACAGCCCCGCTGAAAATTCAAGCCAACGGTAACTGTACCGGCTTTCCGCTTCCGCTGCGCTTCGTCACGAGATTCTCGACCGTTGGAGATTTTTGAAATTTTACGTCATATGCGACACCTATAGTGACGTTTTAAGCGGGAAAATTTCAAAATACACACGTGATCAAGTTTCAAATTATTGTAGTTTTTATGAATTTGAACCATTTTTATTATAGTTTTTATGAATTTGAACCATTTTTATTATAGTTTTTATGAATTTGAACCATTTTTATCACTTATAGTTTTTATATATTTGAACCATTTTTATTATAGTTTTTATATATTTGAACCATTTTTATTATAGTTTTTATGAATTTGAACCATTTTTATTATAGTTTTTATGAATTTGAACCATTTTTATTATAGTTTTTATGAATTTGAACCATTTTTATTATAGTTTTTATGAATTTGAACCATTTTTACGATACTTCTTATTTTTATTTGCTCCTTTTTAGTTTTCGAGCTAGGGCTTATAAACTCAAAATTTTGTGGGAAAGCTCAAACTGCTCAATTTGAAGAAATCGTTTTATTGCGCCAGAAATAAAGGGAGACCACTTAGGAAAGGGGAAGGGTGTTCCAAATGGGGATTGTTCTCCTAATGAAGGACTTTTTTGTGGGTCTTTGAGGCATTTTATTTTTGAGTAAAATCAGACAATTTCAAAAAATGCCTAAGTTCTAAATTTTCATCGCAAAATATGACAGTTGTGGTCGATTTTATATTGTAATACTTAGCGGTTATCCAAAGTTTCAAGAAGACTTTCTGTGCCAATCTATAACAAATAAATAAATAAACAAAATAAGTAAATAAACACACTCTCATATACCTTGCCACGGTTCTGGCAGCCATATTGATGGTTTTCAGCTTACCCAACTCACCAATATGACCCCTGGCACCCATATTGATGGTTTTCAGCTTACCCAACTCACCAATATGACCCCTGGCAGCCATATTGATTGTTTTCAGCTTACCCAACTCACCAATATGACCCCTGGCAGCCATATTGATTGTTTTCAGCTTACCCAACTCACCAATATGACCCCTGGCAGCCATATTGATTGTTTTCAGCTTACCCAACTCACCAATATGACCCCTGGCAGCCATATTGATGGTTTTCAGCTTACCCAACTCACCAATATGACCCTGTAAATTATCTAACGAGTTTTGTCCCTCTTCCAAATGAAACCTCTCTTTAGAGTGGTACTGAGAGGAGAGGAGCTACGGGACGTGACGTCAATATTGGTAGTGTATGGCCTGAGCACACGACTTCCAATATGGCCGCCTGGCGGATTTTAAAAGAACTTAAACGCAGATTAGATAGTGGGAAGGGTATGCAAGGGAGTTATGTAAATGTTAACCTTGAAATTCTCAATGTAAAACCATAAATAAAACACAACTCAGTAGTACTTTAATAATTCAACACTTTTAATTGCAAAAACTGGTCTTATTCTTACACAAGTGTACAAATAATCCTCCCTTAGTGAATACGTAACAAAATTGCAAAAAAATTTGATGATTAATTTAATAATAACCCAATGAAATGTACCAGTTGTTTCTCTCTCAATTTATGAATAGAATGTTTTATTTTCAAGCTATAAAACATCCCGATCTATTCCGTTTTATCTTTACCCCCATCGCGATGATGTAAAAAGACGCAACTGAATAAGAACACGCTAATCATCATTGAAAATGCGCTTAAATAATATGGATAAGCTGATTTGATGAAACGCTCGTATTGAGTATGGGTTAAAGGTCGAACGGACACTTGCGTAGTGCTATACAAATGCGTGTAGCCCAATTTGTTATAGTCAACTTTGAATTGATACACGCCATAGACATCGGGAACTTTGAAGTTGGTTACATATTCATTACCTGCATAAAATTTTAAAGATTTAATGGGAAAATAATAGAGGGGGCACTGACAAAGGAGTTCATAGAACCCTGGGAAAACACTCAGGGAAATAAATAGTTAACAAAAACTCTCAAGGGAAATTTAGAATTTTTCGTTAAATTTAGGGAAATATGTGTGTGAGGTTTGAGTAAGTTTGCTCTGAAGGTGTTGCTTCAACTATGAAAAAACCACTCCCATTGGCATTACTCCATATATGGGCAAAAACCTGGAAAACTCGGGGGAAAAACCCCTGGAAAACTCAAGGAAATATATAGGGAAAACCCCTGGAAAATTCAAGGAAATATATGGGGATAAACGCCCTGGAAAACTCAGGGAAATATATGGGGAGAAAACCAGGAAAACTCAGGGTAATATATGGGGAGAAAACCAGGAAAACTCAGGGTAATATATGGGGAGAAAACCAGGAAAACTCAGGGTAATATATGGGGAGAAAACCAGGAAAACTCATGGAAATATATGGGGAGAAAACCAGGAAAACTCATGGAAATATATGGGGAGAAAACCCCAGGAAAACTCAAGGACACATATGGGGAAAAACACCAGAAAAACTCAAGGACACATATGGGGAAAAACACCAGAAAAACTCAAGGACACATATGGGGAAAAACACCAGAAAAACTCAAGGACACATATGGGGAAAAACACCAAAAAAACTCAAGGACACATATGGGAAAAAAAACCAGGAAATATATTGGTAAAAAGGTGGAAAAGTCGGGGTAATTTATGGGAAAAACCCGTAAAAGTCAGGGAAATATGTGGTTAAAAGTCTGGAAATTGGTTTCCCAAAAGTTGTATGTACCTTGTGACAATCACATTAATGTAAATGCCAAATTTAATTTACCCTTTTTCTTGAGTGGAGCTCTAACAAAAGGATCAATTCGTACAAATTCAAGTTGCAAGTCTGTGCTATCATAAGGCACCCATTTTCCATCCTTCAAGATATGAACTTCGATAGAATATACCTAAAAGAAGCAAAAACATAATTTTCCATGTGAAGTGATACAAAATACTTAATTATAATAATTCAATTAACTTAATAACTTACCACATCATCCATAATAGTGTAAGCTTCGGGTGGGGTTTTTTCACCCTTCTTATGATGTTTAACATTACCAGTTTTAAGAACACCCTTTTCCTTAAAAACCCATTGGGTCAAAGCTATAGTTAAGTCCAAGTTCCCTGATTTTTCAAACCTGATTAACGTAACCAAATTTAATTCATTTGGATTAAATAATTTAATTTCTTTCTAATCTTGGTTCAGAACTATTACTTCTTTCCTCCGATTGATTTCTGAACTGGAGATTGAAAGAAATGATCACTAAAAAAGTCCAAAGAGCCTGAGAATACAACTCTAGCGTTATTACGAGCCTGGAGGGCGGAAATTAACAAAGTGCTACGTCCAACTGAATGAGGGTACTGTTTTAAAGAGAAAGGGTTAATTTAGAAAAAAGGGTTCAATTTGAATAAGAATTAATTTTAATATTTACTTCAGTGATTTTATTATCAGGATTATAGCAATAAGCTGTAGGGGAAGCTCTCAAAACTTCCAAAACTAATGGATTTTCACGATCAGAAATAATTCTATGGAAGTTAAAATGAATTATTTTAACAAAATTAGTGGAAAACTCAAGGAAATATATGGGAAAATAACCTTGGAAAACTCAAGGAAATATATGGGGAAATAACCTTGGAAAACTCAAGAAAATATATGGAAAAAAACCCAATGAATAACTAAAGGAAATGTATAGGGTCAACCCGGGAAAACTCAAGGAAATATATGGCAAAAAACCCCTATAAAACTCAGGGAAAAATATGGGGAAAAACCCCTGGAAAACTCAAGGAAATATATGGGGAAAAACCCAATGAATAACTAAAGGAAATGTATAGGGTCAACCCGGGAAAACTCAAGGAAATATATGGGGAAAAATCCCAAGGAAAACTCAAGGAAATATATGGGGAAGGAAACATGGGGGAACCCATGGAAAACTCAAGGAAACATGGAAAAAACCCATGGAAACCTCAAGGAAACGTGGAAAAAACCCATAGAAACCTCAAGGAAACGTGGAAAAAACCCATAGAAACCTCAAGGAAACGTGGGAAAACCCATAGAAACCTCAAGGAAACGTGGGAAAACCCATAGAAACCTCAAGGAAACGTGGGAAAACCCATAGAAACCTCAAGGAAACGTGGGAAAACCCATAGAAACCTCAAGGAAACGTGGGAAAACCCATAGAAACCTCAAGGAAACATGGGAAAACCCATAGAAACCTCAAGGAAACGTGGGAAAACCCATAGAAACCTCAAGGAAACGTGGGAAACCCATAGAAACCTCAAGGAAACGTGGGAAAACCCATGGAAACCTCAAGGAAACGTGGGAAAACCCATGGAAACCTCAAGGAAACGTGGGAAAATCCATGGAAACCTCAAGGAAACATGAGAAAATCCATGGAAACCTCAAGGAAACATGAGAAAATCCATGGAAACCTCAAGGAAACATAGAAAAACCCATGGAAAAATCAAGGAAACATGGAAAAACCCATGAAAAATCAAGGAAATATATGAAAAAAAAAAACATGGAAAACTCAAGAAAATATATGGGAGAAAAAACTTCTGGAAAATTCAGGGCAATATATGGGAAAAAGCCTCAATCTTACCCAACTCCTCTAAAAAGCAATGGATTTATATTCTTGCTACCAATAACAGTAGGAGCGTCAATTAAATCAGATGGATCTGCTACAATTAAAGTGTGCTAAAATATAAAACTCTTGTTAAAAATAATCCAGAAAGAAATAATAATAATTAATTAAACTTTAAAGAACAAATATAACCTTTCCCTCATCTGAAGTGTCATAGTTCAAGTGATCAATGACTGCCGAACCCTCCTCATCAATTTCAAAACCATTTTCACTAGCTAATTCGCGAATTAAATCACCAACTTCAGAATTAGCGGCAACTAAAACATTGCCACCATTGTCAATGAAGTCTGTAATAGCCTGTACATTTAGACTGCCTCCAAATTCTGAATAATAATAACTTGTCACCAATTTTTAATTAAAATTTATGAGTTAATTAGGGTTCTACCTTCAACAGAAGGTGAAAATAAAATTAGATGCTCATAAAGATATTCTCCGTATTTCACCAAACTTAAACCAGGATCATCTGCAGTCTTAAATGTCAGTTTAAAGCCCCTATCTGTTAAGAAATATATATTAACAAATTAATCATTTAGCTAAATCCCTTAAAAACTCCAGGTTTTGACCACTCAAGGGGCGCGGGGCAAGTGACCACTCCGAGGGGTTGGACACTTCATAATAAAGTTCCCTAAATCATCAGAAATTCCGAATTTTATTAACTTTTACAATAGATTAGACCAAATTAAATTATACAATCTAACGGGAACTTCTCATCTTTATAATTATTTTTTTAAGTATAATAATTGCACTATATAGACATGATGTGTCCTACCCCTCCCTCGAATTAAAAGCCAACTTCTTTCACGCTTTCCTATGTTTCAACCAAGGCTTAGAACGAAAAACATAATTTTTACCTTGTAAGGTTTTGAAAAATATGGAATGACTCTCTCTTATTGCTAAACTATCCAGCAAAACCAACGTTTCACCTCCAGCATTAACTAAATTCGAACATAATAACGTAGTTACTGCTAAAAACACGATTTTAATTAGATCTTTCATTTTGAAACGTTGGACGACGTGTTCTTCTTCAATAAGCCGGCAAGTTATCTAATTCAGGGATGCCAGATTGAAAACCTTCAGCCCGCGGCCCGCCAAAATCAAATTGAAACGAAGCCCAATAAACCGCCAATCGGTATTTCGAAAAGAAGCCCGAAAACTGACCTAGGAGCATGAATTCATGCTCCTAGAACTGACTAAGATCTAAACAATCCAGCTCAAAAACAAGCCAAAAATTTATCGTGAAATATGCATTGAAATTTCTTTTAGAAATTTCAATGCATATTACATACTGACACCATTTTTTAAAACCCAAAACAAAAGGAAACCATTTTATTTAATCATAAATTGACGAATTATAAGCTGCTCAAAAGGTTTGAAACTACCATTTGTCAGTTTTTTGGGCATTCTAATGACCTTGGCCCATTGGCGGTATTTTAAGTACAGAAAGCCAAAAAAAACCCCGACAAGCCCACAGCCAACCCTTTTTTTTCCAGCCAATATTTTAGAGAAGAAGCCCAATTGGCGGCTTTCCAGCCCAATATGGCAACCCTGATCTAATTATCTACTCTCATCTATGGTCTTTGCATGGATAAAGAATGCGCGTGCGGAAATTTGTTTTCACGCTATAGGATCGGCAACTCCCTATCTCGAGCGACAGCTTATTCTGTATATACTCTGTTACAACATCGGTTGTCAGCACGCGTAAACCTAGGTCTCTATGTAATCTAGCCTTGCGCGTGCTGACAAGAGACAAAAAACTTCAGGATATTTTAAACGATTTTAAATCCTGAAGATCCTGAAGTTTTTTGTCTCTTGTCAGCACGCGCAAGGCTAGATTACATAGAGACCTAGGTTTGCGCGTGCTGACAACCGATGTTGTAGCAGAGTATATACAGAATAAGCTGTGGCTCGAGATAGGGAGTTGCCTATCCTATAGCGTGAAAACAAATTTCCGCACGCGCATTCTTTATCCATGGTCTTTGTATCTGTAGAGTAAAATATCATTCAAGTACAAAGACTAAACAATGCTGGACTTGTAAAACTATTTAAGTCTATTTTTGATCTACTAACTTACATTGGAGACATTTGCGCCATCTGCCATTGAGAAGCCGCCACCGGCTGGTTTGGTTTCCGTGTATTTTTTACTTTTGCACGCCAGATGGCGTTCAAAAGTTATATTTTTATAAACGGAAGACTTAAAGCCCGTCGAGCACGCTCGGGTGTCAATTGAAATATACGGGCCCACGAGAGGGAAACGATGAAAAATTCCCCAGTGGAATACCGGCGGTGGTTTGCTGACGTCATGGTGTAACCAAGAATCTGATACGCATGCGCGAGCTTTATAAAAAAATACCACTAGAATATGAACTTGATCAGTTACGCTCGTGGTATGGTGGTTAGAGCCGTTGCCTTTTGCGCGGCAGAACCATGGGTCGCAGTTCGAATCCACACGAGGAAATATTTTTTTTTTTTAAGTTTTATTTTAATTAAGGATATTTTGAGACGAAATTCATCTTAAAATAACGACGAAAAAGTTTTAAAGTTTTAACAAAAGTAAATTTATTATTAATACAGGCCTAAGCGCGCTATCTCAGGGAAGGCAGTCAAGGTGTATTTGGGCACCACGCATAGATGTCGCTTTTCAAAACCTCAAATCTCAAAAATCCCCGCGAATGTTTAAAACCAGCAAAACTTTGAGATTGAGGAATTTTAAAAATATAAATAAAATATTGCCACATTTTAAAAATTGGAATAAAATGGAGTCATATTTTAAAAATAGGAATAAAATAGAGTCATATTTAAAAAAAAGGAATAAAATAGAGTCATATTTAAAAAAAGGAATAAAATAGAGTCATATTTAAAAACA
Organism: Phalangium opilio; assembly: GCA_019434445.1. Taxonomy (NCBI): domain Eukaryota; kingdom Metazoa; phylum Arthropoda; class Arachnida; order Opiliones; family Phalangiidae; genus Phalangium; species Phalangium opilio. Next base: position 2,102,641 of record JAEQBA010003137.1, read on the forward strand.
AGGAATAAAATAGAGTCATATTTAAAAAAAAGGAATAAAATAGAGTCATATTTAAAAAAAGGAATAAAATAGAGTCATATTTAAAAAAAGGAATAAAATAGAGTCATATTTAAAAAAAAGGAATAAAATAGAGTCATATTTTAAAAATAGGAATAAAATAGAGTCATATTTTAAAAATAGGAATAAAATAAGAGTCCCATTTTAAAAATTAAAATTGTTCACATTTTAAAAATAGGAATATTATTGTTTTAATGTGGCACTATATTAATACTAGTTTTAAAATGTTTTAAAATAATCTGAATCAGTTTTGTTTGACTTACGTAATAAAAATTAATGTTCTGTTTTAACATTCCTGTTTTTAAAATGAGATAAAAAAAAAACTTAGGCATTCGGCGAATTAAAAGGTACCGAAAAAATTCTCGGGGGAGCGCGCTCAGGCTGGGCGCGTGGTATAGGTGGTATATCGGTTAGAAATATTGAGTTTTGCTCGGCAGAACCATGGGTCGCAAGTTCGATTCCACACGAGAAAATAATTTTTTTTCACGTTTTATTTTAATTAAAGATGTTTCGGGACGAAATTCATCTTAAGATAATAAGGAAAAAGTTTGAAAATTATAACTTAAGTAAATTATTTGAATGATTGCGCTGTTAAAGAATTCGCAACGAGGGCATACTCACTCACTTCTATTACTGTGTTGCACTATTAGAATAATAATAGAAGTGAATAAATTAACGTTAGAATTACGGGTAATCGTTTTAGCATAGTTACGGCTATTCACGTAAATTTTCTATACGCCTTTTAAGTTCGGTACGCTGTGGCTAATATTATGAGTCCATCCCTGGGCCATTTTTTGATAGTAATAATAGTAATTCGACAGTTGCCGTGCAAAAGTATTCTGTGCCCAGCCGGGCACATCTTGTTTTTTGACAGGTTTCAGTTTTTGAAACAGTTTAAAGGTAACCCTTTGTCAATCAACAAACATGCCTATCAGCGAAGTGCCATTTATTTCCTATATTTCCCTTTATATCGTATCGTTGCAAATATTAAATTGCAATTCAAAATCATCTACACATTGGAAACTGAGACTAGAAGATGGTAAAATATTTGGTCTCGATCCGCAGCCTTCAATAATTAGAGACGACTTAATTAATCGCTATGACGTTACCAGTCCAAGGCTTAACGAATTAGGTCAATTGTATCAAAACGAAGAACATAAAAGATTTCGAGAAAAAGATAATGATAATAATAATAATAACGACAATATTGGAGACACGGTTTTTGATATAGTAGTATCCACAATATTACAAAAAGGGGGTTTATGGTTTAAGAATGGTAGCAATAAAGATGAAGGAACTCAATGCCCCGAGGCTGAGACTCTTCCAGGCTTGGCTTCTAAATCTAAAACTATAGATTCATCTATGACGAAACAGTCTATATCGCGGGCGGATGGTCAAAAAACAAAGTGCGTTTATCCATTTTAATTAATTAATTTGGGTAGTAGCTCATTTCATTCTTATATAGGTGTAATAACTTATACAAACCTTCAACGGCAACGGCAAATAGTCGGATATCTTGTAGTCCAGATGTTAACTTCACAGAGTATGACTCACTTTCCGGTGTTGCCAATAGGCACAATCATCCTAGTCTACCTGAACCAGAAGTCATAAAGTACTTTCAGAAGAAAGGAGGAAACTCCAAACGAGATGTCAATATTAAAGCAGTTGAAAAGCATTTAGAAAAATCTATGAAAGAGGTAAAATTTTATAATTATTATCAGAAGTCGATGAGACTAGAAGTACAGAAGTACTGAGCTAACCAAATTCTTCACTTGGCGAAAGTGAATATTCTTGATAACACACGAACGGTTGGCCCTCTGGTGGCGGTTTCTGAATTTTCCCTCCAAAACGTGAGAGGCTCGCGGCGGTAGACGGCCGAACAAGATTTAAGCACCCGCGTCCGTGTTTCGCCGCTTTAGGTTGAGGGGAAGGGGGTGGGAAATATTTTTGGAACTCGACCAATTTTTTTCTCTCTAGTGTAGGCGCGATGGAAGCGGCATAAAATCCTCAAATTTGTTCACTAGTGCCAGGATCTATTAACAATGCTAGAGCCCTTTACTTCTAGTCTCATCTCACTTCTGTTATTAATTAATTATTTGTTTATAACTAAGTTTTACGCTACTTGCAGAAACCTAATAGCCGCAATACTTTATACCAAATTGGTAATTATTGGAGGATTAAAGGTGATACGAGAAACTCCATCGAATGCTTCCGTAGAATTCTTAAGCAGTATCCTAATGATAAAGATGCGCTACTTAGTTTGGGCAGGATACTTTTCCTATTAGGATATCTGGAAGACGCGGCGTTTTTAATTAGAAAATCATTAGAACAAGCTCAAAATCATCCTGACGATTTTTTTCGTCATTTTACTCTGGGTCAAATATTAAAAAGTTACGGCCACCATTATGAGGCTTCATTGTACATCAAGCAGTCGCTAATTTTGAATCCAGACTATAAGGTAAATGTTGTTATCAGGGTTCGTACAATCCTGGAAAACCGGGAAAATCTGGAAAAATCAGGGAAATAAATAGTTGAGAAAAACCTCAGGGAAATTTGGAATTTTTAGTAAAATTCAGGGAAATCAGGGAAATTTGCGTCAAACAGGGGCCGAGTAATTAAGCAAAATGTTCGTAAACATCCCCTCCATAGGATTAACATTACACTATACTTTGGAGGCTCGTAACTCTGGTTCTACTAGAGATACGGGGATGTGCTTTGATTATGTAATAGTCATATTTGCCCCCCATCCAACCATACTAAAAACTTATGGCTACGACAAACAGGGGCCGAGTAATTGAGGAAAATGTTCATGAACATACCCTCCATAGGATTAACATTGCACTATACTTTGGAGGCTCATAACACTGGTTATATTAAAGATACGGGGATGCCCTTTGAGTATGTTATAGTCCTATTTGCCCCCCATCCAACCATACTAAAAACTTAGGGCTACGACAAACATTGGCCGAGTAATTAAGCAAAATGTTCGTAAACATCCCCTCCGTAGGATTAACATTACACTATACTTTGGAGGCTCATAACTCTGGTTCTACTAGAGATACGGGGATGTCCTTTGAGTATGTAATAGTCCTATTCCCCCCCCCCTTCTTCGTTAACATTTGCTCCATAGGATACTCCATATACGGGAAAAAACCTGGAAAATTCACGGAAGTATATGGGAAAAAACCTCCCATAAATCTCAGGGAAATTTGTTTTCCAAAAGTTGTATGAACCCTGTGTTATCTTCAAAGGCGTTATTGGTTTGTTAATTTACTTTTTCCCATTGTTATAGCCTGCAATGGATCTCTTAAATGATCTACAATCACTGCCAGAAACTTCTGTCCACGCTTATACCCTTTTCATAATTGCCTTTCTAGTTTTGGCCGTTCTTTTAGGAGTTTTATCCACTATCGAAGTAGTTAGTGGTGTCTCCGATGATAACTTATCGGGAAGCTCTACAGGGGGTGAAGTCAATAAAACACAACGTCATTTTAATAGGGCTATGGCTATGCGTTCCATGAAACTGGCAGTCAATTCTCGACCTTTTAGATTCAGGAAGTAAAATTGATTGTAAATTAATTTAAACTTCCTGATTTTTAATGTAGTTCTCTACGCTTCCTTTTTTTTTCTTCCAAAATTAACGCGTTTTCCTCTAAAACCAGTAAACCAACTCGAGTCTCATAGGTTGACGAGTTATTGACAAACAATTCTTGCCATTTTTAAATACAAAAGTTAAAATAATTCCAAATTAAAAACAAATACACTTAGTTTTTTTCCGGTAATTGGATATTAAAATTATCTGAAGTCAAATTATTCTTATTCAAAACACTCTCAAAACAAATTTAAAATCAGTTTTAGCAAAAACAGTTATTGGTAAGGTTTTAGGGGATATAAACCAAGGATGATGGGTACTAACTGTGGAACGACTCGGGTTCAGTGGGACGCTAGAAATGTGGGAGGAATACTCGGAAAAATGGCGGGCGGTCTACGTCAGACGAATCAGGAAGATCGCGCGATTCGCCCGCCATTTTTCCGAGTATTCCTCCCCCCTTTTCTAGCGTCCCACCGGACCTGAGTCGTTCCACAGTTAGCGGGCCGAATTATCTCGGATTACGCGTCCTCCCCCGATAAAACCTTGCATAAACCACCTTTTAAATGCTATTAAACTGTATAGTTTAACGTATTTGCCCCCTTGTAACGTTTTTGGTGACTTAACGATAGCTTCCAAACTGGCCTAAACGAAAAATTATGTATATATAAAAATATCTGACAGGATTAAAAAAAAAATAGCAATATCTTTACATTTTTATCAGGGGCAATCAATGGGGGCCAAAAATTGTAACTCCTATTTATAATTAAACTTCCAAGCACTAACAATCACCATGGGTCTCTAGAAAAAACGTGTTTAATAGGTTACGAGAACCAATTACCCGAGAAAACAAATCTGGTCATATTATAAAATATTATTTTTAAGTTGTTTTAAAGAAAAAACAAAAAAACTAATTCGAAATGTTTTGGTTGAAGAAACGTATATAAAGTACTTATTTTTTAAACGAAGGAAATGAAAACTGAAGCCCAATAAATAGTAGCAGTCACAATTTAACCCGTCAAATCTTTTTTCAGAGCAGTTTTGGCTTAATTATTTTTTGGTTTTAACAGTTAGCTTTGACGAAAATGTTAAGTTGTACATTGTCATTTGATTTTAAGACCTATTTTTAAATTTTTAATCCCTGTGGCGATTTCTTTTAAGAAAAAAAGGAAATATAGCCTTATTTAAAAACCAGTGAAACATGGAAATTGAAAAAAAAAAACGCAATAAAAGTTTTGCTATAGAGTTGCAAGCCATTTGTTTCTATTTTTTCATGAGTTTCAATGCTTATTGAGTCCTCAGTAATTGAGGTTGTTACAGGTGGTGACGGAGGGTGGATTTGAAGTTAGTCACCACTTGCCACACGGGGTAGTCGGCACTTATAGGCGAGGATCGCTGACAAGTGACGTTCTTATTTCGTCAAACTTTGTTTGTACCCGTTCGAGTCTTAGAAAAACGCGTTCCGAGTCCGAGCCCTGGAAAAGTGGGCTCCTCGAGTCTAATTTGAACTCGTCCAGCCCTCCTCGGGTAATTTTAGACCTTGGCCAAGGACCCGGATACCCGTTCGAGTCTTAGAAAAACGCGTTCCGAGTCTGAGCCCTGGAAAAGTGGACTCGTGGAGTCCTCGAGTCTAATTTGAACTCGTCCAGCCCTCCTCGGGTAATTTTAGACCTTGGCCGAGGACCCGCGGGTACCCGTTCGAGTCTTAGAAAAACGCGTTCCGAGTCCGAGACCTGGAAAAGTGGGCTCGCCAAGTCCTCGAGTCTAATTTGGACTCGTCCAGCCCTCCTCGGGTAATTTTAGACCTTGGCCAAGGACCAGGATACCCGTTCGAGTCTTAGAAAAACGCGTTCCGAATCCGAGCCCTGGAAAAGTGGACTCGTGGAGTCCTCGAGTCTAATTTGAACTCGTCCAGCTCTCCTCGGGTAATTTTAGACCTTGGCCAAGGACCCGGGTACCCGTTCGAGTCTTAGAAAAACGCGTTCCGACTCCGAGACAGGGAAAAGTGGGCTCGTCGAGTCCTCGAGTCTAATTTGGGCTCGTCGAGTCCTCGAGTCTAATTTGGGCTCGTCGAGTCCTCGAGTCTAATTTGGACTCGTCCAGCCCTCCTCGGGTAATTTTAGACCTTGGCCAAGGACCCGGGTACCCGTTCGAATCTTAGAAAAACGCGTTCCGAGTCCGAGCCCTGGAAAAGTGGACACGTCGAGTCCTCGAGTCTAATTTGGACTCGTCCAGCGCTCCTCGGGTAATTTTAGACCTTGGCCAAGGACTGGGCTACCCATTCGAGTCTTATAAGAACGCGTTCCGAGTCCGAGCCCTGGAAAAGTGGGCTGGTCGAGTCCTCGAGTCTAATTTGGACTCGTCCAGCCCTCCTCGGGTAATTTTAGACCTTGGCCAAGGACCCGGGTACCCGTTCGAATCTTAGAAAAACGCGTTCCGAGTCCGAGCCCTGGAAAAGTGGACACGTCGAGTCCTCGAGTTTAATTTGGACTCGTCCAGCCCTCCTCGGGTAATTTTAGACCTTGGCCAAGGACCCGGGTACCCGTTGGCGTCTTAGAAAAACGCGCTCCGAGTCCGAGCCCTGGAAAAGTGGGCTCGCCAAGTCCTCGAGTCTAATTTGAACTCGTCCAGCCCTCCTCGGGTAATTTTAGACCTTGGCCAAGGACCCCGGTACCCGTTCTAGTCTTAGAAAAACGCGTTTCGAGTCCGAGTACTCGGACAGGCCTATCCCTAATCATCTTCATAGTTTCGATTAGTAGCATTGACTCTTGAAACGGAATACACCACTTGCTTCTAATTATAGATAAGCTTGCAAAGCTGCGTACCCCATTCCAAGTGAAAATACTTAAAATTGCAACTATGAAGAGGAGTTTATTTAACGTATAAGGTAAAACATTCAACTCCGTAATAAGAATAATAATACTTGTTTCTTGAGATTTTTTTTTTAAAAAAAGCTTTACATGATAGATAACAAACGCAAAAAAAAATGGAATGCAAAAAAGTCAAATCACACACTCTCTCGTAGATACAGAATTTTCAATAATTAAATAGCTATGAAATACACATAGTAACATTCGAAGCACAAAGTTGTTTATAATAAATCTTCAGGGAGGTATAATGTAGATAATTGGAAACCTTTTAACTTTTTAAGGCTTTAATGTCACGTAACATATATTGAAAGTCTGCGCATAGCTTAGTCTTACAGGTTTTCAAGGGGCATTAGCGCAGAAATCATTAAAATTTGGGTTTTAACATTAATTTCGAATCAAATATAAAAAGGCTTTGATATCATTAACATCTACATAAAAATTTGAGGCCTAAATCAAGGAGGATACGAAATCTGGGAGAAATAGGCATGCGCGCTAACTGTGGAACGAGTTGGGTTGGGTGGGACGCCAAAAATGGGGGACGAATAGTCGGACTCTATTGTAATAGATAGTTTTCACACATGGAGGGTTCATACAATTTACACCAGGAGGCCAGGCTACCTGGAGGACAGAAATCTGTCTATTTTTTGTCCTCCAGGTAGTCCGGTGTCCTGGTGTAAATGGTATGAATTTTCCTGTTGTGAAAACCATCTATTGGTTCGTCTGTAGCCCTTTGTGACCAATTACCAATGCGTCCGACTATTTCTCCGCCCATTTTTGGCGTCCCACCCAGCCTGAACCGTTCCACAGTTAGCGCGCGCATGCCTATTTCTCTCCGATCTCGCATCTCCTTGCCTAAATAATCTTTGACGACATGTTGAAGAAAATAACACAGTTACAACGTTGCTCCGTTGTTTTTGTATGGAGGTTGTTTTTGTAAATAGATAATAGATGTTTAATTAGTTTTAGAACAAATGACGTGGGGTCCTGGATGGCTCATTAACCAATTACTAGCAATAGATCATTCCACCAGAGGGCAACACAGTTATGACATCACTATCCCTACATAATTATTAAAAAAAAAAAAAAAAAATATGACGTCATAATTTTAATGACGTTGCATCTGCTGGATGAAAAAAAAAAAAAAAAAAAAAATAATAACTCGCTTGTAAAAGAAGTTGAACTTAGTAGTAGTAGTACATCTTCGTTTTTGAGTTTGTTTGTCAACACTCAGTATAATTAATATTATTTACTTCTGATAATAACATCAAACATCTTATGATATTTAATCATTTTAACTGGTTAAATTTTGCAAGATTTTTTTAACAAAGAGATATTTTAGTAACAATAACGTTTTTTCTTTTTGTTTGGCGAACGTAGTTTCTCGGCAATCATTTAGAAAATATTTTTACAACTTATTTTGCGAGAAAGTTAGGAAAATCTTGCGTTATATTTGGGTAAATTAACTACCACTACACGGATAAGGGATAACGTGCTTAAAATTAATTTAAACACGTAATGTAAAAAGACTAGCTTAGCTAATAGCGTCTTCTTATTATTAACAGGACTTTTGCATTGCAACTATTATAGGAAAGTATTTAAGTTTTCTTTTTTTTTCAGTACAAGTTGCTCCTTGTTAAGCCTTTTTCACATTTATTTACTAAATATATAACCACCTATGAAATAACCTAAGGCACTATTCTACAGTAATTATTTACATTTAATTTGAAAAAACAAAATATATATATATATATTTATAAACACCAGATTCTTTGTTACCCTAATTACAATTACACTTTATAATAATTATTAGTTAATTAATAACAATTTCAATTTTTTAAATTACTAACGGTATTAATATCAAACACGTTAACTGATATTTTTTCATTTAAAAAATAATATTCGTAGAAAGTTACGGGGAAAAATTCAGGTAACATAACATTATACCTTAAAGGAACGGACATTTTCTAAATATAAAAGGAATTAAACATTAAAAAAGAACTCTTATTACAAAATAATTAGCATTTAATTACTAATTAGTATTAAAACAATCAAGGACTACTGCGTCAACCGCCATTGATTTAGTGGCGTCTGCTAAACCAAACCTCTTACCCCTCCATCTCTGTCTGTCGGAATTCAACCAATCAGGTAAAGGGTAAGAGGTTCGGTTTAGCAGACGCCACTAAACCACAACCTCTCTGTCTGTCCGAATTCAACCAATCAGGTAAGGGCAAGAGGTTCGGTTTAGCAGACGCCACTAAACCAAACCTCTTACCCCTACCTCTCTGTCTGTCCGAATTCAACCAATCAGGTATGGGTAAGAGGTTTGGTTTAGCAGACGCCACTAAACCACTACCTCTCTGTCTGTCAGAATTCAACCAATCAGGTAAGGGCAAGAGGTTCGGTTTAGCAGACGCCACTAAACCAAACCTCTTACCCCTACCTCTCTGTCTGTCAGAATTCAACCAATCAGGTAAGGGTAAGAGGTTCGGTTTAGCAGACGCCACTAAACCACTACCTCTCTTTCTGTCAGAATTCAACCAATCAGGTAAGGGCAAGAGGTTCAGTTTAGCAGACGCCACTAAACCAATGGCGGTTGGCGCAGTAGTACTAAATTATTTTTAAGACTAATTAAATGCTAATTTTAAATTTTGTTAGTAATAAAAGATCATTTATTTTAATTTTAATATTTAATTCCTTTTATATATAGAAAAAGCAGCCGTTCTTTTAAGGCATAATGTTATGTTACCCAACCTTTTCCTAGTTTAAAGGAACTGTACAGTAGTTAGCAGTCGAGTGGAAATCTTTACCTCTCATTAACGAGTACTTTAACTTTACAGTTCCTTTAATACGGTAAAATTAAAATTAATGACAATAGTTAGGAGGAAGTGACGATTGAGAAGTTAAAGAGTTTTTTCTTTTTGTAAATCAAAAATATATTACAGGGGATTAAGTGTAGTGTAATTAATCACATAAATACTTTTATAAATTACTAAATCTAGGTTTTTCTCCCCTAATTCTAGAAATTATAGTGTCCTTTGGTGGGTTTGAATTTTATTATACTGTTAACTTAAAAAATGTTTGCGGCGTTAAACAGAAAAACAGAAGCTACTTAATTAATTATTCTGCCGAAGTAACGTAACGTAATTTAAGATTAGAAAAACGAGAACTTAGAACTTAGAAGTGATATTTTGGTTGTATTTTTTTGGAAGAGAAAGACTACATGACGTGGACTGTATCAATACCTAAAACTGAACCCAATTTTGCGCAGCTGGGGTACTCGATGTTACATTAGAGGAAGCGCTGAAAAGTATTTTCAAATGCAATTAATTTATTAAATCAAAAGTGGATGATGTGTCGAGGAAAAGTATGAAAATGGCCAAAAGTCGCGAGTCATCGGAGTTTCGCCATAATTGACTGTTTTATTGGCGTAGCTATACTGGGCCTTATCACTCCCTTAAAATAGGTCTTGTCAGATTGTTAATTCGCGGTTACCGTCGTCTGCTATTGCGTATGCTAGAACTTCCTCGATTCGTGTTTCTAGTCAGGATAGAGTAGCTGATAATGTTTTAAAAGGTATTTGAAGGTATAATACGTCGTTTACCAGGTAAATAACAAGGGGGCTGCCATTGCGTCTTAGTAGTTTTTGCTACCGCCATCTAGCGTCGAAGTAAAGCGTAAAATTCGGTATTTTTGTCTCTTTAACCGTCGGTGTTTAAAGCCATAATTCTCATTGGTAATTAGTATGTTTTGAAAAATAAAAGTGGCAAGTTGGGGTAGAACATGTTCCGTTCTTGGCTGTAAAAGTAGTGATAAGCATTTAAGGGAGTGGAGATCGCAGGTTTGCAAACTTCATTCGGGACCTGACAAAGGGTTAACTCTGTGTCATAAAGATTGTTGTTGTCCGCGGCCATTTTTAAAATACGGAATAAAATCAAAGTACAGAATTCGCTCACTAGATGGCGCTTATCAAAAACTAACATTTAAGAAGTGGGAGGTAACCTCGTACATCCTACATCGCGTATATGGATTTAAGTAAGGTTTAAAACAAATCTCTGTAATTTAGCTATAGCGCGAGCAGCTTGCGTCGTGATGCGCGTGATCGAGTGGGCTATGGTTAAACCAAGGAGCATAAATGTCTGAACTACTTTCAGTCGCGAGTTTGCAAGTCCATCAGTCACTAGTAAACTAAATAGTTATTGGCGAAACTTTGATGTCCTGCGTCGCGTTTTTTAACACAGGCTCTATGGCCATTGTCATACTTTCCCTCTCATCCACATTTGATTAAATTAAACTTAGCAATGCCACGCATCAGGCATTTCAAAGCCTAATTCAGCCAATAGTGTTAATTACTTTTGTGCTGATGCAAAGTCACCCCATAAATCAACATTTTGACCATTGGTTGATACTCCGGTACTAGCTGGTGTTGCGTTTACAACAGCGGGATCACCAAGCAGGCCTAAAAGATCAACATTACTCTCTTCAGAGGAGGCTGGGGGTGCGGGTAAAATGCCGGTAGAATCTGATCCAGTTGGAGATGGAGCTGGAGGGCTGTTTTTTGCACTAGGAGGTCCGGGTACTTTATGACTACCAGGTGGTGGAGGTAATAATCCAAATCCTAATCCACCAACAGTTCCTGCTCCAGCTTTTTGTTTGGATTTTGAGGATCCACTCTTTTTCTGAGAGAATAAGGGCGCATTTATTTATTTTTAGAGCCGTTTCTAAACTCGGAAAGTGACAGCCAAAAAACTAACAGCTATATTCATATTAATGGTTATAGTTTGCCCTTCTTTGAAACCCAAATCAAGCTGAGGTTGGGATGCTTCGGGTTTTGCCGATTCTTTCTCAATTTCTTCATTCTTTTGTAGCCACCTAGTGTACAAATCCATCAGTTACATTCGGATTTGAGCAGTGACGTAACTACACAGGGTTCATACAACTTTTGTAAAACAAATTTCCCTGAGATTTATGGGAGGTTTTTCCCCCATATACTTTCCTGAATTTTCCACGTTTTTCCCCGTATATGGAGTATCCTATGGAGCAAATGTTAACGAAGAAGGAGGGGGAGGGCAAATAGGACTATTACATAATCAAAGGACATCCCCGTATCTTTAATATAACCAGAGTTATGAGCCTCCAAAGTATAGTGTAATGTTAATCCTATGGAGGGTATGTTCACGAACATTTTGCTCAATTACTCCGCCTCTGTTTGTCGTAGCCCTACGTTTTTAGTATGGTTGGATGGGAGACAAATATGACTATAACATACTCAAAGGACATCCCCGTATCTTTAATATAACCAGTGTTATGAGCCTCCAAAGTATAGTGCAATGTTAATCCTATGGAGGGGATGTTTATGAACATTTTGCTCAATTACTCGGCCCTTGTTTGTCGTAGCCGTAAGTTTTTAGTATGGTTGGATGGGGGGCAAATAGGACTATAACATAATCAAAGGACATCCCCATCCGTATCTCTAGTAGAACCAGAGTTATGAGCCTCCAAAGTATAGTGTAATGTTAATCCTATGGAGGGTATGTTCACGAACATTTTGCTTAATTACTTGGCCCCTGTTTGACGCAAATTTCCCTGATTTCCCTGAATTTTACTAAAAATTCAAATTTCCCTGAATTTTACTAAAAATTCGAAATTTCCCTGATTTCCCTGAATTTTACTAAAAATTCAAAATTTCCCTGAATTTTCCCTGAGGTTTTTGTCAACTATTTATTTCCCTGATTTTTCCAGGTTTGTATGAACCCTGCTACATCCCTCCCCAATGAGACTCCTGTATGGCTCGACCATGGTATTCAATTATAGTTACGTCACTGGATTTGAGGATATGGTCCAATAAAATAATAATAATACTTGAAATGATCTTGCAGAGCTACATTAACATCAAAAGAGTCTCCTCTATCCGCGAACCCAATACCAATAAATGCTGATCTTCCATCATCATCTTGTAACCTTACAACAAAGTAACGACTTGAGTCTGTAACCGATTCAATTGCTACACCAGGGTACTTGTCAATAGGGCTTTTAGCGAATAGTTCTCCTATAATGATACATTTATATATCCATTCCATGCCTCATGAATAGAGGCTCTATTTTACCAGTCATTTTGTCTTCAAGCTTGATAAAGCATTCTTTTCCTTTAGCTACTAATCTGAGCCGTCCAGTCCAATCAGGACAATCTAACTTCCAATCAGCAGCCCTGAAAATAATATTAACAATTCTGAAATGGTAAAAAACCTATTTTTCTAGCTTTGGCATGGTCGTTTGGTTTTCTTTTCAAAGAAAATGTGATGTCATCATGTCATTTTCATGACAATGAAGGATGGAGGAAGCCAATTAGCCAAATAGCAAGAATACAATAAAGGGGGCGGAAATATTGAAGCCAAGGCTTAGTAAAATTAATCAAAGGATTAACCTAATTATGGTTATCTTATGCACTGTAGTGTAATTTATAGACTGAATAAAGTTTTTATGTCAATTATTCTTACCTTACACCACGATTGGTAGTTCTGGGTGGAATTTTGTACACAAAAACTTCTGGCTTGACAAGAAGAACTCGCTCATATTCTTCCGCCATTGCGACTTGCACTGTCTCCGATATCCAAAGGCCTGTTCAGTCACCCTAGTGTCTAACGTCACCGTCCGTGAGCGTAAATCGGGTGGGCTATGCACCAACCAATGAGATAGAATATATTGATTAAACCTAGAGTTACAATCCAAAGGGACCTGAAAACGGGGTACAACACCTCTCTGTAGCACGTATGCTTTATAAAAAAAAAATAAAAATAAACAACCGGGAACAGCCAAGGTGGTTTTTAGTTTTTTCAATGAGTTTATAAATAATCACAAAAACCGAATGGCCTTGACTGTTACCAAATTCGCAGCCTCCGTTGTCCTTTCATTCCCCTGATGCTACGCTAGAAAGGACTCAGTTTGTATAGTGGAAGGCGGGCGTTTTCCAGCCCCTTTAGAGATCCAACATGTTCTAATAATTAATAATGTTCTAATATCTATGCGTGCAACGTTCAAGCTACTTGCGGTCTCACCTGCTCACAACCGAGCCACTACCTACCTACCCAAAACACAAACAGCACTGTAACAACTCCCGACTCCGAGTACAGTATGAATGGTTTATCCATATTGAAAAATAGTACAGTTTCACAAGTGGAGGTAAATGATCCTTGGGATTAATTTATTAATTTGGTACTATTATTGCTTGGAGGAGTGATCTTTGAAGACATGAAGGGTCACCGGTCCCGCCTTCTATTTAAAAATAACTGCTTATTTCCAGGACTGGTTTTTAGTGAGCACAGAGCAGACGACGCTACTGCTCGTCGTCGATTCGACTCGCCGATTTTGCGAGTACTCAATTGGGAGTTCTAATGTATGTCGGTGGGAACGAGAAATAAACAGATTTAAATAATTATTCTTATTAAATTTAAAAAAAATGGAAAGGGAGAAAAGTAAACTCGGAGCAAAAAGAGGGACTAACAAAGTTAAACGTAAGTTTAATGAAGCTAGTTGACATTTTGTAATGACAAGAATTCTTCGGTATCCCGCTAATGAATGCACATTGTATTTTTAAATCACTTTAGCAACCCTGATTCCATCTGGCGATTTCATTGCATTGGGTAAGTTATTATTTAGGCAATTAATACATATTATTATATGTAGTCTAATAATCTAGATTAATTAGGTTCAAAATCGTCAAGAGTACCATCGGAGATACCTGAGCCAAAGTCTCAGAGTAAACCATCCTCTAGTTCAGAAAGAAAAAGGGACGTGTCATCCCCATCAGCCTCAACTGGTTCTTTACCAAAGAAGTCAAAACTCTCAAATAGTCCATCCTCCTCTTTAGGGTCTCCTTTAGTTAGAAGTGGATCACAAGGGAAAAGGGAAACGGTCAAAAGCGAAGTCTGGGATAGTGTAGCAACTGACGGTAATTAGGAACTGGGATTAATTAAAGGGGCTGGCCGGAGCTGTTGGGGTGAAGGGGGGGTCAAACTGTTGGTTAGCATATTGCTTACCCACCCACCGCGACGGTGGCGCCATTTCTTATGGCCAAAGAGCTGGGTGTTTTCCCCCTGAACTAAGGGCGGACTTCACCCCAACAGCGCCGGTTAGCCCCTTTAAACTACGACTTTCGTTGGAGTAAAACTGAAAAGCTTTCTTTAAAGTTGAACCAGCTGAACTGCTCAATAAGATTATTGAAGCTGAAGACCAAAATGAAGATGAGAAAGTTGAGGCTCTTATCTGCGGCTCTGTCAAATCCCTCAGAAATTCTAGATCCAAACCAGAGCCATCCCAATTCCTAACTCTGATGTTTCTTGCCAAAACACGCCCAAATATCTTTGCCAGCGATCTTGTCGTTGATGCTTTCTGTAGTTTGTTGAAACGAGACGTAGCGGCAAACTTTAAATCCAAAGGAAACAATTTACTGTCACTTCTGGCTTGTAATATTCTACTGTCCGCCTACCATGAAACTGTAGCCTGGCCGGAAGAGTTTGTCAAGATGTACATTGAAGATTCCTTGGGTGAAAGAATTTGGGTGGACAATGAGGAATGCAAAGGGTTTATAAACAACCTTTTGACAGCGTTTGGTACTATTTTACCCCCAAAAAGTATAATGGCGCCAGAGTTGACCTTTAAACCCGATGCCTGCCCTAGTCCACCTACTGGACTAATAGAGGATGATGAAGCGTCTTCTTCAAGTTTGAGTTTGGAATGTCGAGAAAGCTTAGAGAATATAACTATAATACCAAGGTTTGGAACATTATTGCGATTGCCTATTTGTAGGCCTGTGCGAGTACTCACATGTGAGTCCGAGTACTCGGGCTCGGACTCTTAACCTGTTTTCGGGTACTCGCGTGTACTCACATGCGAGTCCGAGTACTCGGGTTCTTAACCTGTTTTCGTGTACTCGCTTGTACTCACATGCGAGTCCGAGTACTTGGGTTCTTAACCTGTTTTCGGGTACTCACGTGTACTCACATGCGAGTCCGAGTACTCGGTCGCTTAACCTGTTTTCGGGTACTCGCGTGTACTCACATGCGAGTCCGAGTACTCGGTCGCTTAACCTGTTTTCGGGTACTCGCGAGTGCTCACATGAGAGTCCGAGTACTCGGTCGCTTAACCTGTTTTCGGGTACTCGCGTGTACTCACAAACGAGTCCGAGTACTCGGTCGCTTAACCTGTTTTCGGGTACTCGCGAGTGCTCACATGCGAGTCCGAGTACTCGGTCGCTTAACCTGTTTTCGGGTACTCGCGTGTACTCACAAACGAGTCCGAGTACTCGGTCGCTTAACCTGTTTTCGGGTACTCGCGTGTACTTACATGCGAGTCCGAGTACTCTGGTCGCTTAAATGTACTCACATGCGAGTCCGAGTACATTCCACAGGCTGTAGCTGTGTTGTCACTTGTCAGTGCAGTCGCTCTTAGGCAAGGCTAGCAAGGCTAAGATATAGGAGAGTGTCTATTAGTTCTTTTGTGATATTTCCGTTAAAAAAAATTAATATTAATAAACTAAAGTTGTAGATAATTATTAATTAGTTACTAATTTTTAGTAAATAAGCGTCTATTTTTAAGTATTTAAGTGACTATTTTTAATTTACACTCATGACTTGGTAAAAAACTTTGGGCTCTATTAACAATTTTTGACTGTTTTGAGCACTCACTGGACTTGCGAGCACTTGGACTCGCACACCCCTACCTATTTGTAATGTTTTAATTTTTTTACAAATTTTCAAAATCTAGATACAAGCATAATAGGGATGCCATTGAAAAGTATGTTTTAGATGTTGTTCACGAACATCTTGCTCGAAAACAACCTATGGAAGTCCCTAGAAATATGCTTCGGTTATTGATTTCCACATGTGGACTTAGTGAAATACGACTACTAGTTGCCCAAAAACTAGAAATATGGCTGCAAAACCCCAAAGTTGGTGCTTAATTTAAATTACAAAGACCCCGTGCAGTCTGGTGACGCAAACGTTTTCTTATAAACGTCATTGAAAAGCCATCTTCTAGGCGGGAAATTTTTGGTTTGGAGCTGCAGGGGCCTTTAAGGATAAAATAAAAATTACCCCGAAACTAAAAACAAATTTGTCTTTTTAAGCTTACTAGACCAGCGCAAGATCTCCTTTCAGCAATTTGTTTAAATTGCACGCAACATTCTCAACAAGATGTTGAGGTTATTGCTCAACTCATTAGAGTTCGACTTAAGTCCAAGCCAGTCATCAATCATTTCCTTCAATGCATGAAGTACCTTAAGACTTCTTATTCTCTCTCTTATAGTGTCGCGAGTCTAACGTATTTTATCTTAGGGAATTATTGAAAAAACACCCGGAGAACTTGAGCACTGTACTAAAACACGCAATTTATAATGAGCTTTCCACATCTCGTAACCCAAACAACATGCAATTACTGGCTATAATTTTCCAACATTCTCCTGAAAAATCAGCCAAAGTTTTGGCTGAAGTTTTTCTAGATCTTTTAACCAAAAGGGATGATTATCTAAGGGCTCTTAGAGTTTTGTTCCGGGAAATTGTTCGTACAATACGTCATGATCTGAACTATACCGCCTTTTGCTTAGCATTAATGCAAGAGAGGCGCGATCAGGCTTTTCGCGATTTAGAAGCTCCCCTTAAGGTAAGTAGATTTCAGTGGTGTGCGAGTCCCGTTTTTTTGGTTTCAAGCCGAGTCCGAGTATCAAAAAAAAAATTCATATCGAGTATTGAGCCGAGTATCAAAAATTCTTTCCGAGTATCGAGTATTTAGATTAGGTGAAATTTGGTTGTTTTTAATTTTTTTTTTTTAGTATTTGTCGAGTCCCAAATGTTTACTTGTCGAGTATTAGTCGAGTCGCAAATATTTACTTGTCAAGTATTAATTGAGTCCCGAATATTTACTTGTCGAGTATTAATTGAGTCCCGAATATTTACTTGTCGAGTATTAATTGAGTCCCGAATATTTACTAGTCGAGTATTAATCGAGTCCCGAATATTTACTAGTCGAGTATTAATCGAGTCCCGAATATTTACTAGTCGAGTATTAATCGAGTCCCGAATATTTACTAGTCGAGTCCCGAATATTTACTAGTCGAGTCCCGAATATTTACTAGTCGAGTCCCGAATATTTACTAGTCGAGTCCCGAATATTTACTAGTCGAGTCCCGAATATTTACTAGTCGAGTCCCGAATATTTACTAGTCGAGTCCCGAATATTTACTAGTCGAGTCCCGAATATTTACTAGTCGAGTCCCGAATATTTACTAGTCGAGTCCCGAATATTTACTAGTCGAGTCCCGAATATTTACTAGTCGAGTCCCGAATATTTACTAGTCGAGTCCCGAATATTTACTAGTCGAGTCCCGAATATTTTTTGTCGAGTATCAATCGAGTCCCGAATATTTACTAGTACTCGGTTCGAGTATCGAGCCGAGTACTCGGTTCGAGTATCAATCCGAGTACTCGACTCGATACGATCATATCGAACTAACGAGTACTCGCAGACCACTGATAGATTTGCCTTTTTGCGTCAGCGGCTTTTATAATGGTTTCTATTTACACTTAGGAAAGAATGATGTTTTCAATAGTAGATATTGTTGTATTGGCCATTTTCATGTCTATAAGCCCATCAGTTCGTGAAGCGGCTTCATCTTGCTCTCGAGGGGAGAAAAAAGGTGTTCAAAGAGCATTATTCATAATTCATTTTACAGTATCAGAATTCAAATCAGAACCTAACATTTACTTGAAACCCCCCTTAGATTTAGCTGTTTTACGAAACTTTCACAGTATTGTGACAGTTATACAACGTGACACTGTATGGTGGTTGCATACCATAGTCCCTAAAATGTATAATCCCGCGAGAAACGAGTTTATTCATTGGTATATATTAAATTAAATTAAAGTAATAATTTCGTGTAGACTGAGTAGTTTACATGGTGTTATTTCATAGTATGCACAAGGTTCTCTTTATGGAACAATTGGAACATTATTACAACAAGGACAATTGGCCTCCTGAAGGCGATCGACAGTAAATTTTAAATTTAAAATTATAATTAGGTAGTTTTTATTTAACTTTAACTTTGTAGCATATTACTGAGACTCGCTACCGAAATGCCGGCATTAGAGGACACTATCTTCAGAATTTTAGTCATTGGACTTTCACGCGATCATCCATTGACCGCTAACGATTCTCTTGAACTCTCGGATCATTTAATTAAAAGAGCCGCTTCTGTTCATACAGATGGTATTTATTTAACTACTGGTCATTGTTTAAAGTAGGGGTGTGCGAATACCACTTTTTTGGGTATCGAACCGGTTATCGAATACTAAAAACTTTTCCTTATCAAATACCGAATCGAATAGTTTATAGAGATGGGCCGATACCAGTTTAAACCGATACCGATATGATCCGATACTTGGGAAACCGATACGTACCGATACCGATATTTTACCCGATCCTTCGATTAAACCGATATCAAACCGATACCGATATGGTATCGGTATCGGCCCATCTCTATAGATGATTCTCGATCCAATTTCGGTACTTGAGACTAAAAAACTGGCTTATCATACGAAAAACCCATTTTAGACACTAGTTACGTTATCCAAAAATAGATGAAAAACTGTGCTGTCTCAGAGTTTAGGTCTTAAGTATTTATTTTCTTCAAAAAATATCGGGTAGAAATATCGGTTCATTTTTAACCGATACCGATATATCGGTTAAAGCCAAATATCGGTACCGATATGGTATCGGTATCGGCCCATCTCTAATAGTTCATTCCAAATCGAATAACGAATAGTTAGGCCTTGGTAAATTTTTTACTAACCCCTTTGTCTATGGATTAATCGCGAATAGTTAAGCCTAGTATTCGCGAATAGTTAACCCTAATACTCGCGAATACTAGGCTTAACTATTCGCGATTAATCGGGTGGTAACCCTAATATTCCCGAATAGTTAATACACAGCAAGGAGAAAAACATTTAGAAGCTCCTAAATTTCAAAATACCTCTCCACATTGGTGGCCAAGTGTTCCTTAAATTTTCCTTGGCACTTGCTGGTAGTTTTTGATGGAGGACAAATAAAATCGGGATGATATTTTTTAAATAAGGACGTGGGTCTCTCTAGTGCCAAGGACCTAAATTTACGGTTGTCGAACTTTAACCGAATAGTCAGTTCGGTATTCGATATTCGTATCGAATAGTGAAAATGGGCTTATCGAGTACCGAATCGAATAATTCGGTTCGGTATTCGATCGAATTATTCGATTGAAACGGTTAACCGCACACCTCTGGTTTAAAGCAAATCTCGGCTCCTGATGGGTTTTCTTTGACATTGCAGATATTGTAGTTTTAAAGTTCGATAAAGAGGAATTATTTGACCTTATGTTTAAACTTTGCGCGTATCATCACCCCGAAAATATTTCTTTACCCTCCGGTTACAAACCACCTAGTTTGGCCATCGCTGATTTGTATTGGAAGGCTTGGGTCATGTTATTAGTTATTGTGGCTCATAATCCATCCACTCTTGGATTAATTGCGTGGGAACAATACCCAACGCTTCATAATTTCATGGAAATGTGTGTTACAAAGTGAGTTAATTAAATTTCTTCTAAGTTCTTCTAACATTTGTTGGAAGGAAATAAATTAATCATAGCGGTTTTTTTTTTTTTAGTCATTTTATGTTTCCACCGGCAACGGTTGCTTCTGGTGAAAAGGCTGATGAAATTAGAAGCCGGGAAATTCAGGTTCAGAATTAAACTAACAGGGTTCATACAAACTTGGAAAACCTGGAAAAATCAGGGAAATAAATAGTTGACAAAAACCTCCATACCCTCCATAGGATTAACATTACGCTATATTTTGGAGGCTCATAACTCTGGTTATATTAGAGATACGGGGATGTCCTTTGAGTATGTTATAGTTCAATTTGTCCCCCATCCAACCATACTAAAAACTTAGGGCTACGACAAACAGAGGCGGAGTAATTTAGCAAAATGTAAACAAACAACCCCTCCATAGGAATAGCATTACACTAAACTTTGGAGTCTCATAACTCTGGTTCTACTAGAGATACGGGGATGTCCTTTGAGTATGGTTTAGTCCAATTTGTCCCCCATCCAACCATACGAAAAACTTAGGGCTACGAAAAACTGGGGCCGAGTAATTGAGGAAAACGTAAACAAACAACCCCCTCCATAGGATTAACATTACACTAAACTTTGGAGGCTCATAACTCTGGTTCTACTAGAGATACGGGGATGTCCTTTGAGTATGTTATAGTCCAATTTGTCCCCCATCCAACCATACTAAAAACTTAGGTCTACGACAAACAAGGGCCGAGTAATTGAGCAAAATGTTCGTGAACATACCCTCCATAGGATTAACATTACACTATACTTTCGAGGCTCTTAACTCTGGTTCAACTAGAGATACGGAGATGTCCTTTGAGTATGGTTTAGTCCAATTTGTCCCCCATCCAACCATACGAAAAACTTAGGGCTACGAAAAACTGGGGCCGAGTAATTGAGGAAAATGTTCGTAAACCTCCCCTCCATAGGATTAACATTACACTATACTTTGGAGGCTTATAACTCTGGTTATATTAGAAATACGGGGATGTCCTTTGAGTATGTTATAGTCCAATTTGTCCCCCATCCAACCATACGAAAAACTTAGGGCTACGAAAAACAGGGCCCGAGGAATTAAGCAAAACGTAAACAAACAACCCCCTCCATAGGAATAGCATTACACTAAATTTTGGAGGCTCGTAACTCTGGTTCTACTAGAGATACGGGGATGTCCTTTCAGTATGTTATAGTCCTATTTGTCCCCCATCCAACCATACTAAAAACTTAGGGCTACGACAAACAGAGGCGGAGTAATTTAGCAAAACGTAAACAAACAACCCCCTCCATAGGAGTAGCATTACACTAAATTTTGGAGTCTCATAACTCTGGAAAATTCAGGGAAGTATGTGGGGAAAAACCTGGAAATCTTAGGGAAGTATGTGGGGAAAAACCTGGAAATCTTAGGGAAGTATGTGGGGAAAAACCTGGAAATCTCAGGGAAGTTAGTTTTCCAGAAGTTGTATGAACCCTGACTAATGTCTTTGTTGTGTTGTTGACAAGTTTAAAAAACTTTAGATTGCGCAACTCGAGAAACAAGATATATTAGAGTTTGAAAGCCACTTGGCTGCAGCCTCAACAAAAGTTGCTATAACTGAGAGTAATAGTTTGCTACTTTCCAAGCTAGTTATGATGGATCCCTTGTAAATATTATATATTTATTATATATATTTATCATAGTTTATTAGTATTATTACATAATATTATTATTCGCTTTAGGGGTGCCGCTCGTAGACCACCAAACCAAATCTTGGAGCAAGTCAAGTCTTTGAATCAAAACTTTAAATTAGGTCACCTGTTGTGTCGCAGCAGAAAACCCGATTTTCTCTTGGATATTATACAGAGACAAGTATATAGCCTTAAATTCTTATTCTTAATTGCAATTACCAATTTTATTTAATAGGGAACTTCCCAATCCATGCCTTGGTTGGCGGAATTGGTTGAATCGAGCGAGGGATCGTTCAGTATGCTCCCTGTTCAATGTTTGTGCGAATTTCTCTTAAATGATCCACCCGCTGAGTTTGAAAATTTGGGAGAGGCCGATGAGGATATCAAAACGGAAAAAATCAAAGCTAAGGTACTTTTGTTATTAAAGGGAGGGTGAAGTAGAAAATCAAGTGATTTTTTATCGATTCTTCTACTAATTATAAGACCAGTCTGCATAGTGAAACATTCAGGAAATAAATACCTCCGAATGATTTTAAAATTATTTCAAATTAGGTTCAGATTTTAAGGATCATTTTAAATAAGCCCCTCCGACCAATCGCGTAACGCCCTGCCTTCCATTTAACAAAATTCTCGTGGCACGTTACGTGTTGAATGAAATTTATCACGAGATTTGATAAAATTAGGTGCGCGACGTGATAATCGTGGCGCGAGACATGGAGCGTGCCACGAGAATTTTGTTAACAAAAAGGCAGGGCGTTACGCGATTGGTCGGCAGTCCTTCTTTAAAATTATCCTTTAAATCTGAACCTAATTTGAAATAATTTTAAAATCATTCGGAGTCTGTATTTCCTGAATGTTTCACTATGCAGACTGGTCATATAATTAGTAGAAGAATCGATAAAAAATCACTTGATTTTCTACTTCACCCTCCCTTTAAAGCAAATTGCATGGGAGCCATTTGTTTAATGTTTAAATTTCGTTTAGAAACGTGTTAAGCAAGAACAACTTCTTCGCCACCTTCAAAATATGCTACATAATACCGGTAGTTCCCCCGAAGATTCTCAATCAACAAAAGAAGTTTTGGACTACTTTCTAAGAAGACTTAGTTCCCAACAGCTAGCCGCCAGATTATTGTCCATAAAGGGATTAAGGATGGTTCTTTCCCAACCTAATAAGTCACCGGAAATATCTGATGATGAAGATTCGGCTGAAAAGGATAAAGAATCCGAGGAATTTTCCTGGTTGTTGAAGTCAATGCCAACCTTAGCTCACTTTGATTCTGTTAGGGCTGCGGCTAGTTTAGCTCTTCGTCAAGCTTGTCAAGTTGAGAATGACCCTGCCGCTGTGTCAGCTTACGTCAAGTTCCTAGCTGAGTTTGCTCCTAATGATAATCTTCAAGATGTCTCGGATTTAGCCTTGGTAATTTGACCCATAATGTTCCAATTTTTCCTTAAAGGGCTGGCCGGAGCTGTTGGGGTGGAGGAGGAGGGGGTAAACTGTTGGGGCTTGGGGGGGGGGGGGTAAACTGTTGGGGCTTGGGGGGGGGGGTCAAACTGTTGGGGTGGAGGGAGGGTCAAACTGTTGGGGTGGAGGGAGGGTCAAACTGTTGGGGTGGAGGGAGGGTCAAACTGTTGGGGTGGAGGGAGGGTCAAACTGTTGGGGTGGAGGGGGGTCAAACTGTTGGGGTGGAGGGGGGGTCAAACTGTTGGGGTGGAGGGAGGGTCAAACTGTTGGGGTGGAGGGAGGGTCAAACTGTTGGGGTGGAGGGAGGCTCAAACTGTTGGGGTGGAGGGAGGGTCAAACTGTTGGGGTGGAGGGAGGGTCAAACTGTTGGGGTGGAGGGAGGGTCAAACTGTTGGGGTGGAGGGGGGTCAAACTGTTGGGGTGGAGGGAGGCTCAAACTGTTGGGGTGGAGGGAGGGTCAAACTGTTGGGGTGGAGGGGGGTCAAACTGTTGGGGTGGAGGGGGGGTCAAACTGTTGGGGTGGAGGGAGGGTCAAACTGTTGGGGTGGAGGGGGGTCAAACTGTTGGGGTGGAGGGAGGGTCAAACTGTTGGGGTGGAGGGAGGCTCAAACTGTTGGGGTGGAGGGAGGCTCAAACTGTTGGGGTGGAGGGGGGGTCAAACTGTTGGGGTGGAGGGAGGGTCAAACTGTTGGGGTGGAGGGAGGGTCAAACTGTTGGGGTGGAGGGGGGTCAAACTGTTGGGGTTGAGGGAGGGTCAAACTGTTGGGGTTGAGGGAGGGTCAAACTGTTGGGGTGGAGGGAGGGTCAAACTGTTGGGGTGGAGGGGGGGTCAAACTGTTGGTTAGCATATTGCTTACCCTCCCACCACGACGGTGGCGCCATTTCTTATGGCCAAAGAGCTGGGTGTTTTCCCCCTGAACTAAGGGCGGTCTCCCCCCCCCAACAGCGCCGGTGAGCCCCTTTAAGGACACGATTCTAGGGAAAATATCTTTGGAACCCAGCAAGCCATTAACCATCTGCTTGCTCACTTTTATCCAACAGGACATGGCGCAACTGATAGTTGAACGTCCAACTATTGTTAATTGTATAGTACCACCCCCTCCTAATCCCTGCACCAAGGAGTGCCCATTTTTGACTGCGGTAACGTCTATCTTCATTC
Source organism: Phalangium opilio (assembly GCA_019434445.1). Taxonomy (NCBI): domain Eukaryota; kingdom Metazoa; phylum Arthropoda; class Arachnida; order Opiliones; family Phalangiidae; genus Phalangium; species Phalangium opilio. The sequence goes on from JAEQBA010003137.1 coordinate 2,127,084, forward strand.
GTTATCTACGTATGGCAAAGATACCATCGAGGGAAGCTTACTCTTGGGTATAATCTGGAGACCTTTACGTCAAGGGGACAATACTTGATGAAATTTCTTTGTAGTCGGAGTCCCAAGATCATATTTTGGTTCAATGGGCTGGTGGGGAAGCAGCAACAATGAGGATCCTAGTTGTTCATGCTATGGTCATTATACTCACTTACGGACCACCAGTTTCGGATCAAAGTCATTTCAAAGAACTTTTGGATACTTGGTTTCCTATTCATACCCCTCCACCTCAAGCATTTTTAGTGGACACATCCGAAGAAGCCTTGCTTCAACCTGATTGGTTGAAACTGAGAATGATTCGTTCCTCTGTTGAAATACTTGTCGATTCTGGTAAGTATATTAAACAGGGTTCATACAAACCTGGAAAACAGGGAAAACCTGGAAAAATCAGGGAAATAAATAGTTGACAAAAACCTCAGGGAAAACTCGGGGAAATTTGCGTCAAACAGGGGCCGAGTAATTAAGCAAAATGTTCATAAAAATATCCTCCATAGGATTAACATTACACTAAACTTTGGAGGCTCGTAACTCTGGTTCTACCAGAGATACGGGGATGTCCTTTGAGTATATTATAGTCCTATTTATCCCCCATCTAACCATACTAAAAACGTACGGCTACGACAAACAGGGACCGAGTAATTAAGCAAAATGTTCAAAAACATACCCCCCTCCATAGGAATAGCATTACACTAAACTTTGGAGGCTCGTAACTCTGGTTCTACTAGAGGTACGGGGATGTCCTTTGAGTATGTTATAGTCCTATTTATCCCCCATCTAACCATACTAAAAACGTACGGCTACGACAAACAGGGGCCGAGTAATTAAGCAAAATGTTCATAAACATCCCCTCCATAGGATTAACATTACACTAAACTTTGGAGGCTCGTAACTCTGGTTCTACTAGAGATACGGCGGTAATCTTTGAGTATGTTATAGTCCTATTTGCCCCCTTCGTTAACATTTGCTCCATAGGATACTCCATATACGGGAAAAACCTGGAAAACTCAGGGAAGTATATGGGGAAAAACCTCCCATAAATCTCAGGGAAATTTGTTTTATAAAAATTGTATGAACCCTGTATTATTATACTCTTTAACTTTGTAAAGTGTTAGTTTACCACGTTTAAATTTTCTTTGCGTAGCATTGAAAGACTTGGATCCCGGTCAATTAGTTCTGTTTGTCCAATCTTTCGGGATACCCGTTTACACAATGAGCAAGCTCTTACTTCTTTTGGATCTGGCTGTTCAAATGGACAGTTATTCGGTAGACCAAGCTATCGTTGATAAGAAATATATGGCGCAGTTGGTTGAGGTTCAACATCAACGTGGCGCCACTGGCGGAGACCAGTTTGCCAGACTTTTGGGAGATTACGAACTAGGAGGAATTCCCGTTATAACTCTATCAGATAGTGTCAACACTACTTCGGTCATTCAAAAAACTCCCGGTAGACCACAACCTGCAGCTAGGTTACCCGTTGCTCAAATCGAACCGCAAATGATTCAGACGGCTCTCATGCAGTTATTCAATTTAACTGATCAGAAGCAGTTAATGGAGTATAACACTCCCCAAGAACTCTTCAAAGTCTTACAGAAATCTTTGTCGCAAGATATATTACTTAAAAGGAATGATCATCCTTATATAACCGCATTCACTGACGCGTGTTACTGCATCACTAGGGGACCATTGAGAGAGAGTTTCGCAATGTCCGTTTTACGCAAAACTAATTACTCTTCAGTGCTTTTCAGACTGTCAACTGCGGCTATGGTATGTTTATTTTTGATTTACACCAGGGGTGTGCGGGTACCCGAAAATCTCGGGTACCCGTCTTCGACCCGACCCGATACCCGAAACACATTTCTTAGTCCCAATTTTAAGCCTTTGCCAATACCAGCCGAGTCTGACGGGTCCAGTTTATGACGTTACCGCGCGTGTTTCAATACTTCTGCCTTTCATAATTAAATAATTTAATTAGTATTAAGTTATTAATTAATATTGTTTAATGAATTACACTATGGGGGATAATGGCTCAGCTTTGAAATCTAGCTTTAAATCCACCTTATTCCCTTTCGCCGGAAGTTAGGCTTAGCTCGGGATTCATGGGGGCGAGTAACGGGAATAAATTGGTCTGTCGTCCGCTACAGTACATATTTTTGGCTTATGTAGCAGACGACAGACGAATTTCTTCCCGTTATACACCCCCATGAATCCCGAGCTAAGCCTAACTTCCGGCGAAAGGGAATAAGGTGGATTGGACTGTAAGGAAAGCAGGGACCCGAATTGGACCCGAAAGCTAATTTCGGGGATTTTGAAGGACCCGAAGACCCGACGGGTAGTTGAAAATTGGACCCGATACCCGCGGGTACAATTTTCTATTACCCGAAATTTACCCGACACCCAAAAATCTGGACCCGCACAGCCCTGATTTACACTAATGGAAATTTTTGAATTTAACAATTTTTATCGACTCGGTAGTCGAAGAATAAGCCAGAAAGGGGTCCTACAACTGAAAAACTTTTGGATGTGTGTCGCAGTATTTGTTTATGCGCTAAGAATGTCAAATCACCCCTGACTACTATTTTAAAGCAGTTTATGAAAGGTTTCGATGATGGTTGCTTTGATTATGCGCATAAAGATCGTTGGAGGTTGCTTATGGAAGACTTGTTATCATCGAAAACCGAATGGAATTCGCAACAAGTAATTGATAGTAAGTTTTTTATTACCTCATTACGGTCGTCAGTGTTAACTTAATTAATTAACTAAAATGAGGTTTAATTCGCAATTAATTAAGTTATTCGAGCAGTGGCTAAAGGTAACAAACACCGTCTCGAGGAAGTCACTTTAGAGATAGTTAAAGCTGGCATCCAACAAGGCAAAGTTCAAGATCTCTTGGAAGCACTAACTAATATCGTTATGAATTCCAATTTGACACCGGAGATGTCGCATTATCATCTCTTTGTCGACTTAATATCGCAATTAGATCCTGAAGTAATTGGACAACAAGCTGGGGAAACCCATCGTGAACGTCAACAACAATTACTCTTTGGTAAAGATGGTTCCTTGACCTCCGAAAGTCCATTTCCTTTCCGGCCTTTTCTACTGGCCCTTCTGATACATCAGTCGAACTGGAAAACACTCCAAGAATGTGTGGCCTTGGTCTTACAAAGAAATGAATCTGGAGGAATGTCTAAATACGACGCGTCCTCGGTTCTGGATTTCCTTTGGGCTTGTATTCATATCCCTAAGATATGGCAAGGGAAAGATAAACGAAAGCCAAAGCACCATAAAGAAGAGGATGTTTTAGCTCTTAATAAGGATCAGTTAATTTCTGTTGCGGATTATATCGTTGCCGAAGCTTTGTCGAAGTTAGATACCTCGCAACGTGACTCCTCAAATAAGGTGACTCAAATTGATCCGGTGGTTGCCTATCGTCTGCCTCTCTTAGTTCGATGTTGTTGCTTGGTTCAAGATCATGTTTCTGCCATTTCCGATCATTTATTGGAGTTGGCTCTTCCAAAACCTAATAATACCTCAAAGTAAACATTGAAAGACAATATATTTTTGAGACCAAGAAGTGATATCTAGTTTACTAGGGAGAAGTTATACACATAACACAACAACTATTCAAATTACCCGCTCAAACAATACTCAATTCACTAACCGATAGAATTCGCCACCTCCTTAGTCAATATTCTAGAAAATCGACTAAGGAGGTGGCGACCTCTATCGGTTAGTGAATTGAGTATTGTTTGAGCGGGTAATTTGAATAGTTGTTGTGTTATGTGTATAACGGGAGAAGTTATAAATTCGCCATATTTAAAGCTAGCTTTATCTCCAGTCCAAACGTATAGTAGGTCCGGAGTTAATCCCCGCCGCCCCTAAATTACAACCAGCATGCATCTCATTGGTTCTTGAATACTCACGTCAGCGCGACGCGAATGACGAAAATTACAGTCATATTTTCCGACTGAGGAGAGGCTGCGAAATATCCCGGCCACCTTTTACGTCCTCCCCCCTTGTATTTTGAAAGGGGGGACTGGGACTATGGCGCTCGAATACTTAGGCATCTTATACTTTCTTCCTAATAAACTAGATATCACTTCTTGTTGAGACTTACATCCTAAATTCTTATCTAATTTTTCAGCTCGAATCGTGTATTTATAGTGAAGCAATTATTGCTTCAAATGTATTTGGAAATGCCAAGTATTTTTAGGGTTAATGAAATACTTGACCAAGTTTTGGATCAAGCTGAATCGTTGCGTTTAAATTGCAGCAAGGTATTATGTTTGTAACAACTTTTATTTAACCATTTTATTTCTAACGAACATTTTCGTTCTCGTTAATGTAATGTAAGCTTGACGTAATCTCTCATACACTGCTAATTTCCATGGCGACAACTGATTCTTCAAAACAATGCACTGAAAGGATGGATGATTTAAATTTAGCACTTCGGAAATTGGCCAGTTGTCATCCCTATTTACTTTTGAGGCAATTACCCATGATTGCCACACTTTTACAAGGCAGAGTTCAGCTGGATTACGTTGTTTTTCGCGCCCGTAACCATCTCACCTTCTTTATCAACATTCTTGGTTTGCTTGAACTTTTGGCTCCGCAGATTTTGTTAAATGAGTTCAGAGAGGATTTAGCAAACATCTTTAATTGCTACTTGGATCTGTTTCAGGTTAGATAATTTCTCGTGGCCTTAATTCAAAGAGCGGGTCACGTGGTTCCCTACAAGGATAGTCAACTTGTAGGGGAGCCACGTAGTCTTCTTTTAAAGGGAGGGTGAAGTAGAAAATCAAGTGATTTTTTATCGATTCTTCTTCTAATTATAAGGCCAGTCTGCATAGTGAAACATTCAGGAAATATTTCTCTCCGAATGATTTTAAAATTATTTCAAATTAGGTTCAGATTTTAAGGATAATTTTAAAGAAGGACTTCCGACCAATCGCGTAACGCCCTGCCTTTTTGTTAACAAAATTCTCGTGGCACGCTCCGTGGCTCGCACCACGATTGTCACGTCGCGCGCCTAATTTTATCAAATCTCGTGATAAATTTCATTCAACACGGAACGTGCCACGAGAATTTTGTTAATAAAAAGGCAGGGCCATGGAGGAAGGATACGAGCTATGGGCTCTATAGGAGAGGCCAACTAATAGGCACGCGAGAAGCCAAAAAGGGTCACGGTGACGCCGCCAGACGGCGAGTAAAGTAACTAAAGTTTTAATGAAAATTCAAAACCATGTCGGGAACAACAAATTGGAACATGTGGTTAAATATTGATTGCAGCGCTCCTAACTGCAAAAATAATAAAGGAAACGCTAGAAATTTGTCTTTTTTCCGATTTACCCAAAAATACCTGTTTTTTACACGTTATAGAGCAATAATTTGTTTGAACTTTAGTTACTTTACTCGCCGTCTGGCGGCGCCACCGTGACCCTTTTTGGCTTCCCGCGCGCCTATTAGTTGGCCTCTCCTATAGAGCCCATAGCTCGTATCCTTCCTCCATGGCAGGGCGTTACGCGATTGGTCAGAGGTCCTTGTTTCAAATTATCCTTAAAATGTGAACCTAATTTGAATTTTAAAATCATTCGGAGATATTTCCTGAATGTTTGACTATGCAAACTAGTCTTATAATTAGTAGAAGAAACGATATAAAAAATCACTTGATTTTTCTACTTCACCCTCCCTTTAAAAGGTTCCAAAAGCTACGAATTCAAGTCTTCTTTTAAGAATTGAGATCAATGATTCTATAAAAAGGACTTAAAAAATAATTGTATAATTTTTTCAGACTCATTCTTCCCAGACTTCCGATTTGGTCTCTCTGTTTAACCGATTTTTAAATTTCCTAAAATCGTGTATGGCGGTAGCGCCTTCTTGCATCAAACCCTGCATCCAAAAAAATCTTCAGAGTCTTCAGTAACGTTTTTTTTTAATCTACAAACGTAATCGGTGCTCAAAAGCTAATATCCTTGGTTATTTTAGGGAACTTCCACAACCTTATCAAGATTTATCAGTGTTTAAAGCTCTTTTAGCGGGAACATCGTGGATGCACAGAACGGAAGAGACTCCTAAGACGCCTGAGAAAAATAGTATCAAACCCGAATCTAACGCTAATACCCCCAAAAAAGCCACGGAAACGGAACAAACTCCCGACAATATCTCTTCAATTTTGGAAAATTGGTCGTCAGTTCAAAGACCTCCTGGTTGGACCCACTTTCAGTTGGCTCCCTTATCAGCGCGACTCAATCAAGAGGGAAATTTTGAAGGTTCATTAAATTAAATTAAATTAATTTCATTTTCCCCCCAATTTGTTTTAATCTTCTCGTAATTTCTTTAACTGATTTTGAAAATTAATTAATTTTTTTTTAGACGTTATCGCTGCCCTTCAAGATCTTGAGAATATTGCAAATCGAAAGCCGAATATTTTGGACTACTTTCTGGTATGAGATTGTGCATTCAAACAGCTTATAATTAAATTCATAATTACTAATTAGATAATGATGATACTAATTATAGGATGATTTGAAGATTCTCATACAAAATAGAAACATATTTTGCCGTCAAACTGCTTTTAATCTTTTAATTAAACATCTTAAGAACAAGCCTGGGTAACTAATTTTAATTTAATATAATATAAATGACTGCAAAAGATTAAATGAATTATATTAAACCAAGAAGCGATATCTAGTTTACTAGGGAGAAGGTATAAATTCGCCTCCACATTTATAATCTAGCTTTATCTCCAGTCCAAACGTATAGTAGGTCCGGAGTTAATCCTGCCTCTAAATTACAACCAGCGTATATCTCATTGGTTCTTGAATACTCACGTCAGCACGACGCGAATGACAAAGAAAATTACAGTCATATTTTCCGACTGAGGAGAGGCTGCGAAATAGCCCGGGACCTCCTTTTACGTCCCCCCCTTGAATTTTGAAAGGGGGACTGGGAGTATGGCGCGCGAATACTTAGGCATCTTATACCTTCTCCCTAATAAACTAGATATCGCTTCTTGATTAAACAATTTAATTTATTTCAGGAACGCGAGTCTTATTGTGACAGCAGTATTGCAATGCCTTGAAAACTTGGAGCATGACGTCATTCAAACTGCATTGCAGAAATTGCCAGATGTAGTAGTTTTGGCACAAGGTAATATTAATTAATATAATTTATTTTTTACTTCTATTGTGCTAATAGTTTGCCCGGCCTAAACTTACAGAGTACGCGCCGATTTTACTGCAAAAAGCATTTGCAGTTGGTATATCGACTAACATAAATAGTGCCCCTCAAATATGTGAAACATTATTGCTCTTAAATGTTCAAACTGGGAGCTAATTCTGTATAATTAAATGAATAAATGTATTTCTTTTCAAGTTGTATGAAATATTACGCTGATTTCTAAATGTGTTTCCACTATGTCTGATTTCTGAAGTTTAAGAGTATAGAGCTATATCAGTTGAAGGGGGGAAACGTCACAGTTGGGCTTTCCAATAAATGGAGCCGGTTTTCACCCTCTCTCCGTGCGGGCCGCTGAAGAACTCTATGCTAAATTTCGCGCACAATATGGCGCCTAGGTGGGGACTGGCGAAACCCCGCCTCAAAAGCTCTACTCCCCCCCCCCCCGAATTGAAATAGCTCTATAAGTTATTCGCCTGTTGGATGGCTAAAATATGTCGGAAAAGAACTCTGTTTGGGTAGAGGCAACTGGTATTATCTTTATATAGAGTATCACGCAGTCAATGGCGGGAACCTGCCATTGCTCAATAATATAAAAGGGTTGTACAAATCGCTTTTCGCGGGCCCGTCTTAGTATGGGGAAGTTTATTATTATATTAATCAAATAATCCGCCAGTGCCAATGACTCTAGTGTCAAGAGCATGTGTAGTAAGTGACATCTACTAGATAAAGTCTACTAGATTGGTAGACCAATCCCGTGCGGGTTCGGGCTAGCAGACACCTCTAAACATGGCGAGGCAGTAGTCAAGGCGAAATATAATTTATTTTTAAATATTTTCCTCTCTCTATAACAGTTTAATATACTTTTAGAAATTTTTTATCTAACCTATATCATTGAAAAATTAATTATATAAAAATAAATTACAAGAAATTCTCTAAAGGAATCATGATGAATTTCATATAAGATAAGTTGCTTATTTCCGTCCCTGGCCGGGTTTTCGTCTGCTTCTACTTAGTTGCCAAAATTTTGCGGTTTCGTGTCGTAATTTTGTCTCTCACATGATTTAAATGGTAATAATAATAGTTAACGATGGTCATTCGAAGTTTTCGTTGCGGTCGTAAGTAAACTGATAAAAACATCTGAAGAGTAAGAAAAATATTTGGACAATGACTGCAAGTCTATTAACCCGTGGATTTTTTGGGTAAGCCTTGGTCTACTCTCCACTTAGTTTTCACTAAGGGAAAGGTGATACAGAAAATTCATCCCCCTCTCTAAGCTTAAATTTCAGTGCATTTAGTTAATATTTAAGTTAAACTGAACTGCTAACGTTCTCTGCAATCTCTTGACTCACTAAAGGCCGCATTGGGGGAACCGCAAAAAAAAAAATATTAAAAAATCCTTTAGTGGAAACTATGTATGGATATGTGAAATATTGATGATGTGGGGTGACTACCGATGTCCGAGGGGGTGCATACTTGAAACTGCTACCATAAAATTGGTCCTACTTTCAGTTTCCGCATCACTAGCCAATTATCGAAAAGCATAAAGCAAGATATGGTTTCAATAAAGGTCCCTACAAACCAACCACTCATTATTTGGCTTCAATCGGCAAACTACTCAGGCCTCTCAAATGGGTCAAAAGCCACCTATAGACTTCTGTTAACTTCTAATCCACATGGTAGTTTATCAGTCAGACAACTAGGATTACTTGCTCGTGTTGTCAAGGGTGTCTTGAAAATTCGATACATTGTTATTGGTTCAGCTGTAGGAGGTGGAGTTCATATGTCAAAGGTATTTCCAATGCTACACTTACTTGTATGACGTACAGAGGCCTTATTGTTAATTTGCGCAGAAATATGAGGAATGGAAAGATAACCTGCCAGATTTCTCTTGGATGAAAGATCTCTTACCACCTCAAGAAGATCTAGATAGATATCGAAACAGTTTAATAGAAGCCAAGGAGAAGATTGGACTCCCGGATCAAGGATGGTTAAAGAAAGGCTTGACCAACTTCGCCGATGGAGTTCAAAACTGGGCTGAATGGCTTCAGAGAGACAAAGAAAATGATGCAACCTCCGAAGAAGGTATAATGTGCACACAATTAACACTTAGAATCCATATTATAAATGTTTTGTACCGATACTTTTTATTCTCAAATATTATTATTTCTTTTATGTTTTATTACTCTTAGAACCCTGTTTTCTTTGATTCTTTCTTAGGTTTTCTTGGCCTAGGGAAAGTTTTTCAAGGTGTCATTGGATTAGGTTCGTGGCAACCATTTAATTTTATTTTTAACCCAATTTGTGTTAAAAAGTACTTAAAAAAAGGTATCGGTACATACAGGGCCCCCAGAGGTCCTATAATTCCTATAAAATCCTATATTTTTAAAACTGTCCTATAAAATCCTATAATTTTGGTTAAAATCGCCAAAAATCCTATAATTTTGAAATTTGGGCGAATTCTAAGCAAACCATCGGTTGAACCGGGATTCAGGTCTAAAAAATATCATGAAATGGGGATGGTTTCCCTCGTATTGTTAAAAATAGCTCGGTATATTATATTTCTGATAACAGAACGTTCAGTGTGCACCACCATTTATTTTAGTGTCCTATATAATTCTATTATTCTGGAAGCCCGTGTTTGTCACATCCCTAAGTTTTTAATATGGTTGGATGGGGGCAAATAGGACTATAACATACTCAAAGGGCATACCCGTATCTCTAATATAACCAGAGTTATGAGCCTCCAAAATATAGTGTAATGTTAATCCTATGGAGGGGAGTATGTTTATGAACATTTTGCTTAATTATTCGGCCCCTGTTTGTCGTAGCCCTAAGTTTTTTGTATGGTTGTATGGGGGGCAAATAGGACTATAACATACACAAAGGAGATCCCCGTATCTCCAGTAGAACCAGAGTTCTGAGCCTCCAAAGTTTAGTGTAATGCTATCCTAAGGAGCGAATGTTCACGAACATTTTGTTTAATTACTCGGCTTTTGATTGCGGTACTGGTTCTTTAAAAAAAATAAAAATTAATATTTTAGTGTCCTATATAATCCTATAATTCTGGAAAAACGTCCTATAATTCCTATAAATAATTTCAAAATTCGGCTGGGGGCCCTGGTAACATATTATATTCACTTCTTGATTAAATTACCTGGCATCTTGCACAGTCCCTCCAACGGAATATTTTTTTAATTTAATCTTTAATTTTTAGATGGGAATATGGGCTCGGTAATGCCTGCAATGGCATTTACTAGCTCTAACTCCTCAACAAAATCTGAGAGTGAAAGAATGTCACGAATGCAAGATGAACTTATGCAAGTTCAGGTGCGAATTTTTTCTTTGATATTTCAGGTTGTTTTCCACTTTCAACAACCTTTTTCTACTTATATAGTTAAAATATCAAAGAGAAATTGAAAGATTAGAGAAGGAAAATAAAGAATTAAGGAAACAGTTACTTCTCAGGTCCCAAAAGTCCGTTCCAACAAGAAGAATCAAGGTTCACTTACGCTGCAACGCATTGTGTTAAAACTTGAAACATGATTTTAACTAAAAATAATTTCCAGAAATCTTTAATTGATATGTATTCGGACGTTTTGGATGAACTTAGCGATTATGATTGCAACTATAACGTTCAAGACCATCTGCCCAGAGTAGTTGTAGTTGGAGATCAAAGTGCTGGCAAAACTAGCGTGTTGGAAATGGTTGCCCAAGCCAGAATTTTTCCTAGAGGAGCTGGTGAAATGATGACCCGAGCTCCTGTTAAAGTAACACTGAGTGAAGGACCGTATCATGTGGCCAGTTTCAAAGACTCAACTCGGGAGTTCGATTTAACAAAAGAAAGTGAAGTATGTTGTGTGAAGTCATGCAGTTTTGACTTTTGACAATTTAGAAGCGTGATTTCTAAATGTTTTTGTACCTTAGCTGGCTGACTTAAGAAGGGAAGTCGAATTGAGAATGAAAAACAGTGTTCGTGATGGTAAAACTGTCAGCACTGAAGTCATCTCCATGACTGTGAAAGGTCCCGGTATCCAAAGAATGGTTTTAGTTGACCTTCCTGGAATAATTAGTGTAGGTTTGAATAATTTTGACGTTGACATTGTTCTATACGTATCATTTAAATGTAATTTTCTTTTTTATAGACTGTTACAACAGAAATGGCTGGTGGTACAAGAGAAGCTATCAAAGAAATGACAAAATCTTACATGAGCAATCCCAATGCTATAATTCTTTGTATACAAGATGGATCCGTCGACGCGGAACGTTCTATGGTGACTGACTTGGTCAGTCAAATGGATCCTACAGGAAAAAGGACAATTTTTGTTTTGACCAAAGTGGACTTGGCGGAACAGAATATGGCCAATCCTAATAGAGTACGGTATTTTCTTTAGAGTTTTAATAGGGCTGAGAAAGTACTCATTCGGCTCAATGTTACATTTTGATTGATGCTCATATAAGCACAAATTGTTTTTCTCAATAATAATTTTTTTTTTATTATTTGTTTTTTTTTTAAGATTAAGAAAATTTTGGAAGGGAAACTTTTTCCAATGAAGGCTTTAGGTTATTTTGCTGTTGTTACTGGAAAAGGTTTGTTGCTTGTTATTCATTAACCATTTTTTTAGAGTATGCGAATAGCACTTAGTATTCGCGAGTAGTTGACTCTGATGTTCGCGAGTAGTTGACTCTGATGTTCGCGAGTAGTTGACCCTGATGTTCGCGAGTAGTTGACCCTGATGTTCGCCAGTAGTCGACCCTGACGTTCGCCAGGAGTTGACCCTGACGTTCGCGAGTAGTTGACCCTGATGTTCGCGTGTAGTTGACCCTGATGTTCGCGTGTAGTTGACCCTGATGTTCGCGTGTAGTTGACCCTGATGTTCGCGTGTAGTTGACCCTGACGTTCGCGTGTAGTTGACCCTGACGTTCGCGTGTAGTTGACCCTGACGTTCGCGTGTAGTTGACCCTGACGTTCGCGTGTAGTTGACCCTGACGTTCGCGTGTAGTTGACCCTGACGTTCGCGAGTAGTCGACCCTGACGTTCGCGAGTAGTTGACCCTGATGTTCGCGAGTACTTGACCCTAACACTTATCATTATATTAAGCTACACAAAATAATTTTTATTATAGGTAGTAAAGACGATAGCATTCAGTCTATCAAGGAATACGAAGATACTTTTTTTCAAAAATCTAGATTATTTAGGTATCTACCAAGGTTTCATTTCAGGCTCGAGATTGAAACTAACGAGGAGTATTAAATTTGTAGAGAGGGCGTTTTGAGAATGGCACAATGCACTACTCATAATCTTAGTTTAGCGGTTTCGCAGTGTTTTTGGAAGATGATCAAAGAATCCGTGGAACAACAGGCTGACGCTTTTAGGGCTGTTAGGTTTAACCTCGAAACTGAATGGAAAAACAGTTTTCCTAGGCAACGTGAACTAGATAGGGTAATTGAATATTTAAATGGATTTAGTCTGGTATTGTCAGAATCATGTTAACGATGTCCGATTTTAGGACGAGTTGTTTGAGAAAGCCAGAGGTGATATTTTAGATGAAATTGCCAATCTTAGTCAAGTTCCTGCTAAACATTGGTAATAATTGCTTTGATTAAACCTCACTGTATCATAAGTTCATAAACTTATGACTGTACAGATAATATAATTATGAAGGTGCAATTAAAATTACTTATAGGGAAGAAGTGTTGAGTCGAAATCTTTGGGAGAGTGTTTGTCATCAAGTTTTTGAAGACGTCTATTATCCCGCTGTTAAAACTGATAACCCAGGGTATAAAACTTTCCTCAGTCAAATATTTAGGTCCTAGTGTACAATTAGGGCATCCATTAGGCACTTGGCCCAGTTTTTAAATTTTTGGGGATTGTTTTAGGGTTTTTAACACGACTGTTGATATAAAATTGAAAGCCTGGGTTGAACAGATTTTGCCCAAAACATCCGTTCAGGTATTAATCGTTAGATTACCGAAAAATTTGAATGAATAAAACTAAAAAAGCTTTAATTAAAAGGTTGGCTGGGAAACACTACACGATGAATTTTTTCATTTCCTGAAACGATCCAAGCAACAGAAAGGAAATGATCCAGTTTTTGAGAAACTGAAAGAGGCAGCAGTTCAAGAGGCGTTAGAAAAACATACTTGGGAAAATAAGGCCAAGGATGTCCTTGTACGTTAACTTCAAAACCTTAAATTACAATATCTTATTATAATTTTAGATCTCAATTAGCGCCACCTACCCATAGCGGCGACTTTGAGAACTACTGTAATCGTCAAGCCAATCAGATGTTGCTAAAATCTGGTGACGTCATTTTTGGTAAGACCCCTGAGAGTGCCCGTCAGTGACGTCACCAGATTTTAGCGACATCTGATTGGCTTGCCGATTACAGTAGTTCTCAAAGTCGCCGCTATGGGTTGGTGGCGCTGATCAGGAATAAGGCTAATTATATTTCATTATTATAGCGGGTGATACAGTTAAATGCTCTAGAAGATCGCGCGGTTCATGATAAGCAACATTGGGACGCCGCTGTTAAGTTTTTGGAATCTTGCTTAAAAGAAAGAATGAATAGAGGTGATTAGTGTGAATTGATAAATTATTTATTATGCAAATTAGTTATAAATTTATCAATCTTCATTCTCCATTTCAGCCCAAGAGGAACTTAATGGACTTTTAGGTCCAGGTATGACTGAAAGATGGCTTCATTGGCGATATCGTACAGCAGACCAAGAAATTAGATCAGCAATTAAATCTGAACTGGATAAATTATTAGAATCAAATAATTTTAACGTAAGGGCCAGTTTACTATATTTCCCGTTCAGGACTGCGATCAACCATAGTGTTATATTGAATAGAATCACAGTGCGTCATTAACATACGATGAAATGACTACAGTCAAGAAAAATTTGGAAACTAGAGATATTGAAGTTACAAGTGATTTGGTAAAACAAAATGAAAATTTAGGAGTTTCTTTCTATCTATATTTTTTCCGTATTTCGTCTAATATTTTTAGATAAAAGAGGTTTGGACTCCGCAACACGAGTTGTACTTCTTGAAAAAAGCATTAGCAAGAAGCCAAGAGTGCAAGAAAGGGTTTTATCTTTATCAACAAGGCTTAGAATCCGATGTAAATCATTATTAAGTACTTATTTTAAAGGTAAATTAATTTGAAAGTATTTATTTTCAAGTTGGAATGCGGAGACGTGGTCTTTTTCTGGAGAATTCATCGTATGCTTCAAGCCACATCCAACGCTCTGAGGCAACAATTAATGAATAGTGAAGCTCGAAGACTAGAAAAGGAAATTAAGGATGTTTTAGAAGATATTGGACAAGATAGGGACAAGAAAGTTAAATTGTTAACGGGAAGAAGAGTTGAACTAGCGGAGGAATTGAGTAAGAATAAGCAATTTATTTTAGTAGAATTGTTATTTTCGGCCTATATTTGGATTACTCGAGCCCCATGCCAGGCTTATAACTAACTACTCGCGATTACTCGAGCGCCAGGCTTATAACTAGCTACCCGGGATTACTCGAGCGTTAGGCTTATAACTAGCTACCCGGGATTACTCGAGCGTTAGGCTTATAACTAGCTACCCGGGATTACTCGAGCGTTAGGCTTATAACTAGCTACCCGGGATTACTCGAACGTTAGGCTTATAACTAACTACCCTCGACTACTCGAGCGCCGGCCTTATAACTAGCTACCCGGGATTACTCGAGCGCCGGGCTTATAACTAACTACCCTCGACTACTCGAGCGCCAGGCTTATAACTAAGTACCCGCGACTACTCGAGCGCCAGGCTTATAACTAAGTACCCGCGACTACTCGAGCGCCAGGCTTATGTACCCGCGATTACTCGAGCGCCGGGCTTATAAATAAGTACCCGCGACTACTCGAGCGCCGGGCTTATAACTAACTACCCACGACTACTCGAGCGCCAGGCTTATAACTAACTACCCAGGACTACTCGAGCGCCGGGCTTATAACTAACTACCCACGACTACTCGAGCGCCGGGCTTATAACTAACTACCCGCGATTACTCAAGTACTTATCTAAATTCTGAAAGTCGACTTTCTTACATATATTAATGCTTTATATTTTCAGAGAGAGTTCGTCAAATTCAAGAAAAACTAGATGAGTTTATAGCATCATTAAATGAGGAAAAATGATTTATCCTATTTTAAATTAGGGGTAAAAATATTTAGAACATAGGTTCTCTCTAAATTATTCCATAAGAAGAAAAAACTTGTGTAATTGATGAAATTTAGTAAAATTTTTGTTAATTAATTAATTTAAATTAATGCAATGCTTGTACAGATACAGAGGTTCAATCGAATTTTGTTTAGCTTGTTTTAGAGTTCATTATTAATTGAAATTTCCACTATACTAGTCACGCTGTGTGATTGGCCATTAAAAAATAAATAAAAAACAAAGTGACTCAATTGAATTATATTTTTAACTAGCTGTTACCCGCGGCGTCGCTCGCGTGTAATAAGAACTTCCATCAAAAGGATATAAATAATGGGTATATTTAACCGATGACTAATATTTTTGAAGCAGCCTGGGAGCGAAGGCACTCGGCGTTGCCCGTCAGCCCGTCTGGACATTTTTTATTACTTTTCACGCGGACATTATTCCATAGAGAAGGGTTTTTAAGTTTGTGGCCGCCATTTTAAAAGATGGCAACAAATCGAACCCGAAAGACCATTCATCCCGTCTATAGGTTAAAGGAAACCAGTGTACTAAATATTTGCGAAATCGGTTGAAACGCGTGTACTTAATTGCATAGAGAAGACTTTTTCATTTCTGGGCGCCATTTTTTAAGATGGCGGCGGATTGGAAAAATCATTCCTAGTACGCGCCTACTACTTATGAGTAACGTTCGTGCAAATTTTCAGCCTTCTAGGGTAAGCGGTTTGGGCTGGGCGTTGATTATCAGTCAGTCAGTCAGTCAGGACTTTGATTTATTCTATGAGAGCGGTAGCTCTCTTAGATAAGACTTCATACTGCTCTTAATGTATAACGAGGGTTTTTTGTTTGGATGTAACTTTTTTTGTATAGTATTAACTGTTCTGAAAAAAATCCACAGAACTACAATTCTGGCCCTGAATATGTGGTTAAAATTTCAAAGAGATCCATTAATTAGTTTATTTTATAAAAAATAAAGTTGCTAAGGGTGGTTTTCATTTCCATAAAATTAATCAGCCCTTTTGACGAAAAACTGGAAATTTCCCATAGAAATAACATGGGATTTTTTTCGAAAACAGCCATTTTGTCCAGGCACTTATAGACATAACTATACATTTGTTAGACTTGAAAACGGTTTTAAATGAAAGGTACAACATTTTACTTGGCGCTAAGCGATTTTCATTAATTATAATTAAGTCTAAGTGTGTTTAATTTGAAACTTTTAAACCATTCCAATCTGCGATATTTTAGCATGGATAAGAGTCAGTTTATGATAATAGCACGGTTAAGGCTATTTGGTCCAATTTTCGTAGTGGTTAAAAAACAAGAGAACCTAAGTTTGTGTTAGCTAACAAGTTAAGTTGGTAAAACACCCCACACATATATATTAAGTTAACAAGTTAAGTTGGAAAAACACCCCACACATATATATTAAGTTAACAAGATTACCTACGACTGGAAATTAAGCTAGATTACTTACGACTGGTAATTAAGCTAGATTACCGACGACTGGTAATTAAGCTAGATTACCAACGACTGGTAATTAAGCTAGATTACCTACGACTGGTAATTAAGCTAGATTACCGACGACTGGTAATTAAGCTAGATCAGCGACGACTGTAATTTAGCCGGATTACCGATGGCTGGTAATTTAGCCGGATTACCGACGGCTGGTAATTAAGCTAGATTACCGACGGCTGGAAATTAAGCCGGATTACCGACGGCTGGTAATTAAGCTAGATTACCGACGACTGGTAAGTAAGCTAGATTACCGACGACTGGCAACTAGGCTAGATTACCGCCGACTGGTAAGTTAGCTAGATTACCGCCGACTGGTAGCTAGGCTAGATTACCGCCGACTGGTAATTAAGCTAGATTACCGACGACTGGTAACTAGGCTAGATTACCGCCGACTGATAATTGAGCTAGATTACCGACGACTCGTAATTAAGCTAGATTACCGACGACTGGTAATTAAGCTAGATTAAAGACGGCTGGTAATTAAGCCGGATTACCGACGACTGGTAATTAAGCTAGATTAAAGACGGCTGGTAATTAAGCCGGATTACCGACGACTGGTAATTAAGCTAGATTACCACCGACTGGTAATTAAGCTAGATTACCTACTAGATTACCGGCGACTGGTAATTAAGCTAGATTACCTACTAGATTACCGGCGACTGGTAATTAAGCTAGATTACCGACGACTGGTAACTAAGGTAGATTACCGATGACTGGTAACTAAGCTAGATTACCGACGACTGGTAATTAAGCTTGATTAAAGACGGCTGGTAATTAAGCTATATTAAAGACGGCTGGTAATTAAGCCGCATTACCGACGACTGGAAATTAAGCTAGATTACCGACGACTGGTAATTAAGCTTGATTAAAGACGGCTGGTAATTAAGCTATATTAAAGACGGCTGGTAATTAAGCCGCATTACCGACGACTGGAAATTAAGCTAGATTACCGACGACTGGTAATTAAGCTAGATTACCGACGACTGGTAATTAAGCTAGATTAAAGACGGCTGGTAATTAAGCCGGATTACCGACGGCAGGTAATTTAGCTAGATTACCGACGGCAGATAATTTAGCCGGATTAACGACGGTAGGTAATTAAGTTAGATTACCGACGGCAGGTAATTAAGCTAGATTACCGACGGCAGGTAATTTAGCTAGATTACCGACGGCAGATAATTTAGCCGGATTAACGACGGCTGGTAATAAAGCTTTTTCTCTCCTGTGTTTTCTAAACAATTTTAGTTAATATGAAGACTGAAGTAACAGATATTAATAAAAACTGTCATTGTAGACAAAGACCGGAAAGTGTAAAAGATAAGTTTAGAAAATTAACTGCCTGAAGAATCAGATATTCAAATTTTCACTTTTGAAGACATGATTATAAAACATCAATTATTTTAAAAAATTCTTATCTTACTTTTTTTCACCAAAATTTCATTTTCCCAAAATATTTCTCAACATTATTTACCCATGTATTTTGTTCTCAATAGTAGTTCAAGAAAAAATCGCACCTAGAAGAATTTAAGGGATACTACCTTGATACTAGGTTTTACTTTCGACTAACATTTGCTATTAGGATATTCAAATACTTGGATATCTGAAATGATTTCTCTTGAAGAGTTTAAATTTTTTTATTTTAAAATTGGAAATATTGCGAAGCGGAAAGTAACATAGGCCTTTTCATTGTGGTTTAGTAATTGTGTCGAAAATATCTATAGATTGATCGTGATCTTTGAGAGCTATACAGCACGTTAATATTTAATACTTCGAAAACATTACAATTGAAGAATACGTTTTGTTAAGTTTTCATACGGTTTTATTTTATCAGCTCTCAACGATTTTCTGTCCATTTTATACTCTTTATAGGGCCGAATTTTCTACCCAATTGTAAATTATTGATAGAAAGTAAAATGTAACACGTACTATTTTTAAAATGATGCGCATGTTTCTTGTTAAAATATTGTTCTGAAGTAATTTTGGTGAAAAAAAGTAAGATAAGAATTTTTTAAAATTGATGTTTTATAATCATGTCTTCAAAAGTGAAAATTTGAATATCTGATTCTTCAGGCAGTTAATTTTCTAAACTTATCTTTTACACTTTCCGGTCTTTGTCTACAATGACAGTTTTTATTAATATAGATATAGATACAAAGAAAAAAAAACACAATTTGAAATATTTTAATTTAATTTCGATTTTTTAAGTTTTTTCTTTTTTACAGGTTCAGGGGTTGTTTCTTCTACACGAAACCCACGTTTTTTGGAATTTTTAATCTTTTTCTTAAAAGCTTCGATATCGATCTTGTCTTCCTTCAATTCCGCTTTAGGTTTGGTCAACTTAGGTAAAGGTTCTTTCGGAGCTTGGAATGCTTTATTCCTTTTTTCTTGACGTTTCTTGTCAGACTCGACTCTCTTCACTTGTTTCTCTCTCATTTTTTTCGCTTGTCTTTCATTCTCCTTTAAGAAAAATTCTCCCGTAGCCAACTGCTGATCGATTTTACTTTCAGGTTGAGCTGGAGGGAATGGAGTATATTCTCCCTTCTTTTTAGCCTTTTTAGGTTTCTTAGTTTGAACATTCTTGGCTTTAAACTTTGGAAGAAATCTTTCCCAGTTTTCATTCTTCAAGTTCTCGTCTTTCGCTAATTCACGCTTTATTAGCAATGCCTTAATGTTGTAGATTGGGTGAATATTTTTCATGGTGTCTTCTACTATTTTCCGAACATGTTGTAAACCTTTATAAGGACCTAGGGCAGCTACGGTACTTCCTTGAACAAGAATGTAACAATTTGTCAAAAGTTCGATGGCTTTTAATGTTGAGCCATTGGGACCAACGAGACGTTGCCTTCTTTTAACAAATCTGTCTTTATTTCTAACCAAAGTTCTAATTTTTATAATATCGCAAGCGCAATCGTCTTGCAGGACTTTAATGGCTTGTTCGTAAGGTACGCTTCTGGCTAGCAGTTTTATAACATCTCTAGCTTTGATAATGATGTAAGGGTCAAAGGTTTTCCGAGTTGTGGACACAGTCATGCTTCCTTCAACAACATCCAAATTAGCTTTGACAAAATGATCGTCTAATGCCTTTTTCACCAAAGGCCAGCATTCTCTTATATACTTTTCTCTGTATTTGGGAAATAGTGTAGCGAAACTACTTTCAGCTAGGAGACCATGTGGATTGTCCTCTTTGGTAAAATCAGGGATTTTAATGGACCAAGGATTTTCTACCATTTCAGGATCATCCATTTTGTTAGAAGACGGATTATTCGTTTTATTTTTGTTTGCCATGTTCGTAATTTTAATTAAACATTTAGACGGTAACTAAAGTATACGCAATATACAAATAAGACTGAAAGTTAAATGAAACCTTCACCATGTAGGGTCCCCACGTGTTCACGGTACGGTCGGTGACCCCTGCGGCCTGCCTGGTATAGCTTACTCGATCACGCACATCCTACAAACACTTTCTCTTACATTAAATATTACGGTAAAAAATAAAACAAGAATATTTAATGTTTCCGGCGGGGTTAACTTCGAACCCAAATTGTCGGTACCGTCTCTCCCAGAGTCCCAACTCCTAAGTACTGAAAGTTAAACTACTGACTGAGCGTGAATTCAAAGCGTGATCGAGTGGGCTATAATTTACCAAAGAAAGGTTCGTCTGCTGCTTGTTATGCTACTTGCGGAGTTGCTATTTCGCCGGTAATCCTCCGGGAATAATTAATTAATTATGGTTGTTTTAAGTTTTTATTGCAATCGTTAGTGAATAGATAAATTTATCGGAAGAGTAGAAACTGTATTTGCAAAATGGCTGCATATTCAAGTTGTTTTTGCGGGTAAGTAAGCCTTTGTTGATGGTGCCAGGCAGTGGCGCCAGCCTCCAGGGGCTTTTGCTTTGGTTTTAGTTTCAGTTCCTCCTGTTTCATTAGCCAAGTTATTCTTTGCTGTTGCTACAGGGAGTTCGGGATCACTCTTCATCTGGCTTCAATTGGCAAACTGTTCAAGCTTCTCAAGTGTTTATTATCTATGGTGGATTGAATGTCAACTATATAATCATGTTAACTTCCAATTCCTTTGGAAGTTTATCAGTTAGAAAACTAGGATTACTTGCTCGTGTTGTCATTGCCAAGAATGACTTTAAAATGCCACATATTGTCATCAGTTCAGTATAATTACTATAACCTCTTCTACTCCATGGGGGAGGCAATGACTTTTAAAGCAAAGCGATCCCCTACAAGATAACTTTCCTCCTGTACTCCAGTTTTGGCTTGGCAAAGGCTAGTGGGCGGGATTTATAATTGCACTTATGAATCCCGCCCACAAATGCCTGGAGTTCGTAAGGAAAGTCAACTTGTAGGGGCTCAGCTGGACCCACGCTTTGCTTTAAAGGGAGGGTGAAGAGGAAAATCAAGTGTTTTTTTATCGATTCTTCAAATAATTATAAGACCAGTCTGCACAGTGAAACATTCAGGAAATACTTCCAAATGATTTTAAAATTCAAATTAGGTTCAGATTTTAAGGATAATTTTAAAGAAGGTCCTCCAGCCAATCGCGTAACGCCCTGCCTTTTTATTAACAAAATTCTCGTGGCACGTTCCGTGTTGAATGAAATTTATCGCGAGATTTGATTATTTGCGCGCGACGTGACAATCGTGGCGCGAGACACGGAGCGTGCCACGAGAATTTTGTTAACAAAAAGGCAGGGCGTTACGCGATTGGTCGGAGGACCTTCTTTAAAATTATCCTTAAAATCTGAACCTAATTTGAAATAATTTTAAAATCATTCGGAGCTGGTATTTATTTCCTGAATGTTTCACTATGCAGACTGGTCTTATAATTAGTAGAAGAATCGATAAAAAATCACTTGATTTTCTACTTCACCCTTCCTTTTAAAGAATGCCATTCTCTTCAATGCAATAATTTTCCATTAATTTCTAGACCAAAATATGGGTCCAGCAGCAGCAACACCGCCTGCTATATCATTTAAAAGCTTTAACTCTTCAACAAACTTTGATAATGAGAGAATAGCACAAATGCAAGATGAACTAATTCAGCAAGTCCATGTGTGAATTTATTTGATATTTCAGACTGTTCTTTGGGTTTTTTGGGTTTTTTTTTTTTGTTTATTTCAAAAACTATTTCTTTATACATTTAGTTAAAATATCAAAGAGAAATAGAAAGATTAGAAAAGGAAAATAAAGAATTAAGGAAACAGTTATTTCTCAGGTCCCAAAAGTCCTTTCCGAAACTTCCATCTAGAAGAATCAAGGTTTAATTGCTTATGCCATTTTTTAAAAGTGAAAAGCTGAAAACATTTTAAATCAAAAAATGTTTAGAAATCTTTAGTTGATATGTACTCGGATGTTTTGGATGAACTTAGCGACTATGATTGCAACTATAGCGTTCAAGACCATCTACCCAGGGTAGTTGTAGTTGGAGATCAAAGTGCTGGCAAAACTAGCGTGTTGGAAATGGTCGCCCAAGCTAGAATTTTTCCTAGAGGAGCTGGTGAAATGATGACCCGAGCTCCTGTTAAAGTAACACTGAGTGAAGGACCGTATCATGTGGCTAGTTTCAAAGACTCAACTCGGGAATTTGACTTAACAAAAGAAAGTGAAGTACGTTCGTGTCATGTAGTTTTGACCTTTGACAATTTAGAAGTGTGACTTCTAAATGTTTTTGTACCTTAGCTGGCTGACTTAAGAAGGGAAGTAGAAATGAGAATGAGAAACAGTGTTCGTGATGGTAAAACTGTCAGCACTGAAGTCATTTCCATGACGGTGAAAGGTCCCGGTATCCAAAGAATGGTTTTAGTTGACCTTCCTGGAATAATTAGTGTAGGTTTGAATAATTTTGACATTGTAAGGCTGATTATTATAGTTTAATCAGTGACTTTTTATAGACTGTTACAACTGAAATGGCGGGTGGTACAAGAGAAGCTATCATGGAAATGGCAAAATCTTACATGAGCAATCCCAACACCATTATACTTTGTATACAAGATGGATCCGTGGACCCGGAACGTTCTATGGTGACTGACTTGGTCAGTCAAATGGATCCTACAGGAAAAAGAACAATTTTTGTTTTGACCAAAGTGGACTTGGCGGAACAGAATATGGCCAATCCTAATAGAGTATGGTATTTTAAGTTTTTTTTAGGGCTGGCCAAGTGCACGACTCCATTTTATTGCTTAAAGTTAATCTTAATCTAATCTCTGTAACACTCACCACCAGTACTCATGATGATGTAATAGAAATTTGACCCATGCCCTAATACTTTAATACTTGACTTAAAATTAATTTGAAATGTTAAGTTCTTTACGGTGTTCTCAATAGAGCTATCTCATTTGTGACGTCAGTGCCCAGGTAAAACATCACGGGCTTAGCTTTGGCAGTGGGCGGCCATGTTTGGTACCACTTTGGTTCTATGGGCAAATAGAGCTATCTAAGAAGCTTTTGTGTGACGTCACCCATGCTATTTGCCCATAGAAACAAAGTGGTACCAAACATGGCCGCCCACTGCCAAAGCTAAGCCCGTGATGTTTTACCAAGGCACTGACGTCACAAATGAGATAGCTCTATAGCATGGGTGACGTCACACAAAAGCTTCTGAGATAGCTCAGCCTCTATAAACCATTTTGGAAATTACATGCTGAGAAACCAACATACAGATGGCGCCCAAGTAAAACAAACGGGGAATGCTTCTTGGAGAGAGGCAGAACACCCCAATGGCGGTGTCCTCCCTGTTTGTTGGCTTCTCTGTATGTAATTTCCGAAAAGATCTATAAGAAAATGTTTTGGTACGTGATACCCTAAAAGTGTTACTCATATAACGTTTTTCTTTCTTTGCTTTCTCAATATTAAGTGACTTCATTTATTTGAATAACAATTAATAATTTTTTGATAAAGATCAAGAAAATTTTGGAAGGGAAACTTCTTCCAATGAAGGCTTTGGGTTATTTTGCTGTTGTTACTGGAAAGGGTTAGTTAGCAGCGCTTATATTTCATCATAATAAAATTAATTTACACTTCAGTAATTTTTATTATAGGTAGTGAAGACGATAGCATTCAATCCATCAAGGATTACGAAGATATATTTTTTCAAAAATCTAGATTATTTAGGTATCTATCTACTAAGGTTTTATTTCAGGCTCTAGATTGAAACTAACGAGGAGTATTAAATTTGTAGAGAGGGCGTTTTGAGAATGGCACAATGCACTACTCATAATCTTAGTTTAGCGGTTTCTCAATGTTTTTGGAAGATGATCAAAGAATCCGTGGAACAACAGGCTGACGCTTTTAGGGCTGTTAGGTTTAACCTCGAAACTGAATGGAAAAATAGTTTTCCTAGGCAACGTGAACTAGATAGGGTAATTGAATATTTAAATGGATTTAGTCTGGTATTGTCAGAATCATGTAAACGATGTCCGATTTTAGGACGAGTTGTTTGAGAAAGCCAGAGGTGATATTTTAGATGAAATTGCCAATCTTAGTCAAGTTCCTGCTAAACATTGGTAATGATTCCTTTGATTAAACTGTATCGTAAGTTCATAAGATATGCTATCTTATAAACTTGTAGCGGACAGCTACATTTGGACTGTATAGACAATATAATCATGACGGTGCAATTAAAATTACTTATAGGGAGGAAGTGTTGAGTCGCAACCTTTGGGAAAGAGTTTCTCTACAAGTTTTTGAAAACGTCTATTATCCCGCTGTTAAAACTGATAACCTAGGGTATGAAAATTTCACCAGTTAAAGGGGCTGGCCGGAGCTGTTGGGGTGAAAGGGGGGGATCAAACTGTTAGTTAGCATATTGCTTACCCGCCCACCGCGACGGTGGCGCCATTCCTTATGGACAAAGAGCTGGGTGTTTTCCCCCTAAACTAAGGGCGGTCTCCCCCCAACAGCGCCGGTGAGCCCCAGTATAAGTTCACATAATGTAACATTATACCTTAAAGCAAAGCGCGGGTCCAGTGGATCCCCTACAAGGCGACTTTCCCCCTGAACTCCCGTTTTGGCTTGGCAAAGGCTAGTGGGCGGGATTTATATGGGCACTTATAAATCCCGCCCACAAATGCTTCCTGCCTTCGCCAAGCCAAAACTGGAGTTCGTAAGGAAAGTCAACTTGTAGGGGATCCACTGGACCCGCGCTTTGCTTTAAAAGGACCACCTTTTTCTAAATGTGAAAGGAAAAACGCTAAAAAATAAATGATCTCTTATTACAATATAATTAGCATTTAATTAGTCTTAAAAACAATCAAGGACTACTGCGCCAACCGCCATTCGTTTAATGGCGTCTGCTAAATCGAACCACTTACCCCTACGGGATAGGTTGAATTCTTACAAGCTGAGACTAAACCAATGGCGGATGACGCAGTAGTCCTCGTTTTTAAGACTAATTAAATATACTAATTAATTTGTAATAAGAGATTATTTATTTATTTTTTTAATATTGCTCCTTTATATTTAGAAAAATACCATGTTATGTTACTTTAAAAAAACTATTTTCGTTGTTCAACTTAAATGTAAGCCTTTCATTTTGGAAATTGTTGTAGTCTTTTCAACACAACTGTTGATATAAAATTGAAAAATTGGGTTGAACAGACTTTGCCAAACATATCTGTTCAGGTATTCATTGTTAAAGACATAGATTTAGATTAAAAAAATCTTCATTAAATTGAAACAAAGATTAATCTTTAATTGAAAGGTTGGTTGGGAAACACTGCACGATGAATTTTTTCATGTCTTGGAAAGATCTAAGCAACAGAAGGAAAATAACCCGGTTTTTGATAATCTCAAAGTTGCCGCAGTTCAAGAGGCATTTGAAAATCATACTTGGGAAAATAAGGCTAAGGATGTCCTTGTATGTGACTTTAAAGTTTAAACCCTTTATACATTTTGATTTAATTAGTTTTAATTCATAATTATAGCGAGTGATACAGCTAAATGCTCTGGGAGATCATGTAGTTCCTGATAAGCAACATTGGGATGTTGCTGTTAAACTTTCAGAGTCTTGCTTAAAAGAAAGAATGAATAGAGGTGATTAGTTAAAGCAAAGCGCGACCCGGGTCCCCTACAAGGCGACGTTCCCCCTTTACTCCAGTTTTGGCTTGTCAAAGCATGGATTAACTAACGCTAGGGATTGTTCATTAACCGTGTTTCCCATGTATTGCTATCGCCAACTACACGTTCCGAATTATTCCTTGATTCCCCTCTTCATTCCCCCTATTTATTGGACCAAAACGGATGTAGATATAGCGCCATCTCTAGGCAAAATAAATCATTTTTGTACGGATTTTAAAGATGGCGGCGCCCAATTTTAGGCGGGATTTCAATTTTTGACGTCATAAGACACTAAAGAGAATGGAAGTAGAGGAGTGGAAGGAATGCCTCAACTTGTTGCCCTTTTTCCTGGTACAGGGCAACTTCCGCTAAGCAAAATTAAACAGGCCGGAAGCTCTCATGTACCAATTTTAGAGCAACATCATTATTTGCGCTTGTAGAGCGGGGGACCTGCCACTCCTTTGGGGTTTATAGTATCTATGAAGACACGTGACATTTGGTGCAATTTTCTTATAACTTCCGGTTAGGGATAGTAGCTACTGCTAGGGGGCATTTGGAACATGTACACTTTATATTTTAGGGGGAAAGGATCGGAAGGTATGCCTTCCGTAGTGTATCTCTCTTTGCCGCGCCTGTGCGGGGGGGGGGGCGCACGCCAAACTTCTGCAGTTGACTTCCGCTTCTGCGCAGACGAGGTCTGCCTGCTCGTTTTTCGTGCATGACTCGCCGTACGCATGCGCTGGTTTCCGGAAGTAGAACCTACCCAGTTTATACAAAGCGCGGCAAACTCTCCCTCGACCTTCTGATCCTGGTGTTTATTATCTATGGGGGAATGAACAATCCCTAGCGTTATTTAGTCCATGGTTAAAGGCTAGTGGGCGGGATTTATAAGTGCACTTATAAACCACGCCCACAAATGTCTCCTGCCTTCGCCAAGCCAAAACTGGAGTTCGTAAGGAAAGTCAACTTGCAGGGGATCCGCTGGACCCGCGCTTTGCTTTAAATTTAAATTGATTCATAAATTATTTAAATTAAAGCTTTATTTCTCGTTTTAGTACAAGAAAAACTTAATGAACTTTTAGGCTCAGACCTGACTAAATATTGGTTTCATTGGAGGTATCGTCGAACAGCAGATCAGAAAATAAATGTGGCAATTAAATCCGAGTTGGATAAATTATTAGAATCAAATAATTTTAACGTAAGGGCTAGTTTTCTACATTTTCCGTTCAGGACTGCGATCAACCATAGTGTTATATTGAATAGAATCACAGTGCGTCATTAACTTACGATGAAATGACTACAGTCAAGAAAAATTTGGAAACTAAAAATATTGAAGTTACAAATGATTCGGTAAAACGAAATAAAAATCTCCGAGTTTCTTTCTTCAGTAATTTTTAATAATTTTTTTTTCTCTAGATAAATGAAGTTTGGACTAACCAACACTTGTTATACTTCTTAAAAAAAGCTTTAGGGAGGATCCAGAAGTGCAAGAAAGAGTTTTATCTTTATCAACAAGGCTTAGAATCCGATGTAAAATCATTATTAAGTACTTTTTTATAGGTTGTAAATTAATTTGAAAGTATTTATTTTGAAGTTGGAATGCGGAGACGTGGTCTTTTTCTGGAGAATTCATCGCATGCTTCAAGCCACATCCAACGCTCTGCGGCAACAATTAATGAATAGTGAAACGCGAAGACTAGAAAAGGAAATTAAATATGCTTTGGAAGATATTGGACAAGATAGGGACAGGAAAGTTAAATTGTTAACGGGAAGAAGAGTTGAACTAGCGGAGGAATTGAGTAAGAATAATTATTTTTTTTTTTTGGCCTATAAATTGGCCTAAATAAGTGATTAGATTAACTTCTTATTTTTTCAGAGAGGGTTCGAGAAATTAATGAAAAACTAGACGAGTTTATAACCTCATTAAATGAGGAAAAATGATTTCTCCTATTCATTATTGTTGAAATTTTTTGTATAATAGTCATGTGTTTAAATACACATAAAAAAAATGTAAAATAACAAAGACTAAATGAAATCAATTGAATTTTTTATTTTTAATACAAAGCCAAAAAAAAAATTACAATAAAATTTTGAATATTTTTCTTCTAGTTTAATTTATTCTTTTTGACAGGGGTGGTTTTTTCTTCAATTAGCCAGATCCTCACCACCTCCCCATTTTTGTTTTTAATTTTTAATATTTTTTTAAATTAAATCAAGCCATCATTAAACACAATGCAAGTATGCAACAAAACTTGAACGTTTGCCCTATGAGATAGATAGAGTTACAATTCAAATCGGCTTACCGCGAAACACTTTGTTTTTATCAAGCACGTTTATCAAAACATGACAGCGCCATCTGTGAGCCTCTAGCGGAACTAATTACAACTTTTACTTGTTTATTTGCAATCAGAAACATCGTTATGATTTTTATTTCATCTATTTCTTAGATTTAAAAGGACTAAAGTTTTTATTATTTAACTCGCGTATTTTATTTAACACATTTAAAAAACTATTTTGACAGCTTGTTACACAGATTATAGCAGCAGACGGTAATAAGAAAGTTCTTAGGGTGGCGCCACCCGTATTTGATAAAGATTCATGCTTGACAAAAGGTGTATCGCGAAACGTCGATCTCGAGATCTCACGTTGTAACTCTAGGTTTAAAATATATATTCTATCTCATTGGCCTTGCCTAGAGATACACGTGCGTGTGTTTACGGTGACGGTGACCGCCGCGTAGTGTCGCGACGATCGATTTTGGTCACGTGATAAGTTTAATTCATAAAGCCCGCGATTTTTGTTGTGGATTTGTGGTCGTTCAGAACAGAGCAAATATTTGGGATTTAATTTTACATTACATCATTAAGTACGCCAAAAAATTAAAGATAATGAAATTCAAGTTTTTGGCATTAGTGTTTACAGTTTAGACAAAAGGTCATCCAAAATCATGTTAGCACAGAAGTGAATAACTATAAAGTAGGTACTTTTACTTTGGGTCATTCCTATTTTAGAGGCCGTTTTCCATAGTGGTAAAATTTTTAGTAGGATGGTAGTAAAAATAGTAGTATTCCCCCTACGAGGAAAAGCGGAACCTATGATGGAGAAAATAGTATGAATTGCTACATTGTGCCGACTAACCATAAATTGCCGCCTTTTCCAAAATATTGCTGACTAACCATAAATTTCCGCCTTTTCCAAATATTGCTGACTAACCATAAATTGCCGCCTTTTCCAAATTATTTCTCACTAACCATAAATTGCCGCCTTTTCCAAAACATTGCTATATTACTGTCTTTTTCCGTGTAAAGAGGCGCATACTTAGCCTTTCGTGAATAAACAGGAAAAATGAAATGGGGTAATGCTCTGGCCTTTTAACAAGGCGTTTTAAGTGTTCTAATTGCGAGGCCAATACAGAATGAACATGCAAAACGAAATGTTGGAATAATACATTGGCCTTTTAACTAGGGGTCCTAAGAGACCTAATTGCGAGGCCAGTACAGATATGCCCTTACATTCAAACGAGATTAGACCAGGTTAGGTTAGGTTAGGTTTAGGCGAGGCGGGTGAAATTCCATGTCGGGCCTCTCAAGTAGGCGTTGGTAGTGGCCTACTTGAGAGGCCATTAGAAAATAAACATGCAAAACGG
The DNA here is from genome assembly GCA_019434445.1 of Phalangium opilio. NCBI lineage: Eukaryota > Metazoa > Arthropoda > Arachnida > Opiliones > Phalangiidae > Phalangium > Phalangium opilio. The sequence goes on from JAEQBA010003137.1 coordinate 2,156,724, forward strand.
AACCGTGCACAATTACACGCGCCTCTGAACTAAGCGTTTGTAGTGGCCTACTTGAGAGGCCAGTAGAGAATAAACACGCAAAATTAAACTAGGGACAATACATGGGTCTCTTATCTATGTTTTTATCGTCGGCTACTTTGCCGCTCGTGAATAAATATTAAAAACGAAATGGAAGCATCACATTGGCCTTTAAACTAGGTGTCCTAAGTGGCCTAATTGCGAGGCCAGTACAGATATGTCCTAACGTTCAAACTAGATAAGTATAGGTTAGGTTAGGTTAGGTTATGTTGGGTTAGGTTATGTTGGGTTAGGTTATGTTGGGTTAGGTTAGGTTGGGTTGGGTTAGGTTGGGTTGGGTTAGGTTGGGTTAGGTTGGGTTAGGTTGGGTTAGGTTGGGTTGGGTTGGGTTGGGTTGGGTTAGGTTGGGTTAGGTTAGGTTAGGTTAGGTTAGGTTAGGTTAGGTTAGGTTAGGTTAGGTTAGGTTAGGTTAGGTTAGGTTAGGTTAGGTTAGGTTAGGTTAGGTTAGGTTAGGTTATGTTGGGTTAGGTTATGTTGGGTTAGGTTAGGTTGGGTTAGGTGTCGGGCCGCTCATCTTGGCGTCAGTGGCCTACTTGAGAGGCCAGTAGAGAATAAACAAGCAAAATGGAATCATGGACTATTACACTGGCCTCTCAACTAGGCGTCAGTAGTGGCCTACTTGAGAGGCCAGTAGAGAATAAACAAGCTAAATGAACCATGGACTATTACACTGGCCTCTCAACTAGGCGTCAGTAGTGGCCTACTTGAGAGGCCAGTAGAGAATAAACAAGCTAAATGGAACCATGGACTATTACACTGGCCTCTCAACTAGGCGTCAGTAGTGGCCTACTTGAGAGGCCAGTAGAGAATAAACAAGCTAAATGGAACCATGAACTATTACACTGGCCTCTCAACTAGGCGTCAGTAGTGGCCTACTTGAGAGGCCAGTAGAGAATAAACAAGCTAAATGAACCATGGACTATTACACTGGCCTCTCAACTAGGCGTCAGTAGTGGCCTACTTGAGAGGCCAGTAGAGAATAAACAAGCTAAATGGAACCATGGACTATTACACTGGCCTCTCAACTAGGCGTCAGTAGTGGCCTACTTGAGAGGCCAGTAGAGAATAAACAAGCTAAATGGAACCATGGACTATTACACTGGCCTCTCAACTAGGCGTCAGTAGTGGCCTACTTGAGAGGCCAGTAGAGAATAAACAAGCTAAATGAACCATGGACTATTACACTGGCCTCTCAACTAGGCGTCAGTAGTGGCCTACTTGAGAGGCCAGTAGAGAATAAACAAGCTAAATGGAACCATGGACTATTACACTGGCCTCTCAACTAGGCGTCAGTAGTGGCCTACTTGAGAGGCCAGTAGAGAATAAGCAAGATAAATGGAACCATGAACTATTACACTGGCCTCTCAACTAGGCGTCAGTAGTGGCCTACTTGAGAGGCCAGTAGAGAATAAACAAGCAAAATGGAATCATGGACTATTACACTGGCCGCTCAACTAGGCGTCAGTAGTGGCCTACTTGAGAGGCCAGTAGAGAATAAACAAGCTAAATGGAACCATGGACTATTACACTGGCCTCTCAACTAGGCGTCAGTAGTGGCCTACTTGAGAGGCCAGTAGAGAATAAACAAGCTAAATGGAACCATGGACTATTACACTGGCCTCTCAACTAGGCGTCAGTAGTGGCCTACTTGAGAGGCCAGTAGAGAATAAACAAGCTAAATGGAACCATGGACTATTACACTGGCCTCTCAACTAGGCGTCAGTAGTGGCCTACTTGAGAGGCCAGTAGAGAATAAGCAAGATAAATGGAACCATGAACTATTACACTGGCCTCTCAACTAGGCGTCAGTAGTGGCCTACTTGAGAGGCCAGTAGAGAATAAACAAGCAAAATGGAATCATGGACTATTACACTGGCCGCTCAACTAGGCGTCAGTAGTGGCCTACTTGAGAGGCCAGTAGAGAATAAACAAGAACTGGCCGCTTAACTAGGCGTCAGTAGTGGCCTACTTGAGAGGCCAGTAGAGAATAAACAAGCTAAATGGAACCATGGACTATTACACTGGCCTCTCAACTAGGCGTCAGTAGTGGCCTACTTGAGAGGCCAGTAGAGAATAAACAAGCGAAGTGGAACCATGGACTATTACACTGGCCGCTCAACTAGGCGTCAGTAGTGGCCTACTTGAGAGGCCAGTAGAGATGGGGTTTACTGATTTCCGTGTAGAGGCAGACGAGATTAGGAGTGGCCTCACAATAGGGCGACTATAGACACCTAGTTGAGAGGCCAAGATGTGGGGAAGTTCACTTTGGTGACATATGTTTCGTTATTTTGAGCGCATTAATAGTACAAAATGGATTTCTTTTGGGAAATTTCGCTGAGAACATTAGGTTAAATAATCAAAAACTGTTAAAACAGTAAAATCATACGAAAACGTTGCTTCTGAAATATGCCTAATGAGTATTCAAGTAGAGCTGTTCATAGCTTTTTCTCCGTCATCGGTCTAGCTTTTTGATCTAGGAAAAATACTACTATTTTTACTACTATCCTACTAAAAAAAATCCCACCATCGAAGGCGGCCTCGTAAATAGGAAAGATCCTTTACTTTTGTGTTAAACATTAATTTAGTTAAATTCGCTTACAATTAAGATTTTGAAAGTTTGCGATTATCAAGGGCATGCAGCAGCAACCAGGGCGTGAATAAACACCAGACAATGCTAATAAATAATCAATTAATTGCAATTCCACGTGAAAATGCATGGTTAAATGTGTTTAAATTAAGGGGAAAGCATTGAAGGGGGAGCTAAAAAGCAAATCAAGCCGAGGCGCTGCTGCAAACTGCGACCCACCTTTCTTTCCACCCCTCCTTCTACGGCAGCATACCCCCTCTCTCTTCTATCTCCCCCTATATTTCGCGTAGAAAACTCTCGTTAGGAAAAATCTGCCGAAGAAAGGGAAGAGTCGAAATCGCAGCAGGAGCATTGCGAAGCGGAAGTGCAAATAGGAGAATACAACGCGCTTTAGAGGTGTTGTAGACATTTTATTTTGTTTTTAATCGTTTCTTGAGGGTCGAATTATTCGGGATTTAAGTTTTACGCGATCTAACGGGCTACATTTAGCCGTAAAAGTTCGATATTCTTTCGGCGCGGCCCATCGATTCCTTTCCTTGTCGGCCATTTTATTTACGCCTCAATTGGCCTCCATTTTGATTACGCGTGTACCCGAATCCTAGCCAATCAGGGATAGAGAATATTTTACCCAGAAACCATTGCCATTTCTTCAAAAGTAAACAAATACACGTGCTCTCGAAGCATGCGATTGCGTTTTGACAGCTGATTTTTTTGGCCGAAGCCCAGTAAGTATAATATTCCTTTTTATCCATTAATTAATTTAAACTAAATTTAAAATAATATTGTGAGTTGAAAACTTAAGAGGTAATTTTTTGTAGAAATTAAAAATATGGCTTCAGGAACCTCTGTGGATAATCCAATTAACTTTAAACATGATTCTAACCGCCATAAAGGTCAAATGAAGTTTCAAGTACCAAAAATTTATTCAGACACTCCATTATCTCGAAATAACCATCACAAAAATGCCCCTAACAATCAGCAAAGGCTTAATCGTAAAAACATTAAAGAAGGTGGTGGTGGAGGAGGGGGAGGTGGTCATAAACGAAGACACACTTATAGCGGTAATCCGCAAGATTATAAAAGCGGCGGTTTCAAGCGGAGAAGAAGAGGCGGAATAATTGTACCTCCTACCAAATTCTTATTGGGTGGAAATATAAATGACCCTTTAAACTTATCCAGTTTGGAAGATGAAGAGATTAATCGTAAAATGAACGAAGTCACTCCTTATTCTTCACCGGTACCTCCTCCACCTAGACATCACAGTCAAATTGAAGTCCTAATTCCACAGAATATAAATGACCCTTTAAATTTAAACTCTGGTGAAGAAATTGAATTCAAGACAATATCGCCAAAAAATAAAAAGAAGAAAAAGAATAAACCTAAAAAGAGAAATAGCGGAGAAAAGCTGCTAGAGTCGAATACGACTTTGATTCCTGACGAAAAGGTTGAAGGAGAACGAGGCCCCGTTAGGCCAAATACTTTAGATGGTATAGATTCAATTACAGAAACTTCAGACAAAAAAGAAACTGTATTACCTATCAAGGAAACTGCGAAAGAATCAACACCACCGGGAAAACATCATATTAGAACATTTCACGATCGTTCGATTGATAAAATTGTATCTCCCGTTGTCCCTCAAGGATCCCCTATGAAATTTCGAAGAAATCGAAGTTGGAGTTTCTCCAATTCCGAAGACAGGAAAAAAAGAGAATTAAGTACAGGGGATAGTACTGCTGGAATTAGTGGTAAACCACCTTTTCCCAGAAAAATTGGTGGTGCCAAGCAAAAACAAGCGCTTCAAGTCACGGCTCCGAGTTTTAGAAAGAAGGATGAAAGGTTTCAACACGGGAACTATGACAGATATTACGGATATCGAAATGGACCTCATCAGTTTGATGATCCAAGATTAAAGGCGTTAAAAACTGATTGGTTTAGAGGAATGGACGTTTTGGATATCGGTTGCAATGTGGGACACTTGACTCTCACTATCGCTCGGGATTTTGAACCCAAGAAGATGATTGGACTCGATATTGATGAGAAACTTATTAAAGCGGCTCGAAGAAATGTCAGGCATTATATAAAGTCCAATGTTGACGGGAAGAAGAAGGAGGAGTTCCCCATTTCACTCGCTTTGTGTCACGGTCCCATCGCTACATCTGTCTTGCCAAAGAAATCGGAAGATTGCGTGGAATTTCCAAATAACGTATTTTTTGTGCAGGTATTTAAATTCCTAACTAATTAATTCGAGGGGTCGGACGTTTGTCAAAATCCCGTACACTTCGTTTGAAATCTGTTTAAAATCTATCTCGAAATCCCGAAATCTCACGTCAAAATCTAAAAATCTTAAAATCTCACGTCAAAATCTGAAAATTTTAAAATCTCACGTCAAAATCTAGAAATCCCAAAATCCCAACCTTAAAATCTGAAAATCCCGAAATCCCTCTTTTAAAATCTGAAAATCCCGAAATCTTCACCTAAAATCCCGAAATCTCACATTAAAATCTAGAAATCCCGAAATCTTAACGTAAAATCCTGAAATCTCACATTAAAATCTAGAAATCCCGAAATCTTAACGTAAAATCCCGAAATCTTAAAATCTTGGACTAGATTTCCAGATTTCTAAAATCTGAGTCAGAATCTCAAAATCTGGGGCAAAATCTGAAAATCTTTGTCAAAATCTTGAAATCTCAAAATCCCGTACACTAAAATGCCGAACGTCCGACCCCTCGAATTAATTACTAACTTTGTTTAGTTCATCCAAAGTTAATATTTTAATTGGTAACTCTAGGGTAACTATGTTCCGGAGTCTGAAGAGTTTTTAGAGATGCAGAGGCCGGAGTTTAACACAATTTTGTGTTTGAGTCTAACAAAGTGGATTCATTTGAATAACGGTGATGAAGGTTTAAAGAGAACTTTCAAAAGAATTTTCGCCCAACTTCGTCCCGGTGGAAAGTTAATTTTAGAGGCTCAGCCTTGGAAGTCGTACGTTAAGAAGAAAAAACTCACTGTAAGTTCTTTTTTTTTTTTTATCATTTAATTGTAATTAAAATGTGGAGTTTAACATTGTTTTTATGACGTAGGAAACTATCTTCAATAATTTCAACAAAATTAAACTGAAGCCAGATCAGTTTAATGAATATCTTTTATCTTCTGAAATTGGATTCAGTACTTGCGAAGTAATTGATGCTCCGAAACATCCTTCTAAAGGTAAATCTCTAGGTTTTTTGTTTTGTTTTGTTTTTCCTTAATTAGGAGTCTTTGAAAGCGTCTGTAAAAAATGGAACCATTTGTTCGTTTTATAAGTTAAATGTTTAATTTCAATTTCAGGATTTTGTAGGCCAATGTACGTTTTTACGAAATCTGACCTTATCAAAGGACACGGTAATAGTAGTGTTCCGCGTGACGAAGAGAAAAATGTGTAAATTTCACTGTTGGTGAAGAAAAAAACAAACGAAATGAGTTAAAAAACAATTGAAATGTGTTGAGAAAACAAACGAAATCAATTGAAAAAAACAATTGAAATGAATTGAAAAAACAATGAAATGAATTGAAAAAACAATGAAATGAATTGAAAAAACAATTGAAATGTGTTGAAAAAACATGAAATGTGTTGAAAAAACATGAAATGAATTGAAAAGCAATTGAAATGAGTTGAAAAACAATTGAAATGAATTGAAAAACAATTAGAATGAATTGAAAAACAATTGAAATGAATTGAAAAACAATTTGAATGAATTGAAAAACAATTTGAATGAATTGAAAAACAATTGAATGAATTGAAAAACTAATGAAATGGGTTCGAAAAAATCCTTAACGAATTGTGAATACAGAAAAATGATTTATAATAATGAAATTATGGAAATGAGAATTAGAAAATTTCTAAATATTAGAAAGCAGTTCATCTTTCTTCATCTAACTTTTCATTCAGTCATCTTTAATCTCTTCATCCACGATCTTCCATCACTTATAAAGTTTCAAATAAACATAATTCATTGAAATTCAAAACCAAAAAAAAATGAAATATATATAAGTTTAAAGGAAAAGGACAGCTAACAAAACATTATACCTTAAAGGAACAGCCTTAACGATCTCTTACCAAATAATTAGAATTTATTTAGTCTTAAAAACGAGGCCGCCATTGGTTTAGTGCCGTCTGCTAGCCCGACCTTTTTACCCTTACCCCTCTCAGCCTGTGAGAATTCAACCAATCCTGTTACTGTAGGGGTAATAGGTTCTGGCTAGCAGACGCCACTAAACCAAAATGGCGACACTGTAGTCCGCGTTTTTAAAGACTAATTAGATGCTAATTAATTATTTTGCAGTAAGAGAACCTTTATTTTTTCTAATATATTTCCTTAGGCGCCTTTTATATTTAGAAAACGGCCGTAATTTTAAGGTATAATGTTATGTTGCTTGTACTTTTCCTTTAAGATTCTTCTAATTACTCGCACCATCCCGGTTCTATTATTATTTACATTATTTTTAATTGAAGCTGAAAATGAAATTCTTCAAGGAAATAATTCCGCAAATCAAAGCTGCACCGCCCGACGCCATCTTTTGTTTTCCCAAAGTTTGAAATTAACTGTAATATGTGGATAAGATAAGAAATAATGAAATATTAAATGTAAAATTGTTTAAAATCTATTTCATGAAGCATTCACGAAATAAAAAGAAGCATTTTATCGAAAGCTTTTAAGATTTACGGGTGAAAGTACTTATTTATTATTGTAAAATACATTTGGAAATATTTATTTGAAAATCGGCCGTGGTAAATCCTAATTTGAATTTAGGGAACTATGTTGACGTCATAATGACGATGTAACAAAAGGTTAAGTCGAATTTTCGTTGCTGGGGTCTTCACTAGCGGGCGCCACAGTCGTAGTTTCGTCCGCCGCCGGTTTTGTAGTGACAGTCGCGTTGTCTAAAGTTTCGGTTTCTTTTTCATCATCGTCATCTTGTTCTTGAAAATATAAATAATTTTGTGATTAACAACACCCCCGTAAGTTATTTTTAATTACTATTATCATAAACACTTACGATTTAATAAGTTGGGAGCACTTTCGTAACGAGATAATTGGGGGGGCTTGGTTGAGATGGAAGCCCTGCGTTCGACGAATTTAGGCTTAGTTTCCGTGTCAGAAAAATTAGGCCTATTTCGCAGATTTTCAAAGTTATTTTTGACGCTGTTAACGTCTTCTGGTTCGGGACTCCTCGTGGAGATGGGAGGTAAAGGTGGTGGCGGGGAACGAACTAGTACGGCAGCCCTGTTATCGATGTCATCCAAGTAGAAAGTTTCCACGTCTCCGAAATCATTTTTTAGTTGGGAAAAGCTTAGTACCTATGTCGATAAGGGGATAGGATTTTTAAATGCGAACATTTTAGTTTCAATAAATATACATATTGTTGCTTGTGCAGAGGCTTATCGTGCGATTTTAACTGATAAATCGGGGTCAAAATGTTGCGACGTTTGCTTCTAAGAATAATTTTGAACTGATTCGCTAGTTGTAAATCTCGCTTTAAGCCTTGGCACATGCATCGGGAATAAGTTGGATTTGAGAATTCAATAGAGTAACTTCGGTAGAGAGGGGGAGTGAACTGTGTATCCCCTGCGTTGGGGAAACTTTGTAATAGAGAATACTATTTGCCCCCAGAAGAGGGGAGATCGCTAAGTTAAGAGGTAGAGGGTTATAACGTTGAAATATATGGGAAATAAATTACTCTATGGGGGAAATAGGTCTACGAAAGAACCCCTTTGAAGGGAGTAGAAATCTTGACTATGAGTAAGAAGGAATTTATTCTTGATTAGATTCACTTTTCTTAGGCCATGTTAAACAATCTTATTCTCTAATTTCGCTAAAACAAGCTGTCGCTTTGTTACATTCGATTTCATTTCCTTTCTACTCCGTTTAATGTTTTAGTTATCTTCCCATATGCAAATGTACTATATAGTTCGATAGTGAGGACAGATAGTCAATAGAAGACGAGAAACTATGACCCTGCGTTTTCAGCTCGGTGTGGAAGAGTTAAACTTAGATAAAAACGCAGAGAACTAAATACGTCAATCATTGGCAATAATTTATTGGCATTTATCCGAAAACATTTTTGCCTTTAATAATAATAGTAATAGTATACTAGAGTACTGAGAAAACAAGTCCATTTTTATCGGGTGAATGGTTTTTGTTTGAGACATGACTCGCCACCACGTGACAACCTTCTAGATCGGACCGTTAGACGTCTTTATAAGTTCATAAGATATGTTGCATAAGTTTGTCGCTGGTTACAAACTGGAGCTTGTCATGATGTGACGTAGGTCATAGATTCGAGGTAAAGCGACGCCTGGTGAGGCGCTGTTAAAGGCTTAGTACAGACTAAATAGGAAGGTGGAAGTCCTGCAAAATTAACCACCGAGTGTAGGACTTCAATTCTCGCTTGTCGTTCTCAAACTAGCTCTCAGAAACTCTCTAGCATTACGAAGTATAGGAAGTGTCATACTTATGGTACATATCTTATAAACTTATGATATTAATAATAAAAATCGTAGCCGCAAACATTTACTGTAGCTTCTTGGAGAAACAATCATAAAATGACCATCAAGGGCATCTGTATAGCTCAAACTCTAAACCTCAAAAAACGAATTGTTATGTTGGGATAACCCTTTATGTCAAACTCCGTTCTAATTTCATAAAGAATTGAAAACGCCTTATAATCATTTAGAAAGCTCTTTCAAGGACATAGAAGTATCTCCCACGTGGAAAGTCTGCACTCAATTTTATAAAAACTAGGACAAGTTAATAATTTTAACAGAGCCTTTTTGAATAATTAATCATTTGGGGGTACGTTTAATGAAAAAACGTTTCTTCTGTAAAATTTTGAGTAATTTCTTATGTTCTGTGAATGACCTTTAAACTCTGACATTTATAGATCGAAAGGAGAAGGTTTAATCAGGGATAGATTTAATTTTAGAAGTAGGAATGGAGAACGGTTAGTATTTACTTGAGTCCGACTCATAGCCCAGTATAGAGCCCCTACCTCCAAACACGTAATAACGAAGGTTTAAATTATCTTATTGCCTCACTTTTTGATGACGTTGCTGACGGGGACGGCGAAAAATACGTAATTCCTTTTTACCTCTGTCGCTATGACCCGCCTCTTCTTTCATACCCCCCCTCCCGTCCCGGGGAAAGGGGGTCCGGGACTTTGACGCGAACCCTCATTACTCTGTTCTCCATTCCTACTTCTAAAATTAAATCTATCCCTGGTTTAATTTAATGCGTAACCGACCTTGAGGAATTCAACCATGCCACTTTTAAAACTCCGCCATGGTGTTACTAATATCCCAACCGTGAAATATTAACGATTTATAACTGTGCAAAATTAACAAACATATATGCAAACAAACCACTAGCTCAAATATACAGGGTGTTTCTGATAAGTCTGGTATAAATTAATTGGGATGTTCTTTGGTCAATTTTGAGTCGAAAATGTTCTATACTTCTATCTCCATTTTGCCACTAGGGACACCGTTTTCGAGTTAAGATTGGTCAAAATATTTTACGCATGACCCCCTTAAATTTAATTAAGAAATAGAAAGACAATGATTTCTAATTTAATTAAGGGGTCATTCCTAAAACACTCAAATCATAACTCGAAAACAGTGACCCGGACGGGAAAATATCATAGAACATATTTTATACTCAAAATCTCTCAAAGAACTAGTTCTTATCAGAAATGTGAGATCCAAAAGTGCTCTTAAAAAATTATTATTTATTTATTTCTTAACGAAAGTGTCCCTTTATAGTTTACAGGTACTAGACCGCGTTTTAATATTAATATCCCTGAAATTTGATAATTTGGAATAATACCTATATACATTCTGTTTTATGCTAATATCGACTTGACCGCTATACCGCATATTATAATTTTCAAACGCCCTTTAACCTTAATTAGTTTTTGGGGTGGTATGTAGACTGACTATACGCGCGACTGGGAGGGAAGATTTCTATATGTTGTTATTTATGATGAGTCGAGAAATTTGGGTCAAATTGTCGTCGTGGAAAAGGCCAGCCACTGCCTATGAACCTTTACCTTATTAATTATCAGAGCATTTGGACGCCAGACTCGACTCTATAATCTAATAAAACCTTGGCTATAGATATACATATAAACCGCGCCTGGCCCCAAAACGCTAAAAGTCAATTATCACTTCTTTCGAATTAAGAAGTATAATTGTTTTTCATTAATAATGGGCACGTTTTTTTTATTTTCGTAATTTTTCTTAGCCCTAATTCGATTAATTAGAACTGACCTGTACCGGTTACTGGTACAGGCATACCTTTTGTCTCTCTTTTAGCAATGGTGGCCAGAGAGAGTATATAGAAATCTTATTTTATTTGAGGTATACAGGGTGTTTCTGATAAGTCTGGTGCCATAAATTAAGGGGGATGTTCTTTGGGAAATCGATTTTGAGTCGAAAATGTAACTTCTATCTATGTCATTTTGCCACAAGGGACACTGTTTTCGAGTTATGATTTAAATAGTGTTTTAGGGATGACCCCTTAATTAAATTAGAAATCATTGTCTAAATCAGTTTCTTAATTAAATATAAAGTGTTATTCGTAAAATCTTAATTTGAAAACAGTGGCCCTTGGGGCAAAATTTTATAGAACATTTTCGACTCAAAATCACCCAAATAATACATTCCCCTTTACGGAGATTTGTTCTGTCGAGGATGCGGAGCGGTATATACTGATATGAAATGTCTGCTGCCAATAACAAAGGCACGGCGACAGCTTATGGCGGATCCATTGGAAATGCCTCTCGTAATTTAGCCCTTATGGGTCCAGTCAGCAATACATAGATTTCTTCGACTTGGAATCTTTAACAGCCCATTTTCTTTACCCTTCTGCTTGAACTAAAGATGATTTGTAGAAACCGTAACCCCTGACGTCATGCATAAAGCAGCGGTGATCTTGGAAACCACGTGACATCTAAATAGCTCGCAATCTGTGCCGCGACCTATACGTGCCTAATTCGAATGTAAACAACGTTATCTTTGCGTTTTTGTTCTGAACGAGTAGACCAGACCTAGGGTCCACGGTTTCCTATATATATGTTAATAGCCAATGAAACGCGAGGAAGGAGGAGCGGGCCGTTTAACAAAGTTTTAAGCCCTTCCCTTTACCTTCAATCAGATATTAGTAGGGCTATTTAAATATTCCAAGTAGAAGAAATCTATATATTCCTGGTCAAGAATATCTAGGGAAGCTTTGTAGGTTAGTGTGAACTCAATTCCCGGCATGCCAGGCGTACACGTGAAACATTCTGCCGTGTTTATGTTATCAAACACGTCAAAGGAGCGAAAGAGTTAGTCCCAATAGCCAGCCCTATCCTAAATTGTTTTCTGTAATATGTACCCACGCAGGTAGGCTTCACTTTTATAATGTTTGGGATGCCAGAGACTGAAAGCGAAAGACAAAATTTGAGAGGTAAAAACGAGGTTACGTTTACGTGAAAGGGGCGGCAGCATTGGGAATCAAATTACCTAGAAAGTATCTAGGCGAAATTGCGCGACCTCGTCTGGTGTACCTCCGTTTTGGGGTCATCTTCTGATTCCGAATCGGGGGTGATTTCTGAATGCTACTTTCTAGAAAAAGATCAAGGTGCACGTTTCGCCGTTTCATTTAAACCAAAGTTATGAAAATCACTATATAGTCAGCAAAATGTTGTATCAGAAGGGGATAATAGAAGAAGGATGACACTCTGTATCCTCCTAATACTTTAGTTATGTAACATGATTCTTCCCAGGCTCATCCTTTTTGTTTGCTCTCCTGCTCATTAAACTTCTGCAGATGGGCATCGCACCGTAGGGTGAATTCTATAACCGTTTGGTACTAAATCCTCAGCAATCAACCCACAAACAAGCGCATGCGCCTTGGCAAATAGTTAAAAGCTAAATGATGAGGGAACTATTTATCGCGTATGATTGATTCGGTTTAGTAACCTTGCTCCAAATGTATAGGGATGTTGGGAAGAATCATGTTACAATTACCCCGCTTTATGGTGGTACACTTCTATCGAAGAGAAGTATTATATACTTCTGGTTGCACTTGCTATAGCTATGAATATTTCCTAATTTTGTGAAATTTCATAATTTCGAGCTATTTTATTTCTGGTACCGCGAATTGAGAGCCAAAATTAAATTGGAAGGACAGTATCTAGATCGAGAAACACGCCTCATAAGCCGAAATTTTTGTCTAAAATTCCAAAACTCTTTTTCAATGCACAGTCTGAAATCAGAATCAGGTTGAAATATCACTTGGAACATAGATACATGCCTGTTTTCCCTCTCTCTTTCTCTCTCAGGGGCTAAGGCTTAAACTAGATCGAGGGGCTAACCACTCAGATTACCACTAAACCGATCATTTTAGCAATGTCTTGCTTTTAAAGATTTTAGTTCAGCGAGTACACTGATCTCTCTAAACGACTGGCCCCTCGGAACCTAGATAAATTTTTACCTCTCCGAGTGACGTAGTCACGGAGAGGTTCTAATTTCGACGTGTCTGTGTGTGTGTGTGTGTGTGGGTGTGTGTGTGTGTGTGTCTGTCTGTTGTTATTGACTTACACCCCAGGGGACCGTGTTCGCAGTTTCCGAATTGAAGCAAATGTGTTCGCTATTTCCGGACCGTATTCACAGTTCCCGGAAATTTCAAAACTTGAATCTATCCACAAATCAACTGGCCACTATTACTTCATCTGACTAGTCAATTGTCTATTCTACATGAATACCAATCTGTACTTATTGGCTTCAAACACCACCATTTTGTGGTCTTTGTCCATTCCACATAGACACCAGTCTGTACTTACTGGCTTCTATCACCATCATTTTCTGGTCTTTGTTTTTGTCCATCCCACATGGACACCAGTTTGTACACCTGGCATCTAACACCACCATCTTCTGGTCTTTGTTTTTGTCCATCCCACATGGAAACCAGTCTGTACACCTGGCTTCTAACACCACCATCTTCTGGTCTTTGTTTTTATCCATCCCACATGGACACCAGTCTGTACACCTGGCTTCTAACACCACCATCTTCTGGTCTTTGTTTTTGTCCATCCCACATAGACACCAGTCTGTACACCTGGCTTCTACTCCTTAAAGTTAAGACATACGCGGCGATCGGCCAGGGTTACGAGAAACGTCCGGCCTCCCAATGGTGGGGCTTCCACCAAAGGTTCACGCAATTGCGCTGTTCTTATCCACAGCTGCGATTCGACACCCTTATATACTACCTATTTGATGAAGGCGAAGCAACCGGCGTATGCTTCATTTCAAACGCCAATATTAGTCAAGTCTCTCAAGAATGTTTAATTGTTCTTTTTCAAAACGATGTAACGCTCAATAAGGCGAACAACTATAGAAGAAAATATTTAATATTAATTATATTTGTTTTAATATTTAAGATAATCATGTCTCTCAACTCAAAATTAATACGGAAAGGGTAAAACAGCAGTCTATGTGTTTGTCTATATGTGTCCGTCCGTTGTAACACTAGTGCGCTGCGTTAGAAGTTCGTTTTGCTTTGATGTGTAAAGAAATCCTTCTGAACCTTAATATTCCCGTTTTCCATAATATAAAATGAATATGTGGAAATATTTTTCGTAATTATGATGCATTTAGTACTTTTGTAGCTTTAAAGCTCCGTTTCATTTTGATATTCCAAAGATTTTTTTTAATATTATTATTTAAAATGGATTTTATATATTACTTAAGCTATACTACATCTGTTTATAGCATAATCCTTTCTAAAGTCACAATGAATACAAGCTCAACGCTGCTATGTTGGTCAAATGAACTTTTGTTTGTCAATAGGCCTAGTGAACCAAAAAGTAAACGTTTGGGTTTGGTTTTCGTTTCTGTATGCAGAGACATTAACGGTTCAGAGTGAGCCGAAAGTAAAATTCACTTTTAAATGATTAGGCTTAGATTTTATTATCATGGTGGAAATCTGGGCCGCGTTCAGCAGAGCCCAGCGCTGCTAGCAGTGTCCTACATAACGGGATTTTGTTTTTGAATTTTGACGTCACGGTGCTTAGCGCTGAGCTAGCGCGGTCTTCAAAGAAAATAGTCGGCTTTTTGGATAACGTGACGTAAAACGCGTAGTTCTCAGTTTGGCGAAAAAACCATGGAGGAATTAATACAAATAGCTTTATGGGACTATAGGTATTTAATTGGCGTGAAACCAGTTTATCACGCGAGAATTTTAAGAGATATGTTATTTTCTAATTTTAATTATAAAAGTTGTTATCTATCTCTATAAATATGTTATCCTACAATTTTTGTTAAGCCTTGGTACCTTGCACGCTTTATTGCGCTAGCGTCATTTATAAAACGCCGATGACCGGAGAAAAGCTATGACGACAGAGCTCACCGGTAAACATTTCCAAAATCCGCTGTCTTTTTTGGTGAGCTCTGCTGAACGCAGCCCAGACCAGTGAAAGGTCTGATCGTAATCGGATAATAGCTTCGTGTTTTCATGCTTTTTATGGTACGCATTTACTTTCAGTGTGTGTAGCCACAAATAAGCTTTGGTGTTATGTAACGTTAAGTCATGTTGTTAAACTAAGAAAATCGTTGAGGTGAAACGAGAGGATAGTGTTTACATGCCAACCCTGTTGTGAATATGGCTTTGAACATAGAGGGCATACAGTTGAGGAGTAGAAAATTGGGCCTTTACAAACACGTAAAGGTAATATCCCTCCAAAGTTGTATCTCTTCATTTCCCGTTTTTCCCCCATCGGATGATTTTAATGTGTACAAGTATATCATTATTGGATGTAAAATGTCGTCTGATTTACAGTAAATTTGCTAAGCTTTGTATACTGCTTTAATATTTCATAAATTTTAACTTAAGAAACATTTCCATATCTGGGTAAATAAGTTTGTAAGTAGTCGTCTTGACTCGGAGAGGTAATATTTTGGTTTTCCCAACTTGTACGTGCTGTTATTGCAATTTTATGCTAATATTTTTTCCATTGGTTGCTTATGCTTTCATTACGGAACAGGAGAGGAAACTACAATTTATTGCACTTTTAAAGAATTTTTCCTTTTCCCTACATAACTTACTACTGTAAAAAATTGGTATATTGGTCTAAAACAGCGATATTTCTTCAAATTGTTTCGTTTATGCAATTTTTAAAATGTTATTTTGAACATCTTTCCATAAAAAAACAGTAATATTTTTTGCATTGATAAATTTCTAGTGTCATTAGTCTCTCCTGTTGTTATTAGGTACTGTTGGATGTTATCAGAAAGAAGTTCAGCTTATTTTTGCAATTTCCTTACGATAAAACTCCTCCGGAGTTATTTAGAAACGACTCTACAAAAAAGCGATTCGTATCCCATTTTATTACGAGTGGCTTTTGATTATAGGATCAAATCTAAAGGGGTAGTGAAACTATGACTCTGACTCATTTCGTATACATTTAAGGTTAAATATGGTCTATTGATCCACCTCCCCAGAGATAAAAATTAGAGAGGTATTCTATTGGACTGTTGTTTTCCATTTCAAGAACGAATCGTTCAAATACTTTATCGCCAAAAATCTAAACAACTTATGAATGAAATATCCAGTTTTCCAAAACGTTATCGTGTAATATCCTCTCACCAGTACTTATTTCCGTACCTGCGTCACTCACTGCAGCTTTCTGTATATTGCAAGCAGTGTTAGTCTTCTCAGCGAAGCACCCCTATTGGACGGCGAGTACCACCTGACGGATTCGCCCAATAGAGATACTTCAAAGTGCTTCGCCGGAAAGCCTAACGCGTAGTGTCCATTAGGGAAACTTAATTGCTTGTATCTTCTATAATATTGTAGATAGAAACATGCTTGTAATTAATATATTCATTATTTTACACGCTCTTTAAATTTTTAAAGGAAAAAATTATATCCTGGAGTTTGACGAAATTACATTTACAAGTTGATGGTTTAGGAAACGATCGTAATTAGGCATAGTTTAGGCATTTCCCACTCTTTATTTTTGCCATTTGGGCATAGCTTAGGATTTTCCTACTCTTTATTTTTGCCATATTACAGTAATGAAAGAATAGACCCTTAAAAATTGATTCATTCGACGAAATCCCGATCGTGCAGAACGTGATTTATAGAGACCCGTATTTCTCAAAAAATATAATAATAATAAAAAAAAACACTATAAAAATCATCGTTATTATGAATATCCGCTATGGGAATATACTCTCCGTTTATGGGTGTGTTTTATAGTCATTGATTGATACATTTTTAGTTTTTATACAGGGTGTTCCCAAAAAAGGGTGGTAGGACCCAAATTCACTGGGTTTTATGGGCGATTTTGAGTCGGAAATGTAACTTTTATGACATTTTGCCTAAGGGCCATCGTGATTTATGTTATTATAGAGAGCTTTCAGTTGGAGGAGGAGCTGAGTCTTGTGACATAATTTACGCTGCCATATTGGTGGGTTTAAAGCAGGAATGAAGCTGAGACCACTCAATATGGCTACCAATATGGCGGTAAGACTTGGGAGGCTGTGACGTACTTCTATCCCATCTGAAAGCTCTATATAGACTTGAATTTCACTATAACCTCTGAAGCCCCATGGATGTTAACGGTGTAAATATTTTTCGAGGCGGATCCACGAGGGAAATCTTCTACACAAAACAATAGTACTTCGGTGCTACCACTCTTTTTTGGGAACACCCTGTATGCTTTTTCTTCGTCTTTTTGTTAAGAGTGTGTTTACGAAACTAATATTTTTACGTAAGCTCTTTCAAAAGAGCTTTGAAGAATTAGTCGCGCAAATTTTTGCGTTCCTTTTTCTTGTACAAGTGTTCTAATATGTTTGGAATTATAGCGTTTCGGGGAAGTTTCCATATTGGAGTATTTTCTCTCTCTTATTTTCTACCTACGCCTGTAGATATGTTTCAACCGCTGTACGTTGTCGTGCGTTGTACCGTTACGTTATGGTTTGTAAGCCAGCTTAAGTTTTAAACCACTACTACATAGGTAAATAAACGCATGGTGATTTAAATTAAAACGTTCTTGGTTCTAAAAAGCCAGGAAATATTCTATCTAAACTGTACTTTAAAGGTTAATCTTACATACAGGGTGTTTCTGATAAGTCTGTCATAAATTAAGGGGGATGTTCATTTTGAAATCAATTTTGAGTCGAAACTGTAACTTCTATGACAAAGGACACGGTTTTCATGTTATGATTGCCGTGTTTTACGGATGACCCCCTCAAATTTAATTAAGATACTTAAAGAAAATGATCACACTTTTTATTATATTAATTAAAGGTCATAGTTCAACTTCTTACCTCTTGACCCCATGGCGTGTACATTCTCGTTGGATGATCCAATCTTACAGCTTGTCCTAAATCCTTGAGTACTCCTTCGAAGTTTTTAGTGGTCCTCAAATTGAGTAAAACTCTGCTCCTAATTTCATGGTGATTGCCGTTGACCACGGTCAGAATTCTACCCTCTTTGTAAGCGGCTGGATACTCGTTTAAGGAAGCCCTGCTTCTGATTGATAGGTCCGAACCACGACTGTTGTAAACTCCACTCTGGTCCGAGTACCTCCCGATACGGTTAACCACCGGTCGCCTTAAGTGGACCGGGGTCACGGGACGCAATAGTCTTAGGTCGTCCTCGCGTAATAGAGTCGGTCTGCCACCCGTATAAGCTGTCCGCATACGGGCCGATACTCCGTACGCTATGTCCTGTGGACGGAAGATGAAATTGGATAAGAGATTAGGATAACATTTGATTAGAAAATCATATATTTACAATACCAGGGATAGATTTAATTTTAGAAGTAGGAATGGAGAACAGAGTAATGTGGGCGCGCGCGTCAAAGTCCCGGACCCCCTTCCACGGGACTGAAGGGTATGAAAGAAGAGGCGGGTCATAGCGACAGAGGTAAAAAGGAATAACGTCTTTTTCGCCGTCCTCGTCAGCAACGTCATCAAAACGTAGTTTAAGTGAGCCAATAAGATAATTTAAACTTTTCGTTACGTGTTGGAGGGAGGGGCTATGAGTTGGACTGAAATAAATACTAACCGTTCTCCATTCCTACTACTAAAATTAAATCTATCCCTGACAATACCAAAAACCAAAGCTTGGAGACAAAAACAAACCTGGAAGAGTCTGTTGGAAGATACGACGTAGGAATCTCCGTCTTGGAGTTCCTCTAGTCTCTTGATGATCTTTCCACGTAGGTTGAATATGTAACGAACCCCGTACGTGACCTTTAACCTTTGGGTCAAATAATCGCACAAGGCCCCGAACGAGTGAAAGTCCTTCCCTCGTCGAATGGATACTTTGATGCCAGGGAAGAATAGATCGCCGTTGATATAGAAAGTGACCAGTAGGGCCTTGGGGACCCGAAACGCGGCCGGGTAGAAAGATTGACCTTGCCATCGTAGAGGTCTTCAAGGTTAAATTGCGTTGCAATATATTAGTTACGCTCTCCTACCCCTTAAATATGTTTTCTATATAGTAAATGCCGTTAAAGGGGGATTGAAAATACCTTTACTGTTTATTAAATCAATTCTGATGACCTACGAGTTAACTCTACCATGTCTGTCAACTCTCAACTAAATATTCTATGCACCTTTCTTTTACCAATCAAATGAACGGAACATTTTTTGGATAAATTTTACATTTTCCCAACTAGCATGATCAACCTATTACGTGTTCTTATTGACCCTTGGGAATATTTCGACCACTTTCCTTGAGGAATCTTATAGCGAATTTCATTGGAGTGCTTGGAGATCGCTCTTGGTTTGCTCTATTTCGTCGTCAAATCCGACAAAAAGTGCTCAATAAGATCATTTTCAGTTCGATCTTGAAGAAAAATTCGCGTCATTTCCGGAGCGGTATTAATACCAGTTTTTTCCCGTCAAAATGTCTACGCTGATTTACCGAGCGATTCGTACTGATGCCATTTTCCATTAGCTGATTGGGCAATATTACACTAGACAGATGCATTTAATGCAATTTTAAAGCGATTCTCAATCCAATAAAGCTGTTCCTTTGAAAATGCCAATGGAAATCGGCATGATCTGTCTTTTAATACAGATCGGTTCCGAGCGAGCGACCAATGGATGACGTGAATCCGAGGGGAAGTGGCCAAACGATGCAGCTCAAAAAAACCTTTCAGAGCACTCTGAGGTTGCCCTGAGTAGTCCAATGGAATTTGCTATTAAATTCGCGTTACACCCCCGCTCTTTCTCCAGCCACGCCGTTGCTCCGCGAGCCGATTATAAAAAGCTAATCGAAGCATATTGATTAAGCCTAAGAGACGACCCTAACATACTTCACCTGTTATAGTAATTGTTGTAAAACATAACATAATCTTGACTTTGCAAGATGGAGTGTTCCCTCAGGGCCCTAGCCTTTTCTTCCAATTCTTCCTTGTATTGAACTCTTCTCTTATTTCGAGGTAGACTCCTCGATCTGTATTTTCCCGTGCTTCCCTGGTCCATGATTATTTCGGTTTTATCGTCGAATCGTACTCTCTTCATTCATTCAAGTCATATCCGGTAGAAAGAAAACAACACGCCGTTTATTCTAAACACAAAAATGTGAAAAGAAAAATATTAAACCTAAATATTTCGGTTATCTGTGTAGCTTTTTAGTGGTATCGTGTCGCTTTGTAGCGTGTTCGCGCTTACTAAGATCTAGCTGGCTTTTCCCCAACACTAGTTTACATTGTGTACATCGATTGAATAGGCGAGTTACCTCGTGTAAGAGCACACCCGTTTGATGGTTGCGCCTTTCTTTTTCTTCTACATTTTTATGCCCGCGTTTGCGTGTCTCTTCCGTTGTACATACTTAGACGCGTATATCCTTCCTTGTTCGAAAGGTCGTTAACTTATATTAACGTAAATATGGTTTGATTTTAAATTTTAATGTGTTTCATGGTGTTTATTGGTTAATTAAGGCATTATCAGAAGTATATTATACTTCTCTTCTGGAGAAGTGTACCAACCACAAAGCGGGCGCGGTAATTGTAACATGATTCTTCCCAACATCCCTTTACATTTGTAGCGAGGTTACTAAACAGAATCACATACACGATAAATATTTCCCTCATAGCGCTTAACTATTTGCCAAGGCGCATGCGCTTGTGCATTTTTGTCCCACGTCAAGACAATCAAGGTTTGTGGGTTGATTGTTGACTGGGAATATAGTACCAAACAGTTATAGAATTCACCCTAGCACCGTGCGATGCCCATCTGAAATAAGTTTGATAAGCAGGAGAACAAACAAAAAGGGTGAGCCGGGAAGAATCATGTTACATAACAATTAAGAGGATACAGAGTGTCATCCTTCTTCTATTATCCCCTTCTGGTATTATTTAAAGGGTTGATTTTATTATAAAAGCATACTGTATCTCAGCGGAGAGAATATTTATTAATAGAAGTAGAAAGTAAAGCTTCAGAAGGTTCCTCTGATTTATTGGTTTCTACCTCCGTATAATCATATATTATTTTTTATTGAACATTACTTTTTGGTCTGTTTTATATAACAAATATTAATTTCGGTAACACTATAATTAAAAGAGCCCGCACTCTTTTAAATCAAAAATAGGCATCGCCGATAAACTAAAATGTAATTATCTAAAACTAGACAGTAGAAACTACAAAATTATTCAAAATTTGGGACATACTTTTTGTGTACCATTGCATACAAAATTAAGAATTCATTAAAATTATTCATAAATGCTAGATATAGACGGAGATTTTCGACAATTCCTTCAAAGGAGAGCGGTACTGTATTATCATATTTGGGCCCCCCAATTACATACGGTATAATATATATATATTTTTTTTTCATTTGATAATCCGAAAGGAAGTTTGAGAATATTGTACTTTTGAAGTGGATGTGAGAAGTGCTTCGCAAATTCTCTTGAACAGGATTAGCCTATATACAGTACATCCGCCTTCCTTCAAATTGTTTGTTTTTGTTATCTTCGTAATCTCCCAATTAGTTAATAAACTTAAAATTACTTGCTGTTCATTATGAAAAGCTTTAAGACGAACCAAATTTGACCAAAATTTAACCTAATCTATCAATAAAGATTGATATTACATAAAACAATAATATAAAAATATTTGAATAGCGATACTTTTAACTTCTTTACTAAAGGACGTACAGTACCAATCAACTGATAAGGTTATTGATAAAAATACCCGATGTCAATAAAACGTCGTTCAACTCACCACAGTTCCCTTAGTAGTAACTCGGCAGATGGAAGCTTGAAACCCGAGCACTTTTTTTAAACAACTGTCCAGGAGCGAGAAAGTCCCCGTTTTGAACCCCCGTTAATGCCCGTTCCATTATTTTGTCATTTGTAGTTGATGGTGGGTGGGAAAAGGGGGAAGGTAATAAGAATATACGTTGTCCGAATGGTCACGAGGTCCAACGTAACTGTACCCTATGTCCCTATTTGCTTGTCCGAGTAGTTTATTCCCCCTTACTTGCATTGTGTTTACGACTTTCCCGCGCAGCTCCGTACAAGCCACGTCCCTATTGATTTTTAACGTAACTCAGGGAAAATGTTTTGGAACGCACGTGGCTTGATTTTAAGGACTCCTTCCTTCTACACCTGACCTGACATGGGCCTTTTTCCAACGAAATTATATCCCATTAATGAATAGAACAAGAATGATTGCGATTACGTAATATTAATATCTACTTGTGTTAGCGTAACTATTAAAATAATGCTTCAGTCTAAATAATACTTTATGAGTTTCAG
Source organism: Phalangium opilio (assembly GCA_019434445.1). Lineage (NCBI taxonomy): Eukaryota > Metazoa > Arthropoda > Arachnida > Opiliones > Phalangiidae > Phalangium > Phalangium opilio. The sequence goes on from JAEQBA010003137.1 coordinate 2,179,186, forward strand.
TTTAGTTTGGAAAAGGTGTCGCTTGAACTGTATAAGTGTTGCTCTTTTTCTCTATTCGACTTAGATCATTTCGATGTAACCATAAGTTTATAAGATATGTTCCATGTATGACACTACCTGTACTTGGTAATGTTAGAGACTTACAGCTCGAGCTAGTTCAAGAACGACGGAAGCGAGAACTGACTACACACGGTTAGTTTTGCAGGACTTCCATCTTCCTAATTAGTTTGTATTGAACCTTTGACAGCGCCTCACCAGGCGTTGCTTTACAAGAATCTATGACTGTTCACCTACGTCACTTCATGACAAGCTCCAGTTTGTAACCAGTGACAAACTTATGGAACATATCTTATGAACTTATGCTACTATGAATGAGTAAGATTCGAGCCGCAGACTTACATCTCGAGCTATAGTTCGAGAACGACAAGCGAGAATTGACTACACTCGGTTAGTTTTGCAGTTCATCTTCCTATTTAGTCTGTACTTAGCATTTGACAGCGCCTCACCAGGCGTTGCTTTACAAGAATCTATGACTTTTCACCTACGTCACTTCATGACAAGCTCCAGTTTGTAACCAGTGACAAACTTATGGCCAACATATCTTGTTAACTTATGCTACTATAGTGAGTAAGATTCGAGCCCCATAGAATATATTTTTTACTTATTATTAAAATTAACTGTCAATAAATTAATTTTAACTTTAAATAAACTCTCTGTATAGTTAATAGTGATAGGAGAAGCCAGGGATATGGGATGCCTCATACCTGTGTTGTAAGAGAGATTTGAAAGATTTTCCTGTCGTAAATGGTGTTGGCCGGTTAAACCGGTCAAAAGGTGGGAAAACTAGTTTTTTCCAACTTTTCCCCACTGTCCTGGGAAAAACCCAACCCTGGATCATACTGTCAGGGACACCGACAAATCGTCGTATAAGCAACGCTATGGTTTATTTTAACACGTAGATAAAAAGGAACCTCCAAAAAATGTTAAATTCTGGCTAGGAGGGCCAGCCAATGGGTCTGGTAGGAGGATTCAACTGTTTACACGTTCCTCGAAGAAGATTAACTAGAAGTTGGTAATGTCATTTTCTGCCACTCATGTCCGTCCCGGATAACGGTAAACGGCCACTGGTCAGGGAAGACCTAGAATAATTAAGGATTTTAAAAACTGAACGGGCCATAAAGATCAGAAAAAGTCATGGAATTTTAAAGAATTTTTAGTTAAGAAGTGTTCTGGGTCTTACAAAAATTCCATCCTTAAAAGATAACCCGAAGAGATGATTTTTTTAGGGTAATTGTTTTATCAGGAATTAAAGGGTAGGAAGTGTAGAAATCGTCACCCTTGACGTCTTGCAAAATGCATTTTAACTTAGAAATCCACGTGATATTGATGTAGCTAGCGACCTGCCTTAATCAGTGTACACGCTGTACCTTACTGTAGGGATCGTTAAAGCCAAACGTTTGACAGCTCTAAAACTGAATAAACTTGATTAGCCTATATTCTCTTTCGTTGAAGTTAGAATAATTGACTGATAACTTCCGGTATAAATTAAGTTTAATCAAGTTCTGACGTTCTCGATAGACTAGTACTGACCAAATTAGTGAGAAAAGCGAGAAAACGCCCTGCTGGTGATTCGTACGTTCCTCTATCTAGGTCTTTTAAAGCGAAAAATGAGGCTTCTCTTGAAAAAAATATATTTGAAACAATGTCCGAGCTTACGAGATGCGTCTGCTGAATTTCTAATTTGTTTGCAATTCCGTAAGCCTAATTTTTGCCCTCGAAAATGACCGGACCCAAAAAAGGGATAGACCCTCGTGGCGTTGTAAGCCACCAAAACTGTCCTGTCAACTTTTTTAATTATCATATGGTTTTGGGGTAAGTCCTCAATGGAGTATCATCAGGGTTAGCTGTAATATTTTCTGTGCGAATTGGGGTTAAGTATCTTTAACGGTAAATATTTTTGTTTATTAGTTTTATTTGGTGGGAGTGGGAGTGTGGTGTCTTTATATAGGTACTTTATACGGTTGGTCATTATTGGTTGGTTGGTATTTTTAGAGCAAATTTCGGTTTTTGGTCTATTTTTAATTTGGCTTGGTATTGTATGAGAATGTACGAGTTTATTTTAGATTTGAGCGACTATGTTATTGTACACGCGTTGGCATTGTCTTGTTAAATTTGATCCGAAAAAGAAATTTCTTATGTGGGATTTAATTTATAAACGTTTTAAATTTTTTTGTAAATATTGGATAATTTATAAATACATTTTATAATATTTTTTTACCATTATCATAATATCTACAAATTTATACATGGTGTTTGTTTAAATAATTAAGGGAGATTTTTCTATGAGCGATTTTGAGTCGAAAATGTTCTATGACATTTTGCCGTCCGGGCCACTGTTTTCGAGTTGTGATTTGAGTGTGTTAGGGATGACCCCTTAATTGAATTAGAAATCATTGTCTTTTATTTTCTTAATTAAATTTCTGAGATCATCCGTAAAATACTCCAATCTTAAATGAAAAACAGTGGCCCGGACGGCAAAATGTCGTAGAAGTTACATTTTCGACTCTAAATAGCCCAAAGAACATCCCCTTAATTTATGCCAGACTTATCTGAAACACCCTGTATATTAATATTTTTTGAACCCATTGATCTAAGGCTGCAACTAGTTTTGTAGAGAAGTTGGCATCTAGTTAATTAGTACCACCATGAATTTGATCGGTTTTAACTATCTGAAACTAAAATTTCATCCAGAAATATTAATTTCTCTTATTAAGTTTCGTATTTATCCATTTTTATACTTATTTAACAATCACTAGTCAAGATTTTACTGGTACTTTATAAATAAAACTATTATTATTATTAGATAATTCCCTTGTGTTATTATCTAGCTATGATTTCTGTACTGTGAAGAAACAATAACTTCCATGCTATTCGCAATAATGACTAACACGGTGAAGCTAAAATTCAGGGTGATAAGCCCACACGTATTTCCTATGCGCGCCTGTAGAAATGTTCATCTTGCCGAGCTCCAGTGTTTTAGGAGACGCTACCTTACAGGAGGGCAGGGTAGCCACTTTTATACCTCACCGAGTGACGATGACGTCATGGAGAGGTATTACATTGGACATATCTGTGTGTCTGTTACTGCGTTCGGAGCCAAATAGTTCGTAATGTCCGGATCGCGTTCGCAGTTCGCAGAAAGCAATATTGACTTCTAATACATTATCATCGTTAGGATTAAGATGTACGCTGCAATTGGGTAGGGTTACAAGAAATGTCTAGCCTCCTAGCGGCAGGGCTTCCACCAAAGGTTCACGTAATTGCGCTATTCAAACGTCAACAATAGCTATGTTTTAAATGATTTTAGGAATAACGTTTCTTTAAACGACTTAACTAGAATAATTAATATCAATTAAATATATTTAATAATTTATTTAAGAAAAACGTCCGAAGTGGGTAATAAAGCCCTCGTCACAACTCGGAGAGGTTTATTTCGGTTTCCCAACTTGTTTTGAATAGCGTTACTAGCGCTTCAAGTTCATTTGTATGTCTTTCTGGCTACTTCCAATACTTTGGATAAAGTACATATAGCAGCTAACATATCAGAATCACCCTAATCTATCAGTATAGGCTTGATATTCCTGCATCCTATAGAGTAGTGTCGGTAGAGGGGGGAGTAGACTGTGTATCCCTCCCTCTAGGCGCGCTTTTGTAAGAGGGGATACTGTACGCGCCTGGTAGGGGGATGACACTTAGCTAAGAGATAGAAGGTATGACGTTTGCATACGTAGAACTGACCTTACTCTATTCCTATATATTTAAATGACTGCCAGGTTTTAAATTTTGAAACAGCGCCAATTCTCCCTCCCACTCACAATAAGACCTAAAATAGATGATAAATAGTTCAAAAGTCAAAACCTTAAGTAACGGAATGCAGTATATCTTAGAATAAAAACAGACACCAATATTGAAATAATCAATTTTTAATTTTTATTTATTCTACAAGCAATATATGTATGTTTTTTAACAAGTAAACTTTGTTTTAAAGTTTTTAAGATACAGTTTAGTTTTTAAATTATTATTCCCTTTACATTCTAATAATAATTTACTTAAAACATCTTTTTTACTTTTTAAATTCGTTTCATATTTAATACAAAACCAAAAGAATTTTTATATTTTAAAGTCTACTTTTATTTATTCTTCTCAAGTTAAGACTTTTTCACGACTCGTCATAACGTAAATATTGTTGACTAAAAGTTTCTAATTCGCTACTTAGATAACCAGCCTTATTTCTGTACCAAAATGGAAAACAATCTTAATTAGAATTATAATTTGAGAAAACGTATTAAATTAAATCAAAAGTGGATGAGAGGAAAAGTATGAAAATGGCCAAAAGTCGAGTCGCGAGTCATCAGAGTTTCGCCGTAGTTGACCGTTTTATTGGCGTAGCTACACTGGGCCTGTTCACTCCCTTAAAATAGGTCTTGTGTTAATTCACGGTTAAGCGGTTACCGTCGTCTGCTATTGTGTATGCTAGAACTTCCTCGATTTGGGTTTGTAGTCAGGACAGAGTAGCTGATAATGTTTTAAAAGGTACTTGAAGGTATAATATGGATTTAAGTAAGGTTATCGAAGCAATAGAAGAGCGCATAAAACTAGATACGTTTAAAACAAATCTCGGTAATTTAGCTATAGCGCGAGCAGCTTGCGTCGTGATTCGCGTGATCGAGTGGGCTATGGTTAAACCAAGGAGCATAAATGTCTGAACTACTTTCAGTCGCGAGTTTGCAAGTCCATCAGTCACTAGTAAACTAAATAGTTATTGGCGAAACTTTGATGTCCGCGCGCGTTTTTTAACACAGGCTCTATGGCCATTGTCATACTTTCCCTCTCATCCACATTTGATTAAATTAATTACCTTAAGATTTTGGCAGTATTAGCCGAAACCTCTAATTTCTCTACTTCCTGATCGAGATTTTTAATATCCCCTTGCATTTCGTTAACAACATCGTCAACCAAATGGCAAAGGCGAGCGTAGGTACTCGAAAGTTCTCTGAAAATTAGTCAATAATTAATATTAGGCTTAAAATAGGCCTAATTTATGAGAAAGGGTTACGCACTGTTGCACTTGATGACTACAATTAGCGCTAGTTAAATCAACAATCAGTCTTAGCTTTCTCGTTGCGTGATCAACGTATTGTCTTTTAAAAGTACGTTCTTTAGCCTTATTTGTCCATGTTAATCTTTCGTACATGTACAAGACTCCGTAAAGCCCAAAGGTGACTGCGATAACTCGCCAACCCACCGTTCTTACCAGCTTATAATATGAATAATACAATTTAGGTATTTCCTCCGCAAATACCTCCCTCTTGGCAAAACTTACGACTCCTCCGATAGTTAATATTCCAATGGCAGTGGAAGAGGAAGGTGATATCATAGACATTTTTTGTACAATGGCTAAGTAATCAGCGGGTGGGAGAGAAACGGGCGCCATTTCGTTGCTGGGTGTTTGAGGGGCGCTTTGCATTGGTCTAGGAATGGATTCTATACCATTTCCAAGAACCATTTTGGAACCTTTGGGTCCTAAAAAGCGCCTAACTAGCGACATTAACCCTAACGAAAACCTGAAATCTAAATCCTCTTGAAAATCAGAGCATAACGAATCGCATTGCAGCCTGTAAAGAACTTCAAAATTGTGTCGAGGCAAGATATTGACCATATGTTGCTTGTGTTCAGATGGTATTAACGCTGACATGCGTTCTGCAATTACAAAGAGAACGGTTTTATTTTTTGGTCTAAATAAATTATTCAAGTACCGACAACTATACTAACCAACCATATCCTTTTGAGCTCTTTCTACAGTTAAAGCTAATGTGCTTGATAATTTCATTCTTAAATTGCTGCCTAATCCTTGCTCGACGTGAGAATGAAGTTCCTGTTTATCATAAATGTCATAAATTTTACTAAATTTTAAAATAATTTTTTCCATATGGACTATGGAGGGAATGTTAACGAACATTTTGCTTAATTACTCGGCCCCTGTTTGCTGTAACCCCAAGCAATAAGTATAGTTGTAAAGGGGGAAAATAGGACTATAACATACTATAAGGACATCCTAGTACCTCTGGTAGAACCAGAGTTATGAGCCTCCAAAGTATAGTGTAACGTTAGTCCTATGGAGGGTATGTTTATGAACATTTTGCGTAATTACTCGGCCCCTGTTTGACGCAAGCCCAAGTTTATGGTATCGTCGGCAAGGGGGCAAATAGGACTATAACATACTCAAAGGATATCCCCGTGTCTATAGTAGAACCAGAGTTATGAGCCTCCAAAGTATAGTGTAACGTTAACCCTATGGACGGTATGTTAATGAACATTTTGCTTAATTACTGGGCCCCTGTTTGACGCAAGCCCAAGTTTATAGTATCGTTAGATGGGGGGCAAATAGGACTATAACATACTCAAAGGACATCCCCGTATCTCTAATATAACCAGAGTTTTGAGCCTCCAAAGTATAGTGTAATGTTAACCCTATGGAGGGTATGTTTATGAACATTTTGCTAAATTACTCGGCCCCTGTTTGACGCAAGCCCAAGTTTATAGTATCGTTGGATGGGGGCAAATAGGACTATAACATACTCAAAGGACATCCCCGTATCTCTAATAGAACCAGAGTTATGAGCCTTCAAAGTTGCGTGTAATTAAGCCCAAGTTATTTCCCCGAGGTTTGTTTAATTATTTTCAACTTACTTTCTTATAGACACTCAAGACTAAGCTGTCAGGATGGAAGGGCCTTTCAAAATCATTCACCAAATTGGCCAGTCTTCTAATTTCTTCGCTAAGAGCGGACGCCACCCTGGTCTCAACCTGCTCGACCAACTGACCGATTTTAAGCTTGACTTCTTCGGTAAGTAACTCGAGTTGTTGTTGGGTGAATTCTTGTCTGTCGTGTTGCTCTTTGCGTTGATTGGCTTTATCTTGCCGCAACGATGACGCGGTATTGTAAATAGAATTCATCAGCATCCTAATATCGTTGATGATAGTTTTCCCACGTTGGGCGTGTTGCTCAAATTTAGTTTTGACTGCTGATTTCGATAGACACTCCTCAAACTTTCTTTCAAAGTCTTGAAATTCGAAATAACGATTCTGGAATCCTTCGGCCAAAGCTCCGGCTGTTTAAAAATGAAAAATTATGGAAGCTAGAGTGTTGATGCAATTTTAAACGATGTTAATAAACGAAGTACCATGAGGAGGAAGCCCTTGTTGTTGCTTCAATCTAGCTTGCAACACCTCCTTAGCCGAGACGAAAAATACTCTATCTTCAGCTTGTTGACGAGTTACCACTTTTAATTCATCGGCTAAGAAGGCAATATTGCGATCCATATGTTGTTTCCTAACGCCATCAAGGTATTCCGGTTCCGAGGCCGAAGCGTCCCAGCGATTGTTTAGTATGAATATATTGGGCTTGGATAATCTCTCGCTAACTTTATGGAAAAAATTCTTCTCCTGTGTTGAAGTCGTTACGCGTTAATTAATATAATATAATTAAAACGGAGATAAGTTTAATTTATAGAAACGCACGGTTTGCATAAGAGTTGATTCCGCATTTGCCACTAAGACAAATACATCAGCATCCAAGCAATAACTATCAATCCATTCGTCTAAATTTGGTGATACATCGATACCTGGGCTATTTATCAATGATAATGATAACCAAATGGATTTTTAAAATTAATACTGAACTTTAACGAAGACACTTCTAACGCTTATTTCTAATCAGTCACATTGCTGATTCAATAATACAGGGTTCATACAACTTTTGGAAAACAAATTTCCCTGAGATTTATGGGAGGTTTTTCCCCATATACTTCCCTGAATTTTCCAGGTTTTTCCCGTATATGGAGTATCCTATGGAGCAAATGTTAACGAAGGAGGGGGGGGGGGGCAAATAGGACTATAACATACTCAAAGAATACCGCCGTATCTCTAGTAGAACCAGAGTTACGAGCCTCCAAAGTTTAGTGTAATGCTATTCCTATGGAGGGGGGTATGTTTTTGAACATTTTCCTCAATTACTCGGCCCCTGTTTGTCGTAGCCGTACGTTTTTAGTATGGTTAGATGGGGGATAAATAGGACTATAATATACTCAAAGGGCATCCCCGTACCTCTAGTAGAACCAGAGTTATGAGCCCCCAAAGTATAGTGTAATGTTAATCCTATGGAGGGAATGTTCAAGAACATTTTGCTCAATTACTCGACCCTGTTTGACGCAAATTTCCCTGATTTCCCTGAATTTTACTAAAAATTCTAAACTTCCCTGAGGTTTTTGTCAACTATTTATTTACCTGATTTTTCCAGGTTTTCCCGGTTTGTATGAACCCTGTTCAATTATAAAATAAGGGGTGGGTGGGACCTAATGGGTGGGGTTCTATCTCTGTACCCGGATTAATTGGGGTCACCTAAAAAGGTAACGACTTAAATGACAATGAGAGACAATACACAACAATGCCATTAACGTTTAACAAATTAATAAAAGTGGATTAGTAAGCTCAGGGTTAAACTATTCGAGACAATTTCATTAAAAAAAGGGGGGAACACAGACACAGACTCACCTGTCAACTAGCACCACGTCATCCCTTAATAATGGACACTTTCCTTTTGGCCACATTATTCGAACACGAGCACTTTCCACTAAACTTTCGGCATTTAAGGCGTGGGCTAGTTGAGCAACACTCTGAGAAATAAATAAATGTAGACAACAAAATTTAAACCACTCCCAATAATATATTTCAGTAAATAAAATATCTATCTAGTTTAAAAGTCTATTTATTAACCTTCACGTTCTTGGGGTCTTTAGAGTCATCAGTTAGTAAGTAAGCTTCGTTGGTGTCTGAACCTTCCACTTGTAAAAAGCAGTTAGTTGTATGTCCCAAACCGCTCGGAAGAATTTTGTCTTGAAGCATAGCATTAACCACTGTGCTTTTGCCATTACTTGTCCTATTAAATTAGTAAATGCAAGGATTACGTCAAGTTGCAGTCAATAGTGATCCTTAAAGGAAAAGTACATATAACATAACATTCTACCTTAAAAGAACAGCCTTTTTCTCAATATAAAAGGAATTAAATATGGAAAAGAAATAAATGATCTCTTATTACAAAATAATTAGCATTTAATTAGTCTTAAAAACCATCAAGGACTACAGCGCCAACCGCCATTGGTTTAGTGGCGTCTGCTAACCAGAATCTACCTTACCCTTACCTCTCTCAGCCTGTGAGAATTCAACCAATCAGGTAAGGGTAAGTGGTTCAATTTAGCAGACGACACTAAACCATTAGCATTTAATTAGTCTTAAAAACAATGAAGGACTACAGTGCCAACCGCCATTGGTTTAGTGGCGTCTGCTAACCAGAACCTACCTTACCCTTACCTCTCTCAGCCTGTGAGAATTCAACCAATCAGGTAAGGGTAAGTGGTTCAATTTAGCAGACGACACTAAACCATTAGCATTTAATTAGTCTTAAAAACAATCAAGGACTACAGCGCCAACCGCCATTGGTTTAGTGGCGTCTGCTAACCAGAACCTACCTCACCCTTACCTCTCTCAGCCTGTGAGAATTCAACCAATCAGGTAAGGGTAAGTGGTTCAATTTAGCAGACGACACTAAACCATTAGCATTTAATTAGTCTTAAAAACCATCAAGGACTACAGCGCCAACCGCCATTGGTTTAGTGGCGTCTGCTAACCAGAATCTACCTTACCCTTACCTCTCTCAGCCTGTGAGAATTCAACCAATCAGGTAAGGGTAAGTGGTTCAATTTAGCAGACGACACTAAACCATTAGCATTTAATTAGTCTTAAAAACAATGAAGGACTACAGTGCCAACCGCCATTGGTTTAGTGGCGTCTGCTAACCAGAACCTACCTTACCCTTACCTCTCTCAGCCTGTGAGAATTCAACCAATCAGGTAAGGGTAAGTGGTTCAATTTAGCAGACGACACTAAACCATTAGCATTTAATTAGTCTTAAAAACAATCAAGGACTACAGCGCCAACCGCCATTGGTTTAGTGGCGTCTGCTAACCAGAACCTACCTCACCCTTACCTCTCTCAGCCTGTGAGAATTCAACCAATCAGGTAAGGGTAAGTGGTTCAATTTAGCAGACGACACTAAACCATTAGCATTTAATTAGTCTTAAAAACAATCAAGGACTACAGCGCCAACCGCCATTGGTTTAGTGGCGTCTGCTAACCAGAACCTACCTTACCCTTACCTCTCTCAGCCTGTGAGAATTCAACCAATCAGGTAAGGGTAAGGGGTTCAATTTAGCAGACGACACTAAACCATTAGCATTTAATTAGTCTTAAAAACAATCAAGGACTACAGCGCCAACCGCCATTGGTTTAGTGGCGTCTGCTAACCAGAACCTACCTTACCCTTACCTCTCTCAGCCTGTGAGAATTCAACCAATCAGGTAAGGGTAAGTGGTTCAATTTAGCAGACGACACTAAACCATTAGCATTTAATTAGTCTTAAAAACAATGAAGGACTACAGTGCCAACCGCCATTGGTTTAGTGGCGTCTGCTAACCAGAACCTACCTTACCCTTACCTCTCTCAGCCTGTGAGAATTCAACCAATCAGGTAAGGGTAAGTGGTTCAATTTAGCAGACGACACTAAACCATTAGCATTTAATTAGTCTTAAAAACAATCAAGGACTACAGCGCCAACCGCCATTGGTTTAGTGGCGTCTGCTAACCAGAACCTACCTCACCCTTACCTCTCTCAGCCTGTGAGAATTCAACCAATCAGGTAAGGGTAAGTGGTTCAATTTAGCAGACGACACTAAACCATTAGCATTTAATTAGTCTTAAAAACAATCAAGGACTACAGCGCCAACCGCCATTGGTTTAGTGGCGTCTGCTAACCAGAACCTACCTTACCCTTACCTCTCTCAGCCTGTGAGAATTCAACCAATCAGGTAAGGGTAAGGGGTTCAATTTAGCAGACGACACTAAACCATTAGCATTTAATTAGTCTTAAAAACAATCAAGGACTACAGCGCCAACCGCCATTGGTTTAGTGACGTCTGCTAACCAGAACCTACCTTACCCTTACCTCTCTCAGCCTGTGAGAATTCAACCAATCAGGTAAGGGTAAGTGGTTCAATTTAGCAGACGACACTAAACCATTAGCATTTAATTAGTCTTAAAAACAATGAAGGACTACAGCGCCAACCGCCATTGGTTTAGTGGCGTCTGCTAACCAGAACCTACCTTACCCTTACCTCCCTCAGCCTGTGAGAATTCAACCAATCAGGTAAGGGTAAATGGTTCAATTTAGCAGACGACACTAAACCAATGAAGGCGCAGTAAGACTAATTAATGCTAATTATTTTGTATTAAGAGATTTTTTATTTAAATACAGTTAGAAAAAGGTCGTTTTTTAAGGTATAATTTTATGTTAGCTCCAGTTTTCCTATAAAATATGCCCCCAAAATACACCAACCTGCCGAAGAAGGCAACTTTCATATGGTCTCTTTTTAAAACTTCTTCTATTCCTATTATCTTTTTGGTATATCTGCGTAATGCTTGCACTTGCTCTTCCGTTGCCACCTCATTTTCCTCCCCCAAACCTGCATTTTAACGTAAATTCTCATTTATTTGTATTAATTTGCTACTCTTTCAAGTCAGTAAAGGGTGGTTGGGCTGATAATAACAGCCAGCTGTGTGCAAGCTTAAAATAGAAATTTACTTAGTCAGGGTTACATTAACCCCTACCAAACGCTGTCCCTGCCTATTTATTGATCCAGTACATGTTTGGGAATGGGAAGTACTTGAGAGAGCTTTAGCGTGGGCCTGTATGCCTGTCAAGTCTTAATGAATTTAATACCAGATTTAAAGGGATTTAGACTTACCTTCCAGGAACTTATGGCTTTCGTTGACATATTCTTTTATATCAAAGAATATGTCGTTGATTTTTTTCTTGGCGAGGACGAAAATTTTGAGGGGAGATACGGATAAATCGGGTATACGGGAAGAGTTGTTTGTTTTCACGTACGCGGGCATCGAGGGTGGCGAACCTGGCGGGATACCGGCGGGAATCGATCCCGGACCGACCGCCTCAACTGGACTTAAACTAACTGAGCGACTTAAAGAACCCGACATTACTAAAATAATTAAATTCAAATAACGTCGACGTGCCTGAAAATAAAATTAAACCCATCTTATTCGTCTTGATGACGCAATATTTGTTAGCAAATAAAAACAGTGCTAAGCCTGGGCCCAAAAAAAATGGCCGCCACCGCGTAACACTTAAGCCTAGGTCAAACGACGATAAAAACCTATTTTTTATATTCGCCGAACGAATCTGGCGTCAAATCTTTAGCGGACGTTAATAAAAGCGCGATTATTGATAGTCTCAACGCGTTGTTAAAGCGTTAGTTCGGTGCAATTTGTTAATTACTCACTCATTTAAGAGGCACAATCATTTCGCAGTTTAGGGCCTCGGGACATACATAGAAATGATGTACCATGTGACTGAATGCGTCATTATGATGAAATTAGCCTAATTATGTGCTGCCATCTACAATATGTTATGGAGGATAACCTTTCTCTTTTTACATGGAGTAATTTTATTGGAGTGAAAGCAAAAGTTTCCGATAAAATGCATTACATAGAAGCTAGGTCACCTTAAATAATACTCCAAGGTATCAGACGATTTTGAAAAACTGCATTAGTAAACGTTTTTCAACCTAGATGGTGACACAGTCTTCACTAAATTGATCGAAAGGAAGATATAAGGGGCGGCAGCTCTCTGCCTTTTACAGCATTAGACTCTACGGGGATTTAACATTAAGTGCTAACTAGATATTTATTTTGTTTTTGGCGGAAAAGTTCTGCGGGTCAAGGACTCCTAGGACATTTGTTTTCGTAAATAAGCTACGCCAATAAAACATTGCAATGATTGCATAAATTTGCAATTAAATTAACTTCAAAACGCGTTTTGACTGAATTTTTTTTATAACTATAAAAATAGCACGAGCGATTTATCGGAGAATCTATAAAAGTAAATAGATTCATATTTCCAAACCATTTTGTTCTTTTCTCCAATTCCAACGAAAAATTGCCAATCATTGTATCGTTTTGTAAGAATCGCCTAATAATTGTCTTGAACTACAAACCTACTTTTTACCATAAATCGTTTTTCTAAAGTTGATACACCTTCAACACGAGTACATACTATTCTTTCATGAATATGTAACTTTTCCCTTAAAATTTAGAGGAATAAAGGGATAATGAACTGAAACAATTTTTTTTCTTTGAAATCGATTAAAGATAAAAAGCTTTCTCGAAATGAATAGGTAATAATTGCAAACTCCCTAATTGCATGAAGGGTTAATGAAATAAATACAGAGGCTATGACTATATTACTTTCTATACGTTTTGAGCTAAAAGAGTTGAAAGCTTCTAATATTGTAGTTGCTCAAAAATAACTTCGTAACAAATTGAATAGACCAATTATGAAATTACAAACTGGGAAAGCAACACAAGAACCTCCACCAGAGGCAGTGCGAGTCAGTTAGCCTACCGCGTGTAGTAAACTTTGGCTCCGTCTGGCGTTGCTTCTTGGCGCGAGGGAGAATACCACAAAGGCGGCCTTGCCCCTGTGTGTTGGTTTCTCTGTTTGTAATTTTCGAATTGGTCTATACATATTAAACGGAAATGCCATTTTTTAGAGTCAGACATATCAATCAATATTCATGGAAATATCGAATAAATTCATTCTTCCAATGGCATAATTTTCCCGGTTTCTTTGCCTTCGTAATCACATAATAATACATTAGGTTTCTTAGAACATGGGTCTAAACAGAACCTGCCGTATTTTAGATCCAGACATATCAATATTCATGAATATATCGAATAAATTCATGCTTCTAATGGCATAATTTCCCCGGTTTATTGCCTTCGTAATCATATTTCATGTGGTTTTTTACAAATTCTGGGCGTTTTGTCTTTTTATGAAATAAAACAGTTTAAAAAACTCAATTTTAAATTTATTTCAATACGCAGGTTGAAACCGAAAGGTTGAAAATATATTATGAAGAAAAAGAAATGACGTTGTAAATATCATTAGGGGATCGGCAAGCAAGTACCACCAAGCAAGTACGCTACGCAGTTGGCGAGTCGCCGCGTAGCGCTGGGTCTATTTTTGGAGGGAGTGTGCAGGACGAGCCCTCTTTCCCTCGAATGAAAATCCTATTCGACCTTGCACGCTGCTTAGGAGGACGCACGCCGCGTAATATTGAAACGTATCCCGAGTCCTCTGACGTCATTCAGGTCGGGACTGAGTTTTGCCGGTCGTGCTTTGCAGCGAAGTTTCGCTTCACGGAGTCAGGGACGGAGACCCAAGAATTTCCTCAATGCAACCGAGAATTACCAACGATGGTTTAAGAGAGAACCAAGCCTAAATTCGATCGTAAATATTCAACCAATCACGTTCCTTTAAACTCCTAACGCGCCTCCGTTAGCCATATTACGTCATCATTGTGTTATAGCTATATTAACCGCGGGAAAAACACAGAAGTTAACGCCCATTTTGAATAAAAAAAAAAACTCGCGCAAGGTGAAACCCTCGAAAGTCACATTTCTCCGCTGATCTATTTTTGGTGTTTATTTGGTGCCCCCTCCCGCGTGCTCTTGCTTGTACTGCAAACCTTCTGCAAAACTTGGAGCTCGACGTCTCTTGCTACGCGCAGCGATTGATCGTAGAAAAAAAGGCGCGCGCCGAAACGACTCCAAACTAAAGGCTAAAAGCTCATCCAAGAGTTTGCGCCGTTTCCTATTCTATTATTTTATCATATTCGGCTTTTCAAAACGTGTGTTTGTGTGTGTGAAAGAGGAGCTAAGCCTTGTACTGTACCGTGTACCGTTATTTCAAGCCACGGTAACCGGCGGCCACGCTTTTAAGCGATAGAGCAGTACGTAACCGGTGCTTTGAGCGAAAATCAAAGGCACATAGTGAGTGAAAAATAACTAAATTTAAGAAGTCGACTGTGAACAGAGACAGAGGTGCAAGTATTTGTGTGTATCTGTACCAGAACACTCGCGTTTGAAACTTCTCTGAGCAGAGAAGATCGAGAAAAATCCCGCTAGTCGGCCTGAGAGCTGATTTTGGTAACCGACGGTAACCGCCCCCTTTTATCCTTTAAGACACACTCTTTTTAAAGAGAAAGAAGCTACCGTCTTCCGAGGTAGCTTCGACTTTGTAACATTTTCAACCATTGAGCTCAACTTGACAAAAATAATCGGGAAAAGGGAGAAGATGGACAGAATGGAGGACTCTTTTCGGATGAGCGAAATGACTTACTTAAACGTGCCCGATCGGGACCGGGACAAGAGTCCCTCACCGGCTGATTCACTCGCGTCTTCCGCTACCGATATCTCCACTCTACCCATTCACGGAAGATCACACCGCCACGAGGAATACGTAAGTCTTAAATTTAATTATCTTTAACATTTAGGCCTAGTTCTTATCCTCTGTATGAAAAAAATATATGAATCAAATTCGAAACGTTAATTTGGGTAGCGAGGAGATAACGCGGAGTAAGTTTATTAAGTCAGGTGTGTATGACCTTGGCCGGTTATATTGTATAATTTCGTATTAGGAAATGTATGTAGAGAGACGGCCTTAATTGACTGTGGAAATTAGAGCCGGTTTCTTTCTGAAGGAATATTGTTAGTTCATTCATAAAATTACGTAGTTTTTAGTACGAGAGGGGTTGCTATAGAAAAATAGGAAAATCACCGCCTTTTGTGTTTGCAAAGACCCTCAAAGGGTAATGGAGTTGTTTTTGGTGGTTATTTTAAATATATTTCATTTGGTTCAGGAGCGTTTGTGCCCATTCTCCGATGGAGAAAACCTTAGAGCCTTTGAAAGTTTAATACCGTTGTTTAGGCCACGGTTGTACTTACGTCGTCTGCTTATGTTTAATCTTTCATTCCTAAAATGAGCAAACGGGCAGCTGTTGTCTCTCGGTGGAAAATGTCCAATTTAAAGGGTTTATGAAACGTAAACGAATTGAGTTTTTAATTTGACCACCCTATTTTTAAATTTCCGGAATTTAGAACAAATACCAAATAATAAAAAAATTATGATTTTGCAATCTTTGCGGAAGGGCCAAGTAGAGATAAGCAAACCCAAACCATATTTCATTTTATGTTGAAATTAAACTTAAGTATGGAAATTATAGATTAACTTAAGTAATTTAAAGAGAAAGAAATTTATTTTACTTCAAAATTGTAAACAGTTTTTTTTAGTTAAAATACTAAATTCCTTAAAATGCCTTCTAGTAGTAGTTAAATATAAAACCTTTCGCTTTATATATGGTTTTCAGTTAGGTTTTAACTACTAAAGAATGTTTCCCCATGTACAGGAAATAATACCTGATCAATTCAATCATTTACAAAAAATTACCTCCGTAATCCATTATCTTCGATTTTTCCCCATGCAATGACCCTTTGTTTTAGAAACGTGTAGTTATTATGTCACGTGTTGACGTAATTTTACTACAAACCTATTGCGCACGCGCCATACAGACACACCTGCAAAGACGCCTTTGCAAAGTTAAATACCAGATCAGACGTCTGTAATAATATAAATGAAGTATGAAATTTCGCTGACGAATATCATGACATTTCGATTTATATCTTTCTTTTTATTTATTTAGTTATTATTTTTTTTAAATCTGCGTGTTGGATTGGAAACGGAATATAGATTATGTACAGCCCCAGTTTTATTTTTTTCCATTCTTGATTAGTAATTGACCGTGACATTGTACTTTAGCGGCCATTTTTAATTCGTTTCTGCTGGTTGTATTCATTTCGAAAGAATTAAGTTTTGATATTGCCCATTCCATCGCGTGCTAAGACTAACAACCTTCGTTTGAATCGAAATAATGACGCAATGTCTGCCGTGTTTTAGTATTTTTATAAATATTATGATTGTTAGACCTAGTTACACTGTTGCTGTTTCCTCTTGCCTTAACGTTAACTTACTAGGAGGATTGATACTATTTACACCAGGAGGCCAGGGTCTCTTGGCGGACAAACTGCAGTACCAAGTAGCCTGGCCTTCTGGTGTAAATAGTGTCAATACTCCTAGTCTGAAAACTATGTATAATTAATTAGTTAGACCTACTTTAACAGATTAAATATAAAGTCTCGTAATTCTTTTAGTTTAATTAAAAATTATTCCTTAAAATGCCCCAACATGTGAATTCCAAAAATGGGGCTTCTATAGAATCATCGGAGACGATCCCTTTAAATAGGAATACATATAGCTATTTGGAATCATTGTGTACCTATTTTCTCAACGTGTCTATACTGATTTTGTGGGGGGAGTTCTCAAGACTAACCGTTATGTAGTATGACGAATTTTATCTCGCGAATAATCTATCTCGCTACGCGTAGCACCTTGCGCGGGCGCCTGACCTGGTGTTCCTACCAACCAATGAAATCTCAGTTAGAAAGGCGTCATAATTATGAGGCCCACAAAACCCGCATAGAAATTAGCATGGGAGATATGGGGACACAAGATTCCTAGTAGCTATATGCATTCCTGCTTTAATGGATAACAAAGTCAATATTCGTGGTGAATTTTTAAATTTAAGTTGATCGTTCGTAATGCAATCACTAATGTTTCGGGAGAAAAAATTAATTGCATATAAATCATTTGAAATTGAAAGGTGTGATCTAATTCCGTAAAATGGTTACGCCTTTTTTAATCGAATAACTGACTAAACTCGCCAGACTAGCACTTAACCATATTTAGGCCGTATTAACGATAATTCAACAACGAAAATCTTACATTCGTGGGGCATACCACTCGCAGCTTCCCCCATAAACTATAATTACTATTTCTGTGTAATATCAAGAAGCGATATATCTTGTTTTATAGGGAGAAGGTATAAATTCGCCACATTTCTAGCTTTATCACCAGTTCAAACGTAATTCCGGAGTTAATCCCCGCCTCTAAATTACAACCAGCATGTCATTGGTTCTTGAAAACGCACGTCAGCGGAACGCGAATGACGAAAATTCCGTATTTTCCGAAGGAGGAGAGGCGAAATAGCCCGGCCTCCTTTTACGTCCCCCCTTGTATTTTGAAAAGGGGACTGGGACTATGCCGCGCGAATACTTGGGCATCTTATACCTTCTCCCTAGCAAACTAGATATCCCTTCTTGGTAATATATTAAGTACTTTTAAAAGTATTATAAGCGCAGTGAATAGCCTCTCGACCTCTATTCTAAATAAATAATTTTAAATAACCAAAAAAATTATAAGTAAACCTTGGCCTTAATTTGTTAAAATTTGAAAGGCGAATTTGTTTACCTCTTACAATGGTGTTAAAAATATTTGACGTGATGTCCTTAATATTGTTTTTCACTGTAGCTTAAAACTAATAATAGAAAAGGTAAGAACAAACAAAATCGGTAATGACCTCATCAGGTACTTTTCTCAATGCCTACCTTGACACTACAATTCTCAGCCTGTGACCTTCCCATGGTCAAATTTAGCACGGTATCATCACGTGCCCGACAGGTTTTTGTCCCCTGAAATTTCACACGGGAGGAATATGTTCAAATATATCTTTTCTGAACAACTTCGTATACTTTAAATAGACCCAACCCTTTGGCGTCGATATTGGTTTAAATATTTTTATGGATCCTTTTTCAGTCTTAGCTTGTACTAGGCATTAAGGCGTGAAATTGATAAAATGAAAGTTGTAAGTTCCTTGGAAAACAACTGAAATTCCTGTGGTGTTATAGAAAAAAACACCGTTCAATATTTTCTCTCCTTAAGCGTGTCAGTTAGATTTCACGGGTTCCACAATAAAGCCTCTTCGATGTAACTAATAGGGAAAGACAAGGGGATAAAAACTCTGCCTTCCATCTCGCTTTTCCGCGCCTGCGCTCTAGACATTTTGGGTCCAGAGAGTGCGCATAGACGACTATGGGTCAACCCCACGGTCTCGATCCTGAGGGTTTTTTTAACAACTGTGAAGGATCAACACCCTCGGGTGGTCCACTGCGATATGACAGATGAGAGCTTAAGGCTGACCATCAGGGGCCCCCCTGAGCCTCTGGGGAATGTCTAGGTACATAGCCTTTAAAGTAAGTCTCGGCTCGGCCTTGATTAGTTTAAACAAATGCCGCTAGATGCTCCCATAGTCGAGGGGTGTAGTTGACTGACCCTCTAAGCTCAGCAAAGGCTAGTTTTAGCTCCTCCCTCGAAGTTAACGAGTTCTGATTGGCTCCTGCCTTTGGGAAGGTAAAATTTGTGTGTAGAAGATTAGCCAGAATGTTAGGGTACCACGAGAGCCGACAGTTTCTTTAAAGGGAGTCTACAACTCTACTCCAAACGTGATACTTCAGCCACCCTTTGACAGTCACTTGTCTTATTTGTGACAATACATCTATCTACTCACCTTTTGCTGTGTCAATTATGCGTAGTGGTTAACTTCGCATTTATCTATTTCTGTCGTTATAGCTAAATATAGTGTCATTTGTAAAACGTTAGCCCTGGCCTTTAGCTTTGTATCACTCTCACGCTGGGAAATTTTCTCAAGTTCATAGTGTAATTCTATAGCTATTGGCTGTTTGGGGTTTATGAATATTTTAACGAGCTGGACAGCTAAAAACCGCTTAGAGGGAATGCGTTGGAAACTTTATCGGGATAAGCTATATCTTTTTTAAAAATGTTCCAGCTTGTGCATGGACAGTACGTGTGCCTTTTATTTGGTCTTGAAAAATCTTGCGGGATGATGTAATTTGGTTTAAACGTTGCTAAATATATCTACTCCTACTTGGATTTATCGGGAAAATATCGGTGTTTTTATATCTCGGAACAGATTATGTTTATGCGTAAATTACTTTTACACGGTCTAGTTATGTGGCGGGCGCGATGTGTCAATTTGTTTAAGCAATTAACTGAGGTAAGATTTAGATTTTTTTTAACAATTTCTGTTGAAGGAATTTAGGAGAAATATGTCTGTTTGTTTGTTGGAAATTAAATTGAAAATTAGTGAGGTTGAATACCCAGAGGTTTTACCCTAGTCCGTTTCTGTCTTTTCATCAAAATAGCACCTTTTCTAACTTGTAAAGTATAAGGATTTTTCAATAATTTTTATCTTGATGGCTATATTAGAAAAAATTAATTAGGTAAATAATCGTGTTGATTAGCCTTAGCCTTAGACCGTAAGCTTTTAATCATCACTTACCATTAGGTTTATTTTTAATTAACTTAACTTAAACTAAAATTATATCTGTTAAAAACGAGAGAAAATCGAGCGCTTTTGGCTTCGAAAAACAGTTTTTAATCCAAAAACTCATCTGATATAAATAATTTAATTTTATCAAAATTATGGAATATAAATTATTACTCCTACCATTGTTCTTAAATTCTTAAACGCGATTTTCCTTCTAACTCCGCGTTACGCTTTGTTATTTGATTGGTCATTTAAATATCTTAAAATGTTTTTTTTCCAAAATAAAAAGAATTAAGCCCATTTTCCAAACATCTTAATTTGTTTCCAAAAGATAAAAAAAATAATTAAGCCCATTTTCCAATTTAAAAAAAATGATTTGATTAATATTGTAACGAATTTGGTACTAATTGGAATGAAGCCCCTGATAAAAAATAACTATATAGACTTGTTTAAAATTTTTTGAAAATTAAAAAAAAAGAATTTCATTTCATCTTCCCTTTAAAATTATCCTATATTTTTCATCCTCATCCCTAAGGATTGTAAGAGGCTGAGCCCCTGTAAGGTAGCTTTCGTGTCGCGCATTACTGCGAAGCGGGTGCAACATTTCTACAGGCGCTTCCTAAGTATTAATAAAGCCCAGTCCAATAACACATTTTCTGAAAGCATCTTTTATACTCTTTTGATTGATATTGATTTTATGGGATTATTTGTAGCTTTGGTAGAATTTGGTATAAACGTGCTCTTGGATTATTTTGCTATGTATCTTTAGGGAATTGAGATATTGGATAAGGGAGTACTTTCGGCCGCTGAACTCTAGCTATTCTCAGACCATAGCTAAGCCTAACCCTACCTTCCAATCCCTGGCGTTACCATGGTTATCTGTCTATACCGTTCAGCTGTCTGCCTTTCGAAGATTAAATTCCGACCCAAGCTAATTTTATCTCCTTTTCTTATTCTTTACCGCTTAAAAATTGCACAACTTTTATAAAACACATTTTAGGTTTGTTTTACCTTGATTTAGTCTAGAGGTGAGTCGGTAATTTAGCGTCCGTAACTTACAGGTAATTTACCAAATACCGGTATAAATTACCGATTTATATCATAAAGTAATTTTACAATCATAATTTATCCTTAAATTTCCGTTGTAAATTACCTAACAGTGACCAACGTTTGGTACTCACTCAGAGTCAAAGCCTTTTTGAGTAAAACTGAAGGTTCACCTGTACTAAATTGCGTTGCGTCCGACGTTTATGAATTCCACCTTAAGTGGGCTAGACTGCTAGACAATTTGTATGTTTTAATTCGTAGTCCAGTTTTTCCTCAATTTTTGATTAGGTCGCTTTGTTTAAAGCAGCTAAACTACGTATAAAGTGTTCATAGACTATATACTCGTGAAAAATTTATTTGCGACAGAATGCATGGTAGTTATGTTTCCCAAAATTTGAATGTTTAATTTACCCGTTAAACCTTTTTTACTAAAGATCGGTTAAAATTAACAGACTTTATTCGGTGATGTTGTTTTGGTTAGGTTATATTTTCAAGGGCTCTGCATTTTAAAAGATGGAGGGTATTTTAAAACCCAAAAATCGTAGGAAGGCTTTACATTTCCTGTCCGCGCCATTTTGCAAGATGACCGCAAATTGGAAATTAAATTATTCGCGGTCAGTATCTACGGCACAGATATTTATGTTTTAAATAGTTCAAAATTGTTATCTCTAAATCGTAAATAATTTAAAAAATAAACGAATTTACATACAAAAGTGAGGTTTAAATAGCTCTCATTAAAAATAAATACACAGTCTTTTAGTGCCACTCTGTTTTATTAGGCTTAGCAAAAAACTATAAAAAATTAAATGGGGTTGGACACAAAAAACCCTTGAGAGTAGACCTGTAGAGCTCTTCTTTAATCGATTACTGTTCCTGGGCAATTTGAGTACTTGCTTTGGAAAGAGATTTGCACTCTAAGCCTGGTATTTATTCCTCAATTGCTTCGTCTTATTTGCATACTACACCCAGTTAATGAATGCAATCTTAAATAACATGCAATAAATGAAACACTAGCGCTGTAAATATTTTGACTGTACTAAATTTTAGCTTTAATTACGTAGTTTTAATCACACTTCATCATAAAAAATCTTACAAACTGAATCTTATGACTAAATTCTTCCTAAATTTTTAAAATCTTATACAAAAGATGTTACCCAGAATAACTTTGTTAGTATTAACTGTAATATTTAACCATTTATACTTGGTATTTATTATAATGAAATGAAAAGAACATCCCCCATAATTTCTAATATACCTTTCAAAAACACCCTGTATAATTTATGAATATGAACCCGACCTTTATATAATGACGTCATAACATCTACGCCGTGGTTGGTTTTGGCAATCCACTCTGCATGTGGTTGGATCCATGCACCTTTTCTCTAACGCGAGTCGCGATTCTTGATCATTCTTCTCTAAAAATAAACCTTATTCCGTCGGTGCTTCTAACCTTCCAAACCAAAATGGAGTAGATAAACTTGGAAGGGGGCCGTGTGTTCGAAATTACTCATTTTATCATCTCGCCACGTTTTATTTTTATATCAAACCAACCTTTTGATGCGTAATTAAGTAGCTATTATTATTATTCATTTTTATTTCAACGTGAAAGAAAGGGATCTAACCTTTGAAATGATTGGGAATAACTCCAAGGAATTTAGCAAACCATTTAGTCAAATCTTAATATACGCCTCGATTTGGTTGCCAAAATTCAAATAGAGCGTGCGTCTCGTTTCGTTTTAATGTCTCGGGGTTAGTTATCCATGTGTGTGTGTGGCCATGTGACGTCAGAAGGCTTGGCGCTATCTTGTTTGATGTAAATATTTTTATAAATTTAGACCAGTTATCTCATCTGGCAGACTTCTCCGTCATTTTAGTTTTTCAATGTTTCAGCTTAAGTTGATGCATTACGTACTGTGATACCTTGGATAGAGATAGAGATCAGTCTGGGACAGTGGTCCCATGGACTAGTTTAAAAAAATTCTAATTTCCCAGACTGGTAGGGATGGGCATCATAGACAGTAGTTACGGTCACCTACTCTATTTTGACGATAAAGAAAGGTTTACATGAAGTCCTACTATTGTCCTTCAAAATGAAGTGTTACGAACTTCGAATTACTGCTCTCAGGCAATGAATAGTTTACAACATTCGTTCCGTGATGTCATTGCAGGTGTTATGTACAGTAATTTGTAGGTATTTATCAACACAACACGTAAAATGTTTTTTGCAAACTGATTTTTAATTTTCGCGAGTCTACACGAAGAACTAATTTGGGAGTTCTTCCAAAAATTTATTCTTGCGTGATAGTGGATTGCTCAAAAAACGCGATATTACGCTTTGCAAACTAATATCCCAAATTCCACGCTATTTCTATGTTGTTACCGAAACGTTGCCAGAATTATTTACAATAATTTTTTTACTACATAAGGATAAAAAAGAAACAGATAGTTCTCGGGTGTATTTCCCCTATTATTCCTCATGAATGTCTGCCATTTTGACAAGTATGGAACCTTGGAGGAGAGGTGAGATGGAGTAGAAATGTTGGTGGGCCACGTGCCGCAATGAAAATCTCCCAGAGGACCTTGCGCACGTAGCGCCATTTTAAATGGAAGATAGTTCTAGTGAGCTATCTTCTATTTTTAAGACACAGGGAGCATCGTCGACGTTTACGTAGCTGGGAGGATTTCCTTGCCGTAGATGGGGCACAGAAGCAACGTTACTGGTATTGAGATTACTACTCCATCTCACCGCTTTCCTCCAAAATAGAACAACTAAGTGTGTGAAGTGTTAACCTAAGAATTAGCTCATGGAAACGTAAGATTGGTATTTTTACGTTCCGAGGTCTTATTATGGGTTCCTGTAATAACTAATTATTTTGTTTTAAAAGAATAAAATTTCATTGTATTGTTTACAATGCCCGAAAGATGTCGCCAAAGCCAACACTTTTATACTTGTTCTCAAAATATTTTAAAGGGGGATTATCATCGCAAAAGAAGATTTTAGAATTAACCAAACTCAAATTAGTGGCCGTTTCTTTAGGCTTCGTCAGAGAGAAAATTCGTTCAAAATTTTTAGCGCCGCCATCGTTAAAAATTGGAACTAGTGCTTGGTGATAGGCGTGGTAATAGAGTAGGCGTTCCCTGTTGAGGGAGGGGGTCGACAAAATTAGACCTTATTTCACGCATAAACTGGTCTCTAAACCAAGAATAATATTGCCTAATTCTTGCCTCGTGAATTTACCCTTGATAAAATTAGCTAAGAGAGTTTAATGCAATAGATGGCAACATATGTTGCCCGGGGGGGGGGGGAGCAGAGGTGATGGGCGTCCTTCCCACCTGTGAAAGGAGTTAAGTTTAAATACTAGTCTATAGAGGGATTTCCTTTGGTTGCGTATTACGTCACACCCTCCTAAGTCCTACCACGGTTTTGGCAGCCATATTGGTGAGTTTTAGCTTTCCTTATGCAATTAATCCACTAATATGGCGGTGTAAATTATCTCACATATCGTAGCTCCTCCCCCAAACGAAAGCTCTCTATTGGCCGAAAAACGTTATCGAAATCGTCTCGCGCCCTAGACGTTACGTTCATTCCAGTATGGCGTGAGATATATCACGAATGCTCTTCAATTTTCAGTTGCAAAATTAGGGTTAACATGTGCGCGTTTTAGCGAAAATGAAGTGGAAAACGTCTAGACGTTTTCTTACAGGTCAATTTCTAAAATCATGTATTATCAACAACGGTGTATATTTACGTGCTAAAACTGAGTTTAAACTAAGTAGCCATTTTTGCTTAAAAGTTACAAAAACTAGACGCTTTTATCAAGACTGTTGAATTTCAACCTTTGAATATTTGAAGATAACGGGTGATTTATCCCCGCCTTCTTAAATTATATTTAAGTTCAAGGATTTTTAGATTCTCTATTTATCGGCGAGTGGCGCCGGCTTGCTTTTAAATCCAAAGATTCCCATTTGAAAAACAAAATATTTGTCGTAATACAATATTGCTCGGGTTTTGCTGTTTATTGTTTTAAATTGTATCCCATTGTTTTCTATTTTAAATCTCCCATTATTTGACAGGGACGGTCTCTGACGTAATATGGGCGTGAACCAATCAAATTTGATTTTGTCTTTGTCAGGATGGGGGATGGTTTGAACAAGGTTTTGAAGAGGTACTTAAACGCGCTAACAAGTATTCTTCATTGTTATTTATACAAAGAACAGATTTCGTGTGTAATTTTCTTATTGAATATCTCTGACCCTAATTGCTTTTTCATTTGGCAAATAGAGTGCAGACAAGTTTTGCCAGTCATTTGCGAGTGCAATTCAACCGCTATCTGCAACCAAGGATGCATAATCCAAGGGAAATCGGCCCGATAACTGTGGAACGACTCAGGTCCGGTGGGACGCCACAAATGGGGGAGGAATACACGGAAAATGGTGGTTGGTCTTCCTGATTCGTCTGACGCAGACCGCCCGCCATTTTTCCGTGTATTCCTCCCCCATTTGTGGCGTCTCACCGGACCTGTCACATGAGCGGTTCCACAGCGGGCCGATTTCTATCAGATTACAAATCCTCCCTCCATCATCCTTGCTGCAACAGACTGAAAAGCTTGTAGTTTTCTGTTCAATTCAGTTCCAAAACGGAGATACTCTAAGAACAATATATTGGCAACCCTGTAGCGCTGTTAAAGTTAAGTAACGGGCCAGGAAATTTCTCTAGCACACCATGATCTAATATCTAAAGGTTTACCGAAAATTGTTCGAACCCTGTAGGCCTAGTTAGAACAATACTTGTTGAAGCGTTTAAGAATCTCTTTGAGGGGGTGTGGTATATTGAACGGATGATCCGACTAAAAATAACTCTACAAATTTCGCGCTCTCTCACTCCGTGGGTGTCTTTATAATGCATTTTATTCCATATGGATTCAACCTTGCAAGACCATTTGAGTTTTGTTTTTTTAAAGAAGGGGGAGTGGAAGGACACACACCATACCATACTTCCATCACCTATAGGCAGTCAGGCCTACATCTGAATCTTCTTCTTCTTCTTCCGTTCCATTGTCAAATATCGTTCCCTGAATCCCTTCCCCTTAGTTCTCTTTGGATTTGTTCCAAAACAGAGTCTGGCTAAATTTCCGCTTAGCTTTGTTAGAACTTAACTTTGAAGTCCTCAGGGTTATTTCTTACGTGGTTATATCGCACCATCATCCTTTCAATTTCGTCGAAAATTACTATCGAATTTAATGTTGAACTAAATCGTTAGAAATGTATTTTGGGATTGAGTAGTGAAAGATTATTTGGGTTTTACTATATGGCCTTGCCTCCAATGTTCCCAATTGTTTAAATGTATTGAAGTAGCGGCTATAGTCTATTTACAGTTGGAGATATTTGAAATGTATTTTCTTACAAGCTAGAGGGAAAAGCTTAAAATGTATTGACCTATCTAGTATGGATAATATTATAAGTTTATAAGATATGTTCCATAAGTATAACATTGTCTATATATATAAAAAAGGACTTGGTTTGCCCAAGCCTGAAAAACAAAACGATAAGAGTTTTTTTCAGTTGACTGAAGCGCGGATATTTTATTTTTCTATATAATTTTAAAGACAATCCGTATTTTACTACTCTTTAGAATTTAATTCAATCTCCTGATTTTACTGGTAATGGATTTATTTCCTATAAATTAATTGAAATAAAA
Source organism: Phalangium opilio (assembly GCA_019434445.1). Taxonomy (NCBI): domain Eukaryota; kingdom Metazoa; phylum Arthropoda; class Arachnida; order Opiliones; family Phalangiidae; genus Phalangium; species Phalangium opilio. The sequence goes on from JAEQBA010003137.1 coordinate 2,206,201, forward strand.
AATTACTTATCTCAGATTTTTCAGGATAAAATTTTACGAAAATGGAATTGTTGAAAAATCTGAGATAAGTAATTTTTTATTTCAATTAATTTATAGGAAATAAATCCATTACCAGTAAAATCAGGAGATTGAATTAAATTCTAAAGAGTAGTACAATACGGATTGTCTTTAAAATTATATAGAAAAATAAAATATCCGCGCTTCAGTCAACTGGAAAAAACTCTTATCGTTTTGTTTTTCAGGCTTGGGCAAACCAAGTCCTTTTTTATATAATATCTGTTCCTTCAGTCTGCATTTGTATTAATCTATTATAAAACAATTTTTTGCCTGAAATGCGAAATTTTTCACTTCTAGAACGAGGTTAAAAATGGTTCTACACTTCTACTAATTCTTATAAGATAGGGCTCACAATTCGTTTTAGAACCCGAGCTTAATAGTCAACTTCAAAACCAACATCCTGCCACGATTTTTAAACTATCAAATCCGTATCTTTTACAGTCCACTCTACGATTACAATTATCCATGACATTGCGTTCACTGCCCTTGTACGTTTACAGTGAGTGGCACCGTGGCCAGTTGTTTTAATAAAAATACCTAGGCCACAGGTCCAGTTTAAAAAAAATCCTTATTTCCAACACTGATCCATCTATCCTTATGCCTTACTGAAGGCTACAGTGAAATATCCATGAAGCGTAAGCTTCTATTATAAATCCATGGCCTAAGTAAGGCAACTTAAGCCTTGGTCGAAACTAACATCTAAAATATAAATTAAAAAGGTATCTTAAGTATATAATTTCAACCGAGACACATAATTAAACGAAAAATAGACCCGCCAAAGAAATTTTTAATAAATATAGTGTTATATTTATTGAAAAATATCAAGTTAAAGTTTCAAGGCGGTGAAAGGGCAAATTAGCGTCGTCTACTGTAGAGTAATGAACATTTAGCGTCGTCTGCTGTAGAATAATCTTTTGAGGTACTTAAATTTTTAATTAAATTAACATACTTAGACTTAATTAATTTTGATGAAACTTGAAAAAGGCACACCTTGAATAGTTACTTGTTAATTTGAAAGTATTCCGAAACGTAACTTCGCTTTAGTTTTTAAATGATTCGATGTACAGGAGCACCAAAAACCCCATGTTATTCCTATGGGAAAATCGGCGAAAATCTGTGAATTTTCATTTAACATTACGGGAGGGTGTGGGATCTTATCTAGAAGGGCCTACCGGCCCTCTAGAATTTAGTAATGCTAGAGACTTACAGCTCGAGCTAGTTCGAGAACGACAATCGACACAATTGACTACACTCGGTTAATTTTGCAGTCTATCTTCCTATTTTAAGAATTTCAACAAAGTCAGCGGTTCAACCAGAGGGGCCGGTCACTCGGTGTAATCGGTGTACACGGCTGCGCCTTTTAAAGTAATTACGCGCAGTCTTTAAAAGCCCAAACGTTGACAGTGCTAAAATGATTACACTTAATCTGTAATCGGTGTACACTGAATCTGACAGTGGTTATCCCCTCGGTTCAACCATCCAGCTGGGTGACATTTGAAACGCCATTTTAGCTAGATCACGTTAAATATTAAAATATGCTATTCAAACGCAATTGTTTACATATGTCAGGGATGTGATTTTAGAAGCAGGAATGGAGAACAGAGTAATCTGGGCCCGCGTCAAAGTCCTGTCCCGAACCTCCATCCTCGGGACCAGGGGGGGGGTATGAAGGAAGAGGCGGGTCATAGCGACAGAGGGTAAAAGGAATTGCATATTTTTCGCCGTCCCCGTCAGCAATGCCATCATAAAGTAGTTTAAGTGAGCCGCCAATAAGATAATTTTAACTTTTCGTTACGTGTTGGAGGGAGGGGCTCTATACTGGGCTATGAGGACTGAAGTAAATACTAACCGTTCTCCATTCCTGCTTCTAAAATTACATCTATCCTAGCTTAAATTTAGAATAATGACAATTGGACCTAAAAACGTCAGGGAAAACCTGGAGAAGTTAAGGAATATGAAAATTTCGTGGCAATCCCAAATCCCTCTTCGACTGCGAAACTCTAAAATCCTTGAACAATGTTTCCAAGACCAATGTAGAACCTTTTCAATCCCTTTGAAAATTGATTAACCAATTAAATCTAGCTACTTTGACATCGTAGCGCGGGATTTAAGATTAACGTAATCTCTAAGGCTTCTTCCTTCCAATGATTCCAAGGGAAAAACCTTCTAGCACCGGGAATATCCAATGCACCCTTAGTGATGACGTCATTAAAGTAGTTCCTTAACAACGGAACTAAACGTTAATTAAAATAAAACAGAAAACAAATCACGTGACCTTAGTTTCCCCCCAATTAGAAACGAAAAACGCCTTGTCTATTCGTTTCAAAGGGTGTCCGACATTGAGACTGTAAGACGTATCCACGTATATGTAACTGAGAAAATTTAAATTAAATTAAATTAATTTCGATTAGATTTTACGTTGATATTAGTTATAAAGTTCTAGTTCCCCGTTTAACCTATTCTCGATGGATTAAAGAAACGTTGATAAAACAAACTGTAGTTGTTAAAATTGGAAATTTTCCGCACCATATGTTTTGATTCTAACTCGAGTGTTTCTAGTTTTAGGGTTTAGTAAGATTAGATTGAAAAAATATTTTCTCGGGTTATTGTTGGTATTTCAAGAACTGTTACCGCTTGTGGAAAAGTTTTGATTTCGATATTTTTGGATAATATTTCCGAAACTTGAAGAAGAAACAAAATATACAACAAACTTCAGATAAATAAGTAAGAGAGAAAAACAAAAACAAATATGGTGGTCATCGAAAAGAGTTCTATGGCCGTTTCAGCCGCCGCTTCCTTCGTCTTGCATCGCTCGACATCAAAAGTACTTCTTACAGTTCGAAGGGAAGAAGCCATTGCCAATAAGAAACGAAATTGGTTAAGATTTTGGCTCTTGACTCGAGAGGCCCTTAGATGTCCGAGTCATTGGAATCAATTTGCCAATTATCTTAGTGAAAGACAGGTAATGAATTATGAAGCCTCGTTGTTGTTGTTATCACTTGAATTAGCTCGAATTGTTTTAAGAAATAAGGCCTATTTTTCTTTATTTACAATGTGGTGTTCGTTGGAGCCCGCGGACCTTTTTCCTTGACCCCAGTAACAAAGATCTAAAATGTAGTCGGGGTTAGATTTTTGTGCTTTGTAAATAATTTTTTGACAATCGTCTGATTCGTCTCAAAAACGTTCTTCATAAAAATGCAGAGATGGTAACAATTTAACAGACTACAGTAACTATTCTAATGTCTATGGCAGTAACAGAGACCAAATTCACCATCCTCTTTGTAAAATTCATCATACTTTATGATTCGTCTAGCTTTTCCCTCAAAATCCGCCTAGATATGTTGATACACTTTCTACACAATTATTCCTATTGGCTCTATACAATCCTAATGGTACCCATAATCCACTTAATACTTATGGGTTAAGTACTAGAACAGGCCCACAAGTCGTTTTATTAGCAAAACACAATGTTTAATAATAGATGCGATGAATTGTCACCTCAAAAATGGTCAGATTAGTTTGTATAACAATTTTCAAATTTAAATATACACATTTGAATTTCTGATGTATTGTCAAACAGAATAACTTTTAAAAAGGTTAAGGTTTAAAAATAAAAATGATATAGGAGTTTAAATGAAAATAAATGACCCTTTTAATTAATTTATAAAATTCAATCGAACCTTTGTGAAACAGTTTTATACCTTTGTTTATACCCAGTTGGTAAAGCCATTTGCTGGCACTTCTTGTTTGACAGTTGTTAATCTCATTATATATTTGGTGTCGTAACGTTTTATCCATCACTTTTAAGCAATCGTAAATGAAATCAAATAATCCGTATAGATAATTCTTGGAGGCGTAGAGAGAATTGATTACCGAAAGATGAAAGAATGTAGAAATGAAATTCGACTTGTTGTTTAAAACAGGAACATATACGTCTAAATGGAATCATTGTGTACCCACCATTTTCACTTAACGTATCTAGGCGGAGTTTGTGGGAAGAGCTAGACTAAACTAATCATAATGTATGACGAATTTTACCTCGCGAATAAGCTATCTCGCTGTGCCTTGCACCTTGGCCTCGCATTGAACTCGAGTTACTACCGACCAATGAAATAGCGGTTAGAAAGACGTCAGAAATATGAAGCGTGATGGATAGTAAGTTCTCAAGCCCGGCTCACAAAACCCGCATAGAAATTCACATGGGGCACAATGATTCCAATTAGCTGTATGTATTCCCAGGCGCGGAGAGGGGGTTACGACTTTTAACCTAAAAACGGAAGATGTAAAGTGTAACTTTCACGTGTAATATATTCCTTTAGTTGTAATGTGATAATGACGTCACAGTCATCTTATCATACGATTTGATGTTTTCTTTTGTTTCATTGTTCCTAGTATTTAATTGGAAAAAGAGGAACTAGTGTGAGAAAAATGTTGTAATAGGAAGATAGCTATTCGCCTTATTTACAAGTTGTATGATGTCGGTCCAGTTGGTAATTAACCAAGTACCGCTATAAATTACCAGTTTATAGAATACCGTAATTTTATTATAGTAAAATTATTTAACATTATTTACGCTCAGAAACAGAATTATTCTTAGTGTATCTATAAGTTTATAAGATATGTTCCATAAGTATTTCACTTCCTATACTTCGTAATGCTAGAGACTTACAGCTCGACCTATAGTTCGAGAACGACAAGCGAGAATTGACTACACTTGGTTATTTTTGCAGTCCATCTTCCTATTTAGTTTGTACCAAGCTTTTGACAGCGCCTCACAAGGCGTCGCTTTACGTGAATCTATGACGTTTCACCTACCTCACTTCATGACGAGCTCTCAGTAACCAGTGACAAACTTATCGAACATGAACTTATGATATTAGTCTCACTGTATAGTTTTTCTGTTGTAGTTTATCCTTTACACTTTACACCCTATTTCATTTTTATTCATGCAAGTTTAGATATTTAAAAATCAGAATTAATTCAGTTAAACTTTTACTGATCTTATCGTGAGCTAGATTTCACGAAAATTCTGAGTGTATCTAGTTTACACCAGTTGAAGTCGAAAACAAGATGATTTGAAATCTTGTACAATACTAAAAGATTCTTACCCCATTTTCTTGACTTATCTATGGTGTGATTATATATAAGACCGAGGGGCTTATCATTAATTGCGATCGCTGTTCGCCCTTTAATGGTACCAGTAATTAGTTGAGCAATGTAAACTTATTAAAAATTAAACACATTCAATTTAGTGGCAGTCCGTAGACCGTTCTCAAAGGTCGGGGGTTATATATAGAATCAGAGGTGTTTGACCACTTCGTTGTCCGGTATGTCGATCCAACGACGTTAGATAAGAGCTTCAAACAAGGACTTAGGTGGACTTGCAACATTGAAGTAATATTTAACATCTTTAGGTCCATATTCCAGTAGTTAGGACTATACAGATAGAAAATCATCCAATATGGCGACCGATGACTTTATATCATCAAGATCCATCATGGCGATCATGACACAACAGAAATGGCGGACTCTGACGACATATGACGTCACTATACTCTACTACGACCCGTTACTTCTTATTCCGTCTTACGCAGTAACCCCCTCGCCCTCTTTGAAAGGGTCGATGGTACTTGTAGTGGATCGATTACGCTGAGTGACTGGCCCCTCGGTTAGTCCTAATGTGGGATACTCTTTTGGAGGAGCCTGAGAAATATGAAACTTGGCATTTAGAATATTTTATGTCGTTCGACCAGACATCTTGCGATAAACTTCACTTAGTAGATATAAAAAAAATCGTTCCCCGAATCAAATTTCCAAATCTGTGCTGTGGGATTTAGGTCTCGTATTGATTCGATGTAGATAAAAATTCTTGGTTTAGTTTATTGATTCTATAAAATTCTTCTTCTAAACATCTGAGGCACGTTTTCAGCACAAAATTCAGCTTGTTTTCTTGATTTCAGGTGACATAACATGCCTTAAAAGAATAGCCATTTTCTAAATATAAAAGGAAAAATTTAAAAAAAATAAATGATCTCTTATTACAAAAGAGTTAGCATTTAAGTAGTCTTACAAATAAGGACTACTGAGCCGCCATTGGTTGAGTGGCGTCTGCTAGCCAGAACCCCTACCTCTCTCAGCCTGTGAGAATTCAGCCAATCGAGTAGAGGGTAAGTGGTTCGATTTAGCAGACACCACTGAACCAATGGCGGATGGCACAGTAGTCCTCGTTTTAAGGACTAATTTAATGATAATTAATTTGTAATAAGAGACCATTTATTTTTATTTTTAATATTATTCCTTTTATAATTAGAAAAAAGACGTTCTTTTAAGGTATAATGTTATCTAAACTTTTCCTTTAAATTGGCAATCAATTCCAAATATTAACTTTTTATAAAATCGAATTTTAATGTAATTCCAAATATTTAATTGATATGAACATCCACTTGTTACTCTTTTGCTACTCGGAAAGAATCGTACATCGGGTTTCAGACTTTACTTTCTTAAACTCTTATTTAATAATAAATTATTAAATAATTAATAAAATGATTTAAATTTGTTCACTTAATTGGTTTTAGTGCTTACAGGGCCTTGAAATTTTGGGAAATTCTTTGTTGTGATTCGATAAGGCATACCTGATTAATCTAATCAATACCACGTGCATTTGATAAACGTGTTTCGATTTGTAATGAGAATTTTTTTGTTTGTTCTTGTTTATTAAGGGGAGTGGCGTTTTCATAAAATCGTAATGAATTTGCTTAGAGTTTCGGAAAATCAATTAAAACTATGATAGTTGTTGAATTTTGTAAATCAAACTAGTTTAAATAAAAGAAAAAAAGGTATTTATCTTAAAATCCCAAATGAATTGGACTAATTAGCGTTCCGGAAATTGAAATTTAAAAATTTGATAGCTTCAAAATTGAGCAGGTAAATAAGATTAATTAAGTGCGAAACCAACGCTGCATGAAGTCTCATGATTTGAAGTCAATACGACATACAGGGTGTTTCTGGTAAGTCTGCATACCATAAATTAAGGGGGATGTTCTTTGGCAAAACGATTTTGAGTCGAAAATGTAACTTCTATCTCCATTTTGCCACAAGGGACACTGTTTTCGAGTTATGATTTAAATAGTGTTTTAGGGATGACCCCTTAATTAAATTAGAAATCATTGATTAAAATGAGTTTATTAATTAAATTTAAGAGGAATAAGGGGTCATCCGTAAAATACTTTCACCAATCTTAACTTGAAAACAGTGACCCGGACTTCAAAATGAAGATAGAAGTTACATTTCGACTCAAAATCGTTTTCCCAAAGAACATCCCCCTTAATTTATGGTATGCAGACTTATCAGAAACACCCTGTATTTTCTTCATCCAAAAAGCGGTTAGTTTATTGTACAATCTAAATATTGGCACGAAATAGATTTATTGAAAAATTGCTAGCGTTCAACTTTTCCAATTTCTTCTTTAACTATAGAGAGAATTCTCTTAGCTTTAAATGCTATCGGAGACGCTGGATATCAGATTGTAGATTGCGTTACGTTACAGCTTCTCTAATTGGTCTAAAAAGTAAAAACCACGTGGAGCAAACATAGGGGGCTTAACAAGATGAAGGTTATAAAAAGACTAACTCTGTTAAAATTTTCCTTTAAAACTAACTAAGGAATTCATCGAAACAGATATATCGTTAACGAACTGGTTTTTGTGTCAGTATAGTGTACTTAACGATTTGTTTAGTTTGTTTTGGAGAGATTGTTTTTGTTTTCCCATAATATTTTGATAAAGACTTAGTTTGTTTTGCCTAATTTGTCGGAAAGATGGGCAAAAAGGACGTTACTGGGATTTTTAAAGTAAGTTTTAGTATTATTGGCATGTTTCAACCGCTGTGCAGAGGCGGACTGCATCGAGCCGTTATCGTATATTTAATTGGAAATTAGGATTTAAATAACCTCATGCACGGGCTTGGGTTAAGGTGGGAAATAAGTCCTGCAATTTGCGATTTTTGTTTTTATAAAATAAACAAGGGGCGAGGTAAAAAAATTGGGTAGAAAACGCAGTGGTAATCCCCTTTCGTTTTCTACGTTTTTAGATTTAATATAAATTCAATTTTTTTTTATTTTAATTAAATCGAAATGTCACAAATTTCTTTTTTTTTAACAAAGTTTTATGTCTTTAGTGATTTTAATATTATTTGTGACGTCATTTATATTGTTGAAGTTACGTAGTTCTACGTAAGAAAATTAAATTTATGGATATTTTACTTTTTAACAAATCCAAGAACGTTTGGCAATGCAAAGATACAGGGCTCCCTTTTTCTACCCTTTTTTTGCTCCCACCAGGTTCTTAAAATCCCTGTTTTCCTGCAAGGTCCTTAATCTACCCTAAAATAGGTATTTGGTCATTAAATTGCATTATTTTCCAAAAAGTAACGAAAACTCGTCAGTCTAATCAAAAATAACTCTAATAAAGTAAGAAATAACTTGCTATTTTGTTGAAAATGGGGAAAAAAGTTATAATGTTTTTAACTGTACTGTTTACTTTAAAACATGTCAGTTTAAGATAATCTTTGCAAAAATAAAGATGCCATTTTTACTTAGTGGTCCCGTTATCCTGAAAAGTCAACTTATTTCCTCTATTTATTTTCGAAATTTTGGTAGAAGCCTGAAAAATAATATAGCTGTCCCATCCATTATTTATATGGATGTTTTAAATTTAGTTGTTTCTCGCGCATGTCTACTTTAAAACGTGATTTTAAACATGTTATGCAATTATAAAAGAGAAGCTACTCGGAAGAACGCAGAACTTCTTGTGGGTTTCCCAGGATTTCAAAGAAATAAATTAGCTTCGAATTGTAATTACTATTGTTATAAAGATTTGCTTCTGTTACGCAATATTTTTCTACGGAACTGAATCCACAAAGAAAATAAACTTTTGTGGTTTTTCTTTGTTTTATTTATCTTTTAAATTCAAATTGAAGACATGGTAATAAAGTAATAAATAAATAAATAAATATGATTATCATTTATTCAATATTTCAAAGAATTATGACAAAACCTTCTTCCTAAAGTTTATTTTCAGAAGGAATTTAAAGAAAGCATCGAAAATTGCAATATTTGTCCGAACGTTTCTTTTCTTTTCTTTTTTATCAAAATCAGCATTTTTAATATTCTCGCAAAATAAGCATATTTTTCAATAATTATTTGGCGTGCTCTCGCATTATTTCAACCCTTCTTTATTTTTTTGAGCTCCTTTCGCATTATTTCTAACTTATTTTAAGTGTATTACTTGACACGTCTCTAAATGTAGGGAGGGAATGAATGAATAAGGACTATAATTGGAATTTAAGAAAAAAAAAAACAATTTGAAGTATTTCTTTGCGTTAATATGCTGTTGATTGACGAGCCTTTAAAACGCTATTGCGTAGGTCCAATATTTTCTGAAATTGCTTAATTAAAAAAGTAAAGGGACTGTGAAGTTATAAACGATTTTTTTTTTTACTATTTTCTTCAAGGTCATTTTTCACTGGTTTGCCCTTTCAGTTTTTTTTATTTTTATTCTAGTTTGTCTGCTCAGAATATAGGCCTAGGTGACTTAGAATCCATTTTAACTTTTGGGACCAATATCATTAACTTAATAAACTAAAAACAAAATGTATACAAAAACCACAGAAACCTAAAAAGTAGTTTATAATCTGGGACTATGATTGTAATCATAAGCTTATAATACCCACCAAAGTTCACATTTGAAGCTTCCCCCAGCTCGGCGTTGGCGATGAATATTTCTCTCGTTGCGACTGCAGCGCGCTTATGCGGAATCTTCGATTCTTATCTGCCGAAAAAAAATCCGCTAGTTAAAAGAGGAGTCGTCATTTTTGTGAAATTGTTGGCTGCGTTCAACGAATGAAACCGATCACGCAAAATTATACATAGCCCTGATTTTCGGTATAGATCCTTTCAATGTAAAAAAGGGGGTTGGCAACCCTGATTTTTGGTATAGTCGGCTACTACAAACTTTCTCGTGACACCACACCCTCCTATCTCTTACCTCGGTTTTGACGACCATATTGGAAGTCTTCAGCTCAGGCCATACAATTTAGACTACGAATAATGATGTCACATCTCCGTAGCTACTCCCCTCTGAGTAACACTCTGTAGACTCTAATGGGGTTGGCAAACCTCGGTATTGGGACATACAAGGCGTTGATCCCTCGCAGGCTCCGAGCATAAAATGATTACAGCGCAGGCGCAAACAAGTGGGATGGAAGGCAAAGTTTTTACCCCCGTGTCTTTCCCTCTTAGTTACATCAAAATGGTCTGTACATACTGCTGAACGCGTCGATAATAACTGTAAACCGTTCGCAAAAAACACCAAAAACTCAACTCGCTTGTATTAGACTGGTTACTTAGTTTTTAATTTAAATTTGCACCTTTTACTCTGCCTTTAAAATAATAAATTTCTTAGCGAAATTATTCCATTGAGATGTTTCCCAGCATTCCATTCCGTAACAAAATATTCGTTAGAGATATAACCTTGAAATTTTTTGGGTTTCTTTTCCTATCCGTAAATTTACATCGGACCCGTGGGCAGATTGGAAAGATGTAACTGTATAAATGAAAAATCCGGTTTTTAAAAAGATACTAGCCAATTTTTCTCAAATAAAAAAAAAGTTAATTCATTTATTATACTAAATGTTTAATAGTAACCAATCAGAGACCGTGTTTACGTTGCTGTTGGGAATAGCTTCCGTAAAATGTATTAAATTCTCTTCAAGATGAAACTATCAAAATATTATTAAAATGGGAGAAGATGACGTCATTATTAAAGCCCATAATGATGATGTAATTTCTTCCGGGAATATTCTAGTGAATATGCATCTAGATTTTATTTGAAAGACCCTGTTAAATTTTCAACTGTAAATTTGAGCTATTTATTTCCCATTTTGCCGTCCGGGTCACTGTTTTCAAGTTATAATTTAGTGTTTTAGTGATGACCCCTTAGTTAAAGTAGAAATCATTGGTTTGAATCAGTTTCTTAATTAAATTTAAGGGGCAACCAGTAAAATACTCCAATCTAATCTTAGCTTGAGAACGGTGGCCCTAACAGCAAATGTCATTGAAAATTTATTTTAATGCTCGAGAAACAGAATTAATGCAACTTCAAACTACTTTAAAAAGTATTCATTTTCCTTCTTGTGAAGTAAATACTGTTCATAATAAGTTTTATGAATCCCGCCCCACAAAATAGGCGTTAATTTATTACATGTTTTGAAAATTATTAAAATATTGGGAAAGTAATTTTCCCTCCTTAATCTTAGTTACTTAATTTAAACTCTTTGCATACTAATCTAAGTTAAAACTGGTTTTTAGTGGGTAAAGGTTGAATTTAATTCGGTTAATTAACCTATAAATCTTATTTTCTTAGATAGGTAAGGTTAGACACACTGTGTTTGGATCAAAACGTTTAGTTCTTGCACCGATAAAAGATTTTTTGAAGCAAAATGTTTCGATAAATTTATAGAACTTTTTATACGTCTGAAATCCAACGACTTTTAAGAAAAACATTTTATAAAATGAAGAACGAGTCGAAATTAACCGAATTAGAAATTTTGATTCCCAAACCGAAAGTAGTAAGTAGTTTTCTCAAATTTAATTAACTTCTAAGTTTAGTTTTGTTAGTTTGATAGTTTATCTATGGCATCTTAATTATATCTTTAATTTTATAAGTAGGAATGGAGGACAGAGTAACGTGGGCACGCGTCAAAGTCCCGGACCCGCTTCCACGGGACGGGGGGTATGAAAGAAGAGGCGGGTCATAGCGACAGAGGTAAAAAGGAATTACGTATTTTTCACCGTCCCCGTCAGCAACGTCATTAAAACGTAGTTTAAGTGAGCCAATAAGATAATTTAAACTCTTCGTTACGTGTTGGAGGGAGGTGCTCTATACTGGGCTATGAGCCGGACTGAAGTAAATACTAACCGTTCTCCATTCCTACTTCTAAAATTAAATCTATCCCTGATATTACATTATGTTAATTAAAATGAACCACCCCCATTCCAATATCAAGAATGTCATCAATATCTTGGCGAAAGATTTGTTTTTCCAACTTTTCTTGGCTGAAATTAGGTCTTGTTTATATATAAACTAAATATTAATGTTGAAAACGATTATCTTAAATTAGATCTATGCTCTATAAAACTAATTTCATATTTTTTCTGGACTCGTAATCGCTATGGGATAGTTTTGACTTTAAATTTCGCAAGTTTCTCATCGACATTGCGCTTGGTAGCAAAAAGATAATGTTTCTATTTACGTCAGCATCTATTTGGCGGGATAATCTTGGGTCGTTCATCAATTCATAACCCAATTTTTTCTTTTTCATCTTTCTTTTTACATAAGTTAATAGTTTGACCTATTATTATCTGAGATGTTCGATCCTCTTCAAAACATCTTATTTAGGATTATCGCTCACTCTCTCTCTCTCTCTCAGCTTTTGAAGATTTCAATTGGTTTCTTATATTGTATCCAAGGTCCTTTTGGATTTTTTTTTAAAGAATCATTATCGTTTAGTTTAAACGTTTTTAGCCACATCTTAAATACAATGGGATGTTAGTTACTACTTGGCCAAAGATGCTGTTGATGTTGTTGTTGTGTTGAAATGCAGGATTCCTGTTGTTTTGAACACAGAATAATTATGCGGTCTAATCTTTTGAAAGCACTTAATTTCAAGGCTTCTTTATCGCAATACTTTCTAAAGTTCAAAGTTAATTTTTGAATTATCGTTATGGTTGATAGACCATTTCAGTGGTGAAAACGGAATAGGCAACCCCTAGTATCGGGTAATACAAATAAATAGGAATATGTTATAATACTGTGGCTTAAATGGATATGCCGGGCTAGTATATTTTCTTTTTAATCAAAAGAACCTGTAAAGTAATGAATATATCAATTGGATTAGACCATCTTGTTTCATGCTTCTTAAATTGTGCTAATTCCGCGATATGTGTATTGAAGTGGAGATTTGATTGTAGTGGTTGTTATCAATCAGGTCTTCCCTTTAAATTGCAAATTAGTCCATTTTCTATAGAGGACCATATTTACTTTTGAAGAAGTTTGTTCCTGACTTTAATGGCTCTCTTCAAGTCTTGTGATCCATGACTTCAATTTTTATTTATTTAACACTGTTTTTCAAGCTTAGATTGTGTATAGTATTTTATGGATGACCCCTTAAATTAAGAAATTGATTTAGACAATGATTTCTAATTTAATCCAGGGGTCATCCCTAAAACACTAATCAAATCATAACTCGAAAACAATGACCCTGACGGCAAAATGACATAGATAAGTTGAATTTTCGACTCAAAATCGATTTCCCAAAGAACATCCCCCTTAATTTATACCAGACCCATCAGAAACACCCTGTACATCAGAAAGTACATTTTTAGCCATACATTTCATAAATAATTTGCCAAAAGTTTCATCTAAATCATTTCCAACTTAAAGATTGTAGTAATAAGCAATATTTAAATGTAGAAGCGTTCACTTAGAAATAATATTCAAATGAGACTGATTTTGTCGCCAAGATCCATCCCAGAAATGAACCAGCTGTTTAATTTTAGGCTTAGCTGCTCCATACGGTGGTGGTATCTTTACCCGCGAAGCCCGGCTTCAAAAACCGCCGTCTCGAACTGAACCTCCTTCTGCCTCTTTGTACAAAAATATATCAAAAAGAAATGAAAAATCGTAATCAGATTTGGCGACAAAACGAAGCGAGCAATTTCACTTTTTATTAAGTCAGGCGCAAGGCGCTTGCGTAATGATTCTCTCATCCAGTGTCTCTTCTCTTCTCTCCTCTCCTCTTCCTTCAGAGAGGTTAGAATCCTTTAAAATATTTTTCCCTGTTTTCCAGAACCCGGGATACCAGGGAGAGAAATAGTACAGTTATAGAGGTATACATGGTGAACCGCTCCCTTTAAAATTGACCAATAGAAGGTAGGGACACACCCCCAAAATAAGTCGTTAAATCCTTTCTAGGTCAATCTTTCTCGCGCCCTTAGCAACCCTAAAGAAAGAGGGTAACTTCTTCTTCCCTGTAGCCTCAAATGCTCCTCTTTTGAACACAAAACGTCATATCTTTTTGATTTTTAAAGCACCATCACACTTGACTTGCCGAGTATTTGAGATTTATTTAATGCTGAGTTTATTAATAAAGTTGCCTTACTGGGTTTTATCAGTTTTCATAAACAGGGTTGCCGCTGTACCTGGAAAACCTGGAAAAGTCAGGGAATTTTGAAATGAAAAATCTGTGGCAACTCTGATAAAGGTTTATTGATATTGTGTTGACAAGTGTTGCCAATCATTTTTGAGTGCAATTCAACCGCTATCCACAACAGACGGAAAAGTTTGTAGTATTCTGCTCGATTTTAGTGATCATTCAGTTGCAACCTGCATTAGATGCTCTAATAACAAATTATTGGTAACCCTGAAGGGCATGCGGTCAAAGCTATGAAACGGAGAAGGAAAATTCTGTAGCCCCTTAAGACATTTCGGGTCTAGACAGGGTTGGCAAGTTTTTGCCAGGGGTGGAAAAAACCGCGGTTTTTACCTGGTAAAAACCGGGTGGCAAAAACTAATTTTTCCGCGGTTTTTACCGCGCGGTTTAAACCAGGTTAAAACCGGTGGCAAAAACCATTTTTCTCCGCGGTTTTTTCCACTTTTTAAGGTTTTTTCCAGTTGCTATGTGAAGTATTTGACTAATTATTCGTTAAATATTCGCGAAAAACCTGGCAAATTTGAATACTAAAAATTTAATAGAGTAATAACCACCTCAAATTTAAAAATTAAAAATACTATTGTTATTTTTCTAACATAACAATTACAAACATCACGAAAATGCACTTAAAACTATCTAGTTTACCACTTTGTAACCATGAATTTAGTTTTTGCCGGTTTTTTCCGTTTTTGCCGGTTTTTACCGGTTTTTTCCACGTGTCCCGGCAAAAACTAGTTTTTTCCGGGTTTTTGCCAACCCTGGGTCTAGAATTTTTTGATACCGAGTGTTGTTATACTGCAACTCATCCAAGAATTTCATTAAAGTCCTAGTCAAATACTATAGTTATTATACGTAATATCAGAAGTAAATAGGAGGAAGTCTCTAACAAAGTGGATATGTCCAGGCGTCGAGTTATCACGTTTTTGGCGGAAGTAGCGGATGAATACACTTCCCCGAAACTGTTTTCTCATCGTCTGTACAGGTTTAACGATTTTAGATAACTTTAGAACCGTTTGGTGTCGCGTTAATTTCTCTCAATAACTTTCCTCTCCTCTCTCTGATTGGGTGAATTAAAATTTTGCGCCACAAACCGTGTTTTTTGTGGGAAAGGAACACCTTATACTATCTTAAGCTTGAGATACGTACTTCCCCCTATTTACTTCTGATAACATACAGGCTCTTACACCACTTGCAGGAAGCTTTTCAATTTAGTCCGTCCCAGTTTGTGAATTCCCAAAATCCTTATCTTTCCGCTATTTTAAATAAATTTCTATCTTGAAGTCTAATGAATTCTTACAATGAAACGAACGAACGTCTGTCTGTCTAAATGTACATGTAATGTTATGATTTTAGTTATACGGGTTTCCATATATTTGAACGCTCCTTTGCTTTTGAAATGTGCTGCGTACCCTAGATCCCGTCGTAATCGTTCCAAAGCGTGGGTGGCTGTATTATATATAGGGAATCAATAAGGACTTTTCTAAAAGGGACACACCCCCGAGGCTTGGCGCGCCTGGATTTTAGCCTAACTAGCCGATATCGATTTTTGTCTTGGATCGTTCGAGGAGCTACAGCTACTAGGCATAGTATTCCTTATAATGAAAAGCCCATCGCGATTGGAAATAGGGTGAAGGTCAAACTCGTGCGCATCTCTATATGTTTATATTTAGGCTAGGTCTATCCATAATCTCTAGCAGAAAGGGTTCAGGTAAAGGCAACTTTTTAGGATCTTAACAGGTGTAAACTTAAGAGCTTATCTAGTAGGAGAGCTCTAGGTGAGATGGAGTAGTAATCTCAATGCTTATAACGAAGCCTGTGTACCCCTATCTATGGAATGGCAACGAAGTTTTCCCAGAATCCTCAGTGGGTGTTTTGGTATGGTCGTAAGGTACAAAGACGTCGACAACTCCCTCTGTGTTTTAAAAATATGAGCTAATTCACAAGGACTAGCTTTATTTTTAAATGGCGCTAAACGCTGCACTTAACAATCCCCTACCGAAGATAGGGGCGTTCCCGAGGTACTCTGGGAGACTTTTATTGCCGCACATGGTCCATCAACATTCTACTCCATCTTAACACTTTTCTCCAAGTGCTTATCACTCTCAAATTGACTCTACACCGATTAAAAGTTAAATGTAATAATTTTAGCACTGTTAAGTGTAAGCTCGAGGCTCCGGTAAGCTCTATAAATATTAAGTGTAATCCATTTAGGACACCGATTACGCGGAGTGACAGACCCCTCGTAAAATCCAGCGATTAGTGTTTTAAACGTAATTAGTGAGTATATGGCCTCTGTAGGAATCTCGAGGGGGACATCACTAATAATTTCTGTTTAAATATTTGAAGCCTTCACGAGTATGACTTTACTGTATTAAATTTCGAGGTTTTACTTGTATTTAGGTGATTTTTACCGTGATTTCAATTTCGTTGAAAGACTTAAATGACTTTCACTGTTTTGTGTAGTTGATTTTGCTCGTGATTCCGCCTCGAAATATGTTTAAACCGTCTGGCATCCATGGGGCTTCAGGGATTATAGCGAGATTCGCGTCTATGGAGAGCTTTCAGATGGGATAGTAGTATGTCACACCCTCCCAAGTCTTACCGCTGTTCTGGTAGCCATATTGGGTGCATTCCTGCTTTAAACTCACCAATATGGCAGCTAAAATTATGTCACGAGACTCGGCTCCTCCTCCAACCGAAAGCTCTCTATACACAAGGTTCCTACAAACCTGGAAAACTCTGGGAAATAGTTGACAAAAAAATCAGGGAAATTTAGTATTTAAAGTAAAATTCTGGGAAATCGGGGAAATTTCTGAGGTTTGAGTATTTTTTCTCTGTACGGTTTGCTTCAACTATAAAAACCTCTCCCTTTGTTATTGCTCCATATATGGGGGAAAACCTGGAAAACTCAGGGAAATATATGGGGGAAAACCTGGAAATTCAGGGAAATCGGTTTTCCAAAAATTGTATGAACCCTGTATACAGATGTTTTCTTAGAGGATTTTAACTATTCAAGATATTTCAGACGGTGTTCAGTTAATTTTGGAAGAAAAAAAATACAATCAAACTTAATACACCGGTATTAATGGTCGTGAAAGAATGAAATTTATTTTAAACCGTTCAATCATAATTTATAAAGCATGCCATAGTCTCGACATATAAGGGTTTTTTTATTTCATACATTTTATCATAATCGTTGATATCACGGTATATTTGAAACGTCGCCATTTCAAAAACGAAATACAGCCTGAAAGTCTTCGTATGAATTGTTTTCTATAACGCCAAGGTCAATTAAACCATCGATCGTCACTGAGCTTATTTCTGTCACAAAGTATATAAATTTTATCAATTTAATGTCTTGGTAAGGAATGCCTTTAGAAAAAAGATCTGTAACTCTATAATAATACCATGAAATAAATCTCAAATTAAGTGTGTATGAAATTATGCGTAATTTTAAAACGGTTAAAGTGAGAATTCTGGCCAACAGGGAGCGTTAGTTTTTCGACATATAAGACCTAGAAAATCGACCTCAAAACGATTTGAGCGCGGCGTCACGTAGACGTTTGGAGGCTCGTCTCTTACGTTATTTCCAGCTTTACTTCAAGGCCGAGGTACAGCGAAATAGGCGAGCCACTGTTGATGAATCTTAGATTCTGCTCTGAGGCAAATTTTGAGGGGGTTCTATAGCTAACTGAAAGCTATGGTGGATTGTGGTTGTAGAGAACTGAAGATAAGTAATGGTGGATTTTCGTAAGAGGAATGCACAAATTCGGAAGGAAAAATAATGCGTAGTTTTCAGACAAGGAGCATTGATACCATTTACACCAGGAAGCCTAGCTGTTCAGTATTGAACTTTGTCCGCCTATTAGGCTGTACTCCTGATACCAATGTATTATTTTATCTTTAATTCGCTAACTTTTGCTCCAAAATCGGCAGAGGTCGCCCCCTTCATTATTCTCGATGCTTGGTTTTCAGTTCGCTAGAATACTTTTCGATGGAACTCGGCCTTTAAATCTATCCACGAAGACTCGCGGAATACAGCTAAAGGCAGGATCTCTAACGACAGTTATTCTTTATCCCTATTGAACTTTCATTCAGCTTTGAATATTTTGGTACCTTTGGATTACGCACTCTCTCCAAATTGCTGAAATGCTAAATGTGTTTGTATTTCACACTGAGTTTGCGTAATGTATAAGCTACGTTGCTGCAAAATTATCCATGGAGTTTGTTTTAGAGTAGTTATTATGTATATGGGGATAGGGTTTTGAGCGTATGGCATTGTCAGGTTGACGCGAACTCTCTTAGTTTCCCAAAAATAGTTTTTAGTCACGCGCCTTCCAAATTTTCAGACTGCAGGTTTGCCCTTTGCTTTCAAATGCATTAGATAACAATTTGGCTCATTTCCCTAACATCTGAGAAAACAGAATTGTTTGAGAATTTCGTGGACGTTAGTGGCGCTACTGTTGAGATTAAAGTTACTTACCGTAATTTTTAAAAACTGCAATTACTAGTATATTACCGATTCACGGTTTACGACTGTCTAGTAATTTAAATGTAGGTTTGTTTTACTATAATCGTAAGAGCATTTAAAATAATGAATATTTCAAATTTGAATGATGTATCTAGTTACAATGTTAAAGAAGATGCAAACATGAGTTTTATTGTAGCCTCCTTAATGATGTTTTTAAATTAAGGAATCTAAAATTTCATTTAGTTCATTATATGCATTATTGTATCGGCTTCAACTTTGACCTCGAAATTAATTATAAACCTTTCTTGCAACCTTGAAACATGCCACAAAAATTGCGTCATTTCTATTCAAATATGTATACTTCTACATTACGAAACAAAAATCATTTTTAATTTCTAGTTTGGCAATCTATATCAAAAATTAACATATTTATTGAATTTTATTTAATCAACTTTACTTTGGAAAATATTAATTTTTGAAATTACCATCGTGATGAAGAAAATTGAGATAATCAATCAGAACTTTGAGTATTTCTGCAGGAAATTAAATCAAAAAGCATTTTTAATTGCAATGCTAGTTTGACTATAGCTTTAAATCAACAATAAACATATTTATTGAAATTTTATCTAATCACCTTTCCTTCGAAAAAAATATTCTTTCGCTTTTCAAGTATCAAAACTTACTTTTTAATACTAAATTTTGACATTTTTAGATTATTTAAATCTATCAAAAAATCTTAATTTAATCTCAATTAAACGCGATTATCCCTTTAATGTTTACATATAAATTCGAGCCTTCGGTTTATAATCTATGGAAGTAACAAAGAAGCAGCGTATAAACTAAATTAGGCCGCTATTCCAATGAAGTCACTCCAGTAATAATGTTATATTTTGACAGCTTAGAGTTCTCGAGCAAATATTACGTTTCTCCATCTGTCACCTTTTAATCGAAAGTGCCAGCCAGAGTTAATTCCGGTTCACTGTCAGAGAAATAACTACTTCTCTTATAACTTTGATGAGAACAAACTTATATCGTCACTTATTTTACCCTTACCCTCTCTGACAGATGTCATTTTTTATGACTTTTATTATATATCAAAAATAACATAACTCGAAGTTCGTATTGAATCTTATTTATTAGTTCATTAACTTCTGATTAATTTACTTCTATTATTACCTGATGTTTCAGTAACGTCTAATTTACTTAGATTACCTGATGTTTCATTAACGTCTAATTTACTTCTGTTATTACCTGATGTTTCATTAACGTCTAATTTACTTCTGTTATTATCTGATGTTTCATTAACGTCTGATTAATTTACTTCTGTTATTACCTGATGTTTCATTAACGTCTGATTAATTTACTTTTATTATTACCTGATGTTTCATTAACGTCTAATTTACTTCTATTATTACCTGATGTTTCATTAACGTCTGATTAATTTACTTCTATTATTACCTGATGTTTCAGTAACGTCTAATTTACTTTTATTATTACCTGATGTTTCATTAACGTCTAATTTACTTCTATAATTACCTGATGTTTCATTAACGTCTGATTAATTTACTTCTATTATTACCTGATGTTTGTCTGTTTCAAGCTGTCTACCCTAGATGGCGCCACAGACTTTGTGGAACTGCTTTAATGCTTTTGTCTAGTTTTGAAATAACCTTGAGTCTTTCAATCACTCCTCTCCTCAGGCTCCATTCTCTTCTCCTAAATGTCATCACCATGGCAACGCGCATCCTCTATTCCGTAGCCTTCTTTAAGCTTGACACAGGGAACGCATTCGGTTGGGAGAGTATGTCAATAAAGGGTTAACCCCCCCCCCTTGTGTACACACACCCACAAAAAATGTAGGGGTGTGTAAAAATCGAAGGTGATGAGCTGAAATCAAAGATGAATGAATTTCATCTCTTTTATTGGAGCATTTTTAATGGAGGATCAATATATCTTGGCTATATTTGGGATGCGGGATTATGGGATTGGAAGAGGCTGAGACCCTGGATAGTTGCTTCGTCTTGAACACCGGTGTTATGCAAGGCAGTTTCACCATTTCTATTGAAGGGGTTAAATGGAAAATATCGTTATATCTTGGCTGTTTTTGGGATGCGGGATTATGGGATTGGAAGAGGCTGAGCCCCTGGATAGTTGCTTCTCCTGGAACACCGATGCTCTGCAAGGTGGCGTCACCTCTTTTCTATTGGAGCGTTTTAAATTATTATCTTAGCTATTTTTGGGATGCTGGATTATGGGATTGTAAGAGGCTGAGCCCCTGTATGATCGCTTTTTATTGAACATTGGTGTGCGGCGAGGGAAACATTGATACCGTCGCGATTGAATTTCTGAAAAGAAATTTTGTCTAGGCTTTACTTGGAATTTTAAGAGGCTGAGCTCCTGGAACACTTGGGTTGCGTATACAGGGTGTTTCTGAAACATCTGGTCGGTTTTGAGTCGAAAATGTTCTATAACATTTTGCCTTCCGGGGAAATGTTTTGAGTAATTTACGGATGACCCCTTAAAGTGTTAGTGACATAATTTTCGTCACCCACAAACTTAAAATGCTAAAAAAATCCTTGAAAAATCTAGTTTATTATGATATGTTTACTTTTGAATTTGGTTTCGTAGCAATTTGTAAAATTGCAATCAAAGTTACGTGTTTGGAAAAGGCCTAGTTAAAATTTTGTTTCGCTTGATGACGTAGTAAGGAGAAATTTTCACTCTAGATGTCGCTCACGTGACGCGCCTGTTAGTGTCTCAGCACCGCGTTAAGCCTATTTTATTCATATTCGAGCAGCATTAGTAGACTCCAAGGTTCTTAAACTCGCATCCGCTTATATAGGTTGGCTTATAATGGGGGGTAATTTTTCGGAGTTTTGGAACGGATGGTGGGGGGGCACGACACCTATGTTTTCCCTAGGAGAGACGTCACTGAATGTCTTAAAAAATAAAACAAGACGTAGCGTTTTTGCCCTCGATTTTTTTCCATTCTCCTTTCCTCGCCTCTCCCATCCTCTACCCGAGAGCATGCCGAGAGTCTCGAGTAGAGTACCCATCAGCTTCGGGCCTTCGGCTCGGCCGCCGCTCGGGTTCATGTCCGTTGCATTTCATATATATTAAAATATAATGATTGACATAGTTTAACCAAGGTAAATAATTGCCAATTAGGCTATTATTTAGTATTTAAATATTTAGTTTTCACACTGTCCATGTCACGTTAATTTTAGACTGACAACCAATGTAATCTAATTTCTAAAGTGTAGTTAACCAAGGCTTAATTCTTACAGGTTGATATTTTGTATTTGATTGGGAATTTCCTAAGGCAAATAATGCCGGTTTACACTGCGCGGTTTAGCAAACCTCAGTTGAAGCAAATAAATTTTTAAAATATCCATGGTTGTGTTTTATTTAATATAGTTGTAACCACGCTTGCGAGATTACTAAACTCGCTCCATTCGCACGTGGCCATAAAAGCCTTGGCTATAACTAAGAATAAACTACTACTGTTCCTTAGATTCAATCATACTTTATTAACTAACTAAATCATAAATAAATGCCGACTTGCATTATACAATTAAAGAACTTAACATAATTATTGATAATAAGGATGAAGTCCAATCCTAGGGCAAAGCCCTTCACTCGAGCGACTACTACATCTTAGTAGTAAAGGAGAACTGACTTAATGTCATAAGCAGACGATGCTTATATAGTACGGGGAAAGGTCAGAGGTAACTCGGCGTGTTAATCCTCTATGTAACCGTACACCCCTGGAGTAGAAACCCAGGAGGTCCCTTGATTATTACGGGAGGTTACATCCCCCCAGACGACAAAGATTGGACTTCATCGGCAAAATTCAAATACATAAATTTTCTAAGTTAAACATAACCTAATAATAAGAATAATTAACTTTAAACAATGTAACAGATAATTAAAAGACTCCAGTTAACTATCATACTAGGTTAATCATTTAAAAGTTATAAAGAAATTGAAGAAAGCAGGAACTATGGCATCGGATGGCTCGTCCTAGCTTTCGTCCTCCCAGGTTAGATACGTCTTACGCTTCCTGGATGAGGCTAGTCAGATCTTGAGCTGCCGTATCAGACGATGTAATTGAGGAAGTCTCCGCAGGGGGTAATAGTGAGCGCTCCTACCGTCCGTTGAAGAACTTCACTCAAAATCGTCCTCTGTAGGCGTTGATGCTGACTGTAGTGTCTTCTCCTTAGGGAGTGTCCCATAGAGATAAGCCAAGTAATTAAACTTGCTTCTGAAGAGTTCAGTATGAGTTGAACATCGTGATCGTAGTGAATTAATGCTTAAAGAAAGGTTTTGAGCCCCCTACAAACTCAATAGTGCTGTCACGGGTAGTCCAAGTCCGCAAGTCACTACCTTATCTTAAGTTCTAACAATTAATAATCACTAACCACGATTACACTAAGGCCTAGCATAGCCAAAGCAAAATCTAAATGGACCAGGATTCTTCGTGTCCTGGCAAGCTCGCCATTTATGTAACCACGCTTGCGAGATTACTAAACTCGCTCCATTCGCACGTGGCCATAAAAGCCTTGGCTATAACTAAGAATAAACTACTACTGTTCCTTAGATTCAATCATACTTTATTAACTAACTAAATCATAAATAAATGCCGACTTGCATTATACAATTAAAGAACTTAACATAATTATTGATAATAAGGATGAAGTCCAATCCTAGGGCAAAGCCCTTCACTCGAGCGACTACTACATCTTAGTAGTAAAGGAGAACTGACTTAATGTCATAAGCAGACGATGCTTATATAGTACGGGGAAAGGTCAGAGGTAACTCGGCGTGTTAATCCTCTATGTAACCGTACACCCCTGGAGTAGAAACCCAGGAGGTCCCTTGATTATTACGGGAGGTTACATAGTAAGGTATCAATTCACTTTTAATATCTCAGTTGAAGCAAACACCCTTTTTAAGTCCTAAGTTCAATAGAGACAGACAAAGTCATACATACTATGAGCCCGCCTTACTCGTTTTGGAGCTAATCCTAGACATTCAGCTACGTCACTCACCCCATGCAGGCTCGAGTGCGACGAATTTCGGAAGAAAGCCCAAAGTTTGAGAGAGATAGTCCCCCCTTGAGTAGACTCGGGAGTCTCGGGCGCGCGCGCTTGGCTTTTCCGCGAGATGCCGTGAGTGACGTAGCAAGGAGAAAAACCCGCGAAAAATCTTCTCCGCAAATTTGCTTTTGCCCCCCAAATTTCAAGTTTTCAAAGTGTTTTTTCCGTGTTTTCCTTCATATTTAAATATTAATCAAGCATATTTTTGGAATCAGAAGAGTTTAAACTCTCAAAAAAGTAAGGTTTTCTTTAGATTTGAGATCATTTTTAAATCACGTCGCTATTCCTTTAAATTTAATTAAAAAACTGAAAGACAATACTAATTTAATTAAGGGGTCAGGCGCCATCCCTAAAACACTATTTAAATCATAACTCGAAAACAGTGGTACTTAGGGAAAAATGTCATAGAACACTTTCGACTCAAAATCACCCAAAGAACATATACCATAATTTATGGCTGACTTATCAAAAACACCCTGTATATATAAATAACATCTTTATGATGAATTCTAATTTTTAATGGATTATAATACTAAGAGGCCATAAAATGAAACCCGTTTTAAGACGAATTAAGCATCTTTATAGACTGTTAGAAGCAATGGTTACAACAGTTCTAAAGGCATCGTGTTTGAAGCTGATTAATATTTCGCTGACAAATAAGGATAGATTTGTAATAACAATAAACTTTCTGTTCAACAGTAGCCTTAAACTTGACTCGTGTCGTCTGGTAGGTTTTGAAAGGACTCGAAATAAATTGCTATCACACTACGCTACGCGGTTTGTTTATATTTAGCTCGGAATGAAACGCCGTGCCTCTGTCCTCGTTTGAGGCCTCTTTGTACTTTCTCGAGGCATTTTTGAGTCATATCGAGATTCCTTCTTGCAAAGCTTGCATTTCCCCCGACTCTAGAACAAAGTTTTTATTTTCGGATGCTGCCTGTTAGACTAATCCATTCTTTAAGCCCCGGCCTCCTGCATTTTACTTCACCGAGATTCGGCTCCAATCTCGGAAGAGGGAAGTTTGAAACTGGAGTAAGATAGTTGGGGGGCCTTCCGTGGGTTGAGGAAGTTTGATACTGGAGTGACATAGTTGAGGACCCATCCGTGGCTGTAAAAACTATTGGCATGCTTAAATTCAATGTTGGGCATCATGGAGTACTGCCACCTCTCGGCTTAGTCACGTGTAAATAGAAGTTATATTGTTGATATAACCAAGTGGCACCTAAAGCTTATGCCCAACCTAAAACAGGGGTACTATGGGTAAAATTTACGGCCATGAGTGGGAAGGGCCCTCTCGTGTAAGCGCTTTTTAGAGTATGATGACTACTCCAGAGTAAATTTCTATCCTCCAAGCTCGAACTCAAGAGATTTTTGTTCCGAGAACTCGGAATCCGAAGGTCTCGCAACATCGATCCGGAATCATGGCGCGAAAATAAGGCTGTAGTTAGTTCCATCTGTAGGAATGGATGTAATGGCTTAACTATAATAATAATATAATAATAAGTTTATTGACGGGTAAAAAGAAACCCAGAGGCTTATTGTGGCCCTACTCGGGTACAAACAAATTAGAAAAAGTAATAATAATAATAATAATAAATAAGAACGGAGCAAATGAGTTAAACAAAAGAAATAAAAAGAAAAAAAACAAATTAAATTAAAAAACAAAACAAAATTAAAATTAAAATTAAAAAAAAAAACATAACAAAATTAAAACAAAACAAAACACACAAAAAAAAAGCAATGACGCAACTCAGTGGACGAATTTGTCTAACCGAGCCTTGAACGCATGGACGGACGAGTTCCTCTTCACCTCACTAGGGAGACCATTCCACGAGTTAATAACGCGTTGCGTGAAAAAGACACGCCGAGGCAGGGACGTACAGCGGAACTTGGAAATAGTTGAATGTCAATTATATTGTTTTTAAGTTTTTAATACATATAGGTAATCTATTTCTTGAGAAGTGGTTACTTAAAGGGCTAACCGGACCTCTCCCGAGGCAGTCTGCCTTTAGGGACGGGGGAAAACACTCAGCTTTTTGGCTATAGGGAGTGGCGCCACTGTCGCGGCGGGGGGCTAGGCATTATGCTTCGCAACAGTTTGACCCCGCAAGCCTCCGGTGGCGCCCTTTAATTATTATTATTATTATTATTATTAATTTATTGATGCATATTAAGCCTAATTTTAAATCATTTTCATGTATCGAGATGAATGTCATTTCTATATAATCAATAAATGTTAAGACTAATATCAGCCAATGCTTCAAAAATTCAAATCGCAGAGAATTGCCTGTAGAGATGTAATGTAAACAATGTAGCTTTTCCCCGATTTACTTTCTTAATGTTTTGGCCTCTATTTCCGGCTTTTCTCTCTTGATTGAAAGACTTCCCCGGAAATGAGCTAGGAATATTAGCGAAATTACTTTTCTCATCTACAGTTCAGGGTTACCACGAGTCAGGGAAAAGTTAGGGAAATTCAAAATGGGCCCAATAAAGGGTCATGAAAAAGTCAGAGAATTTGAAGAATTTCAACAAAGTCAGGGAATTTTTTTAAAGTCAGTTGGGTGACGTTTTAAACGAAGTTTTAACGAGATCACGTTTGACCAGACACCGAAATCCCCGAGCTCACTCCGCAATGGCAATATTCCTAAAATGCGATTTAAACTAAATTGGTAACTTATACCAACCCTTCTTTTATTTAGAACAATAACAATTAAGCCTAAAAACGTCATAAAAAATCGTAGAAAAGGTCAATGAAAGTCAGGAAATCAGGAGAAAGCGATCGACCGATCGTCACGTCAGTTTTCAAAATCCCTACGAGAGGGAGTTGGGTGACTGTAATTCCAACTGGAGTCTGAAGAGGCAGTTTCTTCTCGACGCTCCCTAGCCTAACCCACTAAAACTTAAACCCGCTAAGCTTACAAAATTTATTCAGAACAAGAACCTAACATAAATTATCAACCAAAAATAGATATCCGTAGGTAGTTTAAATAAAATAAACATGAACTTCCATGTAACATCCCTCTATTTTTGAAATTGATGACGTATGGAAACTGTATTGGTCGTAATGTTAGACTATTTTAAATGTTGACTCTTCCATAATGGGCTATTGGGCTTTCAAATTTAAAAGACAAACTTTTACCGTAAAATTTTACTTTAACCAAAAACGAACGATTAATATTTTAGTCTTTTAAAATAAGTTGGTGGTTATTTAGCCGAGGAGTCAGAACAGTTTTAGGTTATCAACATACGGTGTTTCAAAGAATCAATGTTAAGGCCTTTTCAGGCGATACAACTTCTTGATTAGTTTAGATGAGTCAACTTGAGTTGAGTAAACTAGTTGGGATGTGTGAACAGAAGTTGGACAAGTTGAACGACCAAAGTTTGACCCATCTAATTGAGTTAAAAGTTGTATCGTGTAAAAAGGCCTTAAAGGTAGCATAACAAAAGAACGGTCTTTTCCTAAATATAAAAAGAAAAATATTAAAATAATAAATGATCTCTTATTACAAAATAATTGCCATTTAGTCTTAAAACAATCAAGGACTACTGCGTCATCCGCCATTGCGTTTTTGTGGCGTCTGCTAGCCCGAACCTCTCACCCCTACCTTACCTTTACCTCTCTCAGCCTGTGAGAATTCAACCAATCATGTAAGGGTAAGAGGTTCGGTTCAATGGCGGATAGCGCAGTAGTCCTCGTTTTTAATACTAATTAAAATGCTAATTCTTTTGTAGTAAAAGATCATTTATTTATTTTTAATATTTTTTTACTTTTATATTTAGAAAAAGACCGTTCTTTTAAGGTATAATGTAATGTTACTTGTCCTTTCCTTTAACTGATTTTGTCAAATTGTGAGGAAAGTCAAGGAGATCGTAGCTTGAGAATGTCCGATCCCTTGGTTTTGCCGCGCCTTCGAAAACCTTCTCCGTATTGGTGGATAACCTGGCGTAGTTTGAAGTATACTAGAAGAGCTAAAAATTTCAGTTTCCATGGCAACCTGGCGTACGTGATACGTTGCGCATCTTCCCACGATTAACGATTTCTAGTCTCGAGTTCGTTCTTCACTCTCTTTCGTGGTGTTCTTCGCAGTATTTTTGGCGCCCTTCCAAACTCCGAAGATCCTCTCTCTCTCTCTGGGAGACTCGTCTGGGGGTCGCTTTACTACGATATTATACGTCAATGACTGAAAGTTAACGACAATTTAGGGAGAAAGTGACGGAATACGAGGAAATATCGCTGTAATAACTTGATTAATTCTACCAGGTTATGGTGGGGGAATGGAGGTTTTGATTGAGATATCCTGTAAAGGCACGCTTATGAATTATTTTTTTTGTGGCTCGGGTTCATGGCTGTTAGTTTGGACCCTAGCTCAATCTAGTTCTCTTAATGGTATTAATTCACACAGCTGTGTTGAGGGTAAATGTACTGGGGGTCTGCTCTGAATAAAATCAGGGATAGATTTAATTTTAAAAGTAGGAATGGAGAACGGTTAATATTTACTTCAGTCCGACTCATAGACCACCCAGTATAGAGCCCTCCCTCCAACACGTAACGAAAAGTTTAAATTTTCTTATTGGCTCACTTAAACTACGTTTTGATGACGTTGCTGACGGGGACGCCGAAAAATACGCAATTCATTTTTACCTCTGTCGCTATGACCCGCCTCTTCTTTCATACCCCGTCCCGTGGAAGGGATTGACGCGCGTACAGATAACTCTGTTCTCCATTCCTACTTCCAAAATTGAATCTATACCTGATAAAATCTAGTATAAAATCGATTAATATTTGTTAACTTCGAAGATGGCGATATTGTACCGGTATAGGACATTTAATCGAATATTTCTATTTTAAAAGCTAGTAACTACTTGTTAAATTATTTTATTAAGGCAATTTTTATTAACTTAATCGTTAATGAGACTGGAAACGAGAAGTTTTAATAACAAAATAACCAAAATTTTTAAAAATCAAAAATATCTAAAATGACGTCTTTGTTTTGAAGGAAATCTATATAAACGCGTCATTGGACTTAATGTATTACTATATGTTTCGTAAAGAAATTGAACCGATCCTTTATAACTTAAATTATTATGAAATACGTATTTTCTTTTCAAAGTATAATAATCCACGAAAGAAAGGTCTACAGATCTATCATAGGTGCACTTAGACTTTAACCATACAATGATAACTCAATGGGTACTTAACTTTTGGTAAAACCTTGGATTACTACGAACATAAGTTTATAAGATATGTTCCATAAGTTTGTCATTGGTCACTGAGAGCTTGTCATGAAGTGACGTAGGTCATAGATTCGAGGTAAAGCGACACCTAGTGAGGTGCTGTCAAAGGCTTAGAACCGACTAAATAGGAAGATGGAAGTGCTGCAAAATTAACCACCGAGTGTAGTCAATTCTCGCTTGTCGTTCTCGAACTAGGTCGAGCTGTAAGTCTCTAGTATTACGAAGTATAGGTAGTGTCATGTTTATGGAACACATCTTATAAACTTATGTTACGAAGTAAAGGAAACTCTCGAAGTAAGCGAGGTTCATTTCAAATTAATACAATGGATTATAAATCGTAACAATGTATACGTGAAACGGTGTTTCAATCAAGCTTCTTACCGGCCCTGCAGAATTTGAAACTTGCTACTTGCGACGTATAGTTCGAATTTTCGAAATTGTCCCAGCAGTCTAACCTAATTATACTCTTTTTTGATATTTATTTATGTATGTACGGGTATCGAATGATTTATAGCATTTTAAATTAGTTTTAAGGAAAGTTTTTATTTTCTTGTAAAACTTAAATTTATAAAGAGGTGGTAACACAACACGCGGCGGGAAAACATAGCGTCAGATCAATAATAAAGTAAGGACCAGTTGCGTGTGTGATCTAGGAGGATTAAGCGCAAGGAGTCGAAGTTTCCGTGGAAACCCTTGTTACCTCTTGCAGCTTCCACTCCCATTCGTATGGTTGTTATAGTTTCAACTTCTCTTCCCCATGAACGAAGGTAGGGGGAAGAGAACAAAGCCGTGTTTACACGAGACATTTTGATACCGTTTTCAACCGTTATGGAAAGGCTTAAATCTTTTTTCACGAAAGACCTCAGCAAAATGTTCCATTTCGACCATTCTAAGACTATTGGAAACGCGGCTTGTGAGATCAGGGAGAATGAGATAAGATGGGAGTGGAATAAACAATGGGATTGAAAATCTCCCAGTGTACCTCGCGCCCGCGATTGTTAAGTGGTGCCGCCTAGCGCCATTGTATTTGTATGGGGAGAACTAGCTTCTATTTTTAAGACAGATTACGATTCCGTAACTGTACGACTCTGCCTAATCGCTGAGGATGCTGGGAGGACTTCGTTGGCGTAGATGGGGGTATAGAGGCAACGGTATGGGGATTACCACTCCATCCCTCTCTTCTTCAAGACGAGATGCGCCGAACTTCATGCGCGTTAAAAAACCTATAGTTCCTCTCTGGTGGATGAGTCCAGATCGTACTACATCCCTGTAAGACCCAACAAACTCCTTGCCTTACGCTTTGTCCTCTTAGATTTAATCTATCCTTGGTCTCTTGGTGTTCTTAAACACCAGATGGAAGGCGTCAAAATCGTCGACACCGTAAGCCCCAACAAGGTCTTTCACGTCAAGAGACCAATGTAAGGCATTTTTTTTCAAGGGTAAGGCGTAATTAGCTTATCGCGTACCACCGTACCTTTAAATCAATGGAGAATTTTTAAATGTTCTGTTGGAAATTAACTAGGGCTGGGTTGGAGAGTGTCTCGGTCTCGGTGAAGCGGAATGTGATGATAATCTCGGTGTCCTAAAACCCCTTTGAGACAGATAATCCGGATTTATTCGGTTAAAACTGGTTTCCAAGTTATGCGGTGATAATTTATCTGTTCTCTTACAGGTCTGTACTCTGTAGCTTTAACGTTACGTGTTATGTTAACCCCTTTTTTATATAAAGCATAAGCATTTGAATGAAAAAGAAATATAAGCAATAAAACTAGTTTCGGCGGTAACCATCAACGTTTTAACAGAATTCCAAAAGTTTCCTCTTTAGAAAATTTTATTCACAATTTCAGGTATAAGCCTAATTGGACTGAGTTAATAAACTGTCACTTTTGGGCCACAATGTTGCTCTGAACCCAATTATGTAATTTTTATCGTGAATACCGAATATTCTTAGTTTTCACCATAATTGGATTTATAACCTTATAATGCATAAGTATAGGTCTACCGTAGGGTCTACAGTGTCGGCATTGTCCATCTTCCTTAAAAGTTGATCTTCTAAACCGAAACAGAATAGAAGCATGGCCTATTGTGATTCGTTCATTTTTATTGTGAATATTATTAGTTTTCAACATAACTACGCAAGCAATTTTTATCGTGAATACCGAATATTCATAGTTTTCACCATAACTCTAATTGGATTTATAACCCTATAATGCATAAGTATAGGTCTACCGTGGGGTTTATAGTATCGACATTGTCCATCTATGTTCAAAAGTTGATCTTCTAAACCGAAACAGAAGAAGCATGGCTTATTGTGATTCGTTCATTTTTATTGTGAATACCGATTATTATTAGTTTTCAGCATAACTATAAATGGAATCACAATCCCATAATACATAAGTATAGGTCTGCCGTAGAGTTTATAGTATCGACATTGTTCATCTTCGTTCAGAAGTTTATCTTTGAAACAGAATAGAAGCATGGTGTTATTGTGAGTCTGGTTATAAGGCTAGAGATCGAGATTACAGTAGGTTATCTGCCACAAGGAGCGCCCCTGTACCCTTTTATAAAGGATGAGTTCTCGTAGCAAATATCCTTTCGATCCAAATTTACTGAGAGTATGATAGGCTTATGATGGAACCTTTCTTAAGGCGATTCAAACGCATACAATCAAACCATTAACGATTTTAAGACCGCCCATTCTTTACAGAGATGCTCAGAATTGACCTGACCATTTCTTAACATACTTCTTTAATATAAAGTACATCCCCGTTTGATACCGCAGAAGGTATACGCTCTTTTAAGCGGTTTCGGGAATTTTTACGCATCTAAGAAGTTGCGAAACTTTTGAATTGAAATTAGCATAACAATTTCTAAAGATGTGAACTTATCAAATTTTTTTGGACGTTTTTATCGAGTAATAGCAGATTCTTGCCTTTGATGGTATTAGGTGTTTTATAAAAATTGTCTGGAATGTCGGGACTCTATAAATCAATAGGAACTCGTTTTTTCTCCAATAACCTCTCTCAATGAGAAAATGAAGTTACGTAAATTTTACCGATTTTTTTTTATCACTTAAAATATATGGCATGTCTGGTGAATTTATCAAGGTAAAGGTAGAAAGAAGTTAGATTAAAAACTACCTTTACTAGCATCAAGTTTTATATATTAATTAACATTAATATATTATTCAAATAAATTCATAGAAAATAAACACAACTACATCTTATTATTAAAATCAAGAAGTGATATCTAGTTTATTAGGGAGAAGGCATAAATTCGCCACATTTCCAGCTTTATCTCCAGTCCAAACGTAGGTCCGGAGGCAGTTAATCCTTGCCTCTAAATTGCAACCAGCATCTCATTGGTTCTTGAAAACTTACGTTAGCGCGACGCGAATGACGAAAATTACGTATTTTCCGACTGAGGCGACGCGAAATAGCCTGGGCTCCTTTTACGTCCCCCCCTTGTATTTTGAAAAAGGGACTGAGACTATGGCGCTCGAATACTCAGGTATCTTATACCTTCACCCTAATAAACTAGATATCACTTCTTGTTAAAATAAAATAATAATAATAATTTCCTTAAGTCCGATCGAAGGTATAAATTTCAATAAAATTACTTTATACCAATTAATTAAAACTCTTTAATTTTTTAACAGCTTATAAATAAAATCCCTCGCGTGAGTCGCGTTGCACTTTTACTATGGGTCACTTTTCCAAGGTTACCTATGGAATAAAACTTTACTTTCAATCTTGCAAATTCGCAACCATCTTACTCTGTAAAAAGCATATTTATTTTTATAAATTATCAATTTAATTTTGCATCGTTAGTGTTACAAAGTTTAATTATATATAACCCTTTAGGCTATAATAATTTTGTACAGGTGGAAAGAGCTATAGGAGTATATATGTACAGGGTATGTTAGCTATTCGAGGAGGGCCATTAATTTCTTAAATTTAGTGGGTATCCCTACGTTCATCTTTAATTAAACTGGCGTTGTAGAATTAACTTTTACATAAGACAAAAATATTGTTTTAGATATAAATTATGCATTCTTAGTTAATTTGGATCCCCTAATCAAAACCACCAGATTATATAAGGTACTAGCAACAAAGGCACCCTTCGGGACGCCATTTTTAAAGATGGCGGGCAAATCGAAACCCAAAAGCCTTAAATAAAGCACGTCTGTAGTATCAAGAAGTGATATCTAGTTTATTAGGGTCCAGGTATAATTTCGCCACATTTCCAGCTGGTCGTAGGTCCGTAGTTAATCCCTGCCTCTAAATTACAACCAGCCTTTCATTGGTTCTTGAAAACTCACGTCAGCGCGACGCGAATGACGAAAATTACGTATTTCCCGCCTGAGGAGAGGCGAAATAGCCCGGCCTCCTTTTATGTCCCCCCTTGTGTTTTGAAAGGGGGACCGGGACTATGGCGCGCGAATGCTTAGGCATCTTATACCTTCTCCCTAATAAACTAGATATCACTTCTTGGTAGTATATAAGATACATTATATTAAATAATAATAAAATCGCCAGAAAAGCACGGAGGTTATTTCACAATAAAGTTTTCTTTTATTTACATTTCTGGTCGCCATTTTTCAAGATGGCCGACGATTAGAATAAGCTTTTTTAGTGCGTTCCTACTACTTAAGAGTAACGTCCCTGCAAAATTTCAGGGCTCTAAGTAAAGCAGTATGTGCTGGGCTGGGCGTTGATTAGTTGTCAGTCAATCAAGACAGATTGGCATCAAATATCTAAGCCAACCTATTTATTAATTATAATATATACCTTTCTTAAGGGTTCTTGGCTCTTTGCATAAAATATTAATCAAAAAGACTTGTTGGTTTCCAACGCGGACTTTTTGGCGCCAGTTCCGACCCCCCAAACACTAGTTATTAGAATTTTTTCCGTTTCAAATATTGCTACGCCCTTTCTTAACTTTTTTTTTTTACTTTTTCTCACTAACTTTGGCATTTTGAAATTTTTAAAAACGTGGTCCACGAAGAAATATGGAAAATCAAATTCAGTCACATTTTTTTTTCTTTCTTCAAATAAAATTGAATTATTTTTAGATTTTTTATTATGATTTTTTTTTAAAGAGAAATTCGTAAATTTTGGTCAATTGAAAATGATGGGTTTAAATTGGGAAGGAATTTTGTCATACGAGTCAGGAGAGTTGTTAAATCTTTGTGTCTTATATTGAAATTGACATTTACAATTTTTCTTATAAATTGTCAAAAATTGACTTGACTATTCATGCTTCATAGTTTTTTTAAGAAAAAATTAACTAGCTGTAACTAAGTATGGTGAGAATGTTTATTGAGCTTCAAAATTGGCCTAATTTAGTCAAAACTGATCTAAATAGTAGTATTAATTTTAATGACGACTTTTACCATTATAATAGACCTTTTTTTGGTTACTTTTTCACTATCACTATATTTAGTTTAAACTTTCAAGCTTTGAAGCGACTTAAATATAAATTTAAAATTAAAATTGAAGATCCAGTTTTTCGTCGAGTTTTGACAACATAAATTGCTTTAAACTCCGAAAAGCTCGAACCGCTTTTAACCCTAAATATTTAAATGGCACTTTCCCTTTAAAATACCTGTACATTCCAACGAAAACAATTTTTGGAGGTTGGGTCCCTTTTTTTAGTTTCAAAGAAATTTGGTAGAAGTACTCTTTAAAACATTTCTACTGCAATAATTACCTGTTATTGCGTTTTTTTACTAAAAAAAAAGAAACCAGCTGCAGACGAAATTATTTAAACGTACCTGCAGGTATAAACTTTTTTAAAGCTGGATTTTAGCGAAACTTACCCTGATTTGTAGGCTGGTCGGTGACGTAGTCGACCCAACCTCCCTCTCGACCAATAAGAGAGCGCCAGGCAGATCCCGCCAAAACGCACCTATTTTTCCGCGAGTCCGCGTCGATTCAGCTTCAGTTCTCGGTTTTCACTCAAAACAGTTGTACTCTCGTCGTCTGCAATCCCGCGCTTCTACTCAAAAAGTGCTACTAGAGTTTTTACCGTAATATTTCGATATAATTCTACTAGACATTATTTTAGCGGGATAGTTAGCGATAGAAAGCCGAATAGCTTCGAGTTCTGAAAAACAGTATTGCGTTTAGGAAGATTTTAATATTATCGCGTTTTTTTACCTAATCCTCAAAACTTCGCGTGCCTTTTGCCCCCCAAATTTTAAAAATAAATAAAAATCGAGTGAAATTTTTAAAACAAACTTTGAATAAAAGTTGAAGAAGAAACTGTGATATTTTTAGTATAAATTATAGGACACTCTGAACAATTTTAGTATATTTATACATTTTTAAATAACTATATATATAATCAAAACGGTATATCAAAACTGAGAAAAATTAAGCGTCAAATATGCCGCACGTTCATATTCAGAAAATACGTGTAAGTATATGATAATTTTATTTAAATTTTAACTTTCAAAGAATGTTAAACGTAAATATTTCTGGTTCAATTTTAAATGATTATGAGTTATTTAAACATTGGGAATTAAAATTAACTCAAAGCTCGAAACTTAAAAGGGAAAAACACGCCTTGAACAATTAGGAAATTAATTAAAAATAAAATAGACCAATTTGGGGCTAAATTTAAGCATTAAAAAATATTTATCTAAGTTTGAAACTCTGTAAAAATACAGGGTGTTTCAGGTAAGTCTGGCGGCATAAATTAAGGGGGATGTTCTTTGGGTTATTTTGAGTCGAAAATGTTCTATGACATGTTGCCGTCCGGGTCACCGTTTTTATGTTAAGATTGGTCAAAATATTTTACGGATGACCCCTTATATTCAATCAAGAAACTGAAAACAATGATTTCTAATTTAAGGGGTCATCCATAAAACACCTATGAAATCATAACTCGAAAACAGTGACGTACCCGGACTGCAAAATGTCATGTAACATTTTCGACTCAAAATTGATTTTCTAAAAAACATCCCCCTTAATTTATGGCAGACTTAACAGAAACACCCTGTATCATAATCGAAATTACAAACTATTAATAACCCTTGCCGAAATTTAAATTGGCCATTTTGTTTTTACTATCCTTTTTACGTCAATGTAATATGAAACCCAGTGAGAGCATTGAGTATCTTCTGGTAGTAGCTAGGGTTGACAAGGATTTTATTTTTAGACGCATGCGTCTAATTGAACTTTAGACGCAATTGCAAGGACCTAGACTTGTTTTATTTTAAATTATACTTAACAAAAATGGGAAAGAATTTCAAATGGAAGCCGACTTTGTACTTTTTTAATGATAATTCCGCCCGGGCTCAACTATTGCTTGTTTATAGTTTCAAAAATTTTATTTTGATGCCTTAAAGTTTTTGTTAAAAAAAAAAACATTTGTTCCAATATGTTTGGGCTACGTGGACAATTAAGTTTTCCGCTGTACATAAGAGCGACAAAGGAATTGATGAACAATAGTATAAATTGCCTATTTGTTGCAATAATCTGGCACTTTTTAAAGTTGCAACTTAATGTGGTTTGGTGCAATATTGCCTTTAATTGCTACTTCTAACGATTTTATTGTAAAAATCGCATTCGTATAAATGTAAGTTAGAAAGGTGAATTTTGCAATAATCTGGCCCTTTTTTAAGAGTGCAACCCAATGCAATTAATGCAATATTGCCTTCGTTTAATTGGCCATATGTCTAATCAGCGCCACTAGCGGATGGTCTGAGAACTACTCCCATAGAGACTAGGTATATTTAAGAGGGTTTGCAGAATCACAGCCAGGTGGCTCGAACGCCGCGCCATCTGACGGAAATTCTGCAAACCCGCTTAAATATACCTAGACTCTATGGGAGTAGTTTTCAGACCATCCGCTAGTGGCGCTGATTAGACATATGGCCAATTGTTTCTTCTAACGATTTTATCGTAAATCGTATAAAATAAACGTTCTTGCTTTTAAATTCGTGTAAATGTAAAATGCGAAGGCTGTATCTAAGCTCGAATTTTGCAATAATCTGGTCTTTTTTAAGAGTGCAACTTAATGCAATATTGTCTTTGCTACTTCTAACGATTTTATCGTAAATCTTAGTAAATAAACGTTTTGCTTTTAAATTCTTGTAAATGTAAGATGCGAATGCTATATTTAAGCTCGAATTTTGCAATAATCTGGCCCTTTTTAAGGTTGCAACTTCATGCAGTTAATGCAATATTGCCTTTAATTAATTGCTACTTCTAAAGATTTTATCGTAAATCGTAGTAAATAAACTCTTTTCCCTTTAAATTCGAGTGGATGTAAGTAGTTGCAAAAGCTATTTTTACCCGCGGAATTTGAATTGCAAATTGGAGAGATTTCAAAAACGTCATCAAATAGCTGAATAGCAGTTACGATGTTATCTCTTTGAAGTATTTTAACTCATTCCTCATACTCTATGGGACTAACCTTACAATTATTATTATTTCAAAAGCAAAAAAATTCGAAAATAAATCTAGTTCTTAATTAATATCTTCCCTATATTTTCCCGATACTTTTAATTAACACCATACATATAAACCCAACGAAAACTTCATTAATGTAAAGACAATTAACTCGGCATTCCAAAGGAGAACCGTCATTATTATGTTAAAGAGAACACGACGGTAGCTCAAGTTAGAATTAACGATGTTTTGAAGAAACATCTATCCAGGAAAAACCCGGCGGTTCTAGAAACAAAACTGGCAGCCCTGCAGCTAAGCATGTCTTTTACGGAGTTAGACCCCCATGTCACTTGACAGTTACCCTTATCTCTATTCCTTATATGGAAAAGTCAAGTATCAACTGTCAAGTCACTTTGTCAATGGTATTTCGGGATCGTAGACCCCTTTTTCTTTAGGATAGAAAACACTCAAGGAAGAAGTTAGGCTTAAAAGGGAACTCTACGACGCCACATCCACATCAAGTGTGGGGCATGGGTTGGTGGTGGGTTTATTTTTACAAGCCAACCATTGGCTAATGGTGGAAGGCTCGTTCCATAGACGACGTTATTGCAACATCGATCCGTTCTCGTGTTACGTCACCGCGCACACCCGAAATAAAGACGAGCCCTGATTGGTTAAAAGCGGGCGCGTTGGCCCGTTCAGTTCAAAACTGCGTGTCCCAGTGGGATATGACTGTAAATCCTCTGTGTTCTAGAATACCAGAGAAATCTTATTGATTTCTTTCTCTTTGAATCCTTTTTCAAAGCGTATGTTACGCAATGAGAAAGAAGTGTACGTAACTACGCCGTTCTTAAGCCACTTCGTATTACGAACTCCCTGCCTTGCATTGATTGTATTGGCTTCATTTCAGTAAACATTGATGAAGTAAAGCGGATGGAATTCAAAGTTTCTATAAAATATGATTTGTGATATGGCTGCTGGAAAAAGGGTTGAAAGAATGACCGGAATAAGTCTTGTTTACTGACCTAAATATCTAGTAAATAAAATAACCAAGGTCCAGTTTTTTTTCCTTCGGTTGCTTTTAATCTTTTGAAAGGTTTTTCAACGAAAAAATGATGTTTTGGTCAGTTTTTATTGATTAAATTATAGGATTAAGTGATAGTTTATTTTGTAGAAAGATTACTTAAAACAAACACAAGGCTTATTTTAGCTGACAATTTTAGTTAATTTTGCATAGATTTCTAAATTAATATTGCTCTAACTCGCTTGTTGACAACTGCAAAGTAAATTCAATTTTATTTTTTTAATTTATGCGTAAATTGACCCCCTCGAGCGCATTTTTAATGGGTCTTATTAATTAGCCTAATTATCTGTTCTTTACGTTTTTCTAAGACGATTTTCGTATAATTTTTAATACCAATAATTGGGCGTATGCGAAATTCAAGGCAGATTCTGGATATGATAAAAAGAACTATTTCATCCTGGGGCACTACCTATACTACCTTGTCGATTTTAATATCTTACCTTATTGACGACGTCAAACGAGAAAATTAAAGTGTTATTTCCTCTATAATTGACGTCGTTTCGTGATCGTAATTTCAATAAGGATAACGATTGACGAATATTGATTTTTGATCTAGAGGAAATGTATCTTAATTGCGGATTAGTTCGATCCGTTCCTGTAGGGAGGAATTGGTATTAACGTATAGTTCATAAGATATGTTCGCCATAAGTTTTGTCACTGGAGCTTGTCATGAAGTGATTGATGTAGGTCATAGATTCGAGGAGGTAAAGCGAGGGAGGCCTGGTGAGGCGCTGTCAAAGGCTTAGTAAGTTCAGACTAAATAGGACTAAATGGAAGTCCTGCAAAATTAACCACAGAGTGTAGGAATTCAATTCTGGCTTGTCGTTCTCAAACTAGCTCGAGCTGTCTGTCTCTAGATAGTAATGCGAAGTATAGGAAGTGTTATACTTATGGAACATATCTTATAAACTTATGGTATTACATAGATTCAAGGAGGTAAAGCGACGCATGCATGGTGAGGCGCTGTCAAAGGCTTAGTAAGTTCAGACTAAATAGGACTAGATGGAAGTATAGTGCAAAATTAACAACAGAGTGATAGGAATTCAATTCTCCCTTGTCGTTTTCGAACTAGCCAGCTCGTGCTGTAAGTCTCTAGCATTACGAACTTGTATAGGTAGTGTCATACTTATCATGGAACATATCTTATAAACTTATGGTATTAACTTCGATAAGTTCTCTCCATTGAGAACTAAAGGGATTCGTGTTCTCAAATATCAAGATGTCTTACCTCATTTTGACGCCATGCCAGATTAAAAATTTGAAGAGTAAACTTGTTGCTATTGTCTACAATTGGAGCGTTAGGCCTAAGTGGCTGGCCCTCAATTTTCAACCTAGTTTTATAAGATTTATGTTTATTTTTATGCTAAGTTTAAATGAAACGTCTAAGGTATTAAGAAATTTCCGTGTTCACGTAAACGGGTGACGGGTCATGGAAACGTGAAAATGTAAGGAAATTCGAAAAAAAGTGTTTGTGTGAAACGCTGTTTTCAAAATTAAATTAGTTTCAATTTCTGTTTGAGTCTTATATTTTAAAACCTATTTATTTATTATTGAAATACGAAATATAATAGCTAAATCGCTAATCTAACGAACGAACGAAAACAAGTCGAATTTCATTAAATTTTAATGTAGAATCAATGTATTATTATTGAACTCAAAACTCGCGGTATATTTTTGTCGAAGCTAATGACTTCTATCCGAAAAATGTGTAAAAACAAGGTACATTGATCGGAACTATAAATTACAGTATGACTAACAGAGTAAAAGTCGTTAACGTCTGGTTCTGGTACAGTCGAAGGTACAGCGTGTACACTGAATGACTCTATCGCAAACTGCATTGACTAAGTTCAATTGCACGCGGTATTTTCTGACGACTCCGATTGGGTTACACACGTGTTACACTGTCACGTGTAACTTAATACTCTGAAATTCAGAGTCACAAGCCGAATTGAAAAGAAAAAATTTAATTGTTTTGGTTTTATCATAAGATATATTCCATAAGTTCGTCACTGGTTACAAACTGGAGCTTTTCATGAAGTGACTTAGGTCATATAGATTCTCGTAAGGCGACTCCTGGTGAGGTGTTGTCAAAGGCTAAGTAATGCAGACTAAATAGGAAGATGGAAGTCTTGCATAATTAATTAACGGAGTGTTGGACTTCAATTCTCACTTGTCGTTCTGCTAGAACTAACTCGAGCTATAAGTCTCTAGCATTACGAAGCATAGGTAGTGTCATACTTATGGAACATATCTTATGTTCATGATTCAATCGTGAATAGCTATAATTTT
Organism: Phalangium opilio; assembly: GCA_019434445.1. NCBI lineage: Eukaryota > Metazoa > Arthropoda > Arachnida > Opiliones > Phalangiidae > Phalangium > Phalangium opilio. Next base: position 2,247,102 of record JAEQBA010003137.1, read on the forward strand.
ATTACAGTTACAAATATTACATCATCGAGTATAAAAGATGGAATATAAAATTCCTCAATGGGCTTTTGACCCCCGCGCCTTCCTTTTTATTACGGAACATTAAGAAAATTTAATAGAAAGATTAAAATGCAATGATACGGAACGTTTCTTTCTATTAGCAGTGTCATGGAATTCTCGTAAATCACACAGACGTCGTGTGTCGTGGTGGTGGTTGCGACGTCGGTTCCGGCGAGATAAATTTCGAGGTCGCGTCTTAAACTCCTCCACCCCAACCAAGATCTTTTAATTCAACTTTCTTTTAAATGTGTATGGCGAACATTGGGTTATGATAGGCTTTTAGAGAAGTGGCCAGATTTGTTGTTTTTGTAATAAAACCACGCTTAACGCGGTAACATTAACAAAGCTCTTGAAAAAACATCGTTATTCTATATCAGAAATACATAGTTTTCTTCTACTTGGAATATTGAGGTTCCTGGGCCATTCTGCTTCAATTAAAGGGGAGGATTTGTAGAAACAGTCGCCCCTGACGTCATGCATAATGTATTTGAACTTAGAAAGCTCCACGTGATATTGACGTAGCTAGCGACCTGCGACTTGACTACGGGTCAACCGAATCCACCTTCAATCAGATATTAGATTAGTCTCTTAATGATTCCAAGTGTCTATATCTAAAGTTCTAAACCAATATTTAAATTTGGCCAATTTTGCCTTGTTATTTATAAATAACCAGGTATAGATTTAATTTTAGAAGTAGGAATGGAGAACAGAGTAATCTGGGCAGGCGTCAAAGTCCCGGACCCCCTTCCACGGGACGGGGGGGGTATGAATGAAGAGGCGGGTCATAGCGACAGAGGTAAAAATGAATTACGTATTTTTCACCGTCCCCGTCAGCAACGTCATCAAAACGTAGTTTAAGTGAGCCAATAAGATAATTTAAACTTTTCGTTACATGTTGGAGGGAGGGGCTCTATACTGGGCTATGAAATGGAATGAAGTAAATACTAACCGTTCTCCATTCCTACTTTTAAAATTAAATCTATCCCTGAAATAGCTAAAATATAAGGAAAAGGACGAGCGTTAAGGTTGAATTTGTCACACAAAAATTAACTTTTATGACAATACGTCATTAACAATAACGCTATCACTCAATGTCAATGCCAAGGCGTTGAAAACATATACTCCATAGTCCCTGAACTATTTCCAAGGATTCCGTTCGTACTTGTTGCTTCAATATAAAAATCTCGTTATATAAGCCGCTGTATTGCTCTTACGGTGTAATGGGTGGGTATATGTCTGAATTGCGCATTGTTCTTACACAAAAACGTCGCTTTTCATTACATTTACCTGCATGCCATTGAAAATAAATTGCCGCAATTTCTGGTAATTTGAAAAACATTTATCACCCATTATTGCCTGTAGAGTGGCTTTCGCGAGGTATTGTGGGACGGTTAATTGCCTGCTTTAAATTCCAAAAAGGAATAAATATCTGAAATGCAATGATAGGTTTAAAGCTTTGCGCAAGAAATGAGTTGAGTTCGAAAATTTGTGGCGTCTTGGACATAAGTTATTTCAAGGACGCGATAGAGAACTTCATATGCATTTTAATTTTTAATATTTAATATTTAAATTAAGGTTAATACGTAAAAGTGCTTGGGAAATTTAAAATTTAATTTTTAATGTGGTCTACACATTGACGTAAATGTTTTTCGGTCAATTTCAGTTAACATAATTTATACCTTAAAAGAAGGACCTTTTTCTAAAAATATTAAAGAAAGAATATTAAAAAAATATTTTAGTGATCTCTTATTACAAAATAATCAGCATTTAATTAGCTTAAAACCAAGGGCTATTGCGCCGCCACCATTGCTTTAGTGGCGTCTGTTAGATCCTCTTACCTCTACGGGATTGGGTGAATTCTCACAGGCTGAGAGAAGTAAGAGGTTTGGTTTAGTGGCGTCTGCTAAACCGAACCTCTTACCCCCATGGGATTGGTTAATTTATTCTCACAGGCTGAGAGAGAGGTAAGAAGTAAGTGGTTCGATTTAGCAGACAACACACTAAACCAATGGCGGTGGCGCAGTAGTCCTCGTTCTTAAGACTAATTAAATGTACTAATTATTTTGTAATAAGAGATCATACATTTATTTTTAAAATGTTTTTCCTTTTATATTTATAGAAACAGACCCTTCTTTTACTTGTTATGTTACGTGTCCCTTTCCTTTAAGCGATTTGTACATTAACATTTTTGAACAAAATATTTATGTAGAATCAAATGTAGTTGTAGTATAAATGTCATCCGATTTCTGGTTGGCCTTGCCCCGGGAGGTACCGTGTGCGTGTAACCACTCCAGAACTGGTTCTTCCAACTGAACACCTTTCTGTCTAACACTCTATCCTCTCTTTTATTTAACGCTTTAAATGTAAATTGATCTTTTATGGTATATTTTAATATAAAATTAAGGACTTATTTCAAAGATTGTTGGTAGAGCGGTTAAAATCAAGCCTGGTTTAGCGTTTCACTGTTGAGTTACCTGTTGTGTTTTTTTTTTAACGTCAAGGCTACGTTATACTTAATTTTTTTTTCTCGGAATGTTAATTTTGGTGTGGCGTGGAATTTTACCAGTCTCGTGTTTTGAAAGATGACACTTTTTAGATATTGAGTGTTATCAATTTTTACGTTTTTGTAACTTTGAAAAATTTTAAATTATAAACTTTTCGAGATATAATAATGGCGTTTTGTATCAAATACCATAAGGTTTTGATAGTTTTAAATATAAATTGAAATTGTGGATTTTAAAAATTAAATGATACTAACTTGAGCTTATTCAGAAATGACTATTATATGCGGAAGCATTTAGGTACTAGTAATAAATATTAATTTGTAATAGCAGAGATAGATTTAATTTTAGGAGTAGGAATGGAGAACAGAGTAATCTGGGCGCGCATTAAAGTCCCGGACCCCCGGGTATGAAAGAAGAGGCGGGTCATAGCGACAGAGGTAGAAAGGAATTACGTATTTTTCACCGTCCCCGTCAGCAACGTCATCAAAACGTAGTTTAAGTGAGTCAATAATAAGATAATTTAAAATTTTCGTTACGTGTTTGAGGGAGGGGCTCTATACGGGGCTATGAGTCGGACTGAAGTAAATACTAACCGTTCTCCATTCCTACTTCTAAAATTAAATCTATCCCTGGTAATAGTGCTTAGCCTCTTGGCTTTCACTGCTGCAAAAAATCACACCTTACTGAGATATCATAATTTACGTCATAATGTGACGTCATGGTGACCTTTCTTAGAATGGGTCCCTGTAGTATAGGAGTTAGTAGATTTTTAAGAAAGTATAAACTGTCAAGAAAACCTATCTGACATTTTGATTGTATCTGGTTGACATTAAAACCCGCTTTCCTATAGCCTGCTAAAGTGAAACTGAACGTAAGTGAATGTGACACCTTTGAAACCTAATCTTATTTTGGTTCACCGATCACTGAAAATTGTTTATACGGTTTCCGCCTTGTTATATGATATCATTATCAGACCTTCGTTTTTCTTCTAAATCGCCCAAAGTGTACAATGCGTGCTTAGCATAGGAAGCCCAGATGAGGATTCCTTTATGGAGAAACCGGAAGTAATAGGTGTCTTACAAGAGTGACACTTCATATATAATACATCGTAGAATTCTTGTTTGACAACGACAATCCTTACTTATTGTTATTAAACCTTCGATATCGCGTCATCAACGGTCATCAGGCGCATTTTAAGAGAATCCATGACCTTAGACAACCTACGACAATCAAGTGTCAACATCGATAAAACAGAGTTGTTAATAATGAAACCTCATGAATATTGACGCAAAACAACCTTGAAACTATACAGGGTGTTTGTGAAAAGTCCATCAATAATGAAAGGGCGTATTTATTGGGCCATTTTGAGTCGAAAATGTTCTATGACATTTTGCCGTCCGAGCCACGGTTTTCGAGTTATGATTTGAATATTTTAGGGATGACCCCTTCATTAAATTAGCGCTGTCTTTCAATTTCTTAATTAAATTTAAGGGGTCATCCGTAAATTACTCCAATCATAACTTGAAAACAGTGGCCCGAACGGAAAAATGTCATAGAACATTTTCGACTCAAAATGGCCCAATAAATACGCCCTTTCATTATTGATGGACCTTTCACAAACACCCTGTATATACGCTCAAAAAACTACATTATTTCTATTCTATAGACGAATACATCATTAAAATAGGTCAGTTCAATTACGCATCTCTGACTCTGTCATCACATTAAACATTTTTGGCAAACGAAACATCTTAAAAGCATTTCTCCCTTACAAAAATCGTTTAAGAATCGTTTTGAGGGGCGCGGCTGGATTAAATGACTTAAGCCTAACCATTTAACGAAGAAAAATCATCTTGGCAATCTCCTCAAGCCTATTAAGAGAAACGTCTCTATGGGAATTTATGCCGGTAGCTAGCTAGGCTGCATGCTACTGACTTTCAGGTCATTGGGTCATCGGGTACGGGTGTGGGAGAAAGTTAATGGTGCTGTGTACGCGAGGAATTATGGATTGTTTTTCATTCCCTAGGCTACCGCTAATAATAACAAGTGGGTCGAATTTTAACGTTGACTTAACTCTTTTTTTCTTGCCGAAAGACTCTAGTTTTAAATGATTGACAGTCGGCTATGGCTGAAGAAAGGGTTAAAAGGAAACTTAAATGTATGCAGCAAGAGTATCTCAATACTATATCAAGAAGTGATATCTAGTTTATTAGGGAGAAGGTATAAATTCGCCACATTTCCAGCTTTATCTCCAGTCCAAACGTATAGTAGGTCCGGAGTTAATCCCCGCCTCTAAATTACAACCAGCATCTCATTGGTTCTTGAAAACGCAGTCAGCGCGACGCGAATGACGAAAATTACGTATTTTCCGACTGAAGGGAGGCGAAATAGCCCGGCAGTCTCCTTTTACGTCCCCCCTTGTATTTTGAAAGGGGACTGGGGCTATGGCGCGCGAATACTTGGGCATCTTCTACATCTCCCTAATAAACTAGATATCACTTCTTGACTTTATATTGCATCGCTTCAATGCTTTTCTTAGAATATCCCTTTAAGAAGGAACTCCCTCTTCCACCCTCCCGCAAGAACTTGACAATTGTTTTGCATAAGAGATTTAAGAATAAGAATGAATGTTACCATACACTGGTCTCTCTATAGCTAATCTGTTCGTGTTAACCTAGATTTTTGGTGGTTTTTGTGGGTCAATATTGAATACAAGCGGGCGTGTTTTTCTTAAAGCAAATTAGGGTGTGATACGCAGTGATATTCAAAGTAAAAATAGACCAAAACTTAATACCTAGGCCTGTATTTAAAAAAAAAGTAAATAAATAAAGAGCAAGCCGATTTTGAAATGTCGAATAAACATGTTTGGTGTTTGAATAGGCTGGGGTATTAGGTCGACACTAAGGCGCCAGCACTTGAAGGACTCTTTGAAATTTAATTTGCATATTAAATAATACATTTAAAACCGCCTTCAATGTTGTTTATATGTATATTTATTTATACCGAAGTTCATTGCCTGATGTAAACCAACTCAATCTCTTTGTTATGTTCAGGGCCGTCGACAGAGGGGAGGGCAAACTCTCTCTACGACCCTGACCATGTTACCTAGCTCAATGTTACAAATTCGAATTAGAACAATGTATCAGCAATAATGACTTATTTGATCCCAATAAGTTTTAATCGGTAGTCTTGCAAGTTAAAGGTTACTTTGAACGATTGAAATAGGTTAAGGTTGCCATCAGACCTTGTCATACAACTTAAACTGTCGTATGAGGTTATATTTATATAATGTGAATCTTAATGGGATATTGACTTTTTTTGGTACAGGTGTTGGGAATAAATTGGGTTATGTCATAACACCATGCAGACATCAGTTCTAATTATTTAATTTTTTTCTTATTTATTTTAGGGTTTAACCGGACATCTGGTCTTTGCTATATTAGCCGGAGCACTTGGGTCATCTTTCCAACATGGTTATAACACTGGTGTCACCAATGCGCCGCAAGATGTAAGTTTGTTTTTCTGTAGCCGAAGCTATTATTAGACATAGTAGCGATAGGGAAATTGAAAATAATTGAATACACATACGGGTGTAAGGGTAGAAATAAATAGTTGATTGAAGGGTGTACTTAACATAGAAGTAGAAGTACTCTAACTGTTTTGGGTGCTTCCAATTAGTATTAGAAAATGTACCACAATCAATTCTACCTTGACTTATCAGCAAGGTCTTCTACCGTACGGGATTTAATTTGTTGTATCGCTTCACCCTTGTTTCCTACCTGCTGAAGTTTCAAGGTGTTCTCGGGGTTAATTCGTGTTGGTATAAGTTAATAAGATATGTTTTCTTTAAGTATGACACTATTTATACTTCGTAATGCTAGAGACTTACAGCTCGAGCTAGTTCGAGAACGAAGAGCGAAAATTTAATACACTCGGTTAATTTTGCAGTACATCTAAGTCCTATTTAGTCTGTACTAAGCCTTTGACAGCACCTCACCAGGCGTCCCATTATGAGAATCTATGACCTACGTCACTTCATGACAAGCTCCAGTTTGTAACCAGTGACAAACTTATGGTGAACATATCTTATGAACTTATGGTGTCTGTATTTTATTTTATCGAGAAAAAGTTTAAACATTGTAGGCAGTATTTTTTAATAATCCCCAATTTTGGCTTGTTTTCAAATGACACCTCAAGACAATTTGGCAGTTTTATCCAATTCAATTTATGTCAATGTATTTAGTTTAACAAAGAAAACATACAAGCGACACTGAAATTTTGTGGTGCCTCGATGATTCTTGTAGATGTAGGAGGAGCTCCGACCTAGTACCATATTCTCTTATTGACGTCACCATGTACCATGCGTCGTAAAATTACTAGAATTCATCGGAAGGTTTACATGTGCAGACTGGTAGCGAGGAATTTCCTGTGTCGCTTGTATTTTTTGCTGATTTACCATTTTGCGTTCAAATTTTATGCAGGCATATAAATGTATTAGGTAACTACAATTGTGGTTGAATTCTACGATAAAGAGGTTTAGAATACTACCCACGACCTTAAGCCTCTGTTATTTAGGATGCCCTCTTAATACGGGTTCATTGCGGGCAAAACACTTTTACAGGCGTCTTATGGAAACCCCATTAAATCCAATACCCCTTAATGGCATCTATCCTTCCTTACGCACAATGACCTTTAATCTTAATTTTCGCAAACAGAGATGGATAATGTAATATTATTTGTTGCTCAAACCCATTTCAATATTCTTAAGCTTTCTAACTCGCGTACGAACAGTCTTGAAAGGGTTGAATACCACCATCTATATTAGAGGCGCTATAAATAGACGCTTCTCGGGGACTCTATTTTGAATTTCTGAGATAGAAAACGAGCCCGTGTCACGCCATATCTAGGGGCTTGACTTCATATTTAAATATTAAAACAATAACACGTTAGCAAGGCACGGAGTTCAGTTATCGATTCGGTGGATATGGGGGGCAAAGCGGACCCCGCCCCATAGAAGATGATCGACCCGTGTGACGTCACGGACACACCCGCCAAGCGCCTTGGAAATTTTCCACGCTTACAATAAGTTTGTCCGCGTTGGAACCGTGACTGTATCCAAACCTATAAGAACCCGAGTTACATTGTCATAGTAAATAGATGGGCCTTGGTTCCGGTTCTCAACACGAATAACGTATTCTAGACGACGATGGAAGCCATGTACCTCCCGACATTGAATCTTGAGTAGTATAGCCGGCCGGCCGGCGTCTCCTTGGGTTAGGACACTGCACTTTTACCATGCAACTATTGCGCGCGCATCTTTGCCTATTGTTTAGTATTGATTTTTAGGCTTAAAAAGTGGTAAGGCATACCAGGAAGATTTATGGATTAGAGCGCTGGAAACTTTACTGGCTTCTGTGGCGGAAGGTTAAGGTCAAACAAAGTTACAAAAGCCGAACGTCGGTCGCCACATTGTAGAAATCTATTGGCATTGACTTTTATTTTGGGTTTAGAATTTTACGCTTTGTTTCTGAAAGAGATATATAAGTTCATGAATAGGTAGTTTACACATGGAACTAACTATAGCGTTAGTTAGTTCCATGGTTTACATTTAGACACGGCGAAAGAAATCATGATCTCATGCGGTGGTCAGGTTAAAATTCAAAGGAGTTTAATTAATTCATTTTCAACTATTTTGGTTAATTATTTTTCGGAATAATAGAGCTTTTCAGATGGGATAGTAGTACGTCACACCCTCCCAAGTCTTACCGCTGTACTGGTAGCCATATTGGGTAGTCTCTCTCAGCTTCATTCCTGCTTTAAACCCACCAATATGGCAGCGTAAATTACGTCACGAGACTCAGCTCCTCCTCCAACTGAAAGCTCTCTATGGAGTGTAACGAATTGAATAAGGTGCCTTAATATTTAGAGGCCCTTTCTGGAACTATAAGATTCAATATGAAATGGTCGTTACGTTACCCCAACTTCTATAATAGTTTCTTAATTGCAATTAATTTTAGGAAATTGTCAATTTCCAAAATTTAAAGATAAATAATTAAAATTTAATATAGAGCCTAGTAGCTTTATCTTGATTGTAGTAGTTCACAGTTCAGTGAGAGAGTAGATTAAGCCAATTAGTACGTTAACTGGTGATGTATAAAATTAGAGATCATCAAGGAAGTTTCTTTTTTTTTAACTTTTAAAGATTAGCTTTCTAATTAAACTTGTAGTTCAAAAGCCATTACAAACAAAGTATTTTACATTTACAAGATGCAATTATATCAGCTACAATTGCGTAGAAAAAAATAAAGGCGAAATGTGTATTTTGTTTTTAGTCTCCCCCGATTTCCTTTGCTCCATTGACAGAGCATGATGGGAAAGTTTTTTTGCCCATTTTAATTCGAATGTATCCAATTTATCACGGCGGGGTACGTCGAGTTTCGTAGTGTATAGGTAGAGATTTCGTGTGTTGCTTTTAGTTAACACTTACCTGTCGTTTTCGCCACGGTTGTCTAACTCTAGCTTATTCCAACGAAAAACATAGGCGTAGACGTATGTACCTATACCAGGAATACATTATAGATTTCTTCTACTTGGAATCATTAACAGGCCTTTTTCTTTAAACCTTTCTTCTTAAATTAAATTTAATTAAAGGGTAGGACGCATAGTAGCCTTCACCCTTGACTTCATGCATAATTTATTCTAAATTAAAATCTTGTGATATCAATAGGATTACCCAAAAACATCAGAATCCGTTTGCAAAGGCTTAGGGTTTTCTTGAAATTACTAGAACATTTGTGTTCAATATTCAATTACGAGATACCTGAACCTTTAAAGTCATGACTCGTTTAACAGTTTCTAAAACTGCACAAACCTCATAAGATGAAGCAGGCAGCGAAAAAGGTTGTCCTATACATTCGACTAACCAATGAAACCAAGAAGCGATATCTAGTTTATTACCGGGGAGAAGGTATAAGATGCCTAAGTATTCGCGCGCCATAGTCCCAGTCCCCCTTTCAAAATACAAGGGGGGGACGTAAAAGGAGGCCGGGCTATTTCGCCTCTCCTCAGTCGGAAAATACGTAATTTTCGTCATTCGCATCGCGCTGACGTGAGTTTTCAAGAAACAATGAGATGCTGGTTGTAATTTAGAGGCGGGGATTAACTACGGACCTACGTTTGGACTGGAGATAAAGCTGGAAATGTGGCGAATTTATACCTTCTCCCTAATAAACTAGATATCACTTCTTGATAAAACTCGAGGAACTGACGGTTTATCAAAAGTTTTAAGCCCTTCCCCTTCTTCCCCTTACATTCAATCAGATACTAGTATGGAGTCGATGGCCGCTTAAGGATTCCAAGTGGAAGAAATCTATGTATTCCTGTGTATACCTATTTTAGGTCTAAATACAGGTGTTTCTTTCCTCCACTATACTAATATAATACTATTATTATAATATTATTTGAACTAAGGCCAAAAACCTACTAGCCTTTTTAGTATAAAAAACCACTAGAGAAATACCAGAATACCTAATAACTTTGAACAATATTTACAATCATGAATACTTAATTTTTTGTTGCTTCTGTAATAAGTGGCCTACTGTCAAAAATTTGCTACTAGTTTATATTTAGTTGCCTAAAATATAGAGTTCTTTGTCTGCTTGGAGTGTCGCCTGATCATCCGGGCTTGTCAAATGACGTCAATGACATTTTTTTCTGGTGGGAGAAAGTGCTTACCGGATCTTACTAGATCCATCCTATAGGCGACTCTGAGATGAGGGATCATTAGAGGCTGAGAGGAGGAACCTAAGGGAAAAAGTATTCATCCTAGGCCCTAGTAGCGACCCAAAAAAATGCTCCGGCACCGGTTCTAACTGGCACCGAGCAAATACCGCGCCGAATTGCCCAAAATAAATTTAGTGTTATTTCAGAGTAAAGAATTTTCACGTGCTTTTGAAGTCACCAGGTGAAAGTGAAACATACAAAGTAGCAGCTTAAGCTAAAAGTTAAAAAGAAAGTGTTTTTCTAATTGTTGAAAACAAAACACAACGTGTTTCTGTAGGCTTACATTCTTGGGGAATTTAGTACCACGTGGTTGGACTTGGACTATAATTACCATACAAAATATTTACATTTAAATTATACAGTTTCATCAGGGATAGATGTAATTTTAGAAGCAGGAATGGAGAACGGAACGGTTATTATTTACTTCATTCCGACTCATAGCCCAGTATAGAGCCCCTCCCTCCAACACGTAGGAAAATTTTAAATGATCTTATTGGCTCAATTAAACTACGTTTTGATGACGTGGCTGACGGGGACGGCGAAAAATACGTAATTCCTTTTTACCTCTGTCGCTATGACCCGCCTCCCCTCCGTCCCGTGGAAGGGGGTCCGGAACTTTGACGCGCGCCCAGATTACTGTTCTCCATTCCTACTTCTAAAATTAAATCTATTCCCGATTTCATAGTTGAATGTACATTAACACATAATCAATATTTTAACCGGAGAATGTTTTCAAAAGAAAATGTGTATAAATTGATTAGTACACGTAACCTATTAACTTCATTATTAAATATTAAAAATAACAATAAAGCTTGTGGGCACTTGGAAAGTATCTAATAGATGGGTACGTCATGGTTTGATTGCAGCTCGTCCAAGCGTTTATCAACGAGACATACACGGACAGATTCGACGAACCACCCGGAGAACAAACCGTCACTATGATCTTTTCGATCGCCGTGTCGATCTTCTGCGTGGGCGGAATGGCGGGAGCTTTAACCACTGCTTACGTAGCCGAAAAATTTGGCCGTAAAGGTGGTCTCCTTTACAACAACATTCTAGTCTTCATCGCCGCGGCCATGATGGGATTCAGTAAGATGGCCCGATCGTACGAACTCCTGATCATCGGTAGATTCGTCATCGGTCTAAACTGCGGACTTAACGCTGGTCTGGCCCCGATGTATCTCAACGAAATCTCCCCGACACATATGAGAGGGGCTGTTGGAACCATCTACCAGTTGGTCATTGTCATATCTATTCTCGTCTCCAACGTACTGGGACTTCCTCAAGTATTGGGCACTTACGATCACTGGCCCTGGGTTTTTGGTAATTAGCTTTTACTCTTCGACCATTTACACGGTGCTCAAAGGGCTTTAACGCGACATTTATTTTTGTTTTAACCATAGCCATGACCGCCATTCCTTCCTTCTTCATGTTGGCCACTCTTCCACTATGTCCCGAATCTCCCAAGTTCTTGCTGATCACTCAAGGCCGCGAAGTTGCCGCTCAAAAGGCCTTGACATGGCTACGGGGCACCATCGAAGTTCACGATGAGATGGACGACATGAGAGCCGAGTACGAATCCATGAAACTTGTCCCAAAAGTTACCCTTCACGAAATCTGGCATAATCCCATTTTGAAACAACCACTCATTATTGCCGTCGTTGTCATGTTGTCTCAACAATTATCGGGTATCAACGCTGTAAGTATAGGCGATTTGTTTTCTAAACAAGCTATAGTTGACCACTTGACCAGGGCTTAAATATAACATTTTTTCTTTTTTTTTTTTAACTCTTTAGGCTATCTTCTTCTCCACGAGTATTTTTGAAGGCGCTGGTTTGACTAAAGAAGTAGCTCTATACGCCACTTTAGGTATGGGTGTCATCAATGTCATGATGACGCTGATTTCCTTGGTGCTGGTTGAAAGGTGTGGTAGGAGAACTTTACATTTGACCGGTTTGGCTGGAATGGCGACTCTGACCGTTTTCCTCACCATCTGTTTGGCTCTTAAGGTACGTAGTTGACCTTACGTTTGACCTTAACGGTACCACGGTAGAAATTGCGGGTACCAGAGATACCTACAAGTCTATTTTTGTAATTTTGCAGGGGGATATAGCTTGGATATCCTATTTGAGTATCATATGCGTCATTGGTTTCGTTGTCATGTTCGCCATCGGACCCGGTTCTATTCCGTGGTTTTTGGTAACTGAACTCTTTGGGCAAGGCGCGAGACCCATTGCCACCAGTATCGCCGTCGCTATTAACTGGAGTGCCAATTTCGCTGTTGGTCTAGCATTCTTACCCCTAACCGTAAGTAGATCTTTTAATTATACTAAGTTAAGCCTAATTGCATTTGAAATAATAGTCTACAATGTAGTGGCAAACGTTAATAGATATAAAAACAAAAAGTACACTTCATCAACAATTCCCTCCCGGCCTTTAGCTGTAGACATGCAAATTGAGTAGCAAAGTACCCCCTCCTCTTAATTAACGCCCTACACGAATTAACCAATCAGGTAAGAGCTTCAATTAACCCCCTACACGAATTAAGCAATCAGGGAAGAGCTTCTTGACGTCATAGGTTTATAGTAAGTAGATTTACGTGATACTGGCGATCCAAACGTTAATTCTTGGTACTAGAGCTAGCATCTGCTACTTTACGAGCTGGCCTATTCATGGCTTGTTCCCTGCAGGGCCAGAAATAAGCACAGGAGTCCACTGGACATTGTTCAATAAAGTTTTAAAATGACCTATAATTTTTTAAAATCTACGGGGGTCACTGGACGTTTTGACCAATAAATTTTCCGAAGTTTTGATAGCTTGACTATGATGATGGGACACTGTTTTTGGACACTCCAGTGGACATTGTCCTATAAATTATCCAGTCAAAGGGGATCACTGGACACATGTCCCTACAATTTTTTTCTCTTATTTTCCGCCCTGTGTTCCCTGTGCCACGATTGGGATGGTAATCGTACACAAAGGGGGGGCACTATTCTGGGGGATAAAGGAATTAGGGCTTCTCATATTAAACGAAGTGCACTTTTTGTTTTAATATCCATATACTTTTGGTAAGTAGCGTGATATTATAACATTCCTTCTAAATTTCTTTTCCAAAACAGATTGTCTGTGGCAACTACGTGTTCCTAATTTTCACCGTTTTACTAGTCGGCTTTTGGTTATTCACGTACAAATGCGTACCGGAAACGAAAGGCAGAACCGTTGATGAAATTGCCGCCATTTTCAGGCAACAAGCTTACGCATAATAACAGCCCCCCGGAATGTTTATTTCGGTTTTGGTTTCATCACACGTGTTACTACGCTCATGATTATAAAATTATAATTATAAACACTCGCGGGACTAATTTAAAACGTTAGAAGAAAAAAAAATCAGTCGAAAAAACAACGTAGAATGCACGTACGATTAGGACCATCTTTAGAAGAAAACAATTAAGTTTGAATCTTTTTCGTAGACTGAGTTCGATAAAAAAATACATATTTTAGTCCTAATGAGTCAGCATTTTTTTAAAAAAAAAACAGTCATAATATGGACCTCCCTAGGACGCGATAGGTCAAATTACGTCATCATACGCTGGCAATAGAGACATTTTTCGGCTGGTTCCGCGCCTGTTAACAAAAAGAGCCCGGCCCCCCCTCCTTGGATTGGATAAACGTCAAAAGTTGGAATAAGAACAAATATATTATAGCAATATAGCGTATAATAATTATGGAATTAAAAAAAATTATATCGGAATTTCGCGCCCAAAGACATTTTGAAAAAAGGTATAATTGTGAATGACGCACACATGGGTACGCGTAACCTCTGACCTGACCATCTGGTAATGTTTTTTTATAGGTAAGATGGGTTTTTTTTTGAATCGTGTAGTGATTGCAAAAAAATATTGACCAACGCGTAGATCGCCTTGGTTTTATTTTAAAATAAGATAAGTGTTTTTGGGAAATTTTGGAGTTGTTTTGGAGTTAGGCCTAGGTTTGCTATGAGAAAATAATGAAAAACGACTCGAGACATAAACAACAACATAAATACGCAATAAAATCAACTGATGAAGTCGTATCTTCGCCGTTTTATGTAGGAGAACACTTTAAAAAACGAAAATATCATTGATTTAAAAATCGAAATTTCTCACTTTTTCTCAAAACTTAAGGAAAAAAAAATCTCAAAAAAAAAAAAAAAAAAATATTTTTTCATTGTTTCTCTTAAACTATCTTAACTATTTGTTTTTTGCTTTCGAATCAGATATATTTTATTTATACGATTCTTCAATTTATAATAGGAAATTTAACAATATATTACTTTTGTTTTTTTTTTAGCTTTTTTTTTCTTAGTTTATTTACTTCGTTAATTTTTACATACTGTTTAAAAAACTCGTTTTAGATTAATTAATTATAGTTCTCTATATTAAAAATAAATACGCGTAATTAGAGGGAGGATGTTAAAAAAAAATTCAAGCCAAATCCGTGTTAAAATAAAATAATAAACATAATTTATAATAATAATAAAAACATACTTTCAATTATAAACTTATTTTCACGCATCTTTAATCAAAGATTAAGTTCACGTTAAATTTACCGCTAGATGGCGATACTTTCAAAAAGGTGCTACCATCTAGTGGTAATAATTTAACGAAAATTATAGAGCTATCTCAGTTGTGACGGTTAGTGCCTAGGTAAAACGTCACGGGCTTTAATTAGCTTAGATTATGGGCGGCCATGTTTGGTACCGTTTTGGTTGGTTCTATGCATGGGGTGACGTCATACTATGGCGGCCATGTTTGGTACCGTTTTGGGAAAATAGCATGGGTGACGTCATACTATGGCGGCCATGTTTGGTACCTTTTTGGGAAAATAGCATGGGTGACGTCATACTAAGGCGGCCATGTTTGGTACCGTTTTGGGAAAATAGCATGGGTGACGTCATACTATGGCGGCCATGTTTGGTACCTTTTTGGGAAAATAGCATGGGTGACGTCATACTATGGCGGCCATGTTTGGTACCTTTTTGGGAAAATAGCATGGGTGACGTCATACTAAGGCGGCCATGTTTGGTACCTTTTTGGGAAAATAGCATGGGTGACGTCATACTATGGCGGCCATGTTTGGTATCGTTTTGGGAAAATAGCATGGATGACGTCATACTATGGCGGCCATGTTTGGTACCTTTTTGGGAAAATAGTATGGGTGACGTCATACTATGGCGGCCATGTTTGGTACCTTTTTGAGAAAATAGCATGGTTGACGTCATACTATGGCGGCCATGTTTGGTACCGTTTTTGGGAAAATAGCATGGGTGACGTCATACTATGGCGGCCATGTTCGGTACCTTTTTGGGAAAATAGCATGGGTGACGTCATACTATGGCGGCCATGTTTGGTACCTTTTTGGGAAAATATCATGGGTAACGTCATACTATGGCGGCCATTTTTGGTACCGTTTTGGGGAAAATAGCATGGGTGACGTCATACTATGGCGGCCATGTTTGGTACCGTTTTTGGGATAATAGCATGGGTGACGTCATACTATGGCGGCCATGTTTGGTACCTTTTTTGGGAAAATAGGATGGGTGACGTCATACTATGGCGGCCATGTTTGGTACCGTTTTGGGAAAATAGTATGGGTGACGTCATACTATGGCGGCCATGTTTGGTACCGTTTTTGGGATAATAGCATGGGTGACGTCATACTATGGCGGCCATGTTTGGTACCTTTTTTGGGAAAATAGGATGGGTGACGTCATACTATGGCGGCCATGTTTGGTACCGTTTTGAGAAAATAGCATGGGTGACGTCATACTATGGCGGCCATGTTTGGTACCGCTGTGGTTCATGGTTCTATTGGAAAATAGAATGGGGTGACGTCATCACTAAGGCTTCTATTTCCCAGAAGCCTTAGTGTGACGTCACCAATGCTATTTGCCCCTAGAACTAACGCGGTACCAAACGTGGCCGCCCAATTCCAAAGCTAAGCCTGTGACGTTTTACCTAGGCACTGACGTCACAAATGAAATAGCTATATTACCGACTTAGATATTTTATCAATCAATGTTATGCGCAGCTTTATCCCTTTTTTTAGCGTTATCGGAATAAATTAAAAATACTTATTATAATTTTAATTAATTAAAATAATAATAAAAATCAACTAACCTTAAATTAAGGTTAGTTTATTTTGAAATATAAACGAAAAAAAAAAGACATATTTAGGATATTAAAAAGCATAGAAAAATAATAAACCCTTTCCCTCCCATCCTTCAGAAGGTAAACAAAAACAAACAACACCAACACACCAAGACACCAACCAAAGTATGAGTTATGTAAATTATTTCTGTGACTATTTTCTTAAAAAAAGTTTAAATAAAAAATCAAATTGTATATAAAATAGCGTCGCGAGTTTAAAAGAGAAATGACTAAATAAATAAATAAATAAAGCCCTTGTGTGTATAAAAGATATAAATATATATATTATATTATATTATAAAAATGAAAATGATTATTTGAGAGAAAAGTAATATTAAATAGACGTAACTGAAAAAATCATGAAATAACCAATAGGGGCTCTAATGTTTTAAATATATCATTCCATAGGCGTTTATTTTAGTCAATATATTTTTTGAAAAGCGAGTTTTTTTGGAAATAACATAACCAAAATAACCATTAATTAAAGTACCCTAATCTTAAATTAATTAATCTTTTCCGCCGTGCTTTAATTACCCCTTTTTAATTTAAATGAGTTGCTTATTTTGAAACAATTAATTAAACCATTGAGATTAAAATACTGTAGAGTACAAAAAGCTTTTAGTTATAGTTATTAAGAATTGTTCTACGCCGATCTGCCTTTATTACTGCTTGTATCAATCATAAGTTTATAATAATATATGTTCCATAAGTTTGTCACTGGTTACTGAGAGCTTGGTCATAGATTAGAGGCAAGAAGCGATATCTAGTTCACTAGGGAGAAGGTATAAGATGCCTAAGTATTCGCGCGCCATTGTCCCAGTCCCCCTTTCAAAATACAAGGGGGGGACGTAAAAGGAGACCGGGCTATTTCGCTTCCTCTCCTCAGTCGGAAAATTTTCGTCATTCGCGTCGCGCTGACGTGAGTTTTCAAGAACCAATGAGAAGCTGGTTGTAATTTAGAGGCGGCGGGGATTAACTCCGGACCTACTATACGTTTGGACTGGAGATAAAGCTAGAAATGTGGGGCGAATTTATACCTTCTCCCTAATAAACTAGATATCACTTCTTGACGTAAAGATGAAAAGCGACGCCTGGTGAGTGGGGCGCTGTCAAAGGCTTAGTTCAGACTAAATAGGAAGATGGACTGCAAAAGTGATCGAGTGTAGTCGTTCTCGAACTATCTCTCAGTAGATCTCTAGCGTTACGAAGTATAGGTAGTGTCATACTTATGGAAGGAACATATCACCTTATAAACTTATGCATGTATGATATCATTTAAGTTTATAATAAATTAATAATGTTCCAAAAAGCTTTATAACAGACTGGAAATTGATTTGTAATCAAATCAGTCGTAAACTTCTCATTAATGCTTTAAACATTACACAAAGTATACTAAGTATGAGATGATACTTAAAGAACATACGTTATTCACATTATAAACTTAAATTAAATACTTTAGCCTATTATTTTATATGAAGTTATCAAACGAAGCCTTTCGGACGAAAAACAGCTAGAAAAACACGTAATTGCTGATTAAAACATAAAATAAACGTAGTGTCTTCCTACAAAATATAAAAAAACTAATTGTTATTGTTACGCGTTTAACTACGGAAGATCTGGAAAAATTTATCATTTGACTTGTATAAGTTTCTCATGCAAATTTGTTCTTTTTTATGATAAACAAATGTGGTTTGGACATATCAAGCCTGTAATGTAATGTAATAACATAAACGTATGTTACTCTTCATAAGTATGGGTATTTGCAATTGCAAGGAGCACGCGGCCTTTATAACTATAGGGGCGTGTTCAAGTGATGACGGATTTGCGGGAAACAGAAACCCATCGCCTACTGTGATCTATATCTTTAACCATACCTCGAAAATCACAGTAAGCCATGCCTTTATTCTGTTCTGGAGAAACATAAGATTTTGAATCGCGTGGCGAGGGGCGCCTATGGCAGACCCATACTAATGCATGCATTATAGGATTATGGTAATAAAAATTTATAAAAAAAAATGTGCTATTTATGATCGTGAACTATGGAATTAATATTTCAACTCCCTGAAGTGAAATTACAACAACTAAACTGTTTCTTTAAATTCAACTATGTTAACTAGCTATAAGTTGTTTTGGTTATATACCGTGGTTTACCCAACTATTGTTTTGAATTTGGTTCTTTATTTTTTTTTTCTTTTCCAAAAATATTGCGTTAAGCAGATGAGTCCTAGATTGCATTGTACAGTTGTAAATTAATAATAAAATGTTTTGTTTGAATTTTTAAATTAAATATTTTCATATTATTTTAAGTATATAAAAAACCTATTCATTCCCAGAATATTTTGTCTAAAACTTTAAAAAAAAAATTATTTTTATCGCTTTCATTGCCCTTTTATTACGCAATATCCCACGTGTTAAGAACTAATTGATGTGTATATAAAAAAATTATTTCCAGGAATATTTTATCTAAACTTTATAAAAAATTACTTTTATCGCTTTCATTGCCCCTTTATTACGCAATATCCCTCGTGTTAAGAACTTATTAATCTTTAAGAACATATGAGGGTAACATTATCATATGTTAGCATTATATGGTAGCATTGAACCAATTGAACATTAGCGCGGCCCTCTTTGGATGTTAGTTTCAATTGACAATTAACAGAAAAGACGTTAAATGGCAGCAGGGCAAAGCTTGTGGGTATATATGGCGTGAAATGTAAGACCAGACTTTGTACATTCTCGGACGTAAGTATGTTCTTGTCTTACAGGTGTTTTTATTTGTTTTGCCGTCAAATGACTGATAAGGATAAATGATTTGCATGAACTTTGCTCATGGGCGTGGTCAAAGATTTACGATATTTATAAAACTAGTTGAAATAGTCGGTAAATTAAATTAACAGTGTCACCATGGTGTCACGTTAGTTAATTAAGTTATAAAACACGTTAATTAATTAAGTTATAATAAGGTAAAATTTAAGATGGATTTTGAACAAGCCACGGAAGCTTTCGAAGACCTGATTAAAAACTTGGACAGCAATAACACCATGGGGAATTTTTTTCGATGGATTGAAAAGCGTTGTTCAATTGGCAGTAAGAAATTAAAATTATACTTCATAAATATCCTGATAAGCTATACTAATTGATCTTTTAAAGGTTGCCGTGGTGATCGGCCAGCAAAAGCACATAATCCTGAGGAGAAACTAAGAGAGATAGCCGCTGATTTAAAGGCTATACTTCCAATCAAGGCAATAATGCCTAGCGAAAAACTTAATCGAATAACGAAAGGAGAGGTGAGTACGTAAAATTAATCAAAAACGTTAATCAATGTTTATAATTATAAACCTAAAAAAAATCAGGATTCAGATTGCTGTCTTCGTCATACAGTTCACGTTGATAGATTCCTATTTGACGATTATGATGTTGACGAGTTAGTTAAGATAGGAGAGCTTCAAAGAAATTATTGCAGAAACTGTCACTCGCACAATACGGCCCCCATAAGTAATTAATGACATTAATTATCAATATTGCAAGATTATGTTAATTAAGGGGTAATTTATTTGCCGGCAGATTTTATCACTCATTCAGTGTCAAGAAGTTGGTTAAGCTTCATTTTTACCTCATTACTTCCATGGATTGAAGGAAAGACAGTACTTGATGTGGGATCGAGACTGGGAGCTATGCTTTATGGGGTAATTAATCATTTCTAATTATTTAAAAAAACTTCACCTTAAAGGGAGGGTGAAGTGGAAAATCAAGTGATTTTTTTATCGATTCTTCTACTAATTATAAGACCAGTCTGCATAGTGAAACATTCAGGAAATACTTCCGAATGATTTTAAAATTCAAATTAGGTTCAGATTTTAAGGATAATTTTAAACAAGGACTTCCGACCAATCGCGTAACGCCCTGCCTTTTTATTAACAAAATTCTCCTGGCACGTTCCGTGTTGAATGAAATTTATCACGAGATTTGATAAAATTAGGCGCGCGACGTGACAATCGTGGTGCGAGCCACGGAGCATGACACGAGAATTTTGTTAACAAAAAGGCAGGACGTTACGCGATTGGTCGGAAGTCCTTGTTTAAAATTATCCTTAAAATCTGAACATAATTTGAATTTTAAAATCATTCGGAAGTATTTCCTGAATGTTTTTCTATGTAGACTAGTCTTAAAATTAGTAGATGAATCGATAAAAAATCGCTTGATTTTCTACTTCACCCAGTCACCCTCCCTTTAAAGGGAGAATAAAATGATTAGACAACAATTCTGTAGATTTTTTTAGACATTTAAAATCATGCTCAAATTAGTAATCATTATCTATCTGTTAACCAAAACGTTATCACTTATTTTAAAGGTGCTAAGCATAGAGCAACTTTAATTGTTGATCTTCAGTTTAATTTATAAAAAAGCAATTAAAAATTGGTTCACTGGCAATTTTATAGATAGTTTTCACACATGGAGGATTCATACCATATTCACCAGGAGGCCGGCCTATCTGGCGGACAAAAACCCGTCTGTTTTTGTCCACCAGATATCCCGGCTTCCTGGTGTAAATGGTATGAATCCTCCATGTGTGGAAACTATCTATTCGCACTTAACTTAATTAATTTTTGACAGGCGCATATATACACTCCAGCACCTAAAATAATCGGGGTTGAATTTAACCCGGAGCTTTGCGAAATTCAAGAGATAATGATTGAGAAACATGGATTTTCTGATCGAATTGAGGTAGATATTGTAGTTTTTTGGATTAATTATAAGGAAATTTAGCTTTGTTATTTCTTAGGTTATTTGTGATGATATTAGAAATGTGCCTGACATTGTTGATAGCGCCGATGTTGTTATTTTAAACAATGTCTTTGAGTTCTTCATGACCAAAGAAGAACAAATAGAGTGTTGGAAATTTTTAAAGGAGAATATCAAGAAGGGGACCATCCTAATTACAATCCCTCGATTGGAAAATAGTTTGAAGAATTTAGACGTAAGGAAATTAAATTTTTAATTAATAGTTAATTTGTCATAACCTCAGAAAAATAATAGCAGACAGCAAACCAAAGAAATGCTTCCACGTGTGAATGGGCCTTAAAGAAAAGTGCGGGTCCAGCGGATCCCCTACAAGTTGACTTTCCTTACGAACTCCAGTTTTGGCTTGGCGAAGGCAGGAGACATTTGTGGGCGTGATTTATAAGTGCACTTATAAATCCCGCCTACTAGCCTTTGCCAGCCAAAACTGGAGTTCAGGGGGAAAGTCGCCTTGTAGAGGACCCGCTGGAACCGCGCTTTGCTTTAAAGGGAGACTGAAATAGCCCGACAACCATTTTTAGTTTAATAAATTAACAAATTACATCAGAATTGGAATAATTACCAAACCTTATTAACATGATATTTTGTAAACTTCTTCAATTTATCAATGTAAATTGATAATACAAATTGTTGTCATACCACTTCAGTCTCCCTTTAATTTATCAATTGACACGAATACAAATTGAACGGTTTATTGTTATAATTTTGATATTTAATTTAGACTGGTATAAGTGTTTCATCGTGGGTCAAAGAACGAAGATTTGATGACCCTTTAACCGCTTTTTGTGCCCAAAATCAGGATGAAAATACTGAAGCGGTTAGTTATGATGTCATAAGCACAGGAACCCGGGATTTCATTGTACAATTGTAAATTATTAATAAAAATGTTTTGTTTGCGTTCTTTAATTTAATATTTTCATATTATTTCAAATATAAAAAATTTCTTTTCAGAAATATTATATTTTATCTAAAAATTTATTTTTATAATATCTTTCATTGCCCCTTTATTACGTACTACCCCACGTGTTAGGAACTTATTTACGTTTAAGGAGATAAGAGGGGTGCTCCTGAAATGTCAGTTTCTTTCCCACTGATAACCGTTCCCTTTTCACTTTGCCAGACCACCAAGAGTCTAGTCATTTGTCCGAGCTGCCTATAAGAGTAAGGTCAGTACCACGTATGCAAACGTCATACCCTTCTATCTCTTACATCAGTGTCATCCCCCATTACAAGAGCGCACCGGCCGCGCCTAGAGGGAGGGATATACAGTCTACACCCCTCCCTAACGACTCAAGGCTATAGAGTAGTGTCGGTAGAGAGGGGAGTAGACTGTGTATCCCTCCCTCTAGGCACGCTTTTGTAAGAGGGGATACTGTACGCGCCTGGTAGGGAGGATGACACTGAGCTAAGAGATAGAATACAGTTCTACGTATGCAAACGTCATACCCTTCTATCTCTTGGCTAAGTGTCATCCCCCTACCAGGCGCGTACAGTATCCCCTCTTACAAAAGCGCGCCTAGAGGGAGGGATACACAGTCCACTCCCCCCTCTACCGACACTACTCTATGGTATGACGTTTGCATAGTAGAACTGACATTACTCTATGGCTGCTCCGGCAAAAGTGCAAAACAAATACAAAGTGCGGGCTTATATGGTGCGAAGTGTTATCATGAGACTGATTGTTCTCAGACGTACGTAAATGTGTTCTAGTCTCGCACGTGTCGTTCAAATAATTTAAAGGGCCGAAGTCCAAGGCTTTACCTTTCAGTCAAAAATACGCCGACTGATAATGAATAATTGATTTACGTGTGTTCATAGGTGTAGTCACAAATTTACAACCCTTACAAAACTAGTTGAAATCGGCGAGAAATTAACAGTGTCACATAATTTAATCGTAGTTAAAATAGAGTAAAGTAATTAAGATGGAATTTGAACAAGCAACCGAAGCTTTCGAAGAGCTGGTTAAAAATTTGGCCAGCAATAACACCATGGGTGATTTTTTTCGATGGATAGAAAGGCGTTATTTGGTAGCGAGTAAGTAAATTAAAAACTTCAAGCAATAATTAAGGCTCCTAATTAACCAGAAATCTATCTTTTTAAGATTGTCGCGGTGATCAGCCAGCGATAGCGCACATGAAACTAAGAGATATAGCAACAGATTTAAAGGCTATACTCCCTACCGAGGCAATAATGCCTACCGAAAAACTTACTCCACCAACAGAAGGAGAGGTAAATAAATAAAATTAATCTATAAAGGTCATAGGTCAAATTATATAACTCTAATGCTAAATTAAGAATTCAGATTGCGATCCTCGTCATACAGTTCACGTTGATAGCTTTCTATTTGACGATTGTGATGTTGACGAGTTAGTTGAGGAAGGAAAGCTTCAAAGAAATTATTGCAAAGACTGTCACTCGCACAATACGGCCCCCATAAGTAATTAATGACGATAATTATCAATTTTGCAAGATAATGTTAATTGAGGGGGTCATTTATTAATTTGCCCGCAGATTATATCACTCATTCTGTTTCAAGAGGACGACTAGACTTTATTTTTACTTCATTACTTCCATGGATTGAAGGAAAGACAGTTCTTGATGTGGGATCGAGACTGGGAGCTATGCTTTATGGGGTAATTAATAATTTCTAATTATAAGAAAATAAATCAACTTAAAGGGAGACTGAAATGATCAGTGAACCATTTATTTTGTAGATACTAGATTGAATAATAATTATCTAACTGGTAACTAAAACCTTAATAAATTTTGCAGGCGCATATTTACACTCCAGCACCTAAAATAATCGGGGTTGAAATTAACCCCGAGCTTTGCGAAATTCAAAAGAAAATGATCGAGAAACATGGATTTTCCGATCGAATTGAGGTAAATATTGTAGTTTTTTGGATTAATTATATATTAATAGATTTAATTTTGTTAATTATTTCTTAGGTTATTTGTGATGATATTAGAAATGTACCTGACATTGTTAAAAGCGCCGATGTTGTTATTTTAAACAATGTCTTTGAGTTCTTCATGACAAAAGAAGAACAAATAGAGTGTTGGAAATTTTTAAAGAAGAATATCAAGAAGGGGACCATCCTAATTACAATCCCTCGATTGGAAAATAGTTTGAAGAATTTGGACGTAAGGAAATTTAATTATTGGTTAATAGTTAATTTGTCATGTCAAGGGAAGATGAAATGACAAGACAACCATATTTTTTTAAATGATTTATATTGATAAAATACCAAAATGATTACCAAAGCCTTGCCAAAGCTAACCAAAATAGCTTCAGTTTATTTTAATTGTTTCAAAAAGTGGGGTGCTAAGCCTAATGCTCATTTATGATAAAGGAAGTATGTGTCGCCATAGGGAATTCTAACTAATTAGTGTGTCTGCTTTGTAACTTGTTATGGTATGTTCATGAATCAAAAATAAGTTTGGTTTATAGCTCTTCAAATTTGAATATCTTTGGTAATTGGTTGATTTTGATCTTAATTTATCAATCTAAATAGATCAAGGAAGATTGTTGTCTTGCGCTACTGCCATTTCATTCTCCCTTTAACTTATCACTAATCCAAATTGACAGTTGGAATGTGTTATTTTAATCTGGTTATTTCTTATTTTAATTATTTAGACTGGTATAAATGTTAACTCATGGGTCAAAGAAAGAAGATTTGATGACCCTTTAACCTCTTATTATGCCCAAGATCAGGATGAAATGTCTGAAGCCGTTAGCTATGATGTCATTGGGTAAATCACTTATTTTAAAAGTGGTCTGTGAAAACCGTCTAAGCTTTTAAATTACTTTGTGTAAATTGATGTTAATCGTAGAAATTTATGTCACAAAATCTATATTTTGCTACGCAGTTACAGTTACGCAAATAAAAAAAAAGTAATTTTTAATAACCAAGGCTTAAAAATTGATTTCTTTTTAAGGGGCCTTGGCGCGCTATTTGCAAAATTTAAACCGCACAAACCTTAAAGCGCCGAGATATGTATTGTTAATAAAATAAATAAGATGTTACAAAATGCTTACCTTATTACATAATTAGAACTATTCCAAAGTATTGGTCCATTTGAGCATTGAGCTCCACAGTTGCAGACTTGCAGTTCTCAAGAATTGAAGAATCTCCGGACGTTTTCCGCGGGAAAAATATGGTCACGTGATCGCCATCATTTATGGAGAGAGGTGGGATCATGGATGAAGAAGGCGCGTGAGGAAATTTGTTTTCACGCTATAGGATAGGCAACTCCAAATCTCCGACGACAGCTCGTAATGTTAAGTTCCATAGAGATTAACATTACGAGGTCAATAATTTTTTGTGAGTTAGACCCAAGGTTTCGCCACCAAAGAGTACACGTTTTTTCCAACCTAACTTTATAGCACTAGCGAAGGCTGAAAAGGTATAGTATCTCATTTCTCGTAGTTAAAGTTAAGTTGAACCTTTTTGTATATGGTTCAAAAAATTCTTTTTAAACCACGAGCTACATTTCATTGGAAGAAATCTTTCATGTTGCCGATTCAAGGAAATTAATTGAATATTGCCGTTTAGTTCTATCATGGAAGAACTACTTTATACACATCCGTGCTAGAGCATAGCGCGGCTCCTGTCGATCCCCTACATGTTGTTTTCCTTACGAACTCCAGTTTTGGCTTGGCAAAGCTAGAAGCATTTATGGGCGGGATTTATACCTGCATAATGCCCACTAGCCTTTGCCAAGCCACACCCGGAGTTCAGGAGGAAAGTCCCCTTGCAGGGGATCCACTGCCACTGGAGCCGCGCTATGCTTTAATTAAGCTATAAATGCTTATGTTTTGAGCCCTACCATGGCCAACTTAGATTACCGGTGGTAGAAGGCCTGCCAGCTTCAACCGAGCCCCATGTTAAAAAACGACTAGCAAAATCGCCCCTAGTTCCGACTTTTGCCGTTAGGTGCGCTACCAGCCCAGTTTACCTCGTAATGCTTTTTCTATGGGAAAACAAATTCGGAAGTGGAGTAGTGGACTCGGTTTTAGAGCATTTTTATTATATTTACCGATTTTTTTCTTGGCCCAGTTTTAGTTTACCTTCGCCGCGTGTAGGTGCGCCACCAGTCTTTCACCCCATCACACATGCAAAGGGGCGAATCGGAATGCCTTTCCGTCACAAAACTGACTCTCAACTGTTCCTCTTGTACTCATGACGCATTTATTTTCAGCCAATAAAAACGTTGCGCACCATTTTCGAAAAAGAAGTTACAACGTTTTCCCATACGTCATACAAAACACCTAAACGAAATACGCCTAATATGTATTTTATTAATAGTTATTGTATTTCTAATGCAGTTTATTATTATTAGTTAGCGCGTTTCTTACGTAGATTATAATTAGATAAGGTGTTTCTTGTGTAGCTTATTTTTAATTATTTTATTATTGTTTTATTTGTTGATTTATTGTGTTTTATTATTGTTTTATTGCATTTTTATAAAGTAGCTTAATATAATAATGGGCGGAAATTGTATCATATTCCAAAATTAAAACAAAATGTGAAAGAACCGATATTTTATTATATTAACCATAAGTTTATAAGATATGTTCCATAAGTATGACACTGCCAATACTTCTTAACGCTAGAGACTTACTGAGAGCTAGAATTATCTAATGAATTTTTTTTCAAACACAAAGTTATAATGAATGATAACACATTTTCGAAAAGTATTTTAATTATTAATCAATCTGAATGTATCAAATGGAATGTATTTGGAAATAAAATATTGCATTAATATTTATAAGTCTACCTGATAATTTTATTTTTACTTGAAAGCTTACTAATTATAGTTAGCGGCTGAGGTATAGAAACTTGTTTCACACACTCTGAATTAGTATGATGAAAGTGCTTTCTCAACATAATAGAGTCGAATATGTTGACATGACACACTCTTAAAGGGGCTGGCCGTAGCTGTTGGGGTGAAGGGGGGGTCAAACTGTTGGTTAGCATATTGCTTACCCGCCCACCCGCGACGGTGGCGCCATTCCTTATGGCCAAAGAGCTAGGTGTTTTCCCCCTGAACTAAGGGCGGACTTCACCCCAACAGCGCCGGTTAGCCCCTTTAATTGACAGAATAAATGACTTTATCCAATGAAAATTTTGAATACAGTATCAATGATATAATGAATGATTTTATTCGAAGTGATTTGGACTGATGCGTGACATAGCAGCCACGCAAAACGGTACAAACTAACGTTTAATTAGCTAGTGCTGGTTACATAAAAGTCTTTTTGTTTATGTGTGTGGTAGTGAACGGATTAACCATACCCGGTCACGTGACTTATGACGTCAGATCACGTCACTCATGACGTCAGTTCACGTCACTCATGACGTCAGTTCACGTCACTCATGACGTCATATCACGTGACCTATGACGTCATATCACGTGACCTATGACGTCATATCACGTGACCTATGACGTCATATCACGTGACTTATGACGTCATGAGTGGCGTGAACTGACGTCATAAGTGACGTGATCTGACGTCACGTCACAGAGGTTATTGACTTGTGACGTCACGATAGATGTTAATAATAGGTGATGATTATCCATTCAATTATCATTCATTTAGGCCTAGCGTTCATTAATGTAGGCCTAGCGGTGTTCAGCTATTTGAATTTCGTGCCTTGGACACGGCCCATCCAGTCCGCGCATCGGCGCTTGTAGCGCCCCCCGACAAATTTACTTCGTAGTTGAAAGTTGGAAAGTTGGAAACCGCCGAGGAGATCACTTTGGAAAATCTTTCCCACTCTGCTGATCGTGACCCCGGTTTGCGGTCGGTTCTTGATAGCTCAGTCATTTCGCTGATCGGTTTTCCCGAGGACGCATGCTGAATTCGAAGCTCTTTAACTTAGCGGCCATTTGGAAGTTGCAACCGAGTTCATTCTTTGCCTGGAAGCCGTCGAGGAGGTCGATTGGAAAAACCTTTCCCGCTCAGCTGATCGTGATCCCGGCTTTTGAGGTCGATTCTTGATGAACCACCATTTCGCTGATCGTTTTTGCCGAGAACGCAAGCTGAATTCGAAGCTCTTCAACATACTTGGCGGCCATTGCTTCACCTCGTGGTGCTTTAACAGTCCGTAAGCCTAACCTTTACAATAATCCAAACTCATCTAGCTCCCCTTAAATTATTTATTTTATTTCAAGTATTTAAATTAATTAGGTAGTGTTAAATGTTAGTGAATTTTATTTATTTATTAAAAATCAAGTACCATAAATAAAATTTTACAACGAGATGTTGGACAAGAGAGAATCCCTTAATAATTCGTTTAGGGGCTATTATTACAAGCTATTAAACGGGGTACGTAATTAATTTGGAGATAACGCGACAGATTTTCGGAATTAAAGTCCTGCCGAGATAATTTAAAGACACGAGGTTGCCCTAAGCCTAAGTTTAAGCCTTGTCCCATTCAAACCCTAGTTATTTACGGGGTCTGTCTGTGGGAATAGTTCCAAAATAAAAGCAGGTTTTTCTAAAATTAGTCAAAGGGATATTTTAAATTAATTTAGAGATAAAGCGACAGATTTTCGAAAATCAAGTCTCGAAGAGATAATTTTAAGACACTAGGTTAGAGATAACGCGACAGATTTTCGGAAATCAAGTCCTGCCGAGGTAATTTTAAGACACGAGGTTGCCCTAAGCCTTAGTTATTTACGGGGTCTGTCTGTGGGAATAGTTAAGCAGGTTAGAAAAGTAGGTTTTCCTAAAATTAGTCAAGGGGATATTAAAAGGGGCACGATATTTAATTTCAATAAATGGCAAGTTTTAGTAAAATTAATTTCGGGGATATTTTAAATTATTTTCATTGTGAAGCTAAGTAATTTAAAATAAATTAATAGCTGGTTTTTCTAAAATTAGTTTAGGGTATGTGTTAAATTATTAAGGTAATAAAAGGGTGCATAATTTAACTTAAAATAAATGGTAGGATTTTCTAAAATTATTTTCTATGCAATTTTGGGAAATAATTAGCTAGCCAGATTATTATTTAAGGGTGCCAATCGCGGTAGTCATTTCAAGCCTTTCTTTAATATGGGTAGTTGGTCTTTCTCTCTAAATTTGGTAGGCTATTTTTTTAATTAATGACACGTTTTTCTTAAATTATTTAAATCTAAGAGATTATTTCGTTCTGCCCAAAAATAGGCAATAGTTTAAGATGTGTTATTAATGTTTTCATTTATAGATGCAGCTGATGTTCTTGGATTTTTCTGTTGCTTGTCATTCCGAGACGTATCATTCCCGATGACTTCCGCTGTTCTGGACTTGCTATGTATCATTCCTGATGACATGCTTCGTTGGATTCACGTTACATGATGTCTTCTGGACTGGCTCTTTCTCTCAGCGCTGACTTAAAGATATGGAGGAAATCGTCGAAGCTAGAAGACACAAAATACATCTTTTTTACTGGCAAATTTTTCATGTAACCACTTAACTTAATTTTTTTGCTTGCAAATTTTATTTGTAACTACTTATTACTTTTTTTTGCGTTCAAACTTTAACTTACCAACCTCTTTAATATTTTTTTGTTCGAAATTTTTGTAAACACTTTGGTATTTTTGTTTTTCATTGAATAAATTTTGCCTTAAACCTCGTTCTTTCTTTTCTTGAATTTTTAATATACTAGACTTGGTTTGAGTTTTTTTACCTCTGGACTTAGGGTGATATTTTTGACCCCTTTTTTAAGCTTTTTACTTAATAAAAACAAAAAAATATTTTTTATACAAAAAAATTAAAATTTTATTAAAAAATCATAAAAATATGCACAAAAAGGTCAAAAAAATGATTATAAGTAAATCGATTGTTTTTTTTGGCCCTAGTCTAATAACGAAACTTTTTATTGAACACAAGTTACCAGACCTAACGTCAGGCCTGCGGGCCCAATTTAAATTTAACAAGTCCCTGTTCTACTCGGGAATTATTAAATTTAAACTAAAGCCCGCTGTGGAGCCCCCAAAACCAGGAAACTTCGTCCTTAGCATGGGATTTCCAATGAAAGTCCACTCGCTGACGTCCAATTGTTTCTGCACAAGAAAAATTCAAATTATTACTTGGAAAAAGGCACATGAATAACTTGAAATTAATTACCTTAATACGAAAATCCACTTGAATAATCTTGCATGATGTAACGCAAAATGTTCAGGAGTAAAACAAATTACTATTATTTGACAAATGGCAAACTCTTAACATTAAACTAAATACCTTAGTATGGGGAAGTAAAATAATACCATAAAAAGCTAAGCCTCGCCTTAAACCCGCTTAAAATCGTGTTTACTTTTAAGGGACAAAGCGTATAAGCAACCTTCTACCTTAAACCTAAATCAGAAATTTATTTAGATCCTACAAAACTCCCTCAACGAGTTGCCAAACGCTTTTCCCCTAAAAATATTTATAATTAAAATCATAAACTAGATGCCTTAATACCGCAAAGGGAATCTCACCCTTAAAATCCTGATTACGTTCATTATTCTTAAAAGGGAGGACTAGGACCAGTGTTCACCTATTCCATAATTAAGCATTTTATTTATATCCTGGCGCAAAAAATCCCTAAGAAAAAGGACACAAGCGCTTCCCTTCTAAAAATAAATATAATAATAAATAATAAAACTAAGTACCTTAATAATTACATAGGGTAATATATTTTTAATAATAAGATTTAATTATTTCTACGCACAAAGCGCCTAAAATATTGCACACGCTGTATAAATAGTTTTCCTAATGAGATTCCCTTTCAACGGATAAAATAAAAGTGTAGACCTGAATTAAGAATGGAATTGTAATGGGTTCATTGACCTGATTTATATTGCTTGCCATTGTCAAATAATAGATATTCATTCTAGAATCCAACATAAATTTCTCCTTTGGAAACAGATGGTAGCTAAAATAAAATCAGTTCAATTCAAATAATCTAATAGAAACTAAAATTATTATCAGCTTAAATGGCACAAGTATTTTGAATAACATTAAACAAATAATCACTTTGAATTAATTTTAAACCGACTAAAAACATTGAATAATAAAACCAGGAATAAATGCAATGCGCAATTAGAAAAATTTAAAAAGATTAATTTCAAATATTTAGATTAAGTACGACCAGAAGTGGATAATAGAAGGATGACACTGTATCCTCTTAATACTTCAGTTATGTAACGTCATTCTTCCCAGAATCACCCTTTAAGTTTGCTTTCCCGCTCATCAAACTACAAATGGGCATCACACCGTAAGGTGAATTCTATAATTGTTTGGCATTAAATCTCCAGCAATCATCCCACAAACCTCGCCTTGACGAGGGACAAAAATCCACAAGCGCGTCTTGCCAAATATTTAAACGCTAATAGAGTAATGATGAGGGAACTATTTATCGTGTATGTGATTCGGTTTAGTAACCTTGCTCTAAATGTTCCGATGTTGGGAAGAATGACGTTACACTTACCCCGCTTTGTGGCACACTTCTCTAAATTATATACTTCTAGTACGACATACTCTGTGCCATTTAACCACAACTCCCCAAAATAAACTTCCAAATTCGATAGTGTTAAAACAGAACTAACTACACAAATGAGACCGTCCATAAACTACGTCACACTCTTATGGGGAAGGGGGTTTCTAAATTTGTGATGGTCCGTGACAAGGGGGAGGGAGGGGTTCTTCGATGCGTCACGTCACATTTAGCTTTTGTTTTGTTACGAAGTCAGTAAGAGGCCGATTGGCTCTCTTATGTTATAGAAGAAGAAACAACATTCTAAAGTCCACCGTTACAATAATTTACCAAAACTGTTATTCCATCACCGCTTAAATAGTAGAAAATTTAAGCAATTATCTACTATCTACACCTTTGTATAGCCAATTTAAATAGCGCATTTAAAATAAACAGCTTAAACTCTCTTACGTCTCTGTTTATTCGCTCCCTCTTATTAGTGAGGATGAATCAATTCCCCCTGCCGATTGAAATAGTTTCGTATCTTTGGCAAATTTTCTAAATCTCAAGCTCGATTAGTCTGTTTTCGGTGACAGTGTCAAAACCTATAAAGTGTGCCCCTTTAACTAAGGTTTATGGAATTATATTATTTTACTTTTTTTGAAGCTTATAAAAAGCACATCCAGACATTAAAATTCTAAAGGTCAATCAGAGGGGAAAAGTTTAAAACGGAAGAGAACTTCGAATTTTTAGCCGAACAAAATATTTCTGAGTGGAGCGGCATATCACTCAAGAAATTAATCAAATTAAATTTGTAAATTAAGAGAAATCATAGTTTTTAAAGAAATGTGATGTGGTGTTTAGGGGAGGGGTCTGAGAAAACGTGACGAAGCGTGATCTGGGGGGACGGGGGGTCAGAAAATGCTTTTTTGCGTAACGTAGTTTATGGACGGTCCCAATAGTGCTGTTACTGTGACACAAACTGGACTGACACCCATATTTACACCAATAGATTATTTATAGGTGTCATCACAACCTTGCTAAGCAAATAAAGTCCAAAATTAAGCATGGAATTACACAAGGGTCCATGTATTAATGACATGATTTCCAATTGACAAGAACCATTATACCAATAACAGTTACAAAACTAAATACTTGGGATATTCGCCCAAAAGTCAAATTCTAAGGCCTAAATGGGAGGCTAATAAAAATCATCCATGGGTTTCGACTTCTAAAAGTATCTCAATACGACC
The DNA here is from genome assembly GCA_019434445.1 of Phalangium opilio. Lineage (NCBI taxonomy): Eukaryota > Metazoa > Arthropoda > Arachnida > Opiliones > Phalangiidae > Phalangium > Phalangium opilio. The sequence goes on from JAEQBA010003137.1 coordinate 2,280,131, forward strand.
ATCAACTTTACTAACTGCCATTGAAAACTATCCGTGGATCCCCAACCGTTATCATCCATTTATTTATTAGCTAAAATTAATAGAGGAAAAGTCTATCAAACTTCTAAAAAATTCCAAGGTAAAGTACTAAGCTACGCAACTTGTGCCAACGGTTCACTTGAAATTATAGCCAAGTTTTACGCTCAAAATACCGCAACATCCAATTCTACCTAGATAACTTCACTTTCACACCCCAAGGCTGTAATTTGTACGGCTTGACTAATAAACTTGTAACCCTTACACTCTTGACATTGACAAAATTTGGAGTTTTAAAATTGAAAACTTGAAATTGAAAGTTAGTTCGTACTTACTACCCCATAAGCCTTGGCCTTCGACACGGCTAAGCCTAACCTCGTGGAGGCAATTTACGAACTCGGAGTTTAGGGTGATTTTCGCAGATAATTAATTTTGAAATTAATTATCATACCTTTTCACTTGAAATACCATTTAAAATTACAATAAAAACGTTAATAAATTACCAAATCCTGGGTATTTTAGCCAGCCTCGAAGAGAATCCTGAAGTCCCGAACCGTCCTTGAGCTGACGAGTCACATTCTGACGACGGTTTCATAGCCTACTCGATCACGCGCTCAATGATGTGGATCGAGTAAGCTATGAACGCATGCAGCATTGTGCCACCATAGAGCAATATTATATAAGGCATTAATATATTTAAGGGAATTTAATTAAACTTATGTTTTACTCCATTAAAACTACTCCACGGAAATTGGGAAATATTGCTTGCAACTTGCGTGATCGAGTGGGCTCAGTGCTCATACCTTCATAGAGACTACCTTTCAAAGCATTTAGCAATTCCATTAGCCACTGGCGTTTACGAAATTACCGCCTAAAAATAAGTTCAGCAAAACAAATATTTATTATATTACAAAAATTATCATTAAGTGGTCATTTCTCATTCTGGCAATAATGGAAATAGTAAAATTATACAATTAATTTTTCTGTATTAACAAGAATAAAAAATGAGCATAACTGACCAAGAACTAGAAGAACGCCTTAAGAAACTAAAAGAAAGTAGTGGAGGAATATGCGCCAGTAATATCCCGTCAGAAGATGAAATTGGTAGGAGATTAGCCCAATTAAAGAATGTCCCTGATAGCCACTATGTACGACCAAAACCAACACACACTGTGATTTACACACCACCCGACAATCGATCTGATGCTGAAAAAGCCGCGGACTTATTCACGCAATACCAACGTGAAGCGGAGTTATCCAGTCGATATCCTAAACCTGAAGATGAAATTGCCGAGAGATTGGCCAAGTTAAAGACTGAAACTGAGAGTCTAAAACCTCAACATTCATCAAAAGAACTTGGGGAAAAAATGGAAACAGATTTGGTTGAAAGCGAGGATGAAGCCACGCAAGTTAAGAAACTCGTGGGAAAATTTCTCGCAGAAGCGGAGTTAGATGAGACATTAGCCAGTGATAATATCGAACTTCCCATTCCTAAGAAGGGAGTTTCAAAAGAGGATGTTGAAGAAGAACTTCCTTGGTGCGTTATTTGCAACGAGGATGCATCTGTCCGATGTCCGAGTTGTAGCAACGATCGATATTGCACGTCTTGCTTCAGGGAATTCCACGAAGATGAAGATGATGATCACAAAGCTGTCAAAATTTAATATTTATTCTGCAATTTAAACTTAATAAAGATGATAATTACGCATTATATTAAATTAAATTAGTTAAGTTAATGTAAATAATAATTGTTTTTGAGCTTTATTGAAAAATTGCTTGAAGTTGAAGTATCCTTATTTAATACCTGAGATTTTTTGTTTATAAAATTGTATAATAATTGAAAAGCGGATGTATAGTTGTATACATATACATTTATTATATTACTCAACAATACCTAAAGAATAAAAATTTTACAGCCATTTTTCAAATTTAATACAGTCTTTGTTTATCCCTATGCTTAATAGTATTGATTCCATATCTTCAATCATCGATGTTGGGCCACAAATATAGCATAAAAGATTTTTGTAATCAAAGCCTTGCAGAGCCTTTTCAATTACGTTCTTGTCAATTCTCCCGCCTAGAATTTAGAGAGAGATTTTTTAGACCAGTATTGTATGAATTTGTAACAGGGTTCATACAACTTTTGGAAAACCGATTTCCCAGAGTTTTATCCTACATATTTGCCCAAGTTTTCCAGGTTTTATCCTACATATTTGCCCGATTTTTCCAGGTTTTATCCTACATATTTCCCCGATTTTTCCAGGTTTTATCTTATACATTTCCCCGATTTTTCCAGGTTTTATCCTTGAAGGAGAGACAGGGTTCGTACGAAATTTTTACATAGAAAATCCCTGACTTTTCCAGGTTATCCCTGACCAAATTTTGGCAATATCCCTGACCATTTTAAGGTGCTTACCAGAGCCCACTTCATCACACCTGTCTTATATTTAGCATTTCTCGAAGCATGGTTTGATATACCAAACGAAATCCCTGACATATCCCTGACTTTTTAGGAAAAACGTTAAAATCCCTGACTTATCCCTGACTTTTTCGCCTAATTTTCATATCCATGACTTATCCAGGTTATCCAGGTTCCGTACGAACCCTGAGAGAGGAATGGAGTGGAAACCCCCATACCTATAGCGTTGCCTGTGTACCCCCACCTACGGCACCGTAGTCCTCCCAGCATCCTGAGTGGTTAGGTAGGGTCGTACATCACTCGTACTGGATGAAATTGTAAAGGGCGCTCCCTCTATCTTAAAAATAGAAACTAGCTCTCATACAAATAAAATGGCGCTACGTGGCAGCACTTAGCAATCGCCTACCGAAGGGTAGGGGCGTGCGCGAGGTACATTGGGAGAGATACGGTGCCGCAGGTCGCCCATCATCATTTCCAATCCATCTCAACTCCCTTATCCCAGTTTTATCCTATATATTTCCCCGACTTTTCCAGGTTTTATCCTACATATTTGCCCGAGTTTTCCAGGTTTTATCCTACATATTTGCCCTAGTTTTCCAGGTTTTATCCTACATATTTGCCCGAGTTTTCCAGGTTTTATCCTACATATTTGCCCGAGTTTTCCAGGTTTTATCCTACATATTTGCCCGAGTTTTCCAGGTTTTATCTTATACATTCGCTTAGTTTCCCAGGTTTTTCCTATATATTTCCCCAAGTTTTCCAGGGTTTTTCCATAAATGGAGTAATAACAACGGGAGTGGTTTTTGATTGTTGAAGCAACCCCTTCTGAACAAACTTACTCAAACCTCCCAGATTTCCCTGAATTTTCCAAAAAAAAAAAAAAAAAAAAAAAAAAAAAAAAAAAAATCGAAATTTCCCTGAGGTTTCCAGTTTGTACGAACCCTGTATAACATCTATGGATAAAGTTTGTCATTAAATTTACTGAAAGTATTTGGAAGAAGATGCGTAGGTTCTTCTTTTGTTACGTAGAAATGACAAGACATGGCAGGAATTTTGGATTCTAGCTTCTCAAATGTTTCCTGCAAATGTATAGGAAATTAATTAAATACTAAGCAATAAGCATTTAATTAAGTTTAGGTGAGTAACAGCTAATAAACTAAAATTAAGGCATATTTTAGTACCCTGAAAACTAAATCTTTACAAGTCTTTGCGCAATAAAACAACTTCATCCTTCCAGGTAATAATTTATCAATTGTGTTTTCCCTCATTAATCGGCTATAATGATTTGCAATGGAGACCATAGGGTTGATACCGACTCCCCCTCCAATACATAACAAATCCGCAGTAGCTTCTTTTGTATTAGGTTGAGGATCGTAAAAGAATTCCCCTCCAACTCTTATTGTAACTTCCGAACCCAATTTGCACTAAATTCAACAAAAAATTTCATTAAATTAAGGTTAATTTATTTAATTAAACTAGTTCAGGGTTCATACAACTTTTGGAAAACAAATTTCCCTGAGATTTATGGGAGGTTTTTCCCCATATACTTCCCTGAAATATCCAGGTTTTTCCCGTATATGGAGTATCCTATGGAGCAAATGTTAACGAAGGAGGCAAAGGGGGTAGGGGCAAATAGGACTATTACATAACCGAAGGGCATCCCCGTATCTTTAATATAACCAGAGTTATGAGCCTCCAAAGTATAGTGTAATGTTAATCCTAAGGAGGGTGGTATGCTTCTGAACATTTTGCTTAATTACTCGGCCCCTGTTTGACGCAAATTTCCCTGATTTCCCTGAATTTTACTAAAAATTCGAAATTCCCCTGAATTTTCCATGAGGTATTTGTCAACTATTTATTTCCCTGATTTTTCCAGGTTTTCCCGGTTTTCCAGGTTTGTATGAACCCTGTAGTTATTAAGTACCTCTTTATGTATCCAATGTGTAGGCGGATAACTACTGTATTTGACAGCCAAATCTAAAATACCGTGTTTCTCCGCTAAATAAGGAGCCGATGTCATACTATACCCTGATATTATTTCCACAGTGGGAATAAAAAAATCCACCCTGAAATGGTAAACTTTGAATGAACCAATAATTTAACCTTTCATATTTAAAGTTGTTTTAATTATTTAAGTTTCACTATTAGCAAGAAAAACTTACCAGAACATACCATTGTCCAGCTTTGAACGTTAAACCAGGTTCATCCACTTTTAAAGTTAACGTTCTAACTTTATCAGATGCATCTTTAATTTGATGGACTTTGGCTTTGTATAAATGCTGTTTAATTAAAATAAATGAAAAGTTATATATTTAATTTAGATCTAATCTAGGAATATATAGAGTAGTGGCACTCCATGTTAACTACCCATAGAGTTTAATACAGTCAAAGGGAGGGTGGTGCCATTACTCTATTAAATAAAGTACATTATTAACCATTTGTCTAAATTGATTTGCAGTTCTTTCTAAATGAGTTGGTCTAGGTGGTTTTGGAGCTATTTCACTATAATTCCTAATTCATGAAAAATAACTTTGAAGTAGGCAAAAGTTTGCAAAAACTTTGCAAAAAAATGAAATATGTTACCTAAAATGATAGATAAGGGGTAAGATGTTTAACTGCTGTTTAGTCTGGGATTTTATGAGCGAGGACGTCAGTGCAGTCAGGCTTAGAAGGCTACAATTTTGCGGTAATATCAGCATCCTTGGGCTGACTTTGAGCAATTTATTCAGTACTTTATAGGCACTGATGAAATTGGGAAAGTTTAAGAAAATATAAGATTGTCTATATCTAAAAGTAGGAGGAAAGATAAACTCAGTCAAAAGATAAGATTAAAAGTTTGAAGTGGATTAGCCTATAAATTTTTTTGCTTAAATTTATTTTATACGATAGTTGTCATGGGTTATATAACATTTCAATCAAAGTGCACCACCCATGGCACGCCGGGTCACTTTGAGTTTGAATGTCAAAGGTCAAAAACAAAACGTGGCCTTACAGACCAGTAGGGTAATTTAAATAAATTCAGTATATTTACCAGTAAAGAAACAGGTTTTAACTAGTACTATAACTTTAATTCAAAACCAAATAAGTACATAAGATGGTACCCCTCTAATAAATAAACTAAATCTGAAATATTACCAGACGATTATTCATCTAAGCCTTGGCAAAGTCAGGCAATTCCTCCCTCCGGCGTAAATGGGGCATTTAAAAGACAGTCACGTGGTCGGTGTCCCGTGCTTGTTTTTGTCCCCTTTTGAGTTTTGACTCCCCTATGTGGCTAGACAGGCAAAGAGCCTTATACACCCTCTTCCAATGAATAGAGATAAAACTTGAAGCCATTTACGTTTTTGGCTTCATTCTTTCTTTCGCTTTATTCACGGATTTAACGCGTATATATTTTAGGCCAAAGAGCTGTAGGGAGGGGAAAGTGACGTCTTCTTGTCTACTCTTTCAAATACCGCTGTATTCTGCGACAGGCCCGAGACGATTAGAGCAGAGCGAGGAGATTTCTTTCACATCGCGTCAAAGGGAGAGCTTGTTGTAACTGTTGACGTTGTCAATCCCAACGAATTTTAAGTCAAAAAATGTCGGTTAATATTCGGAAAGTTTTAATTAGCGAAAAAGTTGACAGTGCTTGCGTAAAAATACTTGAAAATGCGGGAATTAAAGTCGATCTGAAGCCAGGTTTGGCAGTGGACCAATTGAAAAGCGAACTGAAAGTAATTAAAATCAATATGAAATGCCTTTAGGCGGCATTGAAATCGAATTCCTTGGGAGTATTGGTTATGAAACCTGTATAAATTGAGCCTTTTTTTAATTGAATTACAGAATTACAATGCCTTAGTGGTAAGATCGGCCACCAAAGTTAATGCAGAGTTAATTTCCGCTGGTGGCAATAATCTCCAAGTCATAGGTAGAGCTGGAACTGGAGTTGATAATATTGATTGTGACTCTGCTACCAGAAATGGTGTCCTAGTCATCAAGTAAAACAATTTTTTAGACTTTGATCTCAATTTGGAAAAGAAGTATTTTCAATACTAAAAGCATGGATGAAGGATGCGCGTGAGGAAATTTGTTTTCACTCTACAGGATCGGCAACTCCCTATCTCGAACGACAGAATATTCTGTATACACTCTGTTACAACGTCGGTTTTCAGTACGCGCAAAGCTAGGTCTCTATGTAACGTAGCTTTGTACGTGCTGTCAAGAGACAAAAAACTTCAGGATCTTCAGGATTTAAAATATCCGCGAGTTTTTTAGCTGGAGTGCACGGACCTCTAGGCCTTGTTTCAAATACGTGTGAAATTGCATACAGTCTACTACACCACGCATTTGAAACTAAGGTCTAGAGGTCCGTGCACTCGAGCTAAAAAACTCGCGGATATTTTAAATCCTGAAGATCCTGAAGTTTTTAGTCTCTTGACAGCACGTACAAAGCTACGTTACATAGAGAAATATATTTGCGCGTGCTGACAACCGACGTTGTAACAGAGTATATACAGAATATTCTGTCGTTCGAGATAGGGAGTTGCCGATCCTATAGCGTGAAAACAAATTTCCTCACGCGCATCCTTCATCCATGGCACCTACTTGCCTTTGACTGTATTAAGCTCTATGGGTAGTTAACATGGAGTGCCATTACTCTGTACTTATATATAAATATGTTTTTAGTGCACCTGGTGGCAACACAATGAGCGCTGCTGAGCTAACATGCTCCATGATTTTATCAGTTGCAAGGTACATGAAACATGAAACATGTTAAAATGTACAGATAAATAATAATCAGAATGTAATAAATGTTTCTAGAAACATTCCTCAAGGCAGCGCTTCTCTGAAAGCCGGTAAATGGGAGCGCGCTCTTTTTATGGGTCAAGAAGTTCAAAATAAAACCTTAGCCATTGTCGGTTTGGGTAGAATTGGGCGGGAGGTTGCCCATCGTATGCAATCATTTGGAATGAAGACAATTGGTTACGATCCCTTGGTTCCGGCTGAAGTTAGCAGAGAATTTGGAGTAGAAAGCTACAGTTTGGAAGAACTATGGCCTAAAGCTGACTTCATTACAGTTCACGTCCCCCTTATTCCTCAAACCAAGAGTAAATTGCAATTGCAAACTTTAAAAGCGTAAAACACCGAAAACTAATTCAAATGACCGTGAAAATATAGATCTTTTGAATGACGAAACATTCCAAAAATGCAAAAAAGGTGTTATCATCATTAATTGCGCCAGAGGTGGTATTATAGACGAAGATGCTCTGCTTCGAGCTTTGGAATCTGGACAATGTGGCGGTGCTGGTATCGATGTCTTCTTAACGGAACCACCGCAAAATACCAAATTGGTTCAACATCCTAAGGTTGTTGGAACCCCTCATTTGGGTGCCAGCACTAAAGAGGCGCAAATTAGAGTTGCCGAAGAAATTGCCGAGCAATTTGTGGCTCTAAATGAAGGCAAATCAGTCCCTGGAGTTGTAAGTATCATTTAAAGGGCTCCTTCGGACCCTTAGACACATGTCCCCGCGGATTTCCATCCCCTCTTCATAGACGATCTTCCTCAACACTTTGCCCCACCGATTTCCGACCCCTAAGTAGTTCCCTCCTTGTTAATATCCCCCTTCTTTCACTCCCTCCCTCTGGTTAGGTAGGGGGGGCTTGGAAATCCGCGGGGCCATGTGTCTAAGGGTCCGAAGGAGCCCTTTAATAGACCCTATTTCATAAAAGGAGAGTGAAAAAGAATTTAAAACATCTTTAGGTGAATGCTCCGACTCTACAAGCCGTTTTGAGCCCAGAAAATCGACCTTTAATTAATTTGTGCGAAAGTTTGGCTAAAATTGCCAGCGCTATCTTGAACCCTCAACCTTTGGTGAAAGTTCAATTGGTCACAAAAGGCAGTGAGATGGAAAAAAAGGGTCGTTTTCTAACCAACGCCATCACAGTTGGTTTATTACGCGGTCAAGGACAAGAGGCTAATTTTGTTAGCGCTCCAGTTCTCGCTAAAGATGCTGGTATTCAAGTAGAACATAGTCACGATTCCGTTATCAATGAGGGAGCTTGTTGCTTTGGTGAAACCATCACCATCTCGGCTTCCAGTCAAGGAGGAAAGAGTATTAGCTTGCAAGGAGCGGTCCAAGGAAAAACCCCGGTTCTATGCAGCGTAAATGGAGCTTCATTTACCCCACCTGTGGCTGTACTTGGCGATGTTTTGTTATGCCAATTGAAATCTACTAAAGATTCAACAGTTCAGCTCATAAGTATGATAATGAATAGTTTTGTAGATATTTCGAACCCCCATCTCTCTAAACGTTACTTTTAAATCTATTTTCAGCCAATTTAAGCAATCAAGGAGTAGAAGTTAACTCTATTTCTTTGTCCGGTGTTGTCGGAGGCCAACAATGGAGTGTAGTTAACCTTCACGTTGGAGCTAATCCTCCTTCAAATATTGCCGAAACTTGGGCTTTAGTTTCTCTCTAATTAATATTTTAATTAATAAAAAAACTAGGCCTAATTCCGGTAACAAATTGCTTGAAAAAAACAATTCAATCTATCTATCGTAAAGGGGCTTTGAAACACGTACGCCTAAAATAAAAAAGAAATAGCTTGAAATAATGAAATTTAATATTTTTTTTAACTGCCTTTTTATATGTTTTATTTACTTGGATTTTAAATTAAATGAACTATTAAAGTATACCGGTAAAACTAAAATTAGCGGCCATATTTTTTGTTTGTTTTATATTTTACTACCTACTTTTCACACATTCCAATTACTGCCAAATATTTTTTTTTACCTTAGCGGTATATTTTTAAATTAATTAAAACGTTTTTCTATGCATTTGTGACAAAAAAAAAACAAAAATTCAATTATTATAATACCTAATAAGAAAGAAATGTAATAAAACATTTGAAACTATTAAAATAATAAATTGTTGCAAGCTGTTATCAAAAAAAAAAAAAAAATAAAAAGTTTCCATCTTTTTTATCTAAGCTTATCTATAAAGGGATAAATAAATCTATTTTGTAAGTTTGTAACTAGGCTATGACAAAGCGCGTTTTCTACAGGCAAGATTTAATCAGGGAGAAGAGTAGAGAACGTTCAGAGCGAGTGTGGCACCAATGTTAAAGAAGCAGAAGGGGAAAAAACGAAGGGTAGTAACAGAAGGAAATATTCTTCCCTTCTGGTAGTAATTTTTATCTCTCGTTCCTTCGATTCTAGCCAACGCGCATGCGCGAGGGGCGTCGGTTACTACACTAACGCCCTCCCAAAGCCGGTTTTTAAATTTGACGCATGCGCGCGGACACCGCGGCGAGTGACTGAGTCAGAGCGGGAGAGAGACGAGTTTAGCCACCAAGGGAACAAACCAACAGGCCTATTGACATTATTACTCTCTCACTCAAGTCTCTCCTCCCTGATTTGATGCCATAGATTGTAACTCTCCTATTTCATGCCATAGATTGTAACTCCCTGATTTGATGCCATAGATTGTAACTCCCTGATTTGATGCCATAGATTGTAAATCAGGAACTTACAGGAATACCTAAAGAATAGTTTTGCTACTAACAAGTGAAATCACAGTTAAAAAGACGCCAGAATTATGAGGCGTGACGAAGTACTCATGAGTTAAGACTAGCCCATAAAACCCGCGTAGAAAATAATTAACTTGGGATATATTGGGGCACAATTATTCCTAATATCTGTATCAATTCCTGTCTAAAATTGAGAGACCGTGAATGACACAAGGAGACACAAAAATCAGAATTTTTCACTATCTTACGAGAGTTATAACATTTTTATTCAACTTCAAAATGGAACAGATTTAATTCTCCCTTTGAAATAAACTGAGGTTATTTCGTAAGAAATCCTAAGTTTCGGTTGCTGACGCGGAGTCTGCTGATATTTGTTCATCAGAATGTGCGTCATTGACATTGATAGCGTTTTTTATCTTGTCGTCTAGAAACCGCGCGTGTTTTTTTCCTTGTTCAATAGCGGCCTTGATTACCAATTCATCTTCGCTGGAATCCCTGCACCAATGATAAAACCAAAAACCCACCCCGAATCCCCTTTCAAATACCTCTCAATAACCTTGACCTAGATTGTAATAAATTAAGTCCTTACACGACTTCGCTAATATCCGAGTAATCCCCGTATTCCAAGGGACTCATGCATGCCGTGCATTGATTATTTAAGCCGTCAAAACACGATCGACAGTAAATGGCTTAAAAGATATGTTAAATCAATTAAGGCGGGAAAAAACCCCGCCAAAACTTTATGGCGCCGCCATATTTGAAATTACCGTGGCAACGTGGCAGGGTGCAACGAACGGAATCGTCGCTACCGTCAATATCAACTGTTATTCCGCAGGCTAAGCAAAACGTTTTACGGTAGCCAAACCACGCGAATATAGGTTTTAGACACTTTAATCTAAATTAGGTATGAATTAATTAAAGAGAGGCTAAAGCGAACATAGCCATCAGTATTTAACTTTTGGGACTTGGTCAGAGCAAAGGCACTTGTAACACTAAAATAAGGCGAAAATGGGGTAATTTATTCCCGATGGGACTAAGAGGGACAATAGACAAGCGCGGTAGTAAAGATCCGCCTTCCATCTCGCTTTTTTTGTCATGAGCGTGCGCAGAGACACCGATGTATCACATGACGCTTATGAACCTCCTTATAAGGTTGCCTAGCTACCCCCTTGTTCACCGCTGAAATGTCTATAGACCATTTCGATGAAACTAAGAGGGAAAGACACGGGGGTAAAATTTTGCCTTCAATCTGGCTTTTAGCGCCTGCGCTGTGGTCTTTTTTATCATGAGAGTGCGCAGAGACGGCAATGTATGAACTCCCTTGTTATGCCCCAATACTGAGTGTTGCCTACCCCCTTTTTTACATCGAAAAGGTCTATTGTCGACTAGAGTAGGATGGGTGTATAAAGAGATACAAGTGTCCTTGATTTTAAAGGTCAATAAAGATCGAAGCCAAGTCTTACTTTCGAAGGAAGAAATCTAGTAAGGTTTGATCACCAGTGACGTGAGTTTCTTCCCAATCTTTATACTTTAGCTTAACCAAGCGTCTAAGTCGCGTCAAATAGTTTCCTTTAGTACTTAAAATATGACGATAAAGCCATTCGACTCTTTGCTTTTTTCGTTCGGGATAGTACAAACCACATATCGCGTGTCGTAACCTCAAACCGTATACCTCGGTCACGGATAACAAGAGGCAAACCAATAACATCACGCCTAAATAAGTCTCTCATGGGGCCAATTCTCTAACTTTTTAAGCGAGTTATCGCATGTGATAACTATCGTCTAAAGGGTTGATGCCAACCTCGTGAGTTCTATGAGAGCACGCTATCTAAATAGGTGATTAGTCATAGGTGTCATCAAACCTTGAACGAAAATCGGTGTATGTCTCGTGAATTCCGCTCGTGCTAATAAACAACAAAGTGGGCAAGTTTATTTTTTACCGTCTTTAATATTCACGAGAGTGATAACTTATCGAAAGGGTTTAAACTGGTCGATAAGTTATCCCTTGCTTTATAACCAAAGACGGTAAAAAATAAACGTGCCCAGCTTGTTTTTTATTAGCACGAGCGGAATTCACGAGACATCCACCGATTTTCGTTCAAGGCTTGATGACACACATAAATAATAGCCTATTCAGATCTCGCGCTCTCATAGAACACACGAGGTTGACATCAACCCTTTAGACGATAGTTATCACTTGCGATAACTCGCTTAAAGGGAGCCACCGGAGGGTATGCTAGCCAGTCTGCCTATTCGTTTAAAATTTCGACGCTGCACTTTTGTGGCGCTGAATCTGCACGTCCAACTTTGTTTCAGTTTTCTGTGGGAGAAGCCTGGTTCTAGGTGGCCATGGGGGGATACTTTCTATTCACTCCCCTCGTAGCTAGAAGAGGGCTCGGAAATCCGCGGGAGGGAAATGCAAACCCTCCGATGGCTCCCTTTAAAAAGTTAGAGAATTGCCCCCATTATCTCATAAGTTAATATTGTCACTTTAAAAAGAACTGTAAAGACCGGAGCGGCAGGGTTGCAACAAATTTTGAAATTCGTCATTGCAAGTACCACCTCAAACCGGTTTTAACCTCTCCCCTCGCATACCACGTGCAGCCTGTGACGTATTTCAAATATTTAACCCCGCCCCGCAACTACTTGGCAGCCCTTTCAAGTTACTTACCTATCACTTCGTAAGTGTCATAATCAGGAGGATTGGCATTGGGGAGGCAATTTTTAGTGTCGACTTCCGGGACGTATTTCAAAATGGGGTTGAAGACGTTAACCATATCCTGATACATGTCCGACAAGTAACTGGTGCCTTGAACTTTCAACTCGACGTTATAGGGAACTGGGTATACGTTTAAAGACGTCCTAATCTTATTGGACTAGCATAACCTTTGACCTACCTAAATAAGGTCTCGTTGCCAAAAACTTACGGGGTACTTTAAAATTGACGCGTCCGTGATAATTAATGACGTCAATTAACCAGTACAGGATATGGTCCATGAAGAGATAAGTTCCAATTTGCAGGCTACCCATGACGAAGATGGTGAAGGAAAACATGGCGCGTATTCTCTCGCCTTTAGTCAGTTTTAGCGACCAAGGCTTAATGTATTTCCGTTTTTCCATAAAGGTCAAAGGAAAGATTGATTCCTCGCCTCGTTTGACGCGTTCACTGTCCATGTCCTCTATATCCCACGTCAAGTAAACGTTGTTGTAGCGGTCACGGTGAAGATATTTGTACCGGTACAACAGAGACCTTTAGGATTAACGAAAATGTCCTTGACCTTTGACCTTACGAACGCACCGTTGCGTTTATACCTAAAGACTAATAAGGCGAGACCCACGAAAGCGAGAAAACTGATGTATTTGAATATGATTAAGACCCCGTATTTCTCCTCGAGTTCTTTCATGACTGCGTCCTTAATGTCACTGGCGGTTTGACTTTCGTGGGTTCGGTAATCGTAGAAGTTGTAGGTCGTTATGTTGACGTAAAATTCGTCGTATATCTTGTTGCAATAGTCGTCAATCTCTGAAGGTTCGAATAAATTTACGTACCATCGTTAATTTTTTAACTGAGCATTCCTGGATCGATTCGAATAGGCCTACTTTTTTCCAAAGGGTCAATGACTGAGTCTTTGAACTCTTGCAGCTTCTGGCAGGCTAATTTAGCCACTGTTGTACAGAATATGGTTAAATATTGTTAAATTTAACAGTATCTAATAGTATATTTACGGCCAAGTAGAGGACAAACGATAGCGGCAAATCCTCTAACCAGGAGACACAAGAAACCGAAGATAAACATGATTTCGTAACATTTCATCTCCTTTTCTCGAAGCATGTTGTAGCAATATTCCTCTGGAGCAGACATCAATTTAGGACATACGCGCATGATCTTGGCGAACCACTTATAAACTCTCTTGACACCCTCCACTTTAAACAAATTAACTCTTAATTAGTTTTAAAAGGAACTGGTAAGCTAGGAATAATTGTGCAACCATTTTCTTGAATTTTGAGGGAGGAGCTAGACTAATTGCGCATGACGAACTTAACATTTGCGCCTGATCACGAATAATGCGCTACAGCTAATAAGAGATGTCAGAATTGTGACACGTGAGGTAATATCCAAGCCCGGCCCACAAACTTCAACCAGATGTCAAAAAGGGGCGCAACGATTATTATTTGCTTCTTATTTAAAGGTACTTCGAAGGTGGCATCATGTAACAAAAAATATCTATAGAATGGGACTGGACATCTAGTCCTTGTTTTCGCGAGATTGCAATGCCAACTCCCTGAAGTGCTAGTTTCGAAATAAAATAAGGAACTAACCACGCCTCTAGTCGGTCACGTGCCTCTAAATAATTTTTACCTGCCTTCTTCCTAGTCCCTTTTAAAGGAAGTGATAAAGATGACTTACATATTTCTTTGATTAACTCCGCGAACGCTCTGAAAGCCTCTTGAACTATCTTTGAAAACTTCACCACAGCGTCCAAAGCTTTCTTGATGGCGTCAATGTGTTCTAGAGGTTAAATCAACAATACTAACTTAAGCCTAAATTCAAGGTCAACAACCATACTTAAAACAGGAGAAAAAGCTTCTTTCAAATCTTCTTTAGTTTTGTTTTTGATGGTTTCCATTTGACACGACACGCTCTTTGAAAGTATATCCATGTTATTGGTCATATTTACGAATGGACCAGAAAGAACCATGAAGTACGCGTAGGCCAACAGTATCGATCGTCCACGTGCTAAGTAATTCTGCACACTTTAGTTTTTAGGGTAATTGGGTTATGATTAAAAACAATTACTGCTGAAGAGTTCTGGAAACACGAGAAACGCGATGCATCTGAAGTTCTTTGAGAAAGCCAGACCATATGACGTGACGCAACCAATTATGGCGCAAGTGACTGAAGCCTTGGTCAAGGAAACGTGCATAATCCTTACGAGGAACACGAAAAACATTAGGCCAAAGATGGTACCGAAAACGAAACCCATGATGGCTTTCAGTAGCTTATTTTCCAAAGTGTTGTCGATGAATAATCGCCTATACACAAGAATTTTTAGGCTTAAAACTGAAGTCTTCTTTGTTTGCGCCCCTTTACTATCTGGGCTAAATTTCTAAGCCTAATTTTAAAATACTCTTACGCAAGTATTCTTCTACCAGTAGTAGTGTATCCTTTAACGTTTTGAGGTTCTTCATAGTTGTGTAGGCAACATGGTAAAAATGGCGCCAAGATATATCTTTTGAAGCCATTAATTACCCGTCGAACAAGGCCTAACTTCATAAGCCTTGGTCCATCAGATTTTCCATTGTTTTCTTCTGAATTTAACTCTTGCAACTCTTCTTCACTAACTTTCTGATATTTATTTTTGTTCCTGGCGGCTTTAAGAAAAAAACTAAACGGAGGTGGAACCAAAAGTAACAAAACGTTACCCATGTTTGAAGTTTTGAACGCGATCTATTTAGTCCCAAAAATGGCGGGAAGAATCACGTGATGTCCTAAAGCGCGCGCGCAACCATGGATCCATGGATCTGTATAGTTCCAAAAATGGCGGGAAGAATCACGTGATGTCCTAAAGCGCGCGGCAACCATGGATCCATGGATCTGTATAGTTCCAAAAATGGCGGGAAGAATCGTAATGTCCTAAAGCGCGCGCGCGCGCCACTTTCAAAGACGAGAACGCCACGTGCAAAATTCTTACAAAAGTAACCAAATATAATCTTTTAAATTTATTTTTCATTGCTTAAATTACAATGGCTAATTTTCCCCAAAACAAAAATTAGCAATTTTAGTTTTTTCAAAATGTCGAAAAAAATAATAATAATATATTCAATTTAAGTTAACACGAAATTCTTGATAAAACATTATTAAAATTATTTTTAACCCTAGAATAGCATAAACAATAATTAAAAATAAGTGATTTCTTAACTACTAATTAATTACTTCATAGTAACAGAGACGCGTAATTTCGCTTCACCCTGTTTAAAAGGAAATACTAAATATTATAAATCACAGAGGAATTAAATTTTACAATCATATCTCTCTTCAAAATTAAAGTAACCCTAATTATATTTTTATAGTCTTGTAATAGTGAAATTATTATTATTAATATTTAATTAAAAGCTTTTCAATATATTACAAAATATTCTTTTTAATTATACCCTCATAATTGTACTAAATTAAGGTCAAGGTGGGGTCACAAAGAAAGTGTTACGATTTCGGAGTCTGAAAATTAAGTTTGCGCTGCGTTTTTTTTCTTCATGTTTTTAAACGTTAAATCGCATTATTCATTCAGATCACACGAAAATTTAAATACTAAATTACTAAGCAAATATACTTAATTAAACAAAATTATGGTTTTATTGACACAAACCTAGGTTGTGGAAGATAACGTTTTTGCAGAAACATAATTCTTCTCAACAATTCGATTCCCTCAATAACGAACCTTTTAGACTTTTATCGACTGTTGGGAGAAATAAAATAATTATTAGATTAAATCTGCTGAAATGTAGGTTACTAAATTGAAAAATTAAAAGTTAAAATATATCAAAACCCAATTCACAATTAAATTTGCAGTATTTTTACTCAGAGCTACCCTATCATAGTTTCAACATAAGATATGTTCCACAAGTTTCAAGTTTGTCACTGGTTACAAACTGGAGCTTGTCATGAAGTGACGTTGGTGAAACGACATAGATTCTCGTAAAGCGTTTGGTGAGGCGCTGTCAAAGGCCTAGTACAGACAAGAAGTGATACCTAGTTTACTAGGGAGAAGGTATAAGATGCCAAAGTATTCGGGCGCCATAGTCCCAGTCCCCTTTTCAAAATACAAGGGGGGACGTAAAAGGAGGCCGGGCATTTCGCCTCTCTTCAGTCAATGAGATGCTGGTTCTAATTTAGAGGCGGGGATTAACTCAGGACCTACCTTCGGTCTGGAGATAAAGCTAGAAATGTGGCGAATTATACCTTCTCCCTAGCAAACTAGATATCCCTTCTTGATGACAATACCATTTTTTGCATTTAAGTTACCCTTTTAATTGTGAAATTTGGGGTTTGAGGTATTTTGGAATTACACCGCATGCGAGAAATAATTAGAAAAAAGGTAATTAATGACTGTGTTAAGCATTAAAGGAAAAGTTAAGCTAATCTCAATCTCTCAAATTGAATTTTTTGTCAAGGTGTGCAACGAATGCTTTAACGTCCAATTGGCGCCTAACTTTTCCTTTAAAACTAAATATACATTTAACCTCAACTTTGAAAGGGGAAAATACTTTGAAAAATTAACTCCTACACAACCTTAATACTCAAGAAAATTGAAAAAAAAAAAACTGCTATAAAAACCATGCAATGTGGACACCATTTATAAAATAAATTGTAAAAAAGAAAACCAATCAAAGACAACAATGAAGAAAAATAGAATAAAAATAAAAATAAAAATTGAAAAATCCAAACCAATAATAAATATATAAAAAAATACGAAATGCAACCAATTGAAACTAACCTGTTTCTTAATCTGATAAAATTTTCCAATACCTTATAAAATACTTTTTGTTTTGTTTTGTTTTTAAAGTCGAAATCTTCGAGGCATAACGGCCTATATAAATATATTTTTAAACTCTGCGTATGCTAATTTTAAGAAACTTTGATACAATTTGAAAGAATAAATAAATAAATAAATTTTTAAATATTAAAATATTATCGGAGGTAAAAATAATCTTAATAGAAACCATTTTATATATTTATTTTACAGGATACATTTTGTACTTCTTGAAAAGATTCTCATACACCTCCAGGCTTAATTTAATTTAATTTTATTTCTTTTTAATTATTAAATTTTTAAATTTAATTAAACTAAGATTCAATACCATTTTTATTATTATTATTAAATTTTTAAACAGCTTTTATTTAACCCCTCGTTCGAGTTATTTATTTTTAAAATTAACGCTTAAGACCAAAAAAGAAATAAAGTATATTTTAATAATATTATAAACTTTTCAAATAATGCGTAAAAAAAATTGTATCACTCTTTGAAAAAAAAAAATTGATTTAATTAAATGCAATTAAGAACTTAAATTTATTTTTAAGGAATTGCACCATATGTTTAAATTATGTTATTATTTTGGCTCGCCTATATTGAATTAAGCTTTAAAATTTTCACTAAATCAAAAATTTGTGATGAATTTCCATGTTTGATATATATGGGAATTAGTGTGTTTGAAAAAAAAAAACCTAACTGTAAATTATTCTAAAGAAATGACACCATCTGTGTCTGAGAAGGGTTTTTGGTATGTTAACATACTATTTGAAATTATATTTAACGTGTTATGACAAATATGAAGGATCTGAAATATTATTATGGTCAAAAATGTGACGTTTAGCTTATTTGTAGTTAATATGTGGCGATATCTGTCATTTTATGCTCAAAATTAAAGTATATGACAATGGTTTGCTATGGTATAATCAAAAAATGTTAGACGTATGTAATGCTTAAAATGGTAAAATATGCGTAAAATTTGATATGTTATATGCTCAAAACGTAACACTGTTCGAATATTTGAGATGTATGTTCAAAAACGTGACACTGTTCGAAAATCTGAGATGTTATATGCTCAAAAACGTACCAATGTTCTAATATCTGAGATGTCAAGCTCAAAGACGTGACAATGTTCTAATATCTGAGATGTCAAGCTCAAAGACGTGACAATGTTCTAATATCTGAGATGTCAAGCTCAAAGACGTGACAATGTTCTCATATCTGAGATGTCAAGCTCAAAGACGTGACAATGTTCTAATATCTGAGATGTCAAGCTCAAAAACGTGACAATGTTCTAATATCTGAGATGTCAAGCTCAAACACGTGACAATGTTCTAATATCTGAGATGTCAAGCTCAAAGACGTGACAATGTTCTAATATCTGAGATGTCAAGCTCAAACACGTGACAATGTTCTAATATCTGAGATGTCAAGCTCAAAGACGTGACAATGTTCTAATATCTGAGATGTCAAGCTCAAAGACGTGACAATGTTCTAATATCTGAGATGTCAAGCTCAAAGACGTGACAATGTTCTTATATCTGAGATGTCAAGCTCAAAAACGTGACACTGTTTTAATATCTGAGATGTTACATATGCTCAAAAACGTGACACTGTTGGAAAATCTGAGATTTTAGTTACGATCAAAAAGTGCACATGCCTAAGCCGTTACGTTAAAATATTGTACTATGTGAATAATATTAACTATATCTGGGATTTTACCATCAAAATAGAACTGTTTGTTTTGAAAAATACGCGCATTAAGTAATAATCGCAACTTAATCACAAAATAGAAACAATGCGCAAAAATGTATTCAAAATTTCGAAGAAACCATAGAAATTCACCACAAGTTTCAGCTTAGTGAAAGTCCAAAGCGTATTCCGTAGGTTTTGCGCGTCAAAACCCAGTTTTTTGTAACTTAATATTTCGCGTTTCCCCATAAGGCAAGCAAACTTAAAAGGTTTCTACTAACTAAACACCTTAACAGCACCTTTTAGTAATTAAATATCGCCAACCAACTGTTAACTTAAATTAAATTAAATTAAATTAAGAGCGATAAATTTTGGGGTATTTTTTGTATTTGTTAGTCCATCACAATAAAGCAGTTTTGTGTATCTTAATATTTCGACGTTCAAAAGTTCGTTCGTTTCCATTAAAATTGTAAAACGCGATCATTTTGTGTGTTTTGACTAGCAGTCGTTCGTAAAAACGTTTCGCGACGAGTCTCTTAATTATTTCACGTAAATTTTAATTATTTTTACATTCTTAACTTTTTTAATTGTTCTTTCTACGTTTGTTAATTAATTTTTTTTATCAATATACAAGCTCAGTGGGAATCTAACTAATTCGGCCCATTCTCGCCATATTTACTTATATTTATATATCTCCAAAAAAATAAACAGTCGTGTAAACAATTGAAAGAAAGGCGGGGATTAGAATTAAATTAAAACAAACCATCGTGAAAATGAATAAAAACAATTAACCTTCACGAATGATAAATAATTAAAAAATGTAATGTACGTAAGTATTGTACGATAGACAAATGTTAATTGTGTGTAATAACATTTTCTTGTGTCTGTTCAGAGATAAATGATGTATTATGATACCATTGTACGGAAATATTTGCTTAGAACATCAAATGATTGATATTTATATGTACCCTATACTTTAGCCAAAGTGTATTAATTTCTGTCGAAGAATTTAAAATTTGGGGTTACGATTGTAAAAACTCACTTATAAAATATTCTTCGTAGTAACTCGATCCAATTATTCTTTCAAATTAAATCAAATTTTATAAATCTTGAGCTGAATAATTTATTTCTTTATTAGTGTTTTTAATTAAGAAATATTGATGATATCCGGAGATATTTTATAATCAATTAGCCTTATTCCTGATCAGCGCCACCTAATCATAGCGGCGGCTTTGAGAACTACTGTAATCGGCAAGCCAATCAGATGTCGCTAAAATCAGGTGACGTCATTGACGGGCACTCTCGGGGTCTTACCAAAAATGACGTCACCAGATTTTATCGACATCTGGTTGGTTTGCCAATTACAGTAGTTCTCAAAGTCGCCGCTATGGTTAGGTGGCGCTGATCAGGAATAAGGCTAATTGGGGCATCGAAACGTAAGGTTTAGTATAGGTCTAATTTTCAAATAAATAATTATTCTAGCTACGAAACACTACTGCTTAAACCTTGAACATAATTTTCAGAAAATTTCTATCAAACAGTCTGAAGCAGACGCTAAAGCATCAGAAATTTCTAATAATGCCTGAATACGTAATTAAAGAACCCAATATTTCTGTAAGTGAATTTAACAATCGCATCTTGGGAACCCCAACAGGAACAACAATTTATATTATTTAATTTTTATTTCGGGGAAGATTAACAATTAACGTTTTTTGGCAACTTAGTTTATATACGTATAATAAAGTGTTATCCTTCAAAATATGGTTTTATATTGTTTTTAAAACCACTGACCAAAAATGATTCAAAAAGACTTTCCAGAGAGAGATAGAGAAGTTACGTAGTTACGTTAGAGTTTATACCACCTTTACTACAAAATGTTTTTGTTTGTTTTTTTCTTTTTATATATTTCGTTTAATTTATGCTAGCATTGAGAAATGGCCGAATCATTATACATCTTATAATCAAGTTGTATATGAAGCAACCTGACCGATTGCGAATTGTTCGAGTTATTTCCAAACGAAGCGGTTGGTGGGGGAGGTGGAGGGTTGCGTTGTCTGCTCCCTATACGCAGGCGTCAAGATATTATTCAGGGACAATTGTCGAGGAGAGCGAAAAATTAGCAACGTAATACTATAAGTTCGTAAGATATGTTCCGTGATAAGTTTGTCACTGGTTACAAACTGGAGCTTGCCATGAAGTGACAACGTAGGTCATAGATTAGAGGTTAAAATACGCGTGGTCAGGACCTGTCAAAGGCTTAGTACGGACTAAATAGGACCTAGATGGACTGCAAAATTACCCAGTGTAGTTAATCCACCTTATAGAGGGTTACCGAGAGGGGAGGAGCTACGGGGATGTGACGTCAATATTGGTAGTCTAAATTCAAGGGGGGACTATCTCTCTCAAACTTTGGGCTTTCTTCCGAAATTCGTCGCACTCGAGCCTGCATGGGGTGAGTGACGTAGCTGAATGTCTAGGATTAGCTCCAAAACGAGTAAGGCGGGCTCATAGTATGTATGACTTTGTCTGTCTCTATTGAACTTAGGACTTAAAAAGGGTGTTTGCTTCAACTGAGATATTAAAAGTGAATTGATACCTTACTATGTAACCTCCCGTAATAATCAAGGGACCTCCTGGGTTTCTACTCCAGGGGTGTACGGTTACATAGAGGATTAACACGCCGAGTTACCTCTGACCTTTCCCCGTACTATATAAGCATCGTCTGCTTATGACATTAAGTCAGTTCTCCTTTACTACTAAGATGTAGTAGTCGCTCGAGTGAAGGGCTTTGCCCTAGGATTGGACTTCATCCTTATTATCAATAATTATGTTAAGTTCTTTAATTGTATAATGCAAGTCGGCATTTATTTATGATTTAGTTAGTTAATAAAGTATGATTGAATCTAAGGAACAGTAGTAGTTTATTCTTAGTTATAGCCAAGGCTTTTATGGCCACGTGCGAATGGAGCGAGTTTAGTAATCTCGCAAGCGTGGTTACATAAATGGCGAGCTTGCCAGGACACGAAGAATCCTGGTCCATTTAGATTTTGCTTTGGCTATGCTAGGCCTTAGTGTAATCGTGGTTAGTGATTATTAATTGTTAGAACTTAAGATAAGGTAGTGACTTGCGGACTTGGACTACCCGTGACAGCACTATTGAGTTTGTAGGGGGCTCAAAACCTTTCTTTAAGCATTAATTCACTACGATCACGATGTTCAACTCATACTGAACTCTTCAGAAGCAAGTTTAATTACTTGGCTTATCTCTATGGGACACTCCCTAAGGAGAAGACACTACAGTCAGCATCAACGCCTACAGAGGACGATTTTGAGTGAAGTTCTTCAACGGACGGTAGGAGCGCTCACTATTACCCCTGCGGAGACTTCCTCAATTACATCGTCTGATACGGCAGCTCAAGATCTGACTAGCCTCATCCAGGAAGCGTAAGACGTATCTAACCTGGGAGGACGAAAGCTAGGACGAGCCATCCGATGCCATAGTTCCTGCTTTCTTCAATTTCTTTATAACTTTTAAATGATTAACCTAGTATGATAGTTAACTGGAGTCTTTTAATTATCTGTTACATTGTTTAAAGTTAATTATTCTTATTATTAGGTTATGTTTAACTTAGAAAATTTATGTATTTGAATTTTGCCGATGAAGTCCAATCTTTGTCGTCTGGGGGGATGTAACCTCCCGTAATAATCAAGGGACCTCCTGGGTTTCTACTCCAGGGGTGTACGGTTACATAGAGGATTAACACGCCGAGTTACCTCTGACCTTTCCCCGTACTATATAAGCATCGTCTGCTTATGACATTAAGTCAGTTCTCCTTTACTACTAAGATGTAGTAGTCGCTCGAGTGAAGGGCTTTGCCCTAGGATTGGACTTCATCCTTATTATCAATAATTATGTTAAGTTCTTTAATTGTATAATGCAAGTCGGCATTTATTTATGATTTAGTTAGTTAATAAAGTATGATTGAATCTAAGGAACAGTAGTAGTTTATTCTTAGTTATAGCCAAGGCTTTTATGGCCACGTGCGAATGGAGCGAGTTTAGTAATCTCGCAAGCGTGGTTACAACTATATTAAATAAAACACAACCATGGATATTTTAAAAATTTATTTGCTTCAACTGAGGTTTGCTAAACCGCGCAGTGTAAACCGGCATTATTTGCCTTAGGAAATTCCCAATCAAATACAAAATATCAACCTGTAAGAATTAAGCCTTGGTTAACTACACTTTAGAAATTAGATTACATTGGTTGTCAGTCTAAAATTAACGTGACATGGACAGTGTGAAAACTAAATATTTAAATACTAAATAATAGCCTAATTGGCAATTATTTACCTTGGTTAAACTATGTCAATCATTATATTTTAATATATATGAAATGCAACGGACATGAACCCGAGCGGCGGCCGAGCCGAAGGCCCGAAGCTGATGGGTACTCTACTCGAGACTCTCGGCATGCTCTCGGGTAGAGGATGGGAGAGGCGAGGAAAGGAGAATGGAAAAAAATCGAGGGCAAAAACGCTACGTCTTGTTTTATTTTTTAAGACATTCAGTGACGTCTCTCCTAGGGAAAACATAGGTGTCGTGCCCCCCACCATCCGTTCCAAAACTCCGAAAAATTACCCCCCATTATAAGCCAACCTATATAAGCGGATGCGAGTTTAAGAACCTTGGTCTAAATTGTATGGCCTGAGCTGACGACTTCCAATATGGTCGCTAAAACCGAGGTAAGAGATAGGAGGGTGTGACGTCACGAGAAAGTTCGTGGTAGCAGACTATTCACTATCGCCGGAAGTTAGGCTTATCTCGGGATTCGTGGAGGGGAGCAACGGTAAGAAATTCGTCTGTCGTCTGCTACAGTACATATTTTTGGCCTTTGTAGCAGACGACAGACAAATTTCTTCCCGTTTCTCCCCTTCACTCATCTCGAGATAAGCCTAATTTCAGGTGATATGAAATAAGGTGGATTCTCGCTTGTCGCTCTCTGAGTAATTCTCTAACATTACGAAGTATACTTAGTGTCATACTTATGGAAGGAACATATCTCATAAACTTATGGTAATACCAACACCCAAATACCAATACAAATGTAATCATACTCTTAAATTATCTATCTACTTTGTAATTTACTTTTTATCGAAATTATTTAAGTGTCACCACAATGCATGTCAAACTAACGGTCTACTATATACCACTACCACAACACTAACCGCGTGTCACCATATCAAACACCATATTCTTTATCGCGCAAATAAAAGCTTGTCTACAACTCTACACCGTTTGTTAGTACGAAAATTGAAAAGATCTTACCTTTACTAGGATATGCTTTTTGTATCGCTCCAAACTGCGGGGGTCTTGGTAATTCGTCAACTGAAGGAAATTTGTCGGCAAATTTCGCTTCAAAGGGGTCTAAATCTGAATAAAAAAAGATATAAATTAATCATTAAGTTAATTGCATCAGGGTTGCCACGGAATTTTCAGAACCAAATTCCCTGACCTTTCTAGGTTTTCCCCGACCTTTTGCTGATATTTTCCCCGACCTTTTGCTGATATTTTCCCCGACCTTTTGCTGATATTTTCCCCGACCTTTTGCTGATATTTTCCCCGACCTTTTTCTGAGATTTTTCCCTGACCTTTTTCTGAGATTTTTCCCTGACCTTTTTCTGAGATTTTTCCCTGACCTTTTTCTGAGATTTTTCCCTGACCTTTTTCTGAGATTTTTCCTGACCTTTTTCTGAGATTTTCCCTGACCTTTTTCTGATATTTTCCCTGACCTTTTTCTGAGATTTTTCCTGACCTTTTTCTGAGATTTTTCCTGACCTTTTTCTGAGATTTTTCCCTCACCTTTTTCTGAGATTTTTCCCTCACCTTTTTCTGAGATTTTCCCTCACCTTTTTCTGAGATTTTCCCTCACCTTTTTCTGAGATTTTCCCTCACCTTTTTCTGAGATTTTCCCTCACCTTTTTCTGAGATTTTCCCTCACCTTTTTCTGAGATTTTCCCTCACCTTTTTCTGAGATTTTCCCTCACCTTTTTCTGAGATTTTCCCTCACCTTTTTCTGAGATTTTCCCTCACCTTTTTCTGAGATTTTCCCTCACCTTTTTCTGAGATTTTCCCTCACCTTTTTCTGAGATTTTCCCTCACCTTTTTCTGAGATTTTCCCTCACCTTTTTCTGAGATTTTCCCTCACCTTTTTCTGAGATTTTCCCTCACCTTTTTCTGAGATTTTCCCTCACCTTTTTCTGAGATTTTCCCTCACCTTTTTCTGAGATTTTCCCTCACCTTTTTCTGAGATTTTCCCTCACCTTTTTCTGAGATTTTCCCTCACCTTTTTCTGAGATTTTCCCTCACCTTTTTCTGAGATTTTCCCTCACCTTTTTCTGAGATTTTCCCTCACCTTTTTCTGAGATTTTCCCTCACCTTTTTCTGAGATTTTCCCTCACCTTTTTCTGAGATTTTCCCTCACCTTTTTCTGAGATTTTCCCTCACCTTTTTCTGAGATTTTCCCTCACCTTTTTCTGAGATTTTCCCTCACCTTTTTCTGAGATTTTCCCTCACCTTTTTCTGAGATTTTCCCTGACCTTTTTCTGAGATTTTCCCTCACCTTTTTCTGAGATTTTCCCTCACCTTTTTCTGAGATTTTCCCTCACCTTTTTCTGAGATTTTCCCTCACCTTTTTCTGAGATTTTCCCTCACCTTTTCTGAGATTTTCCCTCACCTTTTTCTGAGATTTTCCCTCACCTTTTTCTGAGATTTTCCCTCACCCTTTTCTGAGATTTTCCCTCACCCTTTTCTGAGATTTTCCCTCACCTTTTTCTGAGATTTTCCCTCACCTTTTTCTGAGATTTTCCCTCACCTTTTTCTGAGATTTTCCCTCACCCTTTTCTGTGATTTTCCCTCACCTTTTCTGAGATTTTCCCTCACCTTTTTCTGAAACTTTCCCCGACCTTTTTCTGAAACTTTCCCCGACCTTTTTCTGAAACTTTCCCCGACCTTTTTCTGAGATTTTCCCGACCTTTTTCTGAGATTTTCCCTGACCTTTTTCTGAGATTTTCCCCGACCTTTTGCTGATATTTTCCCCGACCTTTTGCTGATATTTTCCCCGACCTTTTGCTGATATTTTCCCCGACCTTTTGCTGATATTTTCCCCGACCTTTTGCTGATATTTTCCCCGACCTTTTGCTGATATTTTCCCCGACCTTTTTCTGAGATTTTTCCCTGACCTTTTTCTGAGATTTTTCCCTGACCTTTTTCTGAGATTTTTCCCTGACCTTTTTCTGAGATTTTTCCCTGACCTTTTTCTGAGATTTTTCCCTGACCTTTTTCTGAGATTTTTCCCTGACCTTTTTCTGAGATTTTCCCTGACCTTTTTCTGAGATTTTTCCTGACCTTTTTCTGATATTTTCCCTGACCTTTTTCTGATATTTTTCCTGACCTTTTTCTGAGATTTTTCCTGACCTTTTTCTGAGATTTTTCCTGACCTTTTTCTGAGATTTTTCCCTCACCTTTTTCTGAGATTTTCCCTCACCTTTTTCTGAGATTTTCCCTCACCTTTTTCTGAGATTTTCCCTCACCTTTTTCTGAGATTTTCCCTCACCTTTTTCTGAGATTTTCCCTCACCTTTTTCTGAGATTTTCCCTCACCTTTTTCTGAGATTTTCCCTCACCTTTTTCTGAGATTTTCCCTCACCTTTTTCTGAGATTTTCCCTCACCTTTTTCTGAGATTTTCCCTCACCTTTTTCTGAGATTTTCCCTCACCTTTTTCTGAGATTTTCCCTCACCTTTTTCTGAGATTTTCCCTCACCTTTTTCTGAGATTTTCCCTCACCTTTTTCTGAGATTTTCCCTCACCTTTTTCTGAGATTTTCCCTCACCTTTTTCTGAGATTTTCCCTCACCTTTTTCTGAGATTTTCCCTCACCTTTTTCTGAGATTTTCCCTCACCTTTTTCTGAGATTTTCCCTCACCTTTTTCTGAGATTTTCCCTCACCTTTTTCTGAGATTTTCCCTCACCTTTTTCTGAGATTTTCCCTCACCTTTTTCTGAGATTTTCCCTCACCTTTTTCTGAGATTTTCCCTGACCTTTTTCTGAGATTTTCCCTGACCTTTTTCTGAGATTTTCCCTGACCTTTTTCTGAGATTTTCCCTCACCTTTTTCTGAGATTTTCCCTCACCTTTTTCTGATATTTTCCCTCACCTTTTTCTGAGATTTTCCCTCACCTTTTTCTGAGATTTTCCCTCACCCTTTTCTGAGATTTTCCCTCACCTTTTTCTGAGATTTTCCCTCACCTTTTTCTGAGATTTTCCCTCACCCTTTTCTGAGATTTTCCCTCACCCTTTTCTGAGATTTTCCCTCACCCTTTTCTGAGATTTTCCCTCACCTTTTTCTGAGATTTTCCCTCACCTTTTTCTGAGATTTTCCCTCACCTTTTTCTGAGATTTTCCCTCACCCTTTTCTGTGATTTTCCCTCACCTTTTCTGAGATTTTCCCTCACCTTTTTCTGAAACTTTCCCCGACCTTTTTCTGAAACTTTCCCCGACCTTTTTCTGAAACTTTCCCCGACTTTTTTCTGAGATTTTCCCGACCTTTTTCTGAGATTTTCCCTGACCTTTTTCTGAGATTTTCCCTGACCTTTTTCTGAGATTTTCCCTGACTTTTTAGGCCGATTGTGTGAATGTTTACAGCACGTTTTAAGTGCTTATAATTAAATAAACACTCTACATTAAGTTTTCCAATGTATTTGTTGCACCAAAATGAATAAGAAACATTTTAACTATAAAAAAACTGTTTAAGAGATTTTTTTAAAGGCATTTACTTTATAAAAACAATTCTAGACAGCATTTTTAAGGATTGCTCTAGAGTTTTCTGTGTTAAGAGAAGATGAGGAGAAACTTTCATTACTCTTTCAATAAAGACTTATCCCCAGAAATTTTACCAACTAAAATCAAATTCCCTGACTTTGCTGAAATTTTTAAAATTCCCTGACTTTTCCCATGACCTTTTGGGCCCATTTTTGACTTCCCAGGTTTTCCCTGACCCGTAGCAACCCTGTACATTCTATCATAGTACATCGCCTTGGGGTTTATAATGGATCGTATATTTACCTTCAGAAGGAAATTTTGTAGAGAAGTTGCCGCCAGTAGCTCTTGAAAGAGTGGCGTTCCTCGATGGTGGTGGAGGCGGAGCTCCGTTACTAAGTCCGATTTGATTGGGCGTCATTGGCGCTTGATGCTTGGTAGAATTGTTCAAACCCGGATGATAGGCCATCTTGTGATGGGGCGGTGGTGGTGGAGGGGCGGACGTAGGCGGTCCGATATTTGGCGACGACCTAGCGGGTGGTGGAGGCGGTCGCACACTAGGGGGTTTCAAAGGAGGCGCGGGAGCCAAATTGGGCATAGAGCGTCCTGGGAGCATACCTTGCGGTACATTCATTTTGGCGGAAGAAGGGGGAGGGGGTGGAGGAGGCATAGTCGGAGCCGGTGGCGGAACCCGGTGTTGTTGTTGTTGCTGATGCTGCTGCTGCTGTTCTTGCAAATTATTCAAACTGTCTGGCACTGAAATATTGCGAGGTGGAGGGGGCGGTCCTCCCGACTTTCCGTACCCCGAGTGATAATGAGACGGCGTTTGTCTACTACTACTACTATTTTGCTGATTCGGCTGATTATGTAGAAAAGACATTCCGTTTCGCAAATCGGGCCCGCCGAAACTTTTGCGTCGCGATAGATTAGGAGGTTTACTGGGCAAAGCCGGTGGTCCACCTCCGATAGTAACGTTCTGTTTCGGGGGAGGTGGTGGCCTCGTCGTCGGGGCCGGCCTTTGAACTGGCCTATTAGCTATCACTCCGTTTAAACTCGTTTGCGAAGCGGATCTAGTCACGCTGGGCGGTTTACTAGGGGGTGGCGGTTTATTACTACTGTCCAGTTGATGTTGTTGCTGCGAAGAACCACCACCACCACCACCGCCATTTGTAAAGGAGTTGACCAATTGGGGCTTCTGACTGGCGGAAGGGGGAGGGGGTGGTGGACCCCGGTTGTTGTTGGTGTTGTTCGCGCTCGAATTAGTATTATTCGGCGCAATATCATTAGGAAAAGGAAGTCTTCTTTGAGAGGCGTAAGACCCGTTAGTATTATTACCGATAGAGTTTGATTCAGTCCTCTGAACGACGTTATTCTTTCCCGATAGCGTATTAAAGTTCCTAACGGATGAAGTGGGACCATTTCGAATAGTAGATATTGGACTAGGAGGGTGAGAGCGACTATGTTGGTCTTGACTGTTGCTCGAGGATGAGCTTAACTGGTTACGGCCATTGCTAGCAGCTACAATGTAACAAAGAAACGAAAAGATTGAATCGGATCCAGATGCATAGGATTTGTTGGGAAAATTGTCTGATTAAAGCGACGAATTCGTGTAGAAAAAGTGACCATAGAGAGCTTTCAGTTGGAGAAGGAGCTGAGTCTCGTGACATAATTTACGCTGCCATATTGGTGGGTTTAAAGCAGTAATGAAGCAGAGACCACCTAATATGGCTACCAGAACAGCAGTAAGACTTGGGAGGGTGTGACGTACTACTATCCCATCTGAAAGTTCTCTATTAGGGAATTAAAACACTTCGCTTGGATAGGGGTCAGATATGAATGCATGGCCTCTGTTGTCTCTTTTGCCTTTTTTCATACTCCCCCCCCCACCCAAGAGCATTCAGCAATTGCGTTAATTGTTGCATGGTCAGTTACAATAAAGGGTATATTCTCCGCTCCGACAACAACACTACTATTTCGAATAAAATCTGTTTGACAGTCCCTTTAAATCAGAATAATATACATCGCCAGAGATGGGTATAATAATAAGCTCATAAGATATGTTCCATAAGTTTGTCACTAGTTACCGAGAGCTTGTCATAAAGTGACGCGGGTGAGACGTCATAGATTCTAGTACAGGCGCTGTCAAAAGCTTAGTACAGACTAAATAGGACGTAGATGGACTGCAAAACTAACCGAGTGTAGTCAATTCTCGCTTCCGTCGTTCTCGAACTAGCTCAAGCTGTAAGTCTATAACATTACGAAGTACAGGTAGGGTTATACTTATGGAAGGAACATATCTTATAAACTTATGGTATAAGTAACATTGATATATAACAAAAGTTGGACGAAACTACGTAACAAACAATTGTTAGATTTGATCCTTCAATTTTAATTTAATCTGTTTAAATATTCATAGATAAAAAATAAAATTTCTTAATGTAGCTAGTGCTATATTTCACTTCAATAAAAAACAAACTAATTAGGCTAAAGGTTCATAAACTATTTGTTGGTATTTTTTAACACCAATAAATAAAATGTATATTTCTTTGCCATTGTAAATATAATTATGAAACTTTGATTGCGAAAGTGCACGATCACACAACAGAGCAAGCAAAGAAAGCAAGCTCGAAGGAAGTCAAAATATCATTAGTCATTTACACTGCGTAAACTTCCAAGCCCTTCGCAATTAAAATTCCAAAGCCATTAAAGAAAGGCCAAGATTACATTCACATCTGGCAGGGCTGAATCTATTTCTTTTTTAAGTTTAAAAATAATAAAAAATAACGCCTTTGGGCTAAGTGGAGAGACGATCCTATAAGGATATCTGAACGATACTTTTATAAATTAATGCCAAAAAAGGAGGCAATAACTCGAAGTTAATCACAACGACAACTCATTCAAGAATGATGGTAATAATGCGTTGCAAACTGATGGGTATAATCAGAAGGGAATAATAGAAGAAGGATGACACTCTGTATGCCTCCTAATACCAAGAAGTGATATCTAGTTTATTAGGGAGAAGGTATAAATTCGCCACATTTATAATCTAGCTTTATCTCCAGTCCAAACGTAGGCCCGGAGTTAATCCCCGCCTCAAAATTACAACCAGCATCTCATTTTTTTCTTGAAAACTCACGTCAGCGCGACGCGAATGACGAAAATTACAATCATATTTTCCGACTGAGGAGAGGCGAAATAGCCCGGTCTCCTTTTACGTCCCCCCTTGTATTTCGAAAGGGGGACTGGGACTATGGCGCGCGAATACTTCGGCATCTTAAAACTTCTCCCTAATAAACTAGATATCACTTCTTGATGACACTATGTATCCTCTTAATACTTTAGTTACGTAATATGATTCTTCCCAGGTTCACCCTCCCTTTTTGTTTGCTCTCCCGCTCATCAAACTTCAGATGGGTAACCATCGCACCGTGGGGGGTGAATTCTAAAACTGTTTGGTATTTACTAAATCCTCAGCAATCAACCCTACACAAACTTTCATTGTCTTGACGTAGTGGGACAAAAACGCACAAGCGCATGCACCTTGGCAAATAGTTAAGCAGCGCTAATAGAGTAACGATGAGGGAACTATTTATCGCGTATGTGATTCGGTTTAGTATAACCTTGCTATAATAAATGTAAAATGATGTTGGGGAAAATCATGTTACAATAGAGTAATGTCAGTTCTACGTATGCAAACGTCATAGCCTTCTATCTCTTAGCTCAGTGTCATCCCCCCTACCAAGCGCGTACAGTATACCCTCTTACAAAAGCGCGCCTAGAGGGAGGGATAAACAGTCTACTGCCCTCTCTACCGACACTACTCTATTACCTACTCCGCTCTGCGGTTGGTACACTTCTCTCGAAGAGAAGTATTATATACTTCTGGTAGGAATATAACTAGGACATAATCTTATTGTTTTGATAACTTTGAGTTAATATTTTTAAAATTTCCACGATAAAGAAATAAAAAAAAAATTTAAAACTGGCTTTGAAAAAAAAGAGAAGGAAGAGAAATAAAGAAAAAACAAGAATTAAGGTAAGGGAGAGAGAGAGAGAAAGAAAAAATGATGACTATTTTATACCTGTTCTGGCTCCCGTGGGCCTCAGTTTTGGCATCCCTTGAGCAAACAACCCACCTAAGGCCAAAGGAGGACCATTGGAGGGGCCATTGGCCTTGCTAGCTCCCATTGGAGATGCGGAACCTCCTACTCCTCCCCCTAGACTATTTCCACTGGAAGACTTCTTGCCTGTTTTGGTGGAAATAATTTAAAATATATTATAGACTTAATTAAAATAACGTCGTCTTTCATCAAACGCCGCATTTGCATAAAATTAATAGAATTCCCAAGAAAAAAAGGAAAGTTTCTTATGAAATTATGGATAACATCATAAGATATGTTCCACAAGTTTGTCACTGGTTACTCATAGCTTGTCATGAAGTGACGTAGGTCATTGATTCGAGGTAAAGCGACGCCTGGTGAGGCGCTGTCAAAGGCTTGGTATTGACTAAATAGGAAAATGGACTGCAAAATCGAGTCTCTAGCATTACGAAATATAGGTAGTGTCATACTTATGGAACATAGCTTGTAAACCTATGATAATGTGTTGCTCTGAAGAGTGGTACAAATTTTCTAGAGTTGTAATTTGTTCAAAATTCGAAATGTTCATTCAATCTCCAGGGAAAAATAATCTACGTGAACTAAAAAATGCGCAATGATGGCTGGGAAAGGGGTCTTTAAAGAATCATATTTGAAGTTGAGTTTGTCTTGAACCTTTTCTGTCTTTATCGACCTTTGTGTAAAAAATATGGCACTGAGGAACTCCCTTGACGCAAAACATATTTAAGAGGTCTCCCAAAATTCTTTAGAAGCCCTTTAGTAAACCCCTTAAATATCTACAAGATCTTAACGTATCTCGAAGATACTCGGAACACCCTGCTCCTCGAAGGTGTGAAAGACTTCCGTACAAAAATAAGTTTATAAGATATGTTACAAAAGTATGACTTATACAGCTCGAGCTAGTTCTGGCAGAACGACAAGCGAGAATTGTTGACTACACTCGATTAATTTTGCAGCCTATCTTCCTATTAAGTCTTAGCAGCATTACTAAGCCTTTGACAGCGTCAAAACCAGGCGTCGCTTTACCTCGAATCTATGACCTATGTCACTTCATGACAAGCTCCAGTTTGTAACCAGTGACAAACTTATGGATGAACATATCTTATGAACTTATGGTACAACTCAAGGGAAAGAATGCGCAACCTCGCCTATTGTACTTGTAGCACACTTTTCAGTTCTTATGTTCGGTTAGAATTCTTTTATCTGTACTCAAATTTCAGGAATATTCCGAATGTTCCCGACTTTGACATTATTTTCTTAATTACCCCATACCCTCTAATTAAGGTACTGTTACCAAGGGACAAAACAACATCGCTTTCATGGACTATTAAATCTTACACTCCCTACAAATTCATCCAAACACTACAAACAAGACTGTAAAAGAATTAATTTTGTGCCCCATTAACTTTCTATTCATATTTGTACACTTATCAATTGAAGCACACCTTATTCCAGTGTGAAATTAGCTTTAGCTACCTTCTACTCTTTTAACACTTGGGTCACACACCGGAATGGCGGATCATAAATAATAAAAGGTTCCAAAAGTTTCTGGCGCACCCGGCCCTTTGTACACCCTCCCTACTGACCGATCTGCCTTCTCAAAAAATCGACATCTGCCAGTGCAGCTACAACAGGGTTTGTACAAAACTTCCATATTGAAAATCCCTGAGTTTTATCAGACTATCTCTGATCATTTTTAATTGTTTAGAACACCCTACTTTATCACGTCAGGTACAAATTTAGCACTGGTCAAAGCATGGCTTAATCCTGATATTTTAATTTATTTTAAAATATTTAAATCCCCGTCACATCCCTGACTTATCCAGGTTCTGCACGAACCCTGTAGGAGCAATAGTGGTAACTTCACCACGGGCAAATGCATAATATTTAGACTAGGAGGATTTACCCCAGGAGGCCAGGCTACTTGACGGAAAAGTGCAGTACCAAGAAGCCTCACTTCCTATTGTAAATGGTATCAATTCTCCTAGTACAATACAATTTTAACAATGGCTAGCGACTCGAGGAACCCTTGAACTTCGAAGTTATCTACATCTACATAAATCAAAGTCCTGACTGACTGATAATCAACGCCCAGCCCAAATCGCTTGCCCTAGAAGGCTGAAAATTTGCAGGAACGGTACTCATAAGTAGTAGGCGCGTACTAAGAAAGATTTTTCCAATCCGCCGCCATCTTAATAAATGGCGCCCATAAATGTAAAAAATCTTCTCTATGCAACAAAGTCCGCGCGTTTCAACCGATTTCGCAAATTTTTAGTACACCGGTTTAGTTCAACCTATAGACGGGCTGAAGGGTCTTTTGCGTTCGATTTGTTGCCATCTTTTTAAATGGCGGCCAGAAATTTAAAAACCCTTCTTTATGGAATTATGTCCACGTAAATAGTAATAAAAAAATGTCCCGACGGGCTGACGGGCAACGCCGAGTGCCTTCGCTCCTATGGGTGCTACAAAAACATTAGTCATCCGTAAAATCAAAATCTACCGATTCTTTATATCATTTTGATAGAAGTTCTTATTACACGCTAGCGACGCCGCGGGTAACAGCTAGTACAAAAAAAAAAAAAAAAAACTCCCCGTGAACTGTAAATAAAACGTTTTTGCGAAAAACTAAAACTGAAACCAAATCACTAATGAACATTTCCCCTAATTTCACACCTATTTATTTTAAAAACTAACGAGACTTAATTATTAATTAACTATAAGAAATTTGGACTTACCATCGATAATGGGCGCACTCCGATCGTTAACGGCTTCGACTTTCTTTAATCGAGCACCACTTCTAATTTCTCCGAGCAGAGCGCTTCGATCAACAGGTTTGGCCGAGGCTGCAGGTGTAGCCGTCAAACCTCCGCCAAACATAGGAGGCGGGGGCGGTGCCGGAGGTGGTGGCGGAGGCGGCGGTGGCATCTTACCAGAGTTCAACAATACCCACTCTTAAATATTAAACTCTATTCATTCCGGTCTCGTATTTTTCATTAATACGCAAGACATCTGTGAGGAGAAAAAAATGCAAGACAAGTACTATTAGGTTAGGACTTGACTAAGTAAAATGAAGGACTTCACGTGTTTACAGTAACGTTAAAAAGACATAAGAACTGATAGAAATATCACAGCGGAACGTTATCTATTTAGATAGGAATATGCTGGGAACAACGAAGCCGTTTAAACTCAAAAACAGAATTTTTTTAAACAAAATATCTACTGATAATGAATGATATCATATATAGTGATTGGATAACTCTTGCTAGATAAAGGGTCAGTGCATTGGTAGCTAGGGCTTCGTGAGACGTAGCAAAAACGGCCAAAAATTCACCATCGCACGCTCAAAAATATCTATGATATTAAAACACTACGCGACCACCTTGTTTTTCAACGTTGAAAACACTACGCGACCATCTTGTTTGTCAACGTTTAGAACACTACGCGACCATCTTATTTGTCAACGTTTAAAACACCACGCGACCATCTTGTTTGTCAACGTTTAAAACACCACGCGACCATCTTGTTTGTCAAAGTTTAGAACACTACGCGACCATCTTGTTTGTCAACGTTTAAAACACTACGCGCCCATCTTGTTTGTCAACGTTTAAAACACTACGCGCCCATCTTGTTTGTCAAAGCTTAAAACACGACGCGACCACCTTGTTTGTCAAAGCTTAAAACACGACGCGACCACCTTGTTTGTCAAAGGCAAAGCTTAAAACACGACGCGACCACCTTGTTTGTCATTGCTTAAAACACTACGCGACCATCTTGTTTGGCAACGATTAGAACACTAGGCGATCATCTCGTTTGTCAACGTTTAAAAAACTAGGCGATCATCTCGTTTGTCAACGTTTAAAAAACTAGGCGATCATCTCGTTTGTCAACGTTTAAAAAACTAGGCGATCATCTCGTTTGTCAACGTTTAAAAAACTAGGCGATCATCTCGTTTGTCAACGTTTAAAAAACTAGGCGATCATCTCGTTTGTCAACGTTTAAAAAACTAGGCGATCATCTCGTTTGTCAACGTTTAAAAAACTAGGCGATCATCTCGTTTGTCAACGTTTAAAACACTAGGCGATCATCTCGTTTGTCAACGTTTAAAACACTAGGCGATCATCTCGTTTGTCAACGTTTAAAACACTAGGCGATCATCTCGTTTGTCAACGTTTAAAACACTAGGCGATCATCTCGTTTGTCAACGTTTAAAACACTAGGCGATCATCTCGTTTGTCAACGTTTAAAACACTAGGCGATCATCTCGCGACCATCTTGTTTGTCAAAATCCCCAATGTTTTGTTTGTCAATTGATGTCAATAATATATTCAAAATTTGAAACAAATTTAAATAAAGGGTTCTTAAGAACTGAAAATTTCTGTGGATATATTTTGTAGGAAAAATTCTCAATTGTGCCTTTCTTGCTATAAACCTTAACATAAATAATATCTTTTTAAATTGAACTAATATTTTTATCATATTTTAACAATAAAAATAAATAACAAATAAAATAATTTAATACTAACTTCTATAGCCTAAACTGTAACGCAAATCACTTAATTAAAAAAGAAGAACCGGGAAATAAAAACACCCTTCAAGGTTACCATCATTTTCACCTCACCTTCCTGCCGCACAAAAATTACTCATTTTAACTATAAAGTATTGCCCTACCTGTATGACCTCATGCGTGTTAACACAATTTTTATAACACAACTAAAGTAAAGGTATAGATAGACACATATCTACCGTTAAAAACACCTTAATAATTTAACAAGTTCCACCAATTTCACCTTCTTTTGTCTTAGATACAAAAATAAACCATTTTCCCTGCCATTTATTTGACTAATCATTTGCCCATAGATTTAACAGTTGATTACTAATGCAGAAAAATTGTAGCAGTAATAAAAGTAAACGACAGAATCTTATATCTTAACTGTCGCGAAAATTGACAGACCCCTTAATATACTAGCCTAATTATTTTTTATAGCAAACTTCCTGTATGTTTTTTTATTTTACTACACTTTACTACGAAGTCAGATTTATGCCCTCTTGAAATTACCAGCGAGTGACTCTTAATTCAATAACATTAATTGTTTTATAAATTATAACCCTGAAGCTTTAGCATTCAGGGATTGCTTAATTTAAAAGTAAAAAGTTTCGGTAAAATATTTGTTTCAAATACTTGTAAATTAAAGATGGCTATAAACAATTTTTTAAAGGGTTACAGTCAGAACAACTTAGTTTCCTAATTTTCCGTTTCAAAGTGGTGATATGTAGCTAATAATAAACTAGATATCACTTCTTGATTTAATGTACTTAGCTACGTCGAATTTGAATATCCACTTTTTGGTACTCATAAATTTGTTTTAACCTTAAATAGTTAAAAATATGCGATTAGCTCGAAATGGCTTCATCCTATTTCAATTTTAAGAGACCCCCAAAGTAAGTTTTTAAAAAGAAAAATAAAAGCATATCAATGTTCGTGTCTGTATTCCTTTAAATGAGTCAAACGGCGTTATGTAGTAAATTCCACATTAAAAAAATTATAAACTAGTGCCAAAAAATAAGTTATCTTCTTTAATGTGTTTCACAAGTCGTTAATTGCGCAAACCAGCGCTTCGGTAATGGCGCAAAAGACTCATGGAACCCTTTAAAGAGCCAATGAAATTGACAAACATCAGTTTTTTAATACTGATAAAACAAGGATAAAATCAAAACTTGACAAGATTTTCCGTTCATTAGGTAAAATTTTCCGTTTTTCAAAAGTTGGTGTGGTAATACATACTAATGCTCATTTTTTCGATAAAGGAGATTACTACAGTTTCATATGTACCTCTAGCTAAGTACAGCACGTGGGTTTTTAAGAACAATCGCTGATTGGTTGAAGGAAGGTACTAACCAAACAGCAGACTTTGTTTATCAAAAATCAGCTTTAGGCTTAGCACGAAAACTTTAGAAACTATGATAATTCGAATATTTAGTAAACTTTCTAAATGATTTCGATGTTATTTTATTTATCTAAATTCATTAAAAAAGTAGTGGTTTTTCCATTTCATTGTCCCTTTTATCATGGGAAAGTTTTCAGTTTTTTTCACCAACTAATACTGGGCAAGAGTGACTGACATGATTGGGCGAAAGACGCAGGTGGTCAATAATTGAAAAACATCACGTCAATGATAGTGAGATGTCACAAACAGCTATTGAAGAATGAAGAATCGCACACTGCGCCACAAGATTACAAAAGAAAAATAAAAGAAAAAATATGCATTCTGACACATAAATCTACTGTCACTTGAAGACTCGTTTCAAAGGGACTTGCAACTTAGAAAAATAACAGCACCTATTTTTTGGCAGTGATAACACAAAGAGCAACAACCCTGCCAACACTAAGCATGCTGTGTTTGGTAGTTTGTTAAAATAGACACTGGTTCAGCAATTGTAAGCCCCTTTAAATAGCAAGTTGCAACTTACCTACAAACTATTTACTAAAGGAAAATATTATCATTCTCATAATGTTGCCAATAATGCTTGAAACGTCTCAAACTGAACTATAAATTCTCAAATTTATTTAAACCAGGGATAGATTTAATTTTAGAAGCAGGAATGGAGAACGGTTCGTATTTACTTCAGTCCGACTTATAGCCCAGTATATAGCCCCTCCCTCCAACACGTAACGAAAAGTTTTAAGTATCTTATTGGCTCAATCAAACTACGTTTTGATGACGTTACTGACGGGGACGGCTAAAAACACGTAATTCCATTTTACCTCTGTCGCCATGACCCACCCCTTCTTTCATAACCCCCCCCCCTCCGTCCCGTGGAAGGGGGTCCGGGACTCTGACGCGCGCCCAGATTACTCTGTTCTCCATTCCTACTTCTAAAATTAAATCTATCCCTGTTTAA
This sequence comes from Phalangium opilio, assembly GCA_019434445.1. Taxonomy (NCBI): domain Eukaryota; kingdom Metazoa; phylum Arthropoda; class Arachnida; order Opiliones; family Phalangiidae; genus Phalangium; species Phalangium opilio. Next base: position 2,319,128 of record JAEQBA010003137.1, read on the forward strand.
ACCTAGCTGAGAAATGAAAAGGAAATTTCTGTCAACCTCCTTTACAAATATTTCTAAACGTTACACTTATCCTTTAAATTCGAACTACGTGGGAGATTTATGTATAAATTCTCATTCAATACATATATATTTGTCTATGATATAAAACAGATATGAAATTTGATAAAAACAAATTGTATATTTCCTCTAACTATAACATTTATGTACCGACCGACCGTGTAAGGCCTTTTGTGTATAGATAATAAAGAGGTAAAGGTAAAAATTGGCCAGCTCATGTAAAACCTACCACAGGAAAAACTACCGCAAAAACATTTATTCTGATAAAGGATGAATAAGTGTAGATTACTTTTCTAGCATTACCCTCTACATGTTTTGTATAAAAAGTTCCGCGACTTGTACTGCTTAGGAAACGAATATGTTGTTGTACAATGTTCCTAAGCTAAAATGCCTGCACTAGGGTGTAATAAGGATTTCCTGATGTTTTGAAAATATCTGATAACGGCCTCCTAATAGGGGGAGGTTTTGTAGTTTTGCTAATTTGTTTAGAAAATTTATTAAAACGCTAGTTACTAATCAGGGTTCATACAAATTTTGGAAAACAAATTTCCCCTGAGATTTATGGGAGGTTTTTCCTCATATACTTCCCTAAATTTTCCAGGTTTTTCCCCGTATATGGAGAAAATGACTATTACATCCCCGTATCTCTAGTAGAATCAGAGTTATGAGCCTCCAAAGTATAGTGTAATGTTAATCCTATGGAGGGGGTGTTTATGAACATTTTGCTGAATTATTCGGCCCCTGTTTGACGCAAATTTCCCTGATTTCCCTGAATTATACTAAAAATTCTATATTTCCCTGAGGTTTTTGTCAACTATTTATTTCCCTGATTTTTCCAGGTTTTCCAGGTTTTTATAAACCCTGCTTATTTTTCCTTTTTTTAATAATATAATAAATTAATTAAAATTTATTTACCAAGGTATTTTAATTTAAACCTTGGGGCTGAGGTTATGTAACTAGAACTCCTCAACTGATATAAGAAACCACAGGAAGAAAGTGTCACAACATTTCAAAAACATTTATGAGAAATTCCCGATAAAAATTGAGGTCTTGAGCTGTCTGACTACGTAATTTATAATTTACGTATAGAGGAGTACTCTACCAATTTTCAAACTTCTTACGTTGATTTGTAATAAGATACTAAGAATTTTTGGAGTTATTTTTGTAGGAGTCTTTATCAGAATTGAAGGGAGTAATTGAGTTTATTTTCAAACTTTTTGAAAGAATAACGTGTAAGAAAAAATATGACGCAAGAATTTCTGTCCGCAAATGTATATTAAAGCCACAATTTAAAAAAGAAAAATTAAAAAGGGTGGAGAATTTAATTAATAGGAGAATATTTTGGAAAAGGTGCCAGCTAATTAATATGAGAATATTTTGGAAAAGGTGCCGGCTAATTAATATGAGAATACTTTGGAAAAGGTGCCGGCTAATTAATAGGAGAATATTTTGGAAAAGGTGCCGGCTAATTAATAGGAGAATATTTTGGAAAAGGTGCCGGCTAATTAATAGGAGAATATTTTGGAAAAGGTGCCGGCTAATTAATAGGAGAATATTTTGGAAAAGGTGCCGGCTAATTAATAGGAGAATATTTTGGAAAAGGTGCCGGCTAATTAATAGGAGAATATTTTGGAAAAGGTGCCGGCTAATTAATAGGAGAATATTTTGGAAAAGGTGCCGGCTAATTAATAGGAGAATATTTTGGAAAAGGTGCCGGCTAATTAATAGGAGAATATTTTGGAAAAGGTGCCGGCTAATTAATAGGAGAATATTTTGGAAAAGGTGCCGGCTAATTAATAGGAGAATATTTTGGAAAAGGTGCCAGCTAATTTAAAAATGGCGGGGCATGTTAACACAACCAAACACAACCTAACCTAACCTAAGCCAACACCAATCGCCGGGACCCTCTAGTTATATATAGGTTCTATATAGTAGGATGTATAAGATTTTAATATACATTTGCGGACAGAAATTCTTGCGTCATATTTTTTCTTACACGTTATTCTTTCAAAAAAAAAAAAATGAAAAAAAAAAAAATCAGATTGGCTGCCTGGACCTATTCTTAAAAATGGCCCAGTTTTTAAGTTTTTGATTGATTAATGTCTAAAGGGAAATTTTCAAGACTGTTTACGCAAATTATTTCCACCAAAATATACTCAACTTTATGAGTAATAAATAACCAAAATGAGATGTTAAAGTTTTGAAAGTTGTCTCGTTTCCCAATCATATCCTTCTCTAACTTTAAGTGTAAATAGATTGTGTGTAAACACGTGTTGCCAGTTATGTGTGAGTACAATTCAACCACTATTTACAACAGACTGAAAAACTTTTAGTTCTGTTCAATTCAGATCATTCAGTCCAAACCTGACATGCTCTGACAAATTACTGGCAACACTGAAGCACAGTTAAAGTTAAGAAACGTGGGAGGAAATTTCTTTACCACCTTTAGTACACACTATAATATTACAACTTGGCTAATGTTTTTCAAAAAAGGTCATTAACTCATCATGATTGGTGTCTAAATAGTAAATACCTGTGTTTAAGCTATTAGAGGTAGTGAAATATCTTGGCATTAAGAAAATATTATGAAATAACCTTTTACCAACTAAATAACTAAACAAAAAGGTATGAAAGGCGCTGTTTTAATAGTTTTAGATTATACAAGCTAAATAGTGTTGTTTAATAACCTTTAAGAACGATAATTAACCAGTGACTAAAAGTTTAACAAACTTACCAAAAGCCCAAAGGCACAAAAAACATACTTTCATATATATCACTTGTTCAGTAGTAAATTATACTTTCCTAAAACTTTCTACAACGTAAATATCACCCTAGGTCTACTATACAATCACAAAATCCGCTAATTTATTGACATAATTAGCTCAAACGTTTATTAGGCTTAGGTCTACTCTAAGATCCGCCTAGTGTTTTCATTTCGTTTATTATAACTAACTAACCAAGGCTTAAAATGAGGTTTGGCATAAACGGATTCAACTCATTTGGTTCAAATCTCGTGAATAAATATAAATAAGAGAACATATACTTACAATTAACCCGTAACCATAGTCCTTAGGGAGAACAAATTATAAATACTCATTAAATTTAACTAAACTAATTCGAAGTAAATACAACGCGCATCGCATTCCCCACGTAAAAAAGGGTCACACGGAACCGATTTTTAGGCTTACATCATTGTACTCTAAAGTACCGATAGAGGGATGCTAGAGATAGCTTTACGTCATTACGCCACCTGTCCCGGAAATATTCAAACACCTGGCGCGAAAAAATAAAATCGTTCGCAATTTAAAGTTTTTATTATTTTTAACAGCAAATAATTACAAATTTACATAATGGGAAGATAATTTAATTAATTTTAATAGGTAGTTTTTCTTTTTTTCTTGCTAGGACCTGCCACAGCGACGGTACTTGTGTCTTCCTTCTCAGCAGTGTAAGATTTCTCTTTGTTACTTATGTATTGGTGCTAAACATAATATTATGTTCTTAAAATTTATCATAAACCATAGAACATATGGTCATGGTTAAATACCAATTCAGGACTTTTTCTAACCAACATTTTAACATCATCAGATTTAATCACAGATCTTTTGGCGTGGCTATTTAGAAAGTCAATTATTAAGACTAGGAGGATTAATACCATTTACACAAGGAGGCCTAGCTTTTCACTCCACCAGGGAGTATGACCTCCTTGTGTAAATGGTATGAATCCTCCTAGTCTGAAAACCATGTTTTAACAATGAATTACCTTGCAAAATCCTCCAGTGAACCTGCAAACAATTTAATTTGATGAAAGGCCAATTCAGCCACAGCTCCAGAGAACCGTCTTTCAAAAGTAACATCTTTATTTTCAGCGACTGAGTCACAAATTTTTCCAACAGTGTAATGTAAAGCAGCTTTAAGCCTCTTACAGATTAAATTTGAAAAATCATTAAAAACAATTAAAACTACGTTGAAATATAATTTTTTAAAAAAAAATACCATACTTTACTGGTTGCTTCTTCGTCCTCAATATCTTCTAAATCACTCATTGTAAGATTTTGAATAGATTATATTTAAATCGGGTAAAAAGAACACATTCACGAAATGTCAATTTTCATTTCCCGCACTTTTATAGCAGACGACAAACAAACGAGGGGGTAAGTAGGAAAAAAATAAATAAACGAAAGGTCTAACACTTGCCACTAAATTTCAAATTATTCGCTCCGAATTTGGAAAATGATAATTAATCATTATATAAGGCCTACAAAGTAAAGTTTTAAATTTCAATAAATCACTTTTATAGCAGACGACAAACAAAGAAGGGGGTAAGGAGGGAAAATATAAATAAACGAAAGGTCTAACACTCGCCACTGAAATTCAAATTATTCGCTCCGAATTTGGAAAATTAAAATTAATTATTATATAAGGCCTAAAAAGTAAAGTTTTAAATTTCAATAATATTTTTAAAAGCAAAATTTCCGTATAAATTATTTTTTTTTTTTGTATTAGAAGAGAGAAAGGCCAAAAGGGAAATATTCCGCGGGCCCGCTCCGTATAAATTATTGGAGAAATATACGAAATTGAAACAATTGTCTTACCCCTTGATCAATGAGAAAAAAAAACTTACTTTTTATTCTGAGACGGTGCTGCCATCTATCGCAACAAAATATAAATATTAACTTAAAAATTTTTCCTTTTGGTAATTTCCTTATTAAAAAATCAAAACAAGACTTTCCACTTATATTGCTTTAAAAGCGATAATTTTATTAATCTTTCTAAAGTCTTTTTGAAGAAAATATTAACAATTGCTTGTTGCACTTAAATAAAAAAAAAAAAAGGGTTTACAATCATTAAAACCAAGAATGTCTGGCATCATATTTTCCAACACTAAATTGAATTCCATCGGCAATTTGCTCCGCTGTCTTATTTTGCCCATAATAATCCACAAATTCTCCCTCGGGGTTAACCAAATAAATAATAATGGTGTGATCAACCTAATTTAAGAATATTAAAAATTAAGATCATTTAAAGGGAGGGTGAAGTGAAAAATCAAGTGATTTTTTATCGATTCTTCTACTAATTATAAGACCATTCTGCATAGTCAAACATCCACGAAATACTGACTCCGAATGATTTTAAAATTCAAATTAGGTTCCGATTTTAAGGATAATTTTAAATAAGGACCTCCGACCAATCGCGTAACGCCCTGCCTTTTTATTAACAAAATTCTCGTGGCACGCTCCGTGTTGAATGAAATTTGTCACGATATTTGATAAAATTCGCGCGCGACGTGACAATCGTGGTACAAGACACGGAGCGTGCCACGAGAATTTTGTTAACAAAAAGGCAGGACGTTACGCGATTGGTCGGAGGTCCTTCTTTAAAATTATCCTTAAAATCGGAACCTAATTTGAATTTTAAAATCATTCGGAGGTATTTATTTCCTGAATGTTTCACTATGCTGACTGGTCTTAAAATTGGTAGAAGAATCGATAAAAAATCATTTGATTTTCTACTTCACCCTCCCTTTAATCTCAAAAAACAAATTCACGTTAATGAAAAAACATTTACAATATAGTCAGCTTGTTCATCTTTAGGTCCGGCACTGAAATAAACCCTAAAAGCTTTCGTAGCTTGGCTTATTTGTTCCGTGTTTCCAGTTAAACCAATTAATTTAGGAGAAAACTCTTTAACGTAAGCCTTAACAGCGGCAACTGTATCTCTGGCAGGATCCACCGTGATGAAAATTGGTTGAACCTCTAACCCTTTCTTTTCTAAACAATAAAAAATTATTTAAATAATTAATTATCATTAAACTTAAAGTAATGATGACTAATTAAGTTACCCATGATATCAACTGCTTTAACCATCTTCTCCATCTCATCAGGACAAATATCGGGGCAGTGAGTGAAACCAAAGTAAATCATAACCCATTTCCCGAGAAAGTCTTCGGTTTTACAGGGTTTTCCATCCTGATCAATTAAATCAAATCTTCCACCAATTTTGGCTTTGCCTAAAGTCTTTCTCCGTTCAGCGTCTAGCACTAAATTTAAAACAAGCGCATGAACACTTGGCACACATTTAAAATGGTGGTGGTTATTTACTTTTTTGTTTCTTGTTTTTCACGTACAACATGCCAAGTAAGAAACTCCCCCCAATTGCGAAGGTTATTCCAAGAGTTTTCCACGTAACTGGCTATGAAAAATGCTTGGAATTGTAGTAAGAATTAAAAAAAATTAACCCTAGCTCTTTAAAGACTTACTCCTTTTCCTTTGCCTTTTGCCGCTTTCTTTGGAGGCATTTCATTTGCCTCGTTAGGGTTGGATGAAGGTGGGGTTGTGTAATTTCTATGTGCATTTTTCCAAAGGGTGGAATATATATGTTGACATCTGACGCATGATAAAGATGTGCCTAAATGAGCATCAAAGTTATTTTTCATGAATTTTAGTACCGCTAATTACATAATGTTAATAAATAAATTAACATAAAAAATTACTAAGTCTTGGTTGTAACTTACTTTTTGAGATTTGGTTATTTACTATGCATTTATTAATGAATTCCGATTTAAACACGTTAGGTCTAATACTTTCGTATACATTTTTAATTAACCGGCCTCTGTAAATAGCAAATGCCATATTTTTAATTAAATTATAAGTACCAAAATGACAAACAATCCGTTTACACCCGGGCAGTTTGCAGCAGACAAACTGATAAACGTAAAATTACGTAACTCTATAACAGTTTCACCATTGGTATTTTTCATAGAGTAGTTTTACTGGAGTGATAATAAATGTTTATTTAAAGGTGGGTCACACTGTGGGTGAATCTCCCCAAATATTTCTCCATGGTGCTAGATTTGTAACTTCCAAAGTTCCAATGAAAAATGTCAGTAGTTCAGTTCTGTTCAGCTAATTGACAAGGGTTCAATGGAAAGTTACGCGCTTGTGGCGCCATCCCAGTGCAACTAAGGGAACTAATAGAAAAGGCGGGAAGACCCCAAGGTTCGTAAAGAGAAAGCACTATATAGGTTGCCTCAATCCGCGCATTTCGCCTTCGATATTTCCCGTAATTTCATTGGCTAATAAAACGACTCTCTCACTGACGTCGTACGTGGAGATCTGCAGACGACGTAATGGTTTTCACGCCATAGTTCATCTGTATTTCTTTCGAATGGGGTTTTTCTTTCCCCGGCGCTTTCGAAATTGGAACCACGACTTTAGGCAAAGGTTAGTAATAATTATAAATACAGATTACAGATGACATGATATGAATAAGCCTGCTCTGATAGAAGTTTCTATTTGTTATGACCAAGGCTTACAATAGAATTTCTATCCAGAATCGCGATTTATGCTTATTTCCCATGTTTCTTGCTAGTTGATATTGTAACTTAAATAAGGAACTTCTTTTTAGGACAGAAAATCATTTAACATGCCTTATGGTGGAGTAACGTGTGCCGTTACTGGATGTGACAATAAATTTCGAGTAACTTCTAAATCTGATGGCAATTTGTAAAAATGCGCACTTTCATAAGAATGAAATTTTTAAATCAGCTAGTCATTGAGCCAAATCAAGATAAAAAAACAGCTAAAAAAACATTAAAATTTGTTACCTAAGAAAAACAAAGATACCTGATTTTTTGAAAATAAATTATTCTCGTTGTGATATATTCAAATGATACCTGATTTTTTGAAAATAAATTTTTCTCGTTGTGATAAATTCAAATGATACCTGATTTTTTTGAAAATAAATTTATCTCGTTGTGATAAATTCAAATGATACCTGATTTTTTTGAAAATAAATTTATCTCGTTGTGATAAATTCAAATGATACCTGATTTTTTTGAAAATAAATTTATCTCGTTGTGATAAATTCAAATGATACCTGATTTTTTTGAAAATAAAAGTATTAAATAATTCCTATTTAATATGCTTCCATATTGAAATCAAATATATATTAGTAATTAAAAAAAACCAATTAAAAACAATCTAAATTCCGAAGGTAAAAGATTCCCGCTGTAACTTTTGAATAATATCTCAACTTGTGACGTCACACGTTTTATAAAGCAGACGACGCTTCAAGCCATCCCAAAACTTTTCTCAAACCATAGAGGGATCGAGACCCCCTTGGGAAGACCCAATTAACTATATCACGCGCTTGTGGCGCCATCCCGGTGCAACCAAGGGAACTAAAAGAAAAGGCGGGAAATTTGACTGATTTAAACAATACATGTATTTATACATTTCTTATCTAAGCTTCTAGATGGCAACACCATCTCGTGATAAACAGGGTAGCTGTCCGTCCGTCCAAATGTTTTCAAAAGTGTCCCACGTACCCCAATAGGCAGGTTAACCAGTTTCTCAACTCAATGCATGGAGCCATAAAAAAGGGAGAAGTTGTGTCTAGTAACGTTAAGGCTTGTTTTATGCACTAACAATCTCTTGTTTTTATTGCTCCATGGGAGCGCCCCGTGAGAACCCAACCCTATTGGCCTCGATTGTGCGTCGTCTGCAAGTTGCAATTTCGTGCATTATTTTGAAAATTGTTGGAAAGCATGGCTTCCGCAGATACCAAAGAATGTTCTAACGAAAGTGATGATGAACTTAAAGAAACTCGCTTTTGGGAACTACCTAAGTAAGTCAAGCTATTTTAATTTCTACTGGTTATCTACAATTTAGATGTTTACTTATCATAGAAAGGATATTTACATTGATCCTAAGGCTCCATTTTTAACTAAACAATCAATTGAGAGACATAACATAACATATTTAAAAGCATTGGCGGATTTTTACGATATAGAACGTCCAGATGACTCTGAAGCGTAAAATTATATTTAATTTTTCACGTTTGTTTAATGATTAATGTGATAAGAAAATTCATAGGTCAAAACTTGCACTTATTAAGGATGATAGATTGGATGAAAATAATGCACCAATATCATTTGATCAATTTACCAGCATTTCAGCTAACGATCAGAAAACGTACTTGCAGTTATTTCAGAAATATTCACAACATAGAGTTGATGTGAATGAAATCACTCCTGAAAGAATGCTTGAAGTGGAAAAATTAGCGGTAATGTGATCATATTATCTTTGGTTTTTAGCAGGGTTCATACAAACCTGGAAAACCGGGAAAACCTGGAAAAATCAGGGAAATAAATAGTTGACAAATACCTCATGGAAAATTCAGGGAAATTTCGAATTTTTAGTAAAATTCAGGGAAATGAGGGAAATTTGCGTCAAACAGGGGCCGAGTAATTAAGCAAAATGTTCGTGAACATACCCCCCTCCATAGGATTAACATTACACTATACTTTGGAGGCTCGTAACTCTGGTTATATTAGAGATACGGGGATGTCCTTTGAGTATGTTATAGTCCAATTTGTCCCCCATCCAACCATACTAAAAACTTAGGTCTATGACAAACAACGGCCGAGTAATTGAGCAAAATGTTCACCCCCTCCATAGGATTAACATTACACTATACTTTGGAGGCTCGTAACTCTGATTCTACTAGAGATACGGGGATGTCCTTTGAGTATGTTATAGTCCAATTTGTCCCCCATCTAACCATACTAAAAACTTAGGGCTACGACAAACAACGGCCGAGTAATTAAGCAAAACGTAAACTGAACCCCCTCCATAGGAATAGCATTACACTAAACTTTGGAGGCTCGTAACTCTGGAAAATTCAGGGAAGTATGTGGTTAAAGACCTGGAAATCTCAGGGACGTTAGTTTTCCAGAAGTTGTATGAACCCTGAGTTAGGGCCTTTACTTTAATTAATTGTAATTAAATTAAACGTGTTTAGGACTTGCACGGTAAAGTTACGATAGAACAGGAACTATTTGTTAAGTATATGAAGGAAAATTACGCAAATAGAATTGATATATATGACAATCTTCAATTCTCCGCTAGAAAATACATTAAAGTATGCCTTAATTCGTAATTTTTTTTAATTAATTAAGTTTTCAGGGGTAGATGTTCATTATTCATTTGATATCTAATTGTTCTTATAGGAGTTATGTGTTTCAAAATTAAGGTTATCACTAAAATATCCTTGTTGGTATAAATATGACGAAATCATACAATTTTGGACTCAAGAAAAGATTTTGAAAGAAACACCAATGAGTTTTAATTTGGATAAAGTTCTCCTAACCTTAGTAATTAAATTAATCTTTGTTAATGTGCTTTTCATTTTAAAGGGAGGGTGAAGTAGAAAATCAAGTGATTTTTTATCGATTCTTCTTCCAGTCTGCATAGTGAAACATTCAGGAAATAAATACAGTCTCCGAATGATTTTAAAATTATTTCAAATTAGGTTCAGATTTTAAGGATAATTTAAAAGAAGGTCCTCCGACCAATCGCGTAACGCCCTGCCTTTTTATTAACAAAATTCTCGTGGCACGCATGCTCAATGTCTCGCGCCACGATTGTCACGTCGCGCGCCTAATTTCATCAAATCTCGTGATAAATTTCATTCAACACGGAACATGCCACGAGAATTTTGTTAATAAAAAGGCAGGGCGGTACGCGATTGGTCGGAGGTCCTTGTTCAAAATTATCCTTAAAATCAGAACCTAATTTGAAATAATTTTAAAATCATTCGGAGCTGGTATTTCCTGAATGTTTCACTGTGCAGACTGGTCTTATAATTAGAAGAAGAATCGATAAAAAATCACTTGATTTTCTACTTCACCCTCCCTTTAATAGCGAGTCATAATTTTTTTTCTGATAAATTTTAAAGGGAATAGTACATAGTTTGGTTTTACCGAATCCAAAATTAAAATCCCAGATATTACCCAGGGATTATTACAGAATTACTAAAGTATTTCCAATAGGGTCTACTGAGATTGATGCAGACGTACATCCCAGCAAAATGGTAATAGGGGACCGTCAATTTCATGTTGCCACTGAAAACTATAGCTTTATTTCTTTAAATATCTATCTACGTTATTAGGTTTCTAGCCGAGATACAATAGCTCTTTCATTAGCTGAGAAATATAAAGCCGATGTTATCTTAACTTTAAGTTCATTTAAGACATTGTTACTATTACCTCCTTATGAAAATAACTGGGAACTTATCGTAACCGTCAAAGAAAATGGTGTGTTGCATCATTGCATGCTTACTTTGGCGTTAAAGGGACAATGAAATGTCCTGACAACCAATTTTTAGTTGTTTTAGATCATCAAAATCGTTAACAAAACTTACCAAACACTTCTGTTAATTTTTTACTAAGCCTAACACCAAAAGTGAATGAGAGGAAAAGTATGAAAATGGCCAAAAGTCGCGAGTCATCGGAGTTTCGCCGTAGTTGACCGTTTTATTGGCGTAGCTATACTGGACATGTTCACTCCCTTAAAATAGGTCTTGTGTTAATTCGCGGTTACCGTCGTCTGCTATTGCGTATGCTAGAACTTCCCCGATTCGTGTTTGTAGTCAGGATAGAGTAGTTGGTAATGTTTAAAAGGTACTTGAAGGTATAATATGGATTTAAGTAAGGTTATCGAAGAGAGCGTAAAACAATAGATACGTTTAAAACAAATCTCGGTAATTTAGCTATAGCGCGAGCGGCTTGCGTCGTGATGCGCATGATCGAGTGGGCTATCTTTAAACCAAGGAGCATCAATAAATGTCTGAACTACTTTCAGTCGCGAGTTTGCAAGTCCATCAGTCACTAGTAAACTAAATAGTTATTGGCGAAACTTTGATGTCCGCGTTTTTTAACACAGGCTCTATGGCCATTGTCATACTTTCCCTCTCATCCACTTTTGCTAACACTTATTTTTGATAAGAGAAGTGTGTATTTTAATTTCAAATACCTCTAACCATGCAATTACAGCTTTTTTGGATATATAAAATATGCGCGCTGTATTAAAAATTCATGTGGTCGTTATAAAAATACTAAATTGTTTATTTAATTTAACGTCTACGTAGCACGTCAACTTTTAAGCTCTATAATTTAATTATTTTATTCTTTTTTCATCCTAAATCGATTAGAAAACATCCTAAATCGATTAAAAAAATGGCTGTCTGGCCATTTCATTCTCCCTTTAAAATGTTTTCTTGCTACAATTTATATCATTTTATCGTAGATGATGGTAAAAAGATGGTTATTATTGACAAACCCTTGTGTTCGGGTCCAACACGCGTTCGTGAACAAACGTATCGCTACTTCAAATACGCCGCACGTGTTAAATACACGAATTTTTTTCCCGAATGTCCTGAAGAAACTGAAATTATTCAAAAACGTAAAGTCTTGGTTCATGATGAGGATGAGCTTTTCAATGATGGAAATACAGATCTTGATACATTAGAAGGATTGTCTCCCCCTAAAAAATTAACCAAAATCGAACTAGTAAAGCCTAAAATTAAGAAAGAAAAACATGTAAAAGAAATGGAAAAAGGGAAAGATATTGAACAAGAGAAGGAACGAGAGTCTGAAAATATTGTAGATGTCGATTGTGCCCTAATGGTTAATGATCTAGTTGACAAAATCGAAAACGGAAATATTAAGGAATCTCTCCATAAATCTGTACTTGAGGGGAAAATTGAACAACCCGCGGTGGAGGGGGAAATTGAACAACCGGCGGTGGATGGGGAAATGGAACAACTCGCGGTGGAGGGGGAAATTGAACAATCCGCGGTGGAGGTGGAAATGGAACAATCAGCGGTGGAGGGGGAAATGGAACAATCCGCGGTGGAGGTGGAAATGGAACAATCAGCGGTGGAGGGGGAAATGGAACAGCCGGCAGTGGATGGGGAAACGGAACAACTCGCGCTGGAGGGGGAAACGGAACAGTCCGCGGTGGAGGGTAAAACGGAACAACTCGCGGTGGAGGGTAAAACGGAACAGTCCGCGGTGGAGGGTAAAACGGAACAACTCGCGGTGGAGGGTAAAACGGAACAGTCCGCGGTGGAGGGTAAAACGGAACAACTCGCGCTGGAGGGGGAAACGGAACAGTCCGCGGTGGAGGGTAAAACGGAACAACTCGCGCTGGAGGGTAAAACGGAACAATCCGCGGTGGAGGGGAAAACGGAACAATCGGCGGTGGAGGGGAAAACGGAACAATCGGCGGTGGAGGGGAAAACGGAACAATCGGCGGTCGAGGGGGAAACGGAACAGTCCGCGGTCGAGGGGGAAACGGAACAATCCGCGGTGGAACAAAGTCAAGAAACTGCTAAGGATATTATTAAAAAACCTGAAAAATGTGAAACTGAAAATGTGGATGGTAGCAATCTGACTGGAGCACAGATTTCTTCGGAATCTGAACCGGAAGATCTTGTCATTGATCTAGAACAAACTCCAATGATGGTTGAATCTAATAGCGAAGAGGAGAAAAACTCAAATGATGACGATTCAATTGTTGAAAGCAATGCGGAACGCGAAGATGATTCCCAATCAAAATGCATAGAAAAGAAATCAGATTTTTTACCCATCATTACCAGGTCAAGAGCAAAGCTATGTCGCTCTCTAAACATAACCGATAACGCCTTGTCCACCCTGGTTACTGAAATCTCACCTTCAAGTCCTACATCTTCGAACTGCGGGGAAACTGATGAAATCAAATCCCCTAGTAAGTTTAGTTTGATCAAGAAGTGATATCTAGTTTATTAGGGAGAAGGTATAAATTCGCCACATTTGCCTCAGCTTTATCTCCAGTCCAAACGTATAGTAGGTCCGGAGTTAATCCCCGCCGCCTCTAAATTACAACCAGCATGCATCTCATTGGTTCTTGAAAACTCACGACAGCGCGACGCGAATGACGAAAATTACAGTCATATTTTCCGACTGAGGAGAGTGTAGCGAAATAGCCCGGCCTCCTTTTACGTCCCCCCCGTTGTATTTTGAAAGGGGGACTGGGACTATGGCGCGAGAATACTTAGGCATCTTGTACCCTCTCACTAGTAAACTAGATATAGCTTCTTGGTTTGGTGGTTATTCCGAATGGGATTAAAAATCAGATTTATTTCTGTCGGGTAGCGGTTATTCCATTGAATGAGGAACCTACTAATGATAAATTTGGCGTTTCAATACCCTTGGAGCCGGAAACGGCTTATCCTCCTGTTGGTTGCACTGAAAATGTTCAATATAGTCTATTCTCACTATCAAATTTAAAGATTTTGTTTCGAGGCAAGACTCATGCTCTAAAAGCTCCGCTATCTAAACCTGTAAATATTTTCTAACCCTTTTTTTTATGCAATTCATTTAAATAATTTTAATTGCTTTTTTTTCTTTCTAGTTTATGATTTATCCGAAGTTGGAATTCTTTGCAGAATATTCTGCGGAGGAAAATTCACCCAGAGAAATTTGTAATCAATGGGCCACCTTGCTTACTCATCCTGGTTGTCAACTTTTAAGAGGTTAGTTGAATTTTATTTTTTTTTTTATTTTTTTATTTTTATTGAAATTGTTTAATGGATTTTTTCTCTTCATTTGTATTAGTTGGGATAAATGCTAAAACGTCCGAAAATATTATGATGGAAGAATTAACGATGGATGATTTATTGCAAAGTACCGATGTCCTTAAACTTAGGTTAGAAAAAAATTAAGTTTAAGTTTGTCTTTTAAAATTTTAAATATTTTTTTTTTTTTTTTTGGAAATTTTTAGATTAAAGCCTACAAATACTTTGAACCAGATGCATTCTCTCTTGGAGAAGTTTTTAAGGTTTGTTTTTCAATTTAACTTTATTTACTTAATTTTGTTAGTTTATTTATTTATGTAATATTTGTTTACTTATTTATGTATGTAATTTTTGTTTATTTATTTATGTATGTATGTATGTAATTTTTTTGTTAATTTATCTAATTCTTGTTATTTTTTGTTAATTTCTGTAATTTTTTGGTTAATTTATCTAATTCTTGTTATTTTTTGGTTAATTTATCTAATTCTTGTTATTTTTGTTAATTTCTGTAATTTTTTGTTAATTTCTGTAAATTTTTTGTTAATTTCTGTAAATTTATTGTTAATTTATGTAATTTTTTGTTAATTTATGTAATTTTTTGTTAATTTCTGTAAATGTTTTGTTAATTTCTATAAATTTTTTGTTAATTTCTGTAAATTTTTTGTTAATTTCTGTAAATTTTTTGTTAATTTCTATAAATTTTTTGTTAATTTCTATAAATTTTTTGTTAATTTCTATAAATTTTTTGTTAATTTCTATAAATTTTTTGTTAATTTCTATAAATTTTTGTTAATTTCTGTAAATTTTTGTTATTTATGTAATTTTTTTGTTAATTAATGCAATTTTTTGTTAATTTATGTAATTTTTTCGTTAATTTATGTAATTTTTTCGTTAATTTATGTAATTTTTTCGTTAATTTATGTAATTTTTTCGCTAATTTATGTAATTTTTTCGTTAATTTATGTAATTATTTTGTTAATTTATGTATGTTCCTTTTTATTATTTATATTTATATATTTAATATTTCTTTGTTTTTAATTTATTTATTTAATTTTGCAGTTTAACTCCTGGCAGTTATTATTTATGCCATAATCAAAACGAAACTGTTGCCACTTTGTACAAAGAAAGCGATACGAAGTATGTGCTAGCTTTTATTTATTTGCTTTATAAGTAGATGAAATTAATTAATATATTGAGTCGATAATTAAAATTCCTATTAAATAGGAGTTTTGATCTTCATTCGTTAATTGAGTCAAGACTAGAAGATATTGAGGATGACAATCTCTATACCAAGGATAGCAATTGGGTCAATTTGAATCCTGGCATCTTATTACCACCTCTAATCAAATTGAATAAAGTTCCTGCACTATTTCCACTGGGTAAGCCAAAAAATTGTTTTAATTATTCTTATTTCAAATTAAGGGGTTAAAAAACAACGTTACAATATTTATTACTAAATCCCTATTTCAATTTAAAAACGCGTGTAGTTCTGAATCTTAGTTGCAAATTTCCGGGTGTCATTTCATACTCCCTTTCGACAAAAGTCTATAGATATAAAAACTCAAAGTAGGCCTACACTTTGTTGAAACTTGCTGGCGCGGTGTAACATTAGAAGCCCTCCTTTATCCCAAATCCACCTTATTCCCTATCGCCGGAAATTAGGCTTATCTCGGGATTCGTGGAGGGGAGTAACGGGAAGAAATTCGTCTGTCGTCTGCTACAAAGACCAACAATATGTACTGTAGCAGACGACAGCCTATTTTCTTCCCGTTACAACCCTCCACGAATCCCGAGATAAGCCTAACTTCCGGCGATAGGGAATAAGGTGGATTAGTGTCGACCCCCTTCTGAATATGATTACCTTCCCGACCATGGCACAGGGAACAAGCCGTGAATAGGCTCATAAAGTAGCAGGTGTTAGCTCTAGTACCAAAAATGAACGTTTGGATCGCCATCATCAGGTAATTCTACTTTCTATGAACCTATGACGTCAAGAAGCTCTTCCCTGATTGGTTAATTTGTGTAGGGGGTTAATTGAAAGGACGGGGTAGTTTGCTTCTCAGTTTACGTGCCTTCTACAGCCAAAGGCAGGGAATTGTTAATGGAGTGCACTTTTTGTTTTTTATCTATATGCTTTTGCTTCCGATTGGTTTGATGTTAAAGGGAGGTCGAAATGGCAGATAACCATTTATTAATCGCTTTAAATTGTTTAAGTAAGTTCAAGATCATTAAGGAAACTTACCGTAAATGTTTTATAAATTTTCGAAAGTTAACATTCTAAGCCTAATCTTTGAAGTTTCAAAATGTGCAGGAGAGTTGTAGAGCTGTGAATAGAAATACACTCATGGTTTATCGAAACACAGCTTTAGGCATGGTTCTTAAACTCGCTTATAGAGCTATTTCAGTGGGGGAAAATTTCGTCTGCTACGAAAATTGGGCCTGCCTTTGAGTGTAGAGGGCGGCCATTTTATGAGGGTTTCTCTATGGGCAAATATCATTGGTGACGTAGCCATTACCCCCTCTGAAATAGCTCTATAATGGGGTATTTTTTCCAAGTTTTGGAAGGGACAGGTCGGGGGGCACGACACCTATGTATTCCCGACAGGTTGACCGCATGTTACATGTCCACAATGAATTATGCCCCTAAAATCCACCCTAATGAGGTAAATTCCGAAGAAAGCTCCAATTTTGAGAGAGATAGTCCCACCTTGAAACTTCGACCATTTATATAAAATTAACAGAACGGTTTTGATAAATTTTTTAATGATTTTGTCGTTATTTTATCAATTTAAATCGATTGAAAAAATTATAGTCTTGCCATTTCAGCTTCCCTTTAAACCAAATTGCTTTCGTTCATTGTTAATAGAGAGCGCCACAAGTCCTATTCTCAAACTTATTTTTAATTTTTTTATAATAGCGGTATTTTTTCCCGCCATATTTTTACGAAAATAATTTAACAATATTTAAAAAAATATTTAAATACGGAAATAATTAACCGCTATGAAATGCTAATTAAGAAATTTATATAAGATTTCAAGTAAATTATTTGCATGAGAGGAAATATTATAATTTATCCTAAGGCGAAATTAATAAATTAGTTAAGTTCATTAGGGGTTTTTAATTTTTTAAATTGCTGTAAGAATCGTATTAAATATGATTAACTGTACCATTTACTGTCATACAAGCCTTACGAATCAGATAACAAGCTAATTGAGGCAATTTCAGGGTAGAATTAAAGAAATAATTTGACATCAAATTTGATCTCAAGGTCGTTTTAAGAACACCCAAAAACTTAAAAATGTTTAATATTTCGTTATCTCTGAAAAACCAAGGGCTATTTTTGAAAGATAGTTGCAGCTCTTAAGGTCTTTAGATAAGTCATACCCACAAACAAAATTCTTTAAATTTGTTAGCAGAATATTAAACTGCCAGTTGCTAGCGGCTGCTTTATGCCTTTGACAATAAGTTCATAAGATATGTTCCATAAGTTTGACACTGGTTACAAACTGGAGCTTGTCATGAAGTGACGTAGGTGTAACGTCATAGATTCTCGTAAAGCGACGCCTGATGAGGCGCTGTCAAAGGCTTAGTATAGAATAAATAGAAAGATGGGCTGCAAAATTGACCGAGTGTAGTCTATTCTCGCTTGTCGTTCTCGAACTAGCTCTCAGTAAGTCTCTAGCATTACGAAGTATTGGAAGTGTCATTCATACTTATGGAACATATCTTATGCTTAAGAATCGGCGCAAAGATAACGTGGCTTGTGAAGTTAATCGCTATCCTCCTTGCCTTTGAAATCTGTTTGATTTTCGCTGCCAAAAACCATGATTCGAAATAGACAAAAAGCTGAAGCCTTTTGTATGGTGATTGGCTCATAGTGTTGACAGTTCAGTCAGAGTATAGAGATATATCTCAGTTTGTTTGGTAGCTCTTTGGTTCTATGATCAAACAACATGGGTGACGTCACACCAAGGCGTCTGAGACGGGGCGGAAATAAGCTCAGGACACTGGCCATTGTCCAATAAATTTTTAAAATGTCCCATAATTTTTCTAAACATTAAGGGGGTCAGTAGACATTTTGACCAATAAATTTTCCGAGGTTTGACTATGAAGATGCGACACTATTTTTGCACACTCCGGTGGACAATGTCCTATAATTTTTCCAGTCAAAGGGGGCATCACTGGACACAAGTCCTATAATAAATTTTTCTTATTTCCGGCCCTGGACTCTGAGAGAGCTCTATTGCCCTCTTTGGGTTCCTGAGGGGGCCAGTGACTTAGTTCAATCGGTGTACACGCTTCGAAAGCCCTATGTACCATTAAAAGTGCTAAACTCGTTACGCGTAATCCGTTATCAGTGTACAGGGACTATTTAGAGTGATTAGCTCCTTGAACAAGGTACCATAAGTTGGCTTCTCTGCAAAGTAATTTGCTGGAAGGGTCTATTCTTGGTGTAGAAACAACCACTCGATTTTTTTTTTTTGAAATTAAAAACACTTTAGTTAGTTTAAAAAAAATAAGAAAACCACTCGTTCTCCTTGAAGTGTGGGCTGTGTTTAAAAATCGGAAATTGCGATCGAATTTCCGCGTTTAAATAAGTGATGTGGATATAATATCCATAGAAAACGATCAAAACTTTTCCAAAATAAGACTATACAGGGTGTTTCTGATAAGTATGGCAAAAATTAAGGGGGATGTTCTTTGGGAACTCGATTTTGAGTCGAAAATGTAACTTCTATCACATTTTGGCGTCTGGGCCCCTGTTTCCAAGTTAAGGTTGGTCAAAGTATCTTAGGGGTGACCCCTTAAATTTAATTAAGAAACTGAAAGACAATGATTTATAATTTATTAAAGGGAGGGTGAAGAGGAAAATCAAGTGATTTTTTTTATCGATTCTTCTTTTAATTATAAGACCAGTCTGCATAGTGAAACATTCATGAAATACCTCCAAATGATTTTAAAATTCAAACTAGGTTCAGATTCTAACGATAATATGAAATAAGCCCCTCAGACCAATAGCATAACGCCCTGCCTTTATGTTAACAAAATTCTCGTGGCACGCTCCATGTCTCGCGAAACGATTGTCACATCGCGCGCAACTTTTATCAAATCTCGTGATAAATTTCATTCGACACGGAACGTGCCACGAGAATTTTGTTAATA
This sequence comes from Phalangium opilio, assembly GCA_019434445.1. Lineage (NCBI taxonomy): Eukaryota > Metazoa > Arthropoda > Arachnida > Opiliones > Phalangiidae > Phalangium > Phalangium opilio. The sequence continues at coordinate 2,338,748 of JAEQBA010003137.1, forward strand.
AAAAGGCAGGGCGTTACGCAATTGATCGGAGGGGCTTATTTCAAATTACCCTTAAAATCTGAACCTAATTTGAATTTTGAAATCGTTCTGAGGTATTTCCTGAATGTTTGACTATGCAGACTGGTCTTGTAATTCTAGAGGGCCGGTAGGCCCTTCTAGATAAGATCCCACACCCTCCCTTAATGTTAAATGAAAATTCACAGATTTTCGCCGATTTTCCCATAGGAATAACATGGGGTTTTTGGTGCTCCTGTACATCGAATCATTTAAAAACTACATGGAAGTTAGCTTTCGGAATACTTTTAAATTAACAAGTAACTATTCAGGGTGTGCCTTTTTCAAGTTTCATCAAATTTAATTAAGTCTAAGTATGTTAATTTAATTAAAAATGTGAGTACCTCAAAAGATTATTCTACAGCAGACGACGCTAATTGTTCGTTACTCTACAGTAGACGACGCTAATTTGCCATTTCACCGCCTTGAAACTTTAACTTGATATTTTTCAATAAATATAACACTATATTTTTTAAAAACTTCTCTGGCGGGTCTAATTTTCGTTTAATTATGTGTCTCGGTTGAAATTCTATACTTAAGATACCTTTTTAATTTATATTTTAGATGTTAGTTTCGACCAAGGCTTAAGTTACCTTACTGAGGCCATGGATTTATAATAGAAGCTTACGCTTCATGGATATTTCCCTGTAGCCTTCAGTAAGGCATTTTGATTTTAAACACATTTATGTCACAAAAATTCGCGCGGGTGGGGACTGGGGGGCTGATGACGTAGAAATTGAGGCAAACTTTTTTTCTTTTGGCGCGCGTGCGCGCGCTATTCAAAATTAGCACTCGATCACGTGAAAAACTTCAACCCCCCCTCTGAATTTGCCTCAAATTCTACGTCACAAACGCGCGTGCCAGGCTGGTACTATTTCAGACGAGGAATAAATGTTGTGCGCGTTTTAAGGTGAGTGAAATATCCAGGAAGCGTAAGCTTCTATTATAAATCTATGCTTAGGCAGACTATGGAGTGAGTCTATGCAATGGGTGATTGTAAAAGCTGGAAGGATAGATGGATCAGTGTTGGAAATAAGGATATTTTTAAAACTGGACCTGTGGCCTAGGTATTTTAATTAAAATAACTGTCCACGGTGCCAATCACTGTAAACGTACAAGGGCAGTGAACGCAATGTCATGGATAATTGCAATCGTAAAGTGGACTGTAAAAGATACGGCTTTAATAGTTTAAAATCGTGGCAGGTTTGTTTTGAAGTTGACTATAAAGCTCGGGTTCTAAAACGAATTGTGAGCCGTATCATATAAGAATTAGTAGAAGCACCATTTTTAACCTCGCCCTAGAAGTGAAAAATTTCGCATTTCAGGCAAATATTATTTTATAATAGATTAATACAAATAAAGACTGAAGGAACAGATATTATAAAAAAAAGGACTTGGTTTGCCCAAGCCTAAAAACCAAAACGATAAGAGTTTTTTCCAGTTGACTGAAGCGCGGATATTTTATTTTTCTATATAATTTTAAAGACAATCTGTATTTTACTACTCTTTAATTCAATCTCCTGATTTTACTGGTAATGGATATATTTCCTATAAATTAATTGAAATAAAATATTACTTATCTCAGATTTTTCATGATAAAATTTTTACGAAAATGGAATTGTTGATGAAAAATCTGAGACAAGATATTTTATTTCAATTAATTTATAGGAAATAAATCCATTACCAGTAAAATCAGGAGATTGAATTAAAGAGTAGTAAAATACAGATTGTCTTTAAAATTATATAGAAAAATAAAATATCCGCGCTTCAGTCAACTGGAAAAAACTCTTATCGTTTTGGTTTTTAGGCTTGGGCAAACCAAGTCCTTTTTTTTATAATTAGTAGAAGAATCGATAAAAAATCAATTGATTTTCCGCTTCACCCTCCCTTTAAAGGGATCATTCCTAAAACACTTCAATCTTAAGTCGAAAACAGTGGCCCGGACGGCAAAATGTTTATTTATTTATAGGAGACTTATCAGAAACACCCTGTATACTCAATCCACTTTGTTGTCAAGTGTCATTGTGTATTACTCTCCGTAGACCCTGTCTTATTGTCAAAGCTAAAGAGCTGCCACTACTCGATTTCCAAGGAGCTGTTAAAAAATTCTATACCACTCCCAACCCCGAAGGGAATTAAAAAGTCTTTACATTATTACTTTTTTTTCATCAATTACTCTGTACATTCTACCCTTCCCCCCTTCTTAAATTGAAGTTTTATATAATCTTTTATATAAACGAGGGTTGGGATTCTTTACGTATGACCTGACTGGATACTTTAAGGGTTGGATAGGGATCACGTGGAAGGCGCGGTTTTCTAGTTAGAACCTAGACCGACCCCAACCTTCTTGGAGACGCTCAATCTTCTTGACTTTCACCAAACTTTTCGGACAGAGGTTTTTTTTTGAGAAATTAGTGGAGTGGGGCCCCCAGGACGTTTTTTTTATTCAGGCTTAATATTTTTGAAAGTGGTAGTCGGGTTATAACTTGGTGAAGTTTGAATTGGGATCAAACTGTAACACGATATATTCACAAGTTCCCTCAGAAAGATTTCTTTAATGCGAGATCACTTCCAAAGGCTTGGCCACTCAAATCAGAAGTATATAATACTTCTCTTTAACAGAAGTGTACCACCACAAAGCGGAGTAGGTAATTGTAACATGATTCTTCCCAACATCCCTTAACATTTGGATCAAGGTTATAGTAAACCGAATCACATACGCCATAAATAGTTCCCTCATCATTACTCTATTAGCTCTGGTCAACTATTTTCTAAGGCGCATGCGCTTGTGCGTTTTTGTCAATCCACGTCAAGATAATCAAGGTTTATGGGTTGATTGCAACTGAGGATTTAGTACATTACCAAACAGTTAGAGAATTCACCCTAGCACGGTGCGATGCCCATCTGAAGTTTGATGAGCAGTATAGTAAACAAAAAGGGCTAGCCAGGGAAGAATCATGATACTTAACTAAAGTATTAAGGTTAGGACTAGAAGGACTTGCAACTATCCCTTTAATTACCTTCTTTCGTGATTGCTACAGTATGAAACTTAGTAAATTTTTTCCCGAAGTCTAGGAATGGTATTTAGACTAAAGTTACATGTCAGTTAGTATTATCATGAATTCTCATTGTCCTTCTCGTATTATTTATGACTCTTCTAAATGAAGATTAAAACTCTGTATCAATATAAACGTCCTGACTGATAATAATCACGCCCAGCCCAAACCGCTTTACCTAGAAAGCTTAAATTTTTCTGAAACGTTACTCTTAATTAGCTAGTATTTACTGGGAAGTATTTTTTCAATCAATACCGCCACCATCTTGGAAAACGCTGGCCAGAAATGTGTACCTTCCTTGAGGAATGTTCATCATACGATGTGGCTAAAAAGGTTTTTCTCGACGAAATAGCGTTCTTACAGACTTACATTTTAAGATTAACCTGAGCAAAACCGATCCCCTTTACTAGTTAAGGATGATAACTTATAATAATTGAAAATGTGGTTTTTTCTAGTATACAGGGTGTTTCTGATAAGTCTGGCGTTAACTAAAGGGGCATGTTCTTTGGGTGCACGATTTCGATTCGAAAATGTAACTTCTATATCCATTTTGCCACAAGGGACACTGTTTTCGAGTTAAGATTGTCCAGCATTTTACGGATGCCCCCTTAGATTTAATTAAGAAACTGAAAGACAATGACTTCTAGTTTAGTTAGGGTTGCCTCAAGGGAGTTAAGATTGTCCAGCATTTTACGGATGCCCCCTTAGATTTAATTAAGAAACTGAAAGACAATCATAACTCGAAAACAGTGTCAATTGAAGCAAAATGTCATAGAACATTTTCGACTCAAATTCACCCAAAGAACATCCTCTTTAATTTATGGCAGAGGCAGACGTATCAGATACACCCTGTAAAAGGTTACAAATTTTATAGGGGAGTTTACTACGTTTTCTTTTTTACATAAGTCCAATGACTTGGGCCTAATTATTTTAAATGAAAGCCTGGCCATTTATTTTCCAAAACTAAAACCTCTCTTAGCTAAGCACTTGACTCTTTTAGTGAATATTTCTTTAGAAAGTTGAAAATGAAGTCTTCAAAATACTAATTTGGGGTTCTCTTCTTTCTATTTCTAAGAAAAAAATGATTATAACTCATTTTAAATTGTACGAAACACTAGTAATTACATGGCTAAAGCCCCCTATAACTAAGTTATTTTTCCATGTAACCTGCATACTTTTTGAAAGGGTTTCGGAGTATATATTATTTTCAAGGACCTGCCGAGTTTTAGAGCAATTACATTCTCAATTACAAGATGTTAGTTTAGAGCGATGTTATATAAGTAATTTATTTCCAAAAAATACTCCATAGAGAACAAATTGCCCCTTTTTACATAATTTTGTAAAGTGGCAGAATTTTCTCTTGCAGTCTTTAAAATATTTGTTGTGAAGGGCACAAACAAATTAGGATGGGAAAATGACAAGTTATTTAGCTCACAAATTAGGATGGGAAAATGAGGAGATATTTAGCTCAAAAATTAGTGAAAATTATAATATATTTAGCTCAAAAATACATGAAAATGACAAGATATTTAGCTCAAAAAATCATGAAAATGACAAGATATTTAGCTCAAAAAATCATGAAAATGACAAGATATTTAGCTCAAAAAATCGTGAAAATTACAAGACATTTAGCTCAAAAAAAAATCGTGAAAATTACAAGATATTTAGCTCATATCCAAAGTAAATAGTACTTTTCTTCGAAAAACGTGTACTAAAACACGAAGCTCCATAGACGTTCAGCACTTTAACTTCTTCAAGACGGCCGAAATTTCGCAAGAACCTTTACGTGTTATACGCTTCTTCTAATTTGAAAATAAATATTGAAAAGTACCTTTAATTTGTTTTTATCGGCGCTAAACTTCAAAGAGTGCTAGGATAGAAGTCAGTATATTAAGCAATAACCCCATAACGTTCCCAAAGATAATTTTTTTAAAAATACGAGTAAATCAAGACAAGTTTAACCTTGCGAATGTGTTATAACTCAATCTTCTCCTTTCTTTAAATTCTGACATAAAATGTAAATTTTAAAATTCGATTTTTTTCATTCTTTCTTTTTCATTTTGCCTTTCATCTCGTAATTTTATATTTCGAAACTTTCTTTTAAAATTTTAACTTTATTGAATAGCAGCTAGCTGCCTTGTCCTTGTTACGATCGTTATTCTAGCGTATTTTCCTCTATTGTTCGAGTGTGAATAAACGGCCCTTCCCGATAATTAACTTAATACCCTGTCTAATAATTATTTTACAAAATGAATTTCACTTCCATTAATACAATGGGCTACAGTAGCGTTTTTTATCTCTTCCTATTTTACCCACCCTTGTCCTTCAAGATTTATACAATTTTTAGATAATTTCTTACGTTTTTATCGTTCGGTGTTTAATTCTGTTCCGTCTAGCCCTTTTTGGTCAAGGATTTCGCTTAGAGTATATCAATTTTTTTAATCTTAACTATACGTGGGGATTGGGCAAGTTTGAGTTTAAACATTTTTTTATGAAAGGAGGAAATAATTAGGACCCCAAGATCAGAGAATTTTTAGTGGTTAGTTATATGGACCATTTTTAAATAATCGTCTTTGACTGGTAGATAATTTTTACACGCAGCTCAAGGGATGAACTTTTAAATTACATTTAATTTGTGATATTTAAAAATCTAAATTATCGAATTTATTAATATTATAATTTGCGAAAGAAATGTTTAAACATCTATCTTGATGAAGAAAATTTGAGATGACTAGTTGGATCAATTCGATATGACCAATCAGCGATATTTGATTTTACCTTTGACCAATCAGAGAAACTTGATATATGACCTTTGACCAATCGTAACAATTTGATATATGACCTTTGACCAATCGTAACAATTTGATATATGACCTTTGACCAATCGTAACAATTTGATATATGACCTTTGACCAATCGTAACAAATGATATATGACCTTTGACCAATCGTAACAATTTGATATATGACCTTTGACCAATCGGCGCAGTTTGATATTAGATCATTCACCAATTGGAGCAATTTTATATCAGACCATTGACCAATCGAAGCCATTTTATATAAGACTTTTGACCAATCGGAGCAATTTGATCTAAGACCTTTGACCAATCGGAGCAATTTCATCTAAGACCTTGACCAATCGGAGCAATTTCATCTAAGACCTTGACCAATCGGAGCAATTTCATCTAAGACCTTTGACCAATCGGAGCAATTTCATCTAAGACCTTTGACCAATCGGAGCAATTTGATCTAAGACCTTTGACCAATCGGAGCAATTTGATCTAAGACCTTTGACCAATCGGAGCAATTTGATCTAAGACCTTTGACCAATCGGAGCAATTTGATCTAAGACCTTTGACCAATCGGAGCAATTTGATCTAAGACCTTTGACCAATCGGAGCAATTTGATCTAAGACCTTTGACCAATCGGAGCAATGAGCAATGTAATACATGACCTTTGACCAATCGGAGCAATGAGCAATGTAATACATGACCTTTGACCAATCGGAGCAATGAGCAATGTAATACATGACCTTTGACCAATCGGAGCAATGAGCAATGTAATACATGACCTTTGACCAATCGGAGCAATGAGCAATGTAATACATGACCTTTGACCAATCGGAGCAATGAGCAATGTAATACATGACCTTTGACCAATCGGAGCAATGAGCAATGTAATACATGACCTTTGACCAATCGGAGCAATGAGCAATGTAATACATGACCTTTGACCAATCGGAGCAATGAGCAATGTAATACATGACCTTTGACCAATCGGAGCAATGAGCAATGTAATACATGACCTTTGTCCAATCGGAGAAATTTGATATTTCACGACATTACAATGGCTCACGATATTACAATGTAGAGGTGCTTTATGGCTTTGGTTTGAATATTCTGACATCTTTTAAAACGCATCCAGAGAAGTAAGCGAAACATTTTGACTGGTAGCGTCTCTACAATTATAGCTTCACGCGATCCACACTGGTGCCCTTTACTAGTTTAAAACTATAGTTCAATATTATTCATCTGTTTCTCCTCCATTAATGCAGGAAGAATCCCAAATTCACGATAATTATTTTGACATAATCTGTTTTTTTTTTGTGTCTTCTTTTTTAATTTTACTCCCAATTTTATTTCTTATAGAAATATTTTTGCAGGAGCACCAAAATTCTTAACATTTTTCATTTATTTATTTATTGCATAATAATTTGCTTTTTATGACAGTTTCAATGGTCTTTGCATACGATCGTGTTTAAAACCATTTTGTTGTTGAAAATCCAAGGTTGCTTTGATCTTTTGAAATTACGCGAGGGTTTTATTTGAGCCTACCGTGCTATTATAATTTATTCATGAGTTTTCGCTAATAATAGGCGCTTTTCAAGCCCAACCAAAAGTGCATTCAAAATAATTGAAGCTCTGTTTGTTTGCCTTCAAAAGAGAGAAAAACTTACAAAAAACCTTGATAAGTTGATATAATAAACAGAAGTTATTAATGGATACTTAAACGCTTCTACAATTAGGCCTAGATTTTGTACTAAATGTTGGCTACTTTTAAAAATGGTAAAAACGTATGGAAATGATCACATTATGATGTTTTATTTTTTTCTGGCCGCCATTTGCCAAGATTACCATGGATTCAAACCAAAAACAATACTTGAATTGTAGATATTGTTAACCAGTTTACTAAATAACAGTCAAACCCTAAATATCGGTCAGATGTTCGCGGATTTGTAAAAGATTTCGTAGTATCTACTAACAGAAGGATATAATATTTCTCTTCGAGAGAAGTGTACCACAAAGCGGGGTATTTGTAACATGATTCTTCTTAACATCCCTTAACATATGGAGCAAGGTTGCAAAACCGAATCACATACGCGATAAATAGTTCCCTCATCATTACTCTATTAGCGCTTAACTATTTGCCAAGGCGCATGTATGCGCTTGTGCGGTTTTGTCCCCCCACGTCAAGACCATCAAGGTTTGTGCAGGGTGGATTGCTGAGGATTTAGTACTGCAAACAGTTATAGAATTCACCCTTCCATGGTGCAATGCCCATTTGAAGTTTGATGAGCAGAAGAGCAAACAAAAAGGATTATAAGCATTTTAATAATCATGTTATATAACTAAAGTGTTAAGAGGATACAGAGTGTCATCCTTCTTCTATTATCCCCTTCTGTTGGTAGTTAAGAGAATCATCCCTTCAGGTTTTCTGCTTTCAAGGTGAAGGGATTTAGGGTGGGCGTCTCTCTTATGAATTTGTTGGTTCTTTTATAAAGTGTATCGAAATTATCACCTTCACTTTCCCTTTAAAACATTTTATTCCAAAATTAAATTAACAATCTTCTTGAAATCTTTTTAGGTTCCGCAACTTCGCCAAGTAAGAAACCTAAGAAAAAAGCTAAAGGTAAAAATGGTAAGAAAAAACAATGTAAAAAATAATTGAAATTTATATGTAATTAAAACTGCGTTTAATAGTTAATATTAATTGATCATTTTTTAATAAGATTATTACAGAAAGTTGCGCGTACAATTTTAGTTAAAACCATTATCTCGCAAGGTCATTTACCCACCACCTTTTTTAATAGATTTTTATATAAAAAGGGTAGATTTTAACTAATAATTACGTAGTAACGAGCCTTGAAAAAAGTTTTGCGGTTGAAACTTGAAATGAAGCCGAACCCCGGTTACCGTTTACTACCACCACGCCACGAGTTTTATGACGTCAGTGTTTTAAATTAAGAGTTAATGGACCCCTTCTATACTATCTCTACAAATGGTCATCTTTTTTTACGATCCACTTAATGATCTAGAGGCGTTTTTGTCTTAACCCTTTTGACTCCCCGTCTCGCGGGAACCTAGTTTCTGGTTAGAAATAATAATTCTTAATAATGTACCATGACGTCAGAACCATACCATGCGGATTCCATCGGAATCTCGAAATTATATATACCATTTTCGCAGGTTTTTTCTTTTCGCCCACGATCTAATCAGAAGTGAATTATATCCCAAAGTTATCACAGTATTTGATTTCCTTTCAGTAGAGGTGATAAAACTAGTGTTTCAAGCTCTATTGGTGTTTCTTCCTTGTCCGCCATTTTCAGGGCTATGCATTCCCTTTCACTAGTTTAGTGGCAAGAGAGGGTAAGACAACGAGTATGATGTAACGATTTCACTTAGCTCACCCTTTGAAGGTGAGATGAAATCTAAACAATCTCTGTAGCCCCATCCTTGAAGGAGAGAGGAATGGAGTGGTAACCTACTTTACCTATAGCGTTGCCTCTGTACCCCCACCTACGGAACGGCACCGTAGTCCTCTCAGCATCCTCAGCGGTTAGGTAGGGTCGTACGGTACGGAGACGTAAAGAACGCCCTCTCTGTCTTAAAAATAGAAGCTAGTTCTCATACAAATACAATGGCGCTACGTGTCAGCACTTGCAATCGCCTACCAAAGGTTAGGGGTGAGCGCGAGGTACACTGGGAGAGATGCGGTGCCGCAGGTCGCCCATCATGATTCCTTATCCCTGCCCCATCCACGGCAACAAAGTCCTTCCAGCATCCTCGGCGTATAGACCATTTTACCATTTCTATGTAAATAAGAGGGAAAGACGCGGGGGTAAAACTTTGCCTTCCACTTCGCGTTTTGGCGCCTGCGCTGTAGTCTCTTTTTATCATGAGAATGCGCAGAGACGGATGGCAATGTATCAACCTCCTTGTATGTCCCGATACGGTAATACCGAGGTTTGCCTACCTATTTTTTTTTACGTCGAAAAGGTCTATTGGTAGGGTCGTACGATATGGACTAGTTTCTATTTTTAAATGGCACTACGCTGCAGCATTGAACGCAAGGTACTCTGGGAGACTTTCATTGCCGCACATGTGCCACGAACATTACTTCTTCACCTCACCTCGTCCAATTCTTACCTCCTACTCATGGCCTTCCTTCTTTAATTTACTTATGCTTTTTCGAGACCATTTGTTTTGTTGATGTCCTTTTAATTTCAACCACACCAAAGTGGTGCCATATCTCTTGGGTGAAACCACTTTTTTCTCTTCATGGTGTGGTTAGTACTTTCGCCATCGCATGGGGGTAATTGTCGTGGTGCCTCGATGATTCTAAGACCTGTATGAGGACCTTGTATCATATCCCTTTATTGACATCTCCATGACAAAAGCGTCGAAATGTAGGCGTGGAGATAAAGATTCCTTGTGTCGTTTAATTTTTTTACTAAGGTCCTTTGTTATTTCTGCCTCTCAAGTACATATCTATTCAGCCCAGGCTCGATAACTTCCGGTTTATCTACATTAAATTTAATATTTAATGTAAGTAGGAGGAGAGCTTCATTGTTGTATCTACCACAATATTTTCTTATTTTTATCAAACTTTGAAAATCTTTTGTGAATGAAAAATCTTCAAAGTTGATTGAGACTTAGGCAAAGTACTTAAAAGTTGGACGAGTGTTGTGTATTTAATGATAGGCTTTCAAGAGCTTATTATTTATTTAAACTCGTCTGAACCAAGGCTAAACTTCCAACTTTATTGGGACTAGAATTATACTTAACACCATCATAAAATGATATCACGAATATTTCTAGACAACCGTATTTGGAACTTTACGATTTTAAATATTTTATAAGAAAAGGAATATACTGTTGTGTGGGTTTTATTGTATTAAATGTAGAAAATAGCCAGTGGCTATGGGGCATCCTTACAACCTTGAATGACTTTGGTTCTGTAGGATGTAATTTTCTTTTCGTGATTTTGAGAAATTTTAAAAGCAGGAATCGCATGTTTAACGTCCTTTGAAAGTTTTTAGTTATATTTTAAGTATGGTATGCCTAAGGCTGTAATTGAAATGACATCTTTATGTAGAGGAAAGAAAACTTAACAGTATACCTCGTATGATGACGGTTCTTGTTTTCTCAAGTACTTCAAGTTAAAACCATTCTGATACTGTTTCTCATCGGTATTGTTTAAGAATTTTGTGCAATAGTATATTTATAATAATACCCGAACCCGATACAGATCTATTTGGTTTACTAATTGTACTTGAACAAGCCTACGCAGGCTGCGCTCTAGGCGTTTTGGATACTTAGATTGCGCAGAGACGACCATGTATCAATCCCTTGTATGTCCCAATACTGAGGACACGCACAAAACTGTCGTGGCTATTTGCAAAGACGTTTACAAGTAGATTCTATCATTAAATAAACTAACAACATTCGGAATTAATTTCAAAATATAATTTTTTATTAGGAATGTAATGACAATTGAATAAAATTTTATGTGGAATAGAAAAATTTAGTGAAAATAACAAAAAAAAAACATGGCACTTTCTCTTAAGGCTTAGGAATAATTTTTTAAGGACACTTTTTGGCTTAAGGCTTAAAATTTTTTATGTTTGAAGATGAATCTATTAAGTAATGAATAAATTCATCGTTTGAGAGAGACTTTCTTAATAGAAGTCTAACGTATCCATCCCATGATCCGAATCTTGACGTGAACACTCATGATGCATTGCAGAGGGCCTTGCCCAATCATCACGATTTCCACGATAGATTACTACATTGCGATGCACTTGGTCAGCATCACGTATACCTCGACCTGCAAAACGAATAGCTCGGCCCTCATCACGAATAGCTCGGCCCTCATAACGCATATCTAGGCTAGCAACACGTTGTCGTAGTGCTTGAAACCGTACGGTCTGAAGTTGAGCTGCATCAAATCGAGCTTGACTCGCAATACATTGGGTCTGCGCAGCATTACGCTGGGCCTGAGTCGCATTACTCTGGGTCTGCGTCGCATCACGTTGGGTCGGCATCCCATAACGCTGGGCCTGAGTCGCATTACTCTGGGTCAGCGTCGCATCACGTTGGGTCAGCGTCGCATAACGCTGGTCCTGAGCTGCATTGCGTTGAGGTTGACCCGCCCGACGTAGCGGCAGGTTAAACACTTGTTCCCAGGCATTTGGTTGAGTAGGCACTTGTTTTTCGGCGGCAACCTGCGTCTTTGGCTTCAAATTATTTCTGGCAGCAAGAACTTGCTCTCTTTGATCCTTGACATCTATGGCCAAATAATCCACAATCTTCGTGATAAATTGATCAATGGCCGGTGATTTTACTTGACTTTTGATTTCCATACGACATAAGGGACAATCCTTTTTATTTTTGTTCCTCCACGATGTAATGCAGTGATCGCAAAAGGTGTGGCTACACCCCAATATTGTGGCCTCGATGAAAAACTCTGAACATATGGAGCAATTCAATTCAGTTTCCATGATTTCCCTAATGTGACTCTGCATGTCTTTTAAGACTTGGTCTTGGCCATTATTTTGAATTGATTTCTCAACTTCCAAAATGGCCGACATTTCATCTATTTTTTCAGATAATGTGACTAGATCTTCTTCCAAGTTGGTGTTGGTTATTGACAAATCCTGGTTCCTTTTCTGCAATGTCTCGTACTCCGATTGTAGTTTGATGTTTTTGTCCTGCAGTTCCTTGAATTGGTCTTCGTTATATGATTTGTCCAACTTTTTCTCCAATATCTCGCACTGCACTTGTTGTTTGCTGTACTTGTCCTGCAGTTCCTTGAATTGGGCTTCATTGTACGATTTGGCCAACTTTTTCTCCAAATCGGCGATCTTCTTATTCTTATCCTTGTTCTGATTTTCCAAACTTTCGAGTTTCTTCACTTTTTGATCCAGAACTTCGCGAACTGTTTCACCCTTAGCTTTCAGATTACTAACTTCGGTCTTTAGTTTAGTATTTTCAGTAGACAATTTAGCAATTGTGCCATTAGCGGCGGAAATTTTGTCGTTCATTTCACGACTTTCCAACAAAAACTGTGAACGAGCACGGTCCATTTTACGAATTCCTTCTTCTATCACCTCTGTCTTTTCCATAGCCTTGCTTAACTCTAAAACTTTACGTAGATTTTCAGTTAGTTCAATGGTATCAATTTTATGGTTTTCAAGCTTATTAGCCCGCGTCATTTTAGTCTTTAGTGAAATTAATTTCGCTTTAAGTTCCTTCTCCAACTTTTCATTACGTTCCGTCAAAACCGAGATAACCTCATCTTTCTCCTTGGATAATTTTTCTAAATTCTCCGTCTTCTTTACCACCTTCTCTGACGCTAATTCCATTTTAACCGTTTCAATTTCGGCTTTCAATGCCTCAATTTGGTTCAAATGTACCATTTGAAAAGCATTATCATCCGGTACCATATCCTCAATTTCACTGTTGTTGTTATCCTTAGACCTTTGACTAAGTAAAACTTCACTGGGACAAGACAGTCCATGAAAAACGCAGCTCACAAAAGCCATTGGTGATCCCAGCGCACCTAGCGGGAACAAATGAAAGATGGCGGACAAACAAGATTGCACGTGTATTATTTTGTTATACATCGCGCGTGCGCGCATTATTCGAAACGATTTTTGACAATCAAACTTGGTGAAAGGCTTAGGAAAAGGAACAAATTTAACGCCTTTCACATAAGTGGGGTCAAAGCATCGAGAATCATTTTTGCATTTTGGGTAAATACAGTGTTTAACCGTTATTACATACCTAATTCATGGATGAAGGATGCGCGTGCAAAACTTTCGACGCTCTACAGGATGTGCAACTCCCTATACTAAAAAGTAGACAAGTCGATACTAGCGCCGCCTGGCTACCAGCGCTGGAAACCCTCGCGTGAAAAATAAAAAATACTGCACATAAGAAAAAAAACCACTGTTTTGCTTCTAGCAGACGACGCTAAGGAAAAAAATAGACGGTAGCGCGTGTTTTTTTCTTATGTCCAGAATTTTTTATTTTTCCCACGAGGGTTTCCAGCGCTGGTAGCCAGGCGGCGCTAGTATCGACTTGTCTACTTTTTAGCATAGGGAGTTGCACATCCTGTTGAGCGTCGAAAGTTTTGCACGCGCATCCTTCATCCATGCCTAATTTCTTAAATGAAAACTTAAATTTCCGTTTATCCAGCCCGCTTCTTCGAAATTAGTCACCCCGTTAAATGTCCTAACCGCCCGTTTACAAATCTCACTCGTGAAGGGTCCTGATTTGTTGAAAAGTCGCGCATGCGCCGTGTAAACCGGATGTGTAACAAATTTACGGGAAACGAGGGAAAGTAGTCTTTTCTTCGCCCCTTATTTCAATGGCTTTTATGAGCCAAACTGGATTGCCTTACCAAAGGCTAGAGTGTCTAGTCCCGGTAACTGTTCCGTCTTAAGCAGACAACGCTTCGCCCCTCTCCATTTTGAAAACCGCCTATTTTTCTACCTTACAGGGTTTGAAACAAATCGTCTCACCAATAACAAGAATCCGAAAGGACAGACCTATGAAAAACATTAACATGTACAAAAATGGGCCAAGCCTCGCTTCGTGCCCTCTCCCCGTAAAACGTTCTGAGATCCCATGTAGAGCCGAGTCTGCCTTTTGTTCTCATTCAATCGCCAATTGAACAATTATGTTATAAATTAAGTCCTTTTCCTAATTAATAACCAATATTCTTTGACTCTATCATTATTATACATCTTTGTTCGTATCAAAAATATCGTGACTTGGCAATCGCAGCAGGTAAGTAATATTAAAAGGAAGTCGAGGGGATATTCACTAAATCGTTGCCGATTTGAAAATAATCGAAGGGATATTCACTAAATCGTTTATGGTCGAGGGGATATGTACAAGTTTATAAGATGAGTCATGCACAACCCTATGTACAAAATATATGGTGAGTTATGCATAACCCTATTTACAAGTTTATAAGGCGATTTATGCATAACCTTATGTACACGTTGCGCAGTGATTGGTGTCCACCTTGGGTACGTATCCTGCTAAAGCTTATTGGTGTCCACCTTGGGTACGTATCCTGCTAAAGCTTATTTTCTAGGTTTTTAAGCTCTCAAAAGAAAAGTCAAGTTAAGGAGAAGAGAAAGGAACTTTATTTATTTCTGCGAAATTTACAAATTGTTCAAACAAATAAAAACCAAGAATGTTTAAGCTCAATTGTTATTTCGAGTAGTTAACTATAGAGTTACAATTCCTTAATTTTGCGATCCACTTCGTTAGCGCGGTCTTTAATTTTATTCCATTGCTCCACGTTGAAGGCGATTCCTTTTCGTCCTGGTTTCAGTTCTCCATCAGACTTGTAGTATTCTCGCATATCAATCAGTGGTTTTCCTTTGAACATTCTGACGCTGATGAACCGGTTGTCGGAGATGGCAATCAGGTCCGAAGTTTCGCTATCACCACCAGATGATTTCGACTTGGACTTCTTAGGGTCAGCCTTGACCTTCTTGTCCTCCTCGGATTCTGATGACGCTGCCTTCTTACCCTTCTTCTTTGTATCTGGCTTGGATTTAGACTTGGGCGCAGGTTTGCTGGCTATTTTCTTGTCAAAGTCCGAATCAGAATTGGACTCCGCGTCCTTCTTCTTGGCAGCAGCTGCAGCTGCAGCTTCGGCAATCTTCTTTGATTTAGGCTTAGGAGCGGACTTAACAGGGGAAGAGTCGGAATTGGAATCCTCCTTTTTCTTACTTTCAGCTACCTTCTTAGATTTTGGTTTAGGGCCCTGCGCTGGCTTCTTGTCTGAATCCGAATTTGAGTCATTTTTCTTACTCTCAGCGCTTTTTTTCGGAATAGGCTTAGCAGTTCCAGAATCGGAGCTACTGCTTTCATCTTTGCTATCTTGCTTGGGTTTCTTTTCCACTCTCGCGTCTTCTTCCGACGAGGATTCCGAGCTATTCTTACGTTTGCTGGCCATTTTAATGAATAAAGTCTCAAAATTAATAAATTGCTTTTACTATTTTCTTGGCCTTTACACCGCAATAATGGCAATACAATTGTTTCCGTTGAAACACAGCTTCCCGAAAAAATTGGCTATGAATACCGCCTAGCGTCTTCCAAATGAAAAATTCCATTGGAGGCTTGGGGTCAAATTGAACCAATAACCGGCCGCTTTTAGGGAGCATGCGCGATGATCATTTAACCTTGCTCCTTTCTTTTTTTTACTTTTTAGGCCAAAAAAGTCGCAGAGTTGGCGCGACTACGCTTTTGTGTTTTACATCCGATTTATGTTTTGGTGAATTATAGCGATGTTGCATGTTTAAAATGTTAATTAAATTTGTCTTTTACATCAGTGGATTCCCCAAAATAATGTAAGTACATTTATGAGTAATTATTTGCTAGGTTTATTAGTATTGAAGAAACGGTACTGACGACACCCAAAGTGACCCAAAATATAAAATACTAAGACTTGGCTTCACTGAGTTCTATTGTAGTCTAGACTGTGTTTTGGAATTTTGTTAAATTTGGTAATTTGAGGTGTACCTTAAGGGTAGGATTGTACTTTAGTGAGCCAACAAACTAACACTGGTTTCTGAATAAAACCCTATCAGTACCTATTTTAATTCTGGATTTATGGTTGACTTAAATGACCAAAATTAGGCCATGGTAATTGCTAGCTCACTAGGGTTTCAATACCTCACATTCCTGCAATTTTTATAAAAATCGAATAGAATCAAATCCCCATGAATAAAAAAAAATATTGAGAGAGGACTCAAAATTTAACAAACTTTTAATAGACCCCATTACCGACACTCTTAAATCAAAAACACATACGACGTGTGTTAATATTCAACTCAAATATAAGCCAGACTAGTTCAATATTAGATTCCTAAGTAAACCCAACTGTCCCTGAACTCAATCACGATTCAAAAATTGAAAATTCTAACGTAATTAAAATATTTTTCGTAGAGTATGCAAATAAGTGATATCATTCAAAGTATTGACGGCTGAAAAAAATTGGGTTATAATAAACAATATTATCTTAATAATTAAATAAATTAGAATTTCCGTCTGTATCTTAACGGAGAAGATAATCATTCTTTTTAAGCTATGATATTTTTTTATTTTTATTGCATGTACTCTTAAATATACTAGTTTTTGGATCGAGGTTGAGAGTTCGGGATTGTATATAATAATGGTATTCAAACCCCCATCATTTCGGATATAAAGCTATATGATAAATTTCATCTAGCTGGACGTCCCTGACTCGATACAGAGTAATGACACCCAGTTTTAGCATTTCTTAAGGTTTATTGTGATCAAAAACATAAAGCTGCCACTTGACTATTGTTTATACAGTTGGTACCAAGTATATTTGGCCCAGATTATTCTTTTGTACGTTCCGGTTAGCTTAAATTTTGATTGAACTGATAACAACACTTACAAATAACAACAAAGTTTTAATTCTTTGATTGGATGGATGAAAAATTTTGTTTATTTTATCATTATTTTAATGAGCCAAAGTTATGATTATGATTGGGGTTTTCCAGAAGAATTTATAAATTTTACGCAATTAGATTTAATAATTTCGAATACCCTGATATACCGGATATGGATTTAATTGCAAAGTTAAACGTCAACCACTAATCTTGGTGACGACGACCTGCAAGGCGTCTTTAGGGCTAGATTGAATAACAACAGACTGACTGAGAGCTATGTATTGCGTTTTCCTTTGAAATAGAGTACAGTGTCTCATTGTTGCGATTAGGATTAGTATCATAAAGTTAAATAATAGTAAAGATGGCGCTAGTTACCTTGAAAGAAGTTGTTCTTGGGCAATATCCCACAATTTATTTCTAAGGGAGGGTTTGAAGGGGTTCGCAACGAATTTCTGTTGACGTAGAACACGCAATCAAGTACGTTTTTAAACCGGATGTGTCTATTGTTAAGTTCACTGCACCACAAAGATCCAACACAAATAGTAGTTGGATCACCTTAAACCTGGAAATAGTTTAATACAATACCAAAAATTTTGTTGACCATATGTTTCCCGTAGCGGATAAATTTTAATTAAAGGAAAGATAACCCTCCAATTAGGCGTTCTTAGAAACCACTTCTTGGAAAATAGAAAGGACCATAGCTAGGGGTCAAAGGTGACAAATATTTAAACTACCCTAACCCTGCTGTTATACTCCCTTTAATTAGTGAAAGGAGTTAGATTTCTCTTGGTATATTTGTAGCATCATAAGTTCATAAGATATGTTCCATACGTTTGTGACTGGTAACTAAGAGCTTGTCATAAAGTGACGTAGGTAAAACGTCATAGTTTCTCGTAAAGCGACGCCTGGTGAGGCGCTGTCAAAGGCTTAGTAATGCAGACTAAATAGGAAGATGGAAGTCCTTCAAAATTAACCACCGAGTGTAGGACTTCAATTCTCGCTTGTCGTTCTCTAACTAGTTATCTCGAGCTGTAAGTCTCTAGCATTACGAAGTATAGTTAGTGTCATACTTATAGAAGGAACATATCTTATAAACTTATGGTAACATTAATTCAACATAGCTCGCCTTGATAACTCAATCACGTTTCAGTCTGTTTTTATTTTTAATTTTGATGTTCATTATTTTCGATCGAAGCGAAAGCATTTCCCAAACGTCAAGGGATTAAGGATTAATGATTGAGATAGTAGCTGCTAGAGTAAATGCCTTTAAACAAGGCACACGTTGAACTTCAAAACGACGGTCCGTTGATTTTAATAGGGGAAAAAAATAAAACCTTTTCTTGAAGAGGGCCCCACTATGAAGGACGTATTTGTGCCCCTTTCATCTTATTTTTTTTTTTTGAAAAGAAAACCTTTACCTATGGGCCCCAGTTCATGGTTGATCTGTCTTTAAAGTGATAGTGACACGTTGGTTGTTTATGCAGTAAGATTTTTGTTGTCGTTTTCGTTCTTGAAATAGAGAGGGAGTTAGTGTCTTTATTAGTGGCTTAGCAGTGAGCATCATCAGCTTCAATCCTATAATTTGATGAATCTGGTCATATGAAAGGGTTAGCGATGTAATGCATTTTAGTATTGTCAAATGAACAACAGGTACACTTATTACGCTGAGTTGTTCTGATCTTCTGAAGGTTCACCTCAATGTTGAAGAAAAACATTAGTGCTGACCTCTAGGTTTATGAAATTTTCTTAGTGCTTATATCTAGGTTTATGAAATTTTCTTAGTGCTTATATCTAGGTTTATGAAATTTTCTTAGTGCTTATATCTAGGTTTATGAAATTTTCTTAGTGCTTATATCTAGGTTTATGAAATTTTCTTAGTGCTTATATCTAGGTTTATGAAATTTTCTTAGTGCTTATATCTAGGTTTATGAAATTTTCTTAGTGCTTATATCTAGGTTTATGAAATTTTCTTAGTGCTTATATCTAGGTTTTTGAAATTTTCTTAGTGCTTATATCTAGGTTTATGAAATTTTCTTAGTGCTTATATCTAGGTTTATGAAATTTTCTTAGTGCTGACCTCTAGGTTTATGAAATTTTCTTAGTGCTGACCTCTAGGTTTATGAAATTTTCTTAGTGCTGACCTCTAGGTTTATGAAATTTTCTTAGTGCTGACCTCTAGGTTTATGAAATTTTCTTAGTGCTGACCTCTAGGTTTATGAAATTTTCTTAGTGCTGACCTCTAGGTTTATGAAATTTTCTTAGTGCTGACCTCTAGGTTTATGAAAATTTCTTAGTGCTGACCTCTAGGTTTATGAAAATTTCTTAGTGTTCATCTCTAATTAGGTTTAAAAAAATTTCTTAGTGTTCATCTCTAACTAGGTTTGTGAAAATTTCTTAGCGCGTACTCCTATGTTTATGAAAATTTCTCAGTGCCCATCATAGGTTTATGAAAATTTCTTAATAATAAAATCTAGGTTTATGAGTTTTTTCGAAGTATACCAAATGATTTATGTAAAACAATCTTAATGGTGTCTTTTTTTTTCATTTTTCTAAAATCATTCTTCAAATATTTAACACTCAAACGTTTTAAGTTGTAAAATATTTGCTGTCACTATCTCTTTGCAATTTAACGGTTATTTTCATCGTAATTAATTATTTGACATGTCCTTGGAGGGGCTCCTTAAAGTTCTATAAACCAAGTTTGCAGACCACTCCGTTATACGTTTTTAACCGTATAATCTTTCGGAATTTTCACCACCGTCAATGCGAAACAACTTTATTCTTAACGATTCAAGCAGTTTCAGAAAAACATGAATTAATATTTTTCAATTAAATATTATTTCTTGGAATCTAAATAAATGTGTCGTGTATCAATTAAACTAACAATTTAATTATATATTACCTTAAATTCATTCCATTCTTAAAAATAACTAAATTATATTTTAAAAATAATTCCCCCTGGCTATATTAGAATCAAGGCTAAATATGGTACCGCCTTTCAAAATATTTAAAGAAAAAAATTTAAATTACAAGTACGTCATATTAATATCTACGTGTGCCTTAGTGTGACACCAAGAAGCGATATCTAGTTTATTAGGGAGAAGGTATAAATTCGCCACATTTCCAGCTTTATCTCCAGTCCAAACGTAGGTAGGTCCGGAGTTAATTCCCGCCTCTAAATTACAGCCAGCATCTCATTGGTTCTTGAAAACTCACGTCAGCGCGACGTGATTGACGAAAATTACGTATTTTCCGACTGAGGAGAGGAGGCGAAATAGCCCGGGCTCCTTTTACGTCCCCACTTGTATTTTGAAAGGGGGACTGGGACTATGGCGCGCGAATACTTCGGCATCTTATAACTTCTCCCTAGTAAACTAGATATCGCCTCTTGATATTTTCCGGAGATTTTTCTACATAGATTAAGCCAAAATAATTTTTTATATGAGCATGTATTTTTATTCCTCTATATTTTCCTATAAAACCCACTTTTTTCTCCTATAAAATCCTATTATTCCAAAAAAATTCCTGCCTTTCCGATAAGGAATTTTACATGCACCTTGACCAATTAGTAACCCTAAAATTAAATTAAAATGTAGAGAAAGAAGAGAAAATTTCTCTAATTAGAACTGTATATAATAATTTTCACTATTAATTTACCTTCTCTAGACTCTTAGTCAAGTTTCTCAATATCAAATTCTTTCCAAGCACACCATCATTTTTAAGGGCGTGGTGAATTCGTGGTAGTGGATCGAGAAAGTTATGTCTCCGAGATAATCCTCTCTTTTAACTCTATTAAAACATTATGAGGTCAAACTATTTGTTGGGTTAAAAGTCCCTGAGGCGTTCACCGCTTGTAGCAGAAGTAAGATGAGACTAGAAGTATCTAGGTAACCAAATTCTTCACTTGACGAAAGTGAATATTCTTGATAACACACCAACGGTTGGCCCTCTGGTAGCTGTTTCTGAATTTTCCCTCCAAAACGTGAGACGCTCGTGGCGGTAGACGGCCGAACTAGATTCAAGCACCCGCGTCCGTGTTCCGCGGCTTTAGGTTGAGGGGAAGGGGGTAGGAAATTCTTTTTGGAACTAGACCTATTTTTTTCTCTGTAGTGTAGGCGCGACGGAAGCGGCATAAAATCCTCAAATTTGTTCACTAGTGCCAGGATCTACTACCAATGCTAGAGCTCTTTACTTCTAGTCTCATCTTACTTCTGCTTGTAGTTATGTCATAGAAGCGCGTGCCAACACGAACTGGCGTCTGCGTACTCCCCGTGTTAATTGTTTTTAACTGATAAGTAACTTTGCAGTTTAGAAAAAGAGAAATTAGCCCTCCAGTGTAAAGGGAGACACATTGGATATTGTAGACTCGTTTCTGTTCTATCTCTATGTAGTTTAAGTATTTATTATACCTACTTAATTTAATTTCTCAAGTTTCATAATATTTTAGGTAATAAAAATTAATAGTGCTTGTCAAATATGTTATCGCCGGAGACTTACAGTCTATGCTATAATATGAAACCTGAAGAAATATTAGGTTAATATGTATGTAGGTTTAAGTGTGATCATAAATTTATTGGGGAGAAAATCGAAGATTATTTTGCAAAATGGAGAGAAACGAAGGTCTGATGAAAATACATGATAATAATTTAAATTAAGGGAAAATATCCATGGAAATGTTTGAAATTATGGGGAAATATTCAAGGTAATTATGAAAATAAGGGGATAAATTCAAGGTAATGATGAAAATAAGGGGATAAATTCGAGGTAATGATGAAAATAAGGGGATAAATTCGAGGTAATGATGAAAATAAGGGGATAAATTCGAGGTAATGATGAAAATAAGGGGATAAATTCGAGCTAATGATGAAAATAAGGGGATAAATTCGAGGTAATGATGAAAATAAGGGGATAAATTCGAGGTAATGATGAAAATAAGGGGATAAATTCGAGGTAATGATGAAAATGAGGGGATAAATTCGAGGTAATGATGAAAATGAGGGGATAAATTCGAGGTAATGATGAAAATGAGGGGATAAATTCGAGGTAATGATGAAAATGAGGGGATAAATTCGAGGTCATGATGAAAATGAGGGGATAAATTCGAGGTCATGATGAAAATGAGGGGATAAATTCGAGGTCATGATGAAAATGAGGGGATAAATTCGAGGTCATGATGAAAATGAGGGGATAAATTCGAGGTCATGATGAAAATGAGGGGATAAATTCGAGGTCATGATGAAAATGAGGGGATAAATTCGAGGTCATGATGAAAATGAGGGGATAAATTCGAGGTCATGATGAAAATGAGGGGATAAATTCGAGGTCATGATGAAAATGAGGGGATAAATTCGAGGTCATGATGAAAATGAGGGGATAAATTCGAGGTCATGATGAAAATGAGGGAATAAATTCGAGGTAATGATGAAAATGAGGGGATAAATTCGAGGTAATGATTGAAAAAGGCTGAAAATTCAAGATTGTGATTGAAATTTGTGTATGTATCAAAGCTTTATAGTAGAGGACTTGAACAAAAATTTAATGAAATCCTTGTGGTGTTCGAAATGTTGGTATTTAGCTTGTAATTCGGCATTTACACGAAATTATGTTTTAAACTTACATTTTATTTAAATTTATCCATCTTTACAAATTAAAAATGTCCTTATTATGTACAATATAAGATCATATTTTCGGTGAAGATAATTATTTCAATTCTTAGACGTTGCAAATATTAGCCCCTTCTTGAAATAAACCTTCGATTTTGCTCGCACTGAATCCTTCTCGTCTCCCTCTCACAAATTTCTCGAAATTTATGTAAATCCTGTAAAAATATATACGCGTTTAAATGTTAAAACCCCGGCAATATTATCAAGTAGATAGTTCAAAATCTTACCTCAGTCACTGATGACACGCTAGCCATTTCATTGGTAATCTTGATTTTCTTAATTACTGGTACTTGTAAATTATTGTTGACAAATAACGGGTCACATTTAATGTCCCGTTTTCTTGACATTTCTACTTCTCGCGGAAAAATATTATGGACTGCACAGAAATTTGTCTTAAACGAGAACGAACGACCAAAGTGAAGTTATTTTTGAAGTTTAAAAAATTGGGAAGATAAGAATTTATCTGAACATTGCAATCTTATCTCGGCTGGGCGAAAGTCAAGATCAGTTGCTTGTTAGTTCATAGTGATGTTATAAACGACTGGTTTCGAATTACTGGGGTTCGATTGAGAGCTTTATAATATACTGGGTGTTTCTGATAAGTCTGCGATAAATTAAGGGGAATGTTCTTTTGGGGGATTTTGAGTCGAAAATGTAACTTCTATGATATTTTGCCGTCCGGGCCACCGTTTTCGAGTTATGATTTAAGTATATCCCCCTTAATTTATAGCAGACTTATCAGCCCCTGACGTCATTTCGTTTAGATAGAGACCTAACACGTCAACTTAATTACTCTTACTTTGATTTAAATCTTAGTGCCTCCAGTGCCTCCACTGGAAATAACCACGTGATCCCTCGAAACATAATTCACATACTAGGCATAATTCGAACATGAAATTCAAGTTAACTTACTCGTTCATATCCACATTAAATTGTTGACTAGCTAAGGACATCCCATAATGTTCTTAACTTCACTTATAGTTAAAAAAATTTCAGTTTAGGACATTTTTTGTCATTTTGTTTTACCAGTGGTCGTACTCGTACCTTTTTGGTTTCTACTTTCAAAATATTGGTCCCAATTTTACCCTATTTTTTGTCGTGAAAAGTGACAGTCCCTTTTTAACCTATTTATTTTTGAGATTTGATGGGAGCCCCGTTAGAACACTAGCACCTTAAAACAGAGAATTTGCATCAGAAAATTTCGTGGCAACCCTGTTTAACACCCACCTACACATAACATCTGAATAAAAGCTTTCTTTTTAAACAAATTATCCATCATTTTTGCTCGGTGGGGAGGTCGTTCACTGCTGAGATAAAGAATCAAAAATAAAGTCTCTCCTCGTGCGACCTCGACCAATATTTTTACGTATTTGTGCTTATAATCATTTTGTAGGTAAAAAATAGCGGGAGAATGATTGGAAAGTACCTTACGTAATCTAAGTGAATTTTAAATTCTAAATTTGTCAACCGATTCTCGCTCGTTAAGTATAAGACGAGGTCCCCTTTTTATTTAATAATATTTTCTTTTCTATCTTGGTGATTTTGCAAGTGGGTCGTCTTTATTATTATGTTATGACTTGAAGGTTGATTTCGGTATAGTGCAGGGTTAATTTTTCTCAGCTGGTTCGGAGGTCAACCGAGACGTTATTCGGCTGTGAAGATTCGTAATTAGATAATAAAGAACGATGGGATTAAGTAATTTTTGGGTTTTTTTAAGAAATATTGATTGACTTGTTATTAACACGAGTTTTTAATATATTGAGGCTAAATGAGGATTCATTGCCAAGTCTCACAACGTGTTGTGGTAATCAGTCAGGACCATTACTTTGTTAGATATACATAGACTAGCTTGTAATAAGAACTTCCATCAAAATGATATAAAGAATGGGTAGATTTTACTAATGACTAATATTTTTGTAGCACCCAAGGTGCGAAGGCTCTCGGCGTTGCCCGTCAGCCCGTCGGGACATTTTTCTTTACTTTTCATGCGGAAGGGTTTTTAAGTTTCTGGCCACAATTTAAAAGGATGGCAACAAATTGAACCCAAAAGACCATTTAGCCCCTCTATAGGTTAAAGGAAACCAGAGTACTAAATATTTGCGAAATCGGTTGAAACGCTCGGACTATGTTGCATAGAGGTTTTTTTCATTTCTGGACGCCATTTATTAAGATGGCGGCGGATTGGAAAAATCTTTCTTAGTACGCGCCTACTACTTATGAGTAACGTTCCTGGAAATTTTCAGCCTTCTAGGGCAAGCGGTTTGGGCTGGGCGTTGATCATCAGTCAGTCAGTCAGTCAGGACTTTGATTTATATAGACATAGATTAGCCAAAAATATGGTAAAACAATTCATTTGGAAGCACACTTTCTAGAGACTGAAATCGTTGAAATATTGTCTGTCGAGCGTTGTTAGTAATTAACGTACTAATCATAGCCCAAAATTAAAATAATAATTTCGACGCTAAATTCAAAAATAAATACTATTATAATTAGGAACTATTGTTTATTCTTTATTCTAAAAATTATTATGACCAATCGAGTGAAAAATCCCCCAAAATAAATAGTAAGATCAATTGAGGTTTAACAATGCTAAATTAATGGCCACGTTTCCCCCCCCCCCCATGATTCACGAGGAAAATATATAAAATGATATTAATATTGCTTCACACTCACTCACTCACTATAGCAGCAAATTCCTGTAACGTCCACCATGACCCTTTTTAGACAGGAATAGGAAGCCTCTCTTTTTTTAGGTCAAGAATGTTTCGGTTATAAATTTCGCGATAATAATAATAATATAAAGAACGCTATGAGACCGCCACTAAAAGAAGAATGAAATTATGAAGAAATTTCGTCACTTTCACTCGTGCCGAGCTTAGGCTTTTATCATTTCGTTTAATCACGCTGTTTTCCCTGTCAGAAGTTTATCAACACGAAATATGTGTGGATTTAAAATAGTACTGTCTTTTTTAACCTGTAATTTTATTTTATAATGATTACATTCTGCTCGCTTTAAAAGCAGGGACCCCAGTGGTCTAGCAGCAAATAGATCCGACATTTACCAGTTAGGGAAATTTTAATGCCTTTTCATTCCGCCATTTTAAAAGATGGCGGCAAATTAAACCGCAAAGGCCATAAAGCCCGTCTATACGAACCATTATGTTAAATTTTTGTGAAATCAGTTGAAATTCAAGAGAGGTATTCCATATAGATGTTTTTACATTTTTGGTGGACATTTTTCAAATTGGCGGCAGATTGGAAAAATATATAGATTTAATTTTAGAAGTAGGAATGGAGAACAGAGTATTACAAGCACTTTTTTTTTAGATTTACAAGCACTTTTTTTAGATTTACAAGCACTTTTTTTAGATTTACATTAAGCACTTTTTTTTAGATTTACAAGCACTTTTTTTAGATTTACAAGCACTTTTTTTTAGATTTACAAGCACTTTTTTTAGATTTACAGGCACTTTTTTTTTAGATTTACAAGCACTTTTTTTTAGATTTACAAGCACTTTTTTTAGATTTACAAGAGTGGGCTCCCTGGAGTAATGTGGGCCGCGTCATAGTCCCGGACCCCCTTCCACGGGACGGGGGGGGGGTATGAAAGAATAGGTGGGTCATAGCGACAGAGGTAAAAAGGTATTACGTATTTTCCACTGTCCCCGTATCAGCAACGTCATCAAAACGTAGTTTAAGTGAGCCAATAAGATAATTTAAACTTTTCTTTACTGTTGGGGAAAGGAGTGGCTCTCTACTGGGCATGAGTCGGACTGAAGTAAATACTAACCGTTCTCCATTCCTACTTCGAAAATTAAATCTATCCCTGCTACTACTTAAGAGTAACGTCAGAGCAAATTTTCAGCCTTCTAGGTTAAGCGGTTTGGGCTGGGTGTTGATTATCAGTCAGGACTTTTATATTGATATAGATTGTTGAATAATTTGATAAAATATCCTCTAAAATTCTATATATGTATTTTACCAAGTTTTAACTTTGCAATAGCATTGTGTAGTTCAGTAGAAAATTAAACATAGCATGGGGGAATATTTTTCTAGGTAACAAGTACAATTACCATTAGCTACGAACGGGGAAATTGTTAGTACCTGATAATTTCCAGTTAACCTACTTTCTGTCAGTGAATGTCCAGCTCTAAAAGTTCCTTTATTCTATCTTTTTTTCCTTTTAAATTTGAATTAAATGTTATTGCGCTTGCCGCTTGCTTTATAAATTCCTAATCTACCCTTGAAGTAGATTGGATTTTTGTTTTGGTTAAAGAAAAGAGTTAATCTAGAAATCGTTAAAATTTTATAAACTAGAAATATCTATCAAGGCTAAAAAACATTGTTTGTTAAAAATATTTTTGCAGCGTGTTTGTTTAATGTACCGTAGTTTTGTATTGACCCCAAATTAGTTGTAATTTAGAATTTCCGTGTTCGTTTTAGTGGGGGTTTTCCATGTTAAATTATTCCGCTTTACCCTAGAGCTGTTTAACCCTTTCCTGAAATGTTTTTTTTCCGGAGAAATGACCCCAGGGTTGGAGTTCAATGATCTCCCGATTATCTTGAGGATATCAAAGATAAAGATGGCTTATACTTTGAGCTGCTTGAGATTATATAATGAATTTATTACAACTTTTTAGATATATTTAAACGATCATTATATGTTTTCGCCTTGATGGGGCCGATTTAAGTACAATAATATGATATCAACATGAATGAAGTTAATCTTCCAGAACTGAATGTGAATTTAACCCAATCAATTAAATCGCATTTGAGGATTAAGTTTAGAGTATTTTCAATTTTGATTCCGATTTAGGTCTCGTCTTCGTGTTATTAGTATTCTAGATTTTGTAATTAGTTTTTGGGCCGCCATTTTAAAAGATGGCGGAAAATAGAAGCCATAAAGCCCGTCTGTAGGATATAGGAAATCAGTGTACTACATAATAAAGAAATCTGTTGAATAGCACGGAACTTACTCCATAAATAAAGATTTTTACATTTCTGGTGGCCATTTTTGTAACCTTGCTCCAAATGTAAAATGATGTTGGGAAGAATCGTGTCATAATAACCCCGCTTTGTGGACGGTACACTTCTCTTGAAGAGAAGTATTATATACTTCTGATAATAGAAAGTTGTCGTTCATAAAAGTCGCCCGGCCATAACCTATTGTACGGAAAGAGAATTCAAATATTATTTTTCGAAACACCTTCGAGCGTTTAACTTTCGTAATTGAATTACGTAAAAAGGAAATCTTTCGCTTATAGCTTTGATGATTGTGTTTGGTTCTTTGACCTTTCATTACAACTCTCTCTCTTATTTTTTATTATATAAGCAACCTCATCAACCAATAAACGAACAGAATTCTGGAGGAAACACTCCCGGTTTAGCTATCTGGGCTTAATTATTAAGCGTGTCCTCTTTCAAGTATTTCCCATCAAATGTCTCAAATTTTAGATTTGCCCATTTTCCATTCTATGCCAAACAGACAAGTTTATTTGACCCCTATCTTTTTCTATGAAATTTTTAAGTGATTAATTTGGTCTTGTAGAGATATAAGCCTGAAAGTGAATGGTAAGAAGTTAATTTCTTGGAGTGGTTAACATCTCCATGCCCAAATTTGGGTCTAATTGCAATGAATAGTCAAACTTCCTACTACGAACTTCAAACAAGAAATAAAGCAACCTAACATAACTTGCTTTAATCTAACGTAACTAATTGACTTAGAGGGAAGATTCATTCTAAAATATTCTTGGGGTAAAATTCCAGAACCGATAACTAATAATTCTCAAATTTGTGTTTGTAATTCGTTATTAGGTTTTATAACAAACCCTAATGAGAGCTAGTTGACTACACGCGGTTTTATAGTCCATCTTCCTATTTAGTCTGTACTAAGCCTTTGACAGCGCCTCACCAGGCGTCGCTTTACGAGAATCGATGACGTTTCACCTAAGTCACTTCATGACAAGCTCTCAGTAGCCAGTGACAAACTTATGGAACGTATCTTATAGGTATGCAAATTTCAGAATTATTAGTTCCCCATCCTAGCATTTTGGCAGTTATGAATAATTTTAAGTCCAAGAAAAATTTAATTTCAATTTTACCAACCCGACCTGACCTAATCTAATCTATTCCTGTTATAGATTTTGGGTCTATTATTGAGAAAGGTACATCTGCAACCTTCCGCTTCATATTTTAGTTTTTAGTGTCGTAAAATATTACTTCATTTAATGGGTTTCTTAGATGTTTATTTAGCGAAAAAAATAAGTGTAGTTTTTAACTCATCTTTAGAGATGTGCAGCCTAATTTAAGACAGTTTTACCTTGACACACTCGAGATAGTGTGTAAGGTAAAATTAAAACCCACACACACACAAAACGGTTGTGTAACCGTAACGAGGGCTGAAAATATTATGCCGAACAAAAGCCCAATTAAAATTTAACACAGATTTTTATCCGGCGATAACAGACTATAATTTGGACTGTGAAGTCATTGTGTTTTTTGCCTTAGACACACGTGTATTTTTACTATACGAAACTTGTTTCTATATCCGTTCTAGAGAAAGTTTGTTTAATTTATGTCTGTTTGTAATTAGACTAAATTAGTACTGTCTCAAGAACGGGTTTGGTTTCATTTTACTTCTCAATAGAAAACAATTAAATGTACTATAAGTTTACCAAGATTATTTTAATTCACGTTCCCACAGTTTGTTGTTGTTGTGATTGTAAAGTAAAGGGTTACGCAATTAGTTTGCCAGGAGTACATGTTCATTAGTGACAAGAAGGGATATCTAGTTTATTAGGGAGAAGTTATAAGGTGCCTAAG
Organism: Phalangium opilio; assembly: GCA_019434445.1. Classification (NCBI taxonomy): domain Eukaryota; kingdom Metazoa; phylum Arthropoda; class Arachnida; order Opiliones; family Phalangiidae; genus Phalangium; species Phalangium opilio. Next base: position 2,368,564 of record JAEQBA010003137.1, read on the forward strand.
TATTCGCGCGCCATAGTCCCAGTCCCCCTTTCAAAATACAAGGGGGGACGTAAAATGAGGCCGGGCTCTTTCGCCTCTCCTCAGTCGGAAAATACGTAATTTTCGTCATTCGCGTCGAGCGTTTTCAAGAACCAATGAGATGCTGGTTGTAATTTAGAGGCGGGGATTAACTCCGGACCTACCTACGTTTGGACTGGAGATAAAGCTGGAAATGAGGCGAATTATTTACCTTCTCCCTAATAAACTAGATATCACTTCTTGTTCTTTAGGCATAAAAGAGGAGCATTTTAAAATGACTCTTTATATAGCAGACATGTTTTATCTAATTAGAAAGGCTACCCCTTAATGGCGGCTATGTAATGTACAAGGTGAAAGAAAGGTTACATACAGAGTTAAGTTCATATTTGGGTATTTAATACATTCTTGGAAAACCTATGATTTGTTTGATATCGTCTGTTGATCTGTCTGAGACTTTGAGAGGGAGAATGTTTATGAGTTTTTAATACACCCATAATGTGACCCACAAATTCACTTAACCGTTTCTCTTTAGAAGAGAGAGTGGTTTCTTTTATTATACTTTTTTTTGAAGTCATGTTTACCGTGACCCTGCGCCTAACAAAGCCCCCTTTTTTATTTCGTACCGGTAGATAATATAATAAGGGTTACCGGTGTTATTGTTTATAAGCCTGCTTTGAACCTGTTTTTGTTTTTGGGGACGATATATTTATAATTAGTTTATTATATTTGATTTTTTTCCAAAAACTACTTTTATAAGAATTTTGTTGATATTATTTGAAATTCCCGCGTAAAACTTTATATTTTGATGCATATAGATGGCGCGACAGGTCCGCGGTCATTAAGAAAGGTCATATGTAATGACGGGGTCGAGAGTTGCGTTTGTTACGTCATTAGCCTGCCGGTCGTGCTATCCTCTCCCCGAAAGCGCCTGCACCAAAAACTTAAATAATTATAATTTTTGATTAATTTATTGTTTAATTACATTTTTATTTGATAATTACGCTATTCTACTTATAAATATCGCAAAAATGAACAAACTTTGTGAGTACATGATGTAAAACATGATGCTCTTGGAAGATAATTGTTAGCCTACTTCGGGCCTAATCTCAAACTATTTGACAACGTGTCCTTTGAAATGGGGGAGAATAGCTGTGCTAATTGGGAAACCACTCTAAACTTAAATAGTCATTTGATAATTAGTTAAACCTTTATGTAATATTTAATCCTATTTATGGTATATTTATAGGAATGATTATCATTAATTGAACTGAAGTTTCAAAACCATAATAAGAAAAACTATGAATTTTGGAAAGTCATGGAGCAAAAACGACGTTATTCTGAACTTTAAAACCTTGATGATAACAAAATGCTTTATCATCGATGTTATCTCAAACCAGTTGATGGAACTGATAATTTTTCTCATTGAAATGCGAACAAACTTTGTGGTCTCCGATAACACATGGCTTCTGAAGTTCTGAACTCAGGAATTTTAAAGAGGACTAATTAAAATCAATGTCATCTTAGCCTGAACTACAATTTAGGTAAGTGGTAATTTCACCCATATCCGCTCATTAGTTCTTAAGATGTAACAATGAACTCATCTACGTATACAGATGAGTTTTGATTAATGATGATACTCATAAAACCACTAATTGTTTCAAAATCTCATATATCGTGCTCCACCCTTACGTTTTATCAAGCTTGCAACATGATATTCCTTTCACAATCGTAATAGTCATAGATATGACAATTAACCGTCCACTCCCATCCAAAAATATATCCTAGTAATATCTATGGTTTAGTCACGATTAACCGTGGCAATGATAAAAATGGAGGTTATTGATACAAAGTCATTGGGTTTTTATACAGAAATTAGCCCTAATTCTTGCTAATTAGAACTTGTCAAAAATTGTTCAAAACTGCCAAGTTCAACCCTCTAAAATTGACTACTAATTTAATTCCAAATCTAGTAGTATGTGCGACAACCATTTGTCCCGTCATGCGTGAAAGCTACCAAAGCGTGTGATGAAATTAGGAGATAATGGGGTTTTTGTTTGTCTATAAGTGTTGGCACTTTAAAATGAAATTAATCTTAACAGGGTCAAGTGATAAATATCATAATGGATGACGTAATTTGTAACCAATTTTGGGCATTATTGTAGACTACTTTAACTTATAGTGTAATAATTTGACTTCCATTGCAATACTTTGCCTTCCACTGCAATACTTTGGCTTCCACTGCAATACTTTGGCTTCCACTGCAATACTTTGGCTTCCACTGCAATACTTTGGCTTCCACTGCAATACTCTGCTGCCTTCCACTGCAATACTCTGCTGCCTTCCACTGCAATACTCTGCTACCTTCCACTGCAATACTCTGCTACCTTCCACTGCAATACTCTGCTACCTTCCACTGCAATACTCTGCTACCTTCCACTGCAATACTCTGCTACCTTCCACTGCAATACTCTGCTACCTTCCACTGCAATGCTCTGCTGCCTTCCACTGCAACACTCTGCTACCTTCCACTGCAATACTCTGCTACCTTCCACTGCAATACTCTGCTACCTTCCACTGCAATACTCTGCTACCTTCCACTGCAATACTCTGCTACCTTCCACTGCAATACTCTGCTACCTTCCACTGCAATACTCCGGCCTTTCCACTGCAATACTCTGGCCTTCCACTGCAATACTCCGGCCTTCCACTGCAATACTCCGGCCTTCCTCTGCAATACTCCGGCCTTCCACTGCAATACTCTGGCCTTTCCACTGCAATACTCTGGCCTTTCCACTGCAATACTCTGGCCTTTCCACTGCAATACTCTGGCCTTTCCACTGCAATACTCTGGCCTTTCCACTGCAATACTCTGGCCTTTCCACTGCAATACTCTGGCCTTTCCACTGCAATACTCCGCCTTCTACTACTTTTGCTTCGACTACAATATTACAAATATATACAGACTTAAAAGTAAACTTGTCGAATGATAACAATTTCTTAGAAGACACCAAATTAATCATTTTGATTATACTCATTTTGTTCATATAGAAACTGAAAGTATTTGAACTATTTTAACGTAGCTTAAGGGTCTAAATAAGACTCCGTTTTACTTCTTGTTTTATGAATGGTTAAACCCAAATTGTGAGAATTTACTGATTTTTGTTTTTGAACATTATCATTATCTGGTCGTTAGTTAGGACCCAACTTTACCAGGCCATGTGTTGTACTTTTAACCTTAATGTTTCTACATGGTTGTCACGAATTTTCCATGAAATGTAACGGTTTTGACCGTATATAAGGCAAGATATAATGATTTTGAAAAATGCCTCGGGGTTCCTCTTGATGATGATTCAAGCCCGGTGGCAATGCTCTCAAAATCTCCCGATTTAATGACAATCGTGAGGTCATTTCTTTAGTTTTTCTATAATCCAAGGCGACTCTTAAGAATGTACATTAGCTTCGAAATGGAATGTGATATGGTAGGTAGCTCGCTTGTTTTAAAGGTCTGTTTAAGTTTCGATTTGGTTTTTTCACGTAACAGAAAGTGATGGAGAACTGGGAATTAAATGGAAATCGTAGTATTTGGGAAAATGACCAGTGAAAATAGGATGATTCCATAAAATTCACAAAAGTGTTTTTATAATTAGAAATTCGTAATTGTGAGATAGAAACTATGGTTCTCAATTTCATGTACAACTTAAAAAATAGTCTGTGAAAAGATGGAAATATTTTTTGGGATATTTTTAATATTCCATGTTTTTGAACATTTCCCAAAGCTACTTAGAGATTTTTGAACATTTTTCGAAGCTACTTATAGATTTTTGAACATTTTTCGAGGCTCCTTATTGGTTTTTGAACATTTTTCGAGGCTCCTTATTGGTTTTTTGAACATTTTCCAAAAGTCCTTATAGGTTTTTGAACATTTTTCGAAGCTCCTTATTGGTTTTTTGAACATTTTCCAAAAGTCCTTATAGGTTTTTGAACATTTTTCGAAGCTCCTTTTAGTTTTTTTGAACAATTTCTCAACCTTCTTTTAGGTTTTTGATACCGGTATAGTACCAGTACAATAATTTTTTTCCATTCAAACCATAAAGAACTATAATCGTTAAAAATTCATTTTATAGTCCGCAAGGTCAGTTAACTATAAAGTACATCTAGGAACGGTAACCACACCCGTTTGAATATCAGACAGGGTATCCTATAATCTTCCAAAACTATAGCTGGATTATAAAAAAAATTTACATTAGCTTTTTTTTAAATTCAAGTAAATTTATTTTTTTCAATTTTAATACGGGATGGTATTATATATATATTTTTTACCAAACCCAAACCCATTGTTATCGGAAAACCCTACTGTGATATAAATCCTACATTAAGCCTCATATTAAACCAAAAAATCTCGAAAATATTTCTCGTACCAAAAGAAAAATGGATAAAATGTATGCAGTTCAACCATCCAGCTGGGTGACGTTTTAAACGCTGTTTTAGCGATATCACCTCTGATCGGACACCGAAAATGTTTTACTTTAAATATTCAGAAGTGCGATTTAAAGGCGAGTGTCTAGTTATATTTAGAACAATGACGATTGGGCCTAAAAAAGTCAAGGAAAACCTGGAAAAGTCAGGGAATTTGAATCTGTACCGTGTATTAGATCTACTAATATTCTCAAACCAGCTTCAACCGTTATGGTTTCAAAAAGCGTTGTTTTTAATTCAAATAATCCGCCGGTGTTCGTCATACCTGATATTACGCTGGACATGGCTTCACGCGGTCTCTTGCACGTGAAATATTGGTTTTCACGCGCCTTAACTCGTTTTTTCAAGTCATTTTTTAATTAGTTTCATTTATGGGACAATTTCAATCGTGTTGAATTTTTGATAGTGAGGTAAAGCTAAAAATGTACACATTAGGCCTTCACCTTAAATACCCATTGTTTAAGAAAATAAATATTTTTCCATTTAAAATTCTTTAAAATTGCCAAATATTTCTCGAGAAAAATGGCAAAACTTAACGGGAATATTTGTATGAAATTATTTTTCGAAATCCTTGGGAGTTTATGATACGATCAATACTTCTATCACATTCCAATAGGTTTTCGTCAAAAATCCAAGGCCAAGTAACACCTTGTCAAATAGTGTAATAGTGGTGAAATTGTATGGGTGAAATAAGCCACTTAATTTGAGATTGAATCTTAATATACTTTAACCGTTTACCCTAATGTTGATTTCGGATAAATTTCGAAATTTTTACGAGTGTTTGTGAAACTTATCCTTCGATTGAAGCCGTTTTTTTTATTCATCTTAAGATTAAATTTGCCTTAAATTTGATGGAAGGTCTATGGCCTTATTAAGAACTTAGATAAATATTTACTAGAAAAGCCGAGCGCTACTAACGTGCCTTGATCGTATAAAATGTGAAAGTGATAATTTTTGCAGGTTATTTATTAACTTAGCTTTTGGGACTGGGAGATTAATTTAAATTTACAAACAATACTAACTAGTAGAACCGAAGTACAGTAGGTTCTGTGGGTGATTTTGAGTCAAAATGTAACTTCTATGACATTTTGCATAAATGGTCACACTTTACGAGTTACGATGTGTTTTAAGGATGATTCCTTAATTAAATTAGCATTATCAGGGTTCACACCTGGAAAACTCAGGGAAATAAATAGTTGATAAAGTTTCAGGAAAATTTAGAATTGTAAGTAAAATTCACGGAAACCAGGGAAATTTGTGAGGTTTGAGTAAGTTTTAAAATATTTTATTATGTGGCCTGGAAATGTCACGGAAGAATATGGTAAAAAAACCTTTAAATTCAGGGGAAACACATGGGGAAAAAACCTGGAAAATTCTTGAAAATCAATTTTCCAAAAAATGTCTGAACTCTGTTTAAATTTAAGGTGTCATGTATCAAAGACTTTAATAACTTTGAAACGGTGGCCCTTAGTGTAAAGCGTCATAGAATATTTTCGACTCCGAATCTCCCGTAACACCACCACCCTTATTGGAATTTTAAACAAACCACTTAAATACAGCACCGCATCTCATACTTGTATTGCTAGGCAGCACGAAACTAGTTTTAGGCGTTTTTTTTTTTCAAGTTGAAAACATTGGAAAAACCCGTTAAACTCTGCCATTGAACTTGAATTACCCATATTCTTTGTTTCTCAGACGTCGTTTATTATTATCATATCGGTAAACGAATTTTTTTGGGGTCTCACTCGTCCTACGCCTATTTTGCTTAAATGGTTTCGGTTCTTCAAAACACCTACGTTGAATCCAAGTCCATTATCCTTCTAATTGACCTATTTGACAGGTCTTGTTTAAACAAATTAAAGGTTACCTCGAACCCAATAGAGTTTAAAGAACCCGAGTCACACCCACACTAATATTTTACTACCTACTTGATATTATTGTCTTGAAAGGATAACGTAAATATATCTGCGTAATTTTTCTCATGAGGGTTTTATAATTTACGATAATTTGCACCGTTACGCCAGAATTAAGTCCACTCGCGTGGTTTTTGAATAATTTTAAAGGGAATGCGAAATGCATTAATATTTTGGTGTTGTTTTCTATGCGAAAACACTAATTAACCAACTCACCAATTCAGTAGAAATTGGAATTCATAGGTTATCTAGGTTGTATTATGTTTTTTAGAAATGGCTTTTAAACTGGTCTTGGAAGTTCAATTTAAGGAACCTGATAGGGGAAACTGATAAAAGGTTAATGATGTGTCGGATGAATTTAATGGAATTTTATATGGATGGTTATTTAATTAATTAAAATGGGTGATTTGTTATCAATGACGTGTTCTGTAACTGATCTTAGAAATTTAGGTAGTTTCATGATCAGGGATGTTAATAGCAGCGTTAGGATTATGTGATCCGCCAAATTGAGGGACAATGATCAATGGAGTGTTAGGAAATTATATGATTAGCCAAATTAAGGGACAATGATCAAGGCAGTGTAAGGAAATTATTTGATCAGCTATGTTTTGGGACACTGATCAAGGCAGTGTAAGGAAATTATTTGATCAGCTATGTTTTGGGACACTGATCAAGGGAGCGTTAGGAAATTATATGAAAAGAAGTTTAGGGACACTAATCAAGCTACCGTTAGGAAGTTTAGGGACAAGGATCAAGTTACCGTTAGGAAGTTGTGATCAGCTAAGTTTAGGGACAAGGATCAAGTTACCGTTAGGAAGTTGTGATCAGCTAAGTTTAGGGACAAGGATCAAGTTACCGTTAGGAAGTTGTGATCAGCTAAGTTTAGGGACAAGGATCAAGTTACCGTTAGGAAGTTGTGATCAGCTAAGTTTAGGGACAAGGATCAAGTTACCGTTAGGAAGTTGTGATCAGCTAAGTTTAGGGACAAGGATCAAGTTACCGTTAGGAAGTTGTGATCAGCTAAGTTTAGGGACAAGGATCAAGTTACCGTTAGGAAGTTGTGATCAGCTAAGTTTAGGGACAAGGATCAAGTTACCGTTAGGAAGTTGTGATCAGCTAAGTTTAGGGACAAGGATCAAGTTACCGTTAGGAAGTTGTGATCAGCTAAGTTTAGGGACACTGATCAAGGGAGCTTTAGGAAATTATATGATCAGCTAAGTTTAAGGACACTGATCAAGGGAGCTTTAGGAAATTATATGATCAGCTAAGTTTAGGGACACTGATCTAGGGAGAGCTGGAAAATTATACGTACAGCTAAGCTTAGAGACGCTGATCAAAGTAGCTCTAGGAAATTATACAAACAGCTAAATTTAGGGACACTGATCGAAGGAGCGTTAGGATATTTAGGGACACTGATCGAAGGAGCGTTAGGATATTTAGGGACACTGATCGAAGGAGCGTTAGGGTATTTAGGGACACTGATCGAAGGAGCGTTAGGGTATTTAGGGACACTGATCGAAGGAGCGTTAGGGTATTTAGGGACACTGATCGAAGGAGCGTTAGGGTATTTAGGGACACTGATCGAAGGAGCGTTAGGGTATTTAGGGACACTGATCGAAGGAGCGTTAGGGTATTTAGGGACACTGATCGAAGGAGCGTTAGGGTATTTAGGGACACTGATCGAAGGAGCGTTAGGGTATTTAGGGACACTGATCGAAGGAGCGTTAGGGTATTTAGGGACACTGATCGAAGGAGCGTTAGCGTATTTAGGGACACTGATCGAAGGAGCGTTAGCGTATTTAGGGACACTGATCGAAGGAGCGTTAGCGTATTTAGGGACACTGATCGAAGGAGCGTTAGGGTATTTAGGGACACTGATCGAAGGAGCGTTAGGGTATTTAGGGACACTGATCGAAGGAGCGTTAGGGTATTTAGGGACACTGATCGAAGGAGCGTTAGGGTATTTAGGGACACTGATCGAAGGAGCGTTAGGGTATTTAGGGACACTGATCGAAGGAGCGTTAGGGTTTTTTAGGGACACTGATCGAAGGAGCGTTAGGGTTTTTTAGGGACACTGATCGAAGGAGCGTTAGGGTTTTTTAGGGACACTGATCGAAGGAGCGTTAGGGTTTTTTAGGGACACTGATCGAAGGAGCGTTAGGGTTTTTTAGGGACACTGATCGAAGGAGCGTTAGGGTTTTTTAGGGACACTGATCGAAGGAGCGTTAGGGTTTTTTAGGGACACTGATCGAAGGAGCGTTAGGGTTTTTTAGGGACACTGATCGAAGGAGCGTTAGGGTTTTTTAGGGACACTGATCGAAGGAGCGTTAGGGTTTTTTAGGGACACTGATCGAAGGAGCGTTAGGGTTTTTTAGGGACACTGATCGAAGGAGCGTTAGGGTTTTTTAGGGACACTGATCGAAGGAGCGTTAGGGTTTTTTAGGGACACTGATCGAAGGAGCGTTAGGGTTTTTTAGGGACACTGATCGAAGGAGCGTTAGGGTTTTTTAGGGACACTGATCGAAGGAGCGTTAGGGTTTTTTAGGGACACTGATCGAAGGAGCGTTAGGGTTTTTTAGGGACACTGATCGAAGGAGCGTTAGGGTTTTTTAGGGACACTGATCGAAGGAGCGTTAGGGTTTTTTAGGGACACTGATCGAAGGAGCGTTAGGGTTTTTTAGGGACACTGATCGAAGGAGCGTTAGGGTTTTTTAGGGACACTGATCGAAGGAGCGTTAGGGTTTTTTAGGGACACTGATCGAAGGAGCGTTTGTATATTTAGGGACACTGATCGAAGGAGTGCAAGGAAATTATGTGATTATTTAAGTTTAGGGACACTCATCAAAGGAGCGTTAGGAAATTCGATCAAACTGATGGGGTATTTGGAATGAAATTGATTACCAAAATCGGAGTTTTAGGGGGAGGGTTATTGATTATAGTGATAAAAATTCAAACTTATCACATTTTTAATCAAATAACTGATGAAATAGCCGATATCTGCGTTTCACTGACTCTTTGAATGCGCCAACTCTAAAGCCGAAAAGGGAAGGGGTGTAGGAGGTTGTTTAGAATGAAAATGATGTCAAATTTGGTAGTATTTCGCTCTCGTTGTTCCTTCCGAAAATGGCGAAAGTCACGCTTTTAAGTCCAAGGTCCGTAGTTGGTCACGCTTTTCTTACTTTTATTAGTGTAATACCACCACCAGTGTTTCTTGGCCATTAAGAGAGGCTCGCCTTTTAATTTTGACCCACATTACTCCAATCGTGCATATCCGCCGCAGCCCTTGCGAAATAATCCTTTTCTTCCGAAATTTGTTGGAAATTATTAAATGAGTGTGTGTGTGTCTACAGCCATTGATAAAAAATAAATATCGGAGATTTTTCGATTTGATTAATGTTCGGAACACTTTGGTGCTTTAATAATATGTTTATCAAGAAGTTATATCTAGTATCTCAGAGAGAAGGTATAAATTCGCCAGATTTCCAGCTTTATCTCTAATTTACAACCAGCGTCTCATTGGTTCTTGAAACCTCACGTCAGCGCGACGCGAATGTCGAAAATTACAGTCATATTTTCCGACTGAGGAGAGGAGAAATAGCCCGGCTCCTCCTTTTACGTCCCCCCTTGTATTTTGAAAAGGGGACTGGGACTATGGCGCGCGAATACAAAGGCATCTTATACCTTCTCTCTGAGATACTGATATAACTTCTTGGTTTATCTTATGGCGCTTGCCCCTTTTGTCATATTTATTTGGAAATTTGATCGGTATCGATATCCCAAATTTTAAATTTAATGGGTTTGTAATTTAAGTAGTCTTTATTGAACATTATTTCGTGACATTGTATTTGAGATAACGTGAAAACACTACTTCACGAGGGACCAGTAATTCTAGAGATTCACGTATACCGGCCGATTACGGGTCACGTGTTATGAGAAGGGTAGGGGCCTTTAAAGGTTACTTTTAGAGTTAGCAAATACCAGTCGCGACCTGCAGACCTTTTCTCCAGGGTGGCCCAGTCAAATTGTCTGTTTTGTTTTCGATTTTCAAATGACAAACAAACTTTTTGCTCTATTTATCCACATTTTAAAGTATTTAAATTTATCAGCCTTTTTGTAGTCAAAATTATACCAAAAGTTTATAGAAAACAAACCAAAAGTGTTCTTCATTGAAACTTGCTCGCTCCGTGTAATATGAGAAACCCCCCATTGCCTTTCTGAATAGTGTCGACCCCCTCTCTGACGACTTTCACGACCGTGGCATAGGGAACACACGTGAATAGGTTGAATATAGTAGGCAATGCTAGCAATAGTACCAAGCATTAACGTTTCGATCGCCACCATAGGGTACTATTTTCCATTAACCTTTGACCTAAAAATCTTCCTTGATTGATTTGTTTGTTCGTGTAGGGGTTGCGAGGAGGATCCTTTGCTTCTCATTTTACATTGCTTCTACAGCCAATGGCTGGGAACAGTAATCGAAGTATACTTTTAGTTTAACCTATGAACTTTTGATTAAAGCTACGGCCCTTTTAAAAAGCAAGCAAAGGCTATGATTTCTTAATCCATTTTAGTTCAGAAAAATATTTTTATTGCACAAAATTTTGCAATCTACGTGTTTTGAATCGTGAAAGTTTATATACAATTAATTCGATAGAGAAACAAGAAAGGCACAATAGTGAACTTCCAGCGAACCAGAATTGGAAAAAATCATCCATTTGCTCCATTGACAACATAGTTTGTTTTCGAGTCTCACTGTCACGATAAACGCAAAAAGACGGGAAATGCATTGTCGCTGACACCCAATAATGAATAAGCGCTGCCTCTGTCATAGTCATCACCCTTAAGAAGTTAAAAAAAATCACCCAATTAATTGAAGGAAGCGATTATGCTACATTTGTTTGCTCTTAGTCGAAAGGGCATTTAAAATAATGAACATCGTAGTAAGTCTAAATCAGGGAGCTAAGCGGTCCTATGATTCCTATAAAATCCTATATTTTTGAACCTGTCCTATATTATCCTATAATTTTATAAAATGTCCTATATTATCCTATAATTTTATAAAATGTCCTATAATCTATATCTATAAAAGTATTGACTGACTATCAACGCCCAGCCCAAACCGCTTGCCCTAGAAGGCTGAAAATTTGCAGGAACGTTACTCATAAGTAGTAGGCGCGTACTAATAAATATTTTTCCAACCCGCCGCCATCTTAGAAAATGGCACCCAGAAATGTAAACAATATTCTCTATGCAACAAAGTCCGCGCGTTTCAACCGATTTCACAAATATTTAGTACACTGGTTTCCTTTAACCTATAGACGAGCTGAATGGTCTTTCGGGTTCGATTTGCTGCCATCTTTCTAAATGTCGGCCAGAAATTTAAAAACTGTTCTTTATGGAATAATGTCCGCGTGAAAATTAATAAAAAATGTCCCGACGGGCTGACGGGTAACGCCGAGTGCCTTCGCACATAGGGCGCTACAAAAATATTAGTCATGAGTAAAATCTACCCATTCTTTATATCATTTTGATGGAAGTTCTTATTACAAGTGAGCGACTCCGCGGATAACAGCTAGTATGCTATATTTTTGACTTGGTTGAAGTTTTCGTATAGTTTCCAGAAAAATAGACAGTGAATGAACATACCCCTTGTTTAACTCCTCCTTGAATTTCCTTTTGAGTGATCTTCTCAAACCAATGGCAAAGTCCATAGTTACCCCAGTATCTGTGCCGTAGTAGTATCCACACGATTTTGTCTTGTAATTATACTTATTCGCCACTGACATCATCGTGACCCCAAATTCTACTATGGCAATGTTCCCGAGCCACATATCCGCCATAGTGGAATCCGTAAATTGATCGTCGAAATTTGACGCTTTCTTTAAAATTTTTCGCGTGCGTTCCAGTGGCGAAAGCTATCAAAAGCGCCAAGGTTAGACGGTTTTTGTTTTTCATTTATATTTGGAAAAATCGTATAAAATGAAGGATCTTTAGTAGAAAATATATATTGGACGACTAGGGATCATAGTACTGTACACGCTTGCGAAGTTTTGCCATGTCGCCAATAGAGGTGGACACTAAAAAGCTATCAGGCTCGAAGAATTTAAATTTCTGTATCTTCTTCAATGTTGTAGATGAAGACATTTATAGCTCCATTTTAATTTAACATGATTATTCCCAGGCTGATTGTCTTGACGTGGGACAAAACTCCACAAGCGCATGCGCCTTGGCAAATAGTTAAACGCTAATAGAGTAATGACGAGGGAACTATTTATCGAGTATGTGATTCGGTTTAGTAACCTTTCTCCAAATGTAAAGGGATGTTGGGAGGGAAGAATCATGTTACAACTACCCTTCTTTGTAATACACTTCTCTCAAAGAGAAGTATTATATACTTCTGATACTATTTATTTTACACGTTCATTATGGAATAAAAAACAAAAATTGACCAAGAAAGTGTACCAAGACTACACAAGTTTTTGACTCATTAAGATGAGTCAACTTGAGTTGACTAAATTAGTTGAGACGTGTGATCAGAAGTTGGACCAGTTGAATCACAAAATTAAAAAATGATCACTGACCAATTTGTGCTGACTCAAACTTTTGACCCATATGGTTGAGTCAAAGATTGTATCGTCTGAAAAGAGCTTTATTTACCTTGAAAAATCTTTCTATAAAGCCTCCTTCGTTAATACAGGGTCTGACTCGATCCTGGTTTAGCAGATCATCGAAATTGTTGATTCGCTTGTGCTGATTAACGCTTAGTTTAGATACTGAGTTACTGATAAAACCCGGTAGTATGGCCAAGACTGCGGATAGCCACCATGTTCCTAGTATGATACGTTGACTTATGTGTCCGATTTTAGTTGGAATCGCTACGGTTTTTAAGTTCAAGAAGTGCATGGTAAAGCAAACAGTATGGTTGAAAAAAATAGCCAAAGTATCCCTTTAAGTTACCTTGTGAAAACAGAGGCCTGTAGGTAATTGTCATATATTTTATCATCGTTTGTACGTAGTTAATTCTTGCTGTAGGTTTGGACATTATCCCTTCATAAACCACACCAATAATTACGATCAGGACGTATGATATCGCTAAGCAAGTACTCCATTTCTAAATTGCGTGCGTCTTATTTTTAAAATTTGGGTTATTTTTCTCTGGTAATTGCGAGTATTTTACCCAACTTCCAAATACAGTCCGCCATTCGTAGGGCGATGTATCGGTGAAGGCAGCGCTTATGATACCCAAAGGGTCCGAGTAAAGTACGGCGCTGAAGTCTATGGCTTCGTATCTTTCTAAGGTAATCGCTAATGGTCCAATTGCGAGATCACTTTCCTTAGAATCGATTAAGATCAGGTGGACAGTTGGAGGGGAGTTGGCTTAATTGTAATCTATCTCGCCTTTACTCTGGATTAACTACAGTATAGGCTTGCGATGGGACCCGTCTCGAAATTTTAAAATCAAATAGTACACCGTTAACTAATCCAAGAATAACTAAAAATAATCTGAATTCTGACGTCATCTTTCACTCTCATCCCTGGTAAAATCAGTGAGCAAGTATAGAAATGAGAGTCAAAGAGGGAATGGAACTGTAACGGCACAGCCCGATCTTTCTCTCTCATACCATAGAGGATAGACAAAAGAGGAGTAGACACTTTAGCCTAGCCTTGACCAATAATACATAAGGGAATATCTCGCCAAATGTTTACTATTGATTTCCGGGTTTTTTTACCCCCATTACCTTCTGTCTGTCCTTATGTCGTCCCCTTTACTGTATATCCTCCATGGAGGCGGAGAGTGATATTTAGACAAAGGTAACCACGTGTCTAGAGATGTGAGTCGGTAATTTACCAAATACCGCGTAAATTACCGATTTATATCTTACCGTAATTTTAAAATGGTAATTTAGCGGTAAATTACGTAAATTACCGCTTTAATAAGCCTGTGAAAGTATAAAATACCATAGATTACGGTTATTCCAAAATTTCAATCGGTAATTTACCGGTAAATTACGTAAATTACCGCGGTAATAAGCCTGTGAAAGTATAAAATACCATAAATTACGGTTATTCCAAAATTTCAATCGGTAATTTACCGGTAATTTCACATCTCTACACGTGTCTACCAATAAACCGCTCAGAGTCTTATTCTTATACGTTTTCACTGGTAAAATGTAGTAGACTTCTTTTTTACGATGTAGTCATACATTTCGATGAAGAGACGCTACAATCCCAGTCCAAGTACCGTTTGTAAGACGCGTACCCCATTTCTTGTCAGGTGGGTAAACGTAGCGAAACCTGGCGGATACGGTAGACAATGTATCAAAATCTCGTTAACTCGAGATTAAACCTTCGAACCACAACTTACTTGGCGTTCATGTACTGAAATACAAATTTAATCACCTCGCCCATGATTCCGCTGACAAGAGGGTTTCCCTTACCATCATCCTTAATTTCGGTCCACGGTGACCACTGTAGTATGACAACATATAGTTTTGAGTTATCGCTACAGACGTTATACAGGGTGCTTCTGATAAGTCTGTCATAAATAAAGGGGGATGTTCTCTGGGCGATGAGTCGAAAATGTCCTATGACATTTTGCCGTCCGGCCCACTCTTTTGGAGTTATGGCTTGAGTGTTTTGACGATGACCCCTTACATTAATGTAAATAAACTGACACACAATGCTAATTTAATTAAGGGGTCATCCCTAAAATAATCAAATCATAAATCGAAAACGGTCGCCCTTGTGGCAAAAAGTCATAGAACATTTTCGTCTCAAAATCACCCAAAGAACACCCCCTAAATTTGTGACAGACATCGGAATCTACACCCTATATACGTTACAACACGCTTACGTTTGCAACGACCACATCAAAAACGAGAGAATCGTTGCTCATGTTAATTTTTGCTCAGTTTGGTTAGAAATGTGTGTTGCGTTTGAGCGTTGTTAAATTAAATTTCCAAGCAAAGCTCAATTCGATTTGCACGAACGCGGAACAAGTTGAATCTAATTACATTTATCGAGCTTTCTCTCATAAGTTTTTAAATTCTAAGGCTAGTTCCTTCTTTGCGAAAAATCGCGGAAACAATGTGCGCTTGAAGGAAATAGGTGAGATGGAGTAGCCTCTGTACCCACGTCTATGTCAGCGAAGTTCTCCCAGCATCCTCGGCTTGGAGGGTCGTGCGCAAGGTACTCTGGAAGACTTTCATTGACCATGGGCTAGGCAACCCTTAGTAGCGGGACATACAAGGGAGCCGTCTCTCCGCTCTCTCATGATACAAAAAGACTACAGCGCGTGCGCCAAAAAGCGAGATGGAAGGGCAAAGTTTGACCCCCGTGTCTTTCCCTCTTATGGTCTGTTGCCACACATGGTGCACATATCTATTCCATCACACCTCTTTGATCCAATGCGTTCTTCAGTATAAATCTGAATTTTTGCATAGTTCACCGAATTGACCAAAAATTTATAAATACCCATAATTACCAGCGATAGGAGAGTTGAAATCCACTTGATTATTTCTAACTGTCGTAGTTATTTCTTGGTAAGGTAGCCTTGCATTATGTCAACAGTGGTTAAGCGTTGCTAATTATGAGGAATGAAGACTTATGGTGATAGGCTTACGTTTTTCTAAAATAAAATCCACGTAACTAAGGGTATAGTTTGTTTTGGCTTTTCGTTGCTACCCGAAGTTTATGTCTTCAATTACTTCCTTGCTTCGTTTACCTAATACGATGTTACCCCGTGATGCGTGGAATTTATATAACTACAGAAAGAGATTACGCATAACATTGGGACTTTTCAGAGTGTTATTGGATTTGTTTAAATTTGGTAGTTTCGTGAATGCTAATAATTATCATTGAAAAGTCACGGCTTAAAAGCAAATCTTAAAATGTTTTATAGAAAATAGTAAATATTATTAAATAATACTTTCGAAGTTGAAACCATAAATATCTTAAATTATATTTCAAATGAAAATATTTCAGTAATTAAAAACGTTTTCCACTCCTCCGCCATCTTCAAAAATGGCGGTCAAAATGTAAAAATCTTCTTTAAGGATTAACATTAGTGCATTTCAACAGATTTCTTTAATATTTTGTAAACGGGCTTTATGGCTTTTGAGGTACGATTTGCCCCGCCATCTTTCAAAATGGCGGCCCAAAAACTAACAAAAATTATGTTCCGATTTGCTATACTTACTATACGATAGTGCAACTTATAAATTTGAACATTCTATTTTAACGGGCGACCCAGAATATGAAACGATTATCACGGTTTACCTTTCGCAATATGTTTTTATCCTAATCTTCTTTCCTCTTCGCGAGAATACTAATTCATTTTTCCTCGCATTACACTGTCCCCCCCCTTCTATGTTTCTCTATTTCTCGGTGTCAAGGTTGAATGGTATAGCGTAGTAGAGGGTGCTCTTATGGGGTGCGTTACCCGTTTTTTCTTTCCTTATCGGCGCCCATAACAGTGAAAGTTGTTGTAGTTTCACTTTCATTTGCCCTCGAACTAAATTCACTCGAATCTCTTTTCGCTCTCCCTTCCCCTCTTTCTCTACCCCCCCCCCTTTCCCATCTTAGCCCTGGTTAAATTATAGAAATTTTTTTTTTTGGTTCTATCCTCGTCATGGTGCATTGAAGATAACGAAAATTAATACGAAATTTTTGTGATGCTTGTTTGTTTTTCGGGAGACTTTCTAGGACATGTTTAGGACTGACTAATTCGGGTGGTGTTTTTTATTTATCTTACTCATGGTAATGGAATTAATTTATATGTATATTGGGGAATTTTTTATTTGAATTTGAAGAATTTCGTAGCTTGATCTCAGACGTGGTTTTTTATTTCAGTAGTCAAGAAGTGATATCTAGTTTACTAGGGAGAAGATGTAAATTCGCCACATTTCCAGCTTTATCTTCAGTCCAAACGTAGGCCCGGAGTTAATCCCCGCCTCTAAATTACAGCAAGTATTTCATTGGTTCTTGAAAACGCACGTCAGTGCGACGCGAATCCCGAAAATTGCACATTTTCCGACTGAGGAGAGGCGAAATAGCCCGGCCTCCTTTTACCTCCCCCTTGTATTTTGAAAGGGGGGCTAGGACTATGGTGCCCGAAAACTCAGGCATCTTATACCTTCTCCCTAATAAAATAGATATTACTTCTTGTTTTGACATAAAAGGTTGAAAGTCTCATGTTTTGTCTTGCACTGAAAAATTTAGGAATATTTGATGAAAAAGATCACTTCCTTTCTTTACGTTTGACCAAATTGGTTTCAGAAATTCAATTTTGAGTTGACGAGGGTTTAGAGACATGATTTCACGATTTCAGTTGACGTTTTTTTACAACTTTGTAAGGACTCGCATGAAATTAACTCCCTCACATCGCCGTCAAATTGGCAAACAACCCAGTCAGGGCTGCCACAGGTCAGGGGAAACCTGGGAAAGTCAGGGATATTCAAAATGGGCCAAAAATATCAGGGAATTTTAAGAATTACAACAAAGTCAGGGAAAAGTCAGTGAATTTGGTTAAACTGGCTGAAATATCTTCAGTTCGACCATCCAGCTGGGTGACGTTTTTAACGCCGTTTTAGCGAGATCACCTTTGACCAGACACCGAAATCGGGGAGCTCCCTCCAATTTTTAATATTCAAAAATGCGATTTAAATGCAATTGTTTCCGAAAAGATATATTTAGAATAATGACAATTGGGCCTAAAAAGTCAGGGAAAATCGTTAAAAATTGTCAGGGAGAAATCAGGGAATTTGAAGCTCAAAATTTCGTGGCAACCCTGCTAGTGCAAAAAGCATGTGCTCATGCAAGGAAGCCGAAGATTTCTGTTCATACGTTCTTGGATCTTTTTAGGTTCTTGATTACACTTGACCAATATTGTCAGATGTTAAATAATATTATCTTTAAAATCGATTTGAGTAAATTTCCTTGGGAGATAATACTGATTAAGTCGAATATTAGTTAGACAGTTTAGAATTACTTAACATTCACGGTAAAATAATAAATTACGTTAATTCTGACATATAGACACGTGACCATGGGAAAAGAAGTATCTTGAAACGAAGCGGAGATCAGACCATAGCGATTAGCTTCTAAATGGATGCAATTCCTACGCAATTTCGGTATAGGGAATAGTATATGGCATTGGTTTTGTAATCAATTTACTTAACGCGTGATAAACCCGCCAGATTATCCTTTCAATGGCGCCCCTGATGTCACTTTTGCTGGTAACTCCATTTTTCACGGGGCTTTATTTTGTTAGAAGTAGTAAGCAATGCCTTGTTTACCTGAATAAACAAAAGTAGAATAAGCTGACGTTATCGTTAATGAGATTGTCGCCGTATGAAGTTCGTTAAATATTTATGTACTGGGTGTTTCTGATAAGTCTGGCATCAAGAAGCGATATGTAGTTTACTAGGGAGAAGGTATAAGATGCCTAAGTATTCGCTCGCCATAGTCCCAGTCCCCCTTTAAAAATACAAGGGGGGACGTAAAAGGAGGCCGGGCTATTTCGCCTCTCTTCAGTCGGAAAATGCGGGATTTTCGTCATTCGCGTCGCGCTGACCTGAGTTTTCAAGAACCAATGAGATGCTGGTTGTAATTTAGAGGCGGGGATTAACTCCGCACCTACGTTTGGACTGGAGATGTGGCGAATTTATACCTTCTCCCTAGTTAACTAGATATTGCTTCTTGGTCTGGCATAAGTTAAGGTCCGGGAATGTTCTTTGGGTGATTTTATGTCGAAAATGTTCTATGACATTTTGCCGTCCGGATCACGGTTTTCGAGTTATGATTTGAGCGTTTTAGGGATGACCCCTTAATTAAATTAGAAATCATCTTAATTAAATTCAAGGGGTTATCCTTAAAATACTCCAATCTTAATTCGAAAGCAGTGGCCCGGACGGCGAAATGTCACAGAATATTTTCGACTCAAAATGGCCCAAAGAACATCTCTCTTAATTTTTGCCAGAGTTATCATAATTCAAGGACTGTCATATGACGGGCAAACTTACTAGAGCTATTAAAACATTTTATAACTCTTGTTTTCGTATACTTCTTAAATTTTGGGAAATATATTTTTTATTCATCTGCCCACGTGTTTGTGGTAATTCTCCTTAAAGTATTTAATCTTTGTGGGTCAAGTCACCCGAGATGTAGAATTGAAGTTTTCAACCTTTCCCGTTTATGACATTTGTGACAAAGGTTTGATCGGATTATTTTCTTTTAATCCGAATAATTTCACTCGTGGAAAGCAATACCTCGAATTTCGAAATAAAAAATACGTAATATCAAAAGTACATAGATAAAAGAAAAAGTATACTTCGTCCACAGTTCCCAGCCTTTGGCTGTTGACACCATGTATAATGAGAAGTAAACAACCCTTCATTCAACCTCTTCACGAACAAACCAATTAGAGAAGAGCTTTTTTGGGGCTCGAAGGCCTGTAGTATTCTTTTGTGGCGATCCAAACTGGCTCTTTTAAAAATTATTTTTCTAAATTTTAAATGAGTTCTGCTATTTGAAAGAGTTCAGTTGCCAGCCTTCGGCCGTACACGCTATGTAAAATGAGAAGCAAACGACCCTCGACCTCTACACGAACCAACCAATCAGAGAAGAGGAGTTTGGGGGTCGAAGGTTTATAGAAAATAGTACTATATGGCGATACAAACTTTCATTGTTCGTATTGGAACTAGCGTCTGCTACTTTAGGAGCCTATTCAAGCGTGTTCCCTGTGCTACGGTCGTGAAGGTAATCATACGCAGAGGGGGTCGATACTATTCTGAGTAGTAAAGGGGGTGTATCTCATATTACACGGTAAGAGCAAGCTTCAATGAAGTACACTTTTTGTTTTAGTGTATGAACTTATATGCGACTGTTTCTCTATTAAATCTCAACTTGAATACTGCCTATATTTTACTTGAAAACAAAATTCGATATTTCAAAATCGACCCGCAGTATTTCATGCTAAATATCGAACAGTTTCTTTAATTTTCTTATCGACCCAGAGTCGTAGAATTAAATCTCTCTAATTTGTCGAGTTTCAGATTGAGAGAAACGATAAATTTTAATAGAAAGCTTTTATACTTAATTTGATATCCGAAGATATTTTTTCTCAAGTAAACAAGTTCGCGTTTCGATTTTTTTAAAGGGTTTATGAAATGTAGATCGTTCTATCCCTTTTTTATAATTGTTTCCAGGTTTATCTCTGTCAGGGAAAACCCTGGAAAGTCGGTGAAATTTAAATATAGGCCTTTAGTTCATGGAATTTTAAAATGAACATTAAAGTAAATCTGAAAGTTGAATTTAAGAATTTTATGGCTATAATTTAAAGTAACCATCTAGTGAATTTATATTAGCACGAGTAACAAACCACCCGGTGTTGCCCTTCAGCCCGTCGGGACATTTTTATTAGTTTTAGGGCCGCCATTTTTAAAGATGGCGGTAAATGGAAGCCCAAAATCCATAGGGCGCTTCTATAGGATGTAGGGAACCATTGTTCTATATATTAATGAAATTGGACAATTGGTTGAAACGTGCGAACTTATTCAATAAAGAAGTTTTTTACATTTCTGGCCGCCATTTTCCAAGATGGCGGCGGATTTTAGTAACCTTCCATGCAAAATTTAAGCCTTCTGAGTAAAGCGGTTAAAACTTCAAGATTGCATACGAAAGGAATGTATTTCATCCAGTTTTTTCTCCTGTTTGAATTAAATCATTTAAATGTTATTATTTAAACCATTGCGCAATCACTTTACCGAAATAGAGGAGACAAATACCGGGCTGTTTTTCACTGCCTCATTAGATATTTGCCCGTTACGATTCACGGACCCGGTTCACCCATTTATGCAAATTTTGTCCCGAAATTGTCAGCAATTAAAATGAAATTGCGCAAAATGAGAAAGTGATGAATTTTGTCTTATTTATTATTATGTCTTTACTCTTAAGTGGTCATCTTTCTTCTTGAACATAGTTATTAACGCTTGGCGCATTATTTAGTTTTATGGGTCACATCTTAGCTAGTATTAAGCTGGCCTCTTGAAGTCCCTGACTGCTTAGTTTAGTAGTAATGTATTTCCACCGGTTCCGTCCCCTCTTTTGTTTTTTAAAAGGGTTTTTTTCTGGTTGGGGGAGGGGGGAGGAACAAACAGACGTTAAGCTATTGCATGTAAATAAATAACAAAATAAAAAGTTAACAGTCGAAACTGTCGACCTAGATACTTGAAAATTTTTCAATCGGTGCTCTTTAGAAAGCTCCTCTTTGTTTTATCGTTTTAAAGTTCACCTATGGTTTTAACAAGGTTTATTATTTATCATATTTCAAGTTGCGTAACATACCTAATTATCGATGGAATCTTTGTCTTGAAAACTTAGGCCTACTTTATGTCAAAAGACAACTGATTTTGACGAATTGCTTTGCTCCCAATTTGATCTAATCGTAATTAGGCCGAAATTTATTTATATTAAAATAACTGATGAACCTACTCTGGTGGTATGATGGTGCTTTGACTGTACGATTTTCCTGTAGTGTTTTGTAACAGAACTAAATAACCATTTACTACAAATGGAGCCTTGGGGTTTGTTTTTTTGTAAGGCTTTTTAAAGAAGGCACCAAATCACACCCATATTTATAAGGTCAATCCGCTTAAAACCCAAATATCGGCACCCTGAAATTTACGAAATTTGCTTTATTTAATTCCAATTTAGATTTAGTATTTTTAAAAATAACTTACCAAGCTATTACATTACCTCATTGGTAAAACATTTCAAATGTGAACAGGCCTAATAATGGACTGCCTATCATGCCGTATATGCTTAAGGCAGCCTGAACAATAATAAAGTTTAATAATTTTAATTATTTTTAAACTATTGATTAATAAATTTACCTGTAAGACATTTTCCAGTTGTTTAGCTACTAAAACTAATACGATCGCTATGAAAACTTACTAAACGGCTGGAAATTGATATTTAAAATAAAATAATTTAATAATCTAGGCTTAATTACGTTTTAATTAGCTTAATTACGGAGTAATTTAATTATTGTGACCCCAACGTTCCAAATTTCTTTAGTGTACAACGTTTTAACATCTTCTTCAAAAGTTTACCGCAGCCTTCTAATTTACTGCAGATGAAACGGTGAAAACTAATTGAAGTTACCGTCATAATTAATTTTGATTAATACTAAATTTAAGTACGTCAAAATCGACATTAAAAATTCTTGAAACAAATAAAAAGGGTAGTCCAGGAAGTTAGAAATTTCAATTAGTGTAATTAAGAACTATTACGTTCGGACTTTTTTGAGTGACGGTGGAATTAGATATCTTTGAACCGCAGTTTGAGTAACGTAATTAATGTCCACCGTGACCTGCGTTAAATAACCTCCAATAATCGTGGAATTTTCTTCATTTTCAGGTCGTTATTTGACCGAATGACGTCATGGACTCATGAATTAAATTTCTTCGATGGGCCACGTTTAGCCATCAGCGAGGGATCAAGATTTTAGCGGTCCAGTGCACGACCGAGCTGCACGGAGGATCGCGGGAACCAATCACGTTTTGGCCAACTAAAATGACGTCACGATGGTTTCCGAACGCGTAGCTTTTTCGCGATATTTTTAAATCGGGTTACTCGAACAAACTTTGAACTTTTGTGTGAACTTTACGGTTTTCTACGGGTTCATCGGGATACCAAATCAAACGAGTGAGTACCAAATCTCTGTTTTTGCGCGCGCATTAAAAAGCATACAAGTCAGAGCGCTGCGTCCCATAGTCCTTTACCCTATAGTCTGCAAATCTTGAGGTGCGCATTAACAAAGTTTCAGGTCTGTAGTGCGCTGCGGCCCATAGTCCTTTACCCTATAGTCTGCGAATCTTGAGGTGCGCATTAACAAAGTTTCAGGTCTACAGTGCGCTGCGTCCCATAGACCTTTACCCTATAGTCTGCGAATCTTGAGGTGCGCATTAACAAAGTTTCAGGTCTGCAGTGCGCTGCGTCCCATAGTCCCTTACCCTAATCAGCAAATCTGGAGGTCATCTGATCACCGAAGGGCCAAGTTTGGCTATCACCGAGGGATTATCTACGTCGAAATTAGTGTGAACTTTCAGTTTCGCGAGTTACGGTTATTTACTTCGAACGTTGTGCGAACTTAACGCGAGTTACGGTTATCTGTTTCGAACATTGTCTGAACTTCCAGTTTCGCAAGTAACGGTTATCTGTTTCGAACTTTGTGCGAACTTCACGCGAGTTACGGTTATCTACGAGTTCATCAGGATACCAAAAATTTAGTAAGTATCATAAGTGAATAATCGTCTTGAAGTGACCATCATTAAATCTTTGGTCGAACGTCTCCTGCCCTCTTTCGGGCCCCAAAAATACAAGACATCGTTTTATCCCTGGTAGCTAAGGGAATTATATATGGGCTGGTAATTTTAGTTCAGGGTATCCCTATATATTGTAGGCTTTTTCTCTTTCACTCTATTACGCCTTACTGGCAGATGATCGATAGAGCTATGCTTTATCAAACGATTATCTGAAAAGTTTTACGATTCTTGGCGGTATTTGTCAATTTTGATTTGGTTATTTTAGTATAGAAAAGTATTGGTTCAAAAATTACCATAAATGTGTGTCTAAGTTGTCTGCTCTTTCTTCTGATATGAATGTACCAACTTAAACGTAAGATTTTAGTCTAGTTTGAATGGGCCTTGAATCTCGTCACGTGATCGAATTTGATATTCATGACCGTTTGAATATAATCAAACGGGAATCGGATACCATTTATAAAACGTGTTGTAAAATTGATATCTCATGATCGCTAATTTGTCAGTAAAATGAAAAGCATTCGCCTCGCCCACTTAGAAATATTTTTTCAGCTAATTTAAAATTTGTCATAAATTTTTCTCCGCTACCTTTCAATCGCCAAGGAAAGAGTCAATGTATGTAACTTTAAAATTCAAAGATAATACCGATAACGTCATCTTATTGCGTAACGGTAGCCTTTTAATATCCATTAAATTAAATGTAATTTCTTTTAATAATTTCACGCTTTTTAAGTCGTGAATTATATAAAACCCATTAATAATTAGAAAGGGAAAAATTTAACCCCCGAGCAATTTCATCATTTAATCTTAATTTATTCTAAGTTCACGCCTTTAACATCGTGGTTTACTATCAAATTTTTGCAAAGGCCGGCATGAAATAATTGATCTTTTTCACTTGAGTTTTTTTAATTTATTCCAATACTTTATTGTTGTAGCTGTCCGTTGTGGCGCAATCAATGTTTGTAAGGGATTTTGATGAACTTTTATTATTACGTATTGGGCATGCATACTCGGCCCCATTACGCCATTTTATATAATATTGCCAAGCAAATAATAGATTGACTAGGGCGACTTGACCCCTATTGAATTTTTATTATTTTTCTAAACTGGTCTATGGTTTGCAAAGTGGCGAAATATTCTTTATAGTATTATTATAATTTTTTTTATTACACACTCTTAAAACAGGCTGGTGGATTTTACATTCTGTGGAGTTTTGAAAAAATTATCTCGTCTAGTTTTATACGTAAAAATTTAAATCCTGAATTGAATAGATTTTGAAATATCTTACTTAGTTTGATAAAGGTTCTTCACTTTTCACAGGGAATGCTTGTATTTTAGTATTTAGTATCTAATTTATGCAGGGTGGTTCGGATGAGTTTGTCATAGATTAAGGGGGCTGTTCTTTGGACGATTTTGAGTCGAAAATGTTCCATGATATTTTGCCATCTAGGCCACTGTTTTCGAGATATGATTTTAGTGTTTTTGGGATGATCCCTTAATTAAATTTAAGGGGTCATCCGTAAAATACGTCAATCTCAGTTAACTCGCTCTAAAACCATTCATTTATCAATAATATAGCCTAAACAGAACAATTATCACACAAAATAATTACGATTGGGCAGATACCAAATAAATCGCAACTCAGCGAAACTTCACTTGGGAAAGTTGCTTCTCTCAGCCAATTAGAACTAGCTGCTACTGACGTTAGGTTATCTATTTTTTGGCACATTTAAAAGACTTCAGTGGAATGAGACGATAGACGCAATCTTTAAATACTGACCAATAACTTAAGTCACCAACCAAAATAAGGTCGTTAACTCAACCACTACTATTCTAAGATTTATCTTAACCCTTTAGGTCTATCCTCCAAATATTTCAACAGTTTCTCACGTTTCTAACCTGGTTTTCAACCCCTTTAAATGTTAGTTAACAAAAATTTATTAAAATAAAATTAGCGATACAATCCCTCGCTCTGTTTCAAAAATTTGGTTTTCTTTTTTTATTCTCCTGAAATTATTCTCCTTCTCATTTATCAAGAATGAACTTTTAGCCTGGCAGATCTCAAGCACCCACCGCAGTGTTGTTTCCATTTTTCTAAAAGAGAAATAAGAATTTAGAACGGTATTTTTAATTTCGAAAGAGATTTATTAAACAATATAATGAGAAATTTCTCGAGAAAAGGCGATTAAAAACTAAGGCAAGGTTAAAGATCCCACGGATATCGTCAACATAATCTATCAGACATTTTTCTCTTCAAATATTCTAATCTTTTTTTATTGGAAGTTAATTTTTTGAAGTAAAAAGTCATGGTAATCATGATCAGTCTTTGGGTTTTTCCTTGGCCGATGTATTAATCCGCGATACAAGAGGTTGGAATGGTATTATCGATGTCTCGGGTCAGATAATAAAAAATTATCAAAAGGTGGACAGTGCTCAAAAGATACGAACAATATGTTTTGTTTTAGGATCTTATATTGATATTGTTCCCTTATTTTTAAAGGGAGGATGAAAAGGAAAATCAAATGGGGGTTTTTTTTTTTTTTCGATTATTCTACTAATTTTAAGACCTATCTGCCTAGTGAAAAATCCAGGAAATATCTCCGAATGATTTTAAAATTCAAATTAGTTCTGGGGAGATTTCACAGTAAATTTGATCAATTGCCTAACGTCCTAAATTGTTGTTATCCATATTCTCGTGGCACCCTCCATGTCGAGGCAAAAATGTTACTAGTATAGCATAGGACGTACTGTACCTTAACTTGCTTAACGGCTGGGGATTCTCAGGCAAAACCTTGAGGAACTCAACCACCAAACCACTTCAAATGAACCTTCGTCCGGTGTTACTGGTATCAACCATGTGCAGTTTGGTCAAATTATGTAACTAATTGTGACTGTGTACGCTTACGAACAAACCCACAAGGCTTTAATGAAAGCATAAGTTTATAAGATATGTTCCAAAAGTTTGTCACTGATTACCGAGAGCTTGTCATGAAGTGACGTAGGTGAAACGTCATAGATTCTGGTAAAGCGACACCTGGTGAGGCGCTGTTAAAGGCTTAGTACAAACTAAATAGGAAGATAGACTGCAAAACCGAGTGTAGTCAATTCTCGCTTGTCGTTCTCGAACTAGCTCGAGCTGTAAGTATCTAGTATTTCGAAGTGCCATACTTATAGAACATAAACTATGAACTTATGATAATAAGCACTTGGATGGGTGATGTTAGTCATGATTCTGTTGCCTGCCATGAACTTCGAATGGACTTCGATAGATAGCGCATGAAAGTGACAAACGTGTTTGGGAAATTTTGACAACTTACTTCAAGATTACGTTCTTCTGTTGGGGTACTTTGATATTAAATTTATTTCTCTATAAAAGGAATCTGATTATTAATGATTGTGCATTGTTTCGGCCGCCGTTATGTTTTGGGTGGAGTTTAGTGGTTAGTCGCAGTTCACAGCTTAGCGAGTTCAAGGAGATTTTAAAATAATCGAAAGAAAAGTTATAAAAAACTCTCGAGATTTTAATAATAGAGCGGTTTTATTTATTATCCAAAAATCGGAACTGGGTTAGAATTGCCGCAATCTTCAATCTTTTTTCATTATGTCTATGCAAAGTTAAAACTTTAACTGACCAAAAAGGGGTATAATTTAATTTTTTATTTTTCACGTTTTTTTGCCGTATAATAGGGTTTCATTGTATTTCAATTAAAGGGCGTGTAATGTGAATTAACTCCTCGATTTCTTTTACACGCTTAGGCCAACTAAATTTTCTCAGGTTTTAATGAAAAAATGTATGTTGAAAAATGATTATATGTTATGAAATCGATATAAATATTATATATTTATAATATATAGGTGCTCAAGTTCAAGCTAATGTGATAAGGAATTAATCAAGTCGTGTATGAATAGGTTATTATTTAATATCGTGAAATTAAGTAGGGCTTAGCGTGAACATCAATTAATTTTTACATTTTAGCACCTTTGAAAGCAAAGGGTAAAGTACACTCTTTGTTTTTAAATCAGTCAAGCAAAGTGTTTTAAATGATTACTGGGTTTAGACAAGTAGTGATATCTAGTTTATTAGGGAGAAGGTATAAATTCGCCACATTTCCAGCTTTTTCTCCAGTCCAAACGTAGGTCCGGAGTTAATCCCCGCCTCTAAATTACAACCAGCATCTCATTGGTTCGTGAAAACTCACGTCAGCGCGACGCGAATGACGAAAATTACGTATTTTCCGACAGAGGAGAGGCGAAATAGCCCAGCCTACTTTTACTCCCCCCCCCCTTGTATTTCGAAAGGGGGACTGGGACTATGGCGTGCAAATACTTAGGCATCTTATACCTTCTCCCTAATAAACTAGATATCGCTTCTTGATTATACCTTAAAAGAACCACTTTTTTTCTAAATATAAAAGGAAAAATATTAAAAAAAAAAAAATAAATGATCTATTATTACAAAATAATTAGCATTTAATTAGTCTTAAAACGAGGACTACTACGCCATCCGCCATTGGTTTACGTTCGAAAGTTGTTTTTTCTTTCTTTTTTGAGTGGCCTTATGTGCCACACTTTATAACCTATTAATTTACCCAAATTTTACCACATATTTTCACATTTTCCACTAATACGATTGTGATCTTGATAATATAAATTATTTCTCCGTGGTTTTGTAACTTTCAGTCTTAAGATGTCATAATATCGTACTTATCCATTCTTAGACGCGAATTTAATTTGACCTTTTTATAAATTTGGCCATCTTGACAACTTTACGACCCAGACTTGATATAATTTTAACGAATCTCTGAATTTCATTTTTTAAGGCTTAAAGGGATAGTATCCATCATTATAACTGACATTTTAATTTTTACTGAACGTTCTAAATTGGATTTTTGAACTTCTGACGTCATTTCATCCGTCCTCTTGGTTACGAGTCACGAGCCTCGTTTTTGGCGAATTAGCACGCTTTTATATTTACACAGACGCTGATTGGTTAAACCAAACCAGACCTAAAACACATATTCCATCTAGCAGGTTGAGAAATAAGGGTTTATTTTTTTAATTGACCAATAGGGCCCAAGCACTTGAATTATAGTGGGCATTGGCCACTTAAGTCTGAACTAACCTTAGAACGTTTTTAAATAATTAAATGGCCACAAGACCAGTAGACCCCCAAGCATTTCATTTTTAAAGTACCTGGTCTAACTAATTTTAAAGTAGATATTTGTCCAGGGCAACTTCACGTTCACCCATTGGCTATTTACAATTGCTGCCCCGCCCCACCGAACCTTTGACATCACTTCTACCGAAAACCCAACTTCCGGAAAGATTCGGGAGCTTGTAAAATTGTAATATAACTACTACTCCGAATAGCACCCCAGTCAATAGCAAGGGACTAGGTTTGAGGACTATACCTTTAAAAACTTTTAAATCTGATTTAAAAACTTCACTAAACTCGTCAGGCGCCACGAGTTTAGTTGTAGATAAGGCGAAATTTGACGATTTAAAGTGTAACTCACGCTTTTAAAACCTGATCCACTTATCGTGCAAATATTTAAAGTTTTTTTCTCTTTTTTTTTTTAATTTTATTTTTTGGGAGTTAATCTGTGAAGCGGTATCTTTATTTGAACCTTTTTTAATGAACCGAAACACGTACAATTCGGCTATGGGATGTCCCGACGAGGTTAAGAGATCCATCTTAAAGGACAGGTGACAGAATATTATCTAGAAAATGAGTGAACTAAATTTCGCTAAACAGAATTTCTAAGACCAAAACAAATAGGCTGGATTTTGGTAAAATAAAATCGGGCTTAGTATTCAATCAGGGATAGATTTAATTTTAGAAGTAGGAATGGAGACTCCGACTCATAGCCTAGTATAGAGCCCCTCCCTCCAACACGAAACGAAAAGTTTAAATTATCTTATTGGCTCACTTAAACTACGTTTTGATGACGTTGCTGATGGGGACGGCGAAAAATACGTAATTCCTTTTTTACCTCTGTCGCTATGACCCGCCTCTTCTTTCATACTCCCCCCGTCCCGTGGAAGGGGGTCCGGGACTTTGACGCGCGCCCAGATTACTCTGTTCTCCATTCCTACTTCTAAAATTAAATCTATTCCTGGCAACAATAACAATGAAATAGACTTGTTCCTGGTAAAATAAAAATAGGTTTAGCAACAAACGAAGAAATAGGCTTGTTGTTAACGAAATAAAAATAGGCTTAATTAGTAACATAAACACAGAAAGTTCTTCTTTTTCCAAGTTATTTAATCAATCACAATTCGGTTTTACATAACAAAACACATAGTAATGAAAGAGATAGCTTTTAGAAGGGCTAATTATAATTAACCTAGTTAATAACTTAACCCTACCATATTTAATCTAATTTTAAATTATTTTTCCCCAATTTTTAGAAATTTTGATATATTTTTTTTTTCATTATTTTAATTCGAATTTCTGATTTTTTTTTATCCTAAAATTAAATTTTTAAATTCTCGACTAGTTAAAATTATACACACGTAACGGAATATTAATTAATTAATGTGGGAAAGAATTTTTAAGGGGACAAGCTTTTTATAATTATTATAAATTACATAATCACATACTTTACGGCTTTTTTTAAACGAAAATGATCTTAAAAAATAAAAGAAAAAAAGCTCGAAAAGTCTTTAGCTACTGTAATTAACGCTTTAATTCAGTTAAAATTAACTCAATTAACCCTCATTCACAGCAGAGGGATGAAGGAAGGCTTAAAAATGGCAGTTCTATAAAATTATTACAAGCAGTTCATAAAATTAACATTTCTAGTTTAATACGCGAGTCTTTCAATTCGAAAGTTCAATTAAAAGTTCAATCACAGTTCATTATAGTTTGATTATTTATTATTTTGATCCACCATTATTGTTGTCACGTTTTCTTCACACACAATCTTCAAAATTAATTATTTTTTAATTAATTAAAATGTGTTCTTAATTCTTTAAAATTCACATACTTTCAATTCTTTGGCGTTTTATGGGTTTGTTTTGAAAACTTTTCACACGTTCACATAAAGCGGCAGTGTTTGGGTTTTTCATAAATTAATTATAATTAAAAATAAGTTCGTAGGAAAAAAAGTTAATCATGGACTTTTTGAATTGGAGTTTTTTTTTTGGCAGTTTGTGTAATTTTTCTTTTTTTGACGCGGTTTATACACGATTAATTTTTTGTTTTTAAACACGATTTTAATACGAGATCGACGTTAATTTAGTTAACAATTCATTCCACCTTGAATTTGCTATACCGTCAAAGCTATTATCTGGCTTATTTAGCTAGATCTAGACTTTGCTTTAGCGTCGCATATTTAGCTTGGAATGAACTGTCCTTTAAAGGTGTTGTTGCAGTACGCCATTGGAACGCGTACTTACATGGTTGTTTTTGGAGACATTGGTCGACCCGATCACGTCGTTATGTTTCAAACGAAATTTTTAATGTGTTCACCACGAAGAAAATTATTTCTTTTCAATTTTGTTATAACGTAAAGATATACGCTATTTATACTAATTACGTTCACCATAATGCCGCCGAATGAATGTCTATGTTAACTTCTTTCGAATACGTGCCCGAATGACTTGGAATGACTGGTGACCTTCTGTAATTAATATTAATTATGATTAGTTTAATTTTTGAAGTCTCGAAATTTGCAGGCGCTGTAAAGGGATACGACTTTCAG